>OW028573.1:50624328-53024328 GCA_932294295.1 Alitta virens
GCAAATATTTCAATGTGAAATGACAGGAAGACGTCTCATGGTGCCTGAAATCAATGGCAATTTTAAGGAGACCAGGAGGCATTATACATCGGAGCGGACCAAAGACTGACTAGCCTGATTGTGGTCTTGTTTAACACACCACTGCCCTTGAATGTAGAAATAAACGCGGCTGTATGGAGGTTTGCCACAAGACAAGTAATAGGATGGATTAACAACGAAATTGGAAGTGTCCTTCAGATTCCACCAAGTCCAGCCACTGAGGTCACCTTAGAGAATATGCTTAGAATGTTTGCTTGATTCAAAGCAATAACATACAACTCTTGTTTTGTCTCCGTTTTCATTTCAAAGGGACTTTATTTCTATAGATAGGATACAAAGAGAACTTTTCTGTCCACTATCAACTATCATCACATCTGCTCCAATATATATTCATGTCACTAGTAAATTAAAACATCACACATCCCTAAATCTTGTTACACGTCTTGGTATATCCAAACAGTGATTCAAGAAATCCATGATGAAAAGTAGAATCCACACTGGCAAGAAGCTTGGCATGATTTCCACCCATTTGAAATTAAGGGGGGGGGGGGGGGACAAAATGCAAAACCATGGTACCAACTAAGTCTTTTCACATTTACATAAGAATCAAGAATCAGGCATTTAAATGTTTTTCTGTGGCATTTCCAGCCTGCTACTGGACAATATATAACAAACATAATTAATTTTATACACTTTGAAAGGCCGACGGTCTAAATCAATTTTGAGGATATGGCTATGTGTGATACATGTTTAAATACTCATGTCAAGAGCTTTCAAATGAGTACCAACATGTGGGGCATACTTGACCTATTGCATAATTAAACCGATCCACATTATTCGGTTTATTGCATGAATTTATGTATCAGCAGTGTTGGAAACATGATAATGAATACAGGGACTGCTGATGGTCATTGCTTCTATGTTTAGATTTATAACTGAATCAGGCTTCAAATGTAGCCCTTGGGCTCATATTCCAATGGCAAAAATCTGTATCTATATATATATATATATATATATATTCTTATCTCGTTTATTGTTTCTTATCTTGTTTCTATAAAGCTATTTTGCAACCAGTATAAAGAATTGTCGTTTGGGACTATGAAAGAATGTTTGACACTATTTTGACTGGTAGTAGACTTCCAAACTTGTGCAGATCTGCCATATTTAAGATTGAAACAGGTCGACACCATAAACCAATAATTCCTGCTCCAAATAGAATATGTGAAAAGTGTACGTTAAACTTTGTAGAAGACGAAATTCACTGTTTGATTGTCTGTCCTGGTAATGAGCAACACCGTGTTAACCTTTTTTTGAATGCAACTAAATTTATTAACAACTTCTTGTCTCTAGATGATATAACTAAGTTTACAGCAATAATGACAAACAAGGAACCTGAGTTATTAATTAGTTTAGGAAAGTTTCTCCTTCAAGCTGATGTGTAGAGAAAACCATCTCCTGTATCCACACAGTTATTAATTTAGTTTATTAGTTTATTAGTTATGATGTGCTTGTCATGTTTTGGACTTTGAGAGTGAAATGTTTTTATTAGCGGCTTGTATTTTTTTTCTATTGTGTATGTGGATTTTAAACACGTATTATAAGTTAACTTGGTGGCTGGAACCTTGATTATTGAAATTTTATTGCTTTCTGTACTTACATTAATGTCTCTTTCATGTTATCTTTTAACTGAATGACATATGTATCATTTATGATATTTTACATGTCAATAAAATCTATATATATATTATTCACAATGGCTGCCAAACCCCTAGTTTTTCACATTTTCAGATATGCGTTGGGTAAGAGTGCCGAATTTACTTCATGGATTCAATGTCCAGTGATCAAAAGGCCTTCAACAACAAGAGACAAAGAACTAGAAGCTGACAGATGTGTGGAGTACCAGACATCAGTCTGAATCCAAATAAAATATAGGCATCAGTTATCCATTGTATTAAAAAAAAAAAAATCGTCATTTTCATCATAAAATACTTGATAAATATATGAAAGATAAATAAATAAGCAGTTGGTAATACCAAGAAACTTATCCAAAAACTTGAAGTATAGCAGGTATCATCTGTATAAATCATTTAGATGATGCACTTTGATTTTTGATATTATTAGATCCCAAACTTTACCTGTCCAGTCTTAATTTTGTGGATTTGCAACAAAACATTCGCTGTAGGTGCTGCAACCATACAATTTAAAAATGCAATCTGTGATAATGAATAACTACCTTCATGAACTTACCCTCTTCAAATAATGCGAGTTCAATTCACACACCCTTTTCATCTTAATTCTAAGGAAACTGAATATTTATATAGTTTCTCCATTAGTGTGAAAGAAACCTTCAAAATGGTAAAGTTTAATGCAGAGTCAAGAGTCATCCTTAAGCCCCGTTCCCACATAGCCGAGTTACTCGTAGTCAACTCGTAGTATTACGTAACACGCCTCTCGGGCCCAACTCTTACTAAACTCGGCGATTACTCCTCGCACTCGAGAGATGCTCGGCGAGTAACTCCTGAGTCTCGTAGCGAACTCGTGAGATTTGGAGCCGAGTTTGCCGAGTCTCCCGAGTATGCCGTGCTGCACGGCACACTCGGCGAATTATCCAGGAGTCCAAAAACTCGGCCATGACTCGCCGAGTTACTCCTCGAACTCGCCGAGTTACTCCTCGAACTCGCCGAGTTACTCCTCGAACTCGCCGAGTTACTCCTCGAACTCGGCGAGTTACTCGGCGCTATTTTCGCTCGTATTACACTCGGGGGGGATGTTCAGGAGTGCGAGGAGTAACTCGGCGAGTTGTAGGAGTAACTCACCGAGTTGTAGGAGTAACTCGCCGAGTAACTCGTCGAGTTCTACCTTTAGTACATGCATCATCAGCGTAGGGGGCCGCTGCTCCTCTAATATCAGTCCGATTTTCGTCAAATAAAGATTGTTCTGTAGTATAATTCATAGTGATTCCATACGTATTTTCGGATTTAAAAAAACCCGAATATTAAGCGAGATATTTGTCTGAGAAGGCAGTTGTCTTGCGGTGGCTGCTGCTCCATTTAAATTAATCCGATTTTCGTCAAATCAGGACTGAATTGTAGTATAAATCATACTGATTCCATACGCGTTTTCGGATTGAAAATAGACCAAATATTAAGCGAGATATTCGTCTGAGAAGGCAGCTAAGTTGGCGGAGGCAAACAGTGGTGCTCTCGCAGACGTCCGCGCCCAGACTGTATCGATGCAGGTAAGGCTGAGCGCTACTTTAAAAGGCTGCTGCTCCCCTAATATTAGTCCGATTTTCGTCAAATAAATATTGAATTATAGTCGAGTTCATACTTATTCCACACAGATTTTCAGATTGAAAATAGACCAAATATTAAGCGAGATATTTGTCTGAGAAGGCAGGTAGTCTGGCGGCGGCAAGGTGCTCTGTGTATGGCCCTGACATGAATGGTGTGGTCAATATTTTTGACCATTTTATATACATTGTTTGGATGAGCTTTATTGCAATTCATTTCTACTCATTCTGCCAACTGCCATGACTGTTATGTCAATTGCCATTAGCATTTTGAATGATACAAAGAATGGGTGTAGAGCATACAGCAAATTCAATACATGTGTCAATTGCCTAATTGCCTAAATTGGGGTTCTTTGACCTGTCATTTCATGGTTTGTTCAAAGATGACACAGTAATTGCTATTAGCATTTTGAATGATACAAAGAATTGGTGTAGAGCATACAGCAAATTCAATACATGCGTCAATTGCCTAATTGCCTAAATTGGGGTTCTTTGACCTGTCATTTCATGGTTTGTTCAAAGATGACACAGTAATATGACATTGTCTTGATTGTCATTCACAATTACAAAAATATGTAATTGCTTTCATTAATTAAAAGCAATATATTTAATTGTAATTACCAGGCAATGATTATATTTGTATAACTTTCTTATCTTTTTGTGTTAATTTGAATCTTATTGTGATATTATGATCAGTATAAATTTGTGTATATTTTGTAAAATTTAAATCTAATATTGATATTGTAATTAGTATTTGTGATTTGATCTGTGATTTTATTTGCTATATTTAATTTACTTATACTGGTGCTCCCTGAAGCGTCCGCGCCCAGACTGTATTAATGCAGAAAGCTGAGCGCTTCTTTAAAAAGCTACTGCTCCCTTAATATTAGTCCGATTTTCGTCAAATAAAGATTGTTTTGTAGTATAATTCATAGTGACTCCATAGGTTTTTTCGGATCGAAAATAGACCAAATATTAAGCGAGATATTCATCTGAGAATGCAGGTAGGCTGGCGTCGGCCTATCATTCGATGGGTGACTCGTCGCTGTCGTAGACACCTTGCTTCACCCGGCGAGTTACTCCTGGTACTCGGCGAGTTACTCCTGGTACTCGGCGAGTTACTCCTGGTACTCGGCGAGTCACTCCTGGTACTCGGCGAGTCGCTCGCTGAACCCGCCGAGTAACTCGGCGAGTAATTCGGCGAGTAACTCGGCGAGTCACTCCTGGTCATTTTTTCCGCAAAAATTCGTCGCCAACTCCTCGAATTTTGGGTGTTACGTAATTTTTGTTATTACTACGAGTTGACTACGAGTAACTCGGCTATGTGGGAACGGGGCTTTAGCCTGTGACTGGTATAGGCTTTGACATTTAGTCATACATAATCACAATATTGTATTATTTATACGGTGAAATAATTCAACCTTGTGGTAATTTTAAAAGTCTAACAGTATCGTCAGTAAAGGAATCAAAGAGGCCAGGCTCTCCTACATTTGTAAGTGCATTGGCCATGCAGTCTTCTTTCTGTGTCCATAAAATTGGCTCAAACCCTTTTTGTTGGTATTCATATTAAAGCTTGTGATCTCCTGAATCCATTGGTGGCATTGTATTTTCCTATCGCTTCCCACTGTCAAAATATTGCTAACATTTAATAATATTACTTTTTTTAATGTGCCAGTAGCAGGCAGGAGCAAGCTCTGATTAACAAATCCTTTTGTATTTGTGACCTTCATACATATGAGCATAATGTTAAGCAGTTACATGAAGGTTTTGAGGAAAAAGGTACTTTTGTCCCCCACATCCACCTTATTACAGAAGACTGCCTCTAACAGTGTGTTCTCTGTGCACATTTCCAAACCTTACCAAACCAGTGTTTTCTTCTCGCAGAACTTCAATAAAAGCTTTTTATTATTTGGAGTTCACCTGTTCAGATAACTACGAAGGTGAAATGTGTCAAGCTTGATGCAAATCCCTATAAGTAACAGGAGCTTTTAGGAGCAATGTATGAAAGAGACCCTCCAAAACGTGTTCCTAGTGAATGTATTATAGTCAATCAAGGAAGCTCTTTGGAAGACCTTTGAAAGGAGGTAACAAGCAGTTGTTGTAGGAAGGCAAAGAGCCATTAGGCAATCGTCTGTCAGTGGCTTCCTCCTGCCATGTCCATGCGCCCCCCTTTACCGTCCGCATTTAGCAGCCGCTTCCTTCCGCTCTTTCACCATTCTTTATCAGACTACACTTCAGAGACCATAAACAACTATTTTTTACCAACTGCTTCTGGAGCTCACTTTAACTTTAATCACACACCCACATCTGGCTGACTTCAGTCTTTTTCTGACAATTTAGAACCCAGAGAGTTACAGAAATGCCACTGGCTCAACAAATACCGAGGCTCATTTCTGCATATCTTACTCGAACTACATTTCATCCTACCAACATTTTGTTCTAGTTTCAATACTAGAAAGGGAAACCATGATACCATGACATTGGATGCAACTGCACATGTCACAGTTTACCAATGCCACCGATCCAAGGCTGCCTTCCTCAAAATTCCAAGAAAAAAAAAAAAATTCTTGCAGCATTTCCAAAGCAGGTGCTTCGAGGTGGAATCAATGTTGTCATAATTTGTAAAATTACAGGAAGTAGCACGTACCTTCAAAGGCAAAAAGTTCGTTCCAGCGAGGGTTCAAATTCTTCCGCTTGATATTGGTGGTTAATTTGGTTTTTTTATCTGGTAGCAACATGATTTTGACATATGGGTCGCTGGTCCCTGAGAAGTCTTTGGCAGGCAAGTCCACCGCTCGCATGACTTTTAAAGACAGTGACATGTCCTGAAAGTCATATTTAAGGCTGAACTGAATCTTGCCAAGTTTGTAAGTGTCAAGCTCGCTGTCATCTACTTGGTAAGAAGTCTCGTCTGATTCTATGGTCCTCTGCCGTTGGACTCCTCCCACCTGCAACAGAAAAGCAAATGATGTAAGGCTCATGTCAACTGTACATCATCATTTCTCGTAATATTTGTCAGCATAGATTTTGGTTTTTGGGGCTACAAAAAACATTACAGACAGTCGTCCTATACTAATGCCCGAGGATGCAGAGAGAAGCAAGACCATTCGGGCTGTACTCCATATATATGATTCCGAAATGTCCTGAAATAGATCTCGGTTAGTTAACTGAATCACAGTATTTTAATACTTCACACTCCCTACATAGCTATTAGCTGATGAATGTTGAAAGCTCTACGCCTAATCAATTAATGGCGCTGGTAGCATTCTGCCTTTACTCAGCCTAGCTCAGCTGGTTACAGGATCGTTGCTGTTAATTCCGCTAAAAAGTTTGTCCCAGACTAGTTGGATATATGCCTACACTACAAGTACAAGGTGTAAATGAAAATACATCTGTATTCATGTGTTCTCAGATTTCCTGGGAGCTACAGCACTTAAGCCACGTCAAAAGTCTTGACCCGACTGACAGTGGTCAATTAGATTAGGTTGCAGCCAACCCAGAAAGCGTCTCCTTGGTAACGTTAGAGCAACTGTTGACATCCACGAGAAAATGGAGAACTCATTCTTGAGCAGGAGTAACAATTGTCTATCTGCAAGTTCTTTTTTTTTTTTTACTGAAATAACCTCCTAATTATCCGCATTGATTTTGCAGACACTAAAACTTCTAAGAATTAACAGTTTTGATATTAAAATACAGTTTAATGAGGCCTAATGGGGGGGGGGGATTGCGCATCCATGTTCAATTTTATTCCACACTGAAATATGTTCATGTCATGTGACTCTCCAATACTCCAAATGTTATATAAAAGTTATACTGGACAGTAGTACTGAATCACAGCAGAGAATACTACACGGCATAGAAAGAAAGTTGTCCAATTGAGTTTTATTGGAATGAGAAAAGCTACATTGTATGATATATAATTTATATGATTGTACTTTTAGTAACCAGCTAAAAATTAGCCTAGAGACAGTTGCTTTAAACTGTTTGTCAGGCAGGTTTCCATCAAATCGTCACGATTTGTATTGCTGTATACAATTGTTCATCATATGAATATAGAAAAGAATATAACATCTATAGTGACAAGAAGAGCTCCAATTTCCGACGGTCATGAGGGAAGTTATCACATTGCATGGAAGACTACATTGTTGGTGCAGGGATGGCAGCTTGACTTGGTTGCACGAAGAACTTGTCAACACAAAAGATAGCTGGGTGTGCAGTCAAGGTCTTGGGAGAGATAAGGTGACTGTACACATAAGGCACGCATTTGCCAATATGGAGGAATCAACACAATTTGACTTGGCTCAACCACAGCATTTCATGTTTGTCTCTATAACAGTAAGAGTAGGATATCATGATATTGCGAACAAGTTATGTACATCTATTTAAAATGCACACATGGCAAAGATGGGAAAAAGTATGTGTACTGTATACCAATACATTAAAGTCGGCCATCAGACAGTCATAAAGCTGGACTGACATATAATCGAAGCTGAGCCAGAAATAAACAGCAAAAAGTCCACTCAGAAGTTTATTACCATAAAACAATGCGGAGAAAGACTGTCGAACACAACGCCAATTTGTAGTTTGGTTGTTCAGCTATTGTCCACACAGTTTCGGTTATCTTGGATTCTGATGCTAGATGGTGAATATTGATGCTTGACTCAACGATCGCACAAGATGAGATTCCTTTCTTAACAACGCCCAAGATAGGATTGCCCTCATTAAGCCGTAAATCAAAGTGCCTCAAGTCCTGTTATCGATACTAACCGCATCCCCAATTACAGAGCAGCACAAGGGCCGAGATTAAAGGACAGCTGAAACCTACACCTCACCACCTTTTATGTACGAGGACTACAGGTAATGTAGAAAGTCTGGAAAAATTTCTAAGGATGCCCAGAACTACATCAACGGCCAATGAACTATGCTATAATATATTATATTGACGTCTGGTCATAGACCTTATCTAATCTATTGGGTCACAATGATCATAATTATCACGTAACTTATTTTCTGTGATAAATCATACAAGGCGTGTGTTCTCACGCCACCAAAGCTTCATAATATAAATGAGAAAGTGCAATAGGTGGTACAAAAGATGGGCAGCTGGTGATTGGGAAATGATCGTCCACTTCCTGCTGTTTTCCCCATGGGCTAAGTGGAGTCAGAGAAGCTGAGTTTAGTAGCTTACAATTACCAAGAGAAGATGCAAAGGCCATTCTCTGCTTGCCACTTCTTCACAGTTTGGTCATAAATAACGCCAGCTTAATTACTGCGGACCAGCTAGACCAGCAATTTGGCGGTGGACACAAAAGGTCATGAGTGACGCAGGCCCTGGACGAGGAGGCTGTGACCAGCATTGATCGAGGTCTCCTATTCACAACACCTGTTGCAGGGGGCCCTGATAACTCTATCAGACTATAAGCCCAAGAGGATTGCCTCCTCTAGCTATGCCTTGGCACAGTGTATATCTGGCCATCAGCAACCACTAGAAGGTCAATCTGATTCAAGCGGGACTGTTCAAGTGTTTTTCGTGTGCAACTCACACTTCAATATCCAAACGTAATTAAACGTGGAAAAGTAACTGCGGTCTTGTCTTTTGATACATTGACCAGTGGTCACCCAATTGCGCTCGGTTAATGGCTACAGTAGGCACAGGAGATTGATCACAGCTGCTAGATGGGAGGTCAAGAAGGAAATGGCACTTTAGCAGCCACTACTACCTCTTTTCTGTCATGGAACGAGGATGATAATGAGCTCAGTGGTTGCATTGGGTGTTGTATATTTTCACCAGACAAGACAAAAAGGGAGCAAAGCATAAGGGAATGGCAATGTATTGATTACACGTTTTATGCTTTAAGAATATCTCCCAGCAGCCACAAGGCATTCTTCTTAAATCACACATTAAATCTTAGGATGCGACCAAGAATAAGCACCT
This sequence comes from Alitta virens, assembly GCA_932294295.1. Lineage (NCBI taxonomy): Eukaryota > Metazoa > Annelida > Polychaeta > Phyllodocida > Nereididae > Alitta > Alitta virens. Next base: position 50,633,595 of record OW028573.1, read on the forward strand.
CTAGATCCTATCTGTCAGACAATATTCTATCCACGATGCAACCAAGTGTAAATATGTGCACTGTCAGACACCAGTATCAGCCCATAAAACAGCTTGGGCAGTAAGTGCTATATAAGTCAAGCCAGGGCACGGAGTATACAGCTTGTGTTCACCCCATTCATTGTGCTTCGTTCCCTTTTAACAGGAGCCGGAAGGGCAAACACCACTGTCCATCATGGCACGTCACAAGGCGTCAAAAAGTTTGTGAAAAGGTCATTAGGTATTCAGCTGCTCGGTCCTGGCCCTGAATACTGCCAATTGAGAGAATAATTTAGACCCAGGACAGCAGAAGGCTCTTAGGACTCACTAAAGAAGGCAATGTGTAAAGCAAGATTGTCTTTATTGGTGTGTAGGGCATAAGTGACAGACGGATTAATCTTTGTTGAATGAAAGTCTAAGCAAAAAAAAAAAAAAAAGGGAGCCACTTTCTTTTACACCTTGGTTCAATATTGTTGATGTATGAGATGATATCCGCGGAAGCTGTCTCTACCCACTGCCTCAGAACCCGATCCATAAAAAGCAGGAATATCATCGTCATCATTTGATTTATATACACCAAGAGACCGCCCAAAAAAACACCTGAACCGATCAATTTCATTCTCACTGATATTTCTACGACCAGTTCCTTGCGGCAACTGGAACCTGGTTCCTTTCCAAGAAACCCGTCCTTGACATAATGCCATGGGTTACTAGCCAGACCAGCCTTGAAAGGTTACCAACACATCAGCAGCAAAGCCAACATCTTGGAGTTGGGTTCCAACATTTCCTGGTGTGGTGTTACTTCTATTGTTCTTTTAAGACATGACACCTGAATAAACGCCAGCATTACGTTCGAGACACAAATGTGCTGACAGACACAGAATATCACGATTCACAGAAGCCTTTGCCTCCAAGAAAGAGACTAAGGCACCCACGTAAATGCATGGTCCATTAGAGCACCCCGAGTTACACCAAGCCATGTTTCACCCAACACATTACTGACACTGCCTCAAAGGACAAGCAACAATTGGGAAGTAGACGAGGAGCACTGGCCTAAAATGTCAGCTACGCATTTGCAAAGAACTAAGGAAGCCATCATTCTTCTCTGACACATAAGCAAACCTCGAGTCAGAATTTATGATAGATATGAGTGCGAGACAACCTTTGGCCTTTCTTGGGTGGCCATTTATTTCAGTCGAAGCAGCCACACAATTTAGTTTTGTCTTTCATCATAATCATATACAAGAGTTTCCTTTGATCATAAAGCAGAATAAACTACTGAAGTTTAAGTTAAAACAAAAGGAGAAAAACAGCTTAAGTTCAAAACTGGTTATAGTTTATATATATACTGTTATTGACAACGTAATATCAGTACAGATACAGATATACTACAACTGCATGTATGCATGGTCACCACCTTGTCTGCCATAATGCATCTTTCTAGATTGACAGCAACTCGCAAATACCTAAAACGATGTATCTGTATTTGCAAATACCTTAATGTGTCTCCTTATAAATGGGGAGGTAAAAAGCAGCCTAACAAATGGCCATTAGCAAAACGATTCACAGGAGGCTAAAAAGCGCTTCCTTCCTGCATAAATCATGGCACATGTCTGGGAAGAAAATCACTCCTCTAAACAAACCGAATTGCACATATCCGAGCATAAAACAATGGAAGCATTTAAAGCTCAGGCAAAGTGACAGGGGACCTAGGGATCTGGGGCTAAAGGCCTTAAAAGTCATTTAGCCACTTAGGCGGTTCAGGAGAGCAAGGTGCCTGCGCACACTGTGATATGGCATGTGAGGAAGCCATACTTGACACCCTGCAGCAGCGTTCTGCTATAAAGCAAAAGCTTCCCACCGTAAAGCAGAAGCTATTACCCAACAATGGGAAGCTGTACGTGTTTGCTGCCTCCGTTAATTCGATAAGTCATCTGAGGCAATAGATGTCTGTCAGCAGCAGCGGTAGGAGCGATATGTTGCGTTGGTGTTATGCGATATGGCTCCGGTCCTCCTAACAAACACAACACAGCTGCAGGTCCCTGCAGTAAGGTCCCTACAGAGCAGCGAATGCAATCTTCTATTCCTACCAGGCCAGCTGCACAAGTTCTGCTTCTGTTGTATCACCTAGGTTGTCTAACTGCTTACCAGGCAGAGTCTTAAGATTCTGATACAACAACAGAGACTTGCGAAATTACTTTTAGTATGATCTTGGGTTCGGCTATCACAATATCCAGCAGGTCGAGGTCGAGTTAATGATACAAAAATCAAACACAAATAAATAAATAAAAAGGTCACACGGATGCTATGGAATTCAATAGTAATTCGCCTTATTGTGGATTATTGTCAGGAGACTTCACCACTAAGCTTCAGTGCGCGTGATGATATGGCCTGGGGCCAATAAGATCGAATTTTGGTTCACCTGAAAAGCGATGATCAAAAGCTGGTAATGTGACCCTGGCGGATTAGCAGAGCAACAGCGTCTCTCATATGAGTTCACTCTCATTTTATTTGCGTTTCGCGATAAAAAATTCAATTTGTAAGATATCCCAGTCTTGACGCAAGACCCTCAATCAGGCCTCTACGCAGGAGAGGGTCTTGGTGAATTTGGGGGAGCAAGAATCCCAGTGGGCAACAAGCAATTTGACTACTTAGAAAAGTTTATATTAATTATAAGAATTCAAAATAAGGAGTCCCTGTGCTTCATAAAACGATGAAACGTCGTACCAGACGAATTTTGAAGAACTATCTTGTTCGCAGTCAAGTTAAAATTAACGGGCGTATTGATTGACCTAATTCCACGGCGTATCTCCGCATTTATTCATATCCATCAGACCCTCGTCTGTCACTCGGCCTGAGGCATTCAGACTGAAGATATCCTACATGAAATAAAGGTGACCTTGACATAACATGTATAATGTTCACCGAGCAGGATTAAGATTATAAGTTTAAACCATGCAATGCGCAAAGAACCTGTCAAGCATAGTCTAGAGGTCCACCCATGCTGCAGGCCTGTAGTGTGACTTGTTCTGGAGCAGGAGGGAGTGCCACGTTATGCCAATCACTTTCTCATTGTGAGTACGTGCTGAATTAGCCTCATGATGCAGCGTTACTAACGCCAGCTTCCAGGTGACAGTTGTTGAGGCAGAAAGGAAGATGTAGTGGAGCAGGGCATTACTACCACGCGGAAGTCACTACGTGATTTGTGCCTTGCTGACTCTGCCTTGTTTTCTGGCGCCAGGGCAGGGCGTGATGTCTGGATGCTGAGCGGGACACCATTCCAGCAGTCTAGACTCACTAAGATATGACTCTTTTTTAAAGTCTACATCAAGTAAAGACAGTTCTCAAAACCCAGCACAGCTTATAATTAGAGTCTTATTAGATGTAACGTTGTAACAGCAAACTTCGCGTCACAGACTCACAGAAGCATCAGCTTTAAAATAAAATTCATAATAAGACTTATTTTGTACTTTTGTACACCGTGACATTGTGTTCTTTAAACTTGGATATTCACAAGCTAAAGTCCATTAAATTCTCTACTCAAGCAGTCTTATATTAATTAGTTGTTCAGAGGCTTTAATTCACTGAGCGTCTTTAATCAACGGAGCTTTCTTGCAATTCCGCTACACGTATATTCAGGATATGTAGTTGTCTCTTGACGTTACAATTATGTGAAATCACCATGACCAAGTCGTTACAGGGAATATTTATGCATTCTATAACAACTCTATTTATCATTTTGTTTCTGAGTTACTAGTTTTCATGCTGTGTGTGTTCACCGTGCATAAAGACACAACTGAAAGAAACCTCGTTACAGAAGCAGGAGCACACACCAATCTGTCCTTGCTGCAAAGTTTGCCACATGTGTCTCAGATTTCTTGTATCATTTCTTTTTTTCCCATAAAATATTTCATTTATCACGTTGGGTCTGCCGTTATGAGAACACCTTAGACTTACTACTCACATCTTGCCTCACTCAGTCATGCAAATTCTGAGTCCCTTAGGGCGAGGGATATAACATTCACATTTATCTTGCCGACAAATTCACCCCTGTCACTGTGTCCAGCAGGCATTTTAGCCAGACCACCAGTAATATATCTTCAAAGGTAGGGCCTGAATAAATACCACTCACTCAGCCTCAGCAGAAGTGTTCAATACAAGCAAGTTCTCTCAACAAACAATCAATGTTTGTTCTTTTTGCTTCAAATAATATGACAGAATCCTTAAGATAGACAGCTGGATCCTTGTGTAATCACTTTACGAGAGCTGCACTATCAGGTTATTATTGATAAAATGTCATGGCTTGAAAAAGACCACGACTAGCAGTAAAAAGAAGGACTGCAGAGCAAAGCAGCAAAGCAGCAAAGCAGCAAAGCAGCAAAGCAGCAAAGCAGCAAAGCAGCAAAGCAGCAAAGCAGCAAAGCAGCAAAGCAGCAAAGCAGCAAAGCAGCAAAGCACTGAGTCAAGGACTCCGTTAGTTCCGCCTTTCGCCCAAACAACCTATTTACCACATCAGCTTACTCTCAAATTAAATGTCCTTGCAGTGGATTCCACGCAGGCAATAGAATTCAACTTTCAAATCACCGTAAAGTAATTGCGCACTTTCAGCATGAAGGACACTGAAACTATTTGCATAACGTCATTGCGAACACGACTGAGCCAAGGGAAGCACGACATTACCAACTGAAGTGATACTTTAAGTTTCACATATACATTTAAACAGAAAAGATTCATACTACTTCCATGCCATTGTCTTACTGCACACCGCAAATGAGATTGTATCGATTGTGTACACGGCAGTGAACTCCATTAATTTATAAATAAAATGGGGATCCAAGTGCATTGGGTGTAAGGCAGGAGGTGATTGTGCACCAAGTCACTTGTGTGTCAAGGTCATGAGCGTCAGAGTAAATCCATGGCAGCACATTCTAGACATTAACATCTGCATAAAATGTCATTAAAATGTCATTACACAACTTGCACTGAAGGATAAGGATCCTTGGTGGCTTTTTCAATATTCGACATGAATGTAGGTAGGTCAAGTGAAACAATCAAGCTTGGCCCTCAGCTAGATTATGATAAATAGACTTTTGCATGCAGGAATCAGTTTAATTTACACGTCCAAGTAAATTAGCAATTTACATCTGCAGATAAATCGGTCATTTACATGTTTAAGTTAATTAACTGACTAAGGGGGCAGACGGGGGAGTCACAGCACGCCTTGTTGCGAATGAACTATTGACATAAACAGTTCGCCGAGCATTAGTACACATTCATAGTTTTACATATCTGAGGCAATTCAATATGTTCCTTGAAGTCATATCAATACCATGGCAACTGAGTGCAACGCATATGCTTATCTATACGACACAAACCAAGCCTTTTGTTTACAGCTTCTTTGTAATGGCATAGAAACATTGAGTTACCGATTCAGGTAACATCCGCGCATGGCTCATTGATGTAGACAATGCGCATTCATCGGGAGAGGCCTAGCTAATGCACAATTGAAGTGCTCACAAAGGACAAAGCATATGAACGAGACATAATCTACACACAGCGCAGCAAATAGCCATCAGATAGCTTAGATAGAGGGCCGACAAGCTATTCACCATCACACAGACATGCGATAAATACAGTTGGCATGCATGTACACGGCATGGTCATAATGATACATTGTAGCCGAGAAATATAATCAATAGAGGTCAGGATGACTTGTGAAGCTAGAGTGCACAAAGTGGCTACGCTAGACCACATACGACCGAACGCTCATCATCACGTCAACACCAGTAAATGACGTTAATACAGCCGTCGGAACCTGCACAGGACGCAACGTAAATTGCACGACGTCCGTTTGAAGCGAGTTGCAAAGCTCCACATATGAACAGCAGCTACCCCCTTTGTGTGCATATAAATTGCTCTATACTTCTTGCCTCTACCAAGAGACTCCTCACAGGTCTCTACAATTGAATGAGGCTCTTCAATTGCAGCATTATGGTACACACAGCATGTAGCTCATCATAGCTTCATTTCTATTCATACAGCTGGAACACTGGGTTGCTTATTATATTCCCCATCAAAAAGATTACTTTTCGATTGAAAAGTTAATATTAGATTAGAAAAGATAAATGTCTGTCTGCAGATAGCAATCATGGAATTAAGCAAATAAGAAAAAAAACATGCCATTGCATTACTTATGATTAGGTTTTTTTTTAACTCATAGGCTTGCTGTATACAAATGTGGCTACAAAGACATTCAAAGTGCCCTGGCAATGGACCTTCCACATCATCAATCACGCACTGCCCGGAGTAATAGTCTTTTTCCAGCACCGCAACCTCACCAAAAGCCACAAGGAACGCTACATTCTGGTCCACACCACTGAGACCAGGCTAAGGAATGCCTGACCCACTTCTTACGTATCCGACCCAGATAGACTCGTTAACCTGGCCAGGAGCATAAAGCCTCCTCAAGGTTTGGCCTTTTCTTCTGCAGAACATAAAAGCCTCCATGAAAACGGTTTCCAAGGCAACGGACGAGCTGGATGAGCTACACTAAGCACAGTGTTTTGGCCATAAAGAAGCTCACATCTTCAAAGGTGGTAGGGCATGTCAGCTCAGCCTAGTACTGTTGATTACAAAATTTTTTAGTCATTATTTTACATACTACACGCAAACCAGTACATCTCTGAGATGTCATTCCTGAACACTAAAAATATGCGCTGAATACATACGTACAACCAAATATATGTGTATACGTAGTTGCTAGGCTACCTAAACAATGCAAGCAATAACACAGGACATAGCTGGCTTTTACAGAGCTGTGTGGAGGCAGTTAAGGCACCCAAGGCAATGTGCAAAGCCCTTGGATGCTAGAGCGCCTGTCTCTCACTCAATACAGTATCAGGGAGGGGCCGGAACGTGCCCGATTCACTCTAATCCAGAAAAAAGTCCACCGCCTGCGGGAAACACTGACGTTAGACTAATGATATTTCGTGTGTACGGTGACTTGTGAAGCTGCAGTGAAACTCAAGAGCTTGCACAGCAGTTTAGGGTGGAATCGAAAACCTTAATGAGGCGCAACTCAACGTCCAACAAAGAATCCCTTTGACTCACCAGCCACGCTTTTTTCTCCTTTATCCATTTCACTTCGTGCTTGTTAGACATGAATCTAAGAGATACGACTGTTCACAAAAACCTATTTGTTTTCTGCCAACTCTTAAATTCTTGGAAATACGAAGCAAATAAAAGGGCTCTAAGATAATAAATAGAGAGGAGTAAGGCTCTAAGATATCAACATATACTGCAAACACAATGGTAATGGTACATTGGAGGAATAATGGAGTGTTAGAAGATACTACAGCTGCACTCTGCTGGTGCCATTACTAGCAAGTGAACACCATGTGGTGAAGGCAAAAGCAAAGAACACCGGAAGTAGAATGATTGTATAATGCATGATTTCCGGCTCAATGCATTATCAATAGACCTTCGCAGCATTAACACGAATAAGAGTTGTTTGCCAAATCAACAAACATGGTCAACCAAGAAAACCAAGAAGCCGTAGGAACAAGTAGACATTTGGTTGAATAGAGACGTGGAACACATGTTATTCTAATCGATCTGTACAGACTGTAGGCGTGTGTGGTTACATGACAATGTTTATCTGGTTGGACAGTTATTTACCCTGAGCACAGCATTCTCTTGCTGGAAAGCATCTTCTCCCTAGGCATAAACATAAATCATGTATGGTGGGTCCAGAGCATCAGTTCAGCTAAAGACATTTACTCCTTCAGCCGCAAAGCCTGAATGATGCCCTGTCCCTCTGCTACAGAATACTTCTTATATTTCTTTTAAAGTTCTTTTTCTGCAACCCATTTCGATAACTATTCACCCATAGAAGCCGCACCTAGATGATAGGAGACTTCTTGCGGCTGATTCCTTTTTGAACTTACACACTCGTATTTTTCTTTCTGCCCAGCGGTTTATTGAAACTCTAGCCTAGAGGCAAAAGGAGACGAAAGTTCGCCACCAGTAAAGTAAATTCCAGCTCGTCGCGGGAGTCTAAAGTACATAATCTACGGGACTAAAAGGTCTTCGCGAAGAATTTGGAATCGTATTGATCTGATCAGAAGGTCTGGCCAAGGAGAGCCAGGAGAGGATCAAGAGGGCATTACATAAAGCCACTTGGCAGGTCTATGGGGCCAATCATAACCAGACAGCTGCAGCTTAGAGCCTGGGAAGATTAGTTCTTCATGATGCACAATAAAGAGTGAGAGAGAGAGAGAGAGAGAGTGAGAGTGAGAGTGAGAGAGAGAGAGAGAGAGAGAGAGAGAGAGAGAGAGAGAGAGAGAGAGAGAGAGAGAGAAGCCATAGTCTAATTAGTCCGAGAGATAAGCCCACAAGCCAATTCGCTATTACAAAATCCCTCAAATATTGCCATGCTGCATGCAATGCCAATGTTTCTTGCCCCATCAACAGACAATATTTCACCAACTTATGAAATATTCAAATATTTCGGCTCCAACACTAACGCTGCGGCGTGATGAAATATTGATGGTTGTAGCGTATGATGGAAATGAAATTATAGGCTTTGTTTGCTGTGATTGAAACAGGGGCTTCATTAGAAAATATGAGCCTCTGCGAGAGTTAGCGATGAAACGATGGCAAGTAAATCATCAGTTTCCGATCAGCTAAAATGCCAACAGATTGAGTAAAAAGCTTAAGCTCATAACACCAGTAGCTGGGGCAAATCCACTGACACCTCATGCAAATAGCTGGGAAAAGCATTGACGGAGGCATAAATGCAACAACAAGAGAGGCAGGGAATGGCTCGCTCTGCTGTTTGATTTCATCGATAGCTCTCAGTCTATTAAGACCCTAGGGCAGCTTTGCTCAGTTCTGCATCAGCAAAGCTGTTACTCTGCAGCTATGACTTCCTTCTCATCTGGCACAGCAAACAAAAACCAGTCTTGCAAACTGGCAACACTTTCCTCCTAGCAGTTTTTTTTCTGTACAAAAAGGCTGCACATTAGTCCCGCGTGGCACTGGATCTATTGATGCCCCAGTCGGAGAATCCAGACATCCAAAGTGTCCAATGTGTGTCATATACATATATATCGATTGCTCCCTACTGTCACTGACAAATAGTACTAACTTTTCACATCAAGATAACTCCCTACATTTTCACATCCAATTGATGCATACAGCCATTGGCGCGAGTGTCCTTTTGCAAAGAACATGCTCTGTTGTCCACGTGAGTTGCTTCACATTCGGGGAGCGTCTATATCCATAAAGAGACAGCAGTTTAAGAGAAAAAATAACGCTGGGATTGGTTTCTCAAAGGGCGTGATAATTGCTTTTACCAAAGCACCAAAAGTTGGCACTAAACAAAAATGTGAGCAGGAAAAAACAGCGTGTCAGGTGACCTTTTTAACAGGACAGGACGCTTGAAATCTAACACCTTTCACAACACCATTAGAAACAACCAAGGTCAAAGCACAAACAACAAAGCTTGTGGTTTTCCTGCAGTTGGTACAACACGGATTAAGCCCTAAAGAATGAGGAAGAGTCAAAGTTTCAATCAATACACAGAAAAATTACATGGTTTGGGACAAAATATCCATCCCACATAATATTTTTTTTTCACTCTCTCTTCTAATTTTTTCCTTTTTTTCCTTTTTTTTTAAGTCATTCGCTCGATATATGGCATGATTGTGTGTGGTAGGCAGCCATCACTTAGTGACAAAAAAGTTAATGTATTACATGTATTCAGCTGAAAGATATGCACCATTTATCAACGGTAAACCCGCAGCCAAATATAGCGTTGCATACAGGGACAATTCACATGCCAAATAAAAAGAAGGTAAACAAAATTCATCAATGCTTCTCTTAATCTGCATTAGCAAATTGCATGATGCACGTTGCTGCAAGTATATCCCAATTGTAACTTTATGCAGAGGAGATTTGTATTCATATCTTCAATATAGAGTCCATCAGTTACTATCAGAGGCAATGGGATCTTGCTTGTAAGACATCAGTTTCTGGGATTAGAACGAAGCGATGTTGGTGTCTGCAGCAGACAGGAGGAGTTGCAAGGTCAAGCAGGTCAAAAGCCTGGATGACCCCAATATGGAGCTGTTGCTGGACACACACGGACGTCTGGCTACTAGTGGTCCAAGTGGTCAGTTGTTTGCATGCTAGAGATGGGGGTTCAGGGTCTTAAATGAAAGGGTAAGGAGAGCGAGTGAAGAGAGTCTGACCATTAAGTCTGTGCTGCTGAAGGACATGGGGCTGAGTGGCACACACTGGCATTGTCTAATCTGCTGCTCCAGGTTGGCCATGGCGTCACAAAACCACTAGATAGAGTATAATGGCAGGAGACGCCCGGGCAGCGTGTAATGGACGGTCAGCCCATGAATGTTTCATGACGGTTGCAGGCCAATCACCGGCAGGTCACGACTGCTATGACGCAGCGTTGTGTGGAAGTGTGGCACCTGCTCAACTTCCTCATCGACTTAACTAACGCTGACGAAATCCCCAAGGTCAAAGTAAGAAAAGTAAGGCATTGCACTGGTTCAAGTACAGAGAGGTCGATAATCTTCAAAGCAAAATATTATTGTGTTATTTCACCTTGCAAACAAAATGTTTCATGAGGCTTTCTTGTATATTTGAAGCAAATAAACAAATGGTACCTGATATCTGAACCAAATCAAGAGCCGTATTATCAGTCCTACAGATTAATATACAAAAGATCACGAAAATTGAAAATCAAAGACGAGAAGGAAAGGAAAACTATGAAGAACGAATCTGCAAAGTCATAGTCTTCATTGAATGGTTTCCAAGCTTCCAGTACATGGTTTGTCTGGTGATCGAGCGACTGTTGACCCAACAAACTAAAATTATTGACCGACGGGGACATTCAGGTAACCCACTCGATTAAGCATGCTTTCAAGATCGATGAGGCCAGATGATCAACTGAGCTGTTTGGATAAATCATCATGGAGGCAATCTATTCAAAACGGATCATTTGAATGTTTTATGAGGCTCTAATGACTAAATATATCAGAACGTTACGGAACATAGGGCGACAAATCCATAACAGACAGGGATTTATGTAGCAATTGATATCCATAAAATCGAAGTACCGCTGTCACTGCTAAGTGTGAAACATCAATAACATCAAAAGGCAAGCTACACTCAGGTAGATTTGCCGTTGACTAGCATGGTAAGCCATGCCCAGCCTCGACAGACGACATAAACATATCCCAGTGAAAATACATAAACAAACGTTAAAAATGCGTGACACCAGCAATCAGCACAACTGCCATTTGGGCACGTTCGCTGCATACTCACATGAATGCTACAGTGCGCTTGAATAGGGCTTCCACATGAAGCAGCCCACTAAAGCTACATGATAAACAAAGGCCATGCGTAGCACTATTGTTGGCACATCATCAAGCCGGGCTCAGCTAATGGTCTAAGCATCACTAGCCAGCCCTATATAGCTCCATTGGGAGTAATGGATACTAACTCCCCATCAGATTTATTTTGACGAGAGTAAAGCGCATTGGGGCCATTACATACGTGCACCATGATATGCGGATGAAACCACAAGAAACATTTCAATCATGCTCTCCTTTTTACTTTTATTTGGAAATGTCTGCAGCATCTTGATAATATTCTGCAGCATGTATTTTATTGAATCATCTGATGCTGTTTATCAATATTCATAACACAGGTCGAGTGGACTCTCATTGTTTCACTTCTGTCTCTCATTACCTTCCTTTCATAAAAGCACTTTCCCAAGGACTCTGGTTAAAGGTCAATTGTTCCCCAGCAGTTAGCCGCCATTAACAAAAGAGAAACGCTGAACCAGTGATATTTTGTAGGCATTAACAGCTGTCAATGAGAGTACAGACAAACGATGGTTAGCAAACATTAAGAAATAAATTAGGCAAGAGATGCACAGCTGTCTCAGCAGCTGGATCATGAGCGGCGAGGCGTAATTGTTGGGGCAACAGTTGCTGGGTTGCCACCTCACATATTCATGAGGCAATATGGACAGGCGGAAGAAGTGTCATGCTCCCTTGTTATTGTCGGCCTCATCAGCTCCATCAACTAGGGTATATGGCTATTTGCATTAAACACATTACTTGCGATGACAGACGGCACTGCCATAATAGTTGTGTTAGGATCTGTTAAGACATATCGCCACAAGAATTCTGGTCGCATGACCTCCCAACGAATCATATGTACACGAGACAGCGTTGCAGTCATATTGTCATAGTAATGATATGAGTGGGTTCATCGTCACACCATGGTATGCCTTTCTTTCTCTTCTTGTAGCACAAATTGCAAGAGCGTTTCACACTGTTTCACAGAGGATTAAATTGGAGCAGGCTCATTTCAGTAGGCGTGCTCAGCACGTCCACACTGGGAATGGCAGGAAGAGCTCATTTTGTGAGATTGCAGCAGCTTGATGCATGCTTGATGCCTGGAGATAAGGCAGGACAAAAAGAAGCCACGTGGGTTGCACGTAACAAGATGAAAGATGAGTTGCCACTGATTTTCACAAGACGCCTTTCTGAGTCTTAAGTATCACAGGGTACAGGCAGAATGAAGCAGAGGCCATTGGCCGGCAAAATAGCCACAGTGGAATTTCAACACGATGCAGGTCATTCATAGAGAGAACCAGGACCCAGGGGCATTGTCTCTGGCTCAGTGCATCTCGTGCTAAGAATGGGGCCACAGAGGCATCAGCAGAGGTGCCATGCAACCTTCCGCCTCAAACACCGGGGTCAAATATCATGCAGCACGAGGTCGTTAAGTCATTTAGGTTCTGGCAGAAGCCCCCAGGCCCTGCAAGGTGTGCAGCAAGTAGCCAGCAGGCCATCCTCTCATCGACGTTCCAATGCACGAATGAATGGAACGGCAGCAAAGGCGTTTCCATGGCAACGTGTCATTTTGGCTGTTGCTGGAGCAGCTAGGTAGATTGCAGGCAGAGTGCTGCTTATGGGAAATATTATGACAGTAAAGGGATCAATAATATACCCGGCCTGCCCTGCACAATGATGCAGAAAGGGATGCTGAACGCAGCTTGCCCGTCTGATTGTCACGGAGAGAGCTCCCTCGAAAAAGAAAGGACCAAAGTATGGGCCAGAAAGGATCACAAGTCTAGCCATCCAAAGCTGTGCCTTATATGTAGTCTCACGTGACCAAAGGCATTAGCATGGCTTAAGTCCTTTGGCGTCAGCCAGAGATCACCAAGAGAACGATCCAACTTGCCCAGTATGCACAATGTCTTGTTTGTCACACTTCAGCCGAGCATGAAAATGTCAGTCAGTGTGAGAAGGAAGCTCACTGCCAAATAGAGATAAGATGTAGGACAAACAACATGTGCAACCATGCATACAAAGTACACGGGAAACCAAGAACAAAGGCTTATTTCGTTTTCATTCTGCATATTTCATTTTCATTCTGCACTTGGTTTGAAAATCCATTGCTAAATCTCTTTCAAAATACTATGTTTGTTTCACATTTTTTCTGGAGACCAGAGAAAAATAACCTCCAAGTAAATCACGCTTGGCCTCTAACCTGGTGGAGCACTTGGGGATAATTAGGTTTTCCCCATGGCATTGGTGAATTATAGAGAAAGTTGTGAAGTTGAGCCAAGAAGGCTTGTCTGTTTTAGCCAATATTCTCGTTGTTATTAGAAACACTTTAACTATCAAAGTGGACTTTGTGGAGTAGACTGAGCCGTGGATTTCAATATTCATAGAGAATCGATTAGAGGAAGAATAGCTAACCTCAAAAAGCTGTGTTGGGGAAATGGGATTCTTCAATAGTTGCTGCCATTTGCCAGACCCATTTTCCAGACGATGGCCTCAGACAAGCGTGAAACTGGTGCCCTCTACACTTGAGTTCTTGCCAATCCCTAGCTCACCACGAATTGCCTTTTTGCATACCTTGTCCAACACTCTAAGCCACATTGCAATTGAATTGGAGCACCTACAGGTCTCTGGCTGCCTCAATCCCACTAGTGGCAAACTGCTAATAATAGAAGCTCTTATCCCGCAACCTATACAGACCTCCATTCTCTCTCCCCACCAAGGCTTAGCATTACTGGGATAGACCCCACTCACAATCAAGGATTGCCAATCACACAACAACGTTGAGCTACTGGAAGGCCAGACAGCCTATGTCACATTTAATATCGCTTCAAGTACAAAATGGTAAACGATGCAAAAGAAACAACGTCTGTTGTGCAATCATAACAAATGTCATTGCACAGTCGCAATGCACTAATATTTGTACAAGGACCAGGGAGCCAGGACTTCCTATATTCAGGTGTCATTGGCAACGTGTTATTAGTGCCTCGCATTTATGTTAGTGCTCTTGATGACAGATTATATGCAGACTTGCCAAACTTTGCTATTACACCACAAATATACATTAAAAATCTAACATAAAGAGGACAAAAAATAATGAAGATCAATTCTACAGAAATATTCTGGCGATGGCATATATAAAGTGCATAAAATGCCTGAATACGATATAACTTGCCGAGACCATTACTGCATAGTAAGAAGCAGAAAGACCTGCAGGCCACCAGCTGGACTTGGTATGGTGCTCAGTTTCATTACATACTATGTAAGACCCTCCCCACTGCACAATGGTCTCTCTAATGTTTTATTCATTAGCAGCTTAACGTATACGCACCAGAGAATGTAGAGCAGGCCTGGTCTAGCAGCATTTTGCACATAACAACATTGTATATCCAGCAAATCTGAGCAAGAACACCACACAGCAAAAGATTAAAGAAACCAGACAGAATCGCAATGTAATGACAGAAGACACGAGAACATAAAATATTCATCATAGCAAATTGCAACCAGCCAAAGAGAGACAAAATACATCAGGACAAAGAAGTAATCACCAACAAAACAGGAAAAAGTCTCCACTTGACACAGCAGATGTTGGACGTTGAAATATTCAACATCAATTGTCAGCCCATGTGCTTTCATGCAGAAGAATCCTCTGGGAACTTGCTATGCCATTTGCATGTATTATAACCAGCAAATAAAGAAAGAAAAAAAAACAGTCCCGAAAGAAGCACAACGTAGCACCAACTGAAACAACTCCACCTATCTTTATGGATATCTCTATGGATGGCATTTCCAGTGCCAGAGTGACTTGGTTACAACTTGATCGCTAGGAGACACTTTAATTGCAGAACATTCGCTTAGCTCAATTTCATTACTTTTTACAGCCACTCCAGCATTTTTAAAGATGTTGAGCTGAAGAACTGCCCTCCTGGAGACGTTAACAACTTTCCCTCCAACTCATCACGGCTCATCACGGCTCATTAGCAACATTCTGGTAATTACAAAGCCTGGTGAATTATCAAGGACACCACAATCCTAAATGTAATCCCACATCAACAAACTGGTAGTACGGCCATTTCTTTATGAAAACAACCAAACTTCTACAGATACACTCGCTATCACGGCCTGTTGGTTGGTCTTGTTAATTATTTCATGTGGAGCATTTGAAAATCGTGTCTAAGTCAGTCAGTGGAACTCGGACAATCTCGTTAAAGGCCCCTTCACACTTAGCCGGATCAGACGCCGGAGTGTCCCTGAGTAAAATTGTATTTACTTCGGGGGGTTCCGGAATCAAAGAGCTGTTAAATGTCAACAAAAAAGAAATGTTTGGCGATGTGTACACGATGTCAATACGGTCTCAACAAGGAGGTAACACAGCTGTCCCGGAAGAGTGCGGAGTGAACCGGATTTTACACGGTGCCTTCAAGGATATAACCGGTCTTTACACCGTGTTTATTTGTGTGGAACCGTGTTGGTCCTTGAACTCTCCGGCGTTAATGGCGGCGAATTATTCATGCCCGGTTGATGCCGGACGTAGCCAGAGATACCACGAAGTATGCCCGAGTCAATACCGAGATTTCCGGAGATCGGCGGAGTCTACTGGGAGTCTACACAGATCAACACGGATTAAATACTCCGGGACCTCCAGCATGAAAAATTGAACATGTTTAATTTTTTTCCCCGGAGTCCCACGGTGGTCCCGGATCGCCCCGGACAATGACGGACAATGCCGGAAATAAACACAGAGGTCTACACGCTATTACCGGAGTTTGCTGGAGCTATACTCTTCACATCAATCTGGCGTCTGATCCGGCTAAGTGTGAAGGGGCCTTAAGTAGTTAAATCAGTATGCCTGCCGACAGCTTGCATATTTCAGTTTCCTCGACCTGTTACACAAACTTGTTTACAATCTGGGAGTTGAACCACATACACTCATGGCCTGACTACAAGGCATTGATCAGGTTCAGATGGCACAACACATATAGGGAATGACATGTTATCAGGCCAGGCACACAACGACCGCCCTGTGGGGAACTCACTCTACATCTGATGATGGTGCAGAAGAAGGGGTGAACTGAAAGCCAACGGTCATCAATGCATCAATACCTAATGATATCAGATTGTCTTACTGATCAATAGATGAAAGCTCACCATCAATCAATACACTGTAGGTCCCACTCACAGCAGGGCGAATCCAATCCATCCACTCTTTTGTTCTCTGAGCAACAATCATTGATAATCCCAGGTTGTACAAAGATGTATGGGAATTTGGCATACAGAGTCAAAGAGGAAAGTTTATCTCCATCAAATGCAGATTGCAGATACTGCCCTCCAAATGTAGCCAGGCCAAAAGAAATGTGATCTCCACTGGTATGTCTAGTAATGCAAAGTGGCATAACACTACAGTTATGACGCAGCTATGTGCTTTATTTATTCCCCATACACAGTAAGAATGAGCAAGTTTGTCGCAGTGCAGAAACATTAGGATATCTGACATCTTTTAATGTACATATATTTCTCTGATATCTGTCATAAATGTGATTCCAGTCCAAGTTAACACTGCGAAAACTATACAAACAACTCAGGTAAAATCTCCACAAAATAACTATTTGTCACTGCAGCATGATGTAAAGCTACACGTAAAAGGTAAAATTACAGCCTTCAATGTGTTAAGCAAAGCAAAAAATAGCTCAGAGAAATCGATGAGATGTTGGGTATCTGAGTAGGATTAGTTGATCAGAGGCAAAAATAACAGAGGCGTGAATGGGATGAGGAGGTCGGGTCTTCACATCAATAAAACTGCTGGCTCTAGAGTTACAAATTACTGACATGGCTTCTGACACTGACCATCTATCACTGTCCTATCCCACAAGGTCCCTAGGAGCAAAGGCTCGTCAATCTTAATCACCTCATTAACTTGGTTTAAGCAAACATAAACCAAAAGGCCCAATTTGTCCAGAAGGGATTATGGAGATTTGCATCAGTGAATTGTGGCTTCGCCAGAATACTATACTACAGCAGTAGCACTATTGTACAGTTGGTGTAGTACTGGTAGTAGGAGTGGCTGCTGTTGTCATAAAAGAAGCAGCAATAGAATTCGGTGGGCTATTATATTGAAAGGCGCATACCACAGTCATATATCTTCACAAACTGGACCAACCAGACAACCAGATGCAAGGAGCATGTCTTTGCTTTTTTTCTGACCAGTACACTGTATATTTTGTCTAGCCTAAGCTGGGCCATTGCACAGTCAAGAGGAACAGTCTGGTGCAATCACTGCAGCTTGCCTGACATAGGTTAAACTTATTTAGTAGGCCAGTAATAGTGCCAGCAACAGGGAAAGGCTTGTCAATAATTGCTGGCATGGGAAGTGAGTAAAAGGACTGAGCCTTACTTAGGGGCAGTGCTGCTGATGTGCCACATCCCTGACGGTGAAGCCCGTAGGTTCTGGATGGGAGCCAGGTAACCAATGGAGCCCTGGTCGCATCCTCACTAACAATGCCTAATGTAATCAGATAATCAACCAAATGACTTGGAACTAATCCAGAGTGGCTGTCAGTAACTCATCAGGAGAAGCTAGCAATAGCCAGCCATAGCCAGCATGACCCTTGTGGTTGCTTTATTGGCAAGGGACAATTGTCGTGGGCGTATGTTGTCCAGCTATAGTTTAGCAGCAGCAAACAGCAATAGGCAGTTGGGAGCAGAACCCATGTACGATTTTGGCCATGCAATCTGGGTTGGGGCCAGTTGACCATAACAAGAAAGAAGCTAGCATGCTCAATACAAGCTCAGACTGAATAGCAGCCAGACAATAGCTGGTATGCAGGACGCACCTCTTGTGGTGCTACCAATCACAGCCAAGTGAACTGCCTATATCCCACACAATCAGCTGCTGCATATCTACGCCAGCCAACTAGATAGGATCCTGCCAGCATTTCAGGGCCAAGAGCTACTGCATCAGGGCTACTTAGACATGCTAGCCTACGGTCATTATTGGGTTTAGAACCAGCCTCACAACAGCACCACTGCAATAAAACAACACCTAAAATAAATGATAGATCATTATCAGTTTCATTGCTTAATCAATTCAAGGTGATCATTTTCCAACTGATTAATTAAGCAATATACGTAAGTGCTCTACACACAAATCAAACGACGGTTTATTGACAAAACTACAAATGTCAGTGAGGATGACTTTTTCCCTCCCAGGAGAATCAATATTTTGGTCCCCAGCAAAATAGCACGTACACTGTACAGTCGGGTGTTGTGTTTTGGGGATAGAGGGATTCCACAGTTAGCACTGGGGTGTCACAAGGGACACTCATAAATCCAGGCTTAGAACAGGGCAGGTAGTGCAATGCTGGGGGGGGGGGGGGAGTGACAAACAGCCCATTACCATCAAGCAACACTCCATAAAACTGCAATAACCTAGCGCCACAGGCTTCCTCCACTAAAGCTATCCTTTGTGTCATCTTGTAATAAAAGCCTCAGATTCAAATCTGCAAAACAAAGAGCCCTCCACGTTTAATGATATCTACTACGGCATGCTGGAAGGCTAATTAGAGAACAAGATCAGAGAATATGAAGTTCTTTTAGCGTAAGAAGAAAAAAAATCAAGTCACAACCGTGATGTCTTTGATCCTTCTGACTTCACATTTCTACAGTTCAGCTTTATAACTAAGCCAGGATCAGTCTGCATGTGTAGAATCAACCTCACGATAAAATCTCACGCCAGATCTCGACAGCCATGTCGCACATGTTCATAAATCTGATAGAAATGGCAGAATCAATATCTTGAAACCCATGAGAACCTTCAAAGGGGTAATATCACATGCATGCTGACAGAATGGAAATGTCATTCGTTCGCAATATGCGTCATGTATAATTTATGACCTGCGATCAAATATAACGAGTGAATGAAAGATATCACCCGAAAGCAAATTTTATTGTTTCATATAAAACGACTTTATGGGTTCAAGAATATTCAAGAAGCAGGAACATCAACATACTATGTGCTCCAACTAACTGTAGGTCTAGTGTTGAGAAAGCCCATAGACACAACTTGAGACTTGCTTGTCTATGCTGGCCACAGACGTCAGACTCCTCTGTTTTACATTCCAATTGTTCTATATTTGAAATGCATGGAGTTTCTTTGCTTCTTCTATCAATATAAGTTTTGTCTGAATTATTTTCAGTACGAGTTCTGTTCATTGTTTGCAAACTGTGTACATAGATTATTCATGTCGAACTGCACGGGAATTGTCTGGAAACAGTCTACAAGAGGTTAACAAAAGACAACATATTATGCTGTCAAAAACTACATAAAACATTCATTCAGTGTCCATTCGACATTCACATTGCATCCCCTATTCAGCCAATCAAGGAGTCATCACAGAGACACCGGTGCAACCAGGTCTATAGCATACACTGAACGGCTTTATTGATCATTCATAAAGGCTAGAGTCTGTGCATAGGCTGAAATAGACATACATTCAAGTGCAATCCATACAGACTACCTGGTTTCTAAGTGGCCATCATTCATCATTAACAGATTGTATACACAGGTGACGTGGCTATACAGCTGCTGTAAGATGAATCAGTAACAGCAATCAGTAAATGTCCACTCGTATGTTATCAGCATAAACTGTTATTGCATATCATCCTCAGTGACATACCATGGACATACAATTTCTAGAAGGTGCAGACAGGGGAAGACTCACCTTGCTGTTGGACATTGAAGGGGGAACCCCCTTGCCCTGGTTCTGGATAAGAGTTGCATTGTTGGTTTCATCTGTGGCTGGAGGGTCCTCGCAGAGACACAGCCAAGCGAATACGTCCCATAGGTCTCTTAGCAGAGAGCCCATTCCGGGCCCTCGCCTAGCCCTAAATCCTAGTGATAAGTCACTGTTTTCTTTGGGTTACACCAGTTCTCGAACGCACGCTGAATGAGCCAGGTTATAGTAATCCCGCTCACTGGCAGCAGCTCTGAAGCCCATGTGATGGCATCTGTGATGCCTGGACATCCACCTCTGTCAGCATCACCAGCCACAGCGCCACTACATCCCACGGCGGCGCCACGATCGCCATGCACCCCCTCTAGCGGACAACTGGGTCGTCTAGACTCCATCCATCACGTGTGCAGCCTGTCTGCCTCCTGCTGCCATCTGGTATCTCTTTCAGTATGTCCATATCAACAGAGACTTATAATGACTGCTTGTGGATCAGACTTGGATCATTGGCTTACAATCACTTGCACAAATGCACATTTCACTTATTGATGTATATTGCGTATTTTTAAACAGGCACCTTATACCACTTGCAGCAGACCAATCAATGGCATAAACAAGCTTTTAGCCACTGCATCATCAAGTTAAATCAATATTGAGTTGTGAACTCATCATTATGAGTAATGCTTTACAACTTAGCATAACTGTGTCCACAGTAGCTGATTGGCCCAATTCGGAATCACAAATTGCTGCGTTAAAAAACATAGAACAGAATGCAAAACTATTTCTGCTACCAAAGTGTGACAGAAACATCTCATTAGTATGTCCATATGCTGAGGAGACATAAAGCTGCTTGTGTCTTTGTCCTTCCTAATGCCTTGACACGAAGGACCCTGGTATCTCTATCTTGTTCATTACACCCATTATTAGTGGTGCGGCATAATCCTATCACTGATATGAGGCAGCACAGTGAAGGCCCAGTCGTTATATATTACTGTTAGCCACGTTCCATTGCATACAATATTGCACGTGAAATATCCAATTGATAAAGGCTTCAGTAATGATTAAATGACACCTTATCAGGCAACCGTACAAGGTGTGCTATAATTTTTAATATTAATAAATCAGCAGCGTGACTATCATATAGAGTATTAACCTCATTGCAGGGTTTCAAATTCTTGTACAAAATTGAATTGACCTGTCAGCATTTTAAAAGCAGCCCCAAGTAAGAAAATCTTCATTTCAGTCTAGGAATCGAGTTCAGGTAATCTCATGGGAGCTCCAATTACTTTAAATTCACAGGGGAATTAATACGTGGCCTGGTGGCTTAAGATACTCTTGTGACAGTTCAGTCATACCAACCACAGAGAAGACCCACTCCGCCAGTTTTCAGCCTGGTATATGTGTGGGCTTATTAGGAGTGATCACGTATAAGAGTCAAATAAGTGAAAAGAAAAGAGGCACTCTATAATTTAGCTGAATGTCATATTAGTATGTTTTGTCAGATCTAGCTGTCGTTTTATAGCAGCAAAAACAACCAGGATAGGGTCACAATCATCGTACACCCTCAGAAAAAAAGGTTCTTAAAGGTTTAATATGTAGCTTAGGGGTTCCATATGGAACCTGAAGGTTCTGTAGTACATGTAAAGGTTCTGAATGGTTCTTAAAGGTTCAATATAAGAACCATACTGTTCAATCACACACCAAAGGTTCAAAACTGGACAAAAGGGTTTAAAGCCAAGTACATTAGTTACCAATACTTAAATGATTGTTAAGGGCAGTCACTTAATTGAACAACAAATAAAGCCAGGCATTGCAGCCTCAATGAGCATTGCATTTGACAGTTTAACTCATCAACAAGCACTTGGATTTCGGTTCCAGGTTAGTAATAAATATTTTACTTGTCAAATGCTTCATGGTAATTAATATTTAAATAATTTTGTTTAATCAAGAAAAAAAACTTGTTGTTATATTGGTAAGTTGTATTGTTTTGCAGATATCTGAGTAGGGAAAAAAGCCAAATGACTATTATTATAATAGAAACATTCAGGAAATAACGAAGAGGACTGTACTACACTGTAGGATTGAGAAAGCAAAGACACTGAACTGCTCAAGAAATATCACTTGCAGCAAATGTATTGCTTGTCATGGTGAGTATTTATTACAAAAAATATAAAACTGCTATATTTCACTATCATCATCAATCTGTAAATGTCACTTTTGCATATACAGTAGATTGCAAAAGAATTCATGCTTCTAGATTTTGCAGGCAGATATGTCAGCAAATCTACAATGTATATAGGAAAAAAGTGGCAGTTGCAATCAGCACATTTTTGCAAATTTTTTTGCAGGTGATAATTTAACACATGTTGTAAATTTTCAAGCCACTTTGAAACTGTTATGCAATGTTTCGTATGAAATTGTGAATATTTTCATAATTTTTGCCTTTTTTATTTTTTCATTTCTTTTCATCACATTGAAATATTCATATTGAATGAAGCCACAACTGTATTTTTTAAAGAGACCGGAAAATGTGCAATTCAGCTTGCCAGTTTACATTAAGGAGAAAAGGAAAGGTAAAAAAAACTTTGTATAGTATTTTAAAAATTCTTTCTTGAAAAATCAAAGATAACAAATTTCTTTGTTTGAGCATTCATAATGCAAATATAGAACCACCCTTAGACAGAATGCCAACAAGGAGACCAATGACTTGTGTATATTATGGAAAATTATGAAGAATGAGTGACTGGATGACATATTAAAAATTTACATGAGGATTTCCCATCAACAACTAAGAACAAAACCCACCAAGTTGGCAACAAACAACAGTAATAACACCAACAATATAAAAACCGTTTTGTTGCTACCTAGTTAATAACTATCACAATACATTGACAGGTGTAATAATATTAGTCTGATCCTTATAATTGTTGATGTTATATGATTAATGTCTTTGATGCAACCATCGAATGTCATGATTTTTATAATAACTCTTATTACGCTTTATTTTTGCAGGAGTCAACACCCACATTTTTCTTCAGATCAAGCAAAAGAGTGAGTCCAGTCTATGTGGAAAATGTTGAAAGATGGCATGATGGTCATCCAAGACAGAAAACCTGATATTTCACTGGCTTTTGAATGTTTCATTGCTGTTTATTGGATACCAAAAATACACCATGTGTTATGTTGAATTTTGCATCCTTGATTGTGGTATGGTTAATTTGGTAAACTTGTACATTGTGTATGAAGTGATTTTATCCCTATGTTTGTTCATGAAAGAAAATAAATGTATAAATCAAAATATATTTGGTTGTGCTGCATATTTATTCATATCTGAAAGAACCTTTATTGAACCAATATATGAATCTTTTCTTGAACCATGTAAGGTTAAAATAGAACCACAGGGTTCTAAATTGAACCCTAAACAGAACCAGAAATGCACCTATAAAGGTTCTTTGAAGAACTGTTGAACAATCCAAGGGTTCTTCACAGAACCATTTGATGGGTTTGTTCATGAACCATTGGGTTCCATACAGAACTTTTGTTCAAGAACCATTGGGTTCCATCAAGAACCTTAATATGGAACCTTCAGTGGTTCTTTTAAAGAACCTTCAGAGAGGTTCTAAAAAGAACTAATAAAGGTTCCATATCTATACCGGGCTTTTGAACCTTTAAAGGTTCCATATAGCACTTATAGTTTTTAGAGTGTACTATTACCAGTACGGTATACTACTGGTTAGAATTTGATGGGACAAACTATACAACAAAAGCATACACAAATTCTGGAGCGTATTGGGTACCTCTTATAATTGCCGACGCATGCAGCAAATGCATGACAAAGCGTTCTTCCAGTTTCAACTTTGTAGTCACTTGGACAAAGATGAAAGGAAGAAAATTAAGAGCAATTTTCACACTGAGAGACCAATCAGGTGCGATGACTAAGCCATCTCAAGCTATGCATCTCATGTTTCAAGCTTCAAACCAGACAAAAAGGCAGTCATTAAATCCCTCATCATATGACATCCAGGTATATGTTTGTGAGTTTGCAGCCACTCATCCAGTACAGGTACTTGTCCATGTAGCACACGCATAACATAGATTATGTTTTAATTACGCTGTTGAATATACACGATAAATTGACACAGATATGTTAAGTAGTAGTAGTAGTAGTAGTAGTAGTAGTAGTAGTAGTAGAACATGTAGTAGTAGTAGTAGTAGTATAGTAGAACATGTAGTAGTAGTAGTAGTTCAATATAGTAGTCAATAAAAACAGAACAGTATTGCCACAGAGCTCCGGGGGAAAGGAGTACATCGTGGTGAGCGCGTATATTAATTGCAAATCAACAAAATATGATCGAAGAAAACCTTGTCACCAAATCCAGTCTCCACTTTCCAATTAACACGCTTTAAATTCTCCACCTAATCTTATGAAATTGATTTTTCAGCATTGTGACAATTAAGCAATCGCAGCTGAAATGATTTAATACGATGAGCTCACTAAGCTCTCAAGATCCTACCAAGGACACTGTATTGACAAGGGACTCATTTTTCAATCCACTTCTCGTGACTGTCAGAGTAATAACATGAGACATAACATGCAATGTAACAATGCAATGATGGTACATGTACATACAAAGTAGCCTGATTATTGGCATGGATTGCTCGTCTCAAATCAGCGCATGCCTTGTATCTGGTTGGGGCAGAGGCAGAAGTAGGACAAAAGTAGACCAGGAGGACCTTAAGGGCCATAGATGCATTGATACAGCAACTGGAGCCCATTCCTCATCTCAGCATCCA
This sequence comes from Alitta virens, assembly GCA_932294295.1. Lineage (NCBI taxonomy): Eukaryota > Metazoa > Annelida > Polychaeta > Phyllodocida > Nereididae > Alitta > Alitta virens. The sequence continues at coordinate 50,658,514 of OW028573.1, forward strand.
GTCATCAATCTCCAGCCAGGCATTTGGACAAATCTTGCTGATCGCCGGCCCACACGTCCAATGCATCATGGGCTGAGGACAATCAACCGAACCAGGCGTCAATATCACAAGCCAGTCCTTGGCGTCCATGCTCTGAATAGCCGCCTTGCCACATCCTCCACAACTTGGCTTCAAACATAGCGCTCTTCAAAAATGTATTTCTCTTTTGAGAAACTGTCATTGATCCACATGAACCAGTTACTTTATATTGAGCTGAAAATGTATCCTAAATTTTTGTGATGAAGACTCTAATTAATGGTTATGATTGTGTGACCACGGTGAAGAAGAAAAAAAAGGGTATCGGAAGCTCAGCCAAGTCGCTATTCTTATTCTAAAACCTCAGACTGGTATAGGCTTCTGATATGCTTTGCAGTACCCTCAGAGTAATCCATGTTACAGGTCGGGCACATTCTGCCATGGCGGACCAGAGCAGGATTCTGGTAGAGAGCAAATATCAGAATTCATGGGGCATATCTAGCTACCAATCATACTGGGCAACCACATAAGGAAGAGTGGTGCAGGGGGGCCGCCAGGAGCAAAGGTCATCTAGTGCGAAATGATGTCTATAACTGGGTCATCAGCCAGCGTGAATGTCCAGCACAAAGTGGTCAGTGAAGAGGTCATGGTGACAGGTGCCCCAGGTGCCCCGCTGGGCTGCTTTGATGAATAACAGCCAGAAAGGATCGGTCTTGCAAGAAAAAGCTGCAGGAGGTGCCTGGTATAAACTAGCCCAGGGGACATGATGCAGGCGCCGGGCATTATAAGTGTTTGACCCAGCCACCCAAATCAACTGAAGCGCATTTAGGCAATCGATGAATATCTTGCAACACAGAACCCAGAGCAGAACAGCCATGCAGCCACAAGGAAGGCAACGTGACGGAAATTGTCACAGCAGGTATACAGCTGCACTGCTGCTGCCAAGCCAAATGGACCACCATACAAGCCCCACCACTCTTCTTGACTCTTGTTCCATAAAGCACAAACACCTCATCAGTCCCTACCATTACCTATGCAAGACTAAGACAGACGCCGGATTCCCCGGTCCCAGCAATCAATGTGGTCAATTAGCCAACGCATTGACAAAATAAGACGATAGGACATGCCAGCCAATCAATAACTTCTCAGTCTGATCATGACACTTCTGGTGGAAGCCATGCAAAAACGCAACATCCACCAAGGAATCAAAACACAAGTGGATCCGGGGCCCAGACACCAACTGAATCGGTAATCAGTCAGTTTGCTTTCTTGCTCTTTAAATGAAGTGAATTGTTCACTTATAACGACGTCATTAAGAGAAAATTGGATTTGAAAGGCAGTAATCTCCCAGTTAAGCACCTAAACAGTTATGACGTCAACAAGTGTTTCTATGAAATTTAATTTATTTCTTTAGCAAGGTTTCCTTTGGCAAAGAAATCAGAAGAATGTAAAGCATCAATTAAACAATCTTAATGTTCAACTCCCACAGCCGTACTATTCAGATGAGGCACCGCTGTCGAGTCCTTAAACACAATCAGTGAGTAATGCTGAGGTCAATGCACTCTGACTGGCACAGACACTGGGGATAGAGTCAGAGCATTGTTGAGGGACAGGAGCCATGGGAAATCACATGTCACCGAGGAGTGTCTTGTTGACAACCTTAGTCCCAACCATCCGCAAGGCCACCAAGCCTTTGTTGTACTCAACAACATGAGAGCAGCTAGCCTGTCTCTGATGAAGGTCTCTTCACCATTCAAGTACCAGTCATATTGCATGTCATTGTCGCACTCATTAGTTGCCTATGAACCAACCAAGTCCATAATATTAGCAAAGACTGCAAAAGATGCTCCTGGCTCTCAGACTCTTGCAGCCCTAATGCCTTGTGCATGTACACACAAGGAAATTGTTCTCTCAAAAACACTGTGACCTAACATTTGCATAAAATGGGGAGTGCAAAGCATACCAAGGAGAAATGCAGGATTTAATCTCGTTTGCTAAATGGGTTGCAGGGCTGCTGGATGAATGAACTGCAGGGTGTTCCAATCAAGCAGCGTGTGCTATTTGATGTGAGTGATGGGAGTGAGACAGGGAGGTTTGCTGCCACCCTGGGCAGACGTTGTAATTCAGCTGGCGTCCTTTTTGATGGATGTTTCTCCATACATGTCCCTTGCACCAGAGCAGCCTTATCACAAGATGATGGCACCTGAACGGCCTCATATGCAGCTCCTGGCCTTCCAAGCACATCGCTAATGCCAACTGATGGCCTTTGTAACAACAACCCAATGGCACTTTAAGACGGTCTCATTTGCAAGCAGATTTTCATCGCTCCTCCAACCAAGTAATGATGTCTACCAGCTCATAATCAGTAACTTTATTCCAATTTTCACTGAATATTCTGACATAAACATTACATTCCCGAGAACGAGTGAAAACCTATTTGCACATAGAGATATTTACAAACACCTAAAATGTTCTTTTGGCGACAACAGGGAAATTAAAGATTCATAAAACTTTAAGTCTTCTGGAAACAGAACCACTCATGGGAAATCCACAGAAAAAAAAAAAAAAATCACACTCGAGTGATTTCTGACAAAGAACTGAAAATATGAAGATCTCTCGGAGATATCAAAGCCATGCGAAGGGTAAGCCAGTGCAACATCAAAAAGCATAACAGTTTGCACCAGTTATTGGTAGTCCATGGGGGTCAATCACGTTTCCTTTTGTAGCAAGCAATAGCACCAAGATGCAATGTGATTTGCCCAAGAACGTGGCGGTCTCAGTGTCACAACGTGATGGCCAGGCTCCCCTCAATGCAGCTCCCACTGATTACCTCCGAACAAAATCAATGGTGGGCCAAGCCAGGCTGGCTGATGCAACACTGAGACCAAGTCATTAAGTTCTATGCAAGGCAACCCGCTGTAGCTTTGTTGCTGCTGATAACCTATCCAAGCATCCCCGTCTTGGGGCTATTTTGGGGAGTCAGATTTTGCAAGCAATAAACTCAATATTGTTAATGCTCTTCTGAGCGTACTGCTTTGCGGGAATCTCCATACAATGTATCAGCCTGTAAGTCAGTACATGTAGCAGACTTTAACAGAAACAGACTCAAGGTACTGCATAGAATGATTGCAAAAATCTTGCGCTTGTACATTACAAGTTAGAATTAGAGGAAATAAACTCCAGACAATAGAACACGTACGATGTAAATGCTTTCATATATCAATTTTTATGTTGGTGCAACAATTTGCATGAGCGATGGTACAGCTATTGAATTTCCTGATCGCATCAGACCCTAATAACATGCTCCCAGTGCTACGTAGATGTATCTGCCACCCAGCGTAATTCTACTTACTAGAATAAGAGGTTTCATAAACACTGTTCTGGTGCCAGTGCATCAGATGGGGCTTAAGTTATGAACAGTTCTCAAGATTTGGTTGATACTGTCACAATTCGTGCAAAGTTAGAAGCAAGACCAAAGTTCCCGTGACAGCGATTTATTGATTAGATTTTCTTGGAGATTAGCTGCAAGCTGAGAAAGCACTTGTGTGGGATCATCTAATTATCTTTTACCTCAACCCGCGGCGAGGAAGTAACAAAGGGAAGCAGTCCCATTCAGGAGCTGGCTATAAACGGGCCTGGAATTTCATTATTCCAGTATTCCTGCTGGAAATATTTCTGGAGGAGTAGTGTTCCCAATCTGTTTTGTTCTGCACTGCTATGTCCCTTGTCCGTTGCTGAGGAAGTACATTAAAGATGCACGCAGGGGTGTCAATGTGACATCCGAGGCCTATTCTACAGATTTGTGAGCAATGCCGGTCCATGGGGACCAAGTTCCCCTGAAGTATACCACAGTGTTGCAACATGCAGCACACATGGCGTGACTCAACTCGTATGATTTCACTCTTATTAATGAGCTCTACCCTGCATTGTGCCTTTTTTCAGCGAGACAATGTAAGAATTCATCTTTGTGCCTCTTGGCTGTTGCTCTGAAGTCAAGACAGTACAAGTTGTTCTTCATTAGGGTAAACTGGAGATAATCACCTGTGTTTTTTCGTCTTAGGACTAATTGCCTGCCTCTCGTAGGAATTCTCATCAGACTCTTAAATGCAGACAAAACACTCCTGCATACACTTCTTACCCGTACGACATAAAGTCATCTGCAACACACTTCTGCTACCTCAGCATATATATAATTGTATAAAGAATTTACGAATATATTTCGTCTAAGTAGCTGAACGTACATTTCAACACACCCACAATAAAGAAGAATCAAAGGAATGGGGAGGCAGGGGACAGCTAATTACACAAACATCACAGGCACTTCCTCTCGCCTTTTGTACAATCGCATCTTTGAAGTACTCCTAATTTCCTCTCTTTTCATTCAGGTAAGGGAAAAAGTCCCGCGCGTTCCATAACCTCACATTAATTGGCATTTCTATCTACCAAGACAAATATCTGTGCAGTATTCACATTTCTACCAAGACAAATATATTTGCAGGATTAGCGAGTTTATCAACAGTGATAACCTGAGAAACCTACCGCGTATTAATTTGCTGAATAATGAAACTGGCCTCCTCCAGCGGCGTTTGGTTTTTGTTCTCTCAGCTTCCTGTTTTAGCCCCACTTTGTACAAACCGTCATTTGTTTTTAGGAGGTCAGTCTCTATGGCTTAGGAAAGATCCACTTCATTCTGTTTATAAGTATTTAGTATGGAACTATTTTGGAGACTTCGGTTAGAACCCCACAGTTCACTGCCTGTTGGTGCACACTGAAGTCTCAGTAGCAACATAAAAGTACATGTATTAGATTAGGGGATACACATTAAATAAACTGAATGTACACACTTATTAAAGCAAGTAATGACAGGGGTGTCCACCATATCTACACGAAAAAGAAGCAGTGGGTCCTATACCTTTAGTGTGTAATTAAATAAATACCAGGGTTGGCTTCGATGAAGTAGAAGAGGAGCATGGTCAGCTTGCATAAATATGATTACAGGCTGGCCAGCCCCGGGCACCCATGACAATAGAAGTAATGCTGGCTTAATGCTGGGTTTCACACGTCTGTCAATGGGTTATTGACCTTAACTTGCAGGCTACTGTCTCTCTCTATGCAGCCTGCTCAAAGATTCATAAAAACACCCAGCAACATCTTGGATCTTGTACAGGGCACAAGTTAGACCAAATATTGGCATACAATTATTATAAAAAGAATAGATAGCTGTGTTATAGACCATTTTCATGCAGAACGCAATCAGTTATTAGATCCCATTTTTCTCTTGATGTCTCTGTTTGGTCATTTATACAACATGGTATACTATACGGGATTTATAATATAAGGTTTCTGTCCCTTTTAAGCACTGTTGCATTGTTTGTATGACTAAATATAAAATATACACAAAACAACGATGGGAACTTTAGGCTCTTAGATACTACGACCAAATATAAAGCTGGTGATCTCACCAAAGACTCCATCAAGTCACTTACTGTAGCTCTATAGAGATTAAACTGCTTTGATCTTCATTCACTACGAACTACATGGAAGGGTTGACAACAAAAATGCCACACTAAAGCAGCAGTTAAGGAGGCCATTGATGCCTCAGGGGACACAATTTGCTCTCCAGCTCCAAAAAGGTTTCAATATGACCCAGCAAATAAGCTCATCAACATAGCCTTGGGTAATACCAAGAAATGACCATTAGATGAGTGTGACCAGGGCACGAGCAGGAGCCGGATCAGTTTGAGGGCGAGGACACTGACACCACACTAATAGATTCGTACAGTGGACAAATATGGCGGGGGGCCTAGCTCAGAGGTAGGGCTCTGGGCTTCCAACTACTGGGTCCCGGGTTTGATTCCCGGTCGAGCCTAAGTCGAATGGCTGTTTCATCCTTCATCTCATTGCGATAGTCTCTGCCTGTCCTAATTAGCCCAACTGGTGCAGAAATACAGGACATAAAGCCCTAATCGCCCACCCAACAGTGGACAAATGCGGCAGCTCACCTCACTCCTTCACCTCTTGCAGGCCAACAAATAAAGTCGCTTTATTCACAGTCAGATTTCTATTCATACAAGCGCCTCCCTTGTTGTGTTCGGCAAATGGAGGAAGTGCCCACTGTGCATGACAGAAAAGTGTGGCTGACCCTCCTTCCAGAAATTTCCCGAAGGAACACAAATGACCAAGCAATAAGAAAGTCTAAGCATCTACACTGCGCAATTCGACCTTTTACTTATTCTTCTGGAAACGCTATGAACACACACAGACTAAAAGGTCAACATCCTGTAGTATGTGTATATGTGTATGGCTTAGTCTGGAATAGTTTATCGTACACAACAATGGGCAATCTATAAGAAGCAATCCACGCCTCCTACTCTTCAATTTCAAGGACGGTTTTTTGACCAAAAAAAAAAAGAGAGTAAGAGGAAGCCATTTGCAATTGGAGCAAGAGGCAACAATAAGTTTGCTTCCAGGGGAAAGCCCAGGGAAACCAAGCGAAGCCAAAAAAAATCTCGAGGCAAACAGAACGAAGCAGTTCTATTAGAAGCCATTGTAGTATCTACCTCCTCAACACAACCTGTCCCCAATGACAAACTCTCGTTTTGTTAACCAAATGTCACGTCACACAACAGTCCGTTGATGCCCGTTGCCATGACTACCTACCCGCTTCCGGTTGTCATATTTAACGTTTGTCTTGCACAGCATGACATCGGACACCCCTGCAGTTATACACGGAATTTATAAACGAAGTGGAGAGGACAGTATATATTGTGACAGAAAAGTCACAGCAAGTATTAATAATTGTCCAACACCAAACATTATGCTGTTTCTGGTATGCCACACCCATTATGAGCCGCTCGTATTGTTAGTGGCAATTTTGATATTGTTATGTCCGAGGTATAGATTTGGTTAAACAGTTAAGATGGCAACACTATTGAGGAAAGAATAAATTATTTCATTAGTATAACAATGTACAATTGTATCCATGGTATTGCACCTGCTTATTTATGTAATTCAGTGGTTATGGCATGTGATACTAATGAGAGAAACACCCGTAGGGGTGATACTATGCAAGTTGATGTTCCGGTATCTAGAACAGATTTTTTTAAAGGTCTTTTATTTATGGGGGATCCACAATCTGGAATATTTACCTGAAGAAGTTCATAATGCCACCACCACTGAACGTTTATAGTTTGACCTTAGGTCTTTCTTAAGGGCCAACACTGCCAATGTTTAACATGCATATTCCTTTTACTTGTTTTAAATGTTTTAATACTGGGCCATATGAAAAACTCCTAGGAGATTATGTAATCCAGTTTATATTAATAAATAAAATAATAACTTATGAGGGTTCAACTAGCAAGTAAAACTAATATCTTCCCTCTTCACAGCTTTGCTTTTACGCATCCAGAAGGCGGACATCCATTGGTTTTTCAGTGGTCTGCCTTACTTGAAATTGGAAGGAATTGAAGTTGAAAGACAAGAGAAAGAAGAAAAGAAGGAATAAAAAGGCTCTGTTATCGGCCAGAAACGTCTGGAAGACCAAAAAGACTAGGTTCGTTTTTTGCTGATAATGTTTCAAACTATGTTAGCAGTTGCTCTGTCCTCTACCTTCAACTTTTCCACTGCCACTCTACAAAGAATTCCGGGCTGATTCCTTTCAAGCCCCAGGCGGAATCTGGACGCTTGTGTATTTTCTATGTGATTTGGCCATCGACCAAGGCAGGGGATTCACAAGAGCTGCAGTGCTCCAGTCAGCTTCAACTAATCTCTTGGGTTTGTTGCAGTAGCCTGGGTAGGTGGGACAGCCCATTCCGATGGTGCTTTTAGGTTGTCACATGGTGTTTACACCTACCAGTCTTAGAGAAAAAAATAGTGAAAAATATAACTTATGGTCTAAACGGTGAAACGAATCCCAGCAGATGATAATTCATACCATAGTGCATCAGTGGTCCACTTCTGCAACATAAAAACTGCAGTCTATACACTTTGAATATAAGATACATCTTCATGTTCTGTCTGGCCACCCACCAAGCACAGAGCACTAGATAGTAGATATGCCAAAGCAATCACTTCTTCTGACTGACTCTAGTGTCTAACTGATGTAGAAACATATATATGTCATACACCCCAGTGGCCAAAACCCAATTAAGGTTAATCCTGGCTGGCGAGTCAGCAGACCCAGACTGTATGATGAGGCATCAAACAGTCATAGTGATGCAGCACGCAGTTACCTCACACTTAGTCTCGCTTAGTGTGCAACTAACGTGACAACCTTGGGACTGAAGCAGTGGATGTAGAAGGAGCTGCATGATAGGAGTCATCTCTTAGCAGCTAATTGGGACAAGATGCAACTCAGCAGCACTGGCCTCAGCAGATGCAGCAGCAGCCACAACATTGTCTAAGTGTGGCATCTCCCAGCAGACATAGCAGCATTGTGTCGTGTTCCTCTGCCATCCATCTTCTGGTGACACTTACGTCTGGCCTAATGGGCGAAAAGGGGGCTCCCTCCCCCTCTCTAGCTTTTGCTCTAAAAGACCTTCTGCTTTGTACAAAGCAAACGCCTTGTCTCTTGTTCTGGTAATCATCAGCAACAACTCCAAGGTCCTGCACTCTTCTTTTTCCCCAATGCAACTCCATCCTCCCACAAACAATCCACCAGCCACCCAATTTCTGTGCTGTCCATTTTCCCTCACCCTATCACCTACATCAAATAAGAGATAAAGAATCTTCAATTCGCTTTGAACTCATTTATTTTTCACCCTTTCTTCACTGTGTGGGCTACAAAAGGGATTCTCTAACAGCCAGTCATACCTTACAGTTATTTCTGTCTGCAAGGTCATCATCTCTACATGGAAAGGAAATTCGAAAGCCCACAAAATAATTTTCTTTTGCTGTTGTAACTCTCAATATTACGTTTCCTTTTCAAACCATTGATTTAATATTTCAAACCAATAATCAAATCAAACAGCACTCTGCTCTGTGGGTGTTATCATTTCACTATTACCTAAATGCTATTTTATCAGGATGGGCGGAAGCAATTGGCAAACAGAAGAGAGAAATAGATAAGGGTAACAAGAAACGAAAGCCCTGAGCATGCGAGACCATATTTGTTGTAGGCTGTCCACAGCGCCAGAGGAGAAACCGCAAGCTGCAACTAAACCAAACTCAACGATCAATATTTATGACATTCTTCTCGCAGGCATTCTCGTCAGATGATGATGATATCGGGGAGATTTACATTGTACGCCATAAACAGTCTATTTTGAAGCAGCTTCACTTGACTGTCTTGTTGAGAAAATGGAAATAGCGGTGAGGAATCAGACAAGAAATGATTCGGTTATCAGCCTCACCACTATAGCCAATATGAATTCTTGCAATTGGTTTTTCTGGGGACTTGTTATAGCAGTAGAAGGAGGCATTAGACCTGGAGAGCTCTAGGGTGGCCAAGTTTTATGGTTTTCACGGAGAGAAGCAACAAATCATCGGCTTGCCATCCCTCAGGGATGTTGTATTGCAAGATGACGCTCCCCAGCCCCCTTGCTGCCTCTTGCATGTTAACATCTTCACTGTTCACCAACTGTTCAAATGCTCTGATATGTTCCTCAAACAAGTTAATACAACTGATGTTGCTCACTTGTTTGTTGCTAAGTTCACATCAAAGGGGAGTAGAAGGCACTTGCCAGCCATCAAAAGTCTTGTTAGTATGAAGATGGTGACCCCTGCCTTCCTTCTTCTACTAGCCAATGGAGTTGTCTTCTGCAGACAGCAATCCACAATGGGAAATCAAACAGTGAACAACCTACAGCCAATCTGTCATAAGTTTAAATATCAGTCTTCCAGTGAGACTTAAACTTCTCCTTTAAAAGTTTTCTAGAGTTTTATAGAGCAATCTTTCTGTATGACGCCCTCCTTCTGCTCAAGTTCTTGGGAATGTGAACTTGAAAATTGGTGGCACTTTTGTATAAAGAACTACAAGTATCCATCATACGCTCTGGGAGTGCAACTGCTCCTTAAAACTAGCCTCACTTCTTACAAAATTGCCAGGCTGAGAAATGACTTGCCGTTATATAATTAATCATAACTGGGGACTTAGATAATGCCATGATTAGACCTATTCCAATCACGTCAACCTGTTTGGATAAAAAGGTGATTAGCCTCTCTATTGAGAAGGGCCAGCAGCATCTTAGTGGTAAAAAAACAAAATGTATCTGGGATTCCAGGCACACATTGCCTTTGAGGCCTGCCTCGAGTCCCGCAGGGCTTTACGAAGCATCCGTCCTCGAGGTTGCAGGCGTGGTTTCCTGTGACGCGTGATGGAAGGGGAGGCACCGGAAGTAAGCACACAAGCGACACCAACGGCCACGCAGCAAGACATTTCATCTGAGCCTAACTTCCCCATGACCTCTGGGTGAAGTATTCAATAGCCTTCGTACAACGTGACTTGAAAAAAGGTGATCAGATCCACCATGTTCCATATTCCCTATACCTTGACCCGAGACCTTATCAGCAGTGACCGGTGCACTATAAAAGAAAAACATATTCCGATGTATTGTGCATTTACCATCAAATAGTTTCGGGTATAGAAAGCTTCTTGTCCTGGCATATCTAAAATTGCTGCTGCGTTTAAGCATTATTCCTTAATGTTATCATCTATATAATCCCAAGAGAAATCTTACTTTATCAGTCCGAATTGAAATAAAGCAGTCTAAAATCATATTCGAAGAAAATATTCAAATTGATGCTGTTAGAAGAATTATACTGGCGCCAGTTTGCATACTATTTCAATAAATGCGACTGAATCACGCATACAATTTTGGAAATTGCAATCTGCGAATATTACATTTAGCAAATTAAAACTAGAAAAGAGTTATTGACTCTGACGGAAAATTACTGCCAACGCCAATTCGAGCTACTCCAGAAAGATAAAAAAGGGCATAAAACCACTAAGGATCGTCAAGGGCATTTAATCTACAACAGAAAGGCATGAGACGAGAATGTGAACCAAGGCTTGGTCGAAACTCAAGGTTTCCCAGGACGTTTATTTCTTGGACCGAAAGAAAGGAAAGCCTATTTTTGGGGGCCAGTATTTTGGGCAGCCTTGCATACACATCACATCCCGGTGTCTAGAGTACCCTGACTCACTCCATGATCTCTAGAATCGGCCAGTCCTAGATCGTCCACAATCAGTTCAGTTTGCAACAAGAGAAATGGATGACCGCTTCGAAACTAGTCACAAATCCAGGAAATTGAGTCTATCTCCCCTCTTATTATTAATGCAGACTGACAGGGCTGACACCCAGACTCATCTAATATACAAGCAAAGTACATCAGCATCGACAGGTCAGCCAGTCCCCATGAGGGTCGGCCACTCTTAGCACTGGTTGACTTTGATAAACGGCACTTTTTGACCTCCTACATTACTTTATGATCAGCTAAAAAGAAATCAATAAGATGCTATGATATGACACACCCACGCCAATACATACGCAAAATGGTTTACCAGGAGTGTCATTCAATTCAAATCGGTACAAAAACATAGAAGGCGATTGCAATGACGAGACTTTTATTTAAAATGAGGCGATGCCTTACAATTGAATAAATGCACCATCAGCCATTTATATTGCTGTATAAAACTTGGCATGCATGATATCAACGAAATCGCCACAACGATTTGACACAGGTCCAAAATGATTTCTGTCATTCAAATCTCCAACTTCAGGATATATGCACTGCAAGAAAGGCTACTAGTTTGCATTTAGGACGAACAGGAAATTAATTGGAGTATTTGTGCCAGGGTACCGTTAATTGACGAGAAGCATGTACTTGCCTGTGGCACTTCACAAATGAGATCTGTAATTCGCGTCAACATTTGTACATGTGGTTCATGTCACAGCAGGATTCTAGCAGACAATTGGGGACATTATACATCGTAAATCACACATAGAAAGATAAACTAATGCATGGGGATTACATAACTATAAAATGTGCAAGATAAATAACTCAGATGAAAGGATGTGAATGGAGATCTTGTTGAACAATGAATTAACACCAGGATGTGGTATTCTGCCATATACAAATGAAAACAAATAGACATTAAGACTTGCACAATGCACACTGCTTACATTCATACACTCAACATCGTTGTGCACTGTTAAATATATGCGACCTGCAGCATGAAAGAGAAAATCCCATCTTTGCAGTCCCAGCAGAAAGGCTCAAGGGTCACCCGGCCACATTAATATCCACAGCAATATGTCACAAAGGGGGCCAACCTCAATGGCTATTCTCTCAGTACACACAGCATTTCTGCGCATATTTTGTGCAGGACAGAGTTTTATCCTGATTACATCGTTAATAGGGCTGTGATAGAGAGGACCCCCAGCACACTGCCAGCCATATACATTTAGCATAAAAACCTGCTCATTTTGAAAGGTAATACGTCGCAGAGACCAATGATAATTGCAGATAGCAACTATCCCATTTCATCTCATTACTTCACGACGGTTTCAGCTAGCAGCATCTTTCAAAACAGGGCGATATAAGCCTTCAAAATGACGTTACTCTACTTAAGAAAGCCTTGATATCGAGAATGCAAACCCACTGAAACTTAATAATATCGTGTTAGATAGAATTAAACAGCTTTTAAGTTATTCCATCAGAGGATGTGAGGATGATGTTGCGGTGGGGAGATAATGGAATCCACAAGTTTCATGTGAAAATTAACTGAAGGAAAAATAAAACGAGAGAACCTGATGTTAATGTCACATGCAGAGGGGCAAGGTATGTTTCCCAAAATGTTGCATGCATCTGCATACATTGCTCACTGCACATACTTCACACACGAATGTGACAACGTCAGCAATGTCACAGCCACTTCACCAGCATGTAGGCAAAAAAATGGTTGGCATTGAAGCAGTTGGAATGGTGTGTCAGGCCAGTAATGAAGATCAATGGCAGCCATGGGCACGGCAAATTACTCTATCTTTACACAACCCTGTGCAGGCATGCAACCAATGTCACATTAGATGGGTGGCCCTCTTCGATCCATATTGTCAGTCTGACTTGAGCTACTGCTGCTATGGATTCCTTTAGTTGCTTTACTTCCCTGTTTAGTGACGGGTCTCAGAATTACCTTCAATATTTACTTACAAAAAGGTACACACCTGTATTTGCAAGACTTAAACCAGGTGCATATTGCATGACAGCTTAATGAATGAAATACGGTCTGTCCTTGGAGATGTTGCCTGTCAAACCTGTCAAATCAATGTGACCTTTCGTTAGCAGGGCCATTAATTCCAATGTGTCAAGTCAAGAATCTGTCATATTCTGTCAAGTCAAGAATCTGTCATATTCCATGGATGTAACTTAAATAAAAATGTACTGTGCCAATTTCTCATAGTTATTGGTTTGAAGTAACTGATTGTGGCTACAAATATCAAACAAGACGGAAAATCGATGCAAGAAAAGTAAGAAACTAATTGATCAGTATATAGATACAATAGATGGAGTCACCATGAATAGCCGAAGTATATGTGCGTGAATGCATATGTTGTATGAACACATCGATTGCTTGAGACAGAATGGAAACCCTTGAATTGTCAACATCAGTAAGCCATATAAGTTCGGCCTAGAATGGCCTACGAAATGACCATATGGTAATATAGAACCCTGGTAGGCAATATACGACAATGAGGGACATGCGAGAGTGGCCCAGTGACCAATGGCCCCAGGCAACATGGAGCGACCTCTAGCAGAATGACAGTACATAAAAGGGGTACTTACCCTCCTCCTTGGGGTGGACGAGGCAGAGGAGGCGGCAGAGGCAGTAGCCCCTCCATCTTTGGTAGATCCCAAGCCGAACAGGTTGAGCATGCCGGATGGAGCAGGGATGCTGAGCCACAACCAGCTGCAGGGGAGAGTGAGAGAGCAAGCAAGACTGAGAGAGTGAGCCGAGCCAGCACGCAGCAGCCAGAGGGAGCAGCCTTAGCCCTCGCCCTGCCAATAGGACCGCCTGCCAAGCCAAGCAGCCTGTCACAGCGCCCCTCTCCGCCACTGTGTGACCAACAGGAGCCATCATTTGATTAAAGAGTGCACCTGCCCTGCCTTCCGATCACTCTGCAACACTCTGCATAATACACCGTACGACACAATAGAGATGCACTTCTACCAGGTGCTCACCTTCAACTGCCCCTTTGTGCCATCTTAATTTCAATTGAACTACAACGGTTTACCCTATAAGGAGGGTGTGTGGGCCACCAATCAAATCTTATGCGCTATCACAAAAACAATAATTACAGTAATTTTACATATTACATGTCCATAACGATCAATTCTTCTACAGCTTATAGCCACAGTCTGTACACATGTCTACTTCGAAACAAGTGAGAATGTGACGACTGGTTTCATGCCTGCCAAAGGCTTGTTAATGTGACGACTCTATAAAGATTTCTCTAGCATAAAAATCGATGCACATTTATACACCATGCTTGCTCCGCCTTATATTAGTGCCTGAACAACAAAGGGGATCCACTGGGCGTGTGATGATACTATGATCATTGGCTGTCTTTGATGACGATGCTTACAAAGATACAGAGCATGACTTTCCATCTTCAGCTGTGACCCCAAAGATGGATGAATCGACCAAATGTCAGTGTGGATAACCACCTCTCAACTACCTAGTCTGATTTTAATACACTGGGATACACTTCCATAGCAGTTTGCCATGGTTTAGTGGTATGTTTTGCTGGAAACGTGTGCAGGCATATACCAAAGCACAAAACTGCCAGTCCAACACTATTGAGCAACCGACATACTCAATGTAAACATAGTAATACACAATGGCACAAACAACTGAGACTGAGCTTTCAGGACATTATAAGAAAGTATATGGCCAGCATTTGTTGTTGTCATTAGGCACCTGTAAAAGTCTATAGGGATAGTTTTCAGACAGAAGTTTAATTAAAGATATGCGGAAACACTGCCACTAAAGAGGTAGAGATTAAAAAACATTTAGAATAGAAAATACACGGTACTAAGTTTCCACACTCTCATGTCGTTCATTGCCAGGATTCTGTGAATAATCACATCATAACATTATGCCCATGCACACCTTTATTAATAACCTGCTCAGACAAATCTCCATTGTATCATCTCGTGTCAACAAGTATAAGAAGACAAGCTATTATGCAGCCAAACCCTACTTTTTACCCAATTATCTACTTTTGATGAACAATATAATAATGGCGTGACGTGATACAGCATAATGCACCTGTAACTGGAGGACAATGCTTTCAGGCGTATTGTGTTATGAACACTAATCTTACAAATATGGTTTGGTTGGTAAGTGACAGAAGACATTCTACATAGTAGTTTTTAAATCTTCCACTCCATTCCAAAGTTTTTCAAAATAAACTTCAAGACCAGTTATATGCCTGTGTTAAAGCTAGGTCTCCAAGGTTCCCATCCAAGGAATATCTTAAAACCATTGAGATTGCCTAAAAGGCTATAGACCGGTTGGTCACTTCTCATTGACCAATTACCATTCGTCACGAACGAGCACAACTCGACTGAGCCACTAAGCAACACTTGATATTCCAAGGTTCCAGAATTACGTGAAACCCCGTGACCTTTGAGCAGAGATTCTACTGCTTTAATTATTCCGTCTTTAACAGTAGTAGTCTGCCCAACTTCCGCGATTAAAGTATGTGCAGCGAAACATCAATAGGAGGTGAGAACAATCAGGGATTAGTGAAGACCATTGTGAACATTATGAGGTATATAGAATGCAAACCTTACACATTTTGTGTGCAAGTACTGTGTATGCAGCTGCATAAGGTGGCAATACACCCTCACTGTGCCCCAGGTGTGTATCATTGCAGGAGTCAGAAAGTCAAACAGATGACATATAGTGTTAAGATTCATTGCTCACCAAAGCCTGCTGATGCCTTATTGATATGGTGGTGCTGACTAATACACATTTGTTTCTGGCTATACAATGAAATGTCTGACCTCAGCACATTGCAAAGGGAAATAAAAATTATCTCTAATATTTTGCATTGGTCGGTCAGGCGACGGTTTTTTGATATTTCGTTTCTCGACACCGCCGGCCAAACTTTTGCAGTGCCGCTCAATTAATAAATCAACAATTGTCTGGGCAAATATGTGTATTGCATCTCAAAGTATCACATCACCTGTGTTAATTTATGAAGAAAAAAAACTTTCTGGGGATTTTTCTTTATTTTTCGACCGACCGTCTCATGAAAAACGATCCGAGAAAGTTCCGAGAAACATAAGATCAAAAAACCGTGGCCTCACTGAGAATAAAGTTCAATATCAGCAGAGACAAAAGAAGAAATAATAACCCTAATAAAGGTGAATGACAGAGTGGCAATTAAAAAGCACTCACACTTAGCCAAACCACTTGCATGCGAGCTAGTATTTCCTCACAGATATCATAGAACCAAATTGATACGTATCATATTTTGCTTAAATTGAAACGAGAGATCAGCAACCTCTGCTCATTAAACACACGATCTCAGTCTGAAACTGCCATTCAGTCCTTCTCCATTTTAAAAATTGCTGCAGTTGTTCTAATTTCCCACATGATAGGCCCACTCAATGGCAAAGTTTTCATGGCGAAAAAAGAAGCAAGGCAACATGACTGCTTGAAAGGGAGTTCACCGACTCTTCAAGGCCGGGCAGACATTGACTGTAATAACAGCTGTTCAAAAGACGACCATGCATCAGGAGACTTGCAAGACTTGCTATTTCCACAAAAGGGTTCGGATGATGGGGACTGCCTATCGATTTTATCTGCAGGAGTAGGGACGACCAGACCTGACCTTGGTGGCTGACCTTGGAGACTCCAGGAGACAGCAGAGCCTAGATGTCGATGGGATCATGACATGGCAGTCTCGGTCATCCTCTTTCAATGGGCTTTATATACTCAACGTCTCCAGTCTATCTGCACATCTAACGGCTGACACAGAGATCACAGGACACGGTGCATAAGACGCCGCTTAGATGGTTAGTTATACAGCCGGCTACTTCATATCTTAGCAACATAAGCATGCATCTCATTATTTAAATGGTCTCTTAAAGGTTCTGTCCCAGCGTCCGATCATTAAAAACACATTATCCAACGTGACTATCATGAAACTAAATGAAAGGGAGAAAATCTAAAATACCATGTATCATATTAAGTTTAAAATGTTAATATTAAATTTCTAGACATATAATAGAGCTTACGAGGCGTTGTGGAGTCTCTGTAACTTATAATCTTTCATTGTTAATGTAATTGTACATTCATATTATCAGCACGAAATGCCTTTATATGTGTGATTTAGACAATTTTCGTTATAGCAGTGCCAAAAATACTACAATTTCATTATTGTCACAACACTATGTATTCATTGCGGCAATACTATTATGTGATACCAATTGCATGTGCTACTGAATATGTCGCATATGCAGATTTCATTTCAGTCATATCCTATCAACAAGAAACACACGTTATTTCCTGTTTACTTTGTGGTGTTACTATTTATAAATGTGCAAACAACTACCATGAGATGTATAAATGGAATTTTTGTTTATTATGTAAAACTCTGTTGAAGTCATTGCCCTACAATACAGTAGATCTAGCGTCAGAAGTGATCGATGACAGACTCACATGATAACAGACTCCCAAAAGTTCGTATAGCTAAGCAAATGCTATGGATCTTGATTGACAGAATCCACAAAAAGGGGTTGAACTACTTTTTGCCATCTCCTCCTTATACCAGCTGAATTTTTTGGGACCACAATCTGGCTGCACAAGGAGAGTTGCTGCAAAGTCTACTTGCCAGGAGCACAAGTCAAGCTGGGAAGCTGAAGCAGGGAGATTCAATGACAGGCTTGTCCAGGAAATAATGTGGGGACCGCATCCAAGGTGCCATAAGCTGTGGCTCCACAGCCCTGCTTATGGCATATTTGATGGAGCAGAACAGAGCTGCAAGACCAACCTAGCCACTATTGATGGTCACAGGCCTTTGTGTTCAAATGGTGGTTGCATTGAATGACCCTCCCATGAATACTTAGCCATTTCCATTTACATCAGCCAGACGCAACATAACCATAAACTGTCCCCTTTTATGATGGTCAGTGTCTACTTCGAGAGATCAACGCAAGTCTACCTTCCGTCGGATTTCACGTGTGAATACTTTTGATTCAGCAACCTCTCAAGGTTGATAACGGCGAAGATACTCAGACGGTACACTCAAACAGAAACCTTAGAAGATAACATACGAAACAAACCTGCACCAACATCATTTGTATGTCTGACTGTCTGTGGTTAACAAATGACTACTAGCCACACATCATAGCGTAGCCAAAATAGCTTGACTAATCACAAAAATTGAATCTGTTAGTATATGAAAGCAATTCGTACCATCTTAAGAACATTCCATACACACCAACATTAATAAGGCAATATAGCAAATTAACATAAAAAAATTAAAAAAAAGCCTCATAAGCAAAGAATGCACCATTCTGAGGTATGTTCATCTTTCACCTGAATTACATGAACATATTTGAGCACGTTTCCCAGAAAAGTATTTACTAAACCATTACAATAACACAAATGAGCAACCAATTACATTTTGCAACAAGAGAATTTCCATGAAAAGATATTTGCTCAAAAAGCATATTAAATTACACACGAGAACTTGCAACAGCCAATCAGATGGATTTAATAATATAAAAAAAAGACACATTAAGGTTATTAGCACACGAAAAAATCATATAGTTGTGCCAGCAGCATGAATCAAGACCTGTTCAGATTCTAATCTCTCAACCTTAGTTAACTCAAAGGTTTTACAACTAAAATGCAGAAATGTAACATAGGATTTAGCAGAAGAATGGTCATAATACATCACTTTATTCACGAAGAAACAAAGAATAATAAGCCAAAATGCCATTCTATTTTTGTATCATAAACTGATTACCTTGCTATACGATACCAGTGGCAATACGAAAGAGTTCTTACCTGAAAACAAGAAAACACTATATTAATAACATTGACTAGTGTAGATCCACATATAGCGTAATTCACTATTACATATATATTATATAGAGATCATTTGTACAATGTATTCGATGGCATTTCTGCGTATATCACTATCAGATATACTGAAAAAGTAACTATGGTAGTTGCAGCATAAGAGACATTACATTAGTAAGTCTGTTTATTCATGGGCTCTCTACTAGAAATTCCATGTAGTGCCAAGGAGTTGAAATGGCTTAATCAAATGATTTCCCTGGTATGTAATAATAACCGAAGGTCATCCTCTGGGGAATTTTTGGACAGTCTCATGGAAACAACTTCCAAAATTTGATGATGATATATCCTTATCATCCCAAAATGGGAAATCGGAAAAGGAAATGAAGCAGCATATGACTTTGAAAATAATTAGATCAAAACAATATATAAGGAATTCAACAACTCATGCAACCCCTCAAAGTAAGTTGCCACAAAAAAATTGGAACAGTGAAAAGAGCATATTCCTCACATATCTCTTTACCCTTGTTACTCAATCTAAGATTGACTGCACTACCAGTTACCCTGTAGGGCACAGTGTAGGCCAATGACCCTTGTTCAATGGATTTCAAGGCATCGATTCCATGGGCGATTTGTAATGATAAGTAGGGCATTGGAGTGAGAACCATCTATTGGAACTTCTGCATGGCTGCTAATCGGTCAAGGAGGACCAGTGACCACCACAAGGTCAAAGAGGTCACTCATTGTCAGGCTGAGGTCATCTTTCCAGGGTTTATCGGTCTATCTCCTAGGCTTTGGGTTTGATCATGGTCTGATTCAGGGCGCCGCATTACAACCAATATCAGTCCATGGCTATGACCTTACATGGCGAGGGATCATCGACGCTCCCCACAGCCTACATGACTAGCAGCTCACGGCTGTTTAGTTTCAGGATCCATTTAATACTGAGTGCTGAGTTAAGGTAGAACAACGATGAATGAAGGTGAAACACGACTTTAACCAAAATACATTTGTCAGGGGATTGTATTGCAAGGTGGAAATGTGATTGCATTTCATACTCGAACTTCAGGCATTTCCATTACTTAGCACTAAATAAACGTATGATTATATTGGTAAGTCTATACGTCATATATCACACAGAAGCCATCATGGCCGAAATAAAGATTAGCCACAAAGGAACACAAAAGCTCTCTACATCTTCTGTTTCATTACATCTCCCACACTTGCCATACTCTAATTGCTGCAGCAACCGAACGCCAATAACACCATCGCCACTCTGTGGTGTGACCAGTTAGCTTATAATGCAATGCCTGGATGCTAAGTAAATTACTTATTTGGCAAAATCCATTTATACTGCATGATAATATAGTAGTATGTGCAAACTTGATATTAAATACTATCTCTTGCGCTAACGTCTCAACATCTGTAGTCGTCTATTCTTCCGAATCCCAAATAATAATTAATCAAATACCACTGGGAGATTGTGAAGAATATTCGAAGTGGTGAATTTATTTTCTCTAAATTTCCGGAGTCCGCTCGGTTGCTAATATGACTGTCAGACAACAGCAGTGCTAAAAAATAAATACATACGGCTATCATAAAAGAAAACGTAAAAAAGCATCTAACTAAATTGTAGACATCTCATATACGACTGAAGTTCTAGGGCACATATATATTCCGTCAGGCGGCGCACACTGGCAATAAGGCTTGATAAGGCTTGCAGCAAGGAGTCGCAGTCCCCCTGGCGTTGTTGCTGTGACAGACCCAGACGCCACCTTACAGCTGAATCAAGCATCCAAATCACAGCGAATGGTGTATACTAGCCATTTAAATGTACACTGCACTAATCAAAACATGAATTGAAATCAACATTTAGCATGTTAAGCCTTGTATAATGAACATAAAAATATAAACAAAACCTAAACAGAGATACAATCCCATGTCTGGTTCACGCAACTTCTCAGCTCAACTGTCGTTTTTCGCAGCCGAGCTGCGTCGCAGGTGTTTCTGCAGGTATTTCTATGGACATCAAAGGCTAGGAGTACACACCTGACCATTTCATCAACAGCCTCCAGACACAATGTAACTACAGGAATCGCATGTTAACTGCTCACATGACCAGCCTTTTCAACGAATGACCTCAAGCAGTTGCACACTCAGATGCCTTTTTCACGCGAGTTGCAAATTAGATTCTTCCATTTCATATCAGATCTCGGTGCTTTTTTGCTGTGGTACACATGCAAGTGAAAATCACCCATACATCACCGCTTGATAATGGACCCGAATAGTCGTAAAAGTCGAGAATGTGGCTAGTAGGTCTGGTTCAGCGCACATGACCATGTGCAGTCCGAAGGGATGGTAGCACCTGGCTATATGCAGGGGAAAAAAATGGTCAAACCAAACGGAAAAGGAAAGAAAAACAAGAACAAGGTAGTGTCCTCTTGTTATGGCTACTGCTTGCTTCTGCACGTGACGACAACTGGCTGCTGAAAGGTCGGCTAACTGGACAAACAGAACCTGCTTGCTGTGGGTCAGTTTTTCCTGCAAGATTCCATCTGAAGTTAAACTTGGCATCGGTTGCGATCAAAGAAGTGTTAATAAAAATCAGGATCTGGCAATCCCTTAACGCCGGCTTTTGTAGGTAAAAGTGACCTTCACAAATATAAGGCATATACATTGTACACTGAGCTTATACAGGAAGCAGTTCCAAATCGTTTAAAAGATATAAACTTGCCCCAAACTCGCAACAAACCCTTGTCTTTCCATCGTTTCTCATGACCTAATAATAGTTTTGCATGACAGGGTTTATACATGCAATAACACAAGTGCACAAGGTCAAAACATCCCAAGGGATATCACTGACATATTGTGACAAAAAGAGATGTCCTTGGAGATATTGTCTCCTCAGGACAGACAAATCGGAGTTACATGTCCACATTGAACATACATAAACAAGATATGAGAATGTTGTGTAGAGATGAAATATCACAATAACTAGTTTGCACATAGCACACTGATACCAATTCCTAGGCCTATATTCCAATTAGAAGTCAACCTGTCAAAGCCTGAGGTGGCTATGTCCTAAGGGCAGTTGATGTCAACAGCTGCGTCCATCTGGGAGTTCAACATAATGAGTATTCAAGCCCTTAATCTATTGCTCTCCTCAGCCCGCCTTTGTGCCATTTTCATTTGGAGTCCTCCTCGTGGTCCCAGAAGTCGCAAATTAAGTGTCAAATGGCCGAAGAGTCATTACAAATTTGTCTGTTGCGTCTGGTACAAAACTGCTACCACTGCACCAGTTTAATTGTCTTCAACTGCTTACTAAACACAATTAAATACCTAGTTATATGATTTATGATAAGATATCAAAGCCTACTTATTTCCTTAAATAAGGTATATACTACCAAATATATAGTATCAGCAACAATAGGAAACCCGGCTTAGCTGTCGTGGTATCGCATAGGCACTCGACGGCAATGCGAGAGTACAGGCTTAACCCATCAGTCACCTGGGCGTCTCAGTTAATTTGGAGAGGCAGTAGCATACCGTCTTCACATGCCGTGGGTTCTAGGTGTCAGGGCAGACCAACAAACGGGCTAGAAATGTTTGCAAGGCCCCCACGTTCTCTGCTGATACGTCTCCCTGACAAACGTTGGATCGTGACTCATAAAACGTCTGCCTAATCCTGGCTGGGCCACCATGGTGACATATTCATAAAGCGTCTGACCATCAGTGCCCACCACTGGCCCACCAGCGAGCAGAGGCCACCCCTGGATCTGCACTTAAGTCATACAGATGGCCTATCAGCCAGGGCTTTTTTTAGTCTTTCTTTTTTAAGCACTACTTGGACCAAGCCAGCTAGCTAGCCATGGGTCTTATATTTTTCCCATCATACAGACAGAACAGCAGCTGACTGGAATTCTAAGCAGGCTTCTTGTATCTCAGGGAACAGGTGTTACAATCAGTCAAGCTATCATTTACTCGTATTTACGTCCCATTGATACTAAAAACTGAGGGTGGTGTAAACGCACAGGATAATTGACAAACTAACTCGTGAGCAAGTAGACAATTTTTAGAGTTCATATCTGTAGTAAGGAATGAGAATGTCGTGTCTCTACACGATAATCACAAGAATTATGAATGCCCAACATGTCCCAAGGGTCTTATAACAGTTGGAAACAAACAGCACTGTGGAAACAAACAGGGGCAAGAGTTACCATAACTCAGCAGCATCACAACTTTGAAGGTAGAAACATGTGACAACAGCACAACGATGATGTAAACACACAATGGCAATAAGCATATAGAAAAAAACCTCAATTACCTCATAACTGTAAATCAGTTTTGTTGTGCCAAGTAAACAGTACAAAACAATAATGGTATGCCTAATGTAATTAATTTTAAGTGAAGTCATTGTCATACTTGCGGCTGCCAGTTTATGTCATAACTTGTAGTGATACAGTTGCATTGCTACAGACTTATCTAAGTCACATAAGAGTTACTATGTAAGTCATGTAGTTAGAAGGACTGATTAACGAACTGGGTTGCATGTCAGTGGAGAACATCTGTCATAGTCTCCTTGGCATAAGCAATGGCTTTGGTCTGGCAGGGAATATTCTGGTAAACAGGCTGAATGCAATCTTTCTACCTCACTAGTCTCTTCTTACTGGGTTTATATTGAGAAGGAAACCAGGGATGATGAGGGTCAACATGTCTTGAGATGCCCTGTCAGCTTCACAGAGCAATGTACCCCAAGGCATGCTGCAGTCTCTTTGCACTGTCTCTAGTCTTTTTATGGGGTGCCATCGATTAAAAGTGGGCCCAGTATTCTGACACAGCACAATTTGCATGAAAATGTGTGAAATCGACGATAGCTATGTCATCACATTACCATTTGGAAGTCGACGCTAATTCTATCCCACAGAAATTCGGAGGAATCTTTATTTGATACGTGGACTCACAGATATCAAATATTGTGGTATTGGAGTCGATTTCAGCAATTTTAGATACATGAATTTTTAACTTCCATGAGTGGACTTTAGATTGTACAGACCAACAGCAAAGCAAAGTTTACAGCAAATATATCAGAGTGATCAAAGGGGTCAAGTGGATTTAGAGGCAAGAAGCAATAGCTAAGCAATGTAAGCCGAGGAGACTGCTCCTCATTTAAATGTATGGGATTTGAAGGCAAACGAAGCAGACAGCTAGGCGAAGCAGAGCAAGAGATTTATAGTTGGTATTTCATTGATGTGGCTTGCTGGGAAATGGAGGGGATAAGGTCAGCCATGATGCTAGCATCCCACGTCCACCCAGCTGCAGCAGCAGAACTGAAGTGATCCAAAGTGGCAAGAGGCCTCTTCATCAAGGCAAGAGGTCTCGCCCCGTGTTGGTCCAATGATCTTCAGTTTTATTTAAAACCAATAATCGGTGCATGTGTTTTTCTCCTACGATTTCTTTCTTTCATACTGCCAATTTTCCTACCAGGGTATCGACGCTACAGACGATTCCATTTACTGTGGGGCCTCACACGTCAAACTACACTTTGTGCAAATTAATTCGATGGTGGGGTGTTCTAGACTATGAAGGAACTTACTGTAGTGAGGGCACAACTCATAACTCAGTTATGTCAAGTAGTATCAATAGCAAAGTTCCAAAGCACATTTTGCGATAATTTGGAAATCGCTAAATTTCACGCTATATCGCTTGCAAATCAAATCATGGTCTCAAAGTCATGCACTGTATCAAAGTCACTCATCATCATGCATCTTATACAAAATATATTCAATTATCACAACAAACCAACTGAATAATGTTACCAACCATTTAACCTCAAATGTGAGTATTACATTAACAGCAATTTGAAAAACAGTTTCTGACAAATTTTTGCAATTTCAAGTACAGTATGTCAAAAATGAGTCTGAAGAAATAGTTGTTTTTTTTTTGTTTTTTTTTCAGAAGAAACCTAATATGCATTCTAGAATATTAAATTGAGTCGCACACATACATATAAAAGGTCTGGTGAAAAAAAAATTGCAGCTGCAATAATACTCAGCCTCCCACTCATTTATTTTAAAAAGTGTACTCATTCAACGTAGCCCTAAAAGCCGAGAAAATAATTCATGATCACGAATATTTGTGATGATAAGAAAGTAGAAATACAACACCAAGTCACTCCATAACTATAAAACATAATGTAAACAATAATAAGACTCCAATTACTTAAGCTCACTATAGGAAGGCTTGGACTTGGCAAGCTAAAGCACCATGAAAATTGTAAAGAAATTGATGGGATACCATTAGAAATCATGCAAATTAAGTTGATATTAAACAAAGAAGGCACAGCTCTGAAGAAATTGGATGTGGTGAAGTTGAATAGAAGGAGACTGTGTGGGTGACTGAATGGCGAGTGATTTTACTGGAAGCACAAGAGTAAAGAGGTTGATTGATTCCCGGAGTAATTAATACTTGTGACCTCCCTTCACTTAATAACTCATGTCCTCTACAACGCATGGTTAAATCCCTGGAATAATTTAAGGGTGAAGTTTTGCTCTCAAAACACGGCCTTGGAGCTATGTCCAAATATGGCCATATGTCAAGTCTCATATTGTCTGATGACACTGACTTACAATGCAAAAAAAAAAAAAAAATGAGACTGCATGGGGATATCAACAAACACCCACATACAGCAGTTGTTTTGTTATATTAGATGTCAGAGCATGGAGTCATTATTCCTCCATGATCAGAGTGACCAGTGGCCACCCAAGGGTGCCATGTACGCCTACCTTTTGTCACTCTAATAACTCCCTCAGTTAAGTTATATTATTCACATAACCAGGTTTAGTTCCAAGTCTATGCAATTGGCTGTAATAAATGTCACATAAAAACTAAACAATAAAACAGGTCAGAAGAAGATATTAAATATGCATCAGAGGCATACAATTTGCTACCCCGTCTCAGCCTGCTGTCTAAAGCCATTCAACGTAAACTCCCATCACAGTCACTGCATAGTCTATAAGAGTGTTGCAGACAGCTGAGATGTGCACGGAAATGCCAAGTAGTCTGCAACAAGTAATGTAACTCTATAAAAGTAACCCAACTTTCGTGCAGTAGCCTATTCGTTGACAGCAATGGAGATACATATCTGTTTTCATGGAGCCACGGTCTTTTTCTATAGGGCAACTTGTGGCATAAGAGTTGCAGCAGAATCTAAGTACTGATGCAGGGAGACGGGGATGCTATTGTGTTACATTGTCAATACCTCCAGTGTCTGCGTAAGAAAGAGAGGGCCACAAAACTTCCCTAGGATTACACACACTCTCTTAACCAACCAGATTGGATATTCATACAATATCCCAGTGTACACTGAAGGCTGAATATATTCCATTTGGCGGACTAACCAATAGTTGTCCAGCTACTAGACCCCATGGTTCAAGATTACGAGGTGGTACAAGACATTTAACGAACTATATTTGACATTTAGAAGATATTTTGTGAATCTAACAACCAATATTATGTATAATGACAAATGACAAAAATATATTTATATAGCGCCATATCTGGTTACATTCTATAATATATGGACAAAGAATATCAGGTCATGAAGAATTGAATGAAACCGGTAAATCATTCATTAAACCGAATGCAATTCAGCATCTGAAAGATATTGCCCATTAAATGTCATAACAGTGGCACTCCGTGTGACACATTCACGATAGCTAATCTATACTTTAAAACTTCCCATTCCAATAAGCTAGATTATTTGGTATTAATGAGGGAATCATGGTGACAGCCAGAACTCTCACGCTGACTACTAAAAGGAGGAAAGCCACATAAACACAGATGGGGCTGAGGACTTGCTTCCTAACGCTGATGGCAGGAAGTCTGGATAACTGGGCACAGTGTGATCCCTGGCAAATGTCTGCTGATATTGATGCATAAGTCTTCATTTGGGGCGAAAATGGAGAAGACTCCTGGACCATGATGATAGGGAGAGACAATAGCAAGAGGATGCTATAACCTCCGAGCATCACTAAATCCATGCCATGATATGCCATAGCCGCCACTCAATTGTTAGAAATGGGACACTTGATACAATTGTGACTTAGAAAAAAAATGGTTTGCCAACGAATTAAAATAAAATTAAATCATTGACTTGGAAGTTGTTAAGACAGATACAACATTCAGTAAGCATTCACTGAGGTGTTAGACACACCTATGAGGTCAGTGGCGTAATATTTAGTGCCACAAAACGATTTTAATACCAGATAAACATACGAAAACGTTTGCCTTATCTTCATATCATTGGCAAAGAAACGCAATAGGGTGATAAATTTACAATTATACAATACACAGGTAGTAATGTGATTCACGATATAAGCAATCACACCTGAAGGAATTTTCTTGTTAGGTGTATAATGTCGATATTGCAATATGCGTCACCCAATTAGAACATTCAAGTAGGCATATCCCATAGGTTACGATGGAAACAAAGCAGGCGATTGCTAATATAAGATTCTATGATTATGAGGGCCCAGGAGAGAGACACGTTAAGGTGGAATATTAATACTGTCTAATTAGCAGTGGGTTTTTGCATACTAAGGCTTCCTATATATCCATGCAAGACTGATGAGCCCAATGAGACATTTCTGCTCACTTTGCAAAGTTTACTCCACTCCTGTAGCTCTCCTGGGCCTGCATATAGTTATTTATTAGATTACCCACCCATGCTATATATCGGTCACAACTTTATCTAATTACTCAGGAAATGTTCCAACGCAATCCAGTTTGCCAATACATGTATGCATATGAAGCTAATCTGATGCACACAAATCCATCCATATGCAACATCATGCGATGATATGCAAAAAAAGTCACATAAAAAATTATGGAATCTGAATGTCGATATCGTGTATTACGAAGTCCAGATATCAGAAATTATATTCCTGCAAATCTAACACTCCTCTCTATTACTGGAAAAACTGATATAAACACAAAATACATTTCTTTCTCCGAATAAGACCTAAATGCATGAAGTGTGATTAAATATCTCGTCTGCCATAGGAGATTGATATGACCAGACGAAAATAGGGACTCTACTGCATACGCGAGCGAGACAATTGACCAATGAACCATAGTGTTACCAAGGCTTGGTTTCCAGATCCGTCGAGAACTTTCGGTTCAAACAAACAAAATCGAAGACGTCTGAAGTTCTACTTTGTTTGCCTTGATTGCATTCAAATTGTAACCTGGGGCGGCTTATTGTGGCTGGAGTTGGTGCGAAAAATCGAACGTTACAGCAAGCCTGGCCACTCAGGCTGACCAGTCCTGGGCTGATCTGTCCATCTGTGAGAACTGATCTTGCAGGTGGATGGTCTCTTCTCATCTAAAATTGCACCCAACACAACCTGCTGGGCCCAATGTGTTCATGCAGGGAGTGTAATGAGAAAACGAGGCAATAGAGTTCAACTTGGAAAGTACTTTTAAGTGAACCGTCTTTTCCAGCACTAAAAGGCTTCCTAGAACCATAGATGGGTCTGGATCGGGTAAATGACATTTAAAGAACTCGACGTGTATTTTTTTCCTTAGCCGTCTACAACCTAGTTTGCCACTCCCTCGCATGACACATGTGTAACAGACATAAAATTCTACAAGACTTCCATTAAAGGTCACGAATAGAATAGGCTATGCATTGAAATTTTCATAACTTGAGCACTCACCTATACTTTTTTTTTCAATGCAATTGTCAACTCTACTATCGCTAACCGTTTATAAACTATATAACAACACTTTCTTGTGTTTTCACACGACATACAAACTTCGCATTTAGGTATTATAAATATAAAAAAACCTAAGCGACGGCCATTATCAATTACGAAGGTTCCACATAAATAGTTGCAGTAGAGAAAACCGTATTGTAGCCTGTCATTATCTGGACTCATACATAAATTTTGATCTGTGAGACTATTTCCCTCCAGATGAGAATCCAAACAAGGCAATTTATATGTGGCAATCCATCAATAACTCGCAATCTGCTCAATTTCTGGCTGCTCGATTCCTTTCTTAACAGCCTCCTCTATCCTGGCCATAGCAAGGGCCTGGGGCTGGCTATCCAACATTTCACTTGACTGGCATCCCTCTCCCCTTAGCACTTTATTGCAGGGCTTGGCTTATACAAACCAATTTAACAGCAATGACCACTTGGTCAGCACTCCGTCAGCACTTGGTGACACTTGGTCGTCACACTGCAATAAATTCACAAACCGCTGGTATATTGGAGAACTCTCAAGCACCTACCCACAAGGTCCTATTCACATAAATAAATTACATCAAAATTCACATGACAGTATAACCTGATGCAATGAATTGAAAAGCCATTAAATGAAAACATGCAAGGCATCTATAGGAATTTTATTACAGAATTCTGTTGAGGCTGGAAAATAAAGATCATATTTTATCAGCACACAGGAGTAAAATGGCAGATGCAAATTTGCACAGGGAGTATAATTTTACACCTATATGTACACGCATTGCACATATACCAATATTGTTTTGATACACCATTCCATTTTCACTTGCAATACTTTCTATGTACGTTCTTCCAGGCATACGATTATAAATCACAACCTATGGTGAAATACAATGAATTCGAACTCAACTGCGCAGAATTAAGAAGTATGAATCATGCTATCACACAAGTCAAGAATCACTGATGCCCAAAGATAAGTCTTCTCAATTGAATGATTTTCTATTTCTGGGAAGCCAATTGAATGTCAAAAAGAAAAAATAGGCACATTTAGGACCATTTGAGAATGACCTCGCCATAGGTCACATGGTCTTGCAATCCTTAAGCATATAAGGAAAGTCCTTTATCAAAAAGTTTTTGACCAAAGGACTCTCAGTATAGAGAATGAGCATGACCGGGCATCCAAAGCAGAGATAAAGTCAGACAGACTTTCATTCGATCGTGATATGTCAGAGAACGAAGTCACTGCGATAAAATGGAATGTCCTGAAATTGGGTTTGACAAGGCAAAAGTTAACCTTGACAAAGTAAAGTTGACCCTTGGATTCTCAAGGTTGGCTTGAAGGTCTATAGATCACAATAATTTGACTAATCACTGAAATATTTCATTCAAATATCGACACAGTAGAATTTGAATGCATTAGTTTGCTGCATGGATTCCAGGAATTAATGCAAATCACATCAAAATTCAATTTTGCATAATCACCAGTTCAGATTACATTCAAAACGCGCAGTTAATGCAAGTAAAATGAAATTAGCTGGATGAAAAGGTAGCTTTCAATACCAGCTCAGCCATTTTCGCATCACCAGCATCCTCCATCTGTTAACTTTCGTGTTAAGAAGGCTGAACTTTATCACACTGAAAAATATCAGTAGATGCACAGGAAAATGCTTGTGGCAGACCCGTCTGATTACTGCAGCCATTAGGACAACCTCTGTCACTTTCCATTTTACGGTTCCTCAGTTTCTTTCTCTAACGTGACACTGACACACAATGCAGCCACAAACCTAGCACCGAGGTGATTTAGCCAATTCCCTCTGACCATTGATCCCAGGAGTGAGAGTGAAGAAGCTTCTGGCTCCAGTCATCTGCCGTTCGACAAAAAAACTTGAAACCGTGTAATCTCTGACCAACTCGTCTGCTTCGACTAATGCATCGAACAAGCGCAAACATCAGTTGTTGGTCAGGGATAAGAAAATGACCTCATGCGGCCGAATCGTAAACACGGACATCTCAGATAAACTGACACAGCTGTTGAATAAATCTGGCGCTCTGTCAAGCTAAAGGGAAAGAGAGAAAATTGACTGCCAATCATGATTTCAGGGTCAACAGGGTTTGGGCTGCCACAAAGCATAGCCAGCCCACAGATGTAATATATAATTCAAGCAGACCGAGTTGCCCTGACGCAACAACTGTATTCAGTTCAATGTAACAACCTTATTGAGGGAATTCCTCATATTTCATCTTTCGGAAAAGAGACACCGAGAATGGCTTATCCATGCCAAGCGCATGTTTGCCTCTCAATAAGAATTTACATCTGCAAACATTCACAGCACAACTTTAAATATTGCAAGGCAAGCGTTGCGTTTGGAACACAGGCTTTCTCGTGAAGCACGCACATATTGTTTATTTTATATTTAGGCAATGGGGGACTGATTAGGCATGTACAACAAAACTTTGCTTAGTAAAAAGAGTCATGATGCAGCAAAACGGTTAAATTGTCCCACCTGATTTGCATTTCAAACAGTATACCATGAAAATTGAAAAGGTCAGCCTAATCTTACACAACTGTAATGTAGATGTACTAGTACAGCCAGGTAAACCACCTGCTGGAAACACTAAATACAGCGCAAGGCAGTAATGACAAACAAAGCATCCTGAATGTCAGAGCAAGAAAGCTGCTGCTGCAGAGGCAATTGACACAGTCGTGCTACTGACCTGATCCAGGGATGAGGCCGATAATTGGTCCTTATTCTGAATTCCCAGCTGCTTGTTCAGGGTGGACTGTGCATACGTATCTGGTTGGACGTTTTCCGTGGAGAATTTTCCATGGCCTGGTCGTTCAAATCTGAAAAGCAAACAATTCTATTAATATTTCACATAAATCCTAATTCTGTGTAATGTGGAAAAACACACAGTATACTATTATGAACGATTAATGCACCTTGATCAGTCATTAAATAAACATACTATTTTGCTAAACTTATTAACACATATGTTAGAAGAGGACTTCTGACTCCCCAATATAGCGGCTTTTCCAGTTCCAATAGCATTTGAATGTCATTGAGGTAGCCAGGGCTTCCTGGTCCTTTGCTTATTACCAATGTTTGATACCACAACAATTTTCAGGACCTCCTTCGTGTGAAAACAACTTCATGAATACCAGAAAATATATCATTATTCCGACCACCACTAATTAATGATCTTTTGCATGATCTCTCTGAAACCCAGCTCCAGGCCCTCGATAATATGTCTTAGAGTGTCTTCCTGACCTTTCATTATATATGTCATTTACACTTAATTGTTATTGATTCAAATCGTGCATAAATGAATAAAAAAAACAATACTGTATCTGATTAGAGAATTTCAATTACTCATGTAGCTGTGTAAATGGCGAAACAAAATCGTCTTGCATATAACATGATGATCAGTTCAGTAAAAGTAATCATCAAGAAGGCAAAACTATAATCATTGCAAAAACCAATAGCTAATCGTCAGAGTAAAGTGTAAATAAAAATAAGCCAATCGGCACTACATGTCTTTCAGCATTTACAGCCTTCATCCAATGTTCCAGTCAAATTTACCCTTTTATCATATGCTGGGCCCTACGCTTAACTACATAATACCAAGATCTACAAGGACACTGGGCCCGTGATCTGCTTAGGAACAAGGGTGACTTTTGATGAATTATGCCCTTGAGAGATACATGGCCCTGGACTAAAATAGGAGGCAACCAGCCCGAGGCATGTCATGGTATTTTTCTGTCCTTTTACATTTTATCTTTTTATCTTCTTGTGCTACTTTACTCCTAGACAGCAAGGTTTGAACCGTTCAAGCATCTAAGAGATAATCACTAGAATGGATAAGTGAAAAGGAGACAGCAGAGAATTGATGACGTCTCTGCTGAGTAGTGACTGAAGGACCTTTTCAATATTACTTGCCAGAGACTCCACACAGAGACTCCACATTGTTGTTCACTTAGGTCCCTAACAGCTGAAACGCACCCTATCGCGTGAGACTCAGTCAAGGACCCTACGATAAGAACATTACGTCACATCGCTCCTGGTAATATAAACACAAGTGGCATCTGGACCAAAAACAACACCAGTTAAAGGCGATAAAGATGTGCTATATCATTTCAACTCAAAAACATCGTAACTATCTGTGGCTGGTATATAACAAGACACCACCCATCCTTGGAATGATGAACATTGAGTGTGACGCATTTTCCAAGCAGCACCAGCCAATAGCAGCATTTCATGTTAGATTTATTGCGGTGAGACTTTATGGGCTGGAGCTGGGTTCTCAAATAAGGCGTGATGGTACATGGAATGGCTTTTGCATCTATT
Source organism: Alitta virens (assembly GCA_932294295.1). Taxonomy (NCBI): domain Eukaryota; kingdom Metazoa; phylum Annelida; class Polychaeta; order Phyllodocida; family Nereididae; genus Alitta; species Alitta virens. Next base: position 50,691,656 of record OW028573.1, read on the forward strand.
CCAATACTTAAAACAGGGCGTAAAGTAATAGACGGCTGAAGGTCCCCAGTGTACACTTGCTTTACAGAAAGATCAATTCATTAAAGTGACAACGGATTTAACCTGACTTGGCAAGGACTCGATGGTGGCAAACAAATAGAATAGAATAGAACTTTATTTTGAGCCGCACAAATAATAATAAAACTATAGCTTGGAGCTAATAAGCGACTATAGTATAATAAATTAGCAAAAATAATAGAAAACAATAATAGTATTAGTTAATACATAATTAAATTTCCTCTATAGAGTGCTGGTATTACAAGCACATGTTGGACCATTCCAAGTGTTTTAAAATCCATAATTTCTTTGTACATAGGTGGTAGTTGGTTCCAAATATGAGGTCCATAAATTGGCATAATACGAAAATGTTCTTTACCATACTTAATCTTAAAGAATTTTGGTACCTTAACAATTGAAGGATCTTTCAAATCTTTACATTTTTTTATCTTCGCGACAAAATTATTTTAAAAAGTAAGGTTCAACTTATGTACACATTTAAACCTTTCGATGGCAAACATTCTCATTCTAGTGACATGCGTAGTACACTCTCTTGTAGTGTGAAGCAAATTGGCATAAGTACTTCATATTAATCCATTGTGAGGAACCTTAGAGCCCTTTCATGTATGCTTTCAATAATTCGCATTCAAGACTTTCCACAATAATTCCATACAATAGGGCAAAAATTACAATATGACAAAAATTTTTTATCAAATAAGAATCTCCTTTCTTTCCTTTCCAATATAGCATTAAACCGATAGAGAACTTTGAGTTGTTTTGATGCTTTTTTTTTTTACATATTAATCTAACATGATTATCAAAATTCAACCTACTATAGCACTGTGTCACTAGAGATATACAACTTGTATGTTGCAGTCTTTTTCATCCAAAAAAAGCCTTGGCTCAATTATAGCTTGGCTCCAATTTACTCATTGTGCTAATACCCCTTTGGTAAAATAAAAGACATTTAGAGAACTGAGCCAATTCTATTCCATGCATATTTTTCACAATTCCCCCTTCTTTATTTGCATCTACACAGTTTCAGATACAGAACTGACTTCATTTAAATAGACTATTGTTGAACAGTTTACCAACACTACTAAGTTTCAGCAGACTTACAATGTGTCCGAAGAGTTCATTATCACCACAGAATGCCTATCTTGCACAAAAATATCATAAAATCATGTACCAGACATAGTAAAAGGTCATATTACTAGAGTTTTTCTTTTCTCAGACAAATGACATTGGCTTCTATGGAGAACACCACTCAGGCTATGTTGTTTTTAAAAGTACACCACTCATGCGTGATGGATGTGAAGGGTCCACTTCGGGAGGACAGGCAACTGGCCACTCGACCACTACAACGCTAGACAAAAGTAGTAAGAGAGTGTAAAGAGTCCACCAGTAGTCAAAAATCCATCACTTCGGTCGTATGAACTCCATGCAATACAAGGAAGCTATTACTCATAATTACAAGGTCTGGCAACCAAGATGTACATGACGTGTGAATGCTGAACGTCAAGAGTACTTGCAGACACTCCGAATATTGCTGTGAATTCCTTGCTCCAGTTTATAATGGCACTTCAAGATGTGGAAGTTTCAAAAATCCCACTAACGCCAAAGTTAATAGCGCTCTATGCAGTTATAGATAGTATTACAACCAGCACTTTCCGATTCCAGAATTCCAGCCTTCAGGCAGATATACCTGAAAAGACTGAAAGGTCAAGGGAAATGGAACAGAAAATATAATGCATAAGGCATTATACATTTTCCATCTCATCGTCCATTTACCTCAGCCATTAAATCATGATCTCATGACAAAGAGGGAGATCAATCTTCATTACCATGTTACATGGTGGTGTTAACAGCTGTATGTGATTTTGCAACACATCAAACAGCTGAGTGCATACAGGTCAGGTCTGTTTACTTGCTCATCCGCCCACAATGAGCAGAAATCCTAAACAAAACACTTTTTCATTGACCTTCTGAATGCATAATGCTGAAAATCCGAATCAGGCTGTATCGCATCAGCTATGCAAACTTTGTATGCAGAGGGGCCAGGGGATACAGGAAAGGACGAAAGAGCAGCACAGATTGCAATCATGTATGCCACAGGAACCTGGAGCAACATATGTTTGCAAACCGCTGACAGAAAGATGTCAATAGACGACCAGGGAATAAGCAAAGTTGCACATTTAGACTGCTGAGCAGCTCAGCGTGTCATATTTCATAGTGGATGAGGAGGGCTGCAATATGCACAGGCAACAGACGTATGCTGGATGCTATGACAGCCTCACAGATCAGCATGCGACATCAGATACTCAGCATCCGCAGCAAACCCATCACCAGCACCCATCAGCAAATTCAACACTCTTCATTAATGCAACACTTCTATGCCTCATAAATCTACCCTAACCAGCTCATTTCATCTGATGTGGTGAATAAATGCTGAAACCCCATAGAAAGCCAATGCAACAAATGAAATACTACTGTGGACGGCTGTATTGAATTAACATGGATCAATTACACAGTGACTTTATGTCCGCTTATGTTTGAAATGAAATCTAACGCGATTTTGAAACACTCAATGGGGGTTCTTCTTACGAAGATTTGTCTTTTTATCCTACGTCTAAAAGAAAATGTTGCCTTGGGCTCAAAAAAAATAAAGAAATCGGATCCAGATAAATGTCAAGGGAATTGGACTGACAGCGGGAAAGGTGTGATTGGGCAGCGCCAGTGAAGCGAACTAAGTCCTCAGAGGCAAGTTAGGCAATGATGGTCGTCCCTCTCTCTAGATCCAGAGTAAGCAATCAGGAAAGAGTCGACTGGTGCAATATGTCAGGATGTCGATTGTACATCAGGACGTCAATTGTACAGCGAAAGCCTTATTGTGAGAATCACCAAAATAGAGCGAAAAGAAATATGGTCAGACTTGGAGATTCCTTATTTAAACAGCTCCGCTGTGGCCAAGAAGTCCTATCTATGACAACGGACATCGGTGTAAGAGGAATGCCCCCAATCTCCCAGGCAGTGGTCCCTCAGTGGCCCTCCGGTCTTCCAAGCACTGAAACGGAGAGGACCAGGCCAGCCCAGCCCAGCCTACTATGTCCAATCACTGTGCTGATTCCATTAGAGGCAGTACTGGAGAATGGAATGACAGGTTCTAGACTGCATATTCAGCCACTCCATGTCCTCTCCTGTCATCTAAATCAGTTTTAATCCCACAGCAGGGGACTAAAAACAACACCAAGCTGTCCGTCAACCTTTGAGGGCTCACTGTCTTAGGTGGCCTTCCCCTTCACTCAACGTGGACAAAACAGACAATGACAACCTCAGTCATTTACCCACTCAATGTCATTCAAATTCAACGGTTTGTAGTCCAGCTGCAGCACAATGCCTTTGTAGTTTATGCATGACTTCAAATGCAAATTTAATCCAGTGTGGCTGAGAAGTATAGAACCCAACTTTACAAAGTGGTTTCATCCACTTTAAGGACAAGCCAAAAAGAACAACAAAACTTGCAAGACCTTCTTGATAAGGATCAGTACATCAGCATGCCTGACAAACACAGCTGATAAGGGTTAAATGTTCATAATCGCATTTTATGCCATCAGCTTTGACAAAATCAGCTAATCGTCTCTGCATGCCAAGTTTTCTGTTTTACTTTTCTTCAAACTTTTTCTAATCCCACGCAAAAACTGCACTTTGATCATATCTTCTTGTGCGAAGAACAATTGATCGTCAGAAAATAATAATGACACTTGAATTAAGTTCCTGAAATTTTACTACTTAACTCCCGGGATGTCAATCAAAGAATGACAATGGTTGTCAAGTCCCTCATGCAAAAGCATGCACCAACAGCTGATAAAGTCAGGAATGCCATGGCTTCGTGGCGCCAGTCAGTAAATCACTCTAATTTCATTTTATCTTGCTTTAAATTTATCTGCCAAACTCACGATAATGCGTTATGATTCTATTTTAGTTCCTACGAAACGTCAGACTCATGTCGATTTCACGCATTGTCTGTTGTCATAGTAAACACAAAAGAAGCTGAAAGCAACGGATTTACAGCTTAAAAAAATTCAATATCTAGTAATGGCAATGGTTCACTCTCGCTGAATATTCTAAGCAATTAGCAGATAAATAATACAAAAACATTTCCACATATAAGTATTACTAAGGAATAACATCTTGATCAATGACTCACATTACCATACAGTCATACGAGCACGGGAAAATATTCATGTATTGCCATTAGTATTAATGTAGAACTTAGTGACAGCAAATATGATCTACATACACAATTTGACTCAATCAATGTGTAACCAAGCGTGTCAACTCTGAGACGGGACCAAGGGCAAAGAGACTGCAGCGTTTAATTGCAGATGTCAAACCATTCCAACTAGCCAAGGTCACAACATAACCACGAGCATGCTCTGTCAAAGTGACCAGTATTTGAACAAGCCCAACAGGCAAGTGCTCAGCTGGCGCCTTGGCTGAGAACAATAACGAAGCACCTTGTCTCCGCACCAGCACACAAAACAAAGCCACCTGTCACTTCCTGAAAAATGTAAGTGCCAAGAGAGGCAACAAATACAAGTCCCAAGCTGATGCCTTCATACATTAATCCAAATCAGTCTTCATTATTTACACGCCTACATATTACAAAGCTAGCTTACTGTGACAAACTAACATACAATAGTAATGAGCAAATGACAGAAGGCCTAGTGCCAGAATAATGAAGCCTTTGATATCATATTTAGTCTCACATCAAATAAAGCAATACTACTAATTCTACAGTGTGCTTATGTTATTAGCCTAAATAGTACAATAATGCAATGAATTTGAGGTTTCTAGAAGTGAGACATTAAACTATTATCGAATTATGTTAATTTTTTTTAAATACAACAGATTCATGAGCACCCTTCTGTAGCAAATGGAAGCAATAATGATACTAATGCCAAAATTTCAGTTATTAAGAAGGTTATGAGTTTTTATGAAGAATTAACTTACACAAACACCGCAAAATCTAACGCTTGGGGCATGTCACACCTGGGCTTCATTAATTTTGCACATCAACACGCGTACTTAGACAGACATACAGAGTATATTCCTACATAACACACAATATTTATTATCCTACAATCTCTAGGTGATATTCCGGGAAATGAGATAAAATTCTGCGTAGCTTCTCTTCCGTCACAGAATGGTTAAGGTCGACAGGTCTAATCCAGTCACTTCGAAAGGAGAAATGAAATTAAAGCTTGCAGATAAATCAAAGCAGTAAGGTTTCAGTGATTAATTGAGTTTTCATTACTAATTTCTAATCAAAAGAGGATGCCATAAACAAATTAAAACACGCAACAATTAGAAGCATTAAGTTATTGCAGAGCTCTTTATTAAATGAAAGCTTCCAAAAAGGGCATGTAACCCTGAATGTCAGGTATAGAAGGTCCGTATCAAGACCATAACTCACAACTTTTGCCAAGAATATGTCGATTGACTGAATGCTAACATGATCAGCTCGACAGTACTGACATATTTATAGCATGCGATTTTTATAAAGGAGACAAATTGGCAAGCATGGCGCAAAGTTGAAAACTCCCCGATCATTACAATCAACTTTGATCACAGTATGTTCACGAAGACGTCAATACATCAGAGTTAGCAGCTGGCAAAGGGTCAGGAATGACTTAGGATAAGAATACACTGTATACAGATGGCATATGTTAGTGCAAGGAAACAGAAAAGTTGGAAAGCACATCTGTGTGATCACTAAACAATCACTGTGGGGCTCAATGGTCTGCAGCTATCTAAGCAGTGCAGTAGTGTCAGAGCCATAGAAATGTACTTCAAGGAGCCTCCCTACACACCCATATTGTAATTAAATCAAAACCTTTTGCAGACACACTTAAATATAAATAGTGCTATGTCTGCAAGTTTCAACAGAAAAAGACTGCTGATAAGACACTGCATAATATATATTTGCTGGCTCCCAAACCAATCTGGCATGTAATAAGTTTGCGTGTCTCAACTGAGCCCAGTGGAATCCTTGCAGCTGGATGTTGTTAAAGTTGCATAACCCAATCACAGCGCACTGCGACAAACACAAACTAATAAATTATTCACGACTGAATTCTGTTATGGTATGGTATTGACAGATTGTGTGAAGATATGTTCAAAGACACCGCAACGATTATATACCATAAAAAATTAACATAAGCAAAAGATATTGAATAATGAATGCATTCAGAACATTATAGATTCAGAAAAAGTAAGCATTCAACAAAGGTCAACTGAAGATAGAACATTCATGGACGTGAGCACACAAACTCGATCAATAGCAAAGGAAGTTGCATCAAACAAATGAAGTATACATAAATAATGTGATTCTTTCTTGTTAATGTCATTTCACAGGTAAAAAGTTATTGGTAAAATTTAAAAGGCAAGTGTTAAAAAGACATATTTTAAATTGGTTATTAGAGACCAGATGCACACAAGTCTAACAGCAAATGTAGAAAGAGCAACAAACATTTTTTGGAGGTAAAAGGAGAAATGTTTGCAGCCAAACAACATCGACAATCCTAGCAAACCAGACAATTTTGGTTTAAGTACGTGATTCAACATTCTTTTTAAGCAAAATGCACCCAGTGTCATTTCAGTTGCTCTACGTTGACTCCAAGAAATTTTTTTCAACTTAAGGATCAATTTAGAGATGCAAAAAAAGCTGTTCGAAAATAAAAAGATGAAAAACTCCATCCATAAAACTTTTTTAAAATAGGTGAAGCCATTAAAATCACTTCCACTGAATGATTTCAAAAAGCACAAACAACTTAAAAAAACTTCCCATCTATGAGCACTATTCATGACCATACATTCTAACAGCAATTTGCCGTAAACGACAAAGTTTGTCAACCAAGTACAAGTCAAGGCTATCGATATGCATTGGTTTTTTGCACTCCGGTCTTTATAGTCCCCAGAGGAAAGTCTCAGAGATCTGTAGGGAGACACAGTTCATCCAGTGCAAAGGAACACTAAAAACTAACCAACGACCCAGTCAGCCATGAATACATACAAAAATGTTTAAAAACCTACGCAAGCTTATACCTCCTCTTCTATCTTTAAAAGAAACCACTGGAACACATGCAGCCCTCACCACACGCAAACAATTCACTATTACGGCTGAAAACAATAGCATAAGGATTCACATGTATTCCCAGGCAAAGTATAATCAGACAATCATAACACAAATAAATTCAGATAAGTTTGAATCATCACCAGTGGAAACCCAGTGATAATATATGTAGAAGAATTGGAGTGAGAACAGCAAGCTGAGCCGTAATGACTAGTTTTCTTTGTTTGGACGGCACTTATTACCTCAGAAACTCCGTCAAAAGCATTGATCCCAGATACCACACAGAAGATGGTTTTATATATCACGAACGCTTCATTTCACCGAAACTGTGCAGAACTGCAAATGGGAATTCCATATCTGAATATCAGACTAACTTAACGGAACTAACAGTAATTTAGAAAGTATTAACGAAATTGCCAAAATAATCTAGCTAGCCTCGATGATAGCTTTCTCTTGATTGAGTTACTCGACAGAATTCCAGCAGCTGTAGAGTTGCTAACTTCTTTACAACAATTTACCCCAAAGTAATTCTGCTAATCAGTCTTTATTCCAGAGTTCCATCAGCTGTTAGCTCAGCACATGATCCAGGCAATACCCACTTCTTTTGGGGTAAGTTAGCCCGAAAATGGTGGAGATTCCTGCATAGAGACTTACTACGCCGCCATTATAAGGAGGTTATTACAATTGTGTGGGTATATCTTCTTTGGTATCCAAAATAATTGGATGAGTAATCTTACCTTTCTTCTTAGTTTCAGAAAGTTGTATGGAAACCTAGCAGAGCAGAAGCAGAGCAGAAACGCGGTGAAATAAATAGCCAAACAATGTCCTCCTGAACTCCCAGGGTTTGTGTTATAAATATAAACTTTGACAAAGCAATTTGGCAAGCAACTGAGGACCAGGCTATCTTTTCTCGATTTTCCAGCTGGCTTATTTTCTTTTCAAACATAAGAGTATTTTGGTATCATGGCTAATCATAAAAATTACTCCCTAGCTTCGTTAATTCTGCTTGTAAAGCCTAATGGTGTCTTTCAAATCTAAACAATATCTCAATTGATACCATCTGATATGCCAGGACTGCCTTGTAAATCTTGACTGCAATCAAAAAGACTACCTAAAAGGATATGGGCTACACGAGACTTCCAAGTTTAGCATCATGAGATATTGTGATAGACAGTCCTAGGCTGCTTGAAACAGTCTATTAAAAGCCACTGAAAATAACAATAAATTCTTTATTAAGCCCAGATATCCGTATTGATTAATACATCACTATAATGAAACGCATGTCAGTTACCAACGAGTCAATTATGCCACATGTACTAATGAGTTCCTAAAACACTTGACAGTATGTCACATTGAATTAACAACAGACCAAATATTCTATATATCAAATGACTAATTACCAATCAAGCCACTTATTCGTGAATAAAGCCGATAGTTTGTGTATTTCCTATCCTATGCAACCATATGGAAAGATATCACTCACATGCAAGTCCTCGGCCTTAATATTTTATCTCATGATTTTACAAAGCAATAGCATGAATATTTTATGATTTTTATGACTCAAATCCATGACTGATCACAATTAGGTGTTTTTTTTTCCTTAACTGGGAAAGTGCATAAATCAAGGCTTTCTTATAGTTGTGGCAATAAATCAAGACATCTGTATTGTCTTTTCTTAATTAGAATAATTTTAAACGTGATGCCAGAATAGCAACCATTGTTTTCAATCTCAATGCCCACTGGTGCGTGATTATATAAGGCTGTTGTCATATTTTAGGCAGAAAGAAGAGCATTCTCCTAATATCTCAGGAATCAAGTTACCAAATCGTAAGTAGATTCATTCAGAATAATCACCTTCCTTTCAGTCACACATCCAGGGCCACTCCTTATAATTACAAACCAAGTTCTTAATTACAACAAATGGCTTCATATGACAACGAGACAAGTACCTAATTCAAACTTATATCATTAAAAATATCTGTTCTATGTTATATATAAGGGTCATTATACCAATTAGGGAACGATGACTCACGATCGATGTACAAGCACTTAATGACTTAGAGATGTAAAAAATAATCTACAAAACATTTTAATCAGCGTGTATGCTCCACTGCTACACACTAATTAGATGTTGGAACTGGAACTATATAGATGTGTACGTAGGGTGGGGGCCTAGCTCAGTGGTAGCACGCTCAGCTTCCAACCACTGGGTCCCAGGTTCAATTCCCGGTCGAGCCTATGTTTGATGGCTGTTTCATCCTTCGTCTCATTGCCATGATCCCTTCCTGTCCTAATTAGCCCATCAGGTGCAGAAATACAGGACGTAAAGCCCTATTCCACCACCACCACATATAGATATGTACTGTCTTTACTACACAGTACTGTTGACAAGAATTTCATAATCATAAAAAAAAAACTATGGTTTAAAATACCGAAAAAAATCTCACAAGTACTTATAGACGCGTACCTCGCAATAATAGGCAATATTTAAGGAGTAAAAAAAAATAAAATTCCAGAAAAATTAAAAAGTCCTTGGTTATGCCCTGATCTCTTGGTACATGTATGTGCTTACATTACTTCACGGACTGCGTAAAGTCCTTCATACTAAAACTTCAGCAAGCTTGAAAATTTATAGCTGGTTTCTTATCTAAATTCCTGGTAGCCAATTCTAAGTTCCACGTTACACAAATCACGTAGTCTGAGTCTTCAAATGCTAAGTCTGGTATTTCTCTGAACGTGGCCAGAAACTCAAAAGGCTGCTTAGTACAGAACACGATTTTAATAAGCAGAGAAAACAAAACGCCCCACAAAAACCCTTGATGCCTTCAGACCCCCAGCTTTGTCCTATCAAAAATAGAAATCGTACATAAATCATTCACATTTGCACTTTAAGAAATCCTTTTGTCGTCTGCAATATTACAAGGCTAAAACCCATTGCAGAGAATTCATTCTCATGCCAACAACTGCCCAAAGGCATTTTCAATGAGGCAGTTCCTAAGCACTTCAGGAGAAAAGTTACTTTTGCAATGGACACATAAAAAACATGGGAGTTTATTGTGACTGTGTCAAGGTTCAGGAAGCTTTTTATTTTCCTCTTTCACAGCGCATGTGAGCTACGATGTGTATCAATTTAAATATGATATTATCGAGGTATTGCATGGCATCCTCACTCCACCAATCAATTTCATTGGCTCATAAAGCCCGCTAGGACCGTATGCTGGACACTTGACCACATCAGTCAGTGACCACAGACATGTTTATCCCACACAACAGAGCCTCCCATCGAAGAGATGACTGGGATGACCAGCAAAGGCAGTCATGGCGCTTTTAAATCCCACCATCAAGTCCTGATCCCCATGCAGCCTTTCCATCACTACTGATACCAAAGCCATCATGTATGGCACAGCAACAGAACCCTTTGTTCTGTTAGATTTAGTGGACCCGATGCTATCTTTCGTGCTGTCCTTCATACTGCACTTGGTTCATACGTGGTTCATGCTGTCACCAGATTAATCTCCAAGCATTTCTTTTTTCAGACAGAGGAAATCCCACCAAAATGTGCAGGCACACCCCTTGACTTGACTCGTCCCATCTTGGGACCCCGATCAATGTCAAATGAACACACAGAATTTAAATTCCAGCAGAAGGCAGATTGAGAAGTGATGAGGCGTTGAGGAAAACTGTCACCAACTAAACATAAGCTGTCAGCCAAAATCAGTTTTTTTCATCTTGGGAAAAGAAAAACAGAACTGAGTAGTTGAAAGCTGCGTTTCCATCACAATGTATCGACCAAATCTGCTGGCTGTGAAGAAGAGCAAAATCATGAAGTTGACTGCTTCACCAAATGGCCCTCCAGTTCTATGCAATAAGAGGTGAGGCAGCCCTTGAAATGTCTTTCTTGTTTAAGTAAATATTCTCGAAGGTATTTCCCTATCTGAAAGACTAGTGAGGCTTTGGTCCAGGTTCCTGTTGCAGTGTTTGCCTCAGTCATACCAAAGAAATCCATAATAATGGTGATAATGTAGCAGACGACAGAACTGAAGCCAATAAGTGGAGGAGGAGCTTTAATCTACGAGAACAGAGAGTGCCACTGGAGTATGGGCGGCGATGATAGGGCATTACCAATCATTAACAATCAATATAGGACTGTCATTTCTACAATCACATGGCCTGAAGTCAAGAGTTATTTCAGGTTCAATAGCAGAACCCCACGAAGTCCAATATTCTACACTGATTTTGTTCTGGTAGCATGTTGGCCTCTGCTGTTCCTGAGAGGCCACATACTATTATTGGTCACTTAAACAGCCGTCAATGCAGATAAATGAATGAGACAACAATTATTGGCAGCAAATCTTCAGCAGCCAAGTACAGGTCCAGTACAGTCATTGGCGAGGTAGCAACAGCCCCCCAAGGAGTGTTTAACCCCCCACAGTCCCCATTAGACCCCACAGCCCCCAAATATCCATTATTGCAGACCACCCTTCCCATATCTCACAGAATTTGTCACAATTACATCAAGGATAGCCGAGGCAGCCTAGGTGACCTACAGTCCTGTAAATGGTCCCATTGTCAGCATTTGATTTGAGATGCTTTAGATGCAGAACCTGTTCTACAGTCCTACTGTCTACAGCATCTATTCTGTTGTGTGAATAGGAACCATCCATTTCTGAGCTGTGAGCAATATATATACCAATATAAGAAGACTAGTCAGGACTGACAATCAAACATTTTGGCCTACCTTATCATCGTATGCTGTGTATGCATGTCGACATACAGCTGCTGCAAACAATTTAAAGATTGGCTTGGCGTCATTTTGACAGCAGCAAGTGCTCGGGGCTAGAAGGGAGTTTCATCTTGCATTGAGTACAAATGGAGCTTATCAACAAAACTGACAATTGCTGAAGCCAACATGCCACTCAGATTGCAGACAAGTAGAGGACAGATGATATCGTGATCTTATTGTCCAATGAAATGTGCCATAAAGAAAGGGAATCTGATACAGGAGCATTTCACTCAATCCCAACACAGATGCACGGAGCAGACGATGCCAAGTTTGCCTTAAAAGTTTGTTAAAAAAGGGGTGAAATTCAAAAGTTCTTGTTTAACCTCTTTGGGGGTTCTTTTTCACAAGGCTCTTTCGGTTTTGCTGCTTTTGGGTTCACATGGTTTATTTAAATTCCTTAATTAAAACTTTGCAGTCATTTCTATTGTCATGTCTGCATTTGCTGAATTGGTACTAACGACACGTAAAATGTCAACAACACAAATTAATCAACTGCGTGTTAGGCAAACATGTTTCTAACATTATCTTTTAGCAAATACACAGCATCATCCCATAATGTCTGATAAGAATACTTACGTTTGCATACAAAACTGCCTTTCGTTGACATTAACAGACCAGTGACATCATATTTCATTACAAGTGAATTATATCCAGGACACAATGCGTGAATGCAACGCATTTAAACTATGACCTATAGAAACCTCACCATTTGCACCTGACCCATCCAGAGGAAACAGCCACATGGACAAGCTCAATTATTGACAGAACATGCTCAACATAATCCAACTCACATGCATGCTTTTAATAGAGAATATTCCGAAGCTATGATTTCCCTTTAAGCCATTGAATTTCACACGCCACTGTTGTTTTTGCAGTCAATGAACATCAATAAAAACCTGGCATTCCATATTTGCTTAATTGTAGAATATGCACTGCATGAGGCTACTGGTACCTTATCTTCCGAAAGGATTTAATTAACAAAGGAAATATATTGTTAATTTCGTCATATTTAAAAATGTTTCCACATAAATAAAAGTGCGACCGGAAGTTTTACATGCCAATGACTTCGTAATTCTTGATAGATTTCACATTTCTAAATCATCATTACACCCACACCGTCACCAAACTACATTTTCTGGCAAGACAAGAGGTGGTGTGGAAATACTGAACCAGCTGTTGGAGTGGCCATGAAGCTAAAAGGTATACACAGGAACAGAGCAGTCGTTGTGGGCAAATTTGAGAGCCTGAGGCAATCATAGAGTTTCGCAGCAAGGTTAGTGTACCTGTCAACCACAGTAGCCAGTATTTCGCAGCCATGAGTAGATAGACAATCCCTCATATCCGGACTTATATCATCTTCAGCCAAATGTCACTGGCATACTATAAGCTAGGCGCTGATGAGTCACTTGGTGACCACTACACCAACGCATGTTGGATGCCATTACTTTCATTATTAACTGATTGCTCAGCTGCATTAAATTACCAGACCTATTACAAATATCAAAGCTACAAATGGAGTACATACGTTATATAATTATAACAACACTGACATTAATTAAAAGTAACAATAACTGAGCATATAGCACAGTATGTGACACAACTCGGAAAGCCAAAGACACAAGTGTAGGTACAATCATCTCAAACAATAATAGAAGGAAGCAACCCTTTTTGATTATGACAGACATGTGATATTCGCATCAAATATAACATTCACCTTCACAGTCTATTGCCATCAGGGTATTAGTATGTTTGGCAACAAAGCACATTCTGGGTTTGCCATGCATTGTAGATTTGCTATTATGAGCAATGTACATGGAACTGCAAACTATTACATTGCAAACGCCCATTTTACAGCAGCAACAGAACCATAATAGATTGTAAGAACACAATATCACTAATGAGTATGACCTTTCAGGGAAATCATTCCATTTGTATTCTGACTGTGACATGCACACATGCACAGTCAATGACTGCATCTCATGGTGCTCCTCTACACAGGATTGTCACAATGGACGTCAATGATAGTTTGTATCAAATGCCATTCGATCAAGACACCTTCTACAACTCCATGCATACAAAGGCATCCTCTCGAAATCAGTAAGCAGAGACCCACCTGCCCAAGAAATACATAAAACCTCAGGTTGCTCTATACAAAATGCATGGAAACAGAAGAAACAAAAGCACGAAAAGAGGAAGTATTGGAGAATGAGTGCAAGATTGGCAAAATCCTGGACGATTCCTTCCAGCTCATCAGTAGATGCATGACAAATTCATGGAAACAAGAGTATAATGAGTATAATGCAATTGTTTCAATTGAAATGGTTTAAAAGTCTCCTTTTTAGATGGTTTATTGACACACCTAATTACTTTGAACCGAGTAAAATGCGTTCGAAACACTCAGCAAAGTTGTACCGTACTGCTCTTATGGTCCACTGATACATGCAGCATAAATGGCAATAAGACGATTATAGAAGACGTGAAAAGGCTAAAGCGATTACCAAACAAGGCCATCCTCACAATGGCCTCAAGGGCCAGCTCAGATATATACAGTTCAGGATATTAAAGCAATCCTTCCAAGGGACAGCTAAAGGAGGTTGAGGGATGACTGAGAAACACGATGTGTACAAATCCCTGCCACATCATAAAAAAAATTATCTGACCAAACAGGGTTAATCAGTCGCTGAAAAAATGGGTCAAAGAGGCACACGAGACCAGACTTAAGTTGCTTTATTCAGTTGAGTGCTCTAGCAAGCAAGCACACAAACTACATGGATGAACAAGCTGAGTTCCACTCGACAGGCAGACTCCAGCAGCTGTCGACAGGTCTGCTATGTAAGGATCATGGGCAACAGCTCAGGGTCTGTCTTTTCGTAGCTGGATGCATCAGGAAAACCAATGACAACAGCTTTTACTCCCCACTTGCTAACTACAATTAAGGTTGACACCAACCTCTCTGAGAATTCACACCAACATGGCTGCTGTTGCAGAGCTAATCTCAGCCTCCTTTATTCCATTGTTCCATTGAACAGACACATGTTTCGTCTTTTGAAATAAGAAACTCGCAAAGATATCAGATGCTCTGACCATCAAAGTGCGCCGCAAACAACATTACTAGATGTGAAATGTAAGAAAGTGGTTCTGTCAGTGCCTCAGAAAAAAATAGAATTAGTTGTGAGCAGTGATACCACAATGACTTTTGGCACGTAATGCAAATATTGGCTCAAGGAACCTTCTTGCTAATTACGTCAAAGAAATCAATGGATATACCATGACTTCTCTTTCCTACACGGGTAAGCGAATGCCGTGCAGTTAGAACTGAAATCTAGAGAGGCAGAGAGAGGGCAATGCACCTACCCTGAGCAGTAGTATGACAAATAGAGAATCATTAAATTGAGAGAAACTTGGATTTTTCGTATGCCATTCAGTAATGAAGGGTTGCAGAGGGAGATGGTGATTTATTGAGCAAGTGTCAAGCAGCGGTCCTCAAGGGTTTGTAGCATTGCAACGGCAACAGCAAAGTGCGAAGTGTATAGAGACTGATATTAAAGTTTCACGTCTTACCTTTGAGGAGAGTTATCATTGTTGGGGATGTGCCCCGTAGAATTAGGCTGCTGCTGCTGCTGAGGATTCTGCTCATTGTTGTTATGATTGAGAAGGGACTGTATCCACTCTCCAGGTGCAGTCTGTTGTAGGTATTCAGGCACTTGAACTGCAGGACGTGCAGTCTCCCACCACTGCGACGTGGCTTCCATGAGACTGGACACCTGCGTGCCCATACTCCATCTGCCAAACATTGGTCGGCCGTGCGCTTACATTGTGCAGGTGTGATGACGAGGAAGATGCCAGGACGCTGCTCCGTACAGGTGAGGATGGCACGCAGCCAGGACGGGATGGATGGTCACAGATGGTGTCCCGTTGCCTCGTCCGTTGCTGCTGCTGCTACTGCTGCTGCTTATGCTACTGCTCCAGCTGAGACTAAGCTACATCCCATGAAAAAAATCCACAGTATCTGAAAGCAGCAGTCATCTATGACTGTCCTCTGATCTTGTCTCCCATTCACACATGATTGCATCCAATTAAAAACTTCTGAAAGTTTACTCAAGTGATGGTGTCCAGCTTCAGGCAGGCGACGACCACAAGCCTTAGCAGAAAGAACTTGGGTGTCCGACAGTTGGAAAGTGCTGACTAGTCCATGGTGCTGCAGGAGGACATGCACTGGGCCAAATAGTCTTGGGAGGAGAGGGAGGCACGGCCAAGAGCGCAAGTCTGAGCTGAGGCTGGCCCTGGTCCGCTACTCTCATTGGCTGCAGCTCAGCCTCCCCATCCCCCTACACTGCATCCTCCAGTGTAACCAGATCTCCAGCGCATCTCCTCAAGAATAGCCCAATGGAACAACACGATGAAACATCACAATGACACATCACGATTGAACATCACGACGGCAAGACACAATCAACTTTTCCAGCATCTGGGCCGTGTTTGTAGTGCAAGTCGCCATGGAGGAACAAAAGAGAGTTGTCCTGGGACTATGGGTGGAGTAATCAGCCTGGGAGCTGTTCATAACTTGCTGTGGCTATAGGCCTACTTCATATGTTTTTTTTAATACAAGACTGTTTTGATGCTGGTGGCCATTATACCATGGCGCTGTCTCAGCCTTTGTGTCTGTATGCCGCGGGCCATGGGTCCTACTATCTCCTCGTGTGATCTCATCTATCACTTGCCTGCCACACAGTGACTAAGCACAAGCAATGCCAGATAAGGACAACAGTACCACAGCGCATTAACTTATTGCTTAGTACAACTTAGCTGTAATCATCAATGTACAAATATATTACTGCCTTATACTATCTGTCACAAACTGACTTTAAAGACACATATAAGCAGAATCCAACATGCAATATGACAACCGATAATCATCAAGTTGTAAAGCAATCAAACCCTGTTCTTTTCGGAAAATCTACGTAATACATCACACAACTCTCTACAATAGCCATGGGCTACCCTGGCCCCAGGCTGCTGTTCTTCAGCTTTCGGACAAGAGGGCAATATGCCTAACCACACACAGCCACAGGTCGAGTGTGCACAACAGCCGAAAGCCTTCAGTCCAAAACATTTGCCACTAAATGGGACAAACAAATTCAGAAGTAGACCGAGCATAATAAACAGAACCTGCAATCCTCACAAGACAAAATAACAGCCAAACTTTCCCAAAATGCAGATATATTCTGCTTGAAATGTAACGGATTATAATGCATTGAAAGGTTGCATTAAGAACTGAGAAGTGTGCGCAAGCCATTTAACTGCATTAGCTCAGGAGATATGGCATTAAAAGCTAAAAGGACTTAAAATCTGGTGAAGGTAGACATAGACTATAATGTGTGTATCAAATTTGAAAATATGAAATCATTTCGATATCTTATAGCCAAATACAACGTTGAAAGGAGCCTTGACCTGAGATAGTATCGGTGACCGAGGTCTAGTAAATTGTCTCCCCCTCCCCCCCCCCCCCAAAAATAAAACCAAAAAAAAACCCCCCACGACTCAGTGCCTGACAGCTAGGCCATGGTCGTGTATAAATGTTTTGGCTGAAGTAACATCTGCAGGAAAGACGAGAAATTTGAATAGGTGGAAGTCCATATAATGAAATTTCGTACGACGCATCTCCAGTTTCCACAATTAGAATAAATTATTCCCCATGCAGAGAATATGCCTAATTCCCGAGACAAATTGGAGAAAAGACAAATAATTCCCCTTGGTCTTTTCAGAGCTGATATTAATCCAGAAGACTGATGATTTTAATCTGAATGAGACGCGTACAAGAGGACCGATCAGTGCATGAGCATGGTGATTGATAGCACCCTTGTAATTAATTTCAGTTTCAGAAATCTTTTAAACAAAGTTACAAGCACAGTGAACAAATATCCCGAAGTTTTCTTCTGATTTTACTGGTCATCCAGTTTACAAGAATGTCCTGTTTTAGCCCAAAATGAGAGCCGTGGTGTTTGCTTACACTTAAATGCCTCCTGTTTGTTCCATGCTCTGAAAGATTAAAGCAGGCGAAGGGATCCACTGCCACCAAGTGATCCTGTAACAGACGCTGGGACTTGTCTAGCCTTGGAGTGCCACCTTCCATAACCGCTGGGATCACTTTTCAATTAAACGCTTGTCATTCTATTCACAGCCCGAAACAATGCGACCCAAATGGGTGTTTATCACACACTCAACAATGGGTGTGATCTAGGCCTTCGAAATTCACACCAAAATATATGATATTGACATCATTTCTGTGCATTGAGACTATATCAGACACTCCTATAAACCACAAGAAGTATTTTTAATACCAAGAAGCAAAAAACGTTTATAAATAAAATTCTGCTTAAAACAGGACACACTATAGAATGCTTAATTAAAGCTTGAGCAAGAAAACAAAGCCTTGGCCAAAGGTGACTCATTACTGACAATGAAATCTTCAAGGTCAGCGAAAATATACGCAGCAAAACATCCCATCAAGCTTACAATTGCCTTTCACAGCAATAACACGAGTCAGTGACGAATCTAAACTGGTTTGACAGAGGTCATTGGCCTGGCAAACGATGAAGCTGAAAGTTGATTTCATTAGCTGATATATCCCAGTTTCCATTTTGAATTTTATGGGCAATACTCTAAGGCCCATGTAATCCATTAGCATCACGACATCGTTTGTGTTGTGTAGATAACCCCAAAAAAGGAATGTCCACACCAAATCGACATGATGCAAAAAAGCAGTTAGAGCTATGCCAATTGCCAGATACATGCTATTAACGTTATGTCAATCTAAATATTATAATGCAAAAAAACGGTCTCGCTAGATGAGAATGGCTATATGATAGAGTTCACAAGTACATAACATGCATATTCATAGGCCTAAATGGCACAATAAGGATGCTAATGTAATTGTAATTGTCAAATTCAAACCTGCATGTAAAGGTGCATGAATAACGTTAATAAAAAGACTAAACATCAGTTAATATGCTTTAGGCCTAAACTAAGTCAGTCCTTATATAAAATGATAGGGAGAGAAATTGTACGTATTCTTGGCTATCACACTAATCGATGATAGCAAGTGGTGCTTGAAAATCTGTGCCTTCTGTGTTATAAGCGAACAGATGTTCATATCCAGCCCTTAATACTTACAAATATCAGTGAATCATTCTACCGAAAGTACGCCTCCATAGCTCAGTGGTTAGAGCACTGGTCTTGTAAACCAGGGGTCGTGAGTTCGATCCTCACTGGGGGCTAGGGACAAACCTCCCAAGACACTTTTTAAGTGCAAGCAACTGCAGAAATCCATGGCAATATCATACCAACAGCCTTAAAGATTTGAGTTGTTGCTTACTGGGTATAAATAAATGGAAGAATAACAAGACTGTACACCAGCTACAGTGATGCTATTTACAGAGAACAGATACCATATGCAGAGGGCAGGAGTAAGAGCCTGGAAGCTATCTCATTCATTACAAAACATGCAATCTGCTTAATGCAGACCTTCGCCTGGCTAAAGCTCCATATCTTAGCCAGGACCACCATGCGCTTGCTCCCCATCTCTCTCAGGGATACTGAGGTAGAGGAGGTGCGATGTACGCAATTGCCAACATCACCTCTGAGGTTTTATGTTTGTAGTCAATGGGGAAACATCATGCGACGTTTTTTAAGCTCATCAGAGTGAACAAATATAGCTCTTATATTGCATGGCTATAAATTTTCCGTCTTTCCTATTTGATAGTCCGTTTCACGGTTATAGAGATTTCAGCTCTACAAATTCCATAATTAAAAAATCCATTGACAAGTTCCAAGCAATACATTTGAAATCACTTTAGCCGCGCTATCATTGAGATTGTACTGATGATACCTAAGCACGACAAAAAACGTTCTTCCTTATTTCTGTCGTTTACTCAGATGCCGATCAAATGACAGGATATTTAGTGTGTAAGGTTCAGATACAAACAGAAATAGAGACAGAGCAAACAACACACCAGGCGACTCCATGCCGTCCTTTCAATACAAGGAAGGTTGATGAAACTTCTCATTATCATCAGTCCCGGCTGATTACCTCCAACAAACACTGGACGTAGTTTCCACAACTCCTCCAGGGTTTAACGACTGTTTGCTAACAAGCTCAAGCAATCTGCTCCCCAGTAAATCAACCTGAATTTCTCCCATTTCAAATCAACTGCTCTATAAATAAAATTAATAATTCTACTTCTACAGCCTAATGCATAAACGGGCTGTAAAGCGCAACTTTCATTTATTCTAGTCAGGCCCAATGAAGATGACACTCGTCAAATTTAAACAGGCAGACAGAAGCAATTTTGTCAGACTTGTCCAATACACATTTTAATGACTAAATCTGGGGATTTTGCCATTCCATGGCCCCTTGATTATACCATCCTCTTCAGAGCTTATGGGTGTAATCTGAACTTCAATATGGTTTCATATCAATGGCACTAGGTCGCT
The DNA here is from genome assembly GCA_932294295.1 of Alitta virens. Lineage (NCBI taxonomy): Eukaryota > Metazoa > Annelida > Polychaeta > Phyllodocida > Nereididae > Alitta > Alitta virens. Next base: position 50,712,103 of record OW028573.1, read on the forward strand.
GTACACGTTTTAATATCATATGGTGTGGATAATAGAATTTTGCAAGCTGATACTGTCCGGAACACAACTTTGGTGCCATCATTTGAAGTTCCTGATTGTGCTTTGATACTGCAGCTTTGGTTGGGAGCTAGAAACAAAGCAGATTGAGTCGGCAAATATAGGGATTTGGAGGGGAAATGCTGATCACACAGACAGTTAATGCCAAGTCCACGGTGTTGGGAATAGTCAATGGCTTGATGTGTTTGTACACACAGCAAAAGAACCACGAAGGTGCCACTCATTTAGACTTACATACTGCATAATGCCCTACTTCGCATTCTTGCTCATCTGCCATCAATCTTAAACATCCATATTCCTGCCGAATTCCTGCATCATACGCAGCATACACAGCAGGTGTTGTCTGGGTCACAAGATAGACAAGTTAATGGCTTCAAACTGCAGATGTTAGAAAGAATATGAGACAACTTCGTGTTAAGGGCATGCTGTTGTCAAGTTTATGTCAACAATGTTACTATGTATAAGCAGACATTATTCAGATTGTGGACACAAGTTTTGCCTTTACAACCAAAGTTATGAATGCACTGCTCTAGACATTTTTATTGCCACTGTGCTATTACATGCGCTCAGCTATAAGATGTAATTTATCAGAGACATTAAGCAGCAGTCCTTCCAAGTTTTTTTTAATTGGGGTCATTTGAAAAATGTCAGAAAAGCAATAGATAACGGCATTAGATATAAAAAATATTAAGTTTCACAATTACAGACCACTTAACTTTCACAATACTTCACAAGAAGATCATTCCAGTTAGGAGAAAACTGTAATATATATTGAGAAGTTAAGTGAGAATATACAGCGCAGTTGTGGTCTACTTAAAGGATGAAAGACCAACGGCGATACATTTCAGAAGCGGTTCATTTCAGGAGCAAAAGAGCCTTTGACATCAAACGGAAAGATGAATAAGCCATCAACAGCGGAAACAGAGACAGTCCTATTCGTCACGCAATTCTGCATTGTCTGGATTCATTCCTCAAAACGACTCTGTACCATTACTTCCAGGATAGTTTTGGGCATCCTGCGGACCAGGCAGACATATGGCGGAGTCCAGCCAACCTGGAGACTGGCTAGCATCAAAAAACTCCATCAACCCTTCCTCTGGTGCCTCTGGCCACCACGGACAGACTTAACTTTTCGCAAAATCAGCAAAGTCATGTCCCAAGTCTATTGGTAATGTAGGGCAGTTTTGTGAACCCAGGTCAGACAAAAATTAGCACAGGGACCTTCTGCTGCAGATAGGGATTTTTTTTTTCATTCAGTCTTTATGTCTAGGCATACATTAATTATTCAGTTGCTGAAGTTATCTTGCAACTTCTGTGACTGGTAATTGGCAATTTACCAAATACAAGGATTAATTTATAACTGAAGTGAATTTGTGATGATAAATCCTCAAGTAATTACATTGTGCGGAAACCTATCAAGGAGTTGTAACACTAAATTTTTTCTTGAAATTTTGTTTAATAATGTACCACGCGTTTGCTGTATATTTAATAATTTAATATGAAGCAAGAAATGGAAAAAATACTTTGGGGTGCGTCAATTGCATTTAAATAAGATAGAGACTCACTTTCTTACTAAATTAATACATAGAACTTGCAAAGTACATCTTGCACTATCAGAGACTAAGTTCAAAATTAAAATTTATTAAATCACATTCCTTGGTTAAATGCATAAAGTTCGGTAATGAATTAATCTTGATGAAGCACAAAGATATAACATCATCTCAAAGACTTTCGTGAAAACTTTCAGGTGGCTGCTCATTTAGTGTTTTTATATATGTGTGAAGGGCGTACAGTTGGTTTCATGCTATAACTGGCTAAAGCCAGCTGCTTCTGTCAATTTCTAGCTAATAGTCGGCTTATACCTACCACCACTGAAAAAATATAAACCTTAGTAAATACTATACATGAAATGTATCTAATATATCATAACAAGCATTATTCTGGGTTATTCCGAGGCACTCTTTTTTAAATTATTCCACTTTTTTTTTTATATGACCAGTGAATTTGAAAATTATTTCATAAATATTCTCCCTTTTTATATCCTATTTTTATCTTAGGCTATTCTATTTCTAGCTCTGAGTGGTGAAAATAATAAACACTATAATCCCTTTTTAGTAGGAGGGAATAAAATCATTAAGCTCGGGTTAAGCAGGGGTTTGGGGGCAGTAGCCCCCAAAAGAAAGGAATACATGTGGGACTCTGTTCTTCTCAAGCCCTCAGATAATTGAGTAGATAATCTTATTTAATTTTTTGCTAATCACATTTCTGGCTTATGTTAATATAAATAAAAAAAATTCATTTATTTTATTTCATGTTCTCATAGAAAAGGGATATATCTTCTTTGATGTTCTACATACACAGATAAACATTGCAGCGATTATAGCAGAGCCTCTCCACAGGCTCTGATGATAATAGCCTAATAATAAACGTTGTTGCGTAACCATGGCAGATGACGTCATAAAACTATATGGCCCTTGATTAGGGACTGGCCCCCCTTCTGGGGCTGGCCCCCGATCTGAGTCTTACATATATATACTTTTAGATTCAGCTTTGAGTAGCCAGATATAGCCAGGTTGTTCCGTTTAGTGCCAGGTAGCATCGTTTAATGTAACTAACTGCATACATCAAGGTTCCTCAATGCCACTTGAAACTATTACGATTGGTGCCCTAGACATCAAACCATGTGATGGTTTCAGAAAAGCAATATACAGAAGTAAATTGCTGTCCTAAGAAACTGGAGCAGCAGAATACATCAAGCCGTCGGTAAGTCATGCCTCAATATTGATCATAGGAGTCAATAAAGTGACCAAGTTGCAATGAAGTGTTGTTTGGGCCAGATGGTCAGAGTCTGGTCAGTAGTTTATGGCTGGGCAGAAATTGCTGTTGACCAGAAGCATTCAGTCTATCTGGTCAGATGGAATAGAGAGCTCCTATTACATCCTGCACTGATAACATGCTCACCACCTCCAGCACTGGCTGCATCAATCATGCCCTAAACACTTCCTTTAAGGAGGCAATAATCAAACTGGTAAAGAAATACCCCAACGTTTATTGCTTAGCTACTTGCCATGCTGTATGCATTAATGCAGAGGTTATTTCTATTCATGCCTGCATGCATCATGATGGAATACCATTCCATATGGATCCAGTGCGGAGTGGAAAAATTGGTAGGCCCACTGAATGACGTCATCAGTGCTCTTAATTCTGTTTCTACAATCTGTTTCTGTAGTTTGTTTGCTTCGGGCCATCTACCTTGTATGTCTGTTGTCTAGGATCATTATGTCCTATGTAAATAATTATGATGTATGGCATCGGTGTGTCAGCATGATTCTGCCCTAATGTCTGTTTCCCTGCGATGCAGCAATCAAGCAGAGACGAAACCGTTTTGCAAATGACTGCCGGCCTCTCAGAGACGTAGACATTTCACAGACACCCTCAAATTCTCCATCAGCCAGGAGATGCTGGTAAATATTGATGACAGGTACATAACCAGCCCTGACACTGATACTCTATATCTCCCTCATTTTAGCACGCTATCCCCACTTGGTCTTGCAGGAAATCGTTTTCTATCTCAGGACTAAGAGGCAAAGAAAAGAAAAAAATAGTATAGGCGTTATGTAGATTGATTGGACAAAGGAGTGGCAAAGTGCACTGGCTCAACCATCGCTGGACTCTAGCCTCTAAGACTCTCCACTCAGTTGTCCACTAAAGCTAAAACATTGTTCATCCACACACCTGATTCGCATCACAAGAAGTCCGCAACAGAAGATCAGAAGGAAGACAGATAAAAAACAAAGAAGACGTGAAGCCAAGAGAAGAACTTTGTATCCTAAGTATTGATCTATATAAGCATAGTTTATTGTGGTATCTGAATGACTATGATTAAAATACAGCCCTGTTTTCTAGTTGATAAGAAGAAACAACATTCCTGGGACTAAGTGATAAAAACCCTTGAACATCACACAAACACTTTTCTCTGCTATAGCCTATGTATGTATACTTCTAATTTGATGCAAGGGACATTTCTTTGACTACTAACTATGAATTCAAATTGACAGATCTTGGATTGGTAGTGCGCTTGCACATCCAAGTTACCATACTACCCCACAGCACTGGGCACACATATAGATATCGTTTACATAGTATATTGAATAATTTATCCCAACTACACTGTACATCTTAAGCCTTAAGCTTGTGAGGCTAATGCCACCAGATGCCTATGGTCTTGGGCCACTTGAGCTCTTGAGGTGTCTGCAAATAGCATTCCTCATCCAAGAGGGCCGAAAAAGGCAAGGTGGGGGCAGAGAACAGACGAAGATGCGTCACTTGGTGTCAGCCATGTTTGCAGAGATGCCAGAGTGGTTGTGTGTGCACGCCTAGCTGCCAAGCAGAGACAACCAATTTCAGGGAAAAGAGGCTGTCCCGCGAGGCACGCAAGGAGGAAAAACGGAGGAGAGGAGAAAATATATTTGAATTAAATTACTTTACTCTTACTGTGCTTAAGGTAATGGGAGGTATGGTGATACTTCTAGAATGAAAAAAAAAGTGAGAGAAGGTATATCCACATTTTAAGTTTGAGTTTAAACCGTGTGCACGTTTTGCTAGTGACAATAACATCTATAGTGTTGGCAAATGATCTATGTTCCTTTCTGTGTTTTCTTTGCAAATTCTGTCTTTTTCTTCTCTCTCTTTTTATACAGCAACTGTTACTGATACGGCACACACATCACAACAAACTAATGGATGTTTTCTCATGTTATAATCACCAACGGGACGTCAGCAGAACCATCAATTGCTACAAAAGTAAACTACCGACGCCGGAGACTCCATATTTGCCTAAGGGCCGCTTTAGACAATGTGACTTAATTGATTATTGACTTGGATCAATAAACCTAGGAAACTTCATATGGGAGACAAGAACCCTGTACTATCTGATACAGACTCTGAAGCAGTTGAATCAATTCTCAGTCTCTTAATACCTCTTGGCACACAATATCTTTGTGTTAGTCCTTACCCTTATCACACGGTATTGGCAGTCCTACTGGTAGGTAGAGGAAATTGGGGCAACTTCAGCCACCTTTTACATTTAGTAGCTTCGTAAATATTTCCCCATCCTACCGCAGAACAGTTTGCATTCTATTAGTATTACCAACCAAACGAACAAGGACTGCCTCAAGCCACTCTCGGTTCCTGGCCAAGTTTCATAATGGTTTAACCTAATTATTGACGATATTCATAAGGCAAATGGATATATTACATCACACTGATGTCTCTATATTGAGAGGTCATGGTCAAGGATAGTTCATCCTTGGTTATGGTTTGATAAATTGGCGGTTTCTAAAATTGACGGAGTTCAAGGGACGTCTTGAAGGTGGGAGCCAGTCAACCTGATGTACTGGAATCGTGCTTTTGCAAGTATGAATCACTCCATGAACGAGAAATATAATTTTTGGTAGGAAAACGGCAGTTGTAACATGATACTATCACTGCAATCTGACAGGTAAGCACTACTTGACATTTTCCAAGAATATTGCTCATGGACTGCACGTAAATGTCTTCGTAGAAACCCATTTAATCATGCCTATAACAAATGGAAAAAAGAAGACAAAAATAGGAAAAGTTTATATGGAAAACAGCAGGACACCCACGTTAAATTAGGTCAATGCATTATTGACAATGAAAAATGCAGCCAATGCCATCATGCCAGGTAATTCAAAGCATTTTGTTATGTTATAACGTGATTGTGTTTTAGTGCATAATGGAAATATACTTCATAAAGATAATCCTATTAAATGTTTCGTATTTTCAATTTTTTTTTCGTGGCAAACGAACAAGAAGGTCAAGTTTTCTCTAGCAAAAACAATTCATAAATCTTAAAAAAAAAAAAAAAAGAAGCCATTCCTAATTATTCATAGACGACCAACCCTATATACATGCCTAATTTAGTTTTATTTCAATGACAAATAAATTACATAAATAAAGTGACATAAATTGGTATTTCTCATGGTAGATTACTATTACTGATAACCACTGTTAGATATCTGTGTTTTACTTGACAGCATCAAGAATTCAAAACCCTGTATCCAATAACCGATGAAACTGCAGGAAGGCGGCCAAAGCTGCCATATAGAATTAAGGCATCTATTTTTCCAGATCAGCAATTGATAAAGATACCCCTATTAAGCAGAAAAACTATAAGGCTGATATGGACAGTGGCAGCCACACTGGCGACAGAACATCAATGATTGTGACTGCAAGTCTTGTCCTCAACACAACAGTAAAGGGTGCTCCAATTGTTCAGTACCAACTACTCAGACAATTGTTCATCAGCTACAGGCGACTGGTCTACAGCTACACAGCCATGCATGACAGATAGGCCCTGATGACCTGTTATTCTAAGTCAAAGCACGTGGCAGAGCCTAGCAAGGACCTATTCATCGCCCAACGGAAATGAAGCCGCCAATGACCTGACCTCAAGTCAACAATGCTATCAATGGGTGTCCATGCAACAAACCTCTTCATGTTGACAACTTCCATAATGTATTTTCACTCAAAGCCCACAGTCAACACTCAAAGAGTCGCGTCTAAAGACCAATATTTGTGTCCCTGTCATTGGAAAAGCGATACCAACAGCAACAGAAGCAAAGTCTTTCATCACAGATTAGTCAGCCATGTCCATAAAACCACCTGTAGCGTGGACAAACATAATATGAGAACAGAAAAAACCTCGCAATTCACATTACTGCAACATAGTGCCTCCACACTCTAAATATTTCATCACATGCGATGCTAAAAAAACACCGTGAACCGAGTGTTACAAATCCACTAGCCTTATGATAGTATGTTGGTAATATCATGATTTCAAAAATTGTCAAGAATCCGCTTTGAGAAAAAAAATGTAAAATGCTTCATGGCCAAGAGGGTTAGATGATGGAAATGGCCGAAATGCAGTGCATTAAACAGCATGCAGAAAGCGCTCACGTTATACAAGTAATGCAAGTGTGCAATATCAACTGTTGAAATTAACATATTTAACAGATAATGCATTCAAAAACATTATGCCATGTATAATATTGTATATATTTGCCAGCCACTAAAAGTACTACACCAGGTAAAGAAAAGCATTATTGTGATCAGTCATCTACCACATCTGATAGAATAATTCAGGTCGGGCTGGTTAACTATGATGGTGCAGAGTTTATTGAGTTGCCCTAGAAAATCTAATGTAACTAAAAATCCTGCCAAGCACACTACATGCGCTGGTGTCACATGTGATCTGGATCGTAGCATGTTGTGACCTTCGTGTGACAGACTCGCAAAAAGATTGTGAATCGATGGAGCAAATGGATGAAGTGTCTGTCCCGAGTATTCAGAAGAGAGTACAACGTCAGTCACACTAGTCCTCAAAGAGTACTCTGCCAATGGGTCCACTACCATGGTAAAATTCAGCAAGGAGTCCCATCTCTAAATTGGGAAGTTGAGAATCATGCAGTGCACATAAGGCTTCAGACAGGCCAATTGGTTGTGCAGCATCCATCTAGTCACACTAAGTCACTCAGAGTCACAGAAGGAATACATCAGGATTGGCTGAGATTTCTTGACGACGGTTCCCTCTGACCTGTCACCGATTGCTCACAGCCTGTGTGTGTTGACTGAGGCAGATTACGACGGAGGAAAATGTATACAAATTCAGGCAGTCTGGGAAACATCCCTTGGGAACACTCAGTCATAAATCTTAGCTTGACTCTAGACTGTGACGTGCAGCTCATATGAAACCACATGGTTGTGAAGGAAACACAACTTTCCTTAATGACTTTTTATATTAGTGGACTTTCATTACTAACACAACTGAACTCTATCTTCCAGACAGGTGCGTCATACAGATGATTCATTACTATCAATATCCCAGCATGGCCAGGCGTAATAGAAATTGACATGACTTCAAAGCTTCTATTATTGTTGTGAAATAATTGTATACAGCTAGGAACTTATGTAATTAAGAATTCCAACTTGGTTTTCTGAGGCATCAGGCAAAACTTCATTGAGGCAGTAATATGCAAGTTACTGGCCAGAGCAAAGTCTCGTCTTTGTAGGTTAACACCGCATCATGAATATCTATAACAGATTTCAGAGACTTGGAAACTGAACTCCAGAGGTCATCGTGTGAAGTTCAGGACTATCAAATTAAAATTTTAATTTACACTCACAGCACTACAAATTATTACATGTACTTAAACAAAACGAGACAATACAGTCCCTCACTCAAAAATAGTCCTAGATTCATATCACATCCTCTGGAGTTTATTTCGAAGTCTACAAAATCTGCTGTAAGAGCAGTTTTACCATATCAGCTCCATTTGGACTGGCCAGGTTTTGTCTGGGAGTCGTTCAAATGTTTATAGTTGACAAAAATTGTGTAGAAATTGAACTTCAGGCCAATATATGTCATCGCAGAGTAAACAGATGGAACACCATATAGCCAACAAAGCATCAGTTTTATGTAATGTAATATTGATATGAAAGATGGACTGCAGGGTCAGGTACCCAATAAAGTATATGCAATATATGCCATGGACTGAAGGCCATTGGGCTGAAATATCTGCAGCAATCTCATGGAGCACCTGAGCAGACAGACTACTTCAGAGTTGACAGAGGGATAGAGAACGTCAAGTGGTTGCGGGACATGCTTCTGAATTCTATAAGGGTCTAAGCAGGTGTATGCTAAAGAAGGTAGGGAGTCTGACAGCTATCCGTAAGACTGCAAAGAAACTGACAGTATTCTTGAGCCGAAAAGTGTTGCTAGCTCCTCATGCCTGACACACTGACTGGCACTGGGCAGTTCGCCCACAGCCATTTGGTGATTGAATGCCCCCTACAAGACATTAGGTACGATTGAGAAACGTCAGCTCCTCTCCCCATCTATCATATCAAGTTCCTCTGTGGCCTATCATATATCAAATTCTTCCAATACAATCAATAGCAATGCATACAAGCAATAACAGCCATATCATGAGAGCAGATTTGATGGTCAGATGCTCGAATTGTCCAAGCATAAATGCAAATTGTTCCACAGGATATTATATTTCCAATATCAGATGTTGATACCTGCACCAATATGGATCGCTGAAGGGATGAACGCAAACTGTTTCAATCTGTGTATAAGCAGGCAAATACAAGCAAAATAATACCACTTATCGGAAAAGTAGTCAACCAGTTAAAGTGCTTCTCTCATATTCTAAGGAGCACACGGTCAGATTGGACACCAGGTGCAAATAGCACTGCAAGTCTGGACTGGTTAGAAATTCAAGACATCCTTGTAATCAGGGCTACTTTAGACTGCTTATGTTTCCTAATGACCTAACACTCCAAATTATTGATTATAAACCGAAATGGCACTGTAAAATTCGGTTAATGAACCCTTGGCCATTTACCAACCACTTATATCATCATGATGTGGTTACACTTTAATCCTGTGTCAATGTGGGAATTAAAATGCCATGTGCAACTTCCAAGGCAAAGTAACTCGTCCTCAACAACTGCCGTCAATTCGATAGCCAGGGCATCGGAAAGAGTTTGCCGAAATCCGCCAATAACATTCCGGATATTGCCCATTTTGCTATCAGATCAATGCACGGGTGCACGCAGCAAAGCAAATCCCTGTAAATATTCATCTCTAATGCTCCGATGGAAGTTGCACTATTGACACGGAGCCAATAACATGGCGCACCATACTACGCTGCTTATTTTCCATGTTTGGAGTCATTTCGCTCCACACAGAAAGAGAAGCCAAACACATGGAAAAGAAGATAAGCCTTGACGCATCAGGTCAGTGTGTCACTCTGGTGCAAGGGCCCAGCCATATATGGCTCAGCTGACTGTGATGCTCATGAGCAAAGACATGCCCTGACACCCCCCTAATGCAGTCACAGATCCATAAATCGAGCCCTTGTGAAATCAAGACTTCAACGAAAAGTCTATGGAGCAGAAGACAGCAGGACACTAGGGAGTACGAGGGACACCATCCACAATGCAATTCTAAAGCACCGAGTCAATAGGAGACACAGGTCCACCATTGGTGAACCCCTGACCTCACAAACGTTACTGGGTTGCACCATCATTCCTTCTGTAATTGAGTGCATCCCGCATCTTCCCCATAAATTTTCATGAGTTGACTTGCGCTCGACATATGCTACAGTAATTAACCATATGCCGGTCCATTATGCCCCCAAGTTTTCATTACTTCTCGGTCTGCTTTCACCAAAACTTCTCTACAGACCTGAAATATGCTAGGTGAAAGATATGAAACATAACGAATATGGAGAAACTTACAAGCAGATACAATGTACAAAGCCTTTATACATTTACGGCCTTAAAAAAAAACAAAAAATAAACATAATGCTTTAGGTGACAATCTCTGCATGTGTCAATTGAAGCTAATATTGTCAGCCATATTTCTTGACATGCAGACATGAAATTACATATGGTGTCGTATACTAAGGCAAAAACTTTTTGAAGAAATTAGAAAGTTTTAAACTCATCGAAAATCCCTCGCTCCAGAGCCCTGAATTGATTTCATAACTAAGACCAGGTGTTTACAGTTGCATTAGAGAAGATACATAACCAAAGGAATATTACAAAATATTTGATGATGAATATGGGTAAGCATGTGTCTGGAAGCTCAAGTTTTATATATTTATTTTCAAGACAATACGATAAATCGACCACATCAAGCTTCAAAATTAATATGACAAACTGGATAATATCAAACCCGTTTCAGGTTTTAAAGTTCCTGTCACTGCCACCTGTTCAAATAGCCCTCAAGTTTAGCAAATGAAAAATAAGCAACAATTTGGCTTTAATTCCACAATCGGCTAATTGCCAATACTGTCTGTTCAATCATGATAATTTGGCAGCAAGTTGGCCTAATTAACTGCATGAACAAACCATGGCAGCACAACGTCTACTCATAGTTTGGTCAAGCTTAACAATGTGTGTGTGTGTGCGTGCGTGCGTGCGCGCATGCAAAAAAGTCTAAAAACAAATAATTATTAATGTCTTCATTCGTCAAAATATGAACTTATATAAACCATTGCACATGTTTAACAGCCCACTTCTGTCTGTAACTTGTCTCCATTACAGAGATGAGAGTAATGGAATATTCATTCATTAGACAGAAAGACAGGGAACGGTCTGGTACGGGTAAAGCAGATGACAGTCAGTAACACGACTACACCCATGAAGGTCTGGTGACGACTGCTGACCAAAATATGGCCTTGAGTCCCATCCTTGAGAAGTGGCTGCCTCTCTATAATGAGGCATTAGATAGAAGTTCTATATTAGCAGCGACCTGCAATCCGATTACCACTTTCTGTAGCTACCCGTTGAGTTGTGTAAACCATGTTATCACATCGTGTGTCGTCACCTCACAGCCCAGCGACCTAATTATGTACATGTTTTGCTCGTTTACTCATCTAAAGTATATTATAATGAAATTACAGAATAATAAGATGCTGAGTTTACGCAATTTTTGTTCTGACAAGCAGGCAATTCAGAAAAATTGCCTAAACTCTAAAAATATGAATCTTTTTCTCTTGTATTTTTAAGAGAAGATTTCTTAAGTCTATACTTACCCTATTGGCTACATAGTTTAACCAATCATTTTGTTTAACTAGGTAAACTAGCAAAGAATGTACATAATTAGGTCGCTGCGCTGTGAGGTGACTACACACGGTGATAAGTATTATTCTTGATCTATTACCTTGCACTCTGACGAGCCATGTAATACTTCACTATATATCGTTTTGTGCTGATTAATTTCTCTCAATGTAATATTAGTTACGTATGATACTTAATTACTATTTAAAGTCAGCTGTTAAAATTATATATACAGATAGATTTTAGGCACTTCGTGTCTAGCACGGAAAAATTAAAGTACATTGTGAATTTGCACAAGTATGAATTAACACAACACATTCCACAAGTTGCCTGCCACCATTTGCAGACACAGACAACTTCAGTTTCTTATTTTCTGTCTGGCATCGACAAGCAAGGCTTCGATTTTTCACATTCAGACGTTCTATTAAATTTCTAGTTTAATTTACTGCGGTCATAACTAATTCATGGCTGACGTGGACTGCTGACATTCTGCCAGATTCGAACAAAAACTTCAGTGAAGATACCTATTTCACGAAAGTAATTAGCACAGAACCATTGCTATTGTAATGCACATTGCATTTTAATATATTTCATGCTGTGCATGGAAATCCGAACTGCTTGCCAGCAAAAAGCCCGTGGTGGCGCAGCGCATCAGTTCTACCATGGTTCCACCTAGTGAGAAACTTGGAATTGGTATTTATTGAGTTTATGACTAGACTTCATGGATTGACGTTACGCCCAATATATTATTTGCTAATTTATTGTATTTCCAATGCTATTAAATCTCTTAACAATAATGAAATCAAGCTAGCACGTGTGCCCTTTCACAGATCTATGTGAAAGCATCGCCACTTGTCATTAAGTTCCAAATAAAAGTCGAACAGAAAAGCGTATAAATGCACATTATTATATGTGCATATGACATCTTTAAAATCGCCATGCTAATAAGCATTTATGTGCGGTAAATTGTACGTTCTTTGAAATTTTGAATTAAATCCTCCTAAGCATCACATGTAGCAGTATATAATGCTTTTTTTTCATAAAAAAGTAGCAAATGATGAAAATATATTCCACATAGGTGTGGTCTATTAGATAGTGTATATATATAGTAGCTTACCTGTTAGAGTATTGGAATTGCATCAGCAGTTTACCAAATTCAGTAATTCTCAATTTATGATAATGGAACAAAGGTTACATTTAACAGCAACATAAATAAAAGCCACGATCAAAACGTGTGGGTAAACTGTTGCTTCAGTCGCACATGTATGATAATGACCAAAATGCTAGGAAAAATGCATGCTATTTTTCCGCAATGCTCAAACTGATAAAAATCATACACAGAAAAGATCTCCACGAGAGACAGCAACAAAATATACCTATTGTTTCACATAAAAAGAAGACAGCTTGAAAGGAAAGAAAATGCCACGACACAGGGGATGAACGCAACAAAACCACAGAACATGAAATGTACGTAGACACAAAAGATTGCGTTCACGTAAAGAAAACCACTTATTCGGAAGAAACGGCGCCATTCGGAAGAGATAATGGCGTATCGCACACAGATAAAGGCAGGAAAGAGGCACAGACAAAATGTGGCATCTCAGGAAGCCAGATCACAGTCGACACAGCTACTCTAAGCAGGCGCACAACAGAGATAATACGTAAGACATTACTAAGTCCATTGATAGTAGAAAGGCAAAGAGTACCATACCTGAGAGCAATCTTCTTAATGATGCTTGTAAACAAGTAAAACAATAACTATTAGTTGATGAACTCACAACTGCCATACATAATAATATTACACATTCCACAGCAATTTTGAGCACCAGGTTGCAAATGAGTACATATATAGAACCATGGAGCCACCAGAACTCCATGACAGAACCCCATGCATCGAAGGTATGCAGAAAAGTAAAGCAATTTGGATAATGGCAACCAGCATTTATATGAATTCTAGAAATATATAATTATATAAATTCCTATCTGCTCTCCGATTTCCTTTAAAGAACAATAAAAGATGCAGCAGTATATTAGCAACCATATTTATAGACGAATAAAAGGTTTTCATAATAATTTGGTACTAAATTTCTGCTCAGCAAAATTTAATGACATGTACGGAATGACACGGAATGTGCCTATATTCGTTGAACTTTGCTGTCGTTAGCACTTTTTATACATCACGCCCAATGGGTCAATTATATGCTGAAGTCTCAATTCCTGGAAATTTCATAATTTCTAACACAAAGACAGCAATTATTTGAAAAAGTACTCTTGATGTTTAAAATAGATAGTTTATCCCACTTCAAGCAATTATCACACCTGCAATAGTGGTGTTACAAACTATCCCCGCAATGTTAGAAACATATTGCAGTAGTTTACCACATCCCCCGTTAATTTTAGTGCAATTGTCCTTAAAATACACTGATTTTCTATTCTGTAGGCCTACATCAAAAAATACACTGTCACTTATGTTTATTCATAGCTTCACAGTAGGCAGAAAAATGATTTTCTTTATTGGCTGTGCTGTAATTCTGTCAACAGGTCTATGTATGGAGCTATCTCCATGGTCTATGTATCCTATTCTATACGCTTAAGGACAATTACAGAAATTTTAGGACAACAAGTTAATATACTTACTTGATGCTGCTGCGGGTGAGGGCGGGCGTCCCTTCATTGGCCGGGTGTCTCCGTAGAGGTTTTACATCATCTCGTTCCTCTTGGGGAATGGCAAGGTAGTCCGCTTCATCATCGCTGTCCTCATTCTTCTTGCGACACCAGAGACAGAGCATGACAGCGAAGCCCAGGAAGACCACAGATGCCAGAGTGGACACCACCACCACGATGACCATGTGCTGGTCCACCATGGCTGAAAATAGACGAGAAAAGAAAATTCACATTAAATTAAATAATATTCATCTTGGTACCAGGTATAGATGGTTTGCATGAATTTGATGACCTGCTGAGTAAGTGACAAACCACATGAAACATCCATCTTGAGAGTGGGTAGTGTGAGCCTTAATAGGGGAACACCATATATAGCACTGTATGAAAAGTACAGAAGTAACTATTTTACATGAAACGATACTGATGAAGCTCATAATAGAGGGGGAAAATGGGATAACAACCACAGAAGTGATTAAATTTCTTTGTAGGATGTCAGATGCATGACTAACAAACAACAAGGAAATAATTTACATCAATTATTGCAAGTATATCATGATAATATACACTTCACATTTATAAGATCAATAAACAATTTACGAAAGCCAAATCCTGAACTGATCATGACCATAATCATGACCATAATGTTCCCTGCAACAGACTCGCTGGCCAGCTGAATAAAGTTGAAGTCTTATTACCACATACTATTTTAAAATTACATTTTCATTTGTCAACATGCCCAAACAGAAGCTAAAATTGGAAACGAACCCAGCGGGTTGGAGAATTCGTGGGTCGGGTTGCTAAAGACCTAAAGCGGTCACAATAAGCTGTTAGAGAAGCCATTTTTAAATCATAACGTAGGCGTTTTAGCCGATCCCGAAGACCGGCCAATCAGAGCGCAGGTTAGAAGCGCGAAGCATTGCAAATCATTGAACTCATAGAGCGTATTCCATTAAAGGGGAACTAACACCTTCAGCACTTTACCTCTCAGATGTTAGCTTTGGTCCATTGGAACTCATCTACGCATTTCATAATGTGTATATATGCCCTGGTAAAGTAATATCCTGCATTTATTAGCTCCGTTTTGTGAACTACGGAGGCCGCCATTTTCGACTTTCCCGGTGTTTTGCACTCACCGGAAATACGTCACTGTTGTACCTTGGTCTCGGCCAAAAGCAGCCAAGCTTGTCCACAGCTCGCCATTGGTGAGAAATAACCAGTGTGCTTTCAATAACGAAACGGATTACAATCAGTCCAGCATTTTAGCCAAGCTGTTCAAACTCAGTTCTTATAGGACATAAGTGACGTCACTAGCCATGGTGACGTGTGCAATAATGGCGGCCCCCAACGTTGTGGCGGATGGTGCAAACTTCACTTTTAATTGGCTCCAAATCATACTAAAATTGGACTTTTAGACACTTTTATTACGGCAATGTGTTTTTTGTCATCTAATTGAACTTTTAAAATTAACATGCAAACTTCCTTTAGTTCCCCTTTAAGTTACACGGGTGACTCGAGTGACTCGGGTCGCGAGAGTTTTAATGCGAACACCGGCTCGAGTTGGCTGGAACGAGAAGTCACGTGGCCGTGGGACAATTTACTCGACCTCCGTACTCCCGACTTTTGCCGGAGTAATTGGAACATAGCACAACCAGTCGTAAACATTCAATAGTTCCCCTGCCTCCCCAGGCCCCCTAGTGTTTATTTAACTAACACTTGCACCAGTCACTTACAAGAGCATCCTGCTAGGCACGCACGTGCCAAGTTACACTAGTGTCGCGAGAGTTTCAATATCGAATTCGCTCATATAGTTCATTGTTGCAAATGACCGAGCGTTATTATAAGCTAGCTTCCCATTGTTCGAGCGTGCTTGGTGTCAGCGTAGGTGTATTAGGCGATCCCGAAGACTGGCTAATCAGAACGCAGGTTACAAGTGCCAAGCATTGCAAGCGATCGAGCGTTAATGTAAGCTTGCTTCCCATTGGTCGAGCGTTCTCTGCCTCAGCCAATTAGGAAGCACGATCGATGGCCAAAGCGGAGAAGCCCAAACTTTGCTTATTATTGCATGCCCACATGACAGGGACTTATTTGCGTTAGTTTTCGATATTTTGAGTGTTATGTTAAAACTTGACCCGCTCGAAACGATGCATTTTAACCCGCCCACAGTGCTGTCGCAGGCGTTATTTCACGTATGCCAGCTCCAGACAAGCCCATTTCAAATTTGCCGCCAGTCAGCCCCATTGACTTCAATGCTAAATTAAAGCGCTCACTACGTTGCTATTAGCCATTAAATCAATAAACACAGTCTGACCGTTTCGAAGTTGAGCCAATTCTAGTCAGTTACACTCCATGTCACCTGTTTGTAATCTCCTCAGACTGACTTTTGGTGTTTTGAAATTTGCTGCAGTGCCTGCAAACTGCCGCATAACATCAATTTATTTTGCCCCTTGGCTTAATGCTGATGCCCACTGATGCCCACTGACCCGATTGGAATAATTCTTGGCTGTTACCAAGCCCACGAATTAAAAATCGTGGTTTTAAATTAACCATTAATCTTATATGATAGGCATTTTTACAAGATATCTAGTATACACTGCATATATATTATATCAGAGTGCAACAAGGGATATAGGTTTTTTTTTATTGAAGAGTTAACAAACTAGCCTTTGACTCTTATCATATCCGATGCTATAATTTATGTGAGGTCCACAACCTAATAATGCGTCATGCCATACTCATGCAGGTCTCATTGTCAACGGGTCATAAAATGTCACCGCTGCACATGACAAAAATCGAAGACGGTGAAAATGGCATGTCATAAATCAAGTGTACCAATAGAAATTATACACAGAAGAAAATGATAAACACAGTCATCACTAGATTGTCTGTAGCATTTCATTGTTCAGCTAAAGCCGGGCGATAAGTCACATTAGCATGTAAAAGGCGAAAATAACCTTCAACATATCTTATTTATGGATGCCTATGATCTGACAAGCGGATATGTCTTAAAGAGAATCCCTTAATAACACGCCTAGAACAACCAAGTGAATGACTAATAACAATTTTCTCTAAAAGATACACTTCCATTGTTACCATGCACTTTTCATATTTTTTTATGTTGCCAGCTTAACATAATGGCAAATATTTGGAATAGAATTGTAATAAGGCTTCAGAACAGAAGAAAAAAGGTCTATATTTTCTATTACAACGCCTTTACGAAACAAAATTCAATTTGTTATTCCAAAATTACATTTTTTTTCTATAAGCACTTTTTGTCAGTTTCATAGAATCACACTCTGACATGCATGAAGATGTAGAAAAGTAAATTAAACGACCATGTCAGGACAAAGAACAACCAGAAAGGGAGCATGAAATATAAGGTGATGAAACAAGAGCTGATACACCATATATATACCGTATATAAGATTTACCATACCATTGTAGGCGGATATCATAAGAGCAAACTAACGAAAAGATGGGATATCAGGACTTTGCTTATCACATGTCAGAATATCAAAGAGGCCATGACACTGCATAAAACACATAGGATCTGCAGGACCAAAACCTTTACTTTTTCATGGTTCTGCTATTTTTGCACCCTTTTTGGTACAGCAAATCATTGCATTGAGCATATTCTGGGTGAAGGGACAATTTTATGTGTAGATAGTTATCATATTACTGTGATTTTAAAATGGTTAACAGACAAGAAAAAGAAAATCGATGAAGTGATGAAAATTTGATGACCTAGCCTGAATTGAGAGTGAGTCAAGTTAGGGTTTTAATAGCCAGAACCAACCTACATGGCATTAGATGCGATGTAGGGTCGGAACGCATTGTATAGGAATTCTTGGAAGTTGACATTTACAAAATTTTTTCCTCAATAAACACGTTAGCCTTATTTCGTCGTTATGTACAGGAGTACGACTCTGTTAACTATCGACTTGTATGCAGATTTTACTTAAAAAGCCAGTGCAAACATCCTTTTCAAGAGCATTTTCAAATTCGCGTTCGCAGGTTCATGCTTTTGTGGTAAATATACACAAGAGGGCGCATCAGTACGATTCGGCACTGATAGCTCTTTACACAGACCGGTTTTCGTCCACTCGAAATCTGACAGTAGAACGCTCAAGAAGTACATCAACAAGCACAAAAATTTCTGTATTAATTTACTAAACTTTCGCCATTGCAATGCCCCCAGCAATCACAGAAATGAGGACTTGCAAGCGTTATTCTGGTTGCCACTAGGGGTGTTGAAACGTTGCCGGAGCCCTCTTGTGAGTTTTGGCAGAACTAGACGGCCATGTTTTTCATAATGCTCTCATGTAATCAAGTGAACATGAAATCAAAAATAGTGCAGAAATCGATGATAATGGGAAGAAATCAACCATATCTGCGCCCGATACAATAGAAAAAAGGTATGTCTAACGCTACAGTGGGTGTATGTTGTGTGACAAACGTTTACTAAAAGGCTAGTTCCCACTCAAGCCAAAAAGTCAATATTTTTTCATCCAGGACCTTGTAACCCTGTCCTGTGGACAGGGGACTTGTAGCTAGGGTTTTAATAATACAAGACATATTCTAAAGTAGTGTCCAAAATAAATGTCCACTTGTTTTTCATTCATATTTTCCCATAAATGGCATGGAGCAGCACAAAATGGATGTTAAATGTGAGTCAAACCCCCAACTTTCTAGCTCATTAAAGTTTGTTATATTCTCCATTTTAATTTCTACTGCTTCACTGTGACCATGACAAAAGGCCACAATGATGAAATTGGTACAGAGAGAGGTTTTCATGGGTTAGAAAGTTGGGGTTTGACTTAATAGTAACATTTCAATCCAGTTTGTGCTGCTCCAAGCTTTTTCGGATAAAATATGACCGAAACACAATTGGATTTTTATTATGAATCCTACTATAGTGATATTTCTCATTCTGCAGGACAGATTAATGTACACATCATACACTATTCATTGTACAGATCATAAAAGGCTCATAACATTGACTTTCTTGCTGCCTACAAGGCACGATTGCCAATAATACACATCTGAGTAAGTGTTAAACCAATAAGTGCGGATACTCGTGTCATTTATTTACGCATTTGCTGCAGCACTCTCAAGAATTAAGATAACACACCTTTACAGGGCCATCAGCAAATGCACAATATTGCTGCAGTCGATGCAATCAAGAGGATCCCACCATAATGCAGCCAGGGAGTCCCTGCATAAACATTGTTAGTGCTGCAAACATATGGGAGCCTTGCACTTCAAGCTGAGTGTATAGCAGCCTTACATTGCAGACTAATTCCCCACCAGCCAATGTATATGATTATGAGACCTTTATCATATACATGACCTTAAACGCCAAGCCCTCACCTTAAATCCTATTCACAACTTTCATCTTCATAGAAATAAGGGCATACAAGCATATCAGTAGCATACAGGCACAAACAGAATAAGGTTCTTACACTACACACCCAATCCGCAATAATATACGCACCACACTCACCTCTGATGGTAAACTACATGCAGGTGTAGTTCTTGCAATGTTATTAATGAAAAGCCATTACGTGATCCTCTACTGCATTTTTCAATTATATTTGTCCCTAAAACGGATGTACCACATACTTTGGATAACATGACACTATTGACGGTTTGTTTGTAAAATACATAAAACACATCAATCAAACCATGTTTATCCCTTGAAACTTTATAAGATATAAAGCCATTTTGGTGGAAAATTGATAATGATAATGGATGGTAAAGACAACGTGTTTGCCATACTGTTAGTCAAACGGTGTAGATATGAGCTATACAATACAAGCCTCCAACTTCGAACATTTTAACTATATTTTATACTGAATATAATGAGTGAGCACACTATTACTAATCTTGACATGCTGTTATTTTTCCACAATCATCATTTTCATGCAGTGAATCGGCAATTTCAACTTCTGCTTCTTAAAAACGTTTAACGTTATCACTGAATGACTTAGTGATCTCCGATTAAACCTGATTACTAATTTTCAATGAGGTAAAACGATGATAGAAGTTACTGATGCGTGTATACTGTCCAGACAATATTTATTCAACCTGTTGCAAAATACATCGAAAACTGACAGGACTGCTGCCAGGCTAATGTATTGTTTAGTGGGCATTCTTGTTTACTTGGTCATCTACAGGCATTTACTTCGCTTCCACTGTTTACATAGACATTTGTGAATAATACAATGTGGCATATTCCACATGTGCTCTTTTGGATCTTATGATGGCGAAATCGAAGTCAGTCTGACATACAACACAGCTAACTGTATCTAGATAATAGCACCATTGTCGGTAAATGCACTAAAATTAGTAAAATTAGGAATAAGGAGAGACACGAAAAGCAACATAACGAGAAAAAAAAATGATTGAAAAGATACCTACTGGTGCTGATTCCTTGGAAATAGGTTGAATCATCATCATTACACGACATATGCTGAGGACGACACATCTTCTACCAGTTGACTGTCACTAAAGATCAGCGAATTATGGATCAACTGCAGAACTTGTCTGGAAAAGGAGAGACGACATCTCCCTCTAATTGCCCAAAAAGCTGAATTTCACGCAGTGTTATGGATCTCTATTAGACATAATAGCATGGGCCAATGCTTCTGTAGCTTCACACACTGCTATGCCAGCCAAGTAATTTGCCTTTGATCTCAAAGCGTGTGACCAATAAGTATGACACAGCATACAGTCAGGCGGGCAAGCAGGCAGGTTGACGACGACCACCAGTTAATGTGGCTTGTTAATGATCCTCTCCTTAATTCGTTCTGTCATATAATGGTCATTGCAGGCCCCCTTGGGCTCCCATACATATAAGGCTCTACAGCAAGGGGACACTGCACATCCTTGTCCTAATCCATTTATCTCATCAGGAGCAATTATGTACTGTCTTAAAGAACACTTTTATATCAGTCTCGTTGGCTCTGATATACCACCATGACTTATTACACTTACGTGAGTTGACGGTGCCAAAGGCGGGATAATCATCTGCAGATTAATTAAAAGGCTCTATCCATGGTGCATAAGCATTTAGATAGCTTCTCCATCCATCAGGACTTGGCTCTCAGTCAAAATTAAACTCATGTAAAGAGCGAGGCAGCCAACCACGGGCACCCACTATTAGTTCCTGAAGTCTCAAGTAAATTACCACACTAACAGTACACAGAAGTCAATCGACAGCACCGTTTGTCTGAAAATACAATGTATTTAGAGAAAACACGGACATTGAGGACTTGTAATGTAATAAACACTACATGCAGTATGAGGGTCTGTCCTGACAAGACGACCTGGCAGACCTCTGCTCTCTCAACTACGAGTCAGACATAACTTGTGTGACACTCAAGTGACAACCAATGTCTTTTTCTCAGCTTGGTGTCTCTAATGCTAATACGTATTGAGCCTGGTTTGTCCTTTTGGATTTATATCACGAGAAATGGCACATGGCATTCACTGTGGTATTTATCGCTGTCAGTTCCATTAAACTGCTCCTTCTGATGTGCTGTGAATATTATGCGTATTAATGTAACAAGGATTTTCACATAAAACCCTCTCAATTTTCGCTGAGGTAGCTAATGATCTAACAATGGCGTCAAATACAAACAGTTACATGTACAACTTGTTTGAGCATTTAGGTTTGGTAATCCATACTATGTGTTTCATGTATTTACCAGAAGCTTAGCTCGTCTGTCAGTTATTTACGTTACATGTGACGCAAATGGTGACCTCTTAGAACACAAACACACAGTCCATATTCTGGCTCTGTCCAAGCCAGTTTAACTCGTGAGGTTCAGGACCATCCCAAATGCAATGCACACCACGCACCTCATCAAGAGAAAACAGCACTCAATCTACAGGTCATTTTGTCTTCCCATTACCTTTACAAATACAAGCAGGTGCATTCACTTTAACCCTTGCACTCGCAAGGCATTAACCTTCACAGCACCGAGTCAAATGCACAGCTGCAAAACAACACGAGTCTTCTTCTGTTCATGTATAAATCCTTCTTCAAAATTGTTTCTCAGATTAAAAATCTTCTGGCGACACTCAACGCTAATATCTTTCAACAAGCTGCATCAGAGGATCAATCAACACTTGTCCAGTTACAAGTCTCCGTGAAATCGTGAGAAAAATGATCCATCTAATTTCGTCCCATGCGCGTTTCAACTAGACTAGCAGCAAATGAGAACAAAGACATGGAAGTTATAGCTTTGCAGAATGTCTTGGAGGAAAAGGAATCACGCAACTCCTAAGTTTCACTATATTTATGACCTGTCTAGAAAAGATCTTGCACAATGCTCGGTTGCTAGATTTGAGAAAAAGAACAGAAAAATATCTTTAATCTTCTTGTTACAGACGACAGTCCTCCATATGTAAGATTCTTCTTTAAGACAAATAAGAGCTTTGGAATTGCAGACCTTAAACCTTACGCTGGCTTAACAGTTGGCCAGTGAGGCAACCCATCAACATTAGACAAGCATCATCACACATGGCAAGCCACAAGCGACTGTTGTCATGCAAAACGCTCATGGATTGTGCCAGTGATAATTGTAGTTATTTCAAGCACTTCAAAGCCACGCCATAATACCCATTTGTGTCATCAACAATTGTCGTTTGTGCTCAGGCTCTGAACATTCGGTCGCCAAGCAACGAGGACTGCATGAAAAACAATAACACAGCAAGATATGTATCTGTCTCTAGTTGTCCCTTGGTCGTTTCAGTGACCTTAGAGTCATGTAAAACAAGGGATATACTGTCGGTTAACAGGGGATATCCTGCCAGTTTACTGGAACAATGTTGTCTGTTAATCCAGTGTATGGTCTTTTCAATGGCATTGAAGGTACAAATGGATAGGCAGTGAACATAATCCAGAAAATGGCCACCGCAGTGCCAACTCAAATATCACAGAAGTAATCCATTACACAAGACGAAGCTGTCCACAGGTATCCACGATGTCACCTGCGCACCGAAACGCAGTGCACTGAGCAGCTCCAGTGCATTGCAGCATAGCAGCGCGCCCCAGCCCTACTGCTGCATGGCACATGGCGTTTGACAAAGTGACATGCCGCGTTTTGAGATGCACAAGGCCATTATGGAGAATTTAGGAGGTCAATAAAGGCCTGAATTGCTTGAGGTCACCCAGGCAGCGCAACAGGTGTCTTGCTCCAAGTCACATGTCCCGGAGTGAAGTTCCTCAAGGACCTATCATAGAAGCCATTGCAGTCGTCTTGCAGCAAATCCCCATGGAGCCCACTTGGAGCCCACACATTCGTCTGCAGAGCTCAGAAAGTCATGTAATACAATCTGAATAGCTTGAGGTCACCCAAGCAGCGCAACAGGTGTCTTGCTCCAAGTCACACATCCCGGAGTGAAGTTCCTCAAGGACCTGTCATAGAAGCCATTGCAGTCGTCTTGCGGCAAATCCCCATGGAGCCCACTTGGAGCCCACACATTCGTCCGCAGAGCTCAGCTCAAGAGGTTCCCCACAGGAAACTACCTTTGACGCTCTCTCTATATTTATCCCCACAGCTGTAAAAACATCCATTAAAGGAAAGAAAAACTTCTCAAGGTCCGTTTGCAGTGTGTCCCGTTACTCCTAATTCCATCATGAGTCCACAAGAAGTGGGTGAGATGGACAGACAACAACAGGTAGCAAGCAGCCGAGGGGAGACCCGACTTATTTATGGCTACAGGGTGTGCACAGCGGTAGGCACGTTTCACGGGCTAGATGAATCTACTCAAGCTGCTGTTCTCCACCTTCTACTATCAATATGACACGTCTTGGTTTGTTATAAGAATCAATAGAGACAGGACTGCAGGAGAGGCAAGGCTTTTTTTAACTTTGGTCCTTAGCTAATGGTAATCTCGCTACAGTGGATAGAATATGGAGAGCCTCCTATACAGCGATTAACAGGTCATTGATCGGATGCCCCAGAAGACGCAATAAGTGGAAGGTAAATGAAAGGTACACGTACATCCTCAAACGTTAATAATAGAGGCAGTGGCCCTGATGAGCTCCCAAAAATTATACCGCTTGATTGCAGTGATGAAACGCAATTAAGACAAGTCTTAGAAGAGAGGAAGTCTGAGGAACCGTGCCTGAGACAAGAAATCGCTAGGAGTCCCAAGATATCAAGTGTAAACAAGTGAATTGAATTGTAATTTACACATTCCATAATACCATTAATTTATTAGCAGGTTTTCATAACTGGAATATTGCAGTTACAAATATTGCAATGTGACATAAACTGATAAATGGTATTTGATGATTTGCAATCATCCGAATATTATGGTGTCGTATCTTCCCACTAAATTAATTCCAATTTGTAACCACTAATCGTTTGTCACAATCTGTTAGCAGCTGCTGTATACCTTTATGGGCAAAGTGTACCAGACAACATTTCAGCATTCAGAAATCAAACATTGACAATGATGGGTGGGACAGAGGACATTCATCCCAGCATTTGCTCAATTATGTTCAAGACCGACTCAACACTATGATCCATGCAACTGCTTAACCTCCCCATGCAGATAAATAAATAGCATCAGTCATACTGTCAGAGAAGACAACCAGCTGCAGCATGGGTAGGTCAAGCAATGGCATGAGGTGACAGACATGGCAAAAAGCATCTTGATGGTAATAATGATGTCGTGCTCTCTGAGGGGAACTTCTGACAAGTGTCGTCTCTGAGCGTTCATCCATCAAGACAAATGCTCTTCCACACGAATTAGCGCCTGACATTTTGCTCCACGATTCCGACAAGGCGAGTGATTGAACGTTGGTGTTCACGACATGCTAGCACCAATGAGATAGCTCTGTTTTTAACTAGGGATGGCTCAACTAACGTCACCAAACTGTGTCTTTAAAATAGTAAATGCACACGTAATGTTCACAGCACTACTTAAAAAATTCTCACATGAAACAGCTACGTTTGCTCCAGTTTGATCTCATTGAAGGGAAATAGTCAAACATAATTGTGAAAGACCCGCAATTGTTTTATTGCAACAGGGAATACATTTAGTGGTTTAACCGACCAGTTTTGGTGTTGCAACACGAGCAGCAGAAAAAGAGCAGCAATAAAAAATAAACAATGGAATAAAATGTACCTAGCAGAATATCAGACAAATCTGAAATGCAATCATAAAACTACGAAGTGCTTTCAATACACAAGACAGCAGTTTTTGTTGTCAACAAAGGAGCTTAGTTTCTGTCATTTCACAAGAACTGCAGGGTATAAACGGATCACATCTTTGTGTGTTCTGTGAAGGCATACGCCAAGGAGGGTGGTATGAGCACATCTATTGTGCAACAGAACCATGTGACAACCTGTGTGCCTCCAGCATCCCTTTGATCAAAAGTGCTGATTACTGCCCCAAGATCATTCCTGCTGCTCCTTCACAAAAACCGCTGAGGCAGCAGAGTGATGATCTAAATCTCAACACAAACCACACAACAGAGTGAAGGTTGACTCATTAAGGTTAACCCTCCTCTTCAGTTGACTTAAGGTTTGTTGCATGACAGTGGGTCACTCATGGAGGCTGATTTTACAAGGACATACCAATACGAAGGGATCTTAAAATGCATTTTAACAGAACCAGATGTGCAATATGACAATTCTATTGTGACAAATAATAGTTTTATAGCAGATAGAATATCTTTTTTATATATGGCTATATCCAATTGATATGCAACGCATTTTACCGTTAGTGAACATAGGAATATGGTATTTTGACCTACAGAAATGCCATCAATCGCTGACAGATTGACACAAGACTATTATTAGTCACAATAGGCGCATCAATAAACAAGCCCTGAAGTGACATAAACACGTTAAGTTCACACACGATTTTGTAGTTGACACAAGCTTAATAACAATTATCGGTGGTCAGATATATATGGTATGTTTGGCAATTCTATCTAGCCTTTTTATAGATATAATTACTATGGGGGGGGGGGGGAAATGTGTGGATATCAAACAGAAATGCTATTGTCAATATTGCTAAGTAGGAAATTAGGATTTCCACCCCCTGAAGAGGCCATATCCATAACAGCATGACGACATGGTCACAGCGACAGTATGCTTCACTTACAATTACAGCCTGGCCTTTTGGTAGAAATTCTAGGCAAATGGGCAATATCACTGCATATTACCAGGATTCCCTGAAGCTTGCAACATTGTCATGACGGAGATCCAACTATAATGCAAATCCTCTGTAGCAGAAAAGGCACACTACCATTTAGCTTCCATGTTTTTGCACGTGTTCGTTTCCTTTGTACTGCTGCTGCTGTCACATTTTGTAAACAATACGAAATAATACACTGTATATATGTCTTATTTTATATTGAGTTGCTTTCCTGATCCATCCAATTAACATTGTGAAAATCTCCCAACAACTTGTGGACATAGGTCAACTTATCAACTTAAGAAAACATTATATTGTGAATTTAAGAGCAATAAACAAAATAGACCTTGTCGTGAAGAGAACACAAACTTGTCACTGGAAATTTACAATGTTCAATTCACGAGAACGAAACACAACTTAATCACATAGGACATTGTTGGAAATAAGAGAGATTCGTTGCATGGTACCGAAAATCGTATAGACCATGGAACCAAGAATTAGCTTCGACTGGGCAGGCAGAATCAAAAAGTTTTTTTACATTTTCAATTAACTTTTTAGGACATTTTGACTATTTGTAGACATTTTGACTTGTGTTTAGAATGTCTGATCTCTCTCAGCCGTTTCGACAAACAAGTTGGCAAGCTATGAACACAAGTTGGACATGAAAATCAAGATAATGTGCCATATAGTCAATGTTAACACTGTATGTCATGAGTCATGTTGACCAACTTCTCAGTCAAAAACATGTCACTCCACATGACAATAAGGCTGATTAACTTGTTCGAAAGTTGACTAACTTACTGGTCAAAATGGCTAAGTGGATTAGTCATTCTGGACAATGGTAAACACAAACATAGCAACTGGATGAATGGTATAGTAGATGGAGTATCTATCCTCTGTGAATGGTACTCCACATGCCTACCTGCAGCATATTAGCTATGCTGGTCTTCCGCAACTTGAGCGACTCTGATTAGAGGCAAATGCGATAAGTTTATCAAGACCCACTGAGTAAATTAAGTCAACGTGGACAATACTGGACAAGAGACACAGCAGCTTGTATTTACTATTAAGGGATAACTGATCGAATATCCTGTCAATTCTCCTTGTGTGTTTCCTTTCCCATCACAATAGCAATGCAAGGAAATCAGGCTCTAAGGAAAACAATATCACGCTTGTCAGCTTTCATCCACTATATCCATAGTAATTGCCACAATTAATTATTGCTGAAACGTGTTCTTCAACCCCAGAATGGGCGCTAAACTGAAGAGTTATGCATCCTATTATATTCACATTCTCCAATTTTGTAATTACATATTTTATCTCAAGAACACATGGATTATGCAGGAAATATCCTCCTAATAGCATAAACAGCAAAATGGATGGATCCGATATTACTAAATTTCGTATTTACTATGCTAAATACAATGATCATATTAATTTCCGTTATATGATTTTTACACTAATTAGATAATGGTATGTATTCCGACCACCACGACACAACACTCTAAACCTACCTCATTCTGCGAACTCGGACGCAAATGAGGGACATGCTTGCTTGGCTACACTAAGCCCTTAGAATTATTTCGAAAAATTATGATGTAAACTATCTTAGTCTCCTCGAAAGATCTAATGTGTCAACTCTGTACATTCAACGTATAAAAAAGTTATTACTTATGGTTTTCCAATTATTTCATGATAATGGCAAGCCCTTCTCATCTGATTTTTATTTATATTTTTTCAATATAAAGCATCTTCTTATGATTTTCGTTCACAAAACATGTCAATCAAACCTATGTGCAGAACAAGTAAATATGGCCTAAATTCATTCAAGTTTCAAGGGACATCATTATGGAATACACCACCAAATAATATTAGACAATGCAAAGACTCCTTAATTTTTCATCATGAATTGTGTAAATGGAATGTACCAGTATGTTCTTGTGGATCATGTTTGTTTTGCTCAGGTTTTTAATAATATGTAATTTTTTTAAACGTTTTTCATAGTATGCTTCTGTTTTTATACGAAATTTGTTTGGCTGGTGTAGTGGTTTGGGTGTAGGACTGCTAGGCTCAGTTTAGGTAGGTAGGATGTAGGTTCAAACCAAGCTCTGGGCAATCATGAATGAAAGCAGTTCTTAACATATTTCAGTTCATCATTAGTTGCAACAAAGTTAAAGCTTAATTACCCAGAGCAACAATTACTAATTATATATAAATTTAGTTCTAACCTTTCATTGTTCATAATTCAAGTCAGCTCAACTCAGTTCAATTAAGTCATCCTTGTCATCATAACACAAACAAATTAAGTTGAACTCCTGATAAGCCTTAACTTTAATAAGCTGACTTGACTCAATGGTCCTGCCGCAGCACCGTTGCACTAATTGATTAAAGTTGATTCAAATATAGAGTGAAAAAAACTTTTTATTACGCTTTGGTAATGCTGTGCAACTAGATGGACAATAAGATGATACTCCATCTACTGTACAACAGCAACCAAATTTGAATGTTTAGCGCCAGAAGCGCGTTAATGCAGTATCAAATAATGAATACAATGTAGTACAATATCCCAGCCAAGGAAATTTATTTCAAAATGCTTAAAATCGCATCATATTTGCGTCTGTATGTCGATTAATTAACATTGCAACTGTGACGCTATTTCAAACATAAAACATGTGACATCACGATTTACCTTTAATGATATGATGAAGGTCACGCTTATTGTAATCATTACTTATCGCCAATGTATGTGTTTACAGGTGTGTACCCCCCCCTCACACGTGACCACAATGGAAGGTTATAAATAACAATAATAAAGAAACATTCACAGGGCAAAAGGCAGTACAATGTACAATATATATGGATCATCTTTAATCACACACATAAAAGGTGTACTTGATATGATGTCCGACACAAAGAATGGACTATTTGATCCGAGATTCAGTATAACTGGCATTGAAGACACCACTGACCAGCACTCTAGAAAGGTTTAAACGCTAATTCACATATTTCTGGTCGCTGCGCATATGCAGCTTTAATAATTTATCAGAAGAATAGGCTCTACTGAATGACATTTAGCAGCCAACTCCATGCAGTAAATTTATAGATATGCTCAGTATACACCACTCAAGGCATTCAGTGTACAGTATACAAGCGCACAATCTGAAACATAAAGGCTTCACAAAAATGTTGAACCATTTTCACACGTTATTGTACTACCAATGGGCACAAAGCTTTCACGATGCACCATTGCGGTCAGGAGAACAAAGCACACGCACTTCCAATGTGTCACATCTGTTGCATGTGCTGACAAGCACGACACAATGCAAGATATTGTAAGTTGAAAGCTTTATGACTCTGGTGCTTTTGCCTTCTGGCCCAGATTACCATGCATTATGTAATACATAGCATGAACATTGAAAACCTACTGTATATGGAAAGACGAAAACTCGTGCATAACAAGACATTTATATAAACTAAAAAATTAACTTGAACTCATTGTGCACAAGACCACTCCTTGAAAACCACAGGCTAAGCATAGCAGTACAGCGCAACTCCGCACAGGCACCAAATGACATCGTTGTTGTGGATTTCAACACGAGAGTGCGCCTGAGTCAACTGGGCTCTGGTGATCCCTCTAGTGTTATGGATCCTAAATGCCACACACTTAATATCTTCATGCAAGTATAACCCAAAAATTTAAAAGAAGAGTAACACGAAACCAGCAATTTGTCATTTTGAAATGTACGTTCTATGAACAGTTTATGTTTCCAATTTCTACCCATTAACACTGTGCCTTATCAAATCTAAAATAGTTATATTGGGCATCCAATCAGGCATGATGGAGCCATGTCATGGAATAGCATTCTTTCAACAAGACATTCCAATTAGCTTAAAGCAGAGTGCGTCCAATACATGCCTTGTGCCAAATCACCAATGCTGGCAATCTGATGTTTCGCATTAGCAGCAAAGGTGTCGGTTTATTCATTCCCCCATCAATTCCCCCATCATCTCTTCACCTCACGCGAATTCCCAATGAGCTCTCGAAGAAACGGACACCTTCAGATTCGCACTTCAAGATTACACGGGTTCTTGACAGTACATCAGTAACTATGGCAACCTCGATGAAAAAATGCAACAAGCATCCAGGCATCCTCAGAGTTAAAATTAGAAGGTTGTGATGCTAACAAAGCAAACTGGAAATTAACTGTTCAACACACGTCTGTACACTTCAATAAAAAACCAATATTGAATCAGGCTACATATATATTAGCTCATATTCTCATCTGGCGTGTAAATATATAAGAAAGCCATGAAATATTATAATGGTCAGCATTGGCCATCACTCACACAGCAGAAACTAACCTACATGTAAATAAAAAATATACTATTTTACTAACCCATCAATTGCTTGTTAAAAGTTTTGCTCATTATTTATCGTATACATTAAGGAAGATAACATATATGACATATGTACAATAGCTATATTTGTTCCCTGTTATGACTGGTGTAGCTTCTTTTTTTGTGTAAAGTGACTTACTGGTTTGATAAGTCGGGCAGAATATCATTGTTATTTGTTATGAACTTTTGTAAAGTTTGAATTGCATACGATATTGTCGAGCTGTTCCAACCATGTTAATTATTAAATGGTCTGAATGTCTGCTGAATATCTAACAAAGCAATTACAGACAAAACAATTTTCGATCAATGATTATTACATTGATCTTCTGCATGAAGCAGACTACCACAAGTTTTTCATGGCACACATTTGTAGAATCGATCAAGAAAAACAAATATCAGTACTGTATAGAATAACATTAAGACTAGTTGTATGAACATCACTACACTGATTGGTTTCGTCAATTGCTTGGTCATTTTAGACTGATTAATAAGTTTTGTTCACCTCTTCCACCAAACCAAAGAGGACCTCTCTATGATCAAACTGTACAAGCGCAATTACTTGACAACCATTCTCATCAACTGAAAAGAGCAGCGATGCCTCATTGACTAAAGCCACATGTTTACCTGCACTAAACGCCGACCTCTAATTGCCTTCCAGCCCAAACGTCCAATTTAATCGTATGACGATGAAGCAATTGTCTTGGACACATCTCAGAGGCCTATTTAGACCACATAAGGGTTAGTGAGACTGCAAGGCATTGACTTAATCCGCCCACGCTACTCATAGATTACACTCACTTTTTTCTTTTTTTTTAAGCAAAGAGGCTTCAGCTAATGCTTGCGGGCGTAATCCTGAATGGCATTCACGTGAGCTTTGAAAGGATTGAATAAACTTCATAACCTAAAATTACCAACTCATCAGAATTCTTACATTTCACATACAAGTAAAAAGTTATTTAAACATGTAAATCCCAGGGGTCTCATCTCCATATTCACCAGAGACCTGTTTCATGAATGTGGAATTCATCTTACATGGCACCTAAAGCAAAATCTAAACAAAGGAGATCAACAAGAAAAGAAAGTTATAAATGTAGAGATACAACAATGTCACTCACCCACGCGCGCTAGTTTAAATTTTTAACAATTACAAGCAAAACAATAAATAACAGACAGACCAAAATAACCACTGCAAGACATGCCGTAAACGAATTACAAGTCTAAGCACAATCAAATGGTTGATTGGTCGACAACAGTTGGTAATATCTCATCAGTTGCGGATTTAAGTTTTGTAATGCAATAAGACTCGTGTCATCATTCAAATCGGATGACAACAGAGCTGCTGATTCACATCATGTTGGTGTGCCTCCTACACTGGTTGTCGATGGTAACGTCTAATTCGGCAATAACCAACTTACCCTGTGTATAAATCTATGTATATGTGTTCTATTCATGTAAAAATGTACTTTGTATGTTGGAAATAAAAAATCCATCAATCAATCAAAAATATATGAATAATGCACCTATGGATAATATACCGAACTCCGAGACAATGGCAAAGATGACAAATAGAGTCCAATCATGACACAGCAAAGAAGACAGTTATTGTACTGCACACATACGAAGACATACACAACGAAGCCATCAACCACCAAGAAAATATCATAGCCAGATCGATTGTGCAATTCTCCATGCGATCTTCTTCAAAGCTAAGATAATTTATTAATTGATTGATTGATTGCCTTCATTCGTCATATTATAACGCAAAGATAATTTAGTGGATGCACACGATCTTGATAGTTCATTTGCGTCTTATTGTGACAAACACCATTTTCAACCTCTCACAGAAGATTTCATAAACTTGAAACCAAACTCTGGAGGACGTCATGTGAATCCAGGCAGACGGAGGACCTGAGGACTCCTATCGCCGAAGGCAGTCCATCAGACAATGGGGGAGTCCTGCAACCACATCACGTCCTCTGGTGTTGAGTTTCCAAGACTACGAGTCCTGAGTTCTGTTGTAAGCAAATTTGACATATAGACCCTACAGTTTGTTTCCCCGTGCATGTTAATATATATATATCCAAAAAACTGCTTGTAGTAATGTAGTTTTGAATGTTTGTTGGGTCATTGTAGCCTGTGGCAGATACCTCGATTTTAGTTTGGATCATGAAAAAATTAAAAATTCCTTAGAAGGTTATCCAACACAGGGTTGAGTTTGAGAAGATTTGATCAGAGCCCTGCCCATTGCACATTTACACTCACAGAACTATTATGCACAAACTATGCAAGTTGATCATGATAGAGAATGATGATTTTGGCATTGTGTAACATTTTCATGCAGAGCACATATATTTGAGTACATATAAATACTTCAAGGCCACCGTTGTCATTTTCTATCAAGCTAACATGCAGCTGGTTAGAACACTGCAGAAAAAACTGCATATGTATAATTTTGCAGTGGAAATTTCGTAACTGAATATAACATGAAAGGGCATTATAAACTCCCCAGATGATGCGGCGCACGGCAGGAATGATTAATTCACAACCCGTTCTTCTTTTGCTTTTCTTATTCTATAATTTGGAAATGGTTAAATGACAAATACGTCCAGACAACAGCAGATCTGCGGTGAAGTAAATGTTGTGGCAAGACGAAACAACGAAGGTAATTTGGAGTGATCTGATTACAGATTTATGACAGTATTGACAGCAATATAATACTTAGCATCGCACTAACAGCGGAAGTCAGAATAGGTGAATGATCGCCTGAAGACAAGATGGTCCAATGTATGTTAAAGAAACTCTTTTGACAATCGGTTTGCTGTGTGTTTAGTAAAGAATGTAGATACATGGCTATGATCAAATGGATCGTCTGTTATAATTATCGGTCATGACTTCTATATTAAAGGATTTAACTGTGATATGACAGAACCTGACAATTATCGTGAAATGTCTCATATCAATAATATCATGCAGAATGAATGCTTTAAACTTAACTATTTACAATTTGTATGCACACAAAGTATCATAAATATGAAGTAAACGCCTACTAGTGTTGTGATGTATTACACTAATGGTGGACAGCCATTATTTAAACGTAAATATAAATGTGTGTGGGTTTTATGTCTGCCATCTGGACGTATATCGAGCTCTACTGAAATCACAATTTACATTCTTGGCAGGCCTGTTCAAGCATTAGTCTTTCTCAACTCCCCAGAGAGTATACACCCAACCTGCAGCTGTTAAGGCACCCTTAGGGTCAATTCACTCTACAATTACCATCACTGCCTACCAAGTACCCATTCACACCTGGGTGGAGTGAAGCAGTGGTTAAAGGAGGATCTGTTCAGTTCCTCCATGCCGTGGCTGGGATTGAACCCACGACCTTGTGCGTAACGGCCGCCACGGCCGCCACATCAGACAATTAATGCAGTCCAATGGCATACAGCAGGGTGGTGTTTCCTCTCCAGCCATGTACACAATTTACATGAATGTGCTGCTTGAGAGATTGGCCACCAGTACTGTGTCTGTTAGGCCTTCGCAGATTGATCTGACTGAATTGTCCCAATAATTGACGCCTTAAACCAAATGCTGAATATTTGCAAAGGACTTTCAAAGGAATATGATGTTGTTTTCAACAACAAGAAGCCCAAATGCATCTTTCAGTGCCGACAGAATGGAAGACAATTTTGCAGTTCAATTCTAATTGAGACAGAATGCAAAATTATGAAGCACCTGCTACAATCTGACTTGCCTGTCTGAAGTCCTAGACGTCAACTTTCAGCTTTCTATGGGTCATTGGATTTTACCGTTAGGCATGTTAAAGAATTTATGCGACCTGGCAAAAGGCATTTTATAATATATACAGTGCATAAAAGGAAGATAAAACTGTCTTTCAGACGACCTCAAGATTAGAAAAATGCAGAACTATAAAGAAGCAGAAATACGTGCCCTGGTGATCAAAGAGCTGATTAAATTTAAGAGAAGGGGAGCTGAGTTTTACAACAGGACTTCGAGATGATTTCATTATTCAATTGCTTGTTTTAAATAACTATTACAATATCATTAAAATATAATTAAATTCTGCATAAGCCATATCCTGTATGATTAAATATCATACGAATGTCATAATGTTGCGCACACGTATTCATAGGATTTTGATGTGCGGTCCACCACAACAAGTTCTTGCCCCTTACAGGGGTCAGTTGATGAGATGTGACAGGTCACAAATGTATCTAGAGCATAAGGATAATGTAAGTTTCTGGGCTCATCATATAGACACAACTCTTCAGTCCTCTAGTATGAGTCTAAATATGCATCAGCTGCTATAGGTAGGACCACGTGTATAGCAAGGCTTGCTACAATGGTCCATCACTGCAATTACGACCGTATGTGCAGATGCCTCTTACACCTGATGACCGCCATAATCTCAGTTGGTGTCACAGCGTGGTCACAACTGATTGCACCATGCCAGACTACCTTACAGTTTAAAAAAAAAAAAAAAAAAAAAAGGATATCTACTACTCGCCATATGCCAGAATCTCACTAACTGCATTAAAAATACCAATTGAAAGTAGACAGTCTTAATCTGGCCTTCACCATATCCAACTTCAGCAGGGACCTAACAGACAGAAAGGTGACCCCCTAGTAATCAAAGACAGCAGTATTCAAAGTCACACCAATCGGATGAAAGCCAATATGTTTCTTTTGTCTGATGTTTCCCCTACAAAGGTTTGCCAGTACTCCTGATATACGTGTTCCTACTGCTGATGAGGTGCCCAATGTTCCCATGATTAAACCTACATATTCATCTGTAGCTACAGTCCACACAAGTACATTCAGTGGATGCTCGTTGCCTCTTATCAGGTGCTCATGGTCCCTCAAGCCCACCGAAACGACATAGCTTCCAGACTGTTTCGATGGGCATATAAATGAAATGGAAATTTTTCTATCTTCTCGGAAATAACATCCCTTCATGGTAGCCTGATATTTCTGTGTCCGCATCAGCACCTTTTGTTGCTGATCAAGTGGCAAGTTCTAGAAGCAACAGAGGATGTATACCATCAAGCAAACAAACAGGACAGTTGGGATTTTCCCCCCTCGTCTTATTTATCACCAAAGCAGGAAGGAAGACTAGATGCAGAGAAGCCCATTTGTCCCACCTGTGACAACAGCAAGGCGGAGGCTAAGGTGCATGGAGCGGAATAGGGCGACAATTAATGGGCAAAAAATTGCGAGGTCTGAAGCAACACAGCAATAGGCCGAGCACACCTTGCAATACCAGCGTACCAATAAAGAGGGCTAAGGCAAATTAACGACCCAATACACAGCCCTCCCAGTGCAGGCCAGTGCATACAAGACAGGTATTTAGTTGGACAGACGGCAGGACAAGGCTCATCAGGCACTTGAAGCCATCGTCAATTAGGCACAGAAAGGCTCCCACGCGTGTGGCCCAAAATGATTAAAGCACCTGTTTCCCTTTCCACTACATTCTAACTGCAGCACGGTCTGTTTTTTCCCCTATCAATAAAATTAAAGTACCTAATAAATCACACACGTATGTTTATTTCCCATCACTATATCCAGATGCACTCGATCCTTCAGAGCCTTACAAGGACATCACATCATCCGAAATCTTTCCAGTTAAAGGACCTCTTAAAGATAACACAGCAGCCTTGATTCCTATAAGTAAGCAGACATCTGGTGAAACCCCTGAAAGTAATCCACTAATTCATCCCAACAACTGTAACGTCTTTGGTTTGAGTGAACATCTCCAAAGATGATGGTCTCTCTCAGGTACACTTTTAGTGCACATAAATTAACCATTTGTGATTGGCAAGTTGGTGTGTCTGTGGTTCAGAACAGCTACGGTTTTACCATTATGTTAGTGATTTGCCTTTCAGTAACAAGGGATCATATTCAGCAGTACAGCACAGTATAGTAAAAATGTTATTCATGATTATACGCAGTAGTATAAGAGCTATGAAGACCCTCAGGGCTATGCCATCAAATGAAGCAGACCTCCTTGGCTTATATAAAAGACACGTAGTTCCCATCTGACCCCCGAGGCAAAATAAAAAGCCACGGCTGTATATTCAGAATGAGGATAGTAGGAATCATATTACGTGGATGTCATATATAAGCGATGTTTCTTAGTGTTTCTATTTTCTCACTGACGATAGCACTTGACTTATTGGCAAAACTGAGGACTTGTAACAATGCTGCTTACCATCATCCATCCACTGAACTTTGCAATGCAATATTGATAGCCAAGGGCATAGGGCGTGCATGGAATTGCGTTATATCTCAGAAGACAACCCTGTCCCATTTATATGAAACATCATAGCCAATCCTCGCATGTGTTTATTCGCGATTAAGAGGGTCATTGATATGTTGATATGGTACAGCAGCAGAGGACAGACACGAAAGAGGGCAATTACAGATGCTTCATGCTAATACCTTAGGGACACAGAGTAACGGTGATAGACATGCCAAGTCCATAATATCCTGCTTAATTGGGCCATCATTTTCAATGAAAACTCAGGAACTTCAGGCACACGTGATACTGTCATTAAAATAAACATTTTATCAGGGAAGTTAAGTTAATTAGCCAAAATGATACACAATGTGCCATGTTAAAGTACTGTTCTAACGTGTCAAATTTAATGATACACGCTACAACAAAACATAAATCCTAAAAACACAAAAGAGGTATTTTTGTTACACTGCAGACCTTATGCAGCTGCTTTTTCATGATTTTCCTTATAGTTTCTATGCCATGCTTTTCACATTTTTATACAGATTTCTATCAATCTGATGCCCATTAAAAAAAGAGTTGCAGTCAGACATCTCAATCATTCACTGTCAAAGCTAATGACAAAAAATGGAGAGCCAGTCTAAAATCGAAGCTAAAAAACACAGATGTCAATGCGATACGCACAGTAAAGTATGATACAGTGCCAATTTGCTCAGTTTAACAATGCACGTAATACCATGTATCTGTGAATTGCATGATATAGAAGCAAGCAGCATCCCAAGCTAGAGTACTGTTGACCCCAAACTGGGTGAAAACGGCCTGAATCATCAGAGCAATTGCCACAGAGAACTGTGCCTCAAAATGCCAGGGACAATGAAAGGCCAAACACTGAGTGGATTAATGCACATTGGTATGCACACTGAACATATAGCATATGCTTTTGTCCATCCACAATAAAATACGATTGATGCTGTGTAGCTTCTCTCTGCAGCAACATTTTGCAAACGGGCTATACCTATCTCAATTCCAAACAAGGTACAAGGGTACTACTTGGAAAATCCAGGAATTCACCATACCCAGTGCACTGCAGACATATGTTATTGTCATTAAAGGGTTAATATCTTGCCAAAACAATTCAAAACAATGAACTCGAACCATATATTAACCAGCATTACAGTTTAACACCTGCTCGGTTCCAAGATGAAACAAACGGAAGTTCTTTGACGCATGGAAGAAATTAGCATGTCACGTGCGACGCACCATCACAAATAGCAGAGCTGACGCAAATCTTTCTATTTTGACAACTTGCGCAAAATTGGCAGCTCAACATCCATAATAAATGCCAGGCTGTGTGACCATTAACTGCTGACAATGCGCGTTAAGATTGCCACAACGTGGAAGAGATTTTCTCTGCAATAATTGTATGGTACTGGAAAAGGATACTTCAAGTGCCTGGGATAAAACGAAGGAAATTAGTTCGAAATAGATTCAGTTCATATTCATAGGTATGAAGACCTATGCAGTGCATACTTGGCTTTATTTTTTACCAATGCCATAACAGCTTGTTTTTAATGGGAACATTACGCAAACACCTGCCTCCTTAAAGGTATATAATCATATACACTACATAAGTGAACAAAGACAGGGTTAGTTTTAGCTTAAGTCAAAGAAGCGCCTTAGTTCAGATCAGAGGCACAAATAATACCAGTCCAGAGAGAGACTTTGCAACGATAAAGTACTGGGCCAGCCTTCTTTAAGAGAACGGCGTTAATAATGCAGGTGTCCCTGGTAGCATATACTAGACAGCGCAATGATGATGATAAAAGTGGTCAACTACCTGCCCTGGGCATACTAAGCCTGAATGACACAACTTACAAGACCACATTTTGGGCAAACGATTTGTTTCAGCAACTGGGATGAGTTGCTTCAGCCTTATGAGGATGTGTAATCTTATATAAAAGACAAACCCCATACTCATCTGTTCTCTGAGGGTACCTGGTGCAGTAAATACCTAGGAGCGAAATGTTTCAAGTTGTTTTCATTGTTTTAATGTCGAATGAAATCATAAGTGGAATTTATCACATTGCAAAGCAGCGTTGAGAAGTTAAGAGTCTATAAAGATATATATATATATATATATATGCAGCCCTCCAAAATATATCTGTCTTATACTTCTTTGACGGCAGTGCATTTAGGGATAAAAACTCAGATATCTCCATCGAGATATTTTGCAGACAAAATGCACAAAATGACCATGAACTGAAAAAACAGCCTGAGAGCTTTAAGATCCACAAATATGTTGGAAAATGGCACAGATCAACAGCCTAACAATATAACAGAGATTGTGAACAGAGAAAACCAGTTGACTTATTAAAACTACAAAGACCCACAAATGCCTGTCACTTTTGATTCACTTTTGATTCGCCACGTAGCATTTGAGAAGCAGTCATATTCTGAACCATTGCAACGAGCACATGCTATGTAGTGCCCAGGAATATGTACCACAAGCGATTTTTACATATATGGCACATGTATACGATGGTGTTGGTGTGCGTCTAGCTAACCTTTTGCTCAATATGCCATATAGTTAACTTACAATTCTTCTACTGTAAGTGAAACACATAATATTGATGAAATGTTACCATTGCCATCATAAAATTTGCAAATAAAGTGACACAGGCCTACATTCAAAGTCTTTAATATCTTGTTACAAAGAGAATCAATCAATAAAATACATAATTCAACATCAATTCTCTGTTCAGTTGTGGTATATTTAAGTATTCTGATGGTTCGCACTAAGTACACCCACTAAAAGAGGCAATGGAAGGCAATGTATTAGAAATGAAGTGTTTCTCCGCTCATTATGTTACAGATATTATAGGCAAACCACGTACACAGCCTGTGTTACAAATTTTACTTGCATTGACTGTAAATGTCCTGTCCATTCAGTTGGCTTGGAAGAAATGTGCTATTTATGTAAAAAAAAAAATGTTCGCCTGTGTAATATCATATGTCCGCCAGAACCCTATTTATTTATATTTTTTATATTAAAACAGGCTAGATATACAAAAACATATTAATGGCAACAATCTATTTCAATCTTTAAAGTGGCTTACAAGTAACAAAGCCCCGTTAGAAGTTAAAAATAAACACTACTCCATGGTTTCGCACACGTTCTACGACAGAGTTATAAGGGCCACAGTTAGGCAATTAATGCTCAACTTCAGTACAGAAGGTGTAAATGAGAACATTCAGTGATGTAAGAACCTTTAAAGTGATAATTGGCAGAACGTGACAATGCTGAGAAGCATATAGAAATTAGGTGCCTTTCTTATCACCTTAAAGTAAGCAGGGATTCACTGTAAATGATCACAACAGCCACGAAACTCGAAGGTCAGCAAGAAAGCTTACAAGAAAGAGACAGTGGTTATTTAAGAATTTGTAGGCAACAAACCTCTAAAATTGCATTACGCAACGCATTACTACAGTATGCACTATGCATAAAGGCTGCCCCACAGACTTAACTCCTAGTGACACACTACTTAACTATTCATACAACCTTAAGAATACAAGATGAGCGTCAAAATCTAAGAATCACACTTTTAAAAAAAACTGGAAATCTCCATATCAACAACATATAGTGCTGGGTTTAGTGATATGCTGTTATGCGTTCGCTTATGACGATGTCACAGGAGATCATAAGGTCATCCGAAATTACTCATTTCATCTCACAGGAACATAATGTCCTAGCTTGTCAATTTACCAAGCATAAAACGCATAAGCATGTCCATGATACATACATGTCGTGACAGCTACAGCATGTAGCATCAGTTGCATCACATATAAAGCATCCAATACCTGGGGGACAAAGCATTCCTCAAACAAAATGCATATCGTCAAAAATTGGCCAACGCCATCTAAATGTCCCATGGGAAAAATGTAGTTTAAGATGTGTATAACATATCTTACGAAATAGCTCATTTCATTACAAATAGTCCTTGTATGAGAATGGTTATTTCACATTTAGGGGCCATTATTATTACAGGGACAATGGAGGCGCGGAAAGCAGCAGGTGGTTGGGACACTGAGGAGGGGGGCAGGGCAGCAAAGACAATTATCGATGCTAGCATTACAGAAGCAGTGCACGGCAGATACTGGAGCCAGCTTCCAGTTGGCATGCGATTGCACGATGGACATCAAGTCCCATG
Source organism: Alitta virens (assembly GCA_932294295.1). NCBI lineage: Eukaryota > Metazoa > Annelida > Polychaeta > Phyllodocida > Nereididae > Alitta > Alitta virens. The sequence goes on from OW028573.1 coordinate 50,753,497, forward strand.
ACGACCAATAAAGGACCATGGACTATCACGTTGACTCAGGGTTAGATAAAGCCCAAGCACCAGAGAAAACACGATGCAAAATATGCATATACTTTAAAGCCTGAAGTGCTATTGTGCAAAGGATCCCATTAGGCTGGCTCAGGTGCTCTTTAACTTCACTCTAATAACCAAATTGTTGCAGGATAATTTATTAAATAAAAACCTTGTCATAACTATTTCATACAAAGATTGATAACAACAGGCCTTCCTGCACTCATTCTCAAAGCTCGGGTAAAAAAAAGGGGGCGGGGCGGCCAGACCAAGAATGGGTCTGCACATATGTTGACATGTTATAGGTCTCCAAAAGAAAGCCTACCTATTTCAATAATAAAACAAATGTTATCAAAGGTATTTTAATCGGTCTCCTTGACAACTCCTTTAAAGACAATGTGTCTGGTGAGACGTTTCATTTCCTGTCAGATATCTCAGGCATAATACATTTAAGAAGCGAGTTTTTTGCTCTTTTTTTTTAACAGTGAAAAAAATATATACAAAGGAAGAGACAACACTGCGCTCTTGGGCAAACACTCTAAACACACTGCATAAATGACCAGTAGTGGACAGGCAGTGCATCTTGATCACTTAGAAGTGGCTAAATGAGAGAGTTCAAGGCAGAAAGGCAAAAGAAAGAAGGCTGCCTCCAGTCTCCAGCTGGTCCACATGGGACTCCTCCATTAGTCAATGCAAAAGCAGCCACTACACGGGAAATCCAACACAGCTGAATTTTACATAGCAGCCACGTGCACAAATTGGCCCCAGCCTCAAGAATCTTGAATCCACACTCATTTACCTTATTTTACACTCAATGCTATGCATGTAAGATGTCCTTCTCATCCGATAGCATTGAGTGAGCTTCAAAAACGGATCTGCTTTTACTAGATTACAATGAATAGCAATGCCTTGTAACTTTTCAATAAGATCTACAAATATATTCAGATGCAACATGCTTAATCATTACATGAGCAGAATGTTTCACACAACGTCATTAAGAAGTAGAAAATACATGAATTAACCATAAAAAAAATTCTCCCTGTACTTTTAATTATTATTGAAAATAATGCAAGTATTATGAATAAAACTTAGTAAAATTGTGAAGTCCCTTTATTATACCCTAACCGGTTGTTAAACCTGAGTTTCCATGGTAACGGTGTCAGTAGTACGATTGCAATGCATAAATAATTCAGGAGATTTATTAATAATTCCGTAATAAATCCGTAATTCGGTTCAAATGCAAAGGCATTGCCTCCGTGTTTATTCATCATGATTCATAACCAAGTTTTCTTTTAGCTGTTATTTCACCAACATCTGTACATTGGCGTTGGTATCCTGGTAGCAAGACAACCAGAAACCATGGCAACAGTCAACAGATAATATAAAAGACCCTGTCTAGACCACTCACAATTAAAGGTTTTCCTCTTCGTCATTTATGATGCATTTATAATGACCACGCCTGAGTCCTGCAGTGTCTGTATGGTCAAGACTATAATCCCACAACTGCGCTTGATGCTATTGTCATCAAATTCTAATTCACTCCCACATTCTCCCTCTTAGCTCGTTCACATAATATGATATGTCACAATTAGATTACCCGGAACATATTTGACATTTTCTAGGCCCATGTCCTGTATAGTTAGTCCACATATTCTGCATAAATTTAGTGCGGCCAATCAGGATTTAATTCCTGGAGTATAATATTACATAGGAAAGAAACATTTTTTTCCAGCATATTTTATCTGGGTTACGCATTCATTCATGATAAATATGTATATCCCCTAGTGAATGGTCCAATCCTGAACTTGTTGAGAGGGTTAAAAGTTTATTTTCTCCTGACGCAGTAGTAGCGTTAATGGACAAACGTCAATAACAGGTCAATAAAACAAAGGGGTGAATCATTGAGTGAGGGTCGAGTAGTTTAGCTTTGTACCACTGACCTAACTATACTATAAGTGATCCGGCCCCTTTCATACACAACACTGCATGATCTAGCATACATATTGAAGGCAACCAAAACATGCTAGTTTACATAGATAGCCATAAAGTAACAATGCATGCATGACAATTTTTACACAGTGTTATCTGCAAACCAAGTCACACAACGCCATGTTAATGAATGCAGCACTTAACAAACGTTGGCAGTTTTTTGGCACGATATTAATTAAATGACATTTTGTTATAAATAATTCAATAATAGGCAATGCATAATTCATTAATATACAGAGAACTACACACATTTTCATTAAAACGCCATTAGTATTTACTCGTATATAAATTTATTTCAGAACTTGAAAAATGAATTTTTATTCATTTCCATAATGTGGTTGACCATATTGTGGACTTGTTGACCCCTACAGAATAGACTGGCTTATATTGGTGCTATACAAAGAAATTTTTGCGTTACTCACCTGGCTGTGGTCAAGGTAAATCCAAATTAAAACGTGGAAAGTGACTTAAGTCACACCCTATATTCTATGTGTAGGGAAAATCCACTTCAGTAATTGGTTAAAATACTTCAGCCAAATCTGAGAGAGCAGCACTTAATTGCAGTAAAGAGCTTTGTATGATGCCAAAGCAGGTCCCATGCAATTAGTTAAGACAATGGTTCTAATGCAACAGTCCATGCATTGATCAGCTTATTGTTTGAAGTGCACGGAGACGGGCTCGGAGCATCAGAATCTTGTCTGGACCCACAGATGATGCGGAGCCATGTGCAACTGCTGATGCTTTTGCTGCTGATGCTGCTGCAACACGTGGGTCTCCACAACACCCCATGCACTTGTGATGATGCAAAGGAAGATGCTGAGGTACCTGCCAAGAGATGGCGCCAAATAGTGGAGTCACAGGTCTATGGCCCAGTTGTCCATAATAACACTAGGCTTTGCAAGTGAGAGTGACTACACTGACTAGTGTGTGTCACTATGCCATGAGGAAGCTGGTTCTGCATCACCAGCCATTAAGCATCAATTATTCACATGATATCTACATCCTCTAATTATGCCTGTTCCATTTAACCAATTATCTATTGTTTATTAGACTGACCACTTGTTGAATGCATCATTGCCTTAAATATAATCATCCGCATTCTGTGAAGCGTTTAACGCCCACAAAAAGGAATGAATAGCGCCATAAAAAGTTGTGGAATCAATACACTTTTGAAGACTATACACTACACAGTCAATAGAGCTGTTGATTCTGAATGCAAAATGCACTACAAAGAGTCTATAATCCTGAGTCCTCAATGATTTTACCTACTTAATACCATGGACAATATCTTCAGCAGGGTGTAACTGGATTGCCCTGACAAAAGAAGGTCTTATGTAAACAATACCCCCACACTGGCGCACTTACATTGCCCAGACCTTAACACTTTCATATGTCTCTATCTTGTTTGTTCTTAAAGTATTTAGTTTCAGAAACTTTCTTCTCCACTGTAAGATTTGAATGTCACTTAAATGTTACAAAGAAAGGAATTTCATAGTCTTTGAGTTGTTAATGCAACAGAAGAAATTCCTCACTTGAGGTTATTTATTATGTTTTTCTATGATTTTTTCTTTAATGTTATCCTTCCCCATGTAAAGAGGAGCTCTCAGGCTAAGACTAAGCTCAATTGCAACTAATGAGTAAGTCATGCACATCACATAGACTCCATGATCACATGTACATGATTAATATCACACATTTATGTATATGACATTTAAACTGACACCATTATTATATGTGTGGACAATATTTACATACCTGCCAGGCAATCAACACAAACAGGGAACATGAATCACCAAGCATGACCCACAATAAAACAAAATACCTCAAAGGGTTGAAGTTGAACAAACGAAAATATTACAGTATATTTCTATTGTACAGTGTATACTACCTTTCGAGATGAACCACAGATATGAATTATGTATATCTAACAAACAGATCATATACAAATATATTTACACCAAAAGGGCCTTCCCTTCCACATACCTGTAGTGTTAGTGTCCAATCAGATACAGCAGCTGACAGAGAGTGATGCTTCATGCAGGCAGAACATAAAAGCCAGTGTTTGATCCTTTACATTCCACATAAAAATTGCTATCGATGCAAGTGTGCTGTGTTGTGCTGTATAGTAAATGGGATATAATGCAATCTTTGTCTATACACTGCCCACTCAGTGACACCCATACACGTTTATTACAGTATACTGTGCAAGAGTGGCACCATGCCAATCATATCAGAATATAACTTTCACTGTTCAGCTGTAACGGTTCATCATTCAGGATTTGATTTACTACACACGGTTCAGTCTGTTGACTGAAATTGAAAATAAACAAAATAATCACGTGACCATCTTCATGGCCATGCTGGTTTGTTATTATAGATAAAAGTGAATGAGTACTCACGGATACAGTAAGTACATCATTACACCGTGTTATCTGATGGAAAGAGATAACACTCTTTGAATGATAAGGAATTTTGCATGCTATAGTTATTGACTGAGTTGTATGCATCTATATAGATCAAACAGCAATTACCATTCCATGGTACCATGCAGAACACTGCTGTACACACCATGCACCAATTCAATGAAAAGCTGGTATATTAGGCTGAAAAATAAATCTATCACTGTGACTTCAGTTTTTGTGGGTTTTGTTTGTGACTGGAGCTATGTATTTTGATATTCTAATATTTTCATGTCGGTTGTTTATGTCTCGACAAAAAATTCAAGTGGTTGTTTTTTCCTGTTACACCCTCATGTTTTTTGGCTGTCTGCTTAGGTGACGAACTGTAGGTAGATTGATTATATCAAGGCTTTGTGACAATTCCATGGCATCTATACCAAGGAATCCTTGCTCAAATAACAGAATAAAGCTATTAGATCATAAAAAGAGATAATTTGGTCAATTCTGGAATTCTCTTTTCTCTCATTTAAATGCATTAAAAAAAAAAAGGTAACAAATTTGGAAAAAATCCTGTTTGTGGTCTGTGAGAAACATGTTTAAGCTTTATTTCTACAAAATTTCATGACTCTGGTTAATAAGACTTTGTGGTAATTTTAATGTGACGGAGTCACTGAAATAAAAGATGTGACTGAGTCACCATCATAAGGGGAAATAAAGCAACGTTTATAAAAAGTGGGTGATGACAACTGTTTCACATTATCTGTAGACAATTAAGTAAAAACAAGTCATGTTAAAAAAAAAATAGTTTGTTCAGACCATAGTAAATAATTTGGAAATTTTATTTTATTATTTACTATAAAGCCAAGCTTTATTACCTCTGGCAAGGAGGTGATATTTTTGGTATATGTTCATTAATATGGATGTGTAGATAATCTATTGATAATGTATGCCTTTAACTTTTATACCATGCATATATATAATGAATATAGGAATAGTGAGTAGAAGTAGACTTATTACATGTTTTTATCTGTTATTTTTGACAAATGTATCATGTATGAAATTACTGTGTCAATAAAAGCACATGTATGTTTTTTAGCCAGATATCTCAAAAGGTTCAGATGGATCAGGATGACATTCAGATTCAGATATATTATAATTTGCTTTAAGTAGGGTGACCCCTTTAAGACATCTTTGAGGACACTGCCAAGGGGCCACCCTAGTCTTAATATAAAGAATGTCTTTCAAATTTCAATCCTGCGACCAGTGGCAAGGGACAGACACTCAGTGGTAGTCTTAAAAATAAAAGTTAATAAATAAAAATTACAACGATTGAATAAATGACAGTAAATCCATGACAGAGATGACACCGGTCAACCCAAACCATTACAAATATAACAATTAGTTATATCACAATTGACATTATAAGATTCTAGAAAATTTTGTTTTACATAATATTTGAAACCATCTAGGCTATGAGTATATATTTTATCTTTTATATTTTGATTCATTTCATTGAATATTTTCGGAAACCTATAGCTTATGCTATGTCTTGCAAATTCATGACTCACAGCAGGCAGACGATATGTGTTGTTGCTTCTCAGGCTTTGGTTAAGGATGAAGGTATTTCTGAGCAACATTTCAGACAAGAAGTAATGAGGTAACACATTGTTTTCAAATTTAAAGCAAAATTTAAAGCCATGCCGTGCACATAAATCATGTATCTTCAATATTCTTAGCTGTCTAAAAAGTTGACTAGTATGTGCATTGTATTTACTTTTTGTAGTTATTCTAATGGCTGTTTTTTGTAGTTTAAAAATTCTATTAGTTTGCCCTCCCCATATAATTATTCCATAATTTAGATGTGGTGATACTAAAGCATTATAGATATTTAAAAGTGCACTTGTAGGTAAATATTTTTGGATTTTCTTCATTATCCCCATAGTTTTTGATATTTTCTTGGCTATCATATTAATGTGAGAGTTCCACTTTAAATTATCATCAAGAATTATACCTAAGAAATTAAAACTGTTTACAAATTCAACTGGAATATCATCTATATATAATACTGGATAACGAACTTGTCTTTGAGGAGTATGGAATAACATTGCCTCAGTCTTTGTAACATTTACTGTAAGTTTATTAAGTTTAAGCCAACTAGTTATAGACTGTAATTCACTGTTTAAACATAAGATATCATCATGATTCCATTGAGTATTTAGAGTGGCACATAAAGTTGTGTCATCCGCATATAAAATTGGATAAAAGTTATTAGTGGCAATGACAATGTCATTTACATAAATTAAAAAGAGTAGTGGCCCTAATATAGATCCCTGGGGCACTCCACATTTGACTACTAAAGGATTGGACAAAATATCATCATATTCTACTTGTTGGGTTCTATTAAGCAAATCATTTTCTATGAATTTTAAGGATAAGTCATTCATGCCATAATAGTGTAGTTTGTATAGCAATATTTCATGATCAAGTGTATCAAAAGCCTTTGAAAGGTCAAGGTATATATTTATCGGGAGTAAATTATTATCCATTGCATAAGTAATTCTGTCAATTAATTCAAGAGTTGCCAATTCGGTGGAATAAAACTGCCTAAAGCCTTTCTTTTCATTCACACATAAGGAAGCTCCGAACTCATTAATATTTGGAAAAAGTATTAAGTAATTAATTTCTAACATAATATCTTTACTCAGTGTTTAAATTGCTCTGTAGATTCAATAATATTGTAAAATTTCCTGTGAAAGTAGTGACTCCGTCACACTGGAATTGGTGCATGCCATATATGTATACCCTTCACAAATCATTGATCAATACTCACAAATCTCTTTAACGACCATCTTCACTTATTGCAGCAGCAGTAATTGGGGTTGCCACTTGCTAGTCAAAATTTGTGTAATATCCAGCCATTCTGCATTCTCTAAAAAAAAAATTAATCAATAAAATAAATATTGATAATAAAATAAAATAAACAAATATATCAAAACATTTTTTAGTGTACATAAATGTTGTACGTATACTTTACATCATAAATACGGTTTATGGTGGACCCTTTCTATGTAACTGTGCTATGCACGCAATTTATATAATTATTTATGCATTTAGTTTCCCTGTGGTTGGCCAGGTTATCATGTTTTTGGATTTATAGAGGAACATTATTATAGGGGATTTATAAGGGTAAAGCAATGAATTTATAGGGACAAATAGGAAAACTGAAGGGAATATAATGCATATTGATGCACTAAATGCCATTGCGAAACATATGATTATTGCAAGAGTTCATTTGGCCAGAATTTCTTAAAGCAAGATTTTATTCATTTGCCTGGTTTTAAAAGGCAGTACTTATAATGCATGATGTGAAATTCAAGTCAACCCATCTTGGAATACATATTCAACGGAGCCTGAGTTCAAAATCAGACCATGAGTCCAATTGGTCAATAAATTATATTTTTCGATTAATAACAATAATACTAAAAACTTAGTGAGAATGTGTAACTAATGGAGATTGCTATACAAGAATTTAAACAAAATATAACTACATAAATTTGGCTTTGTAACGCTTCTGACAGAAACTTTGACGTCTACAATAAAAATCATGAAACAGAAGAAAAATGAACATCATTTTTACCAGATCATTTCGTAAAATGTTAGCTACACGTACAATATTCTTAAATATGAACATCAATTTACAAGCCTTGCTAAGTTCGCCCCCAAAATTGGGAAAATAATTGTATCTTTAAGATTTCTGTAGCTGAATTTGGAGCTGAGATACACTTTCAGAATATACAAAAAAAAAATCACAACTTAGAAGATTCCTAGCACCTAGAGGATTTTGCCAATTGGGTCAGTTATTGGTACTAGGGTAGTACCATAACTTTACAAGTGGGAAGTCAATCAGAGAATCCCTTCTATGTTTTCCTAATTAAAAATCAAATCGTTTGTAAACTGGGCAAGCCAGTCACTGCACGATGTGTTTAGAACCATCTGAAAGCTTAACTTTCGGATGAAGTTGATACAAGCTAGGGTCCTCTAAAAATTGGGGTTTTTTAAAAATGTTTTCAAAAGATTGCTCCCCGGAGCTTTTCCCATTCCTATGATATATATAGATCAACTACCATGCAAAATTTCACCTCAAATTTTGAGTTTGTCTTGCCACCACCCACTGGAATTTTCCATGCAACCAGGTCTTAAAAAAGATAACAACACATTGCTCATTTGGAAAACCAATTCCTGAACTTATTCAACACAGAATCATCACCAAGGAAGATGTTCTCATATATTTTATTTTTATTTTTAAACAAACCCTCATGTCTGTATTGCCCGCAAAAGCACGAAAACAGTAATGGATGGTGAGAATGTCCATAAGCTTTCCGGGCCAAATTCCATGCACTCAGCCGGAATTCTATCTTGGTCTTTTTGTAATAGCAGGATAAATCTATATCTCTGGTCAATCAGTAATGCAATAAAACTTTAAACTTGGCTTTTATAGAACAGAGTAAAACTAGGTTCACATAAAATTATGTAGTACACTTTAGGAAACGTGAAACAAACTTTAAAAATATCTCATGTAGTGTGAAATCACAAATAAGTGCATATATACAATAAAAACAGTTAAAATCAAATATAATATTTAGACTAATTCAAATTTCCCTAATGGTAGTATAATCAGCTGAAATATAGTCTACTTATTGCCATTTTATTCTTGAAGCTAACCTATGAACTTGTATTTTGATAAACTGTTGGTAAGTCAAGCATCTTTCTGTCCTTGAAATACTCAGTACCTAAAACCTACTAGGCAGATCAGCCAGCACATACACATCATATACCATTTATACAGTTGGTGTCAGATGAGTAGCCATTAATATGTCTTCAGGTAATATTTGTTTCAATGGCCACTGACCAGTCTTCAGTTATGGTTGTGGATGACATACACATATGCTCACCTGTTCCAAACTTGTTCCTGTGTCCTATTCCCATAAAGCCTCCAAAACAACAGGAATATTTCAATCTTATAGCCCATCATATTTATTCAGTTAAATGTCTAAATAAATGTATTATTATCATGACATTAAGGCATAAGCAAGCCATCAAAGTAAGATTAATCAAGTCTTCACTACTCAAATGAACAAAGTTTGATGATGCTCATGCAAATCTCACTTCTTGTGACAGAAAAAAATTCATTTATATAAACTTTTATTGCCAAGTCCATATCAAAAAGATACATGTGTCAAGTTAAAACATAAAAACATCATTGAGTGTGTACATAGAAAAGGGTAAAGAAAAGTAAAGAAACCTGTAGCTCAATATGAAGTTATAATATATATACACAATGAATAGTTTAATATGCACCATAATGTACAAATCACATGTTAAAATAATACTGTAATGTCTCGACACATAAATACACAATAAACTGAGTCACTAAATAGTTCGATAATTTAAAATCATCTCATACAATATATAAAAATGTACAATATAATGGAAAAAAAATAATAAAACACAAGAAGCAGCACCAGTCACCGTACATTGATAAGACATAGCACCGACCATAAAAGCCATACGAAACAGACATATATATACACACACAAGTACACAAGAATTATTATATATACAGACATGCACACACGAGCAGTGAGGTTCAGAAGGCCACTAGTCGTCCAGGAATAGATATCATAGTCTCTTATCATGTAAATTGGGAGAAAAGATAAAACTAAAAATAAATAAAGATAATAATAATAAAATAAAATTTATCATTAATTTAATTTCAAGGAAACTCTGATAAACTGGCCTAGTGCCAAATTTACTGCTAGGGATTTACTGCTTAATAATTCCTGGAATTGGCTTTCTACACTCATAGCCGTGAAGGCGTTTATTTGTTCAAATGCTACCTTGATAAGGGGCACTCTTGTTTCTTTCCATTTAGGGCAGATCATTAGACAGTGTAATTCATCTTCTACTAGTTGCAGGTTACATTTATCACATATACATTCTTCAGGGGGGACATAAGGACGTTTATGCCTACCTAATTCTATATTCAAGTTATGTGAGCTTAGCCTGAATCTGGCAATGTTACAGTAAAGTGATATTGGTAAACCTAGATTTAGGTAAGGTTCTATACATATGTCTTTTTAATGTTTTATAAGTTCTTAGTTTAGGGTATTTATGTGTGTCATTGATTTCAGCAAAAAAGGTAAAACTGGGCTTTACTGTAGAGCATTGTTGGAACTTTGTCTATGTTTTCCAATGCATTTATGTTGTTATCCTGTATAATTTTCATTAGCTTACTATACCAGCACAATGATCCCAAAGTTTTTAATTGCTTTTGAATGTCATAGCAGTTTTTCAGCATAAGTGGGCAAATGTCGGAATTAAGTCTCTGTAAATATTTGATAGCTGACAGCCTGATACTTGTTGTCTAACTATCAGAGGATATCTTCTAGTATCAGCTAAAATTCCTACTGTTGAGGTTTGGTTTCTAACACCAAGAATATTTTTCAAGAACTTTAACTGGATCTTTCCTACCTCATTTTTCTTTTTATTACTAAACCACATTTCACTGTTATACTCTAGGATAGGGAGAACATGTGTGTCAAACATCTTTAAAGCTAATTTAGGTGCCAAGAAACCTACAGTTGTGTTTATTTTATCATTTAGCAAATGTAATGCTCTTTGTGCCTGAGTTGCTAGATTTTGGTACATCTTCGAGTGTATGTTACGAGAAGTACATAGTACATGTCCAAGATACTTATATGTGTCAACTATTTCCAATTCTTGGCTCCCAAGCATGAATTTACGGAAGCCATTTTAGGACATGAGAAAAAAAAAATTAAATTTTATAAACGATTTAGTAAATTGTATATACGAAGTACTAAATTGTATATACGAAGTACTAAATTGTATATACGAAGTACTAAATCGTATATACGAAATACTAAAATTGAATATACGAAATACTAAATTGTATAAACGAAATACTAAATTGTAGAAACGAATTACTAAATCGTTTAAACGAATTACTATATCGTTAAACGAATTACTAAAAAGGCCATATCTTTGTTAATATTTGGTCTACAATTATGTGCGACCTATCTAAAGACTCGTTTTGGACAGGGCTATTTAATACTCTAAGTTAGAAAATTCTAGGTTCAGCATAACTTATGACAACGGCACTTAAAGTATGTGTCGGCAAAAGCGGGAATAACTTTGTTTCACAATATGACATCCTAATTACCCTTGTTCTTAAACCCAGCTCTTTCTATCAGGCCCCAGTCTTCCCTTTCCTTCCCTTTCTCTTTCCTTCCCTTTCTCTTTCCTTCCTTCCCTCCCCTTTTATTTGAGCCATATTGGAATCTATTGGGCCCTGATAAGTTATAACCAGTCAGTGTTTATATGCTAAGGCAAGTAAAAGACTCCACCCATGGGGTAAGAGTGTAACATGGTTGGACTCCTCCTCCATCTCATCTCATCAATCAACCCTCGATAGCAGCAAGAACTTGCCTTAGAGTGCTGCATTTCCCATATCTATCTATCTGTCTATCTTTCTATCTATCTATCTATCTTAGATCCCTCCTAGATTGATGGGAAACGTTATTTTAAAGTCCTCCTTCCTGATATCATCCATGTTTGGTCTATAATTGCAGGCTATATGTAATACTTATGCAATTTGACAATATGCAATTAGCATGGATCAAGATATAATTTAAATGTAGCATGGTGCAATTAAAGTCAGCATCACATAATACTACTAGGAAGGGAAGGGAAGGAAGGGAAGACTGGGAACTGATAGAAAGAGCTGGGTATACGGACATCAGGATTTCACATTGTGAAACAAAGTTATATTTCCACTTTTGCCGACACTTACTTTCAGTGCCGTTGTCATGAATAATACTGTATTAAGATATTGCCAGTTTAGTATTTCGTATATACAATTTAGTATTTCGTTTATTCAATTTAGTATTCCGTATATACGATTTAGTATTTCATATATACGATTTAATATTTCGTATATACGATTTAGTATTTTGTTTATTCAAATTAGTATTTCGTATATACGATTTAGTATTTCATATATACGATTTAGTATTTCGTATATACGATTTAGTATTTTGTTTATTCAAATTAGTATTTCGTATATACGATTTAGTATTTCGTATATACAATTTACTACATCGTTTATACAATTTTTTTTTTTTTCTCATGTCCTAAAATGGCTTCCGTATGAATAAACTGCATGTTTTATTTCTTTTGTTAAAAATCATGATTTTAGTTTTACTTGTGTCCACAATTAGATGCCATTTGGCAGAATATTTGCACATTGCTCAGCAAGGTTTGCACTGTCAGATACAGTCGGACCTTCTTATATGCGCCTCTAATTAACGCAAACCTCCGTTATTCGCGGTACCCGCATGTCTCCCGAACTGACCAGACGTTGATTATGTAATATTATGCTAATGGCGTCCACCCGCAATACGCGTATGTATACACACGGCTGTCATTCTATTGTCTGCACAACATCTAAGCTGAATAATAATACATGGTTCTTTGTTATTGATTGAGAATAATAACTCCTTCAATAGCATTTCAATTGCAATTCGCGCTTATCTAGTGAATTCAGATTAGATCACTGCTTTGTCAATAAGTGCAGTACCCCAGTACCCCATAACCAGTACCATCCAAGCAGCTATGGCTCTTACACGGATACTGCTGCACTAAAATGACTCAATATATGTTTATTTGGCATTATACTGACATTATTTTTCAATGTCTTGAATAACAACTTTATACTATTGATACATACCAAATTTACCATACATTGACTTGCAACAGTAATTCTTTTGTGAGTTTTAAGTTGAAGTTATGCAGTAAATCTGCACAACATGGTAAGCAGCTGCTTAAGGGGGTTTCACACATAGCCGGATCAGACGCCGGAGCGTCCCGGAGGTCAACTCCGGAATACTCCCGCATACTCCGGGGAAAGCCGTATAGACATCGTGTTCATGTCCGGGATTGTCCGGCATTGTCCGTCATTGTCCGGGGCGCTCCGGGAGCACCTTGGGACTCCGGGGAGAAAAATTAAACATGTTTAATTTTTCATGCCGGAGTTCCCGGAGTAATTTAATCCGTGTAGATCCGTGTAGGTCCGTGTAGATCCGTGTAGGTCCGTGTAGATCCGTGTAGATCTGTATAGACTCCCAATATACTCCGCCGATCTCCGGGAATCTCCGTATTGACTCCGGCATGTCTCCGGCTACATCCGGCGTCAACCGGGCATGAATATTTCGCCGCCATTAACGCCGGAGAGTACAAGGAGCAACACGAATGAACACGGTGTGAAGACCGGTGATATCCGCGAAGGCACCGTGAAAATCCGGTTCACTCCGCACTCTAAACGGGACAGTCGTGTTAGCTCCGTGTTGCTTCTTGTTGAGACCGTATTGACATCGTGTACACATCGTCAAACATTTATTTTTTGTTGAAATTTAACAGCTCTTTGATCCCGGAACCCACCGGAGGTAATAAAATGTTACTCCGGGACGCTCCGGCGTCTGATCCGGCTATGTGTGAAACCCCCTTTAGGGCTGATAATGAACACACCATGTGTGCTGTCAATCTTTTCGCCTAGTTGCCCTTCCCATCTAACACTGCATTGGCTTTTGAAAACATACTCATAAGTATTTTGACTAGTTTTCCTCCAAATCCCTGCTTTAGTTGAAATACAGAAGGTCTCTATTAATGAAGTTCGAAAGCCTTCGTGAAATCAATGAAAGTTACATACAGTGGTTTCTTAGCATGTTATTGATAAGAAGTAATGATGTTTTTAATAAATACATTATCAGTCGTCCTGCGATTTTTGCATAAGTACCTCACTTTGGAACACAAATCTCTCATTTAGTATTGACTCAAATATTTTGCCCATACATGCCATCATTGTTTACTTACGATAGTTATCTGGTATATCATGTGAACCCTTTTTATGCAGAGGCTGGATTATACCCTCAGACCATTTGTCAGGGAAGATCCCTTTATCCCAAATGTAATTGAAAAGTGTGGTAAGAGGGACTAGTAGAGTGTGTGATGCACATTTAAAGAATTCATTGCTAATTCCATCAATACCCGGGCCTTTTTTCAGTTTTAGGTCTTTAATCTGATTATCTACTTCATCGATTGTGATAGAAGTATCAGTTAAGTGTAGTGATTAACCATTTTCAAAGTCTTGTATAGCAGTTAGGGATCTGGCTGCATGCAGGGAAGTTGGATCGAAATTTTTACTAATACCGTCTGGAGGGCTTTGTATACTAAAAAAATAGGATTCAAATGTTTGTAGTGTTAATTTGCCTCTAGGTGTAGTGGTGCTATTACGTTGCTTAAGCTTGTCCCAGAACCTCCAAAAGTCATTTTGATTAGCAGAATGAAACTTTTCTAATTCATCATGAATCCTATTTTGATGTTCCCTTTTTTTCCTTTGAATAACAGATTTATACCTTTTCTTTAACATGTAGTAATTCTCTATATTGGTTATCGTTTAAGTCTTTCGATCTTGCATAGTCATTCAGAGAATGTTTTAATGTCTCACATTCAGAATCAAACCAGGGATTACTTGGAAATTTATTTTTGATGCTTTTTTGATACTTCTTTGCATAATTGTCTGATATTGCACATTTGAGATAGTTATACATACCACTTTTCAGTGTTATTTGGGAAAAAAAATGTTATACTATCTAATATATGTGTCAATATTAATATTTATATAAAAATTTAATTATGGGGGCAACTTAATATAGTTTCTATGGACTCTGTTGCAGCCCTTCCTGATTATTTATATGTAATTGTATGTTCTATTTATACATGTGTATTTGTATGTTTTTTTGTACCAAGAAAAAATAAAAAAACTTCAAACTTCAACTTCACAGCGTCATCTACACAGTTATTCTCTATAATGGTGTCTGTGAGCTCCTCCAGAAATTTTAAGCATATATCACTCTCAAGCAGTCAAGGGAGGTTAGGTAGCTATCATGCAGTTCTGGTTTCCTCATACATATATATATATCTGTAAAATTGCTTAGTTGACTATTATTGTTGACCTGTAAGATTGTTCAATGTGTCTGTCATTTGTTGACGGGGGTTCAGTTTATATTTCAAAGTTAAATGAAACTGGCCTGTGATCTATATATATATATATTTAGGCCTAAATCAAATGATTTTAATCCTGTAAGTTTAACATGATTCTTTTATAACACCAAGGACTTACATGTATGTCTTTGGTAACACCATAACAAATGCCATGACACACAATTTGACCCCATGAAACGTGATGTTAAGTGGGAGTTGCAAATATTATTCACTTACAGGTTTTTGAGTAGTTGTCGGTAGATCCTCATCATCATTGTATGTATATTCGGTAGACATACATCATCCAGCTCCAGGACATAAATTTAATTGATAGTCATTTTTCTCTAGGCATGATAAGCTGCAGTACATATTTGTCTAGCAACCAGCAAAAACACAAAGTTTTGTGAAAACTGAACGAAACTGCTAAGGCTTGTGATTTGCTTGAGTAGATTAGAGTTCCACAAAAGCGTTCACGTGGAACTGCCCTTTGTAAGACAGCGTGTCCAAACAAGCAGATGCCTCAAATTCAATACATTTGGTGCTGTTATTTTTTCTGCCACGCATGACATCCTATA
This sequence comes from Alitta virens, assembly GCA_932294295.1. NCBI lineage: Eukaryota > Metazoa > Annelida > Polychaeta > Phyllodocida > Nereididae > Alitta > Alitta virens. Next base: position 50,769,608 of record OW028573.1, read on the forward strand.
GAATTACACTGACAGTACTTTTAGCTACACCAACAGTCCTTTGAACACTAAAATAGTGCATGACATAGCTTCTGTAAACTGTTAGGATGATCATAACTTCGTTGTCTGCTTGATTACTAGCAGACGATTTTCGGCCACGGTCGGAGAAGGTTCCAGGCTGGTCACATGATCACTGCGAGATTTGAGCGTCTAGTCGCCATCTTTGGAAAACAACGTGCTTGTCATTCTGCAAGTGGACGAGACGGTGACTGAAATTTCTTGGCAATTACCATGGTATACATCGTTTTATTTACATATTATCATCTATTCAAATGTGTTATCTTTTGATGCGAACCTGCGTTGGTCAGTGTGTCTTAAAAAGGGATTTTTCAACCGTGTACCGGTTGACAGGTGCTTGCTGCCATGTCAGTGATTCACTCAGACATTGCCATCATGCTGATATGTGGTGGATACCACTGAACTCATGCCATGGTGACAGGTCTAAACTTGTAAGAATGGTACTCCCTTATTCAACATGTATGATTAAAAAGATAAAGGAATCTAGTTGTACTGTGAGTCATCAGTTTGTCTGTTTAGTGTTTTTACCTTTCCTTACTGACCTTACTGTCCTTAGTCTTATTAGAGTTGGGCAGATAAAAACCATCTTATAGTAACTGTTAATTACACTGATGGCATGATGAAATTGATGATCATAATGTCAGACTAGCTCTGGACAATGGCTGTTCCAACGGCTTAGATGTCACAGCCAATTATTGAGAATACTGCGTGAAACTGATGTAATTGAAAGAGAAAAGTCGGAACATGAGGTTTAATTTTTTTGTGATTTCTGCATGCGTTAGCAAGATAAAATTAATAAACTCAGTGATTCGGTCTGAGAGATTATGGAAAAATGGGAGAAATTGGAAGTAATCAGTGCTAAACTCGGCCAAATAAATGTAGTAAGTGCGTGGATATTTGATATTTTTGCATAATCGTAGGTTATTTGTACTTTGTCCCAAATGACGGGCAAACAGCTCTGTGACACTCATACATTTGCCTGTCCAGATGACGGTCGAATTGATCACAAGTTTTTCAATGAATCAGTATCCCTGCAGCCAGGAGCTAAATGTCAGACATGATAATGAAACTGATGCCATTGAAGAGCTGACATACCTCAGATCAAAAGTGCTAAATCATGGACATGGCAACTCAATTTATTAGTTCCTTATTCTAAAACCTATACTGTCGCCAATGTGTACTTAAAATTATTACACTGCCCATATGCAAAGTTGTTATGGACAGTGAAGTTGCAGGTCATTGGTAATAATATCAAGTGACCACAATTAATCAAATGTGTTCTGGATTCTTTTCTTTTTTTTATGTTTTTGTTAAAATTATGGATTTGATATTATATGGAGCATCTGTTGCAGGTGTCTTTACAACCAGTTCAAGTCCTCAGTGCTGGGGCAGAGGAGGAGAAGGGCGAGATTGCTCGCTTGGTGAGCCGTTTTGTTATAATCTTTTCTTTCGATCATTTCTTATGATCATTGTATCAAATTTTGAACTGTATTTATTCTGATATGTCAAGAGAGCAACTGGTTAAGATGATTCTTTTACTTTGACAGTCATCATTTGTCGGAGCTATTGCTGTTGGTGATCTGATTAAAAGCACACTGGGTCCAAAGGGAATGGTGAGTTGACATATGTAGAAATGAACTGAAGTTTTCTATACAAATTTACAAAATGATTAGTATTTATTACATTATCGTTTTCTTCTTATAGGACAAAATATTGATGTCAATCAGTAGCACTGACACTCTTCAAGTGACCAACGATGGTGCCACAATTCTGCGGGCCATTGGTGTCGACAACCCTGCTGCTAAAGTACTTGTTGGTAAGCATTTTGGTCCACGCTACCTTGTCGGGAGATTAAATTGAGCATGCACAAATGTTGTATTTGATTTAATTAACTCTGTGATTTTAAAATTTGCTTCAGATATCTCGAAAGTTCAGGATGATGAGGTTGGAGATGGCACAACATCGGTTACAGTGCTTGCTTGTGAGTTGTTAAAGGAAGCAGAGAATTTGATTTCTCAAAAGATCCATCCTCAGACTGTCATTGCAGGGTGGAGGAAAGCAACAGCTGCTGCCAGGCAGGCACTTGAAGCATCAGCCAAAGACCATGGGTATGTATACATTGTGCAAGTGACAATTTAATCGCTCCTAATTGCTCAGATAAGGAGTTGAAATAACAAGGAGTGCATATGAAATCCAGACTCTTAACAATGACAAAAAGTGTATGGTAGCCATGTCCTTTTTTATTTTTCTGTTTTGATAGTGACAGGTAGTGTGCTCCATATCGTTTGATTCAAATCGATACGATACATATCGTCGATACAGTCAATCGATATTCGATACATATCATCGATATGCAGTTGGAATAAAGAAATAGAATAAAATGGCTTAGGGACCACAAATTAATGTGGCCATTTTCCTTTTGAAGCCATATTAGTTTACGTTCCATCTATTTTGTTATCAGAAAATCACTTTTCTTATATTTAGTTATTCATAAATCATACTTAACAATAATTTCTGGTAAGGTCTCCCAGAAAATGTACCACATGCACAATCTCTAAGATTAGTTTTGTTGTATATATTCCAGAACTGTGTAAAACTTATTCTCTATTATAATGGGTCAAAATAATGTAAGTCAGTTTTCAGCTTCTGTTTTAAAAGCCAAATCTTGTAATAATAGCAAAAAAAGTGGACATCAATGAGGAATCCTACAACTCATATGTTGATGGTAACCTGAGGTTAAAGAGTAATAGTAATAGTAGGAAGTTAAATATTTTAATAGGCCTACAATCCTTTCTGTTTTGAATTGCAATTAACTATTGACACTTGCTGGGTTGTAGTCAAGTTCAGTTCACACTTTTGATTAACACCTGTCATCATGTAGGCAACTTCCTAATTGCAATTCATCTAAGTTCAATTGATTTAGGATTGTACAAGACCATTTAAACACTTTCCCATCATGTAAATACAGTAATATGACGGTATCGTATCGAAAAACGGCGCGGCCGTACAGGTATTCATATCGGAGGCAGCGTACCGGTTTACTCGATAAATATCATACCGGTATGGAGCACTAGTGACAGGCAACAAAAATCCAGTGCTTTCTGGTTAAGTTATAAGTACAATATGAAGTCATGACTAGAACATAGAGATTTAAGTTTCCAGAACTAATACATCAGATGTGACCAATTTAAAAAAGGAGGCCAAGAAATCTTACTGATGTGTGAGTAAATTGTGATTTCAGTGGTGACCCAGCGGAATTCAGAAAGGACCTGCTCAACATCGCCAGAACAACATTAAGCTCCAAGATCTTAACACACCACAAGGACAAATTTTCCAATCTAGCAGTAGATGCAGTATTGAGGCTAAAGGTCAGTTTGTCCCCAGTGCTTCTTTGGTCATGCACTGTTAGTGTGAAGCAGTCTTTTACTGTACAGGGTTGCACAGGGTAATTATCTGGTCACAACCTTATGTGAATGTGGTATGTGGCTATGTATAATTGATTCCACCAATTGTTTGTCAAAAAGAATGACAATAAGAGTGATGATTGTGTGATTTTGTTAATTACAGAGCAGCGGTAATCTAGATGCTATTCAAATCATCAAGAAATTAGGTGGAGCTTTGGCAGATTCCTATTTGGATGAAGGGTTTCTGCTAGACAAGAAAATAGGTGTCAATCAGCCTAAACGTGTAGAAAATGCCCAGATACTCATTGCTAACACCCCAATGGATACTGATAAAATCAAGGTACGTGTACTGCTAGAGGAGATATTTTACATCCATATTCCTCTCTACTAGACTCTGGAAATTAAGCTCAGATGCCAGTCATGTTTCACATAATTTCACCAAAAGTGTTGTCTTCATTTCAGGTCTTTGGTTCCAAAGTACGTGTTGATGCAATTTCTAAAGTCGCTGAACTAGAATTAGCAGAAAAAGAGAAGATGAAAGATAAAGTGGAAAAAATCCTTAAGCACAAATGCACTGTGTTTATTAACAGGTACTGATTTAGTTATATATTATTTGCACAATTGCTTGTTAATATTTGCATTATTTTGATGTGCAATTTCTTTTAGTTTTCATATTTCATTAATTGTAAAAAATATTTCCATCCAGACAACTCATCTACAATTACCCTGAGCAATTGTTTGCCGATTCTGGAGTGATGGCCATTGAACATGCAGATTTTGAAGGTGTTGAGAGACTTGCGCTAGTCACAGGTAGGAGGCAGAAATTTGTAATTGTTGATGGGATGTTCCTGTTCTCATGAACAAACTTTCCAGTTACTTAAGTTTCTTAAATGTTTAAATTGTTTGTGCAAAGTCAGAAACAGAAGGAGTGTCACATATTTATGTAACTGGAATGCTTCATAAGGTATCCACATACAATTAAACCATGGCAAAAATATGATGCATTTAATTACCATCAGTGAATGTGTACTCTAAGGTCTTGGACAATTGTCTAGAAAGGAAAATTCAATTGCAAAAAATAAAATAAAAATTAGAAACATATTTGGTAAGAGAAATATTCATTATTAAAGTGATACTCCTTGAATCCCATGTAGAAAATCTGGCCTTAACTAAATTCCCAGAGTTTATGCCATTACACTCTTATATATGACAACAGCTTTCCACCACAATCATACAATAAAGTAAGCTCTATTAATTAAGGAGTAATTAGCCCTCAACTTTCTATAGGTGGCCCACCAATATAACTGGGTCAAATTTAAAGTGGCCTAGACTCTGGTGACTCACTAGGTTGCCATGGTTACAAAATTATTGCAGCCACCACTGACCACTGCTTACCCACTTGGTGACAGGAAGATGGCTCTGAGTGGTTGATTCTTGTAACTGTCACTCTTGACCAAAAATGTGGATTTACAATGATGAAGTGGGATAAATATTGATGAAAACCTGCTGTAATGACACTAGACAGTCACTGCAAACTATTGCGAGTACTTTCTGGGGGAAAGGAAATAGGTCAATTTTTAGATATATTCAAGGAGTATCACTTTAAATAATTTATATTAGGAATGCATGTATTTAAGAATAACTGATTTATTTGCAGGTGGTGAGATTGTTTCCACTTTTGATAACCCTGAGCATGTTAAGCTTGGCCAATGTGATGTCATCGAAGAAGTCATCATTGGGGAGGACAGACTGATAAAATTTTCTGGTGTCAAACTCGGTGAAGCTTGCACGATCATTATCAGAGGAGCTACACGACAAATTCTTGATGAGGCTGAGCGGTCACTTCATGATGCTTTGTGTGTGTTGTCTCAGACTGTGAAAGAGACAAAGACAGTTTATGGAGGAGGTACGCAGAATTGCTTGAAAAAAAAATGCAATAAACCTTATTTCAATCAATAAGCCTTGAATTTTGGTAGAACTCTTAATTACATTAATGGAACATTTATATTGGTTATTCATTCTATAGCAGAAATCGAAACTTTGCTTAACTCAAGTAAAATCAGGTGGTTCAATGAAATTAACTTTGGTGATTTTTATTTGGCCCACTTCTTAATAACAAACTTCATTTGACATGTTTTAAGTGCCAAACTGCGTGGAGTGTTAGGAAACTTTAATATCACAAATTCGTTAGATTAAATATATAGCCATGAAGTGCCCAGTAAATAATGATGACTGTTTCATTTTGTTTTGCAGGCTGCTCGGAGATGTTGATGGCCAATGCAGTTTCAGATCTGGCCGCAAAAACCGCCGGCAAAGATGCTGTTGCAATTGAAGCTTTTGCTAGAGCCCTTAGACAGGTAATGTTGCTGTCTGAACATAGCGTTTCGTCTTTAGCTGACTCTTGCATGTTTTCCTTGTGTTGTTAATCTTGATGGATCAACATTGTAAATGAAGCTCATTTTGATCTTAATATTACTATGAATCGTGTAGATTCCGTAATGGTCTGTTGCATTGATGTTTATTTTTTGACTGATATCAAATTGTGACATTTGATCAGTCAAGAACTGTTGTAGAATTTTGATTCATTAATTATCTGATTGGAACTTAAATATTGTTTTCAGCTGCCAACTGTGATTGCCGATAACGCTGGCTATGACAGTGCTGAGTTAGTAGCTCAATTACGTGCTAATCACACAGAGGGTCATTCCACCTATGGTTTGAGTAAGTATAACATTGTATTGTACGCTTATATCTGGCAATATGTATAGAAAGTATGTTTATCATATTGTCTAATTATTTCTATGGCAATTATTATATTATTCCTTTATTTCTTTATTAGACATGGACGAAGGAATCGTCGGTGACATGTGTCAGCTAGGTATCACGGAATCTCTACGAGTGAAGCGTCAAATCCTTCTCAGTGCTTCGGAAGCTGCCGAGATGATCCTCCGTGTAGATAACATCCTGAAAGCAGCGCCTCGACAACGTGTCCCTGACCATGGTCACTGTTAGGTTAACCTTAGCGTGAATTATTTACATTTATTTAATTGGTGTGTTCTACTATATTTGGTGGTTCAGTTGTGAGAATTGCTTTGTAATCAACACAAACTCCACCAATCTTCTGTTTGTTTATCTTTTTTTACGCAGTAATAAAATATCGCTCCATAAAAGGATTGCATATACTTTTGAGTGTTTTTACGATAAACAGTCGTTTTGTGTCCTATTGGAATTCTTCTGTCAGTTCGCGTAAGCAGTTAGCTGAAAGCCTGACATAGACTTATAATTGTTCATATATATTCCATAACATAGAGGCAGGGGCCTTAGGGCTGTTCCATTTAAAAGTGTGGGATAGGGGTGGAAAGGAAGGTTTTTGAAAAAGCAGGGGAGGCGAAATTGTTGACCAGTATTTTCTTAATGACGAAAAAAAGGGGCTGGGTAGGAAGTCTGTCAAAAAAGGGGGGGGGGGCCTCGGAGGGGGGTCTGTCAAAAAGGGGGGGGGGTGTTTTAAAATGTTCCTGTCCTAACCCCCAACACTTTTAAATGGAACAGCCCCGTATGAGCATATTCTATCTCATAAGGCCATACTTCTCCTTTTTACGATTGATCTTGGCCAGTTGTGATGTCAGGACAAAATATATGTTAAATTTTCAATTTTTCTAGTGTTAGCAAATTGATTTTGAAAAATAAAATGCCATTTTTGCTTTTGGTGGTAAAAAAAAATGCTAACTATATAAGTAGTATAACCTTCTCATACTTAAATAGGTAATTATTGCTGGATTTTCTACAATGCATGTAAATACATGGGTTGGTCCATCAATCATAGAATATGTTGTGGCCTGAAAGAATTCCCAAAGAAGGGGTTCGCCTTTGGAAATGAGTTATGCCTGATTGCTAACAAAGATGAAAGTTTTTCAAGGTCACTTGATGATCACAGTCATTATTGGGTAGGATTCTGCATCATTAAATATGCAAGGGCATTGGCATCTATTGTTCTGGTGCTGAACAGGCCCAGCTGGGCCGACTACATCTCTCCTAGCAACCCATCAATTATTCACTTGCTCCTCTCCATCACCTTGTGATGTTTACTTGAGCTGCTGCAGTTGTGAATCTTAAGCTGTTTTCAATTGAGTGGGATTTTTCTGAGATAATATGAGTGATTGTGTGATGAACATTTGGCAAGTTTCATGAAATATAGATTTTAGAGGGGACAACTGATATAAATCAGACGCAGGATTACCATGTGGGAATTACAGCCAAGGAACGCATCTCATATCCCAGGGCCTAAAAAGACCATGTATGCTTGGGCAAGAAAAAGGGGTGCGTCTCGAGTGCCTTGTGGTCACCGTCGGGGAAGTCATGGTCCATGTTTGGATATTCAAGGATTTCCAATTTTGAAGTCTGATCCTTACATGTCATTAGAAACGCCCATTCCTCGAGTGTCAATTAACATGCTACCTCAAAGTTATAGACAAAGACAACTCAGACCACATACTGTTCACCTCTCAATGAATGTTGAAAAGCAGCGACAGAACACAGCAAGAACGTCTTATTCTGAAGGTTTACCTCCTTTGTCCTTGCATCAAAGACATCAGCTTGGTCGTGAACCCCCTTCAGCATGTTGGTATCACAATGTAATGGAGCAGGAGTACTTTCGCATGAGGAGTGTGTTAAGTGCTGGCTCTGATCAGAGTACCAAGAACACCAGTCGAGGCAGGCAATCTCGAAAGATTATAAAACCTGCAACAATTTTGCTAGAACAGCCAAGTGAATATGATGCCAGTACCCAGGCCCATTCTCAAGTCATAGATACCAGTTCATCTGTGTATGATATTTCTACAGATCATCTGTCTGCTGATGGAAGTGCTTCCTACAACATCAATGAAACAACATCTGAGCTTGGAATTGATGCTGTAGATTCTGAGCTGGCTGATTTGATGGAGAAAAGTACCAGTCAGACTGACAAATCATCTCATCCTCCTACACCAACAGAGATGGTGTTGCGAGAGAATGATCCATCTCTACAGAACATTTCAACCCTTGATGAAGATGTAGAGTGCGATGCAATCACGGTTCCTGTTGCTATTGGAAGTGAAGGAGAGGACCTATCTAGCCCAGTGGAAGGTGGTGAAAGCACTACTGAAGAGATTTTGACTGGGTCACAGAAACAGCTGGAAAATGAAAAAGAAACAACCACTCATCCTGATGAGAACATTCATGTGCAATCTGAACAACCTGAAAAACAGTCCGTGAAAGAGGATAGTGCAAGAGGCACCCCTGGTACAGAAAATGAAACTGAAAAATCCAAGGAGAGTGGAACTTCAGAACCAGAAACACCTGACGGAGAAAATGACATTATTGACGATCTACAAAATGAGACACACGATGACAAGCAGCATGGCAGAAATGAAGTTACCAGTTCAGATGAGCAACCTGGTGATACGGAAACTTTACACTCTGACACAACAGATGAGCTTGAATCTTCCGCTCCTGGAGAGAAAGTACAGCCTGAAACTGAGTTACAGCAGCAGAACAATCAATAGATAAACCTGATGATGAAGTCCTGAAAATTATGTGACTAATGAATTACCTGAATCTCAGTGAATCATTGACATTTGGTTTGTAAACCTTAATATATTTTACTAGGGGTACACTTTATCCCATGTCGCCACAATATTTCAGCCTCTTAACACAGTCACGTACGTCGAACTGATCTTTCGGCCAGTTATAAGCGAGAAAGACTGCTTTATCTATAAATAGGCGCAAATGATAGATATATATATATATACACTTAAAATTAAGTAATTTTACCCAGTACGTGGCCATAGAAAGAAATAATCCGGGCAAAGCTAAAAAACATTTGCATTGCCCATACCACTTTAACAAACAATAAGTATCGATATTCTTTATCCTAGAAAAAAACAACCCTAAAGTTGATAGGGTAGGCGCTAGCTACGCCTCTGCCTATGCAGTAAATTCCGCTGGTGGTATTGAGGAATTTCATACAATCTATTTTGACATTCAATGGACCATAAGATCTAAAAGGGGGGGGGAAAAAAACAAAAATAACTTTTGCGGACCTAACAATCAAATTGTTACTTGTGCAGCAAACCCTCAACGAACGAATGGTAGTGGCGCGACTAATAAGAATGCCCAGCAGCCCAGAAGCCTTCAAGTCCATCTTATAGGATAAATTTGTATATGGTCTGACAGTATGCTGGATTATAAAACTGAAACATACACAAAACATGTATATATCATCCATGTACAATAACTATAAGTAATAGGGAAACAAAAATGTATGAATTTCTCCTATAGATAGTTTGTGAAATTTATGACTTGTAAAAACTTAGATATTATTATACATATATTTCGAATCATGGTGAGATACATTCGTCATACACAATAAACAAATACTTCACATTGAACAACTACAATTTGAATATGGAATGATTAGAATAGGGTTGTTTAATTTGACTTTTTAATTATTTCATACTTATTCATGGAAAATATGATTGAATTATTGCTATTGAATTTTACCAAGCTCCCCTGGTATCATTTTGCAAGCCACCCAAAATTGTTTTTCATCCGCACGTCAATTTTTAATTTTTCACATGTTCATTTTTTTTTATCTGTGCTTTCATTGTTTCATCCGCGCGTTAATTTTTTATTAGCATGTTCATTTTTTCATCCATGCATTTATTTTTTTGCCGCGTGGTATTTTATTTATTTTTATTTAATAAAGACTGCTGTCTATCTTCCACTAGAGGGCTCCTTATACCATCTCTTGTTTGACATTCAGTGAAATGGAGAGAGAATTGAGAGGTAATAGATATGCCTATTACATTTTGTGGTATCTTCTTTGCGTCATAATAAAACATTGCATCTTCTTTGCGTCATAATAAAACATTGCAGCTACATGTACACGGTGACCCTGAAGACTGTGCCAATTGCATCAAAATTTCAACCCTCAAATAAAATTACAATGCGCAAATCAAAATAACAACACCCAGATGAGAAAAACAACGCGCCGATGAGAATTACAACGCGCGGATCAAAATTACAATGCACGGATTAGGAAAACAACACGCAGATGAGAAAAACAACACAGACCTTTTAAAATGATACCAGGGGAGCTTGGTAAAAAAACAGCTAACTTTATTATTCTCTAAGCATCAATAAGTCAAAAGATGATAAGAAGAGTAAAAATTGATTAAATATTATCCCGTCTTGTCTGACTTGTTTTGTTCATGACCTTTGACCTGACAAAAAATGAAGTAACTATCGTCTGCATGTATAAGCAATGCAAGCGTGATGCAAGTCGTACTGTCAATAATCAATTATATGTCATCACGTTTGCATCTGTAACTTCGTAATGGACAAGAATTAAAAAGACTTGGTATTAGTGTGTTCCATGCATGTGAATCATATTTCTAGGATGTCAGAGAGCCAAGTAACGAAAGGTTGTTTATGACGTGAATTAAACTATTTCCAACCAGTTTACATTAAATTAAAGATTTATTTCGTCTTATCTGAGAGTGAGACAATATAGAAATACTCAAGTCTTGAGGAGTGAGACAGCAACCAAATGATCGAGGGAGACTCATTCTGAAAGAGTGAGACTTGGCATGTCTGCAATTTTAGCACTGGAGGTAAAAATGAGTGAGACTTGGCATGTCTAATTTAGCGCTTGAGCGAAGGTGGGTAAACATTAATGGCAGCAAGGACAAAGTTTTCTCAACAGAGATTGCATGGATACATACACGATATATGGTAGACCTACATTGTACTATAGAGTTGTTCTCACTGGAACAAGCTATCTGTCGTTCTCATGCTTCGGCATTTTATTATTAAATAGATACAGAGTGTAAAAAGTTCGGAAAAAAATATATAATCTTTGCCCTGATGGGTGTCAACAGAATTGATGGTCACTACATGCCTCTAATTATGAAATTAACACTGTTTACATTAAGCTAGCGATATATTTGGGGGCAGAGATTGTTTTTTTTCGTGACATTAGTGTTATAGGTTCGTGGGGTATGCTGCTGCGGCAGCCTATGTTTTATTTTTGCATTGAAACGAGGTGGCGCCATTTTACGGTCTGGTGTCGCCATCTGGTAGAGATTTTTTTTAATAAAGTGCGCCATTCGGAACTACTAAAATGCCAAACTCTTTCGCCTTCTCTATGGCCCCGCTCACCCTAAGTAAATAAAAAATAAGTCATTACCTAAGTCAGAAGATTTGGATTTAATAGACACACATATACAAGGAGGAAAAAAATCAAACAAGAGTTGCTTGTTATCCCAAAGAGACATAAGTGTTGTGCCTGGTATGCATATTAGTCTGCTGCATTTCGCGCGTAATTTTCATTTTCAGAGGGAAAGGAACCGAAGTGGACGGAACTGTTGGAATGCAAGCTAGGCTTTAAAATGCCGTGCAGACTCGACGTTTCGCCCGATCTCTCTAGTGAGGTTGAGAGTAGGTAAGCATCTACAAATCTCAATATTCAACCTGAATACTGCGGTTCACCTATTCAGATATCTGATTTCGTTGCAATATTGCGACCGAGGCACGAAATTTGTTGACAATAAATAAATGAGCCCACTTGACCACGAATGCGTCACTGTCAGTGTACTACTGAGTGTAGATGTATCATCTTCCACAAGAAGATCATACTCCATCTATTGTCAGTGTCAGTGGACGTACAACAGCGCATGGACTGATGTAGCAGCTGTCTACAACACTTACAGAACAGATATTTCAGAAGATACGGCCTAACGTCGAGATTTTGGGTTTTAAGGAGAAATTTTATTTACAGCTATGTAGATTTACTGTTCTAAGTGTTTAGCTGTAGCTGAGACTCACAAAATTAATGAGTTGTATAGTTTGTAAGTTAGGTATATAGTAGTATGAATAATTTGGCATCCAAGGATTATGAAATATATCACTAAATATGACCAAGTTTTGAAGTTCTAGTGCAATAAGAATAACATTTGTGATGGATAGTGGGGGTTTGGGGGCCCCAAGTAAAAGAAAAAACCCATTTTGATCTTGCCTTGAAAAATGAAATTAAGACCACAATAGCAGTTGAGAAAAAAGAAACCGCTGTCATATCTCTGTGACATCATCCATTGCATCCAAGCATTTGACACCAGCAACATAGCAACGAGGCTCGCTTGATATGGTCACAAATCTGGGTCCGCCATACTGAACTTTTTCCAGAGATTTTAAGTCCATAACAGTCCGTATATTATATATACATGTATAGAACAAAGGCCGTCAACAGAGTGACCCCAAAAGAATCCACAGCATGGATTGGCCAAGGGGTGAGAAGAAAGGAGGAGTCGAAGGCTTACGGCAGTATTGACATCGATTAGTGTACATATGTCTGATGGCAAAGAAGATGGTCCTTAGCTTGGTTGTCACACTGGAAGGTGATGGATTGGTTTCCCTTAAGTGACCAAACATGTCGGCCATGACAGTGATGGGGTATTACTTCCATGACCGCAATAGTCAGGTGTAGCCTAAAGCGGACCAATTGCTGATTGGTGGTTATTAGATACATTACAATTGTCAAGGGACTCTCCACATGAGGTCTTTTCCCGTGTCAGCAGAAAAAAATGTGGGCTGGAGACCCTATTAGGTGCTGCAAGAGGAGTTTTCCAAATGAAACTACACCTGAGGTTTATTCCCAAGAAAACCAATTGCTGGGAAGACAGTGATGTTTTCATTCCAACCAGAGGGAGTTCTATTGATGAGCGTGGCTAAGTAGTTGGACTTGTCTAAGATGAGGAAATCTTCACGATATTGTTTGCATTAAAGGATGACAGGATATGTGCTATGGAATCAGATAGTTGGCCGGGAGTTTGACTTTCAGATGGCAGCTATCAGTCTTTCTCTCCATTCACTGATATCCATTTGTCCCTGTCTTCGGCCATGTCACTGGTGAGTCCACAGGTTCGAAGGTTATCACTGATGTTATCTCTCCTGTGAGCGGCAAATGAGGAGGGGAAGCAGTTGCCTGAACTTTCCCCAGGCTGATCTGGATCTCGTGATGGTGCTGGCTGCACAGCCTTCGATGTTGAAATTAAAAATAACCCACTAGTGTGTGTTATAATAATAGTAACATTTAAAAATTGACTGTTTTCATGTGTGGGTAATGTGTGAACTACACCTGTTTATCAGTCTCGATTTTTCAAAATTCAATCATTCCTGATAAAAATGGTTCCCATCACAGAAGTGTAAACCATTTATTTAACATTGACATCACAAATTGACTAAGGGTGTACTAATCTTCACAAATTTTTCTTGTAAAATGTTGTTAAGTGCATTTAATATTGATATACATTAGTACCAGTTTTTTATTAGGCCAGTCAGTTTACCATGATTGGCTAGCCACTAATGTGGCCCATTTTAAAATGCAATCCCTAGACCCCGGCCCAATATTTTGCTGGATGTTTTCCAGATACATGTTGCAATGTTTGATACTTTTGTTTCAGATTACTAGAGCTTGATCAGGAGTTGAAAGATGATGAAGTCACTGAAAAGGTCAGTTGAAAAAATTGATGTGATTGGTCTAATTCGATTTCATGTTTAGTACTCAAAAAACTTTGAACAGTTTGATTACAGTTCAAATATTTTATCTTTTTGTACATACTATTGTTTTGTATTTTAAAGGGATACTGGAAAAGGAAGTATAGTATTTTAGAACCATACTTGAACTCATCCTCGCTGGAAAAACTGAAGTCTTTGAAGCAAGAGTTGCAGGCTGAGGAAATAACTGAGGTTTGTTTGTTTGCTTGCTTCTTTTTACACCTGTAGTTGCACATGGATACATCATTACATTATACCCTATTTATATGTAAATCAGAATTACACAGACCAAAATATTATTTAGATTGGATGTCTTCAAAGTGTTAAGCCATAGAGATAGTTATGGTTGTTATATAATGAATTTCTGGCATTTTTCATACAGAAAGGATTCCAGCGCCATCTGGAGAAAATCCTGGAAACTACATTCGAACAGATCAAAAAAGAGAAAGTGGAAAATGTACACGCAAATGGCGAGACTGAAAGTAATGGCACAAATGGTCATGGAGATGGAGATGGAACAGGTGGCGAAGGAAATTCTGAGAATGGAATAACAGTCAAGGAAGAGCCTGAATCTGAGGTTAATATTGTAGTAATTTGCATTATATCAGTTTTCCCGAAGATCGCCGGACCTGAACGGCATTTTCTTTCCCGGTCCAGCTAACTAGCATCTTTAACTGGACCGCCTGTCCGGCCTTCAATTCAGAATTGGAATTGGCAAGTATCCTTTGAGGTGTCAAGTGTGGATTGCAATTAGAAGTTACAAGAGTGCAATCACTATTGAATCAGTGCATACAGCATACAATAATTATCACATGATATATCCTGTGTTTGAATTGGTCTTCATACCTATATGTCTTAGAAAAATATTGGCTTTAGACAAGCTTCACATGAAGTTGCTTAAGTATAATACTCCAGAAAAGTTGGAAACATGAAACTGTAGCTCACTAGGGTTACATATTAATTTTCTCGACGAGGATCCAATATTAATTGGTATAATTCTGCCCTGAAAATGCACCACAGAGCATTTTAAATTTATGTTACTTTTTGAGGAAGGCTTCAGAACCCAACCTGGGGTTCAGCGCTTTATTTAGGAGCTTTTTGGCCCTCGTGTAAGTCCTACTTTGACTTCTCCCCACTTCAGCACAGGTAGGTTCCCTGGGTGCCCCTCCCCGTTTCCAAATCACAAAATGCCAGCATTTAGGTAGGTTTCTTGGAATGAGAGTTCACAGGAACCAAAAACAGCTGGAGTCCGAGATGAAGACATTAATAACCATGGCCTAAGAGACTCCAGTGAATGCTATATTATATCAATGCAATTGTACAGTTTCTATATTTTATTGTACACTTATACGCATATGGAAACAGATTGATGTTACATGTTTATTCGGTCCGGTGAAATCTCATTCGGTCCGGCTACAGTTACCACTTTGCAGGACCAAATGTCTGGCGAAGGAAACTGGATCTTTGGGAAGACTGTTATATATGCTCCCCGTGATTTGACAATGGTGACATGAAGATAATGCTGTTGTGGTGCTATTCTGTTTTTATGAATATGAACTACATAACTGTTTAGAAGGGTTGTTAAGGAGTGCCTTTTGATTGATGTTGTATTTATACGTTTTATTGATTTCATCATAGTCCATGGAGATAGAGGAGGCTAAGCCCAGTTCCAGTAATGGCCAAAAGGAAGGCGGAGATAATCAAGAAGGAAACGGAAGTCAAGATGAAACAGAAAGCCAAGAGGAAACGGAAAGCCAAGAGGAAACAGACAGTCAAGATGAAGGTGGAGCAAAGAGGAAGGGAAAACAGAAAAAGAGCAAAGGTGGTCAGGAAAATGGTGAGTGCCTTTGAATTATGACAACCGATAGTAAATTCGGCTTTGTACACTTGGCAACATTCAAATTTGCCACAATGTCAAGATTTTTGCCACCCCTAACAGACACATTTACACCTGGAACGTTCCGTATTTGTTGCAAAACTAACTTCTCACATAACTTTTGTTGGTCTAAAGCCTTGACTGGTGCCTAATAAGTGTTTATTATTGTTAATATTATTATACAGGGTGACAAATTGCAGTGTCACCAAGTATACCCTTTTGAGAAAAGCAGTGACACTGATGTTTTTACTCCTGATACTTCTCATGTCAGCTGTCATTGCTCTAATTAAAAGCACTATCAAAGTTTATACAATTGAAATGGTATAACTTCTTCATTTAAGGAACACCTGGAAGAAAAACACCTGGAAGAAAAGCTAAGACAGAAAACCAGCCGACCATTCAGTCTATGTTCAGTCAGGTGTAAGTGGTCTATATTAGTGACTACATACATATGTAGTTGTTATTAACTGGTTAATTTATAATGGAAATGTAAGTATTACGTAGCTGTAACTTAGTAAATGACTTGTTTTTGGGCTGATTTGTCAGGACGAACAAACGGAAAAGTGAGGAAGGGACCCAGGGCAGTTCAAAGGAAGAAAAAAGAATCAAATTGGAGGAAAATGTGAAACCTGAGGCCATCAAAGAGGAGAAGAAAGAGTAAGTGTAAACCACCTGAATTTATTAAAATATAGCATTGTGTTTGAGATCATCTCTATATGGAGACTGCATCACAATTGAGACCACAATAGCAGTTGAGACTATGTTGTATTGGGTCTGCTTAGCAATTCAATTAGGAAGCCCTGTGTTTGTATAATTGTAATTTGCTTTAGATATTGAGCATCTATGTTACTAGCACCTTCTTTTGAGGAATTATGACTGATGAAATGACAAACTGTATTGTAATTTCAGACCATCGGAAGAATCAAGTAAAGAAAAACCAGAAATGAAACAAGTTCTGAAGTTGGACAAAGAGCCACCAGCGAGGTGCAAAGAGTGTCGACAGCGGTTGGATGACCCTGATCTGAAAATGTTTCCTGGGGACCCTCCAGATGCGGTATGATTGAACGGATTCATAAAATGCTATTGAATTTGAAGGCCACCTTGTTTCATTGCAACCACCCATTTAAGGCCTTGGCAATGTTGGCCTAGATATATAGTCCTACTCACTTTGGTTTTGAACTAAGATTGCCTAAGTGTTGAAATTTGTATCAACTTTTGGTAATTACCATCTTCCTGAAGCAAGTCCGCCTTTTCCGCTCAGCTCATGAGCGGCCTTGCTAGATTTCACGGCAATGCCGTGGCTTTTCTGCCATAGCCCTCATGCAGAAATAGGTGCTACTAAGTGGGTCAACCAATGGCAAGCGCGGCGCAACAGCGTTTCAAAACACTCAAAGGTCACTGCAGGCCACGTTGCTGCGCTAAAAATAGATACATTTAGTCAACACTATTGCTGCTTTGGTGCTCCACAGATCCTCGTGACCCATCAAACTGGGCATGCATAAACCAGGTAATTAAGCCCATTTCTAGTTATGCCGAATAGCGTAGTTAAACGAAGATGGGGGGCTTGCCTTAGGAAGATGGGTAATTACTTTCTTGTGTTTTTGCAATGGCACTAACAGAAACACAGCTTTTTACAATGAATGACATACTATTATTTGCCACTGCAGGTTGAGGAATTCATTATGCTCACTGACCCCAAACTGTCCTTGTTCACTGGAGATGAAACTGATGTGAGTGCTGCTGATGAGAGGCCACAAAACAAGGTCACAATGTTCACGTAAGTTAAATTGTATTCTTGGTACTCACCTTATGTTACATGCAGTGTTAGATAATTCTATACGGTAATTCATGAGCAGCATTTACAAATACATTAGTTGTTGCAATTTGGAGTTATCAGTATCTTTACTACCATAATTATAAATCTGTCTGTTTCAGGATTTATGATAAAAATGGGCACATGACGGGCTTCGATATTGGACTCCTGGAAAAGAATAAGGAGTTGTTCTTCAGTGGTTATGTGAAGCCCATTTATGATGAGAATCCATCCCCTGAAGGTAAATTTTTTATTCGTTTAAAATTTCAGTTAGCAGTGTGTCAACTGTTCTTCGTTGCTAATTTTTCTGCTCCATAAAATTTATTTCTGATACAATCAGCTCATTGGTGTTATAACCGTTGTTTTTCTCAGATGGCATCCCCACCAAAATGATGGGCCCCATAAATGAGTGGTGGACTGCTGGGTTTGATGGCGGAGAAAAGGCTTTGATGGGCTTCAGCACAGGTAATCTAATTGTCTATTATAGTCTGTGTTTTCACATAACGTGTAACCCTTATTGACAAATCTGCTTCGTATTAAACTTATCACACAACTTTAATTTCAGCCTTTTCTGATTACATCCTGATGCAGCCCAGTGAGGCGTATGCTCCTTATCTGAACACAGTGAACGAAAAAATCCATTTGACAAAGATAGTAATTGAATTCCTAACCAACAACCTGGATGCTAATTATGAGGCAAGTAACTACCAATTAATTGCCTGTTAAGGAGGAGTTTCATATGTGTTATTAGCCAGTTTTTAATTTTTTTTAAAGTGTATGGTATTAGCCATTTGATATTTATATCTTAATCATGCACATTTTGATGTTATTTACTGCTGTTTCTGTAGGATTTGTTGAACAAGATACAGACGGCAGTACCTCCAAAAGGCCTATCCAGTTTCACAGAAGATTCATTGCTAAGACATGCACAATGGGTTGTTGACCAGGTTAGTATGGGCTGAAGAAAGTAAAGCTACTCATTTGTGAACTTCAGTTGTACGGCATATTGCTTTGTAGAACTGTTTTAATTATGGTTGGGATGATATCATATTTTTTGGTTGGTTAGGTTGAAAGTTATGATGAGGCTGCAGATGAAGATGAAACATTGCTGATTACCACTCCATGCATGCGTGCACTCATTAAGTTGGCTGGTGTCACACTTGGCAAGAGGTTTGTGTTTTATATTTATGCTTAGATATCCTTGCTTTATCCAGTAATCATACTTGTTGGGCATATTTGATGCGCCACTGTAATGTGCCAAATCAATTGTGCATAAATTTAAGTATTGCTCATTGGTGGCACCTAGACATGTTAACCTAACTTATACATTGAATTTCTTATTTCAGACGTGCTATGAGAAAAGACGGCCAAAAACGAGGGGCCAAACCCAAGAAACCAGAATTTTCTATGGCTACTGTCTCTCCCTTGGTCCAGAGCTTATTTGATAAATTATTTGAAGGTCAAATTGCCAATAAATCTTCAGCTCCAAGACGCCAACGTTGTGGAATATGTGAGGTAGATTTCTTCAGATATGTGTTTGTGGCTGGAGATTTTAATATGGATCTGAATTGAATTAGATGAAGTAAAATGGTACGTTGAGCCACTACACAATGATGTTTCTCTTTGTAGGTTTGTCAGCAGGCTGATTGTGGTCAGTGCAGGTCCTGTCTGGACATGATCAAATTTGGAGGATCAGGAAAATCAAAGCAAGCCTGTTTACAAAGAAGGTAAAATTATAATGAGATGCAACAACTGTGAAGCTGAAACTTAAACTTTTGCTGCTAATGATTTCATGAAAGTGAATCATTAATTTGATTGTGTCTGTTTCTGCAAAGATGTCCAAATATAGCTGTGAAAGAAGCAGAGGAGGATGCAGGTGAAGATGAAGATGAGGAAAAAGAAAATAAAGCGAAAGAGACCATGGAAAAACTCAAAGAAGCGGCCATTAAGCCCCATATCTTCAAGACACAGAAGGTAACATAAACTTACAAATTCATGTTGTTGAGAAGTGCTGGTAATTACAAAATCTGATGTACAGAATGTACAGTTGAAGATAATTATCCTCAATATCACTTCAGAATTTTTTCTGATGTAGAAATTAGAAAGAATTTGGCTGTGTTTAATGAGGATTTACTACTGAGCAATTGATATTAAACTGATACATCTGTATTACAGGTGACGGTTGAATGGATTGGAGAACCAATCAAGGAAACGAACAATCGCAAATATTATTCTGCTGTGAGTTTCAATTCGGAGGATGTTCGTAGGGGTGACTACCTCTCTGTTAAACCAGCTGATTCCACTTCACCATTGTATATCGGAAAAGTGATGTATCTGTGGGAGAACAAGAAAGGAGAGAAGATGTTCCATGCTCACTGGTTCAAGTATGTGATGCTTACTATAAATATCAATTGGTTTCTTTTTCTCATTTGGAGGCATTTTGAGATCATACTGTAGCCAAGCTCACCGGGCCACCACTTTGAATTATTTTTTGCGTTGGGTTTAGTGCAGTGTAGCGGACCCAAATTTATGCCCATATTTGGTGTCTATGAAATATGAACATCATCACTGCATTAACCAAATTTAGTTCTGCCTAACAATTAGAATAATATTTGTGTCCAGTAGCAGGGGTTTGGGGGCGGTAGCCTCCGAGAAAAATAAAAAATAACATTCTTGCTTTGAAAATGATCATTGCTGTCTTTTGTTTCTGACGTCATCAATTGAATTCAAGCATTTCTATGTCACAGGCCTGGCAATGAGGCTCCCTTAATATGTTCATAAATGTGCGTCCGTTATACTGCACTTTTTCCTTTGCATTTTAGCCGGGGATGTGACACCATTCTGGGAGAAGTTGCGGAAGACCTGGAACTGTTCATGGTAGACGATTGCCAAGATACACAGCTTACCTTCTGTGTGGACAAAGTCAAGGTATTATATAAGGGATAAATGTTGTTTCATTGAAGTTGGAAGTCACGCACATAAGATTTCCTTAAAGCAAAACAAAATAATCTATCCGAGAAACATCAGAAACTAATGCATATGTCATGCCATGGTTTTCAACTTTCCTCTGTTTATTTTTCCAGGTCACACACATAGAGCCCGAGGATGACTGGTTTATGCAAGGGGGACTAGAACCAAAGAACATCATTGAAGAGGATGATGGAAAAACGTACTTTTATCAGAAATGGTGAGATTCTTATCTATACATAGCGAAAAAAAAAAAACGGTATAATATTGTAGGATGGATTATATCTTCACATTCTTGAAACTTCCTTTTTGATAATGTTCACCATTAATTTAGACTTATTGTTATGGCCTTTGCGTTGCAGGTACGATGTTCAGTTGGCCAGATTTGAAGATTTGCCTGAGGTTCCAGAGCCTGAAAATGAGTCTGAGAAACTGACGTTCTGTCCTGCTTGCATAAGAGTTAAGGAGAAACAAATGGTAAATACAAATTACTTGCAATGAGTTCTACTGAAAATAAGGCTTTTTTATATAATATGCTAGATGTCCGGGGTAGGCCTGTGTCGAGCGAGCAAATCCTCGATTATTATCGCACGGCTGCTCGAAAATTATCGACCAGCTCCCATAAATATCGAGTTTTTTAAAAGTAATAACCTTGATGATGTGCCCAACATTTTATCTACTTTTTATCTGCAAAGTATTAGGTTTCCCACTGTTGTAAACATGTTTTAAACAGATGTGAAATATTTTTCTAACGCCAACGCTCGGTGTATAGTATGACAACGTTCATGACATGTTGATGTATGACTTTTTTCACGAAATAGGCTTCTGTACTAATAACACAGAAAACTAAAAAATACCGGAGTATTGATTGATTTGGAGGCATCGAGTATCAATTTTAGGCATAACCCTCAATAAACAGCCTTAGTCTGGGGATCTAAGATGTATATTACCTCAGTTTGTCTTGAGATGGATGCTGTCATACTGAATGAACTTGAACGACTCTTTTGTTTTGTATACAGAAAGAGATTCCACAGCTGTTGGAAGAAATCGAAAGTGGGAAAGGATCATCTGTTCATTATGGCCTCTTGTTGTATGAAGGAGAGGAGTATCGTATTGGAGACTGTGTCTACCTTGATCCTGAAAGTTTCTCCTTCAAAATCAAACCGGCGCCTGCTCCCAAAGTTAAACCTGATAAGAAACGCGAGGTATGTCCGGAAACTTTGTGGATTTTTTTGATGAATTATGCTTCCAAGGTACTTCAGTCTTGAAATATTGCATGTATTGCAGTGTAATATTTTTATTTTTTTTGCAGCATGATGATGATACCTACCCTGAGCTATACCGCAAGGGAAATACCTACATCAAAGGATCCAATGAATCTGTTCCTGCACCTTTCTGTATTGGTCAGCTCAAGGATATCTACATTAAGAGAGCCACCTCTTGTGACCTTGAGCCAGAACAAGTCTGCTTGAAGGTCCGGAAGTATTACCGACCTGAAAATACACACAAGGGAATAATGTCTGCCTATCAAGCGGACATGAACATCCTGTACTGGTCAGATGAAGGTAAGATGCAAAAATTATTGGAAGGTGAATATACGATAGAAGTTGATGATATCGAACCTCACCTCAAAACCACATTAATAAGACTACCTCTAAATGGGCACAGAATTTCTGTCCATTCTAAAATTTAATATTGGCCATTTTGAATACCTCATTTGCAAACTACTGATCTGTTACCTTGAATCAACTGTTGTCATAGTAGAGCGATTCTAGTATAGATAATGCGATTACCTCAGTATATCAATAATTAAAAATGTAGTGTGCCTGGTAAATTTATGAAGTGTTCATCAGATAGAAACGCTAACTGGGCTGAGTCTTAAATAGTTCACTATCTTTTATTTGACAGAGGCAACTGTAACCCTTGCTCAGGTAGAAGGAAAGTGCATGGTTGTTTACGGAGAGCTGTTGGATATTTCTCTTGGGGAGTACTTCAAGTCTGGTCCAAACCGTTTCTATTTCACGGAGATGTATGATGGAGAGAGTAAAACGTTTGGGGAACCACCGGCCGATGCTATGAAGATGAGTGTGAGCAAAAAGGGCAAGGTGAGTTTTGCATCATAGTAGTGTGAATCCTAGGGGTGTGTACCAGTTCACAATATATATTGACAGCACCGGTACATTTTGGTGATACAATAACCGTGATTGATCG
Organism: Alitta virens; assembly: GCA_932294295.1. Taxonomy (NCBI): domain Eukaryota; kingdom Metazoa; phylum Annelida; class Polychaeta; order Phyllodocida; family Nereididae; genus Alitta; species Alitta virens. The sequence continues at coordinate 50,792,526 of OW028573.1, forward strand.
TGGCAGTTTTGGTAATGTCTTCACATGTTATTTTAGGCAAGAAAACTGTTAAGTAGTTTTGATGAACTTCTTACATAGTAGTATAGGTGAAAATTTTTGCTTATCAACTCATCCTGAAAATTTTTGCTTATCAACTCATCCTGAAAATTGTTGCTTATCAACTCATCCACCTCCATTTTGTTATGCTGAGCTCGTGTGAATCTTATGTAAACTAAAACGCGGACACAGTGGACTTTTCTCGTGAGAAAGCTTTTGTGTTGGAAATATTTTGATAAAAACATTGATATTTTTTCAAGTACTTGTATTTTACTTAAGCATGTAGTTTTTTGTTGTCTTGAATTATGATACATTCTCATTTATTATTTCTATAGGGCAAGGGTAAAGGTAAAGGAAAGGGCAAAGGGAAGAGTGATAGCGGAGAATCACAAGATCTTCAAGAGAAAAACGGCCTCCCAAAACTTAAGTGCCTGGATGTCTTCTCTGGATGTGGAGGTAAGTAAACTTTAATAAGAATAATTATTAACTGTATTGTATATATGTATGTATGTTAGTTTATTAACCAGGAAAAGCATAACTTATCTGGCTATTGTGATTATATTTCGGTGAAGCGTTTCATTACTTGCATTTGTTAAAGACTGCAATGTAGCAAGAATTAGGTATCACTTATCAAATTAAATACTTAACCAATACGATCAATCATATGTTGTAATATTAGCTTTCCTTTGCATTTTCATTCAAATACAAGGCATATTTTAACACAACTTGGATCACATCCTCTGACTGAAGGATGAAACAAATGACTTCATTCAGCGAAAGCTCGAATTCATTTCCAGAAAGCAGCTGATTTCATTCACACAACATGATGTGTTATCTGTTATATTCAGGTCTATCAGAAGGTTTCCACCAGTCTGGTATTGCGGAATCTTGTTGGGCTATTGAGAAAGAGGAACCTGCTGCTCAGGCATACAGGTTGAACAACCCAGGGGCCACTGTCTTCACTGAAGATTGCAATGAGCTGCTTCGACTTGCCATGCAGGTTTGTTAATTTATTGTTGACAATGTTACTGCCAAAAAATGTAGGTCTGGTTATTTTTTAATGAAATTGCATTACTACTGAGGTATTAAATATGAAGCTATGAAAGCGTTATCATTACTGTGTGATGCCAACTAAGTCATTATTTATGATCAACTGCCAGAGCTAGATGATCACAAATTTTACAATTCCCCATGGAGCAGTCTTATATGTGCCTTAGCACTGACTTTGACTATAAGACAATGCTAATTTAATGTCTTATGGATTTACTGAAAGATCCCTGGCTAATTATCATACCCTAGCCCTTACATCAATTAAAAGCTTTCATTTTGGAATTTACAGGGTGAGCAAAAGAACTCTGCCGGACAAAGACTTCCTCAAAGGGGAGAAGTTGAACTGTTGTGCGGAGGACCTCCTTGTCAAGGCTTCTCAGGAATGAACAGATTCAATTCTCGCGAATATTCTCAGTTCAAGGTAGGTATGATGAAAAGTCACAAGTTTTTACCAACATAAAATGTCGTACATGTGAACACAGATTAGATTTGATGATTGCTTTGTAACAAATTTTAGGGGATGCCACGTTATGTTTGAACACTATTGGAGCATTGACGCATTTAGCAGAAAAGCTTTTTAGGGGAATTTTGTTTCTGTATCCTGTTTAATTGCTGCGAAGTGAGATTGAACAGCTGTCTGCATGTTAAAGTCACTATATATAGTAGTTCTCCAGTGTTTTCATATATATCGAATTTCTTGGTTATTTTTTCAGAACTCCCTCATTTCAACATACCTCAGTTATTGTGACTTCTACAGACCAAAATATTTCCTTCTGGAGAATGTGCGAAACTTTGTTTCCTTCAAGAAGAGTATGGTGCTCAAACTGGCTCTTGGTACACTGGTCCGAATGGGTTATCAGTGCACCTTTGGCGTTCTTCAAGCTGGCAGCTATGGTGTTCCTCAGACACGCAGAAGGTGGGTCTTCGTGGCTAGCATTAATTGGAATGATTCAAACACGATTTAAATACATTTATTAAGTTATAATAAATTATATATTTCACTCTTATGTGTCTATTAAACGAATTACTACTACATATTTATTGTAGAAGCACTCCTTAAGTTGCTCTATGGACATTACATTATGCCCTCACTAAACAGATAGATCCTCTCCACTCGCTAGCTGTCAGTGGTACAACTTTTATATAAGTTTTTGCAATAATTTGTGAGTGGGTTTTTAATGTGCTGCAAATGTCTTCTTCCAGGGCAATCATCTTGGCAGCAGCCCCAGGAGAAAAGCTTCCATTCTATCCAGAACCCACACACACCTTTTCGCCTAAAGGGATGCAATTGACTGTGATGGTAAGTTATGCTCTGTCCGCCCAGTCTCAGAGATGCAGATTTTCTTCGTTTCTCAGCAACTGTATGGCCTTGAGAGACAAATGATAGCTCATTTTGCTGCTTACCTGCTCCGGTAATTAAATTTCATATTGTCATTGAGATCGGATCATTCTTTGCCCATGTTCTGACCAGTTCCCAAAATCTCCATAGGATTAACATTGGGAAAGAATATATTTTTATGATCAACAAATAAAGACAATCAGAAACACGTCGCTACTACTAACGATTGTGTTCGATGATGATGTCATAGAAGTAGCTGCACCACCTTGCTGATAATGTAGCGGGGGCATTTTTAATCCTATAGAATTAACCAGTTTCAATGGTGTGCCTGACAGACTGTAGATTGTACACTGACCAAATGTGAACTGTTCAGACATGTTCACATGTCTGAAGTATTAGTAAAAAAAAAAAAAATTCACATTTCACGAATCAACAGCTAATTAGAAAGACACCCGTCTACAGTATGTCTATACAATCAAGTAGTGTATTCTTCCAGGGCAATCAATGTTACATTTGTTATTATACAGGTGGATGATGTTAAATATGAGAGTTGTGTGAAGCGCATGCACTCTGCACCCTTCCGCACAATCACGGTCCGTGACGCTATGTCTGATCTGCCAGAAATCCGCAACGGTGCTAAAAATGACGAAATCTCCTACAATGGGGATCCTCAGAGTCAATTCCAGAAAGTGGTGAGATTATTACACCAAATATTTTTTCTACGACTTAATTGAGCATTTCAATGAGTAGTCAGTTGAACCAAATACATGCTTGTACTAACTATATGAGACTTCATAAATTACAGATCCGAGGCAACCAATACCAGCCTATCCTCAGGGACCACATTTGCAAAGACATGAACGCGCTGGTGCATGCTCGTATGCAGCACATTCCTTTGGCTCCTGGATCTGACTGGAGAGATTTGCCCAACATAGAAGTGAGACTTCCTGATGGAACAAGGACTAAGAAACTGTGAGTTTGACTGTTTTCTTTCTGACAGTGAGGTAATGATCATCAAAATGTGCAGTAAACTTCTTGTCCAAAGCATTAGCCAGGGGAACATAATAATTGTACACTGGAAGTGTCAGTTATTTAATGTTTCTAAAAATGAAAGGACTTATAAGTTCCTTTGCAATATCTGGGTTACTGTTGTGTTAGTGTGATTAATATACTGTCTAATCTGATCTAATCTATAATAAGATGTCAATTTACGATACTTTCACAACTGGTCAAATTTGTATGCTGTGAGGTGTTGAGACCTTTCATTTTACACTTCGCAATTTTCTTGAAGGGCTTATGAACATCATGACAGAAAGAATGGCAGGTCACCGAGTGGTAACCGCCGAGGAGTGTGCAGCTGTGCTGACGGCAAGTCTGCTTGTGACCCGCTGGACCGTCAGTTCAACACGCTCATACCGTGGTGTTTGCCTCACACTGGCAACAGACACAACAACTGGGCTGGGCTCTATGGACGTTTGGAGTGGGATGGTTTCTTCAGCACAACGGTCACTAACCCTGAGCCCATGGGCAAGCAGGTGTGTGAAATTAGTGTTCATTAAGATCAGATTATCTGACGGCTATCTAAAAGTTTATGTGTGACAGATAATATGAAATGACCATCGTCTTGTATTCATGAAAGATACCCATTGGGACCAAAATTCATTTAACTCTAATTACAACATTGCAGTAGCACCACAGTAGCACCGCAAGTTATGGCAGCTTCGTGGGACGAATCTTAGTTAAATGTTCTTTAAAGTATTACAATCTTTTAGATTAGTGTATTAGCTATAGCTAACCACGATTTGGTTTCATTTCCAGGGCCGCGTACTACATCCCGAGCAACACAGAGTTGTTAGTGTGCGAGAATGTGCCCGTTCACAAGGATTCCCGGACACTTACAAATTCTTTGGAAGCATCCTTGACAAACACAGACAGGTAACATCCTTTTCATGTCATGTATTTCATAATTTTTGGCTTACATCATCTTGCCATTCATTTGGAAGGTAATTATCTAGATTTACTGGTGTGGATTGTACTTTATGCCATCGCTTAACTACTTCATATTCTTTGCAGGTTGGAAATGCTGTGCCACCTCCTATGTCCAAAGCTATTGGTGATGAAATCAAGAAATGTTTAATTTGGAGGCAACAAAATAAAGCTGAGAAGAAGATGGACACTGAATAATTCTTGAAATACGTCCAACCCCTCTGAGTAATTAGGTGGACATGTACCTTGATGATGAATTGAGAATCCAATCTTAACTACTGAATTTACGCAATTTTACAAAGAGAATTTTAATTTATCTTGCATATATTTTACAGGAGAATTTTTTTTTTACTTGTACAGTCTATACATTCTATTTCAATTTGTGATAATTATTTTTAATGTATATTGGTACTGCATCATGACTGAGATGCTGACAGTGCATGACAAAAATAATTATAAAAAAAAATTGTACACCCAAAAATTAAAGTTTTTAATTGCAAATATGTCTTTTTGTGAATCTTTCTATATAAACTGAATTTTTGCGGTTGAGTAGTCATGTGGTGACGACTTTCCAGCTGTCTTGACCTAGGCTGCAAATTGGAATCCTCTTTCCAAATCAATGAGATTGTGCGTAAAGTGCAGCCCTTTAAAGCAGGTTCTTGCAACACCTGAGAGTCCATTCATATTACACATTTACCCAAAGGGAAAACATCCAGCTGGGATGTAGCTCACGAAGAGTGCCCGGGCACATAAGGCAACCCAGCACTACCTGGGTTAACTTCTGTGTATTTCTGAGCATGGTCAAGTGCCTGGCCCGTTTGGTCTCCGCATAATCGGAGGACAGTTTGATGCCAACCATTCTTCTACTGCAGAGATGGCCAGATTTCGTAAGGATTCTGTTGTAAGGCCAGGGACTGTCTACCCAAAATCGGGTCAAAGATCACATAAATTACACCTCCAAGAAGCCAGCAATGTGGTTGGTTGAGCAGTGAATTGGTTCAAAAGTGAGCTTCCAGTAGATGCCCAGGTTACTGCGGTTCTAGGGCTGAGGATGACTTCAGAGAGGACAGTGGGAATTTCTATACACAGTATCAGATGATTGGTCAGAAAGGTATTTAAATCTTCACAAATCAAAGACAAAAGCTATTGTTTGCGACTCAAATTGTAACCAATATACCAATGATGACAAATACTTCAATTTCTAACTTATAAATTTATTCTGCGAAGCTCTCAAAAACACTCAAAAGGAAGCATTTAAATTTGAATTACTACATTAAATGACAGCACTATTAATAACAGCATGCTGTTCACTTGGTCCTTTAACAATGCATGAAACTCCTGGATAAAGCTGCACCACACAAAATTACATAAACAACAGTGAAATATAAATTTCAAGCGCATGATAAACAATAAGGCAAACGTGCTCTTGCCCTGCATAAGCATCAAGTACCTAAATGTACAAAATAATATTCAAACCATACAATAATATCAACAGTTTAATAATATCAATATATGAAATATTAAATGCATTATAGACAAACCTAATATGTTTATTTCTTCAAGATTAGTATTGTTAATTTATTTATGCTGACTAATCACACTTATACAATATAGGTAAGCCTTGATTAAACAATGAAATGAAAGTACAAGTCATTGTATCACATTGAAATCCATATTTGGCAAGGATTTCCAAATATCATGATGGTATCACATCTTAATAGACTTGTGGAATATGTATTTCCAAACACTGACACATTTGGAAGCCAGAATGGTGTCGCCTAAGCGTCGTTGACTGATCACCGAGATTTCAGGAGGTTCATCTTTTTGTGAAATGTATTCTACCAAGACATCATCAAGTCTGAAAAGTAGAGGATTATTGCTTTAAAAGAAGTCAGAAGAGCCACGAGTGTAATGCCATTTGAGTTCAGTTGTTAAAGTGAAAGCAAGATTGCAGTGAAGACATGCGATAAAGTGGATATGATGGCCCTGGAATTACGTTATCTTGAGTATCATTCCAATTGTGCAATTCAACTGACTCTCACTATAACTAAGTATACACATGTGCTCGGCTGAAAAGGGCTCTTCAGGGGTTAATTTTTCCTACCGAAGGGTCATTAAAACACGTTTTCCCTAGACATGGCCCTACTTTTCTTGCAATGAAATTCTTAGAGATGGTATCCTGTTTTAGACTATGTCTGGTATGGCTGATCCTGGTGCCTATAAAACTCCTGGGTTGAGGATGAAATCTAAATAATAATAATTATATATATCAAACTAGAGCCTTGCGGTGCTGAATCCAGAAGGTGCTTATATTGTTCATGTAGTGGATTGGTAGAGTGTTAGTGCTAGAGTACTACCAAATGGGGCTATATTAATTATAACAATGACTAAGAGTTAATCACTCAATGCAATGTGTGAATGAGTGCAACATTCTCAGCTCCTTGGCAGTGGCTCTCAACAAAGCTCAAGTGCAATTAAACATTTATACATGTCACTAGTAATTGCATTTCTGGACAGGTCTGAAAAAGGTGGGATCCAATTAGCGGTGTTTCCCGCCATTTTTGCCGCTTGAACCTAGTTCTTAAATTCGCCACTGAGGTGGGTTGCATACAAGGGCAAGAGCCACAAAAACAGCGAAATGCCGCGAAAATAGCGCTAATTAAGCATTTTTTAGCAAACTACTGATATCTTTCTAAAAAACTAACAAAACGAGCCGAATATTTTTAATATATATATTATAAAGTATACTGAGCCCTATGTGACACTGTTCAGCTTGATATCCACTGAGGCTATTCATTTGAAAATTTTCCTGAATGTTCCACTCTCTCACATCTCATCCTCTGAACATTGCTTTGCAACCTTCTGGATAATAAATTGATACTTTTCTGGGGTTTTTTATTTTAATGAATTTGTATTAATGCGGGATTAAGCAAAGACGAATTTTCCCAAGACAAGGGTCCTTTTTTTCAGGCCCAAAAATCTCTATCACTGGGTATGGGTTAGAGAGTCTCAGCCAAGCACCCCCGTACATTTTTAAGGTGAGACAAGTTCAGTATGCACTCAGGAGGGAGTTAAGACTATTTTCCTATTGTTCTGAGAGGGATATAACCAACAAAAGTGTTAGTTAGGTGGAGTAAAATCCCCAAATCAATTTGCTTACCTGTGCTTCCAGTTGGGCACTTGTTCATCACCACTCCTCTCTTCTGGTTTGGTGATCTGCATCAAAATGCATTCGTGCAGTTCAGCAAGGAACAGGTCCGTATTCAGGTGAGGTAACAGGCCATCCAGATACGTCTTTTCAATATCAGTTAATTCTTCAGTATACGTGTTCCGAACTCTCTCAAAGGGGTCCTGCAAGAGAAACACATTCATGTTTAAATAAAATATTGCAGGTAGTTTTCAAGTCAATGTGCTTCGTTTATTCAAAATCAGCTACTTAAATTACCATGCTACTTTTAAACTTACCTGAGCAGTTTTACTCAAAACTTTAGCACTTTCATGATTCAGCAGTAACCACAGCGCTTTCACATGACGCAATTCACATGCTTGTTGAGCCTGTTAAAAAATTTACAACATATTAGCACCTAAGTAATGACATACAAGAAACATTTTCATTTGTACAGTTAGGGAGTAAAGATAGAAATATTCTTACTTTTGGTGGGAAGTAAGAGGTATTCAAGCCCAGAGTTTCAGACAAGAACCGAATGAGCATTAGGTCCTTGGGTTGGTTACGGAAAGACATCAAGAAGCCAAGAGCTATGTCAAGATTGAGCAGGCATTCTGTAATATCAGAGAGGTGACGAAGTTCATCTTGTATCTGGCGCACGACACTTCCAGCGAGATATTCCTGAAATAAGACACATATAATTTGACAATGTGCTGTTTCACAACCCATACAGAACTTATTTCAAAATATTACAATTTACAATATTTTATATGTCATATACTTCAATTATGCATTTCTTTCATATTTGTAACTTCCAACTTTCTAAGCTGCCAAATAAAAATATCAGTATCAGTACCAGAACTACATAGAATATGTGCAGCTTTGAGTGTCAAAAGTACATGATAACCGTACCTGATGGACGATGTCATTCAAATTTGTTAATTTTGTGGCATTGGTGAGATCTTCCCTGAAGAGGACCTGCTCAACCTGAAAAGATTAATAGTATTCTTCTACCACCAATCAACAAGCCAAATGCAGGAATTCTTCATATATTTATAGTGGCATGGCATTGGCATACCTTGATTTCAATGAGGGGTATGCCTCTCAACAGACGTTCTTCCAAGTGTCTCTGTAGTGCCGGGAAATTGTAGGCGATTTGCAAAGTCTTTCCGACTTCAAGGGAATAATCACAGTGAGCAAGGAAAATGGGCAGCAGGTCTTTCTCTGGGTGGAAGTAGATCAGATTGGAGGGGAAAACTTCTTCCATGCTCACCACACCCTCTTCCACGCTGCAATTAATTCAGCAATCATAAATTTGAAACTTTTATGATCATCTCACCCCCAAAAAAAACTGCAATAAATGCATTACACTGAACTCACTTAACACCGGGCAAGGTTCTCAAGAAGTCATTTTGCAGTCCGGCCAAGTAATGAATGAGGCCAACAGCACAAAGTCCTAGGCCCTCGGTGGCAGGCAGAAGAGTGGCTATCACAGTCTTTTCCTTTCGAATGGGTTCACTGGTGTATTCTTTGGGGACACTCCATCCACCAAAAACTGAAAATGTAAATGGTCAACAAAACTTATTATTACACATGTCAGCAATCAATGACACTGCTGAGCCACAAAATTGCGGCCGATCTGGAAAGGAAATCTCACAACAAATCAACATCATGTGAAAAGTCTATATATTCCATAGTCAAAGATGCAACATTAAACAAGTTGTAGCACTGATGATTACCATAAGATGGCAAGAAAGGGCGCACAATTTCCCAAGCAGCAGCAAAGTCATCAATGTAAGAGTTATAGGTCTCTCTTTGGATCCGGTCACCAACATTTTTCAAGTATCGATCCAGGGTCAGTCTATTTGCTTCATGGTAGTACAGAACCCTGTGGTTCTCCCTCACCAGGCCACGCACCAGTCGAGTTATATTTGGCAGGTATCGAATGGCACTCAGCTGATCATGCTGCAATCAAAATAAGGGGACAAAGTTAATAACTAGAAAATATTCACGGATAATTTCGCCATTGTGGATAGTACTCATGCACTACCTGGCAAGCAACTCAAATATCATTTATATATATAACCTTGACCTTAGTCATTTTCATTTTACCCCACAAAGATCTCACCTTATCTAAGAAATTGTTAAGGACATCACAGTTATCAGGATCAGCTTTTTCAGGTTCCGCATTGTTGCGTTTCTTCTTTTTTGCTTGCTCCTTTTGTTCTTTCCGTTGACTGCGGTACTCATCCAGCTTACTCAAGACGTCCTCCAGACAAATGCGAGTCTTGTATCGCCACAAACTGTCCAGCTTGAACACATCCTTGAAATTCAGCTTCTTTGAGACGTCTACATCCTCATCTTCCTCTTCAACTTCATCACTAGCTTCATCCTCATCCACCACTGGATCACCATCCTCACCTTCTTGTTCATATAGCCTCTTTAGATATTTGTTTTCGCCTGAAAGCCACACAATATTAAGATGCACAGTGGCCATTATAGACAGACAATTGTCCTGCACTTCATCACTATGATGCATGACTGTGACTGTTACAGTGTGACAGATATATTTCAATTGTCTAAGGCAGATGACATGATGACATGCTGAGGTGTTATCAAGCACAGTAGCCTGCATTTAAATTTCTTAGTCACATTTCAATTATTAGATTCGCCAGCTGACACTTGTACTATGTGCTATACTTATAAAAGAAAAAGTGGCACACTCCAACTGAGACTGAAAGAACGTTCTGCAGCCTAGCCAATGAGTGGCCTTCTCCTGGGCACCTGAACGTCCCAAGTTTTTGAGGAGTGCCCTACCTTCTTATTTTTCAGTATTCTGCGTATTTAAATTAATAAATTTGTTGTCATTTGCAAATAGTTAATTTCGAATTTAAGCTGATTCTGTGACCACAGGCGTTAGATGTCAACGTGAATAAGTATCTGAGATTAGGTGCAACTATCTTCAGTATCTTGAGCTTATCACTTACCAGACAATATAGCCGTAGCTTGCTGCAGTTCGTCATTGTAGCTCTAGAAAACAAAATTAATAATCAGCATATTCATCCAAAACCAAAATAAATAATTTTGGGCATAACTCAACAGCATAAGAATAGGTTAACTTACATTCAAGACAGGATTAAGGTAGGTGCTAGCAAATGTTTCTTCCCACTTTTCTCTGCTTGATTTGTCTTTAAGACTGAAATGGGCTCTAATTCCATCTACAAACATTAAAAACAGCTTTAAAAACAGGGTTACAACATCATGTTCATACCAACGGGAGTGGATAAAGGAGAAAACCCTAGTGTCAAACAATGACTGTTGTACAACTGACCTGTTGAAGCAATAGACTTGAGCAGAATGTGCATCAGCTGGAACACATCATCACGACTTTTGTTGATGCATCTGCACAAGATATCGAGGTCAAAGACGAGATGGTCCCAGAGGAATGTATTGACAGACCCAGTTTGTCGTTTGATCATACCATCAACATCCTGTAAAAAATGATTTATTAACAACTATTTTTCTGCTCCCAGAAACATAACCATAGATGACAACTTTACAGGGTGTCTGCAACTTCCTTGTAAGGGCTGTCCCATTTAAAAGTGTGGTAGGGGTGGACCCCTCCCACTTTTGGTTTTTTGAAGACTTTTTTTTTATAATATTAAGATATTACGAAAATACTGGTCAACCACCCCCTCCCCCTCTTTTTCTCTTTTTGAGAACTCCCCCTCTCCCTCCTCAACGTTTTTCAAATTCTTCCTGTCGGCCCCCACCACCCACTTTTAAATGGAAATTGAACAAATTAATAGTTTTTGCAAATTTTGGAATCAATACATAAGACTATGAAAATTAACTTATGTACACAATTATTACATCTGAGGCTTCTCCATGTGATCATAATGGAGCATGATTAATTTTTGTTATACAGTTTCTTACTTGAAAAATTAATTGAAGCCACAAATTCTAATTTTTTAAGACTTTTTTAAGTTCTTGAATACGAGAAACTGGATTTAAGACATCAAGACTATTTAAGGATGTGCAGCCACCCCGCTTTTTGTTTTCAGATCAGGACTGACACACTACTGCACCTTCATGCATTCAAAACTATATTATACTATAAACTATATTGTAGAGATACATTTTTAGGGTTTCATGATCAATAATGACAGATAATTTTATATAATAAGTATATTTAAGGAAAATATGAAAATGTGGTACTCTTTCAAAAACTCATATCAATGACTCTTTGACCATTACATCAGTAACATTTTGCCAATGATATATCTAGATTATAGTACTTTCACTTTTAAGCTTCATTTTGTCATTTGTTTCATCCTTCTTCTTTTTTTTTTATAATAATGGAAAATCTGCAAAAAACTGCTAAAAACTGTGATGCTTCCTTCAAATTCCTTAGCATCCCATACTTAGCAATGACAGCCAAAAATGTTGTACAATTCATGTGCATACAATTAAATATTTGATCATAGTATTGCCATACTTAACCGATTCAACAGTTTTTGTTTATAATTTGCAATTTCATAATAATTAGTTGCATAATAATCTATATTACTTTCACTTGAATAAATACTAATTCAAATGCCATCGATTTAATGCAAATCAGCAACCCAACAATTCAGTAACTGAACGAAATATGGCAATTGATAATATATAGTTGCTTCAGTTGCCAGGTAAATGTAAACAAACAGCGCTTTTGCTTAGGATCATTACCATAGCCCATATATGACTATTTGGACATATAAATGATAATCTTAGTTGTAGATTAGTTAAGGGAACATGCTATTGTGTTGATAATTCTAGCGAACTCAATACTCCTTATTGTGCATAAAATCTTTGAAACAGAACAATTACATGGCAGGAAAAGGATAGACAATACTTTTTATGCTCACTTGGCTTTACCCTGAACAGAATGGCTTGCTGTTAATAAGTAAGATATTTGTAAGACATTATAACCCACAAAAACACTATTATTTCACACTTAACAGAATATAATTAACAATGAAAAAATTCAAGAGTTAAAAAAATAGGACATGTTGGACTCTAATTAGCATTGCGTAACAGGCTATGTAGGCCAAGTGGCAATTGTTTCGGTTCATCGCACACACTATATATGAAAACTCAAGAAATAATATTTTTCCAAATTTTATAAAACATAGCCAAGATATATCAGTGTGGCTATCACAAGGCACCACTAGGCCATATTGAGTGTTACTGTATAAAATTTCATTAGAGTAAGTGCATTAGTGTTAGTTCAGCTCCAGAAACGAAAGTGTGTGTTAAGAGTTCTGCTCTCGAAATAAAAGTGTAACGCCCGCCTCCTGCCTGTTGGACGAAAACTTAACAATTTTAATGATGCCTGTGTGCTATACATGTGGGATTCGCTGAGGGTTTAGCTGCAGCGCAGCCTATGTTTTGATGATTAATCAGAATTAGGAGAAGTAATACTGTAAAATTTTGCAGCATTTTACATGCAACACACCTGGGGATTATGGTTTGCCCCAGCATACATTGCAAGATGAACGAAGAAACGAATGACGCTCATTGTGATCCTGTTCAGTTTTCGTTCCGGGTATGGGTTTTTGGTTCGTAAGTCTGCTGGTCCCAAACAATGTCCTGTCTCAGTCGTATCTCGTCTGAAACATAAAATTATTATTAGTGCTGACATGACTTCTTGGGAATAAAGAGCAACAACAATCAAAATATGTGATCTAGTCATAACGCTCACATTTCATCTTTCTTGACATTCGTGACACCAGGCTGAGGTTTGTTGTAGGACTGACCTCCAATTGGAGCTTTGCAAGTTGGGCACAAAGAGTTATGGTCAGTCAGATGACCACACTGTAACGAAACAACAGCACATTAAAAAACCAGATCAACTTTGATGCAGAACCCAAACAAGACAATTTAAATAAAATAGCTTACGTTGTTGACCATGAAGATATGCTGATTCTGACATCCTGAAACAAAAATGCAAGAAAATGCTCATTATCCAACCACAGCCATCACACCCATCAAAAATCTAGACAGTAAGTAGATTTCTGATAGATTTCTAATGCATTTATGGATTGTGGCACTTACGATAGACCCCAAAATTTCCATGGCTATCCCAGCCGCCTTTCAGTTCTTTGGCCATGGTTTCAAAGATCTCCACTAAGTCATCCTGTGGCATTGTTGGTAAGAGGACACCCTACAAAAAACCAAAGAGACGGTAAAATTGAGCATACTCCAGTTGAACAATCACAACAGATTTACATGTGTGGCTGTTTCAAGATACCTGCATGTTCCGGGGTGTTTCAATGATGACCTTAAAAGGGTTGGTCAGGCTGTTTTCAGGTACATTTGTGAAAACAATGATGAAGTGAGTGATTAAGGCAGCGAGTGACTGCTCTGTGATATCACGTTGCGGATGGATTGTAAGCTGTTTTCCGTAATTTCCAAGTTTATTTCCTAGCAAACCCTTCACCATATCGCTGTTGGGGTCAGTATCGCACTTAGCGAGGCATTTCATCAATGTGGAATTCTGAAATATTGACAAAGATGCTTTTCATTTCACCTAACAAGCAATTTACAAAATACATTAACAGAAATAGATAGCTGTGATAAGTATCGTTCCTTGGACAAACCTGCACGTTCTGGTCATCCAGAATGTTATCAGCAACTGACAAGGTCACATCAACATACAAGGCCACCATCAACAGGCTTTTCCGATTCTTCTTCGGTAAATTCTGCAATTATAAGTTGAAGATATTTTTAATTTAAACAGTAAGAATGATGGACCATTGGTGTACAATGTACTGGAAATTTTACAATTACTTGCCTTGTAGGTGTTGACAAGTGTGCGATCATCATTTGCACGACATGCTTGTCGAATTCCAACCTTCAATTTTTCAAAAGGATCCCCATAAATGCTGAGAACGTGAGGCTGGTTGAAGTCCTACAATATAATTGGCACCTCATTAAGTATTATGCAACAGCAGGTTACAAAGATAACGTTGATTCAAAGCAACATGAATGTAGCATAGATATATCAAACCTTCGCAGATATAGCTGGTGGTAAAATCCAGACGAGGTCTCTGTGGTTCTTCAGCATCTCCACCACATAATCCAGGCCTGACTGACGCACTAGTTGACGCAAAAGATACCACCTAGAAACAGATAATGGGCTTCAGTCAATTCATACTTTCTTGGGGCATCTATTTTCACTTTTCTTGTAAGACCCTTCAGTCAAAGTCATTGAACATGCCTGTTGTATACATAAGATATCTCATATCTCGCAAATATTAAACTAGGCAAATTATCCCTTGACACACTAACCTTGCGTAATCTGTCCTCTCATGGGAACAGACATTCTCAGCACTTTTCAGCAGGTTTCGCAGTCTGTCACGAGAAGTGTCCTTCTTCAGGATAAATGAACGGTACAGATAGCCACTCAGCTTGTCCAAGCAAAACCTGAGCTTCCCAACAGCTCCAATGGAGGCCATGGACAGACCAGGATTATCCAGCTCATCCTCAGCTTCCTCAAAATAACCTCGCACTCTCTCCATCTCGTTGACACTCCCAGGCACAATTTGTGTCACTCGGTGATAGAAGGTGTCCTGCGGATGGAAATAATAAGCACAGAATATTATGTTGATAGCTAAAAATTTGTCATGATGGACACAAAATTAAGCATTGGTGAAAAGATCTCAAGAAATGATTTACCTGGAAGGAGTGGACAAACAGCAGGCAAAGTTGCAGCAGCTGTTCCTCATCATTTCCCAGAAAACGTTTCGCTTGATTAAAGTAGCGATCCATATACTCCTCTACACGATCAATTCTACAAATAAAATTTATATCTTTAAGTTACATGACAACATAAGTGACAGCTCCTTCAACTACAATGTATTTTTTAAATTAATTCTATGCATTATACATTTCCCTCCACTGTAGATACTGCTGTTGACATGCATTTTTAGTAAACAAACCTTGCTCTCAGCAACAACTGCAACAGTAGGGACCGTACAACTGGAGTTGGATCTATACAGTCATCTAGGACGGTCAGCTTCTTTGTTCTCCTTGCCACACGTTCATCAGCCTGCTCTTCAGCTTCACGCAACTTGGACTCTCGGGTGACACAGCTCAGCAGCATCTCCACGACTTCTTCATCGACTGGCTCATGCCCAACAAACACCAATTGAGCGATGAGTTCAATGAAGAATGTGTTACAGCGTTGTTTGTACCTATTGTGGGCCTCAATAGCTTCCCTGGAAAATGAAGTACAGCATGCATTTCATGGTAGAGAGGTATACGATGAGACACAAATCTGAATAGTTGCAAGAATATAATGAATTATTATGGGAGGATTTTGGATCATCTCTTTTGTTACTGTGTACCTTCCTGGCGCTACTGCTGGCCGCATGTGATCTTAATATTTAGCTTTTAGTAATGCAGAATACATGATTGGCACTAATCCTCCTTCACATGCTACATTAGTGGTGCAAATGCACCTCTTCATGAGGTCTTTACGACATCATGCATCATATATTACTGTTAATCTGATGATATATAGACTAAAGGTGAACATGACTTTAGTATAGTGTATACACACTAGTTGAACAACACCTTAATCTTCAAATATCAACATTAATAAGTCTTACTTCTTCTCAGGAATGACAACGATCTTGAAATTTTTCGGCAGTTTCTTCTTGCAAGTGGGACACACCTTAGGGTCATCAAACTCGTTCATATCATCCAAGCAAGGTTTGCAGAAAATGTGTTCACAAGGAAGTTGCACAGGTTCCTTCATGGCATCTTTACACACTCCACAGCTCTCCTTGATTCTACAATCATGCAAAACCAACATTTCAATTCCATTCAAGATCACAAAATACCGCAAAAAGATCACAAAATACAGCAAAAACAATAGATTATATTCGCACCTCCGCCATAAGCACATGACCTCTGTTTCAATGCATTTGACCATTAGACATAATACTCAAAAAACAATTGTGATGATGTCAGAATGACCATTGTGGACAATGGTCAGAATTGTGATGTCATACTGGTCAAACGCACTAAAATGAGGTCATATGTGCAAATGGCTGAGATGTGAATAGTCTATACAGCAGTAACAGAAACACAACAGATACGGAAAAAGAAAAGTGAACAAATCTGAAGCGATTAAACATCTCACTTCAAATATATTTTGCTGGCTTGATCGTTACACAGTTTCATGATCTTCTTTACTTGTTCCATCGTTTCCTTTTTATGGAAGTCAGACTCGCCACGCAAAAACTGAAACAACAGTCAATGGAAGCTTCAATCATCGCACACAATTACATCGTATTTAAAAACAGAAGTTACAATGAAACTTAGTTCACTGTATTCACTAGTCATCAGTGGAAATGTACTCACCGACCAGACTGGGATCTTGGCCTTCATCATTGGGTCATCTCTGATCTGAGGTGATTGCACATGTTTGTAGAACAGGTAGGCAGCTTTCACTTTATCCCTCTCGCATCTGAAACAATACATCAACATTACATTGGAAAATTAACAATGACATGAATCAGTTCATCGACATTTGTGTGCAGCACTTTATTGTAGAGTGAAGTTTAGCAATGAAAACAAACTGTAAACTGATTTCATAATAACATCTGAATGATCTGAATACAAGCTGCTATTCACTCACTCTTACATTTCATATTTCACAACAACCAACTTTAACAGCAAAGATGCATACCATTCTGTCCAAGACAAACAGACAGCTATTATTCACCTGAGTTTGTGATGGTAAGTTCTGCAATCAGGGCCAAACTCTTCATGAGACTGTCGCAACTGTTCGATTATACGTCCAAGTACAGGCATCATCAGTTCCACTTTCATCAGCCACGCCTGTCGCATTTCTGGATCAGCACCAACTTCCTTTGAGTCTGGTTTCAGCTGATGGATGCACGCCTCCACACAAAGCATGTCCTGCGTCTGTCACAACCAAAATGATACTTGATCATATTCAAGATTTCAAAGATTATTTCTACCTTTCTCTCTCCAAAGAAATTCTACCATCCAATCATTATATCAACTTTATTTTAAACATTCATAATCACCATAGTACCTTTCTTCAATTATCTCATCAATGATCACAGAAAAAGGACACGTTAAATAGAGACAAGATCACAGAAAAAGGCCACGTTAAATAGAGAAATCATAGCAAGTAATGAAGTCTATTCGTACCATTTCTGTCGTCTTCACAAGAGGATGTTCCTCGTTTTCTTGCATCACCTTCTCCACTTTGCAAATTCCCTCGGGAAACACATTCAATAGTTGAGAAATGTTCTGGATTCTGTTAGAAATCTTTCCAAAAGCTGTGTGAATATCTGTCAGTTTCATCTCTTCTCCACCATCCTTTTCATTCTTGCAAGTTGTGATGATCATATCCTTGACAAGCTACAACATAAATACACAACCCACCACTGTTTACAAGTTGTACACCGAAGCATGGAGTCACTAGAGAAGGAGGAAAAGCTCTGTTATCACACACGTGCATCTATATTTTTAATGGCCATTAAAATTAGTTCTTGGGCAAAGTTGGTCCAGAGAACGGTTAAGTTAATGGTCATTTAATTTCACGCAGGCTCCCTTTGATGCTCTATGTTAGTCTCGCTGCTGCAGCAGCCAATCTGCACCCCTTTCAGAGGGGTTTTTAAATCTTGCGGTCCTAGCAGTTTTTGAGAGCCTCACTTCCAATTCAAGGATTTCCCAATGGATATTTTTGTTTGGCCCACAATGCGTGCGCAGAGTAGGGAATACCTTGCCCTTCAGATACTGGTCAATTACAAAGTTTTCCAGTGAAAATCTGTCCAGAAATAAGCTTATTACGGCATTTTAATCAAATGACAACTGCAACATGGCAACTGTAGTTATGTTTTACTTGGCTTTATTCAACTTGCCCTATCTTAAAATCGCTTTAAATTGCGTCCTAGAGAAAACATGTACTTGAAAGAACAAATTTTTGGCTAAATGCCAATATAAATTTTATTGGTGTCGGTCGATGTTATTTTAATTAAAAAAGTCATTGTCTGACAATGAAATGGACTTCTACCTGACTGAACTTTGCTTATAAATTGCAATTTTTATCATATCAGACAGGATATAACATATCATGTCATGACATAAAAAATATATACCATGTCAAAAAAATTATATGAAAACTATATTTGAAATAGTTACATAATATTATGGTTACACAGTTACTAAATTAATTATTTGCATGTCTGATGTAAATTAACATCAATATATTTCTCAACAAAAAATAAAATAAAATCCCCCCCCCCCCCCTTTTCACATTGTTGAGATATTGTAGGATATAAATATATGGTAAATTAGTTGATTTATATTTTTGGTTATATTGCTAATATTATAAAATATCATGATGTTTCTGTTCTGCCGTGACTGTATCTACTGTTCATCAGATTCTTTCTTTTAATTATGGTGCAATGTTGTATTAATGAATCATTTTTACAGAATAGGTAGGAGAACAATGCTGTGAATACAATCTAGTTATAAAAATGAGAGCACATGGGTGCTATTTATAAAACATTTAGGAAACCCCCACTTTATTTGGTCAATCAGCAGTTATTTGGGGTTTAAACCTCAGCAATGTTTATCAGCTGGGGTCATAAAGACAGGCACCAGATTATCTGCCCATCATTAAAAGACCATCGCGACATACATAGAACGCAATAAAATCCCAGCTTTCCACTCCTTCTCTAGTGACTCCATGACCGAAGGAACATTCTCATTTCAACTTCCTCAGTCTTCAGAAAATTCATAATCGATATTGGTAGCAGATTGGGCCAACAATAATTGCGTAAATCTTTGTAGAGAACAAAAGACAACATACCGAATATTCCTTTTTCTCGTCAGAAGTGACAACCCGATACACCATGTGCACATAATCATTCAAGTAAAGGCCAACGACTTTCTCCATTCCAATCTCTTCATAAGCTTGTTTCAGAATCATTCCTATCTCAGTTTTGTGAAATGTGTTGTCCAAATTACTCTCTGGTCCATCTCCTGTTGGAATTGTCACACAGAAATTGAACATTGATCCATTTAATAATTCACAAGGCTAATTGAGACCATCACTTGCTATACATTTCATCACAGAAAATTCAGAGTTACAGCTTTTCTTTGACCAATTATTATATATAAAAACTAGAGCACATAGAATGTGCAATTGGCGCGCAGTATGTGTTTGATACTGCACCAAGCGGGTTGCAGTCAAAACGGCCTATTACCAGAACAGCTCCCACCAAAACGGCCCCTAGCCTAAACGGCCTCCCCTGCTTTTTAAAGTGCGTTTTTCAGCGTCCAAATCTCGCATGAGACTTCTTTTCAATATAGGCCTAAGTAGTGTTCTAGAGGTTGCCACCAATAAAAGTATTTGTTGCAGTTTTAAAATTTTAAGTTCCTAGTTCCTAGCCGTTTATGTTGGGGGCGGGGTCTAGTCAAGTGGTCCGCCCGACAACTGGTCCTCTGACCAACCCGTCCGCCTGTACAGCCGGTCCGCCGGTCAGGGCAACTGGCCCGCTACTATGAGTCAATTGGCCCGCCAGAAAGTCAACTGGTCCGCCACAAAAATTTGCGTGAACGGTGTTAAAATGTGTTAATATTTCTTGTATCTTTAGGCATTTATTTATAATGTCATAATCTGGTAATTTTGCTAGCCTTGCCCAGTAGTTTAATGTAATTATTTTCTGTCTAATTAGAAGAGGGAATCTATAAAAATAAAAATAATTATGTATACATGAATGAAGTATTTAAGTTACAGAAGTGTCCTATTATACGATTAAAGAATTTACATGTATTGTATACATGTATGTAGATTACAGAAGGCCTGCAGCATGATTACAGGTGTGTCAAACGAATTGCAATTGACACATGATTACAAGCACATGGAGCCCTGATCACAAGGTTGCCATGTGCACGGTATGAATTGCAATGAGCAGCTCAGATAGGACTTTAATCACCACTGATTACAAGGGAGTTAAGTGATATTACTAGGGGAGGGGGGCGGTCGACGGCCGAACTTGCACCCCCGCGAAGCCACTCGCACCGACAGGTTGCTTCCCGGTGGACAGGTTGACTTTGGGCAAGGGCGGCGGGCTAGTTCCCGGCGGGCTAGTTCCCGGCGGCCGTCATCCGGTGGGTGAGTTCCCGGCGGCCGTCGGATGACGGCGGGCGAGTAGGTTTCGACGGCGGGCCAGTCGGTTGCGGCCCAGTTGTCAGGCAGACCACTTGACTATACTCCCTGGGGGCCATTGTGGTAATAGGCCGTTTTGAGTGTAGAGCCTCCAAGCAAGGTGATCACTGATTGGCTGTTATATGTGGGAAGTACTTATTTCGACCAATCACAGCGCATAACACAAAGTAATCAAAATGACGGTTGTCACTGATAATCACGACGATCTCAGCTACGTTTTGAAAGGAAATTGGTTTATATTTTGCATTTGAGGGACAGAATAACTGTATTTTATGGATGACCGATATACTTGAGCATTTTAAGTTTTAGATGTGCAACAAAGGCCGTCTGAAAACAGCAAAATTCACCGTGTTATGCGGCAATTTGCACGGCCATTTCCCCGAACATGCACGAAACTGTACAACGCACTTCGGTAATTTCCGTCGGAGTTCGCCATCTTGTGACCGGAAACAGCCGAGGGACTTGCGGAGGCAACAAACAACGATTTCAAGAAATGTATGGAACGCATAAAACAAAACATGAGTGGAAAACACTCCAAAGGCAGTACACTAAAGACGGACAACGTGGCAGGGCGCTATGACATGTAGATGTAGAAGTATGCTATATACACGCTTGAACGTATACCCGAACTGGCCTCATTGGATTAACATGTAAGTTCAAATTTGCCGCACGGAAAATGGCAAACCGGACGCATTACGCGCAAACTTCTCCTCCAAGCAACTAAAGTATTGGGGCTTTGCGCCAATAATAAAAGTTCATTAAGAATAACTGCTGGTCCCAAGTTATTTCGTCATTTGGTACAATTGTAATCAAGCAATGCTGAGTTCAAACTACCCCCTCCCCCCCCTTTAGATCTTGTGGAGAGATCCAACACCCAAAATAATCAAACATTTATCAAGTAAACGATGACAATATTGAACCTGCAATGTCCTGCATTCTGTTCCAATCACGGACTTCAAGCAACACTTACGGGCTTTTCTGGCTTGCTCTAGTAAATCATCCAGAATATCCTTGATGACCCAAGAAAAGGGCAGAGAACCAGACATCTCGACTCCTCCATACCCAGTCATGCGAACCATGAATTCATCTGGCAGTTTCTCTGAGTTCACAGACACAAGGTCTTTGTATTCCAGGATTGTAGCAGCAGGACTGCTGAACATCTTCAACCATAGACGGTGAAGCCAGTGTCCTGGTGGGGTCTTTTCCAAGATGGCCATGTTGTTGTTTGTGTCTGCATACTTCAACAGTCCAGCCAGTAACGGTGCCAGCTGTTTCTCGATGTGTGACATCCATGTTCGTCTGTAAATACAATTGGAAAGGCTTCCATTCCCATTCATCACTAATGAGTGAAAGAGAACTACTTTAACCTACTATAATTTAGGTCAGGTTTATTTTACATTTAATTGATTGTTGTGTTATTAGAGAAGTGGACTTCACATAGGCTCTGTTCATGCATTAGCCATTAGCACATATTACCTCAGTGCTAATGACCTGTATGACGTCATAAACCTACCCAAGTCAAAATGACCATTGTGGACAATGGGCAACTTGGTGACATCACATCAGCTGCACTTAAATTAGGTCATATGTGCAAATGGCTGATGCACGAATAGGGTTTTTAAGGCCCTGTGCTATGGCATATTGCCCTCTACAATGAATGTATTGTGAAAAATTAAAAAACAAGAGTTAACGCTGTTCGTTGACATTTGACAGTTGACATTACTGAAGCGAACGCCCGCTATCCAAGACGATCGGACAGCATAATTTAGTCAAAAGTTGATAATTTTTCACAAACTATACATTAAATAAAAGCCAGAATGTCAAAGAACTGGATTGTGAATAGAAACGGTATCCAATCCCTCTCGAAACTGCAAAATTTGCCATGTTTTGGCAGCAAACTTGTCCAGCAAACTTTCACTATCAGCATGTATACCAAGAATATGGCGCAAGTGGACTCGTCCGGGTGAGTCCAAACTGCATCACGCGAAATTAATCAGACGATCTTAGGCCTTCGGAGTGAGCACAGTTCATCTTCAGCCATGTAACTGCATAATGCAGACTGTATAATCAATGCAAAATGACTAAATCTGCACAAATTAACCGTGAATCAACTACTGACAATCAGCCTGCATATTATCCTTCTTGAACTGCATAATAGACTCTTCGTTGATCATCACAACTGCATTTTGACAGCTCACTGCATAAAATTAACTAAACACAAAATGACTATCTGGAGTCTGCTACATTATTGCGAAATGACAGGGAAGTTCCCTTTTCAAGACTGGCACAATACCAATTAATTTTATCAGTATGATAACTGCATAAAAATTATCCTCCCTGCATAACTGCATGATGACTGTACTGCATATTTTATATTCATTCAAAAAGAAGATTTATTGCATTTCTTTCTCATCTGATAATAAATGATATCAACTAGATCAACAGCTTCTCCATTCCTGCATAATCATGCAAGAGTCTTGAGTAAATTCAAGAAGTATTTAACTATTCATTCAATAAGCGGTTAGGTAAATAATTCTGAAAAATCATAAAATCCTCCAAGGTGGAGTGTAACAGTATCTTACCCCTAGTAATGAATGCTGACATACTTTACAATCATCATTACAAACCTGAATGTGCCTATCTCACTGATGTTTTGCAGTGCTCCGTTTAGCCACTTTCGAGCCTGGTCAAGGCTACCAGCTCGAGATTCCTTCTCATTGAGCAGTCCTAAGAGTCGCATCTGAACAATTGCAGCAAAGTCAGAATATTCTGTAATAGAAAAAGGGTAAATTTGCACAAAAGGTTTTAGTAAACAATCTTAGAAAATACAATTTCACTTTTCTCCAACATTTCCATAGTTACCTGTGACAAATCCAGGCTCAGGGAAATGTCCTTTGATGGTATGAATCCTCTCCAAGGTGTGCTGGTGATTGATGTCTCTGAGCATCGTGGCAGCCTTGCCGCAGCAACTAAAGAGCAGTTGCTGCAGATTTAATTCACCTCCATCTTGGGCCACATGCTCCTCCGACACTTCATCGGTCTCCATTTGAGTGTCATCAGTGTCAATATTGGCATCATCTACTTTCATGCCTGAATCATCTGCACTGGTTTCTTCCATCGCGTCATCGGATGCATCATCTTCCATAGAGCTTATATCTCTCTCCCTCTCAGGTCGATATACTTTGATATCTTCATCTGGCTCCTCAAGAGGAGGCATGTCAGCAAAATCTTCCTCTTGCATTTCCCTCAATTTTGCTGCACTTCTTTTCACTTTAGGCACTGACTCAGTCATTCTGGTGTCCACCTGGTTGGTCATTCTGGTCAAATACTGTCTGCATTTTGGGTCCTGCTTGACAGCATCCTCAACCAATTCTCGCACTGATTTCTTCTTCAGTTGTTGGACAAGTATTTGATGTGGACTTGGTCTCAGGTCATCCACATGAGCACTAAGCCACTTTCCTCCCTAAATTGCAACAAAATTTCACAATCATAATAAAAACGAACGGTTAATACCACATCACAGTCATCCCAAACTTTGTATCTGCCAGAATTTCAAAGTTTATGATATAACATCAATGGCATGGTGTTGAGTTATTTCGCAATACAAATTCACGCCAACCTGGAAACTGATGAAACACCCTCCCTTCTGACGAGGCAGCTGGACGACCAAGGCCACATGGGTGTTGCCTATCTTTTCCTCTTTGTTTTCCTGAAGTTCTTCCTGGCATTGCTTAAATGTATTCATTATGTGATGGCGAGCACAGGCCAGCAGTTGGTTATGCTCATTTCCAGAGTCACACTGAAGAATTAACACTCTGTCCCAGGGCTTCTTCAGCATGAAGAGATTCCTACAAGAAGACAAAATATTAACTGACTAAATGTGGAGGAATCAGAACCTGTCATCCAGTATTATCTTAACTTGTATAATGAAGAACAAGTAACTGAAAAATTGTATATATATGCACTCTTAGTGCAATTTATATCTTTATTTGGTATATATAACCCTGAAGATGCCAAATTTTAAATCATTATTAGAATGCAGGAGCAGCAGGACTGTTGTGTAACAGTTATAAATGTCTATTTAATTAATTTTCATAATGATAGGCATGCCATTTTAAAGCATAACATACTTATTTAAACTTACCTCAGCATCTTACTAAACTGCTGTTCAGTGTTGAAAGCCTGCAAACTTTGAACATACACTGCAATGCTCTCCCATCCCAATTTTTGGGCTACTTTGTCTTTTTCCAAACTGGAGAGCAACTTGCCATATGTCGTTATCTGCAAAAGACAGCGGAACTGCAGTTTTAACTCTTAACTTGCACTCAGAGATGATATTGCATTGTGAGCACGTTACACTATATAATCATGAAGCAACCATTATATTAGTCTGAAGTGAACCTGGGTCAGAAACAATAGTCGGTTGTGAAATGGATCGGCGAATTACTCAGACCCTACCACATAAACTGACATAAAACTTCACATACAGTCATTAAATAGCAATATCTTGCTAAAATACCTCGTTTTTTTTTCTGTGAATCATCGTCATTTCTGCCTTTTAAAAGAGATTTCTTAAATTTATTGTAAACAGATGTCGCGAATGTTTCTCGGACGTCGACGGCATAAAATGCGGACCTGCAGTCATTTTTCCACCAGCAAAGATCGTTTGCTTGTCATGTATAGTACTGTAGGTTAATGCTCTGATTAGCAATTTATTTATATATATATATATATATATATATATATATATATATATATATATATATATATATATATATATATATATATATATATTATTATAGATTTTGATTCAGACACTTAAAATATAGGGCCTACAATATAAAAGATTTAGCATAAATTTAAAACAAATGTCAGGAAAAATGTATAAATATACAATATGTATATGTCCGGAAGAGAAAGAAAGACAGAAAGATAGAAAAATTAAATGCAGAGCAAACAAAATTAGAGATATCAATTAAGCTAGTAATATGCTGGTCTAGGTCTATTTGTTTATTATACCTTATTAATTTCATATATTAAATGTGTCCCACGTCAAAGACCAAGTGTACCTTTGATTCAGAGAGGAATTAAAGAGATCTGAGAATTAATGAACTTGATATTTATCAAATTCTCATCTTCATGTACAAAGTGAAAAACGGGAATCTCCCTGATGTATTTACAAATATATTCAATTTTAATGAAGAAACTTATGAAGAAACTTATGATCATACCACATGTCCCGGAACCAAACTAAGAATTCCCATAATGAGACTCAGTATTTGCCAGAGGGGCTTCTTTTTTTTTTTTTTAGGTGCAAAATAGTTTACCTGTATTTAAAAAGAAAGTCAGGCAATATTTTACTTGAAAAATAGAACCTTAAGTTGGCAATACAATGCATATACTGTATATGTACATATCCTATGTCATAAATATAATAACATAATATGTAGAGCAGCTGTTAATTTAAAAAAAAAAATCTTTATTTGATTTATTCATCATCATATTCATCACTATCATATCTTTTTATAGTGACATATGTATCTTTTCTGATATGAAAAAGTGTCAATAAAAGCTATATATATAGCATATTTATGACATCTTTTATATTTATCTTAAATTATTGTCCAAATTATTTATTATTTATACATGTATATAAATGGGCATAATATGCCAGTTAGCATCATTTCTGTTGTAGTTTCTGTTGTAGTTTCTTGGGCGACAAGGAATTCGGCCAGATCTATTTCATTCAATGCAAATGGTCCGGACTACCATTATATATACATATATAATCTTAAATCAACCATTATTTATCCATAAATGAACCACTACATATAAAGTCATACCTGACAAAACTTGGCTTCCATGGGTTCATCAAATACAAGATGTCGGTGGAGGTAGTCTGCAAGAGACTCGTGACTTTGTTTGGTGAAATAAATCTCCACGACCTCTTTGAAACGCTGAAGTTCCACAGGCAAGCGCATCAAGGCCTCTGGATCTGCACTCTCAAGAAGTATTTCTTTGGTCTCTTGCTCAATCTGATCAGTCAATCAAGAAAACAATTATTACCCTCTTTCAGTTTTCATCCACTGTCATAAAAACCATCCAACTGTACATAGCATGATTCTGATTGGGTTAACTTACGCAATCCCTGATGTCGGGTGTAATTGTACTGATAACGTTGGGTCCAAGATCCTTGGTTATCTGAAGAACCACAGTTGCAACAGCATCCACATGATAGCCAACTAACAGGTCAGCTGGGCTGCGAAACAATTTTGTTGAAGTTTTGAGAGCTGATTTATATACTTATATTTATCTATTCCAAGTTCTCTATGATACTGTATCTCATAAAAGCCTGACATATATACAGAATGAGGAGCCATCTGAAGACATGGCAATTTACACAAAGTGCATATATTTATATATTATTGCATGGTTTGTTTTGTATTGACCCACGTATTCACCCTGCCAGCCAAAATTTTCCCTCGGGCCTAACAATATATTTATTCTATGTGTCATCTCACCCCCGACCCCCCCCCCCAGCCCCCAAATGCTGTATTGAAACAGCCCATATCTCCCATCGAGAATTTTTGGGTTATTAGGGCTGATACATGGCCAAACATAGAATAAATATCTATATTTCTTGTAGCTAACTCAGCCTGACCTCATCATCTCATTACCAACAACTAATAAAACTCATCATTAGTCTTTGAATGTCCCATGTTATGTACTGTAATGTCTATGTATTTGTATAGCACCTATTTCAGAATTGAATTCTGCTCACCGGCACTTGGCATGGAGTATGGAATCTGGGGTAATTCTGAGTTGGTATCTTGGTATCAGAGTACGGTATCAGAGTTTGGCATCAGAGTTTTGGTTTTGGCAGCCGAGTTTGGTATCACAGTTGAGAGCCGGAGTGGGATTCGAACCCACGTCCTGAGTGCCAGTAGTAGAGCCATTAGGCCACAGTGCTCTATATCCATCCCCACATTACACACTTTCTAAGCTATATCTATAAGTTACATCCCTGATTTACATACCTTGACTTCTGGGATGCCCTTGCCAATTCTACAGCCCAACTTTGCAAGTTATCTACGATATCTTTCTGATGCCGAGTAAGGATGGAACTGACATGCATGAAGTGTTTTTCCAGACGATTTATGAGTGGAATGGAGAACTTCTTGTAGACCGTTTCTTTCTCAGCTACAACCACTAGTCTATAAACAAAGCAGAAAACTTAAAACGATGGCCAGCTGGAGCTTTACTCAACTTTTTGCCTTCAGTTGATTTTTAAGATTCTTTTGAAAGTAAAAACAACGCATCTAAAAAGTTATTGCAGAAACTGACATTTAACGTCAGATTAATCATAGTTCCTATTATATAATAATCTTAGAGTAGCTGTCAACTGTGAACATAAAAACCTGAAATCCTTGTGAACAATACACTTCACGCGCTGGGTGCCAAGTCCAAGGTCAACAAATCTGTTGGGGCCCATGATGATGTAGTACTGTAAGTTTTAATAAACAGTGAATTTGTGATCTCTAAAGAATTTCTAGTACATGTATAAGGCAGCCAAAATTTCCGATATAAAATTCAAATAGAGTTTTTAAGTTAATAATAAAACCACAATTTAGCTATAGCACATGTACAAACCTGGTTGAGTGCATCGTAAAGACTCTCATACAAGTTCTCCAAATTGTGAAGAATGACTGTGCGACCAGCTTCCATACACATCTTGATTGAGTTGATGTTACGGCACACCTAAAACCGGTGAGTAGGTAAGTTAATATGCATAATAATAAAAAATTTCATAACATGCTGTTGTTTTGTTTGTAATGTTAATCCTATGGACATTTTGGGAACTATCCAGAACACAAGTAGAGAATATACAGACCACAAAGTGCATATATGTGGCGCGCCACGGGAAAAGGGGGCTTACGGGTGGTGACGTCATAACTGTGAAACTGGCGGGAAAATGCAAGCAAGCCACGGTGCGTAATAAATGATTGTCACATCAAAGACAGATGACATTAACTGCAGAACTGGGGCCGATCAGTTTTGTCCCAGAAGTTTATATTAATCATACTGCTCTCTCCCTCCAACATTGAATGGACTCACCCATGTTAGTCCCATTTCTGGGAAATGGGCTAGTTCATTTCAGTTTTAGGGATGAACGCCAATATGCCTTTAGAAAAATAGTTTTACTCCACAAAATCATTGACAAACATTTGTCAAACATAATTCATAAAGAAATACAAAACAAGTATAACCTTTACTGACAGTGTTATCACACCAGTCAGCGGCGGATCCAGAATTTATGAGGGGGGGGGGGGGCACAGTCATTAAATTACCTGTGCCTTGCTCTGACTGATGGCTATTTGGCAATGTAAAATCGGCGTGAACAGGGAGGGGGGGGGGGGGGGGTAGGGACACGTTGTCGACCTAAATGCTAAATTTCAAACGGCAGAAAAAAATAAAATTTTCCCATGCGCACGAGTTAATTCAAGAAAAATAATTTGGTACGGACGAAAAAATGTTTTTCTGTTTAAGTAAGTCGTGCACACGAGATAATTAAGTCGTGCGCGTGAGGAAAACGGGTGCACACTTCTATCACTATCTTTTATCTAGGCCTAATAGTTTTTATTTATAAGGAGTTAAAAGTGCTGTTCCATTCAATGGCCAAGCCCTCTGTAGTGAAGTGCACTCAATGACCCCAGCCAATTAGGACATATGTCAGAAAGTTTATTAGATCTAATATATCTTGATTGCAAAAATGTATTGTGTTGTATTTCAGCAACTAAATGTGCAAGAAAGATGGGGTTTTCAATTAAGTACATGAAATTACATGTTCTACCAAAAGGTGACAATCTTGTATATGTACATGTATTTGTACTTTTGCTCTGTAAATTCAATAAGCATTTACATAGCTGGACAGACAGATAGATAAGTAAAAGATAGATAGATTGATAGATTGATGGGTATTGATTGACCAGTTGATATAACATCTATATGTATGATTGATTGATTGATTATTGACCAAATTATATATCATATGTGTGATTGATTGATTGATTGATTTGTTCATTGCAGTTTACTGCAAGGACTATTTTTCATTGCAAGGAACAGCTTTTTTAAATGCAGAACTACCCAGATAGAATTTGTGTAAATGTTTCTCGCGCGCACCAAATGTTTTTCGAGCGCACGGAAAAAAAAAGATTTTGTAAATTAACTCACGGGGAAAACATTTATTTTTCGTAAATTAACTCGTGCACACAGGAAAAATTTTTTTTAAATTTTTTTCTACCATGTCCTCTTAGGGGCTCCGTAAATTTTAAAAACATTCATGTATATATACACTTAATTCTTCAAAAATGTGTGATATCAGTGCAAACAGAAGAATACCAGGGGTTATGAAATGTAGCAAACAACACAAGTTCAGCAATTTTGGCATAATTGCCACAATTATAAAAAAGAAAGGGAAATATATGTCAAAATGAAGCTTTGAAATTGAAAGTATTACGATGTAGACATTTTAAAAGACAAATATGTGTTTAGGTACACTAGTAGGTGAGACCCAGTTGATACAGGTTTTAGAAAACATGAATTTTTCACATTTTCCCTCATTACCAATATTCTATAGTATTTATGGCCATAAGGACAAAAAGGCACAACTAAAATATTTTAGACATATAATAACAAAGCATGTAGGTGCAATAGTATCAGAGTACTGCTTAGGAAAAATTGAAAAAATGTTTTCCCAAATCCTTAAAACAAAGTTGAGACATGTCAATGAGACTCTCAAAAGTCACAACTTGGCCATAAAAACTAATAAGATACCAAATTATATCAATGTATACAATAGTGTTGGAGTTCTGCTTCAGAAATTAAGTGTGACAAACCCACCTGCACACACACTACATGTATAACTTTTTAATAGAGTATATATACAGAAAGTCAAGTGTCAAGCATGGAACAGCTTGGCAATGTCATTACAAGATCTACAAATGAAGAAATCAATCAAGTTCAGTACATCTGCAGTCTACAATTGGTCTGCATTACCTATGCAGGTACTTCAAACCTCTGCCTGGGGTAATAAAGCTAAAATATGGAAAAAAAATTTAGGTGGTCAGCGTGATAATATAAAATTATTGGATGTTTTCTATTCTTGTTTTTTTTTACCCACTCTTTCTGACTCATATACAGCCTAATAATTTCATTGCAATGCTATAACTATAAAAGAAGGTGATGTTATTGCATGCAGTGGACTTTCAGGAACATTTTGAGACCGTTTTTCATTAGAAACTCAAAAAAGAACAATAATTTTAGGGGATCTGAAGAAAAAGAAAGCCAATTCAAAAAGTCTAATTTTTTTAAGGATCTTTTTCACAAATTTTGCAATTAAAAAATGTCCAGCCATATGAATTTAATATAACATTGTACCCGACTGTAACTTATTATAATAATCTATATGAGGCAATAAGAAAGTGGGGTCACCGCGCTTGTTTTCTACAAAAACTGACCTTTTTATGATGTCCTCAATTTGTCCGAAATAATACTCAGAGCATCATATACTTAAAGTAGAGCCTTTGGGCTATCATTTGGTATATTTGGCATAATTTTAGCATTAGATCTGAATTAGTGCTGTCCCTTTTTAGTTCTATGTTCTTACTCTCATATACGGAAGCCTTTTAGTGCCACATACAACTTTTTTTTATTATTATTTGGCGTTTTTGGCCACATTAAGAAGGAGTTAAATGATATTGCATTTATTTGCAAATATTTGCTTTGATTCGCAAATATTTGAGTTTTTTGCCACATAATTTTTTCCGAATTTGTGTCTTTTGCTACATAATTTTTTGTTCTGCTCAATTGGTTCCAGAAGGAGTTAAATAATTTTGCGTTTATTCGCAAATGTTTGCGTTTATTCACAAATGTTTGCGAATAATAGCAAAAAGATTCAACTATCCTGTAAAAAAATATATATAATAAATAATTTAAAAAAAAATTATGTAATGAAAAACACAAACATGCACACTGAAAATAATTATGTTGGATAAAACAAAGTGAAAAAATGTTATGTAGCGAAAAACACAAATGACGAAAAATCATGTAGCAAAGAACACATTGTAACGAATTATGTAGCAAAAAGTCACAAATATAAAAAAACTTTAAAATGAAATTTTTTTTTAGCAAAAGTGCGCACTGGAAAAATAAAAATTATGTAGCCAAAAACACAGATGAAAAAATATCATGTAGCAAAGAGTGCATACTGAAAAACATTATGTGGGAAACCACACAAATAAAAAAATTATAATGTACCAAAAATGCCAAAAGAATCATGCAGCAAAAAACACAAATTTAAAATTATTTTTATCAAAAAAACACAAATCTAAAAACAATTATGTAGAAAAAAACGCCCAAAAAAAAAGAAGTTGTGTGTGGCACTAGTAGGCTTCCGTAGTAAGAATATTAACCTCAGCTGGTCGCCCATGTTTGAGGCTCAATTGTGTTAAAAATGTTGCACATATAATTTTGAAATTTCAGAAAGATTTAGAAAATGTCATGACAAACACAATGCCAGAGTTTGGTAATTGTTGGTGAATGAGCACCCGAGATAAAAAACCAAATACAGAGGTTGTTTTTACGTAGGAAACCGGCTTTTTAACACGCCAATTTTAATGTTGATTTTTATTATTAAGTTATTATTGTAGCAGCTCAAAATTTTAGTTGATTATAGAACAGTTACCTCACGATCACATATCCAAATCTCGTAAGTTTTGAACAACGGATAACGATGATATGTCATGAAATGTAATGCATAGTTTTACAAGTGCCTGTGTTGCTCCTCATTACGTCTGCAGTGGTTATATGCACGAAAACATTAAATTTTTAAATACCACATATGACCACTAAATATTGAGATATCTGGAAATTTTTTACATTTCCATAAACTACACATTTTAGACAATTGCTTGCCATCAAAAAGTAATTTTTGAAAATTCCACCAATTAGCCCCCTTTTGACACGGTGCGTCACATATGATGACTGACATAAAAGTTATAAGGGGGTAAGCAGCAGAATGATGGTTCGTTTGTTTCTCTAGTCCTTGTAACACCTCGGTAATTGAAGTAAATCGGACTGTCAATGCTGACCGGACAGAGGATAAATGAACAATTTATATAGTCATATTATACCTGTGTGTATTCTTGATCCCTTGGAAAGCTGCTCCCATAGATGACAATGGCGTTCTCAGCGTGTGGTAGTTGTTGGTGAAGCAAGTCTAACGGAGTGTCCTTCTCAGTCAGTATGAGCAGGTAGCGTCCATCACTGCCAAAGATCATTGAAATTGCATTTTTAAAATATCTACAAACACCAATTAAGCAAAGCTCCACAGAGGGCACATGTAAAGATGATATGTTAATGTCATGAAGAATGAAGACATATGAAATACACAAATCGAAACCATGCGGAACAGTCATGTAGGTTAACAATTTGATGAATTGGCAGTCAATTTAGGTTAGTGTAAGATTCTGATAACTTACCTACTCAAACCATCACTAACAAGACTGGATGATTGTGGATCATCTTCAAATGTCTGTGTAGAGATAAAAACAAACACAAGAAAATCAGTTTTAGACACTTCTGCCGGAATATAATGTGGACATAATTGCGATAATTTGTAAGCACAGAAATATTTAATATCTCACTTACAAGGTTTTTGTTTATATGGTCTTCCAGATGTTGTTCAAAGATCCTGATGGGATTCTTTTGATCTTTGTCACCCAAATTTTCCAGTCCATCGAAGTTTCTCCAGACGGCATGCATCACCTTCCTCCATGACAACTCATTGTGTTTGCTCTTTTCACAGATTTGTACCAGCATCTTGATCAAGCTGTACATCAGGTAAACATATCAATGTTAAAATTATCATGTGGAAGTTCACTGAAGCCACTATGATTGTTCATGTTTGTTAATAGGGTAAATAATGATATGCAAACATTTTGTCTTTGGCCCATCTATAATTACTGAATTCATGAACCAATTGAATGTTGTGTACAGTATCCAACAGAAGTACACCCCTTTACAACCCTGCCAATACATTAAGATAACGTGCCACTTAATAAGCTTTGCCCGAGGCAGTACAACAACCAACGTCAAATTTCTGCTGACTGTTCAATGTATTTATAATAATTTATTTGGTTGTACAAAATGTAAGACGAATGACACAAAAAGACTAGGATTTTTAAATAAATATAAATTCCAACTGCATCGACTTAAAAAAAAATAGTGATGTTTACCAATTCAAAATTTAGCCATATAACGGTTGCTTCATTCTATATCGATATCAGTATTCCACTTTAAATATTGCCATATCGCAAAATGCGCAATTTTTCATTATCAGTATTCGCAGTTAGAAATGGAACCATTAGTCATAGGAGTATATTTCCCAAGTCATTATGAATTTGACTACAAAGTCAATTTGTTAGGCAATCAGTTTACAATTTAGGGTGGGGGCTGTGTAGTCAAGTGCTCAGCATGGCACAAATGTATATTTATAGAGGATAAGCAAAGAATCGAAACATGCAATTTTTCGATGTTCGCTACTATGCAAAATTGCCTTATTATAATATTAGGCCTTATCATATTATAATATTAGGCAGTTTATACTAAAGTGCTTATTGCAATGCACACCTCAAAGGAGACTTATCTTGGCTGCTATTCAGCCAGTCCCTCTAAAGAATTCCAATTCAATTTTGTGCTAACATACCCACAAAATGAAATAAATTCAATTATAAGTATCAAATTGCAATTCAGTAAAATATGCATATCTTTTCATCCTCCCTTTGTCTGGCACCATATTTCTTATTGTGTATGCACATTTGTGTAATTGCATTAATTTATTCAATCAATTCATAAAATAAGTTTGCAATATATATAATTTCTATTAACTTAAACAGTAATTTCATTATGTATTCTTTTGTTTTAACTCCCATGGATGGGAAAAGGTGAGATACAGTAAAATGTAGACTTTAGATGGTATAAGATAAAAAACATGTAAATAAAAAAAAAAATGGTCC
The DNA here is from genome assembly GCA_932294295.1 of Alitta virens. Lineage (NCBI taxonomy): Eukaryota > Metazoa > Annelida > Polychaeta > Phyllodocida > Nereididae > Alitta > Alitta virens. The sequence goes on from OW028573.1 coordinate 50,827,439, forward strand.
AGATTTTTAACTTGCACAGAAGAAAAACTATTTTTTTTAGTAAATTATATCATGAAACACCAAATTGAAATAACTTGATTAAATTACTCATATCCAATTTTCACTTGCTCGGAGATATCAGAATCTGTTCAAATTTTGAAATTTTTTTAACTAAGAAGTGAAGTTATGGTAGTTTCATATCATACAAGCCATATATACACTAATGGGACTTTAAAAACGCATTATCTCGGGTTTGTACAACATGTTTTACCTATGCGTTTTTAAAGTCCATTAGTGTATTAGTGACATTGGCATTTACCCGCTACCCTGCTACTCTCTACCCACATTTTAGATTGGTTTATGGTCCGCTTGGTCTGCATTGTCCACATTTTACACCAACCCGATTTCCGGGAAGGCAATGGATCGTGATCTTGTTTGATAATTGCTGATTATTGCATAAAATTCGCAATGACATAGGCCAATTCACAAAGTTTGAATACTTTTTGCGATTGAAAATCTGTTTTCCCAGTACTGCCATATTTTGGTTATTTTTCTTATCAAGCACCTTGTGCCTAACTGGAGTGAGGCTATCAATGATTTGAACCCTTCAAATGGTAGCGAAATTCACCAACAGCAAACTCTGCAAGTTTTACTGTAATCAGATGAACATGTCCTGAGATATTGATGTTTAAATGCTACGTTATTGGGAAGATTCTACAAGGGTGTACTCACTTCTGAAAGATACTATATGACTTACCTGTAGAAGTCTCGCAAGCCGAAGAATTCAGACCCATGCTTCAATCCTGTGTCGTACACTACCCAATAGGCTTGCTTGAGTGGCTCGATGAGGCGAGCAAGAATGTTTTTCGTTCTAGGATTGCTATTAGAAATGCTCCTGTAGGGAAATAAATAAATAATTCAGTTAGCCTTTTTTTATTAAATGGAAAGCACCCAAGCTAAAGAGACAAATAAACACACACACATATACATGTATGTGCTTACACGGCAGTGTTGTAAAGTTCATCCTTGCTTGGCACTCCTCGCTGTAGAAGTATCCCTCTATTGGTCTTTGCAGGATCTAATGCCCAGTTGGATATTCCAATGAACGCCACTTTCTTGAATTGTTCAGGAATTTCATCACCAATACAGCCATCCTCAAGCAATGGATGTAAAGTCTGAAATATTAAAGAAAATTTCAGATGACCTCACTGCAGCCAAGGAATTATAATAAAACCTAATAACTGTGTGATTCAGAGTCTTGAACCACACAGTTATTAGGTTTTATTTATATCCCGCAATAACCTCTCTATTATTATTTTTTATGAGAACTATTTTTCCAGCAGTGAGTAAGGATATTTTGCTTTTCTATCTGTTCTGCCTCACTCTGCTATCTATACAGAATTTATAAGAATGATATTAAACTAGAAGACTATATAGTAACTTTACCATCCAGTTCAAGAATAAACTTGTGTAAATTTCGAACAGTTAATCATAATCTTCCAGTCGAAACTGGAAGATATAGGAATATCCCTAGGCATTTAAGATACTGTACTATTTGCAATGAAGATGTTTTGTGTGATGAATTTCACATTATTTTTGTATGTAAGGAATTACAATCGTATAGACGTAAATACTTGCCAGCTTCTTTGTCATGGTAATATATCTGTATTGCGATTGCATGACATCATCAATTGCTCTGGCAATAAACAAGTTAACCTAGCTTTATTTGCCAAATATTGTTTAGGTAAATTCACTTAGTTGGCGAGAAGCCATGTTATTTTGCATACTTCTTTGAAAGTAACATAGGTGGTGCTAGTGTCGTTGGGACGACAACTAGCGGCAATATTCTGAAGTTGTGTGAAACCTTTACGTTTATATTTATTGTTAATATTAATTATATATATATATATATATATATGTATATTGTTGTTATTTCTCATACCCAGACTGGGTCTAGAAAATAAACATTTGTCATTTGTTGTCATTTGGTTGGTCGCCATGGTGACGACGTCATCATTTCAAAACAACGTCATGATTCAGCAAGGAGAGAGTCTGCAATATGAAGCACTTTCGGCCTTAAAATGGCGAGTTTATGGACATTTTGAGTATATTTAAGTATATCTACTGAAATATTTTTGGATTTTATGCTCATTTAGGACCGAAAAGTGTATTCAAGACATGTTGTTACCCAGAAACTATATGAACTGGGCCATTGTCACTGCTCAACTGAGACTTCAGCAAATTTTCATTGTTGACTTTCTAAAGCTTCTTCCATGTTAAAATTTTACTCAGATTGAAGGAATCAAAAAGTTAATGGGGTTTCTTACGTCAGTTGAGGCTAATTTTGTTTATTTTATAGATTTTGTGAAGAATATCCAGTTGAAGTGACGACTCATGACGTCACGGAGTTTGTGTGTGCTGTCCTGTGATTGGCCAGGCTGTTCTCTTTATAAGGGATAACGTATGTTATGAGGTTCACAACACTGAACCTCATGGTTTTTTTTATGAGGTTCACACTCTATTGCGGGATATACCTTTATATCATGTTTGAATACTGAAAGATGACATCATCAGGGTTATTTAATTCTACAGCCATTTAAGTCATATCGTTATACCCTTCAGCAGCAGTTGAATTTCAGCTATTGTGTAAGAAAATGATTGTCTATTGACCTTGTGAACTCTTCTATCAACATCGAGTTACAATAATCATTATACAAATGTAACTGACTTTCTCAAATTATGTCTGACATGATAATTTCAGTCTACACAAACTACTGGAAAAATGTCATTTCATACCTTCAGTGGCATATGAGGGGAGTCCTCTGCAAGCCCCACCTCATCAAGGATGACAACAGACACGAATTCCTTCAGGTGCTCCTTCTTGTTTTCTTGCAACTTGGCGCACTGTTGGAAGGTGCCAACAATTACATCAGCAGTAGAAAGTCTACTGCACTGGCAGGAAATCATGTGAGCCTGTAAATAATGCCGATTCAGTAAACCAGTTATCAGGTGTCAGGATGGCATAACATTAGCATTGAAGTGAACTATTGCATTATCAAACCTGTTTGAAGTTTCGGAAAAGCTCAGACTTGGCAGCTCTGCCCTCAAGAGCATTGTCAACAATGGTTTTGGCCAACGATTTGGAACTGCCGGGTTTTCCAACCAAGAACAATGGGATTCGAAGTTCAACACAAACCACCATCATGAATAAGTTCTCTTTCAAAGCCAAATTCCTTGCTATGTTGTCAGCAACTTGGACCTCTTCAACAAACACATTTTGGCAGCTGAAGATAAACATTGGTCAGTTTTTATGGGTCAACATAATAAGACGCAACTCCAGGCAATCCAGAATGAGGCTAAACTCACGCTTCTATCTGCTCCTGGATAGTATTGCTTCCGGTTTCTAGCTTACAAGGACCTCTGAAGTGTTCCCTAATGAACTTGTAGTATTTCTTACGATGTTCCAGACTGGCAATGTAGCAGACACCCAAAGCCAGAATTAGAGACCTCACAATCGGATCAATCTGAATAAAAAAATTACTACAGAATTGCAAAATGCACCAAACCAGTATCCTTACGTCACCAAAAATGCAGAAATCAATCACGAGTTGGAGCATATTTTGTGCATACACCATCATCATCCTCCTGAGAGTCCATGTCACTTCTCGCTTCATCGTCACTCCCTACTTCTGTATCAGCGTTGCCACCGGTGTAGTGCACAGTGTCCTTTTCTTGTCTCAGTTTATCATCCATTTTCATAAAGAGGATGTTTCGAAACTCGTAGAACCACATCATAACTCGCATGACACGTTCCACATCTCGCAAGCTCACAAAAATGCATTCATCCTAAAATACCAAGGAAACAAGTTATACTTCTACAAAGAACATAGTTGATTTTGATCAGAAAATTTTCAAAAACTGGCCTTTATGCCACTCCTTACTTTGTTCTGTCGAATGTACTCCTGGGAGGCAGCAAGGATTTCACTGATAACTTCACAAAGATCTTCATTTTGCTCAAAATTTTCTTCCCTCAACTGCAAATATAATAATCATCAAGCACTCACCTGTCTCGAACAATAAAATATGTAAAACACACAGTCGACAGCATACTTACAAATCTGATGACAATCTGTTTGATGTACAATTGCTCTGTGTCAGTATTCAGCTGACCAAAGTCCCACACCAGTGGCAGGAGACTCTGAGGCAATGCTTGCACACGATACACCAGCTGACGCATTGGGATTTCACCTAGAAACATAAATAACACATTCAGCAATGACAACATATACATATTTCATAAATAAGTTAGTTCAGCGATTGTCCTGAAATCTGCTTACAGAATTTAGGCTACAAGATCACACAATCATTCAGCGCTTAAATAAATTTCCTTTCTATGGGTCACATTCCCCACTCACCAAGCTTCTCTTTTGTTTCATCGGCCTTCACATAGTAACCAAGACCAGCTTGTTCCAATTTCTTGACCATTTCTGGTGCGTGTCTGCCAAAGCAACATACACATTACAGGCATTTGAGGATTAAATAGAATGAAGGAAAGCAGAAATGAAGATGGTGGATGAAACACCATCCTGTCCACCCGGCATTGACAATCACATTTTCTTCGATTTCTAGGCAACTATATGGCCTAAGGAGACAAATAATCCATCTTTCTGCTGCTTATCTACACCAATAACTTCATTCATAAACTCATTGTGGTAGGTTGATTCTTTATGTGTGTTCTGACCAGTTCCCAAATTCTGGATACAGTCCGTCCTTCTTATATCGCGCCTCTAATTACCGCGAACCTTCGTTATTCGTGGTACCCGCATGTCCCCCAAACTGACCAGACATTGATTATGTAAGGTTATGCTAATGGCGTCGATCCGCAATACGTGTATACACATGGCCGTCATACTATTGTCTCTGAACATCTAAGATTAATAATAATAGTGAATACATGGTTCTTTGTTATTGATTGACAGTAATAATAACTCCTTCCATAGCATTTAATTGCAATCCGCGCTTATCTAGTGAATTCAGATTAGACCAATTCTTTGAACTGCTTTGTCAATTTAAGTGTCAGAGGTTAAGTGCAATTATGCAGTTCACAAAGGAATTGAAAGCACACTATCTTCCTCAGTAGTAATTAATCTTCTGATTAAAGATAGATTTAAACAAATATTTGTATAATTGTGTACACATAAATTGCTATGGTGTGGTTGACCAGAAAATAAGCCTATTTGCTGTTATGTAACAGGCTAGGTAGGCCAAAACACGATCGTTCCAGTTGAGCGAGCATGACGTAAATACCCGCTAGGGGGCATGGCAGGTATACTGCGTTAATTAGAGGACCTCCGTTATATCGCGGTTGTGATATCATGTCCCCCAAGGACCGCGATATATGGAGGTCAGACTGTAGAATAATATTGAGAAAGAAAGGTTTTGTTCTGACGAAAATATTTAATGGAGCAACAAATAAATTACATCACAATTTTGAAGTCACTGTGCTAACGGGTGGTTAATCTAGGGGGCAGTTTTAATCGTATGTCAATCAACCACAGTCAATGGTACGCCGGACAGAGTGTAATGATGGTCCACCGAGAGGTAAATGACAAGTCAACTGTAAGAAAATATTATGTCTATCACACATCTGATGAACAGCATCTCACCTTCGATAGGGATTGCATGCAGCAACAATCTTCAGTCCATTGCACAAGTTCAGAGGACGACCATCCATTCGCTTGTCAACCATGATCTCTTTAATCAAGCCAATAGCCTCAGTTGTGTTCGCTTCATCAAAGAACAGCACTGTTTGAATGTATGCATCTGGTCCTCGCAAGTCTCTGATTTGTTGCATGTTGGCGTTGGCGGTCAAGCAAGCATCTTCAACTTTCTTTCGAATATCATCCTCTGTCGTCCCACCATGAGTCTGGTTAAAAGAAAACCGTAGTTAAAGAAGACTCATTTCAGCTACTCTAAGACCAAATGAAAATCTGATATTAAGAATTAATTGGTCCTTACTTTCACTTTAATAAGGTTCTTGATTTCTGACCCAGGGGGCACTTGCAGGTCACACATGAACTGAATCAAGCGCGTCTTTCCACAACCTGTTTCTCCCATCAGGACGACAGGAATACCACATCTGATTGACAGACCAAATCTCATCAAATAAACAACATTACAAAAGCAGTGGGTTTTACTAACAAGATCAAACGGGGGACTTTCGAGCCAACAGGGGGAGCTCCATATTGGTCCAGAAACCTGTGTTTGATGACGAAATCATACAATCAGGTCAATGAGTGCATTCATGACGTCACTAAGATTGTAAAGACTGGCACGCAACTCCCCCTGTTGGCACAGAAGTATCCCACTGAAAGGCATTGCCATTACAGTGTACATGTAAATATTTGGATGAAAATTTGGTCAATAAATTATTTGAATTCAAATTTGAATTAATGTCAGCACATCAAACTTGATGGAGATTCCATTTAATACTGAGGATCAAGATTTGTACCTAAATCGCATCTGAATAGCCAGGATTTTCTTCACATTGTCAGTGGTCAGTTGATATGTATCGTCTGGGTCATAGATTTCTGTATCAGGGACACCAATGACTTTACATAATTTCTCTATCTTCAAGTCTCTGCAAGAGTCAAAATACAAATACACCTAAATTATCTCATCATACAACAGCCATTATATGATTCATTACTGTGTGAACCCTTCCATCTGCTCTTAGATCATCTTTTATTTAGGCACAAAGAACCACTAAAATAACAGTTCTCACAACTGCCCACAAAATTTAATTTTACATTTTTAAGACACAATGTTATGGTTATGTGATTAACAGAGTAATTTGTCAGTTATGTCGACGTGAAATTTGCTTTAGCTTTATTGAAGAAGACCAGAAATGAGATACATGGTTTTGGTATAACAGTGCCTATATGTAAGGTTAAGCATTTTACAATACCTTGGAAGGCTGTCAAATTTCTCAATGAGATTGACTCTATTCCTGAGCAGGGCATCAAACAGTTGTGCTGTCATTATTTTTTCCTTGATGACTGTTCCTTTCTGGGGGTCAATAACATTGCCACTGGCTCTTTCAATGTTGAACCCTAGGAATGTCATGGTCACAGTATCATCATTGAAGAAGAGGAAGGGGTGTGGGCTGAAACGAGAGCAATAGCAGTGATAACTCAATAATCCTTTAGTACAGTGGACCCTCGTTAATCCGAAATTCGTTAAACCGAATCCCGCAGTAAAAGGTTATTTTGGGCATCAAATAGCATTTGTTTATGTATAAGCAATGCGCTAATCCGAACGTTAGGTAGCGTCAGAGCAATTGACCCGCATCATTCGATGCTGGCTCTTTATTTTGTTTGAATAGCAATTAATAAACAATCGTTCTACATGGGATGTCCTCCATTGCACTCACCAGTGCATTAACATACCCCAAATATTTAATTGCAATTAGGCCTAAATTGGGCAGGATACTATTCTGGTTACAACGGTTGTGGATCGGAAGCAAAATTGTCATAAATAAAATATTCATAAATGATATATACACTGACTTGAGTAACCATTGCAGACTTATGAGTTTAAATGTTCATGTAGATTTTATTTATTTCACAATTTTAGTTTGATAAATTGTCATCATAATTATCTAATATGCAGTTTAAATTAACTTTCCAGCAGACAATTTTTTTGTGAATATTTCAATTGTTAAAACATAGGCCGAAATATTATGAAAATGGTTACAATATAATAGAGTTAGCATTTACACTATGTAGAGCTGCATAAGTTTCCTGCAAATTTAGTTGTATAATATTATAATTACTGGAATTTAATCAAACTACGCAAACTTATGAAAATTAACATAGATAGATGTCTGACGTGGCAGCCACAATTAGGAAACGCGAGGGGTCACCACGGTCTTTAGTTCCAAAACAGCAAATAGGGGCACCACCAAATTTGTTATTCTGAATCCCGCATAATTTCGAACGAATGGCTTGAGAACGCAGGTGTTTTGATTATTAAGGATCCACTGTATATCTGATGTTCTCTACAGCTCTAATTCCAACTTCTAAAAGGCAGAATATGATATCCTTTTGAGAACTTAAAGATATCAGTAAACTCAAAGTAATACAACTGGACACCCTACTTTTCTTCCCATTTTCGTCTTAATTGGTATTGGTCCAAGTCCTCTGCTCTCTGAATCCGGGCTCCAGGGGTTTCCTCAGTCACTACCAGTGACCGAGTCGCAAAATCCTGGTAAGAAAAAATTAATCATAAGATTCAATCCTAAAAAGGCATCCATAAAATTCATAATAAAGGAAAACAGTAACTAAGGCCATCTAAAATTGACGAGGGAGGGAGGTTTTTTTTTGTGATCTTATTAACTCAAATGATGCCACCTAGCAGAAATTTCCTTTTTGTTAATTTAGGCAAAAAATGGGGCAATGCAATGGAGAATTAAATTAAAGCGGGCGGGCCTGAGAACCAATTGATTAATTTTAGATTTTAGATGCAATTAACCGTTACATAATAATTTTCATGCAAACCTAATCACTTACATTTGACATCTGCAGCATGAATTCGAGAACAAACGCATTAAATCCCGGCAGATCTTGAGCAAACATGTCCGAGCAGAACACAGAACGCTCAAAATCTCTGAGTTGCCTGTCCAGGAAGGCAACAAAATGATGCAATTCAGCCCATGTGGGGTTTTTCACACCAAAACGTCTGAAAGTACAATTACAATTATAATTTTACAGACAAACGCAGGTGTCAGTAAATCATGCCAACTAATTTACCAGCTCATTTCTCTAAATAACTTCCAATAACTTCTTGTGTCCAATGGTGAGCAGATGAAATATTCTCATTTTAAATGTTGGAAGATTGGTGCAACAATTCTAAATATCTTGCTAAAATAAGGTATCCTCATCGAAAATGTACAGCCTGTACATGTTTTTATCTCAGACCTTTGACTGTTTTGCTAAGCGAAATATGCTTGGTTGTATTGTGAAACCAGAAGTCCACAAACAGAAAACCGTTATTCGGAGTCTCGCATGGGTTTAAATTTGGTCTTCAATGCAAGTTCTGAACACAGCCAAATACGAGGGCTGATTATACATATTTTCTTGCATCAGTGGGGTCATCTCAAGATCAGTGATAATGAAAAACGGATTTTACCGCCATTTTTTTACAATGTCCGGCTGTAGGGTGAAGACAGTGCAATTGATTGAGATAATTAGCATACGCAACTAAGCAGAACGATTGCGACTAGGCAACCAAATACACAAATGGCATTTAGCATCAGATGTCCTAGTTTATGACCTTGTACCTTGTAGCTGCATGATACTATTTCGAGGATATTTTAATTGTAATTACCATTGAAGAAATCACAAATCAAGGAATTAGGCCTATAATTATCATTGCCATCCTCTTCATTGGTCATTGCAATCAGTAGCCCTACACTGTAAGGATAGTAGGTTCTAGGTCAGTTTGCTGGCATTAAAGGCATTAAAAGCTTGAGATTTAGTGAGCAATAATAATAGTTATTAAGCCATATTAATAATAGTTATATTACAGGATGGCTGACACAGGGAAAGCCATATACGTGCCAAGACACGGACTACTCTAGTTGCTGCATGTATGAATGTATGATTCGTACTGTCTGACCCAAGTGCAAAATATCGTTCCTGAACCCGCTGGATTTATGACTATTTGTAAGATGTGGCAAGAAGCTTTTCAGAAGCACTGCTCAAGATGACAGGCTCTTATAAGCAGTTTTTGAGAAAAAAGAGCCAGCAACTGTCTGACATGTCTGCATACTGAACTGACAGACAGTAACAGAGTATCACTACCATCACCAAAATATGTGGCAAATTTAGGGCCTTGCAGGGCTTGGTTTCAGATGAAAAAAATACTTACACAATATTATAATACCCAACAAATAGGTCTAAATACAGTTTGTTAGCGATTTGGAGTTGTCTTAAAGCAGGGTATATTGCATTTTCTACTATTACTTGCATAAAACCCTACCCTAGCAGAACTTCCAGACATTCGACTTTAGTTCCTTCAGGTTCTGATGGTTTGACATCATTCAGAGACTGCCTTTGGTCCAAACGGCGCAGATACTGAGAGACTCGTTGATAAGGTTCACTCCTGAATGTCTTTTCATCCATCAGTTGATCCAGGTTGCTCCAGCTCTCCAAGTTAGGTTTGTGTGCTGGTGGTAGTAAACATACTTATTACTATAGTAAGATTCAAAATAAATTTCCACTGCTTTCTGTCATATTTTGCCACAAATGGCATGGAGTGGCACAAAATGGACAAAATACATTAGCAACAATTCAAACCCCAACTTCCTAATAGATAAAACACTTCTGGGAATACCTTGGAAGTTTGCTGTATTCTCCAGGGGTTTCATGGGTTAGAAAGTAACATACAGGGTAAAAATAAGACCAAACAACAACTGGACATTTGTTTTGGCTTCTAATTCAGCAATTATCATTCATCTGAGTCTATTACCCTGCAATTAATGCACAGCGCATAAATTCAGATCTTGACTAGTCATATTAAGGAACAAACCAGTAACAATACAAATATGTGACCATTACAATGTCCCTTTAAATGGCCTAACACATAAGTTTTTAACATAAAAATGTTTATGTAAACCTTGTAACCATACCAGGATTAGCTGACATCTCTTTGTGAACAACCATTGACTCGACTGGTGAACGACACAGCAATGACGGAAGATATCGCAACACTACATGTTTCAGCAATGGCCCTTGCTCAGCCTGCAATAAGAGAGCCAAAGATTGTTTGCTGTCACACAAATTTGACATTGTCAGTGCAGATTATGATGTGTATAAGCAAATCATCCCACCTGTGTAGTCAGTGTGAGCCTTGGGAGGGTCTCAATCACATACAAGTCAAGAGTGGACCTTTGCCAAACATTGCCATCTTGGTCACTCACTGATCCTAGGACCAGAAGGTTGAACAGCAAGTAGTCCACTCCTTCCAGCACCTGAATGAATTAAAAAATATATATGAGTATGAAATTTAAATACTTAAAATTTATAATACTTAGTTATCTGAATCTAATAACGACAATGCATACATCCAAATATTACAAGCCTGGCTTGATTTTAGATCATTGGTTGGTTACACAAAATAATCTTATCGAAAAAATTCTATACCATGATCCACTAGCTTTGAATCAAACGTTAGAAAATGATTTTGTTCATGCAGGGTTTAGTCTTGGTAAAAATAATGAACATGATAATACATTGAAAATGGTCTAAATGTGCTAACAGTCTTTACCTCATAAGCAATATCAAAGTGGAAAATCCGACGCTGAGTAGATCCTGGTTTGGCAACATGCTTCAGCAGCATTGCTAGCACTTTCTTCACATCGATTTTTCTTTGGTGAAGTGGTAGCGTCACCAGCGCAGGCTCTCTTTGAGCAGGAAGTTTTTCAGCCAAACGTTCAACAAACAAAGACTTCCCCATACCAGGTCTTTCTGATCTAACGAGACGCACTGTGCTCCTGAAATTAATTCAAAATGCCGCGATAATACATTGAGTTAAGAAACAGGATTACAGGGCTGTGCATCAGGTAGTGAACCCCCCAAAAATCTAATCATCTAGAAACTGATAGTTTATTAAAATCCACGCTTCTACCAATATATCATAATTTCAGGACGGATTGGTTAGTGGAGTATGGTCAACTAATCCCCCAGACGACTCGTCCGCTACCAACTCATTCGCCGTCCGACCGACTCGTCTGTCAGCAAAGCCAAAGACTACTCGTCTGCAAACCAAGATTTTTGTACCTACTTTTTGCCATAGAAGGTTCTGTTTTGTGGATCTTGTTGCAAGTCTGTGACTGGAGAAGCTTTGAATGTCTTTGGAGATATATATATATATATTGGCCTATGCTAGCCAAGAAAATCTTCATCATTTGTGTCTTTAAAGTATACATGTATCCATGGCAAGTGTCAGCCGTGGAGTGGGCAGCTAATCTTCCCTAGTAGGTATAAATGGTGGACCAGTTGACTTTTCTGCAGAGGACCAGTTGGTTTTCTGGCAGACCACTTCACTCTTAGTAGCAGACCAGCTGGCCACAGGTAGCGAACCATTTGACCAGACTGCTGGACCAGTTTTATTAGCGGGCGAGTTGTTCAGAGGACCAGTCGTCTGACGGACCAGTTGACTTGACCCCGGTTAGTGTAAGATTAATTACATGATACTATACTTAGATTTTATATATTACGAACCCTGAGTATAAATAACTACAACTAGGCCTGACGGCTCTCATGACGGAGGAACATAAGTTTAATGTCTCTTCAATTAAAGAAGAGTGAATAGCTGAGCATTTTAGTCTTGACTAACTTTAATTGCACACATGTATACTTTGACCATGGCTGAGATAGAATTTCATCAAATGCAACAATTCACTGGATCTCCACCATATTTTGAATAGTTGCTGGAAACAAGTATTCATTAAATGCAATTCTCTATTGTTGTTATCAGAGGCCTGTGACTGCTAATTGCAATTCTCCCTTAACTTGACACATCTGAGGACTGGCCTATTCATCTAGTCACTCTGAACTATCCCAATTGCCATTAACACCTCTGAGGACTATCGAAGAAATGTAATTCAGATAACCACCAGGGGCGGCCTGGTTGCGGCAATCGCAACGCTCGCGCTTATAGCGACCAATTTCAGGACAAATACATAAAGTGCTGAAACAGGCGAATTTCTTTAATTTTCTCAAAAATGGACACTTTTCGGCAAAATTCACCCAATAATCAACCTATAGGACACTATACAGGATCATTCTATACAGATCTGGGACCTCAACATTGCATTTCTGAACCAGTTGATGCACTACAACTGTACTGCTCAACCCATTATTGCCCATGTGCAGCTGAACTAAGTGGTGATATAGACAAGATATAGACTACTGAAGCAGTTCCTCCGTCAAAAATAGTAATTTTCCAGTGGGGTTCACCTACTAACCTTTCCAAATCAACACTAACTGCAGCTTGATCTTCAACCAATGTGAACTTCTTTTTCAGGTAACGACAAACTTGGTCGGGCAGTACATTTGGAACACCAATCCTGCAGTTCTCAAAAGCTGTCACAAGTTGTGATTTGGTTTCATCTTCACTGGCACACATTATCACCAAGTAATAATCTAAAAATTAACCGCAAACAGGAGTGACTATCAGTTTCACTATTCAAACATATGGCAGTCTTTCCTTTACAAAAAAACATGTTAAAATCAAAAGACTATGGCATGGTTCAACTGATACACTATTCTTCTCATACCATTGGAGTCTTTCATGAGTTTTTCCAGTCCTTTGACAGCCATTTCACTGACATCGTACGTCAACTGATCCACAAACATGATGCAAAAAATGCGTCCTTTCTTGTCAGACAATGCTCTCCTCCACAACAGATCAACCTTGAAATCAAAGAATTCATCTGTATAAGTTTTACTGACACACAAAAAGCATTGTAAGAAATAGAAGATAAATAACATGCACACACACAAAAAAAAAAAAAAAAAAAGCAGCTCTGTGTTGCCTTTCTTGACACAGTTGGATGTTGGCAGTTTTGACTACTAGTGACTTGCTACCTATGAGGTGTTATAGCATCTCTGACTACTAGTTTTCTGTGGCTAATACTGCATGTCTTCACGGAATCACAAAGTATATATATATATATATTAGATGTTAACTTTATTGACGAATCCATATCAAAAAGATACATGTGTCGAACACCTCTTTGGAGGATCATTTGTGTTGAGAAGCACAACACAATTGCATTATGGGAAGGCATGACGTGACATCATGGAAGTTTCAAGTCAACTTCTACCAAAACACTTACCTCTTCATGCGTTGTGTTTTCTGTGCAGAAGAGAACTTCGTCTCTTTGAGGCAAAGCTTTATTCTCATCTTGGTAGTAAATGGATAATACCACATTCAAGATATCCCCTGCAAAACAAGTATGATAACATAACCACCTCCTACAGCTTGTCATCCATTGATATATGAAAGTGACAACACTAATATGATCCTAGATTCCATACTCACTGGCCGGACATACAACCAAATTTGGTTTTCCTTTCACTAGATGCTTTGGAGCAGTTCTGTTCATGTCTTGTTCATCTAGAAAAAACAATCAATAACCCTTAGACTTATGCAAGTCAAAGCATATGCTACATGTTGCATATACATGTATGAAAACACCAGGGCACTTAATTGCTTTAAGGCATACAAATTGGTGAGCAAGTTCACATGGCAAATTACATTTTAATCCAACACAACCATGGACTGGTGTTTTCGCATTACAACTTGACACATATATAAGACACTTTATGAGCAGCACAAGTTGTAAATATGCTACCAGCTGAGCTAAATCAATCAGGCAGATAATTATTTACCTAACAATCTGAGATGCTTCAGCATACGTCCAAGGTGTTCCACACTCAAGTAGTCGCTCACACTCTGAGTGGATGATAACAGAAATCTCTTCCAAACTTTTTCCAAGGTTGGCTTCAAAGAGCAGGCACTGGTGAAACAAAAGTAAATTCATATGAGACTGAAAAATAACTGAAATGGCATATATGGAATGACATTTTACCTAAGCTTGAATGCAAGTACAAACTTTAGAACTTAATCAATTCATCTTAAACTTGTGCCCATTTGTCCACCACAGTTGTGAGTGCTATCAGTTAGGGTGATATATGCATTTTCAACAAATTGCATTTCAAGGCACAGTATATTCAAATTAAAAATCGGACAAAAAACATGAATCTGGCAATGCTATGTATACAAAGACTAATGAAGAACATATTAGAGTATCAACTGATATATCATAAATGCAACCATACTTTTGAGAGTCCGATTTCTGTAGTTCTTCCAACAGGTTCTGTTGGACCCAGGCCCAAGTTTTGTCCGATTGTATATCCATTTTCTCATCCTCTTCCTCCTCCTCTTCGTCCCCCATCTGAACAGCCGAACACCACGCCAATGCTGGAAACATAACCAATGCTGAGTAAATGGCCCACAATAATGCATCTTACTTATAAATACAAGACAATAATGCAATCAGAGTGAATAATCTCAGCTGCATTGTAAAGCCATTACCGTCATCAAAATTATCAATTCCAAATTTTTTCATGGCCTTGGCTGCAAGCTTTTCAGAGAATCCTTCCTCAGTCAGTTCCTGGATGAACTGCGATTCCTGACTGAGCACATCATTGTCTTCCCCCTCAGGTCCTTGCGGCTGTACAGGTTTTCCCTGCACCTTCAGTTCATCCCAAGCACTGCTCATAGCCTGGC
This sequence comes from Alitta virens, assembly GCA_932294295.1. NCBI lineage: Eukaryota > Metazoa > Annelida > Polychaeta > Phyllodocida > Nereididae > Alitta > Alitta virens. The sequence continues at coordinate 50,842,778 of OW028573.1, forward strand.
GCAAGTCTTTCTCAGTACAATTTTCTTTCACAATGTGCAGTATGTGAAAAACTTCAGGGTCCAGCGTTCCGTCCTTCAGCTTTGCCAAACTGCTTCTGAGTTTCACTAATTGAGTCATGGTGAAGTAGTTGAGTTCTCCATAATGGTCACGCTGTAGCTTGATGTACTCAACCCAGTCACTCAAGCAGTTCTCCATGAAAGTGCAAATATCATCCAGATGTTTCATCACATCTAAACCCATCGTAGGACGTCCTATGAGTTTTCTTTCCACTAACTCGAAGTCCATCTGCACACAGTATTTGCTGTCCTTGTTACAGGTGAATCTTGCTTTCCAGTCCTTGAAGAGTATACTTCCTGCTTCACATAGCTTCACATATGTACTTGCCAGTTTGATGATGCCATCAAATATCTGTATGGGACCAAAACTAAGTATATAAGAACCAACCTATCTAGATTATGTAGCGTTTATAATATAAATAAATACCACACTGAATTCTGGGTACGCGTGAAAATAGATGCGAAGTAAAATTATTTTCCAAGAGGTTTAATTGCAAGCTCTTTCAGATCTATTTGATTCTCTATAGACCAACACATCTTTAAGGACATCTCACATTACCTGAGAGAATCGATCCACCTCATCTTTGCCTTTCTCAGCTTTTCCGGCAATCAGCATGAGTTTACTCTGCAGGTCATGAAGTTCTTTCAAGTCAAGAGTTCGTCTTTCAATTTTATCTTCTGCTTTTAAAACCAGGGAAACAACATCTTCCAACCTCTGAAACACACAGATGAGAAGTTCCTTGGTAAAGACTATTAACAATAGAATTTTGAAACATTGACAATTTTCAGCTACATACCAGTTTCCCATCCGAGTCTTGTCTTAATCTTCCGACCTGGAACACCCCTCTATCATTGATGGTGCCTGCCAATTCTAACGCATTCATCTCAACGTCTCCATGAGCTTTGTGCACATCTTGCAGCCATTGCAGATGGGCGCTAACTTCATCCTATAATTAGATGTTAACTGAAGGCTAACAAATATTCTTGCACAACACAACTCTCTGTCCAATTGTTAAATCGAATTTCTGTCACTTACCAGCCTTGAGGGAAGGCTATGATCATTCTGCAAAACTCTCCAGACTTCCTCCAAACTGTCCATCAAATCCTCAAATCCAGCAGATTCTTCCAGGTCATAGATGAGAGGCGCAAAGCCAGTGACCGCAAGATGTAGACATGACACCCTATTGACCTCCACATCACCTTGCCCAGTTGCGCGGATCATAGCGAGGTCAACCAAAACCTTCACTTCTTGTGTGCCTTTGAAAATCAATAAAATCAGTTACTTCTTCTAAATACATAGAATGTGACAACAACATATCAACCCCACAGCAAAAACAGCATGTCACTGGTGAACTCTGACCACACAGAATTTCCAGAGTAAATCACAAATGGGCTTCACCTTTGAGATTTTCACGCAGCCACTGGATCATTTCATGTGCTTTGATGAAACTCCTCATGCACTTCAATTTGCTCTCATCAACATTCTCAAGCTTCCTCCCAGCAATCACCATTTTTTCTTCAATGGTACGTAAAGGCTCTTGTGGATTTTGCACCTGGAATGAAATCAACCACATAGTTAAAATCAAACAAATAGTTAGTACAACATTGCATTATTCATGAAGTTGAAGTCATAAATCATTAAAGGAAAAAGTGCACATACTGATTTCAGGAGTTTCTCCACCAAACTGAAGTCTCCTTGCAGTTGGTATTCCTGGGCTATCTGCATGATTGTCTCAGCTGCTTCTTTGCTACTTTGCATCTTCTCATACTGGGAGAATTGCTTGAAACGCAAACTGATCCAGGACAGGTCACCACCAATATTGTTCAGGGAACAAATGCTCCCAATTTCTTCATTCAGTGCTTGTACATTGATTGCTTTTAAGAGAGATGCAACACGTTCTAATATGATTGATCCATCTTGAATTCGCTTGCAAATTCTAATGCAGCCGTCACAACTGGGTGCCCACACATGTTTCAAGATATCTTCCATATTAAGAATCTTCTCTTTGTTTCCTTGTCTGAAATAGCCAGCAGCTTTTTTCCAGTGCAAACTGAATAACTGATATTTATGATACTTTGGCACACTTTTTAACATGGCATACACATCGGCGGGGAGCTCAAAGTAAATGATTTCCACAGGTGCATTTGGCTCATTCGGTCTTGGAATGCGTGGTCTGCATATATCCTTCAGGAACATCCTACTGCCGATCACAGATTCCTTTTGTTCAAGATGCATAGTGTCCACTGAAAAGTTGGAAGAAAATTTAAAATCATCAATGCTGCAAATGTCTCAAGATTACATTACTAGTGTTGCTTTGTAGTTGTAAACCACAATTAATAGAACAAGAATGACATGAGGAATGTACAACATCTTTAAAAAAGAGTGTTGAATGCTAGAATGCGAACCAATGATTTGTAGGTCTCTACCTACAGCTGAGCAGCATGTTACACAATCAAACACATGAGAGTTGAGGTTGCACAATGAGGAGCATTATTTTTTTCAGTAATTTATAGATAAATGTCGGTGCTGAATTTGGTTGGTGGAACTGAGAAATATGTATGTCAAGGAATACAGTTATCAAAAATGTGGCATGCTGAGGTGAGGCTGACAAATGAGGCCAACGCTAACTGGACACTGACGGAACTATGCCATTGGTCAAACCTCTCAAGTGGCGTTGGGCTGAATTAGGGCTGACTTAGGGCTGACATTGGTGCAAAAACCACTACTACGCTGTGAGCTCGCGTGGTCATCAAAGCAACGCTGATATGTACTTAAAAAAGGCATGAATCAAGCGCAGAAACATTGACAAGCTGTATTAAAGCAATTTATATCTCCATGCTAAGCGACATAGTGATACACCGTCCAACTTCCGTTTTCATCTGGAAACCCGAGCTTATAATAAACCTCACTTCTACATGAACATTAGTGTGGCCAAGGGTGAAAACCAAAGGCAGTCAATTACACATCCTGCTGCTCTTCTATGTACTCTTTTATATTAGAAGTTTCTCCATCTCTTTAAAATCCCTAATGTAACAGTGCGACCTTTTACAGTACAGCAACAAAAATATTACTTATTACCCACCTGGATTAATTTCTTTGCACATTGTCAGCAAAATGTTCACTTGACTACGAACTTCACTGAATTTATCAAGTTCCTCAATTCTCAGTTCCAATGTTGTCTTCAGCACGTCCAACGGTGCCATTCCTGGAACTACACCGTCTAATTTTGCAAACTGTGGTTTAAAGCTGACAATGAGTCCACACACGTCAAGGAAATTCTTCTTGTTGTCAATTATTCTTCTGAGGTAATCCACAAGGATTGTGCCTTTCATGGTCATATCGAAAAATTCTTCAAGCATTGATATGCAATCTTGCATTTTCAACAGGCAATTCTCATTCAAGAGAACTCTGTTTTTATCGACTGAAACAATCAAGCCAAACAATACTTTACTTTTGCAAGATCAAAATGTTCATTTAAACATAAAAACTGTACATCAAGTACAATCTATTTGTAGGAATAAACTGGATGAAACCGTTATCACAATCATGACCATTTACATTGTATACAAGCACTTGAGTCTAGAACAATCAATTCCATTAATTCTTCACAACTTGTCATAATGAATACTCAAAATTGACAATATAACTGGATATAAAATCTGTACATATATGTAAATACCCACTCCTGCTGCTTTTTTGTATTCAGTATTAATCTTCTATGGTGCATTGATTCCTGCTGATTGCCCTGATGGTGCTTTGTTTTATTCATATGCTTATAGTTGTACATAATTATCATATAGATGTTTTTAATATCTAACTAAATTATGTTTATGTAGATTGTTCTTTTATTTCACTTTATCATATATATGTATTTTTTTTTTTTATACTAGTATTTATTTATTTTTTTAATGACACATGTATCTTTTTGATGCACTGCGGTCAATAAAATTCTATATATTTATATATATATATATATAAAGACAAGTGGAGGCAGATCAAAATTTGATCCCAGTATCGCACTAAAAACTTCCAAGAAGAGGAATAACCCTAGCCCATTATAAAAGTAGTAGTGGGGAACAATGAGACACTTTTTAACCCTCAGCGAACGAAGTTCAAAAAAGGTTTTTGTTATCATCAATGTCCGTCCGTCGGGCAGACGGTCGGGCATGTGTTACACTTTCGTTTCGGAGCAGAATTCAACACTAATGCACTTACCCTAACAAAATGTTGTACAGTAATACTCTAAAATGTTTTACAAAATTTTGAAAAAAAAGAAAACATTTTTTTTTGTTTGTTTCCCGAGCAGAACTCTTGACACTTCTGCACCTGCATGCTTAAAACTTTGTCATAATATGTCTAAAATAGTGTAGTGGTGCCTTTTGGGGGTCTCATGGCCGTAAATACATGAATATTCAAAATTAGGGCAAAATTCCTACTTTTTCAAACCTCCATATAAGACACTATTTACCTCACATGAATGAAATTGTATCAATAACATATCTAAATTATAGTATTTTCACTTTTTAAACTTCATTTTGATATACATTTCATGTTAATTACAAAATAATGGAAAATCTGACAAAAATGCTAAAAATTGTGTTAAATCGTGTTTTCAGAGCAGAACTCTACCATTAATGCACTTACCCTAACAAAATTGTATATGTTATTACTCTATATAGCTTAGCTGTGCATTCTGATAGTCACATTGACATATCTGAGCTGTGTCTTTAAATATCTAGAGAAAAAAGAAAAAAATATTTCTATTCCCAAAGCAGAACTCACACACACTACTGCACCTACATGCCTACAAAACTTAGTAGGAATATGTCTAAAATAGTGTAGAGGTACCTTTTTGGGGTTTCATGACCATTTATGACCGATAATTTTATTTAATAAGGAAAATATGAAAATTTGGACTGGTACTCTTTCAAACCCTCATATCAATGACTCTATGATCCTTACATCAGTAACATTTTGCCAATGATATATCAGGGTTGTAGTACCTTCACTTTTAAGCTTCTTTTTGACATTTGTTTCATCATTCTTTTTTTTGTTCATAATATTGGAAAATCTGAAAAATGCTAAAAATTGTGTTGCTTCCTTCATATTCCTTTCTGAACAGAAACGGTATCCATTCGCTCTTGAAACTTGAAAACTTCACCGTTTTATGTGGCTATAGACATAGCGCTACCCATGACGACCGGAGCGCATAACTTCGTCAAAAGTTGATCAATCTTCACAAATTATACATTGAATGAAAGGCAGAACTTCATAGAATTAATTTCTGAACAGAAACGGTATGCAGACACTGTTGAAACTGAAAAATTCTACTGAAAACATACCTTTAACTTGCCTGACAACACCAACGTGAGCGTTGACCTAAAAAGCCGTGTAGACGTGTCACTGCGCATGCGCGAATATATTAAAGGAAAGAGGCCCCCAACATGCACGAAGCCATACAACGAACAACGGTCATTTCCGTTGGAGTTCGCCATCTTGTTCATCGGAGAGGCACGGTGTGAAAAATGCATCTTTTCACCGGCGATATTTACCAACTTCTACTGGAGGAAATGCTACCAAAAAGTATAAATATATATATACAGCTCTGAAGCAAGTCGTTGACTGCCTGCTGACAAAACGCTAAGTCTGTAGAGTCATTTTTCTGGCATGAATCGCGGCACACAGACACTATAGTTTCGTGCCCATTGACTTAACATACGTTTTCAAATTTGCCGACCTAGTTGTAAAAGCGCATACAATGCCTTGTCACGCTGGCTTCCGAAGACCGATGCATACAAAGTCGTTAGCTGCCGCTTTTTAATAAAAGCCAGAATGTCATAGAATACCTTTCTGAACAAAAACAGTATCCACTCCCTCTCGAAACAGCACAATTTGCTGTTTTGTAGCTGTACGTACCATTTGACAGCTGACCTTATCAAAGTGAACGTTCGCTAACCACGATGACCGGAGCACATAACTTCGTGAAGTTGATCAAATTTCACGAAGTATACATTAAACATTAGCCAGAACATCATAGAATACCTTTCTGGACAAAAACGGTATCCACTCCCTCTCGAAACTGCAAAATTTGCCTGTTATGCAGCAATTTCCCCGGCATTTGGTTCTGTTGTAGCAGTGACCTACATAGCCGCGTAGATGTGTCACTGCGCATGCACGAATTCATTAAAATAGGGAAAGAGGCCCTGGTTGGGTTTTCACAATTGAACGACCAATAAAGGTAAGACACCGCAAGAATTCCCCGCCTGGGGCCTCTCGCCCGAACATGCACGAAGCTGTACAACGCACTTCGGTCATTTCCGTCGGAGTTCGCCATATTGTGACTGGTAAACACCCGAGGTAGCAGCGTAGTCAACAAACAACGATTTCAAGAAATGTATGGAACACATAACACGAGTGCAAAACACTCCAAAGGCAGTACACTAAAGACAGGCAACGTGGCAAGGCTCTACGACGTGTAGAAGTATGCTATATACACGCTTGAACGTATACCCAAACTGGCCTCATTGGATTAACATCAAGTTCAAATTTGCGGCTCGTAAAATGGCAAACCGGAAGCATTACGCGAAAATGCCTCCGAACACAAACAGAATAATTGGCACTGGCGCGCCAATAATAAGACTACTAATAATTTCATAATATTTGTATTTAAAGAAAGTTAACAATTTCTATTCAATTTTATTTACCAATTTATCTGAATATTACAATGTAGATGTTAATATCCAAGTATATTTGCATTAAAATAGGGCAATGTAAGACTTAGTGGACAAAAGTAAGACTTAATACGGGCTTTAATTTTTACAAAAATAAAGTAAGACTTTTTCAGACTTTTTTATAACCCATGGGAACACTATTATTTTACACTTGACAGAATATAATAAACAAATGAAGAAATTCAAGAGTTCAAAAAATAGGACATCATGGACTCCAATTAGCATTGCATAACAGGCTATGTAGGCCAAGTGGCAATTGTTTCGGTTCCTCGCACACACTATATAAACACTTAAGAAATAATATTTTTGTGAAACATAGCCAATAGGGTAAGTGCATAAGGGTAAGAGCATTTGTGTTAGAGTTCAGCTCTAGAAACGAAAGCATGTGTGAAGAGTTCTGCTTTGGAAATGAAAGTGTAACATCGCCCTCCTGCCTGTCGGACGAACACATAACAATTTTAATTATGCATGTGTGCTATGTGGGATTCGCTGAGGGTTTAGCTTCAGCGCAGCTTTTTTTTTGTTTCCAATCATGACAAAAATTCTAAAAACAGGGCATAAATGGCTTCATACCTCAGGTGCAGGTAACATAGTTGTGCATACTTTCCAGCAGTGTCAGGTTCCTACTTTATGTAAGATAAAAGTTATTCAACACAATGTCAATGCAAGTCATTTGGTCTCATTGTTCCCCACTGGTGGGGTACTGTGAGACAAGCTAAGGGGTAGAGTGAGACATGGCCTGATACTACAACAAAAATGCAAAATGTCCTCAAATACCCTTATTTTAGGTAGCAAGTTATTTTTATTGTCCATTGCTACTGGTCTAAACCTTAGATGGTTACTTTACTATATACATCCTATAGCTGGGGTCATTCACTTTGCCTGGCAATTCAGCATGTCATGCAACCTGCATCCAGCCTTATGAAGAGTTATATTGAATTGACTGTCTCACCCTTCCCCACCCACGATTTGTATCACTCTTCCCCGTGCTGGTTTTAATATGAACTTGTGACCTTCTGAAGTCCACATGGCTACAGCACTGTTTATTAATATCTAGAATTAAAGAACACTATCCAAGGCTATTAGATTATTTCATTATCTCCAAATACCAGGGAATAAGTTGAAAACTCATGTCTGTAAAGAAATTACTTGGTGTAAAATCCAAAAAGTGAAATTTTGAACATCTCGTGCTTTTAATCCTTGCAGGTAATGGAATATTCTAGTGGTTATGCAGTGTTGGCATAAATGCCCACATGGCAGTGTTATAACTAACCTTAACTAACCTTTATTGTGTTGAAACTAGTTTGTCTCACTGTTCCCCCTCTCCCCTAATCTCCTACCAGACAATTTGTTACTTTTTTCTAAAACTTTCAATTGCCCACTCAGCCTGAACTAACTTCTGGAGTCATTATTAGAGTGGATATATTACAATACAGTAGAAGTATTGATAAAGAGTTACAAAAACTTACAGAAAAGCTTGATGTAATTGACCATAGATGGCCACTGAAGCACATGTTTCAATTTTTTCTCCACATGTTGTGAATCTCGAGGCCAAGCATTCAAGAACACTTTCTCCAGCATGACCTTCACACGACCAAGGCTTCCTTGTGTCCAATTACTAAAGAACGTTCCTGACTGAAATTTAGAAGAAAAATAATAAATCAGATGCTTCATCATGGATAGAACAGGTATAAATGCACTGTGTTGTGTTAAGATACAAATTGAAACCACAAAGAAAGTTAATCTCACATTGGAATAAACAGTACAAGTATCATTGTGACTCAAACACCCATAACACCAGGTTGTAAATAATCAAAGAAAATGATGTATCGTAGCTACGGTGTCGCAATCACCTGCGTGCATCTGACCAATTGTTATGTTTTCTGTTGAGGTGTATGCAAATGTTTGACCGTAACTGTATGTGAATACCTTCCCATGGGTGACGACACTGGTTAATAAAGCAAGAATAATTCTTACAGCACAAGTCTTCTCCACAGCTTTGAAGGCAGCAGACGATACCAGTTGTTCCACGAAAGGATGCAGTTTGCTGTAATCTTCATTGGCATACAAGGCAATCACATCCTGGTCAGATAACTGGAATCATAGAGCTTCAATTATAATATCAGGACTAATTCTACCTGATTAGACAACAAGTTGTACCATAAATATTACAATACTGACGAGTCAAAGTTAGTCCTGCAGGCAGCATTGATCCTGCTGCAAATACACCACTGGTTCTTAAAGACATGGTGCACATGGAAACATGACCAAGCAATCTTTGGAATCCCAGCATGAAATTCAAACTGTGAACCTAACTATCAGCTCAACACTAACTAGAGCACATAAGATGTGCAACAATGGCGGCTGAAGGACTGTTGTATACATGTTCGATGTCCGTACCATTTGACCGCTGACATAATAGCAGCTCGATTCGTCACTGCGCGATTCGACCCAATGAAAACTGGTCCATTCATCACCTGTAAAATTGGTCGATTTGTCACCCGAGATTGGTCGATTCGTAACTAGCAGTGACAAATTATAAATGCACAATGGTGTAAGATTATTGCTATGCTATCGGGAGAATATATATCTAACACCAATTTAATTCAGGTGTACTTGCTCATTTATAAAACACGTGATGGTCCCTGCATGTCTAAATACAATCGTGAGAGAAACACTTCAGCGTACATAATCACAGAAACGGATTGTACTTGTTAATTGCTATTGCAATCTAGTGATCTAGAATCACAGAACCGGCATATGCTTGCTAATTGATACTGTATTATTGTGTGTTATTTGTATTTTTGACAAATGTATCAATTATGATAATATCCGGTCAATAAAATTATATATAGATATATATAGATTAATGCCACTTCATAATTTTTAACATCGATTTTCTCTTTGTTTTACAATGCTTTTAATGTATAAATATATTTATTATCATATAAAGACAATAAAATATTAATATTATTATTATAAAGACAATAAAATATTATTATTATTATTATTAGTGAGGTACCGACCTTTTTTTGAGTGATGAATGGACCAGTTTTGGTGGGGACGAATCGCGCAGTGACAACATTATCAAAGCGAAAATTCGCTAACCACGACGACAAGAGCGCATAACTTTGTCAAAAGCTGATCAAATTTCACAAAGTATACATTAAACTAGAGCAAATAAGATGTGCAACAAAGACGGCTGGAGGCTGGTATACATGTTCAAAGTCCGTATTTTGACAGCTGACATCAAAGCAAACGTTCGCCAACCACAACGACCGGAGTGCATAACTTTGTCAAAAGTTGATCAAATTTCACAAAGTATACATTAACTAAAAGCCAAAATGTCACAGAATACCTTTCTGGAACAAAAACGGTATGCACTCCATGTCGAAAGTGCAAAATTTGCCGTGTTATATGGCGATTTTATCGGATATTTCATTTGACAGCCGACATTATCAAAGCGTAGGCTCGCTACCAACGATGACCGGAGCGCATAACTTTGTCAAAAGTTGATCAATCTTCACAAATTATACATTAAATGAAAACCAGAATGTCACAGAATTCATTTGTAAACAGAAACTGTATCCAGACAGTGTCGAAACTGCAAAATTCTCATGAAAACATACCTTTAACTTGCCTGACAAGACCAACGTGAGCGTTAACCTACATAGCTGTCCAGACACGTCACTGAGCATGCGTGAATACATTAAAATACGGAAAGAGGCCCCCGATTGGTTTTTAAAATCAAACGACCAACGCTAAGCCACTGCAAGAATTCCCCGCCGGGGGCCTCTTGCCCTAACATGCACGAAGCCATATCACAAACTTTGGTCATTTCTGTTGGAGTTCGCCATCTTGTTCAACGGAGAGGCACAATGTGAAAAATGCATCTTTTTACCGGCGACTTGCACCCATTTCTACTGGACGAAATGCTACCAAAAAGTATAAAGTCTGTAGAGTCATTTTTCTGGCGTGAATCGCGGCAAACAGACACTATTGTTTCGTGCTCATTGACTTAACATAAGTTTTCAAATTTGCCGCCGACCTAGTTGTAAAAGCGGATACAACGCCTTGTCACACTGGCTTCTGCGGAGCGATGCATTCAAAGTCCAAAAACATTAACAAAATGTCTTAGAGGTATGTCTACCTAAATACCAGGCCAAAAACAATGCCGCTCACTCGTGATTTCATCTGGAAACAAATGGTGACGTCATGGACATCATCGAAGTAAAAACAAAAGATCATCCCCCTCTGGGGACAGAGCTAAATACAGGACGTTCCCATCCCTGCCTTTGAAATCAGGAAGATGCTGTCATTAGCAACTATGACAAAATGGGTTATATTCTGACTCAACAATTCAGTTTATTTTGGCTTGGACAGAGGGCAGATCCAAATTAGTTATGGGCAAAATAACAAACACAGTCCAGTAGAGGGAAAGAAATTTTGAATTGGAAGACATTCGGAAATACATTTATTATAACACTGGTGAGCCAGACTAGTTCTTCATAAATTCTATTGTCCTTTATTTTCTGCAAGAAACACACCATCCAAAACCTTCAGACTATGTGATTTCACAACATTGCTCTATACGCGATGAAAGTAGGTCAATTACTGCGCAGTGGAATTCAACTTAGCAGCGAAGAAAAGTTCTTTAAATATCGCCAAACCTGGTGTAATTTTGGACTGTTTAGCATGGATTGTCGTTGTTTTGCACTCCAATGATTGATAGGAACTGATATACAGTGTTAGAAAATCCTTACTCCCTCACCGAGATCGTTGCTCCGTCCAAAATCTGGCAATGCCCCTAGTGACGGAGGGTCTGCAAAACCTTAACACGGTAATATTTCACTAAAAAAAAATTGAAAACTTTTGAAATTTGTCTTAAAGTAGAACTTCTTTTACAAAAATTTTCATATTTTTATTTTAGACTTTAAAAGTCTTCCAAATGTCTTGCCAACATGAAATTTTACCCTTGCTAACCTTTTCATGTTGTGTGCCCATGACATATTATAGAATCAAATTGTTGAATGAAGTCAAAATAATTTTTATCACTTTCGCTGTATTAATAGGCAGTTTTTTCATAAAAATGTTTAAGTTTGACTGTTATCATCAAGGTTGGAAAAAACCCTTATCACAAAACTTTCAAGCATTCTGTTGCAATTAAAGTCTTTGTGCCGTTAACATAGTGATATACATTGGCTTGCCTCATTTTTATTTTTTTTGCCCTGGAGTGTAGTTGAACTGTACTGTGGACAATAAATCCAGTGCTTTTCCAACCTTCCTACAGGGTGGCTGCAGTTTCCTTGAAGTCAAATTTAAGACTTTCAAAAATTTTTAGGCCAAAATCTTCAATATTTAAGACCACAATATCAACATAACTACAGATAGTGGGGCAGATATGTGTCGAGCTACCCCAAAAAACTTAAAATTGTTATAAAAGCATGAAACTTTCAGGACCTTTAGAAAACCATATTTGGCACATTGAAGAAAGTGGCTGCTAAAGACAGGTGGCTGCTGAAGTCAGGTGTAGATAATGCAAACCCTGTTTTCATAGTTATGAATATTGATTTGAATACTTATATTACTGAATGACTACACAGATAGTGTGGCTGACAATTAGAGCACATAGAAATGTGCAAATGGCGCGCAGTATGTGTACCATTTGACAGCTGACCTTATCAAAGCGAACGTTCGCTAACCACGATGGTAGCAGGAAAATGCTCCTTCAATCTTCGTCCGATTTTCAAAATTACAAGTTCCTTATGTACAAAAATGCATTTGTAGTTCGCTGATGGTGTGAATTGAATCAACGCCGATCTCTTTTTTATGTAAAATTACTGTGAAGATGCGAATTGGCGACACTCTCCATTACAGTTTTGCCCACAAATGATCACGTGAATCAGTTTTACAGACATTTATGCACTTTTTTCTTCGTGAAACATTTGTGCTTCACGAAAATTTACGATTATTTTGTAACCTCCAGTCGAATACACTTCGTGCTTTACGAAACGTAAGTGCTCCACGAAAAAGCCCAGTCGAATACTACCATTATCAAAGTGAACGCTTGCTACCCGCGACTACCGGAGCACATAACTTAATCAAAAGCTCATCAATCTTCACAAATTATACATTGAATGAAAGGCAGAACGTCAGAGAATTTATTTCTGAAGAGAAACGGTATCCAGACACTGTCGGAACTGCAAAATTCTATTGAAAACATACCTTTAACTTGCCTGACAACACCAACGTGAGCGTTGACCTACATAGCCGTCTAGACACGTCACAGCGCATGAACGAATACATTAAAGTAAGGAAAGAGGCCCCTGGTGGGTTTTCAAAAATGAACGACCAATAAAAGGTAAGACACCGCAAGAATTCCCCGCCTGGGGCCTCTCGCCTGAACATGCACGAAGCTGTACAACCACTTCGGTCATTTCCTTCAGAGTTCGCCATCTTGTGACCGGAAACAGCCGAGGACGCAGTGTAGTCAACAAACAACGATTTCAAGAAATGTATGGAACATAAAACACTTCAAAGGCAGTACACAAAAGACGGACGACGTGGCAAGGCGCTACGACGTGTAGAAGTATGCTATATACACGCTTGAACCAACACCCAAACTGGCCCCATTGGATTAACATGCAAGTTCAAATTTGCCGCTCGGAAAATGGCAAACCGGAAGCAATACACGTAAACGCTTCCGAAGACAAACGAAAGAATTGGTGCTGCGCGCAAGTAATAAATAGGCTTAAAGGATATGTCTGAAATATTCTGAAGTTTTTAACAAGCTATTTCATTTAAATCACAACATATAGTGACCAGTGGCAAATAATGTGCCCTATATATGCCACTCTCTAAAGTGTCTTCTGAATTTTCAGGGGGTAATTTTTCAAAATGGCTGCCATTCTGCAACTAGGTCAAAATTCAATGGGGTCAATATCTAAAAATGAGCCTAATATGATTCTCTAAAGTTCCTGAGTTTCATGCTTTTATAACAATTTGAAGTTTTTTTCCACCTATCTGCCTCACTAAGATTAAAGGACTAAATTATAAATTTTTTGTATGAATTGCCTGCATTGAAAACTGCTAGTATGAATAACTAACATTAAGAAAAAATTTCTGATTTTATATTACACTGCATCTTCACGGCGTCAAGGTGTCTCGTTCTCTCAAAGAGAGACATCTTGACCTCTTAGGCTGTAATCACTGATTTGCAACTGCTGCCATCTATAATATGAGCAGGCAATAGTCACTCCTGGGCGAATGGAATGTCTTGCAGGTGCTGTCTGTCCTCTTGTGGTACAAACAAGTGAATTGGCCAGTCAGATAGCAGCTTACACTAACGATATGTAAGGCCTTTCTTGATTGTTCAATAAACTTCTGTAGCATCCAATGAGAAAGGATATGAATAACCACACTTAATTAATTCATTTTAGCAATTACAGTGCGAAATTTCGCAACAAAGTGCAAAATTTCGCAGGTAACAGTGCGTAATTTCACAACTGAAGTGTGAATATTGACACAAAGTGCATAATTTTGCAGTATTAGATCGATTTGTAGTTTCCTAAATATCTATGTTTCAATGCTACTGGGTCTGAAGCTTAGTCAGCTTATACAACCAGCTGCCAGAGGCAGACATAAAGGTGAAATGATAGATAGATAAATAGATAGATAGAAAGATAGATATGGAAAGTGCAGCCCTCTAAGGCAAGTTCTTGCTGCTATCGAAAATACAACTGGCATACTAGTGGCTTATTTAAGAAACTAAAACATATTTGTGCACTGCATGACCTGAAATTATGTCATAAACGATTTAATAATGTTTTACCCTCGTATCTTATTGATCTATTACCAGTGTATAGAGACGATCCCCATAATTATGAAACTCGACTGAGAAACCAATTGAGACCACCACAAATTCGCCATGAGTTTGCAATACAGAGTATTAAGTATAGATACATTAAAACCCTTTATGATATACCCTTAGTATATAGAGAAAAACTAAATACACACAGTTTAGATGGTTTCAAGAAATATATTAAAAATTGTATAGTTGTCCCTGAATGTAATATTGATAATTGTTATATCTGCTTGCATAATGATATAAGCCATGTCATTAACTCACTATTAATTTATGTATTTATTTTCTCAATTGGAAGTTAGTCATGTTCAAAACCAACACTGATGGGAGCAGTTTTTGCACTTTCATTATATAACGCAACAGAATCTCTCTAGATGTCCCCACGGTAGCGAAAACTCAAGTTTTCTTAGTGGGATCTTAAGACTTTTCAAGGATACATGGCCACCCTGTCCTAGCACTGCAGATACTGAGAGTTCTCAGTCTGAACATCAGAATCTCATGCGGATTCTGCAAGGGGGTGGGTATGAGGGAATTCAGGCAAGCAAGAATCTTAAGAGTGGGAGCAAGGAGTTTGAGTGTAAATAAGTGTTTATTAATATATCGTAAGAATACAATACATCCCTGTACTTCCTACAAGATGATGCCATGCCCTAGCTGATGATATTTTCAGAATTTTTTTCACCACCAAGTTAATTTAACGTGGGCAGTGATTGACCTACTTCAGCACTTATCGCTGTGTTGTGTGTATTCATTCCGTAAGACCCTCATCTTCCAGACTCTGCCTGATGGTCTGATGTTCAAGTGTGTGTGTGTATATATATATATATATATATATATATATGACAAGTTTCAACACAATGGATCAAATAACATACTTCTTTTTTTTTGCCTAAAATCTGAGGCATAAACACCGAATTCATTTACAAACGAAATACCTTTGTAATTCTGCTTTCAAAATGTTGTTTCAGCTGAAATATGTAGCTCTCCTGGAAACGTTCGTCTGGCCATGATAATCCTACCAGGCAACTCCAAGCCTACCAAACAGAAAGAGATGAATGCATTGAAAACATGTCACATGCACTTCAATCTGTAAGTCATAATAATTTCTACAATCAATTACAGGGTGCTGAAAAATAATCTGGTATTCAATAGATTTAGATAAGTCAACATACCATCAGCTCGCTTTTGTCATTGAGCTCCCTTGTTGGGTATCCCCCAAGCATGCACATTGGTTGCGTTAACTTCAGCCAATTAAAAAGACAGTCTTGGAATTTCAACAGAAGATTGCTGGCATCTTGCTCAAAATCTCTGCCACGGACTTTCCATTCAGAATCCAAACGCAGATCACTCAAAAAATGCCAAAGGAGACTAATGCTGCTGCTACTTGTCTGTGCAAAAGCATTTATGAAATCAATTCTGTGACAGCCTTCCTTAAATTTGTAGTGTTTTGTATGTTCCAATATGTCACTACAGATGAAGCAACACAGATGGATTTCTTCCACTAACACTTCCTTTTCACTCCTGCATAAAAATTAAGGAAATTGTGATTGCCACGGTGCTTACAGGTGTCAGCCCAAGAATATATCATTTCAACAACACAGTATAGGTTACAAATACTAACAAGAAGGTTGCGCGCAACACCAAAGCAGGCAAGTGCTCTGCTGCCCAGAATGACCACAATCAGCATGAAAAACAGGGTTGGGAAAATGCTGGCATTTTCTAGATTTTACTGGACCAGTGGCATTATCTGGAATTATCCGGACTTTTCTGGCATTATCTGGAATATCTATGTCACCTTCACATCTATATATACATAAATTTACAATTGCTCATGGTGTTATGGAGTTAATTGTTAATGGTAACTTTGCATAAATGATCAAAAATATTACATTTAGTACATGTCACATACTTAAGCATAAACACCTACTGATGCACATTTTTAAAGGATGCAATGTTTCAACTTTGACAGGCTAGTAATAATTTTGTTGAGCACGTCTCACTGAAAATTTTGAACGTTTCCTCGAGTGAAAAAGCCTGAAATTATTTGACCACTTCACATTTCATGCTGGATGAGCCAGTTGGATCTCAAACCTGTGGGTTCTAGTTTGCATCGAAAAGAGTATAATATGTAAAGTTTAAGAAATCACATTGGAGCTACATGACTTCTGACTGGCAGAATTATAATTACTGTAGTATATTTGAAGATTTACATGACTTGTAAACAGTATAGGTAAAAGTGACCGTGTACCATCAGATACGTTGTGTCGAATGTGTGGTCAGTACATGTTCAGTTGTCTGAGACGGCATCACACTTCATTTACAAAAAGGTCGCCATCCTATTCTAAATGTGTACAGCTATGGTAATTGAGGCTTGAGTATATTTAAAACTAAGGGGTTAGGAATTGATTAATTCTGTAAAGGGTGAGGATGATTAAACTACCCATGAGAAAAAAAAGTGACATGTTTAAACAAACTTGATATTCAGACGTCAATTGATACTGAACTTTGAAATGAGGTACTGTTAGTTGTCAAGTGCACTTGAAAATGACACATGAGCATGATGAGATAAAGCAAGTTCCTGTTGCTCATGAGGCATTTTGTAAATGTTGGAGTTGCTGCATTAAATATGAATAACTGCATCATTATTTACTGATATTAATTTTTAATTAGCATATAATTATTTCACAAGCTAATAAATTAAAAGAAAGTTTAGCAACACACTCCCCAGCAAGCACACAAACCTTAAATCAACGTTGATATTACACCAGATACACTAATAACGTTACCAAACCAAAAAAAAAACCACAATTCAACGTTAATGTTTTAATGTCATTAAAGACTTAAAGATTAATGTTAAAATGACGTTTGATTACATTCAAATTTGGTTAAAAAAAAATTTGTTAAAAAATGGTTTTGATATTAACATGAGATTAACGTAAATACAACATTATATAAGGTTTGATTACTTTCAAATCTAGTTGGTTTTGATTTAAAAATTGCATTAATATTGAAACAACATATTTTGATAACATTCTAATCTGGTTTGAAGTATTAATTACATTAATTACAATATAGTGAGTGCATGATTACATTGAGCTATAATCATACTTATTAATTTTTATCATTGCTCAAGGGTGGCAAATGTCCCCCCAAATTGTTCAGAGCTCCCATCAGACCATCTTAAATCAGAAAACCAATGTTATATGATGTGATTAAAGACTTTGGGATTGACGTTGATATGGGAGCTGATGTTTTCCACCAAGCACCACCAGGAGTATAGACTGGGGTAGTTCTGGGGCCCATGCAGGCCAAGGGCAAGGGGACACAGGAAAGGGCATCTGGAAGGCTCGAAGGGCCAACACCGGCGATTTTGGCAAGGGGGTCTGGGGGCTGCTCAAGACCCTGCTGAGCAATTTCCAGCACACACTTGCAAGAGCATGATAAAAAACGTATCAACACCAATCCCATGTAAACAATCAAATTAAACAAGATGCAAATTATTATTTATATATTTGTAATCACATAACTTGGATGTTAATAATAATAAAAAAAACATTACATTACAATCACAATTTAATGATCGACATAAATATAATATTTATATCTATATCATATCATATTTTAATAAATAGAGGTAAACAGGGTTATTGTTTTTTAATAAATAGAGGTGAACAGGGTCAGTTCATATATATATCATACATATACTCAAGTCGATGCACCTCCCAAATACATATATACATATAAACATATACATATAAACATATATATATATATACATATATATACATACATATATATATATATACATATATATATATATATACATATATATATATATACATATATATATATATACATACATATATATATATACATATATATATATATACATATATATATATACATATACATATATATATATACATATATACATATATATATATACATATATACACATATATATATATATACATATATATATATACACATATATATATATACATATATATATATATACATATATATACATATATACATATATATATATATACATATATATATACATATACATATATATATACATATATATATATATATACATATATATATATACATATATATATATACATATATATATATACATATATATATATACATATATATATATATATATATATATATATATATATATATATATATATATATATATATATATAGTGCTTATATCAGATATATATATGATGATTATAGCTCAATGTAATCATGCACTCACTATATTGTAATTAATGTAATTAATACTTCAAACCAGATTAGAATGTTATCAAAATATGTTGTTTCAATATTAATGCAATTTTTAAATCAAAACCAACTAGATTTGAAAGTAATCAAACCTTATATAAATGTTCTAAAAACGTTAATCTCATGTTAATATCAAAACCATTTTTTAACCAAATTTTAATGTAATCAAACGTCCCTGGTGGAATTGGCCTGACATCATCCTAGCTGAAGGAGGAAGCCGCGCCATTTTGTTTAAATTTGTGTAAGTTTTTAATCTGCTATAATCTTTGTCATCCTTTGTTGTTCAAGAGTAATTTACACACAAATGTTTAAGAAGATCTGATGGTTCTTTAATTGCATGGGGATCGATCGCTCTAAATTAAGCTGCACGAATTTGTTGTAGTGTATACATGTTGCTGTTTCATGCATGGCCTAGAACTAAGAATTATAACCTCCAAACCGCAAAGTTGAAATAACCTCCACACCTCAATGGTAAAAAAACCTCCAAACCTTAACGTTAAAATAACCTCCAAACCTCAATGTTAAAATAACCTCCAAACCTCAACGTTAAAATAACCTCCAAACCTCAATGTTAAAATAACCTCCAAACCTCAACGTTAAAATAACCTCCAAACCTCAACGTTAAAATAACCTCCATGAAATAACGTTATAAAAACTTTCATTCTACGTGTGATATCAACGTTATTTAAAGGTTATGGTAAAACCTTGTTTCAACATTGAAATAATGTTGGTGTGATTGCTGGGTCAGCTTATAAGCATTACTAATTCTTTACTTGAACATCATTTAAAGGTGTCAAGTCCACTTGCAATTATGGCCTTTCTTTTCTCATCAAATGAATTGCTTTTTTATTCACAGGATAGTCAAATTGTATTAATTACAAAGCTTTCACACATCAAATGTATTACCATTTGTACCAGTGCTGCATTGTACTGCATGCAACCACCAGCAACCACCACGGTCCATTGACTCAATGCTTTACATATTTCTGCTTTTTAAAAACACCTTATGGCTGTAAATCAAAACATAGGCTGTGCTGCAGCTAAACCCTCAGCGAATCTCACATAGCACACAGGCATCATTAAAATTGTTAAGTGTTCGTCCGACAGGCAGGAGGGTGGGCGTTAAATTTTCGTTTCTAGTGCTGAACTCTTAACACTTACGCACTTACCCTCATGAAATTTTATACAGTAACACTCTGTATGGCCTGGTGGTGCCTTGTGATATAGCCACACTGACATATCTGAGCTATGTTTTACAAAATCTGGAAAACTATTATTTCTTGAGTGTTTATATAGTGTGTGCGATGAACCGAAACAATTGCCACTTGGCCTACATAGCCTGTTAGGCAATGCTAATTAGGCAATGCTAATTAGTCCAAGATGTCCTATTTTTTGACTACTTGAATTTCTTAATTTGTTCATTATATTCTGAGTGTGAAATAATACAGTGCTCCCGTGGGTCATTACAAAATCTGATAAGTTGTACTTTATTTTTGCTAAAAGTAAGGCCCCTATTAAGTCTTACTTTTGTCCACTAAGTTTTACATTGTCTTATTTTGATGCAAATATACTTGGATATTAACATCTACATTGTAATATTCAGACGATTTGGTAAATCTGAATGAAAAGAAATTATGAAGTTTCTTTAAATGCACAAGAACTGCATTTATTTTATTGCTTAATAGCCAATACCCTGATTGTTTTTTGGAAGATGAAATAAAAAATATTGGTGTATGTTACTATATTAGTGGTCTTATATTTCATGTGCATGATATTATCATGTCTTACAAATATCTTTCTTCTTATGAAGGTAAACTTGCACGTGACCTGTATTAACAGCAATCCATTTTGTTCAGAGTAAAGCAAAGTGAGCATAAAAATTATTGTTTTTCCTTTACCTGCCATTTAATTATTCTGTTTCAAATTGTATGCAAAATAAGGAGTATTGAGTTCGCTAGAATTATCAACAAAATAGCATGTTCCCTTAACTAATCTACAACTGAGATTATCATTTATATGTCCAAAATAGTCATATATGGGCTATGGCAATGATCCTAAAGAATTCAGCAACAATGTTATGCCACATTAAGATGTTGGGTATAATTTCATACATATGAATATTTAAGGTTTGTATTTACTTGTATTTAAATAAAGTCTAAACATAAATAAATACAAATCTTAAAGGTTTTGTATGGGATGATACTCATCACAGCCATTTTAATGCCTTTAGAAGTCAAAATATTTTTTGGCTCGCTGTTTTAAGTTAGCTGGCAACTGAAGGAACTATATACAATTACCATATTCCCTTCAACAGTTACTAAATTGTTGGGTTGCTGAGTTGCATTAAATCTATGGCATTTAAATTAGTATCTATATCCTAACACTTTACAGGTGTATATGAAGAAAACAATAATAAGTATTGGAGTCAAGAGAAAGTAATATTTAATAATTGTATGCACATGAATTGTACAACATTTACGGCTGTCATTGCTAAGTATGGGATGCTAAGGAATATGAACATGATAAAAGGAAGCAACACAATTATTAGCATTTTTTTTGAGATTTTCCATTATTATTAAAAAAAAAAAAAGGATGAAACAAATTTCAAAGTGAAGCTTAAAAGTGAAAGTACTATAGTCTAGATATATCATTGCAAAACTGATGTAAGGATCATAGAGTCATTGATATGAGGGTTTGAAAGAGTACCAAATTTTCCTTATTATATAAAATTATCTGTCACTAATGGTCATGAAACCCCAAAAATGTGTCTCTACACTATTTTAGACATATTCTTATTAAGTTTTGAATGCATTTAGGTGCAGTAGTGTGCGAGTCCTGCTCTGGAATCAGAAACGTTTTATTTTCATTTTTCTCTAAATGTTTTAAAACACAACTCAGATATGTCAATTTGACTATCAAAATGCACAACTAAGCATATAAAATGTTGTTAGGGTAAGTGCATTAATGTTCTGCTCCGAAAACACAATTTAACACAATTTTCAGCATTTTTGTCAGATTTTCCATTATTTTGTAATTAACATGAAATGTATATCAAAATTAAGTTTAAAAAGTGAAAATACTATAATTTAGATATGTTATTGATACAATTTCATTCATGTAAGGTAAATAGTGTCTTTTGTATGGAGGTTTGAAAAAGTAGAAATTTTCCCTATTTTGCCCTAATTTTGAAAATTCTACAGTATGAGACCCACAAAAGGCACCACTACACTATTTTAGACATATTATTACAAAGTTTTAAGCATGTAGTTGCAGTAGTGTCAGAGTTCTGATTCAGAAACGAAAAATATTTTTTCTATTTTTTCCAAATTTTATAAATCATAGCCAACATATGTCAATGTGACTATCAAAAGGCACCACTAGGCCATATAGAGTATTACTGTACACAATTTCGTGAGGGTAAGTGCATTCGTGTTAAGAGTTCTGCTCCAGAAACGAAAGTGTCATGCCCGCCCGTCGGACATTGATGATAACAAAAACCCTTTTCGAACTTCATTTGCTGAGGATTAAAAATGTTTTACCCAGCATATTCTTGTTTGTATTGTTATTCCAGAAAAGAAAATGCCTGCCAACCTTGAATTGAAAAACCAAGGATCTATTGACTCTGTGCCTGTCGCTCATCAGGTCCATGATCATTTCTAGCTAATTAGAAGCCTTCTCATAGGCAGTTCAATGATCCCAATCTCAGTGTGCTACGTTTGTATTATTGTAGTTAAAATTGCCAGCAAATGCCTGTGCTGGGGAACAAGTTCCCAAAAGAACTTTGGAAATTTTTATTTTTCTATCACAGAAACTCACAATGTGGCATGATCCCACTTCGATTTCCGTTCTGCCAGTTGACACTCTACATATTCAAATATTCTCAAGATGACATCCTGCAAGAAAAGATATAAATAAAAATTAAGAACACTATAATGCTAAGAAAGTTTACAAGTGAAGACAATAAAAAGTAAAGAAAATCTGTCATAAGTTGTGACATATTTTTTCAAATAGCAAACTAGAATGACACATGGAATGTACCAAACATCATCTGAACATATTGATATTTAGCAGTTCAGTAACGAGGCTTGTAAAAATACCGGTCGCATTATTTATTGGCACATGGAAAAGCAATCTCACATCTGGCTATACGTAGAAGTGGCAGGATCTAGGCACATGACATTGGCTGACTTTGTCATCTACTTGTGACAAATTTCATGATTTTTTTTTGCAGCCCAGAGAGAGACAGTAAGCACATACCAGTGTTGCCATTTTGATCAGAAACACTTTAATCCCTTCTAATCGCGACTATATATACATACATAGTATCATGTATTGAGCTGGTACTAGGTAAAAAACTAGAATGCACATGGGATGAACGGAGCTCTGCCCATAGCTGCAGAACACTTTGATCCCCAATGGGATCGAAAAAGTGACATTTCCCGCCACTTTCGCCGGCTGCATGTGGTGAGAAGAAGCGGATTTTTTCTGTTAACGAACTCCGTTGCTTTGCAACTCAGCGTCCCCCGGGTAATTCCGCCGACGCCCACCAGGGGCGCTGCAATCGCTCCACCAGCAGGCTGCATTGTGGGCTACGTCCTTGATTCACGCAGGGTTCCCCCAATAGGAATTCTGTTGATGACGTCATACGGCAGTCTCGGGCAATGGCGAGAAAAGGTAGCAAGTGAAGGATGCAAACGGGGGTATGAAATGGCTGTGCGTAGGAAAACCAAGCAACGAAAAAGGCCCACATGCAATAGCAGCCTGTACAAGGGGAATATGTAGTTTGACCTACTTTTGGCCAAAGGCAGGCTGGCCCAGTCAAACAGCCCACTGTTGGTCAAATGACATGTCAGCTCAAGGTTGGCCTGATATTAGCCCAATGTTGGCCCACTGTCAGATAGGCCCACTACTAGCAAAACAAGTTTTTCCCACTATCATATGTACCCACCTGTCCCACTATTACCAAAATGACATGACAGCCCAAAAAGCTCAAATTCAAGTCAGCTCACTCTCTAGTTGGCCTTATGTTGACTTATCCTTGGCCCAATGCTGTGCCATTCTGCAGAATTTGGTATGGATGATCTAAATAACCTAATCACTCCTTAGAGGTAGCATCTATTTGCCTCCAATATTTGACTAGAATCCGCCCTTTCTTCAGAGACCTCATGCAGATCATTATAACTTTATAATGACTTCATACCAGTGATATCACGTGCTGGTCTCACATGACTCACACTAACATAGTTGTGATCTTGCAAGTATAACTTATAAGATCACTGTAAACTCAACTAGAGCCTATCGGCGCTGAATCCAGAAGGTAGTGTTACCAAGAATAGTACACCTTGTATTATTCTTGGTGTTACTTTGAGAGATCGACCACTGGGATCCAAATAGCGTCATTTCCCGCCACTTTTGCTGGCGGGCTGCATTTAGGGGCAAGAACCGCATATGTAAGCTTGCCAAGGCACACAACATGGTTGGCCAATAATGCTCATTTTCACGATAATGAAGTGATAGAAGATAATAAAATACAGATTATTAAGATAATTTCATGAACACTATGGACTTGTTAACATTGAAGAAAAAAACAAGGAACGAAATTTACTGAGAATTTGCAATTTTGTGCGGACCTGTTGTTTACTTTTCCACTGTCTACCTCGTGTCGAAATGAAAAGCTGTCTGCAAAAAGCTCACCAAAGCCGAATTTTTTTTAGCTTTTTTCTGCAATTATCCTTATTTCTTTTGCAACTAGAGCCAATTATTTTTGCGCAATTGGACTACAGGTCTCCTGAGCCCCACTGTGGACTGCTGAGCTCAATCCCTGATAAGTTATATCATTTGAGAAATTCTGAACCAAATCAGCTTTTCTGAATTTCTCTCCTCTGACAATATCCTGAAGGATGATAAAAAGAGATGCAGGGCCTAAAATTAATGAGATAGAAGTGATGTCACAGAAAGGTCATGCCTGTCACTCCAGCACAGGCTCCGCCAGCAAATAAGTCAAGATTGGCCCCCAAACTGGCTAATGAGCAGAGACCCAAATATTATATGTAAATTAGTTGACCCCGCCACGACATAGTCTGACCACTAGGCCTGGCCAATGGGGTCAGGCCTTCTACTAAATACCGGTGATGCCAAACTGACATCACAGTGACCTCACATGATATCACAGTAAGCTCACAGTGAGTTCATAATAACTTCATAAGTTCATAAGCACAATATGAGATCACACTGAGGCATTTGTGATGTTACAATATGAGATTGCAATGACCTCACAAATCATGAGCACCTAACCCTGCAAAGTCTCTGGCACCATACTGAGATCACAGTGACCTCACAAAGATATCACAGTAAGCTCATAGTGATGTCATGATGACTTCATGTTGTGACCTCCCAATATGAGCTTAGTGAGGCATTTGTGATGTTACAATATGAGATCGCTATGACCTCACACAGATCCTCACTGGGAGATTCAGTGAGCTCCCCATGACCTCACAGTGCCAAGGCAAGTAAGGTTGGCAGTCAAGGGCAAAAATTAGCAGCTTTTGACTAGACGATTACCACAAAGCTAAATTTGTCTGGTAGAGTTGTAAATTGCAGTTGGCCATATTTCACAGTTGGCCGTTAGGCCAGGTTTGAGTGTACTACAATACTTAACAACCATTACCTTTAACTGAGGGTAATCACATGCAGTTTTTACATGGTAGTGCATCAAGGCAAGACAATCTTCTGGATCAAAAGCATTGTTTGACACAAGAAGTTCCAGCTCTGACATCTTCAGTGTAGCAAGAATGGTTCTTGGCAGCAAGTAGTCTAGTTGAAACAAGCCTTGCAATTTCTTCATCAATTCCTCAAGTGGTCTGAAACACAAAGACAGTGGAAATGCTTTTAAGCAGCAGCTTAATTAATTTCAGTATGTGGATGTTCCATACTGCTACTTATTTTTATATTCTGTCAACCAAACACCTGAGATGTAAGTCCCTACTGAAACACATATGGCACATGGGATGTTAATGATACTATCATAAGGCCACACTTTTTATATTCTATGGTTGACGGATCCGCCGACGTTGTCAGAAAACCTCTGACGAAAAAACAAAACCACTTTGCACACATTTTTTTAACTTTTGCCGCTGACATCCATCAGATGGCCCTGTAACAGGAAATGCGCCCGTCACGCCACCTAGCGTATTAAACAAAAACTTGAAAATGGCTGGCCTTCTGACCCTGATCACTGTGGTCAGGGACCGACGTTCGAAATTTTGCACTTTTATTTTGCCGACATCGAGATCCAGCAAAATTTTATTTTTATTTGTCCGAGATTCACCAATACATAGTAAAAAAATCCGTCAACCATAGAATATAAAAGGTGTGGCCTAAGAAACAACTAGGCCTTAATACCAAATTATATAATGTACATGCTATAGTTTGTGTCACCCCAATCACACCACCCACCGATCCACCCGGGTGCTGCACAACTTCGACCGAAGTAACTACAATACCTTTGGCAAATGTTTTTGATTAAGTGAGGACTTACAGAAAAATCACAATTGCCCACATTATTTGAAACCCTTTGTTTGCCACGCTGAGTTGATTTTGTGGTTTGCCCCTTGGGCGATTCCCGTGATGTCATACACATCACTCTTACATGATCACAGGAGATCACCAAGGCATAATCTCCATTATTGGATTAGACAAATGTGACCTCCAAAATAAATCAAGGTCACCCATCCTCAAATTCATCTAAGGTCTCACCCCCAGTTATAACCTTCTTGCTTGTATGATGCTGGCATGAAATTGTCTGAAATTATCATTTCTACCAAGTTCAGAATGGAATCAACCTGTATGCTGGCTGACTCTGAAACCTCCCAGCAGAGATTTATAGGAAAATATTTATATCATTCATGCTTAGATCAGTAGAATGTTTCATCAGACAAGTAAATGTTTCTGGATTTATTTATCTGTTAGATATAGCAGCTACAGATTTGATTGAGCGGGAGGGATAAAAAATAATTACCATTCCGTTCACTGCTTTCCTGTCTACAAATTTCAAGTATTTACATCAAGTTGGTAGCTGAATTATAAAGCTGGTTGGACTTGGTAGTTATATCAATATTTATCTCCCATTCTCATCTGCTTCATTGATTGACAGTAGAAAAGAGTGTAAAATTACAACTCCGAATTTGTCAACTCCGTTAGCTATGCAAGTATAAACAGTGTTGTAAGGTAAACGAGGTTGTTAAACCATGTACAACTCCGTTTAAGTGGAAAAAATCAGGACATTTTATGAGTAAAAACAAAGACCTTATACCTAATAAGACCGGACACTCAGCAAAACTGTGTGGTAGCAGCTGCAACAGCGCACCAAGTGGCATACATGTACAGGGGGGTGAAGACACTATGCAGAAATGGCCTGCCCAGGTCAAGTTAAGAGAGGTGGGGATGCCTGCTGTGCAAAGAGATCCAGAAAGGTGAGTCAATATTTATTCGTAAATTCACACTTAATTTCTGTTAAAAGTTGATCTCATTCAGCATGCATGTTTATCACATCAATAAACATATTAGAAGAGTTCACTCATTTTAGTAAAACTAGCTACTTCTTTCTCATAATCTCTGGTATTTGTTGAGTAGTCAAGAATCTTACAAGCCAAATATCGTGCAAATATACAGCACAGTACATCAGCCTGATGGGGTGGTCATGATGACCACATGTGCTAGACATTAACTGGAGCCTTACGGCGCTGAATCCAGAAGGTGATGATATTGTACATGTAGTGGATTGGTAGAGTGTTAGTGCCAGATGGGGCTGGACATCGTTTGATCCTTTACGTTTCAATAATATCACGATAAATTTGTAACGATAAATATAACTAATTGAGAGTTAATCACGCAATGCAATGTGTGAATGGGTGAGAGTGGGTGATTAGGGCTTTACCTCCTGTATTTCTGCACCAATTGGGCTAATTAGGACAGGCAGAGACCATGGCAATGAGACAAAGGATGAAACAGCCATCCAACTTAGGCTCGACCGGGAATCGAACCCGGGACCCAGCGGTTGGAAGCCCAGAGCGCTACCTCTGAGCTAGGCCTCCGCCCAGCAATGTGTGAATGAGTGCAACGTTCTCAGCTTAATTTACTTTTGCAGCTAAGAGCCTTATCAGATGGGTTCAGTCTTGTCATTAAAATTATATTAAAATTGCATTAAAATGATTAAATTACATTCACTCTTGCCACACCTACAGTGGCATGCTCTCAACAAAGCTCAAGTGCAATTAAAACATTTATACAAGTCACATGGTAAATAGACCTAATCATCTGGCCTGTCATTTTAATTGAAAGAACTAGTAATTGTATTTCTGGACAGGTTTGAAGAGCCAACCTCTGAGTTTCTGTTCAGTAGGCCTAGTTCTTAAATTCGCCACCAGGGGCACTGAGGTGGGTTGCATACAAGGACAACAGCCACAAAAACGGCGAAATGTTACCCCAATTCTGCATACATACTAAGTGGCAGCACGAAAAACGGCTGCTAAATTCTGTTTACATCTGGAATATGATTGGCGGGAAAGGCGACATCACCCAGGAGGCGACATCACTCATGAAATCGAGGTGACAACAAAAGCTCTCCCCAATCCGGGGGCAGAGCTAACTGGTTGGAAAGAGCCAAAATTCACGCATTCACCACTCCCAAGAACCTGGCATCTCTGCCTAAAGTCAAAATATTTTTTGTTATTTCCAAAATCCGCCGAATAACCGGCCATCTACATGCTGAGTGGCTTAGTTCAAGACCATTTAGGGACCCTCTCACTTGCTCCCCAAAGAGT
The DNA here is from genome assembly GCA_932294295.1 of Alitta virens. Lineage (NCBI taxonomy): Eukaryota > Metazoa > Annelida > Polychaeta > Phyllodocida > Nereididae > Alitta > Alitta virens. The sequence continues at coordinate 50,871,551 of OW028573.1, forward strand.
GGCTGGATTACAACAGTATCAAACAATCCACCAGCTCAGCTCTCGTGACAGTGAAGTGAATGCAATGACAGAGAACCCTGAGGGTTTCTCTGTCAAAAACCGGGCAAGATAGTTATTTTTCTATCTCTATTACTTATAGAATCCAGTAACCAATTTATCCATAAGAACTAGGCAGTATATGACACAGATTGATCTCATTGCAGATGAGTTGAGATTTATTATATGTTTATATCCATGGCACAATATGTGGAATTTGCATGTGGGCACCTTGAGCCAGCTTACATGGGGCACCTTGATCCTGGCCATGGAACAACAATAATTGGCTAAAAGCGGACTACTATTCTTATGTATATTCATATCTACATAGTACAAAATTATGGAAAAATTAAATCGAACAGTTTATAGAAGCATCAATGTAAAAAAATCAAATTAAGATGTACATAAAAAATTTAGAAATTAAAAAGCATCATGTCTGTCCATAATTGAAAACAACTGTCCTTGTGAGACAAGAACTAAGTCTCTAATAGCTGTTCCTGTGACAGTATCTTCTTGTGTGTAGCAATTGGCTTCACAGTCTCTGTTCACTATATGAGATAATTCCGCTACATCCAAATTCACCTGATTAGCAGTGTTGAGACCACAAAAGTTACTAGCATAGTGAAGGTAACAAGTGAACAAAGATTTGCTAAGGCTGAGGGCCACCTTAAATATATATCACATGTTATAAACCTATATTTAATTATAATATTTTTAACATATTATTCCATGAATGGGCGTTTAATGGTTCATAGTTAATTAGGTCCTTGGCAATTCGTGTTTGTGCCACTATTGAAGCAAACGTAGCTAATGTAGGCATTTTTGTAAATATGTAACTAAAGCCTCTTTTAGAAAATTCCAAGTGTTTGTTAGGTTGGCTCAAGGTGCCCCAAGTCTGGCTCAAGATGGCCCATGGTTGGGGCACCACGAGCCACTTGATCGCATTTCTCTCTCTTACAAATTATATGTAAAATTCAACATTTTACATAAGATACTCAGGATGTTAAACTACAGTACGATGTTAACAGTATGACTGACGATTGTCACTGGTGGAAAAGTAAACTAGAGCCTTACGGCGCTGAATCCAGAAGGTGATGATAGTGCTAGAGGGGGCCAGTCAGCTCACCCAAATATTTTTCGCCCATATTTTACTCGCCACAAAAACAACTCGCCCAATACAAAACTCGCCCTTGACATTGTTTCCCCCCCCCCCTGTGTGTTCGTTGATTTTGTACCATGGACGTATGATTTGTACTAAATGTAGTTCTTGGTTATAGTAGACGCACCTTATATCATTTGTATATTATTCCATTATTGCGCATGTATATGCGTACATGTAAACGGCTGTTCCAGCGGACCACAGACCGCCATCATATAAGAGCTTATTAAAAGCTCGGAAGCTTCAAGTGTGTCGATCACTCATGACTTGTTAGGTAAACCTTAAATTTTAATACTTTAGGAAATATTAAGATGATACCAAACTAATATTGAAAATATTATGGATAAGGTCAAAATCAGATAACTGTCCATATTTTAACCTTATATAATATTCTCAATTAATATTGGGCTGAGAAATTTCTAATATTGACATAATATCATACAAATATAAAAATGTTTGTAGAGCTTCATCTTTGGCATGGTAAATCTGTGTATCGCATCCAATAGACAAAGTGCATATGACAACCTCCAAAGGTTGTCACACATATATATCATTTTTTAATACTGCAATAAAATGTTTCAAATGTTCCCCTCTCCTAAAAAAAGTCTAGAAATAAGGAAAATAATATGAATGTTTTTATTGAAATATCAAGCACCAGTGAGCAGAAATATTTTCTGAAATAGGCACATTCCCAATTTATTTATTTGTGACAGTGATTTTTTTTTTAACCGTTTATATCAATTCTGGCTGAACTATCAACCAATCCGATTCCAGATACAGAGAAAACTACAATTCGTCATGACCGTTATACCAAATGACAATTAATTAACACTCAGCTAGATATGTCTTATGTTCATAGTGGCTTCTTTTTAATTGTGAATTGCATAGCACACGACATTAACCCTGTAATCCAGGTATGTACGGAGGCAATTTCAATTAAATAATGACAATGAACCTTTGTGAAGGACTTCTTTACATTTGGCTAATTGAATTGATATTATTACATATAATTACTTTATTTTAAATATTATTTATGTTATAATATATTTAAGTTAAAGGGTAAATGCCTATCTATAGATAGCTGTTATAGCTCTATAGACATCTTTTATTAATAAGCTCTATATAGACACACATATAAATATATCGATATATCTATTTATATATTTATAGCTGTACCTAACACAAAAACGCATCTTAATGCTTTTTATTAAAAATCAAGCTACAGTTAACAATAATAAGCATACACATCTTTATTGGCAAACTACACAGTGGAAACAAATCAACAAACACACAGCGTCGCCCGTGTTGGTTTAGCAACGGTCCGCGTCCGCATGATCTGCATTTTACACAGAACATGGCGGCGCACACGTGTATCGCATCCAATTATTATGGAAATGATTGAACTAACCAATAAATCGAAGAAGTTAACTTAACTTACAAATAATAAAATCTGATATAAAATAAAATATAGGGGGGCGAGTTGTGTTATGGGCAAGTTATCATTGGGCGAATAAAATATGGGCGCGAAATTTTTGGGCGAGTTGACTGTACTCCGTGCTAGAGTACCAGACATGCCAAGTCTCAGTCATTGAGATTCGTTTTTCACATACTCATTGAGAGTGACTTTCACTCATTTGGTGTCTAACAGCTACTTGGATCAATGGGGATCCATATCATGTCATTTCTCACCATTTTGCTGTGGGTTGCATAATGGGACAAGAACCATTTTCGTAGTGGCCTTCACCTTTACCCCTGGTAGTGGCAAGTGGTACTACGTTAGTCTGGAGTTGCCCCGGAGTATAGTCAAGTGGTCCGCCCGACGACTGGTCCGCAACCGACTGGCCCTCCGTGAGATCGACTGGGCCGATGCCGAGGACGACTGGTCCGCCGGTCGAAACCTACTGGCCCGCCGTCGAAACCTACTCGCCCGCCGACATTTTCGTTGTCCGACGGCCCGTCCGCGGCCCAACCAACTCAAAGTCAATCCGTCCGCCGGGAAGCAGCCCGTCGGCGCGAGTGGCTTCGCAGGGGTGCAAGTACGGCCGTCGCCCGCCCCCTCCCCTCTAGCAGTAATATCACTTTTAAGCTCCTTGTAATGGTGTGCAGTCAAAACGGTCTCCCCTGTTTTTTAAAGTTCGTTTTTCAGCATGCAAATCCTACATGAGACTTCTTTTCAATAATGTTCTGGAGGTTGCAACCAATAAAAGTATTTGTTGCAGTTTTGTGATGGTGTCTTCGTTACGTTGATAAGGTTGTTATGATTTTTCGCCGGGGCTACAAGAAGGGCAAGCGGTCCGCCATTAACACGTCACCGAAACGGCCTCCCCAGCCAATATGAAGGGAGTAACCTTCTGCGTCATTAATCAAGCATAACTCATTTATATTCCGATTTTTAAAATTTAAAGTTCCTAGTAATTGCCGAAAAATCCTCTTTCTATATAGGAGACTGCAGTTAACAATAGAGTCTTTTCACTGAACAGCCCTGAATTCAGCAGGACATAAGTCCTTCCTCTCCTCTTGTTACTCATTTTGCTTTTCAGACACAGTTGGTAATAACTGATTCCATAAATATAACTTTCTCAGAAAAATAACAAACATCAACTAAATGATAAAGTGTCAAATATACATTAAAATGCACTATAAATACTGCTGCTTGGATGCACTTTGCTTCAGCCAATCACAGCAAAGGTCGGGAACTTTTTCAACCAATAGAATTGCAGTATTGTTTTAGCCACCTGGTGGAAATACAGAGAACCTTCCGTGAAAATCCACTATTGTTAAGAAGCGGTATTACGTATTTAGCGCGATGCAACATTATCCATATTTTGATAATAAAATATTTAATGAATAAAAATGTGTTAGTTTTCTTTCCCAATGAATATTCTTGAAAGAATATTCATAAATATGAAATGTATATGTTCCAAGAGAAATAATTTTATCCAGATAAAGTAAGACATTATCTGTCATTATACTTCAAAAGGTAGCATAATCTGTCATATTATACTTCAATGAGTGATTACAGTCCTATCTGAGCTGCTCATTGTAATTCATACAGTGCATGCAGTGACACGGGTGGCGGTCATAACGGCTACACGCGAAACGGCTACAACCATAACGGCTACAACCATAACGGCTACAACCAAAACGGCGATAACCAAAACGACTACACCAATTTTGGGGACATAACCAAAACGGCAACAGTGTTTTTCAAGCCTTAACCAAAAAGGCAACAGTAGTTTTTTACGCTGACCGGCCTTGAAACCAAACGGCTACAACCACAAAGACCAAAACGGCAACAGACCAAAACATCTACATATCATATAAAAAAGTAGATGGCGCTTATTGTGAAAATGCAGGTTCTTTAATTGCCGCCGACCGTACAATCAATGTACATCATGCATTAAATGCAATTGCATGTTCTTTAATTGCCGCCGGCCGTACCATCAAAGACATGCAATCTTGGCTTCTCCTTGTGATCGTATCTTCTTACGAAAAAAAATGTGTAGCCGTTTTGGTGTATGGAAGTGTAGCCGTTTTGGACTTCGAATTTATGGCTGTAGCCGTTTTGGACATGGCTTGTAGCCGTTTTGGACATCGCCTGTAGCCGTTTTGGTCATCTCTTAATTTGGGATTTTTGGTTGTAGCCGTTTTGGGGATGCCATTAAATTTTGTAGCCGTTTTGGGTTGTAGCCGTTTTCGCGTGTAGCCGTTATGACTGGCATTCCAGTGACACATGGCAACCTTACCATCAACCATGTGCTTGTAATCATGTGTCAATTGCAATTCGTGCCCCTTACGCAAATTTTTGTGGCAGACCAGTTGACTTTCTGGCGGGCCAGTTGACCGTAGGTAGCGGGCAAGTTGACCTGAGCGGCGGACCAGCTGTACAGGCGGGCGAGTTGGTCAGAGGACCAGTTGTTGGGCGGATCACTTGACTAGACCCCGTTGCCCCAAGCTTAACGGACTTCCTACACTCACTACAGCTCAAAAACGGCTTTTAACAGCGAAAACTAAGTTTGAATAAGTAAAAAACACGCTTACATGACTTCAGAATCATTTTCGCAACCTTCTGGATAAAAAAAGGTCACGGTGCCCCACTCTCCCCTATTTATCACTAAATGTCCGTAATAAGTATGTAGGTAAATCTTTTAGTGGTCTGCAACCTACATAAGCAATAGCAGTGGGCGATAATCGGGAAACGGGGAATCCAGTCAATTCGTTGACATGCAAAATCGCCAACAACAATTTCGTTGACAACCAACCCGTCGACAAGAGAACAGCAAACTTGTTGATAATCAACGTCCTCAGCCCTACCATGTCGTTGACAGAAAATCATGCCTATACCAACTCGTTGACAAGTCGACGAGACACAGCCCAATATATATATGGAGTGCTAGCCCGGCGACAAGGTGTTTCACAACATGTTTCCCGCCTGTTGGTCTCCCCTTGCCCAGTAAATTTTTATGCTATTAGCTCAGTAAATACTTGGGAGTACAGAAATGTCATGCACATCCTTTTATAGATCTCATTCATACGAAGTATTCGTACCAAGTATACCATTATGGGAGCTTTATTAACCGAGTAAGTGCAATCAGCAGCAGAACTTCCAATGATTAGCTGTCAACAAGTTTGCATTAATATGTCAACAAGATGGTAATGACCGGTCAACAAGATGGTTGTTGTGGTCAAAAGTTTTAACAAGTGAAAAAATAACTCTTTTGAGAGATATTTCTTCAAGCTAATGATAGAGGACAAAAAACGCTATTTACAATCGTCGATGATTGTCAGCATGCATCGGTTGCCAGATTAACTGCACAAACAGAGACCTTTAAAATGCAATTATTCCTGAATGATGTAGCAAATACTCACATAGCAATGCAGATCTCACATTTGAATGTGTCCAAATCTTTATTAATTTCTGCGATGCCCCACCAACTGCCATAGCGTTCAGTGTGATCTCTTCTCCAAGATTTGCTCTCATACGGTTTGCAGTGGTCCCCCAAGATATGCAAAAGCGGCATCAGATATAACCAATCGTACAGCTTCATTTTCATCACATACTTGACAAACCAGATCAGACATTCCTTGATGTGCCTGAGATTACAAAAAAATATAACATCAGTATACATGGATAATACAGTTAGTTTCATTAAAAACGGCCTGTCAAATTGAAACTAGACAAAGCTGTCATAGCTGGCTACTCAAAACCTGATCTAAAAGTACATATTTACAATAGATTAATTTCTTACATTTACCAAGGTTTATATTTATCTGGTGATAGATGTAAGCCGATTATTAGCTATAGAAGTGGACAGAAGCAGCTGGCTTTAGCATGTTTAGACCACAGTCAGGTACAGGTCGCTACAGACAGATAGAGTCTACCGTATTTTATGAAACTAACTGTACGAAAGGCAGTTGATACTAGACCTGACGGCTCTCATGACAGAGAAACAACGTTGAGGCCTCAGACTACTGAAATATGGTTTTAATATAACAATGAAAGTTAATCACTCGCAGAAATGTGTGAATAAGTGCAACATTCTCAGCTTAATGCACTTTTGCAGCTAGGAGCAAGATGGGTTCACGCTTGACATTAAAATTACATTAAATGGCATTCAAAATGATTTTATTACAATTCACCAATGGCACACTTTACAGTGGAATGCTCTCAACAAAGCTCAAGTGCAACCCCCACTCCCTTCCCAAAACACACAGTCGAGAACTGCCAACTCCACACTGAATGTTCAGTAGTTCGTATATGTGCCACCACGGGCACTGAGGTGGGGCTGCATTCAAGACCAAGAGCTTAAAATTGGTGAAATGTAGCAAAAATAACCATATTTTTGCCTTTTTTTAGACAAGGTTGTTATTTCAAAACCCGTCCATTAACCGGCCATCTACACACCTAGTGGATCAGTTCAAGACAATTCTGGAGCCCTCTCACTTGCTCCCCAGACAGGGGCTGCACTACAGCAAAACCAAAACACATCAGTTCACCTCTCATGACAGAGAAGTGCATGCAATGACAGAGAACCCGGAGGGTTTCTCTGTCAAAAATAAAGCTAGGGCAAATGGCACTTGCAGCCTACAACTTGCACAGATTCCCTTGTGATCAGTGATGTTGAGAAGAACAGTTCTAATTGACATAACCAGTGCGAAGCTTTTGCAGTTGTGACATGTGATATGTCAAGAAGTCTCACCAGATCTGTCTTCAAAGCACACACCATCACATCTTTATCAAAATAATAACCATCCAGGAACATAATTTAAAAAAAACTCTTTCACACTTATTTAGGAATGGGATTTTTTGGTACTCTGTTTCTTTTTTATGTCTTCAAAATTTAGTACTTGTCACAGCCTTCCAGGTGTTGCCTGATGGCATGTCCATATTCATCAACATCAGGGACTTCTTCACGAGTTTGTAAAAGTAAACCATTGCAAATCAGCTTCACGTCACTCTCACGGATCTCTATTGCTGTTGTTCTAAGAATGTGCACAGCTACAACAGCAATGAAGAAACGGGTTTCATGTTCCTTGGCATCAGCTCCAGGTTCAATACCAGCCAAAATCTTCATACCTTTGCGAAGAAAGATGGTCACATACTGAAAACAAAAATAAGAACCATAGGAGGTATTACAGAAGGAGTTAAAGGTTCTTATCGCATGAAATCTTAAATGTCTTTTCTCTAGCCCAGCGTTTGTATCTCCCGCTTTTAAATCTTGTCTTAATTGCTCTGTGGCACCATTTGTACAGATCAGCGTCTGTGACAATCTCTGCACCCCTCTGCTGTGACTCACCCTATATAGTTTAACGATCTTGGTCTGCAAAATGTGGTACTGGCTAAATTTAGCAGTTATTTAATTGAGGCATATACATTTTATAATATCTTTTTTTGCATGGTGTTTTCATTGTATATTGATATTTAATCTATGTAAAGGTACATACTTATATACACTAATTTAACTGATGTACTTTATACTTTTCTCAGGTATTCCTTATCACAGTGTTGCAAAATGGAGATGTCACAAATATTGAAGATCGAGGGCATTTGATATTGATGTAGCAGAAGAAACTGATGAAGTGTTCCCTTGTTTCGTGTGATAACTGCAGGAATAAGCTTAACTATTATCAGACTCTATGAAGAATAGTTGCGTGTTATTAATGTGTGATGTAAATAATTGTGCCAGGAAATACATAACTAGAACCCATGGGTTGGGAGATTCGCTAGGCAGGAAAAGTAGATGAAACCACGATTGCTGAGATATGGTAGCGAGTGTCTATAACAAGGCAATATAATGCAATCAGGTTGTGGCTGGGCATACACCATCAGCCTGTTCAGAACACTGAATCAGATTGAAAACCTACTTATTGGCACCAGCACTGCTTTAACTAAGTGTTGGTAACCCTAACTCTGATGCCCCGATATGTTCATAATTTACGTACAACATTGAGGTCATATAATGTATTCAAATTATTTTCACAAGCAAGCCTTTTTTATTGTGTTCATCCCGTCCATCGCCATTCACTTTCTGGACTGTGGTTTATGAAGCTACAACTGCTGTGCAATCTATTTTATTTTATTTTCTGCTGGTAAAGATACATACAGCCATGGCCAATGATGGCCATGAATGTCCATTGGAAAAAAACAACGCGAACACGCTTCTGAACGGAACGACGCGCTGTCCCGTCCAAAAGGTGCGCACAATTGACTCGACACATTTGCCATCTCATGGGAACTCCCTGGACTACAGGGAAGTGAAATAGAATTGAACTAGAACCCCATGGGGGTGAAATCGCTGGCCAATTAAAAAGATGCAATTTGTGCTTGGGATTTCATAAAAAGTGATCAACGCCTACTCGTTGAGCTTGAGCGAGTAAAAAACTAGGATTGTACACAGTACTACAGTATCAACATACATGCACAAAAAGGTGTAAAAGTGTTGCTGGGATGTTATGAAAAGAATGGTTTACTATGATGCCTAGCACTGAACATTATTGAAAATCTATTCTATTTGTTGTTGCATGGAAATGATGCTAAGATATGAATTATATCCATTGCTATATAAGTATTATGCGAATAACAAATAATTAACTGGAAGCTCTGTACTCGCCATTCCTTAAAATTAAAAACTATTTTATGTTTACTCAAGTGTTGTTTAAGTGGTTTCCACTATTCTATTTATAGAATGGGAGTAATCCTAGCTGTATTTAGGAAATTCTGGGTTGCAGAGGGGTACAACACTGAGGGGTGGTATTTGGTTTTGTAGTTTGAGGTCAACAGGGAGTAATAAAAGGGGCATTAAAGAGACACAGTCCTGGCTTCAAAAATTGCTGTCCTTCAACTCTTTCTATAATACCAACATGATACAGCAGTTTTCGCGGGGCATCGCTGACTGGACCATCAGAAAACCATTTAAAGACAGTTAAAAAGTTAGATTCGGAGGAGGTGCAATCACAGGCCCAACATGTGTGAGGTCATTAACCGACATATCAAGTGGTCATTGCAGTCTAGGAGAATATGAAAATAGCATAGGTCCATTTGTGGTTGTGGGATAAACATGTGCCAATTGGGGTAAAACAGAGAGGCTCCTAACGTCAATTTAATGACATAAACATTGCCTTATCTACTTTTTGATCCGTCTCAAAACATTTTTCTGAAGAATCAGGGACAGGGTTGCCACAATTTCATGAAATTAAATTCCATGACTTTTTCCATGACCCTTCAATTATTGCAAATTATCACAGCCTCCACACACCCCTTACAGCCATCCTCACGACCTTTTTTTTTATCACCGACATTGCTATTTTTGTCTTTCTAAAACTCCATGACATTTTCAAAAATTCTATAGTTCCATGACTTTCTATGACAACCAATTTTTTCAGGATTTTCCAGGATTTTCCATGACCGTGGGAACCCTGCAGTGAGCGATGCCCCCTCGAAAACTGCTGTAAGAACCACTCATACCCTGATCAATTTTTCTTGGTTTTTAATTTACTGCAAATACATGAGCTTAAAAGTTAAAGCATCAAAAATCTTTGTAGCTCTGTAAAGGCTTCCCAATTAACCAAGTAACTATAGGCCTACAAGTACTAACTTTTCCCTTAGAATTATTTGCCAATAACATAGAGTATGGGTCATATCAACAGAAGAGACAAACATATGTATGGTCTTCAAGTTAACCTAATGACTAATTCAATTAATTACCTGAGATATTAGAGTCCAATCCGTGTTATGAAACTTATCATCAAGAATTAACACTTTCATTTGCTTCAACAGTTCATCGAAATGGTCAATGAAATCAGTTGCAAGTATTCTTGAACCGCCATGAAGCCCTTGGGAATCACTAGGCCACTCAGGAAGCATAGCTGTTGTTCCAACAAACCGTCCTCTTCTCAGCTTATCATAAGAACCATGATGCCAATAACTTCCCCAGGAAAAAAATAAACTATGCACCTTTTGCAAGAATGTCTTGTGGTTTGGGAAGATTATGATGTCAAATACATCAAAGGTTTCTGAAAAATTGGGAAATGGGTAACATAAAACAGACAAAAACCAAAACACAGTAAAACTAGTCAAACCCACCCTTATGGCCTGGCCACCACTTAAATAGAATGGGTCACCTATTGTAAATGGCCAGTTAAAAAGCAACTGAATTTGCATTGTTTAGTCGCTGTGTCAAATGGCCTTCTTAGTCAAAGAGACAAACCCCAAATTTGGACCTTAGGTGTGACATCGTGTGAAATTGGGTATGATTACGATTTTTTCACAAATTGATTGTCCAGACCATATTTTTTAAGAATCCAGTAAGTGCCACCTTGGCATCCTTGGGGAAAATGTTTTATTCAACAAAATTTAATACAGCTGTATATAGGTTTATTGCATGACAATAAACTGCAAAATAGAGTCATCAGAGACTACCACATTAGTGAAAAGCTAAATTGGTACATCATAAACACCAAATATATTGATAATTGTCATGTACATATATAAAAGAGTCACAATCCTTAAAAAAACTTTAAAACACTAGAATGCACATGGGATGCGCGGAGCTCTACCGAGTGCGCCACCCTCCCTGAGTGTTTGGTCCCAGAATGAAGCACCCACCCCACAATGCAGCCTGCTGGTGGCGTGATTGCAGCGCCCCTGGTGGGCATGGACAATGACACGGGTGGCGAGACTGGGCACAATGAGAAGGACGCAAACAGGCGTAGAAAATGGCATAGGACAATGAAGCGAACAAACAGGGCCAAAAGCAATAGGCGGCTGTACAAGAAGAATATGTAGCATAAAACGAGCGGCTAAGTTGTGTTTTCGTCTGGAAACAGTTTCGGCGGGAAAGGTGACATCACCCAGGAGGCGACATCACTCCTGAAATCGAGGTGATAACAAAAGCTCTCCCCACTCCGTGGGCCGAGCTAAAAAGAATGAAGCATAACCTAATCATTAATACTTATATAAGAAGTTAAATGTGCCAATCGCCCTTTAATCAGGTACGATTGGTAGCTTCAATAATCATCTTCCTCATCATCATCATCACTGTCTTCATCATCTTGGCCCTCAACAACACTGCAAGGCATCATTGGTTTTGTGTTTATTGGCACAACTGTCATCAGCACCACACTTGCAATACGAAGTACAGGAGAGGGAACTTGAATGGCAACTGCACCTTTGGTTTGAACATGGCAATGATGATTTGCAGCTGTAGGCAACACTTTGTAGAACAGAAGGTGGGGCAATTGCTGAAGTACCAGCAACTGGCATCAAGATGTTCTTCTCAATCTTCCATCCGTACTGGGTTACGTCAATATCTGGTGGTGCCATCTGATCCACTGCCCTCCAAATCAGGTGCTGCAGTGCAGCCTCACCTGCTGGTGGAAGACTTCCTATCTTTGGTGGTTCTTTCTTCTGGCTGAAAATGGAATATCTCATATTTGCAAGAGACGATGACCCCATTCCTCCATACAGCTTGATAGGCGATTAAGCCCTTCTTTAACCCATTCTTTTTCTGGAGCCAATGGATCTGTAAATGCTCGGAGTGTTACTTTTGAGTTCAAAAGCAAGTTAATGACGACACTTTTCCTTTGCCAAAGGGATAAGAAACACTGTCACATCCAGAAAGCCCATGGGTTGCCAACAGGTCCTAACTCTTCTCTCTGAGCTTCATAGCTGTTGCCTTGATGTCAATTTTTTTTCCATCATACTTTTTCATGGTCACATGAGCAGATTGCTTAAGTATCCAGTAGAAAAATAGCAACAGAAAAAAGATGTCTGTGTTGTCAGCTAGAATCTGGATATGCCTTTTTCCTTGATGAAGCTTCATCAGATAGCTCACAATGGTCATATCAGCTTCCTCATGAGTGTATGGACTTCCTTCACCTATCAGACTGAGTAAGTTGTGGTGATGCTCCATGTCACATATGAATTTGATCAAGGACTTCTCATTTTTGTCGCACTTCATAATGGCCTCTTTAGCGGGTAATATTGTGTCACCTCTGAGTTCATAGATATGGAGAATGCCTTTTGCCCTTCTTTGATGTTCATGAGACTCAACTGAGTTTTCGTTGTAACAATCAAATATAACGAGAGTTTCATATGGCCTGGCAAATGAATCTTCAAATCCTTCAGCGAAGTTGAACAATGTCATGTTAATGGGCAAGAGAGTGTGGTATATTGCTTCATTGCCATCAATCAACAGGGTATCAACTGGAACCTACAGAGCATCAGTGAACACAGCTAACTTGTGCAAAGGTTGGGAAGCTGGTTTATTGCATAAGTCTCCGTATTCATCAAACAGTGATGATGGTATGGATTACAGCTCATACTTGAAAAGCTCACACAGCTGACCGTCTCTGTTCTGTGAGATCACAAGGAGACGAGCATATAGCTTTCCATGTCATAAACATTTGTATCACCGACTTCGACTTTCTTCTTTAACGACTCCAGTGTGACAACATTTTTCTTCAGTGGTTCATGGAATCTATCTGGAAGTTTGACCAAATACTCCGCAGTCAAGAGCCTGGTCTGCATTGACCTCTTTGTCAGCAACTCCACCATTGATAATGTTGTGCAATGGATCATCAGGTTGTGCTTGGTTATATTTTGATTATACACATACTCTGTATTCAGGCTTGTGTCTTATTAAACACTTTTTATACTGCCGGGGTGCACGTGCCCTGGGCCCACTGCTGACCCTGGACCCACCCCTGGTTATTTTATATGTATATATACATGCTGTATGAAGTACTCAATAGGTAGAATATCTTCCCTTCAGAGAGACCACTAGACTACTCAAACGAACAAACGTGGGTTACATACATGAGGAATAAATACTATTTTTGCACACTTTTGACACTCACAATATCAGTCCAAAGTCTCACTGAACCATGTCTTCATATTATTCAAGTGTCAGCTCATTTAGAAATAAAACTGTTTGAACATACATAACTAACCCCTTCTTTCCACAAATAGTAGTGAGATGTTTTTGGCTATGGTTTTACATGTTTGTATTACCAACATGCTATTAAAAAGTGTCTTGATTGATTTAGGGATATCTCAGACGCCATCTTGGTTTTTGGCTCCTGGGAAAAAGTTCCCCAAGGGTGACAAATGGCAAATTAATGCACGTCACACCAAAAGTAACACCTAAAATGGAATCTATGACCCCAAAAACTGTGTTTCTATCTCAATCAGGTGAGGAGATATTAGCGATTTTTTATTGTGGCAGCCATCTTGGGTGCCATATTGAATATCTCAATTTCCCCACGGGTGACAAAGTGGCACTCGCCTGATCCTTTATCTATGGTCCCCAAACCATCATTTTATGCAATAAAATTGTAATCATACCCTATGTCACACCAAAGCTAGGTATCTCCTTGACTATTCTGTTGTCTGTGGCCAGACATCTTACCCCAATTCTTACCTGCCTTTATTGGCCAGTTTGATGCCAACACTCAGCGCATCATAATTACAAAATTTTATATAACACAGATTGGGTGTTTTGTAGGTCCTGATGGGTTTAGTAGGTATACCATGGATCTTCTTTGCCACATTAACATATATATTTAGGCCCATTTGACTGTTATAACAGAGACAATACCTGTCTCTGGTTATAAGTTGCGTGGCTAATGACTGCCGCTAGCCCTGTATCACACAGTCAACTGTCCTTAAGAGCCATTTTTATCAATTCCCTTGAGTGACCGCTCAAGACAGGTTTGACTTGCAAATGTCTTGTATTCTACCTAATGGAAATGCATCATTTCAGAAACTTAACTTAAGTGAGGCTATTACAGATGGCCATTTTGTGTTTGGCTGTGATGTCATCATGCAAGGTGAGAGATCAGTCTAAGTAGAACGCTAAGTATTTGATTGTGTCAGTCACTGGGCCTTGCTCATTCCAAAGATTTTGTCTCTACTTTTGACAGAATTTAGTAACTTCCAAAGACAGTGATTTCGATTTTGTATGGATTGACCTTGACACAGTTTGCAGACATTCCAGTTCATGACAGTGTCAACAATCAAAAACTATCAAGCTTTACTAACAGTAGCGGGTTCATTAGTGTCAAATATGGCACCTAAGTCAAATGCAACTAAGATGGAGACCTCACTTCTTTTCATTGCCCACAATAGATTATTCATGAGGTAACACAGACTTTAAAAAGGATATAAATTTAACAGGTGAGGGTACAATACCTTTCTTGTAGCCATGTTGTAGTCGGATTTTTCTGTTCTGGATATTGTAAGATCCAACGTCCTTCATAATTTCTTCCCAATCCCATTTGTCAGAGTACTTTGACCTCACAACATACTTGTATTCCATTCCTGTCCTTGTCAACATTTGCTTATCGAGGGATATAGTTGCAGCCATAAGGTAATAATCACCTTGGACTTTCCTATAAAAAAGAGAACTAAGTCAATGTCAATCTCGCAAGCGTAAATCAATGGATCACGCACTCAACCAACACGTATCTCCTGCTGAAATCAGAAAGTTTTTTGTTTGTTTTTGAGTGGGACGATTTTTGACCTTCAACAGAATTTTAATGAACTTAAACGTGGGGCCAAATAGTGCTTTCTGGATAAGCAAACCTTCCAAAGGCTACACAATAAGCAATAATATAAATTTTGGAATAAACCTGAAACTAGATATGACGGTACTCACGATAGAGGGGTTGAAGATAGCCATGGTTCTGGCCTAGCTAGAATTTGGAAATAATTCGGTGACATGTGAATTTGGCGCATATACTACACCTTAAACTGAATTCATTGTCACTGAGATGCTGAGTTATCATTACCCACAGCCTTTAAAATCTTTGCTGGAAGATCTGAAGCGAGCAATTTGATCACTGCCACCATTTTCGTCATATAAAGTCAGAGAAAACTGTTTGTCGGCGTACCTGTCTTTCTGGTAAACTAACTTTCTTTTAAGATTTTTCTTGCTCTGACAACTAATGTTATGAGTTGTTGTGCTGTTATTTGGTAGTTATCCACGCAAACTTAGCCCTCCTTGTACATGTTGCAGTGACGCCATTCAGGGGAACTGGGAGCATACGATTTGTAGTTGTAGTGGGCGCACGTGCTAAGAGCGCACTAGCGCATCTCAACTACATGCAGTAAGCTGAATTATACCGACGGCCGGAGGGTCTTCGAATTGAATACACCCCACGTTCAGAGCATGACTGAACATGCTGAAGGATTCTGTACATGAATATGAGCGATATTATATTAACACACATCAGTAGAAGTATTTCCCAGTTCAGGGACAACTCTCTGACACTGAAGACTTTATACTAAATTTACCATTCACATAGCACAACAATTAATATGGACCAGATTTTTGCATTGCAGCCTTATTGTTGAGAAAACTGACTTCTGACCACTCAAGAACCTGACAGCTTTGCCCATATCCCACATAGACTAACTGGATATGACAGAGGGGGAGAACCCCCCCTCTGTCAAAAGACCTTTGCGGATTCTTTAAAGGTACTTCTTCATGTGATCCAGTTTGAATTATCAATGTTTTTTACATTTCATAAAAATAGCAGAAAATTAATTTCTCTCTCTATGCCTTGTAATTGCTGGACTTCAAAGGTTGGGCAGTTTTTAGTTGTTTATGAGGTGGGGCCTAGCTCAGTGGTAGCACACTGGGATTCCAACCACTGGGTCCCGGGTTCAATTCACGGTTGAGCCTATGTTTGATGGCTGTTTCATCCTTCGTCTCATTGCCATGGTCCCTACCTGTCCTAATTAGCCAATCAGGTGCAGAAATACAGGACGTAAAGCCCTAATCCACCACCACCACCAGTTTAAATAAATAAAATGACTTGAATTCTACATCTCCGCTTCACACTTAGGCATTTAGTTGCCCTGTTAACACCTAATTACTTGTTTTCTTATCATCAAATACCAAATATCATATCTGCCAAAAACTGACCAATGCTTCGCAGTTCGCAGGGGTTGCTGCGCCTAATTCCTTAGACATGGATTTGATGGCATACTTCAGTACTGACCTCTCCATTTGAAGAAAGTGCCTAGAGGGTTCCTTCCAACCATTAAATTCCGGGCCAACAATGCCAACATCATGCATTGAAGGGTCGTAATTGAATTCTGGTCCAATAACAACTTTGAATGTTACTGAAATTAGGTCCGCCAGCATCTTGGAATCATTGCTCTTCCTGCAAAATACCAAAACCTATTTTATTAAATTTTACCATCATGCATTACAGACAAAAAAAAGAATTAACTTTATCTTTTTTTTTTTAGATAAAATGTCACATTGAATAACTTCAGGGGTACTGTGAGACATCCTTCAAGTAAGAAACACAAAATAATGCAACAGTGTGGTTTAGTAGTATTTACCTGACAATCATGGTATGATTAATTGGGTGACAACAAATTTCTTGGAAAGACAATGTAAAAGTACTACTCCACACTTGTCTCCATGGCATGCATGAATTTAATGTTTCTGCACACAATATACACCTTTTTGAAGGCATATACTATTGGGCCCATACCAGTAAAATATTTTTTCAATAAGATAAATTCAGGAAAAAAATGCTAAAAATGGTTTTCGTTTCTAGAATCTCATAATTTTAATTTACAATGGCCTGCTTAGAATTATGAAGCATTAAAGTATATACATATATGACTTCATATTTGATCTCATTCCCATGTTCTTTCTATACAGGACTTTGTGAATGAAAAGTCAGGGAAATTTTGTGTATGGTCATGGAAAAGTCATGGAATTTAATTTCATGATTTCTGTGGGAACCCTGTCCCTGATTCTTCAGAACAATGTTTGGAGACAGATCAAATAGAAGATAAGGCAATGTTTATGTCATTAAATTGACGTTTGGAGCCTCTCTGCATTATCCAGGCCTTAACCGGCAATACACATTCATCGTCCATCCTTGCCACTATAAATGCATGAAATGATTAGAGAATATTTTATCTTGGGGGTTCCATAAAAGGATAAATATAAAAATATCACAATGAAGGAAAAATATGAAAAATTTATATTTTCCTAAGCTTGACACCAGATACTAATAGCATGAAATATTGCAGTAAAACATCTAGAGTACAGTACTAAAACTTTTTTTAAAGCTTCATTTTGACACTTATTATAGAATTTTCCATAATGGGGAAACTAGAGAAATTCCATTGCTACATTTCCTTCCCTTGAACCCATACATGTTAATTGCTAAATTTTATTCCATTGAATCCATACTGTGACATCCATGAAGTAAGACAATTAAGTGCAATATGACCTTTTAACATCATAATCCTTTTTACCATATCCTATGTAAGTAACACATATATAAACTGAGAAATGTGTCTTAAATAATGGGAAATTATGTTCTTCTTTTGGCTACTGAAATACTCTCATCCCTCAAACAGCCTATGGGGCTTGCAATCACACGCTGTGAAAAGGTTTAGTCCGGCAATAGAACAGCCTAACCAAAATTCTCTGATAAAGTTTTTTTCCCTCATGCTTTATGATTTATGGGGGTCCCTCCTAACATTGTGTATTTGTCCCACGCATGAGCATTTTTAAATATTCAAGATGGCTGCCAAAATGGCTGCCAAAAATGCATTTTGCTCTTACTTCGCTTCTAATAAACATATAATAACAAACGAGGGGTCATTTTCTATGTTTTTTAGGTCAAGAAATTTATTAAAGTAGGTTTCAAAGTGTTGGAAAAAATATTACACTTATGGTGAGGACAGGAACCAATACTACTGCCAGAAATGGCGATTTTGTATATGTTAAAAAGATAATGCATTAAACTAGTGATATAGAAACATCAGTGGTGCTTTATGGTTTCATCAGAACAATTCATCTCTATTAGAAATGATAAAAGTAATGTTAGGAATTTGAGCAACATTTTCCATAAAGTATTTGTTGATACGTCATAATAATATCACTCATGTACATCTAAAATCATTCATCATAATTTATATGAAATTCCGCTCTCATTGAACGAAACACACATTTACACAACACTATTGAAACTAGAGCACATAGAAAGTGCAATTGGCGCGCAGTATGTGTTTGATACTGCTCCAACCGGTTTTTAGTCAAAACGGCCTATCACCAGAACAGCTCCCACCAAAACGGCCCCTAGCCTAAACGGCCTCCCCTGCTTTTTAAAGTGCGTTTTTCTAGAGGTTGCCACCAATAAAAGTATTTGTTGCAGTTTTAAAATTTTAAGTTCCTAGTTCCTAGCCGTTTATGCTGGGGGCGGGGTCTAGTCAAGTGGTCCGCCCGACAACTGGTCCTCTGACCAACCCGTCCGCCTGTACAGCCGGTCTGCCGGTCAGGTCAACTGGCCCGCTACTATTAGTCAACTGGCCCGCCAGAATGAGTCAACTGGCCCGCCAGAAAGTCAACTGGTCCGCCACAAACATTTGCGTGAACGGTGTTAAAATGTGTTAATATTTCTTGTATCTTTAGGCATTTATTTATAATGTCATAATCTGGTAATTTTGCTAGCCTTGCCCAGTAGTTTAATGTAATTAGTTCTGTCTAATTAGAAGAGGGAATCTATAAAAATAAAAATAATTATATATACATGAATGAAGTATTTAAGTTACAGAAGTGTCCTATTATACGATTAAAGAATTTACATGTATTGTATACATGTATGTAGATTACAGAAGGCCTGCAGCATGATTACAGGTGTGTCAAACGAATTGCAATTGACACATGATTACAAGCACATGGAGCCCTGATCACAAGGTTGCCATGCGCACGGTATGAATTGCAATGAGCAGCTCAGATAGGACTTTAATCACCACTGATTACAAGGGAGTTAAGTGATATTACTAGGGGAGGGGGGCGGTCGACGGCCGAACTTGCACCCCCGCGAAGCCACTCGCACCAACAGGCTGCTTCCCGGCAGACAGGTTGACTTTGGGCAAGGGCGGCGGCCAAGTTCCCGGCGGCCGTCATCCGGTGGGCAAGTTCCCGGCGGCCGTCGGATGACGGCGGGCGAGTAGGTTTCGACGGCGGGCCAGTCGGTTGCGGCCCAGTTGTCAGGCGGACCACTTGACTATACTCCCTGGGGGCCATTGTGGTAATAGGCCGTTTTGACTGTAGAGCCTACAAGCAAGGTGATCACTGATTGGCTGTTATATGTGGGAAGTACTCATTTCGACCAATCACAGCGCATAACACAAAGTAATCAAAATGGTGGTTGTCACTGATAATCACGACGATCTCAGCTACGTTTTGAAAGGAAATTGGTTTATATTTTGCATTTGAGGGACAGAATAACTGTATTTTATGGATGACCGATATACTTGAGCATTTTAATTTTAGATGTGCAACAAAGGCCGTCTGAAAACAGCAAAATTCACTGTGTTATGCGGCAATTTGCACGGCCATTTCCCTGAACATGCACGAAACTGTACAACGCACTTCGGCCATTTCCGTCGGAGTTCGCCATCTTGTGACCGGAAACAGCCGAGGGACTTGCGGAGGCAACAAACAACGATTTCAAGAAATGTATGGAACGCATAAAACAAAACATGAGTGGAAAACACTCCAAAGGCAGTACACTAAAGACGGACAACGTGGCAGGGCGCTATGACATGTAGAAGTATGCTATATACACGCTTGAACGTATACCCGAACTGGCCTCACTGGATTAACATGTAAGTTCGAATTTGATGCTCGGAAAATGGCAAACCGGACGCATTACGCGCAAACGTCTCCTCCAAGCAACTAAAGTATTGGCGCTTCGCGCCAATAATTCTTTTCGAAGCAAGGTTCTGTTCTCTGTCAACATAACTTGCACTATAAGAATATACTTATTATTTACACTCGAGTGTAGTGTACACAATTATTACATTAATTCAATACTCATTACTTATCTAGTTTTAATGTCTGCGGGATCACCCTTGCAAGGTGTGTCATATTCCTACTCGAAAACTGCAACAATATATAGTGCAACATGCTGTCTTACATGGTTCACTGCTGCTTTAAACACATTTACATAAATATATTTATTTGCAGTAGCTAAAGTTGTAACCAGTATTACCTATGGTGGGACCTTTCAGCCCCACCATGGAAAAAAATGGTCAAGCTATGGTTGGTCTGGTTTGGAAGCATGTTTAAGAATGGGTGCCTGTATGCTTTATAACCCCTTGGTAATTTTTATCATACCCTCCAGCTATATTTTACGAAGATGGTTGGATTCGAGAAGCCAAGGTAAAAGCAAAAAGGAGCTTTATAAATATAACTAGAGCCTTACGGCGCTGAATCCAGAAGGTGCTGATATTATACATGTAGTGGATTGGTAGAGTGTTAGTGCTAGAGTGCTACCAAATGGGGTTATATAGCGGCATGCTCTCAACAAAACTCAAGTGCAATTAAAACATTTATACAAGTCACTAGTAATTGCATTTCTGGACAGGTGTGAAAAGGATCCAATTAGCGGTGTTTCCCGCCATTTTTGCTGCTTGAACCTAATTCTTAAATTCGCCACCAGGGGCACTGAGGTGGGTTGCATACAAGGTCAAGAGCCACAAAAACAGCGAAGTGCCGCGAAAATAGCCCTAATTAAGCATTTTTTAACTACTGATATCTTTCTCAAAAAACAGTATGTGTACCATTTGACAGCTGACCCTATCAAAGCAAACATTCGCTAACCACAATGGTAGCAGGGCGATTCGTCACTGCGCAATTCGTCCCTGCCAAAACAGGTCCAGCCATCACCCGAAATAAGTCTGTTCGGCACCTGGAACTGGTCGATTCGTCACCCAATTCGTCACCCGCATAAAAGTGCGGAATGGTGTTATATAAATTATGTACTTGCGGAAAATAAATATCTAACACCAATATAATTGAATTGTAATAGCTTATTTATAAGCATGTGATGCCTGATGGGCCAACTAAATACAATCGTGAATAAAAGAAAACACTTCAGCATACAGAATCACAGAAAACGGCTTCTACTTGTTAATTTAATTGCTATTGTAACCTAGTGATCTATAATCACATAAATGGCACATGCTTGCTACTGAATTGATATAAAATGAATGCCACATTATTATTTTTGACATCAATTTTCTCTTTTGTTTTACAATGTCTTTTAATGTATAAATATGCTTGCTAATTGATATTAAATTAATAGTATATCAGTAAACCATAAAATATAGTTATTCTGTCCCTAATTTATAATTATATAAAGACAAAATAATAAAATATTAATATTATTTATTATATTGTAATAAATAATAATATGCATATATTACTATTCCTATGCACAAGTGCATTATTCATATTTAGATGATGATTAGATACTTATAATTACATATTACTTCTTGGTGCATATCAAATGATGCATAATAATTTCGAAGTCGTACAGAACCACAAAGACTTCCTTACTTTTTTTTTCGCCGGATTTTTACAAATTTTTTTTCATTATTGTTGTATAGTTACATATTACTTCTTGGAATTCACATCTGATAGATAGTCTTGGCTACACGTACTCCCAGACCAAGACAACCAAAGCTGGTAAGTTCATCTTATATTTATGTTTCATAAAATACACTGTTTAAACTTATTATGCGAGTCATGCTTTTTAATAAATAAATTGAACAAAAGTCATCATGCCTTGCAACATTCTCATCTTAGAGATCTATGAGCTACTTAATTATCGCATAACATAATTCTTATGATGGGTTATTATCTCTCAGGAATAGCTCTCATTGAAAGTTATTATTTCAAAAATGGTCCAATGTAATACTGACATATTTTTGACAATTTAACAAATTAATGTTCTAAATTAGTTTTGGGAAGCTTTTATTGGGGGCACAATGTCATCCATGGAATTGGTTAAGAAAGATGCCACATTTAATGGACCTGTGGAAGAGTAAACATCTCAATATTCTGTAATTTTTAAAACATAACCTTTGTAAATATTTCTGTTTAGTATTATCCTATTGTTATCTTTGTACAATTGTGGATATATTGATAAAAAAATCTCTTACTACTCAGTGTAAATTGTATCTAGTCCAAGCTATATAGCTCTATAACTATAAATGGCTGATTAAATTGAGCATTTTTAATTTTTAGATGTGCAACAAAGGCGTGTTGTATACAGGATTGACGTCCGTACCATTTGACAGCTGACACGACGACCGGAGCGCATAACTTTGTCAAAAGTTGATCAAATTTTTCAAAGTATCCATTAAATAAAAGCCAGAACGTTATAGAATACCTTTCTGAACAAATACGGTATCCACTCCCTCTCGAAACCACAAAATTTGCCGTGTTATGCGGCAATTTCCACGGCCATTTGGTTCTGTTGTAGCAGTGACCTACATAGCCATCTAGACACGTCACTGCGCATGCGCGAAAACATTAAAGTAAGGAAAGAGGCCCCCGGTGGGTTTTCAAAATTGAACGACCAATAAAAGGTATAAGACACCGCAAGAATTCCCTGCCTGGGGCCTCTTGCCCAAACATGCACGAAGCTGTACAACGCACTTCGGTCATTTCCGTCAGAGTTCGCCATCTTGTGACCGGAAACAGCCGAGGGAGCAGCGTAGTCAACAAACAACGATTTCAAGAAATGTATGGAACACATAAAACATAACATGAGTGCAAAACACTCCAAAGGCAGTACACTAAAGACAGGCAACGTGGCAAGGCGCTACTACGTGTAGAAGTATGCTATATACACACTTGAACGTACACCCGAACTGGCCCCATTGGCATAACATGCAAGTTCAAATTTGCCACTCGGAAAATGGCAAACCGGAAGCATTACGCGTAAACCCCTCCGAAGACAAACTTAAGAATTGGCGCTGTGCGCCAATAATTTATACTGAGCCCTATATGGCACTGTACAGCTTCAACTCCACTGAGGCTATTCATTTGAAAATTTTCCTGAATGTTCCACTCTCTCACATCTCATCCTCTGACAATATCCTGAAGGCTTGCTTTGCAACCTTCTGGATAAAAATAGAGGAATATGCAAGAAATTCTTTCAGAAGCAGAATCACTGTATTTACAAAACCACACACATGTACATGTATTCCGAGTAGGATGTGCGAGTGAGATCATGACCAGAACAAGGAACAATACTAAACTTTCTTGACAACTTCAGCTGTTTCATTTCTGGTCCTATATACTTAAAATATGAACTTTAAGCAAAAATTTGTTTCAAAAATCTGGATACAAAGATATACAGATACAGATAATTTATTGGTCATGTTGCAACAGGCAAGATGATATTCAGGTTACTCAGTACAAGTCACATATCGGCATTCAGTAATCCAATGGAAATTGGCACAAAAGTGTCTTTAAATCTTTGTGTTCTGGCACGAGGCACCCTATATACCTGCGCCCACTGGACAGAAGTTCAAACTGTTCATAAAGTGGGTGTATATGTCATCCTGTCAGATTTTATTGGCCAGGTTGCAAGCACCTTTCATCTAACTCTTGTTAGTGTCCATTACTACGCTTTGCACATCAACAATCTGTCACACATTCTTTTAGGTCTGTCTAATTCATCCTTTAGTTTTTTTACTTAATAGACCAAAAAAAAGCTACACTAGCATACATCAGGACTGGTGAAATCAGTCTCAAAAAATGATACAATAAGGTCACCTTTGAGGTTAAGTTTGACAAGAGATCTCACAAAATACATTCATTTGCTGACTTTTTACATTGCAATTTGACATGGGATGAGAATTTTAATTGATTGTCAACAGTTACACCAAGGTACTTATAATCATCAGAAATATCAACATACACATTATTGATAGTAACAGGTTGTGCATGTCTAGATCTTCTCCTAAAATCCCATATCAACTCCTTAAGGGTGTTCACACTATTACGTATAAGACCTAAGTATGACCACTTACGTCAAAAATTGGCTATACGAGCTCACTCGCGACTCTGTTGATCACGCGTAACATCTTTCTACGAGCATACGTGAGGCAATCGTAGATCCGTCCCCGGACATCCGTCATCTTCGGTGCGAGCAATCTTTGAGCGATCTACAAGTGCCTCACGTAGGCCTCACATAAGCCACACGTATGCTTGGCGACGGATGTTTGGCGAGCGTTTTACGAACGTCCGGTGAGCATTTGACGGACGTCCGATGGACTTCCGCCAAGCGTTTTACAAGCGTTCTACGTGTGGATGGCGAGCACATACAGATGGACAGTGGCTACGTAGAACGTACGTAGAACGTACGTAGAACGTATGTAGAACGTACGTAGAATGTACGTAGAATGTTCGTAGAATGTTCGCCGACTGACTCCCGAGCAAGTTATGCAACTAATGTCAATAATTCACTCGTAGAACGTCCACCAAAGTTTTAAACATGTTTAAAAAATTTTCTTCTCTTCACGCATGTCTGGTAGTGGTCAAACGCAACCAGGAGTGGTCTACGAATTAGCGCGAGTATACATAAAACACTTGGGGAGTGAATCACGTATGGGCAAGGATGAGCAAGAGTAAAAAAAAATTCCATCCGTCCTCATACGTAGCTCTTGTACGTGATGCTGTGAACACCCCTTTAGTTTTAGACACATTAAGGTCCAGGCAGTTATCACTACACCAATAACACACATAGTCAATACAGTTCCTGTATTCACTTGATCATCATTCTTTAGGAGTTGCCACAATCGTGTCATCAGCATATTTAGTGATGAAAATATCACTAGAGCGCCATCTCAGATCATTTTTATATAGTACGAACAGTACGGGAGATAGGAAACACCCTTGCGGGGGCCCGTGTTGAGGGTGACAATGCTTGAGATTTCATGACGAGTCTGTACAAATTGTGGCCTCTCCGTAAGATAGTAGTATTCATGGCAACATTAACTATAGCCTATCGGCACTGAATCCAGAAGGTAGTGTTAATAAATTGCTAATTCTGGATAGTGACCACTGCATCATTTTGTGGAACTGAGTGAGAGATCGACCACTGGGATCCAAATAGCGGCATGTCCCGCCACTTTTGCTGGCGGGCTGCATGATAGGACAAGAACCGCATATGTAAGCTTGCCAAGGCAAACAATGTGGATTATAATGCTCATTTGTTCAATAATGAAGTGATACAAGATAATAAAATACCAATTATTAAGATCATTTCATGAATACTACGGACTTTATAACATACAGAGAGAAAAAAAGGAAAATTTACTGCAAATTTGCAATTTTGTGCGGACCTGTTGTTTACTTCCTCAGTTTCTGTGTACCTCGTGCCGAAATGAAAAGCTGTCTGAAAAGCTCTCACGAAAGCCGATTTTTAAGCTTATTTTGGCAATTACCTCATCTTTGTTGACAACTGGAGTCGAACTCTTTTGCACACTTGATCTAAAGGTCTCCTGAGCTCTACTGTGTACTGCTGAGCTCATTTCCTAATAAGTTATATCATTTGAGAAATTCTGAAACAAATCAGCTTTTCTGAATTTCTCTCCTCTGACAATATCCTGAAGGATGACAAATCCTTCTGGATAAAAATCTACTTGGAGCCAAAGAGATAAAGACATTAGCCGTGTCTAGAGTTTACAGCCTTCTTCTCATCTTCCTTTTACAAAGTCAGTGACAACAAGATAGTGCTGATTGAAATCATTTTTGCAGACCTGACACACCATAAGCAGGGGTTTTTTGATCTTTCGTGTCTCGACACCGCCAGCCAAACTTTTGCAGTGCCGCTCAATTAATAAATCAACAATTGCACATTTTCTTATGAAAAAAACACTTTCTGGGGATTTTTAAATAAAGTAAATTTTCTTTTTTTTTTATTTTCCGACCGACTGTCTCATGAAAAACGGTCCAAGAAAGTTCCGAGAAACATAAGATCAAAAAACCGTGGCCTAAGGGCATTACTCAATCAAAGCCTGTTCCTGCAAGTGGTTCCGTTCCAGCCGCAACGCACCTGGGTGTCGTGAATGAACATGACCTTGCCATTACCAATGAGGATGCTGATACCATGATTATCAGAGTCCAAATCTAAAGATTTTCTATTTTGTGGCTGCAGAAGACAAATATATTCTTGTTCTGATGTCACACCTGAGACACCAGACAAAGTTCTGATGGCTTCTCTCCAAAACTCAATCATTTTATTCATAATCAACAGTGTAGACAAACACTAAGATGTAATGAGCGACTGAATACCTGTCTGTACATGTTCTTAAAGACTGGGACACAGTTGTGATGGATAGGTAAGTAAGGGTGTCACATTATGAATTATCACAACTGAAAAATATCTCTTTTGAATAAAATAGGTGACAAATTAGGCGACATGCACAGTAAGCCTGATATATATATTCCTGCCACAAAGAGTATAGCCATTATATGCGGCATAAAGGGGAGCAATTTGATACATGTTGGCATACTAAAAAAGTTCTCCATGTAAATCCATCATAGCTGAAAATATGGTCACTGGCAACAGTGAACAGGATCCCAACCAATAAGCATTTCAGAAAAATGTGGCAAAAGCTCACATACCGGTACTCACAAGGAAACAAGCTTCTGAACCAGATCAACCATAGCTTCACCATCTTACCCGTAGGGGGCAGAAGGCTCCAGATTCCATATGTCTAAACAATACTGACAGAACTTCAGCTCTTGCAAATAATTAAATTTGCAAGGCAGCAGTCAACCTTGTAAGACTAAATGTTGCAAGGGTGACCCTGCACACATTAATACTTAGACATAAGTAATGAGTATTTGTCAATGTAATTATACACTACACTGGAGCATAAAATATTCTTACTTTTATGGTGTAAGTTATGTTACCAGAGAACAGGACCTCACTTCCACATAGAATCCCATTTCATGTAGACATGAGTTTTATGTAAAGGTATTCTGTAATTTCTCGTTCGTTTAACCTGTAAATTTCTCATAAAATGAGAGCTTAATTTTATCTTAATAATGAACGATTTT
Organism: Alitta virens; assembly: GCA_932294295.1. Classification (NCBI taxonomy): domain Eukaryota; kingdom Metazoa; phylum Annelida; class Polychaeta; order Phyllodocida; family Nereididae; genus Alitta; species Alitta virens. The sequence goes on from OW028573.1 coordinate 50,899,154, forward strand.
AGAAACTGGTCATCTTTTCTTATATATTAAACAATACAATAGATCTTTGTTATCTTCATTGGGGAATTTGACAGGCATAGTTCAGTACTGTAATATGTGTGGCCTGTACAAATATTGTTTCGCTACTGAGCAGTGCCAGGTTTTTATGGAACACTTGTAAGCAAAATATTTTTAAGTATGTTCCTCAAATGCTAAACATGCATTAAATAAAGATCAAATTGTTCTAATTAAACCATAAAACACCACTGATGTTTCTATATCACTAGTTTAATGCATTATCTTGTTTACATATACAAAATCGCCATTTCTGGCCGTCATATGGTAATATTGGTTCCATAACTTTTGAAATCTACATAAATTAATTCCTTAACCTAAAAAACATAGAAAATGACCCCTCAATTGTTATTCTAAGTTTATTAGAAGCGAAGATAGAGAAAATTCTTTTTCGGCAGCCATCTTGAATATTTCAAAATCATCAAGGGTGGGATAAATACACCCCCCCCCCCCCCAGGGAAATTTTAGGAGGGACCCTATGGGTTAAATGTGTAACATGGGTGGACTCCCCTCTCTCTCACCTCATCAATCAACCCTCAATAGTGGCAAGAACTTGCCTTAGAGGGCTCCACTTTCAATATCTGTCTTATCTATCATAGAACATTAAAAAAAAGTTCATCAGAGAAGTTTGGGTTGGGTCAAAATTTAGTTGTTTTTTTTTAACCCAAATACATGGTCTCTTTTTGTATCCCACTAACAGTAAATTTACCTTTTTATCACAGCCTGAAATGGTGACAAGACTTCGGTAGCATCTATTCGCAACTTCACTGCCGGACTAGAAGGCATTACTCTTTTAAAATATATTGCAGGCTTTTATGATTAAGAACTGGCTTGCACAGGTTTTTTTTTAAACAATATTTATTTTAAATTTGCTGCCTGCACTGGCCCTGCAAACTATGCTAAAAGTGCTAAAAGTTGTAATTTTTGTGTCATATATCAGTGACATAAAGCGGTAGAAGCATATTCCCTTGCTTTTGGGGAGAGTACAGTTGTCTGACATCATCCCAGTTCTAAAACTAGACTTTTCTCAGAAACAGCTTAGCATATATGTAGTCATGTTATAGGATTGCAAGGGCGTGACATGGCAGGGAAATTTGCCATAATTATCGTCAAATCAAACCAGCGACGTAACCTGTATTTTGGAGGAAATTAAATGACTTGCACACATCAGCAGAGGTCCAAAAGGTTCCAAATACCATGCCAGACAAGCTGAATCTTTAGCCATGGCAATCATGCACTACCACATGACAAGTGACCGAAAATCCAAGCTGCATTGATACAATAAATTTCTAGTATTTTTCGCTTCCTTGTGCATTGTCCTGAAGTTGTGGGAACATCCTGGACGATGCCCCATTTTCTGTTACAGAATTCATTGCCATAACTCCATTTTCACGACAGAAAGACGCAAAGACAATCCAAAACAGGGTCAAAACGGCCAACTACCATAACGGCCACTCCCCATGACGGCCAACAAGCCAAAACAGCCACCCCCCATAACGGCCAAACACCCAAAACAGCCAATATTTCTAGTCAACTTGTGGACAAAAATCAGCCTGGTGGCATGTCCATGAGATCTTATGCGTGAGTATAGTATTGTTTTCTAAATGTTGGTTACACATTATTTTTACTCTTACACCGTCAGTTAAATCAAGGATGTTTTATCCTTGATAAAAAAAGTATGGTTTACATTTTTTTTTTGTGTCATTAAATAATCAAAATTAGATTGGTGTCATTGTCTTAATTAATTGTCTTTCACAATCACAAATTGCAGGAAGCCGAAGATGTTATTGCTTTCATCAATAGCTAGCAAATAATGCAATGCTTTTTTTGGAATTGCCAATGATTATAAATTTAAGGCTGAAAGCAATTGCAGACAACAAAATACAACTAGAATGCACATGGGATGTGCGGAGCTCTGCCCATAGGATTAGAAGACTTTTAATGGTCAAAACGGCTACAGCCCAAAACGGCTAATTAAATTGTTTCATTGCCTGCAGCAGGACAGTGGTCGTTTCCCAGTTAACACAATATCTATTTCCGAGAAAAAAAACAATTGGCTGTCCTCGCAAGTGGCCGTTTTCTCAATTGGCCGTTCTGGTACGGTGGCCGTCTTGGTGATTGGCTGTTGAAGTATATTGGCCGTTATGAATTTGGCCGTTTTGACTGAGCCCCATCTAGGCTTATCCCCAGTCCAGTCAGGAGTTCTCCCATTTGCTCTCTGATTCCAGATATACTTCTAACCACTCAAGAACAACTTGACAGCTCTGCTCATATCCATACAGAGCAGTTGCAAGGACAGAGAGGGGGTTCTCTATTAATAATAAACTCAATTATATGGTTCATTAGTGGACTCTCATGCATAAGCTTATCATTTGCTGAGGTTTGCTGCATAGCAGTGCTATGTTTACTTTACAAAAGGAAGATGTGTTTGTGCATAATTTCATACATAAAATTACACATATGAGGCTCAAGATTTTTGCAACAGACTATCAAACAAATATTACAAATATTACATAATAATAACCACTTCCATACTTACTTGGTCTTCTTTTGAGAAGTTTGTTCACCACCCACTGGATTTTTCTGATAGTAGTAACCTTTCGGTAAATCCTACAAGTAACATCCTTACATAAGGCATCAAGTTCTATCAATAATAAAATCAGTTAATTTATTCTCTTGCATGAAACATCTCAACCTCATTAACTTTACCTAAATTTTTTTTACATATTTCTGCAAGAGAGAAATAGACTATGATAGTAATAGGCATGTCTGGGCGAGACAACTTTATCAAAATGTGTATCTTTACTCCCAAAACTCATAATTTTTATATACTACATCAAATCATTACATTCTAGCCAATTCAAATTTTCCTAATGAAAGTATTATAAATTAAATTAGTCACAACTAGTCAAATTAAGAAAAAATTAAAATAATAATAATGCTTCGGATACGAAATGCAATTTTTTTATTTTTTTGCCTAGTTTGGTTGGGGTTGAAAGCTCTCAGGTGAGCGAAGACTTTAGTGTGAAAAAGTTCAACTAAATTCACTATCATGAACTATTATACAGGTTGTAAAGAGTATTAGTGCATCAAATATTGTCAGGGCGAGTGCTTTAGGGTCAATCCATATGAATTCACCGAAAGCTCCCCAGTTCACCATCCCAGTTGTAGGTGACCACCACAATGATATTTTAACCAGAGGACCACTAGATGTGTGTGATATTGGGAAAAAAATATGGAAGTGATGGTGAACTCTCTTGTTGGTCAAAATTACATTAGAATAAAGGGCTTTCTTCACAATCGTATATTATTTGTCTTTTTAAAACTACCCTGGCTTCCATCGTTTTACAAATAAGGTGGTTTTGGCCATTCATATATGTGCACGTGGACAACAAGAAGCCAAAAAAAAAATTTGAGCTCTTATTCTTGCATAGATTCCACACAGCCCTGCAAAACATAAAGTCTCGTTTTGCAACGTTTCCCATTTTCGTTTTGCAACGTTTCCCATTTTCGCCCTTTTTCAGAGCATTACCAATAGCATACATGGATTCAATGCAACTTCTATCCCCTAGGTACAAAATTTCGTGCCTATATTATGTAAAATAAGAGAGATATGGACGTCTGAACTTGGAAATTCATGCCGTTTGGCTTTTCCGCAAAAAATTATAAAATTTCAAATTGCTGTATCTTCCAAACCATTGACACTGGAGACCTGACATTTTGGATTTTTCCATTAATTGTATAGTTCTACAACTGGTATTTTTTTGCAGAATTTTTTGAGATGATGACCTGGGAAGTTTGTCTGAATTTTGGTGAATTCATATGGATTGACCCGCTAGTGTTCAAGTTCAGCTCCCGATACGAATTGTGCTGCCCACATGCCCAGCCACCATTTTCTGGACAACTTTTTGCCAAAGTTACCAAAATACCTTCATCAAAAAGATTTGCTAATTCTTTTTGCTGAGGGTTAAAAAAATTTACTACATGGTAATATTACTTATAGGCAACAATACCGACAACTGAAAAAGAACGAGCCCAGCACTGCTTAGACATAAAATGCGCCTGATGCAGTTCTTACCTTCTTGAGTTCCTTCATTTTGTCTGTTTCTTCACCACCTGTTGGTTGGGTATTTTGTTGCAAATTAGCACTTCTGTTTTTATTACTCTCTGGAGATGCATCTATTTGCACATTTGTGCTAGGAACATCTGCAAACAGAAACACAACTAAGGAAGTCATACATTAGCAGACAGCAACTTTCACATACATGTATTGTACTTAAAACTTATAATACCAACAATATCTTCATTTGTACCTTGACCATCCTCTGGAGCTGCTCTTCCAGACATTGTTCTTGGACGGAGGTTATAAGGCTTTGACCTATTGGATTGCTTCTCCACTGATGCGAGATCAGGGTCACTGCTGGATTGCTTTATTTCTTTCTTCTTCTCATTTTCTGGTTGAACATCTAGATGACCAGTTCTAGCTGATGCACCATCTTCAGCAGCATTCTGGCCAGACTTTCGCTTCTTCCTTATCAGAGTTTCATCATCTCCTACTCCTGATTCCTCCACAGCACTCTCTGAAACGGTTCTAACATTAACGGTTTTTATTCTTGGAACTTTTGATCCAGATGAATTGTGTTCATTTCCCAGTGAGTCACTCTTGGATCGTTGCAATTTCGTCTTTTTCTCAGTTTCAGCTGATCCGTCATCGTCTGAAAATCTTTGCCCAGACTTCCGCTTCTTCCCCGCTTCCACTGGACTGGTACTTTCTTCATTTTCTCCCCCGGATTCCTCCAGACCACTTTCTGAAACAGTTGGGACATCTGCACTATTGTTTTTTCTTGGGACCTTCGTACTAGATGAAGCGTGTTCATTCTCAACCGAGTCACTCCTGGGTCGAGATAACTTTTTCTCGCGGTCAGGATGTTGATCGGATTCATTTGATCCATTTTCTTTTGGAACTTGTTCTGAATTTCCTTTCTTCAAAGGCACAGATGGACTCTTTCCATCTTCTTGTCCTGGGACTTCAACTTCAGCATCACCTTCACCTTTCCTTGGCATCTCTGTTCCAGATGATACTTCGTTAATTCCAAACCTTTGTGTAAATCCTGAGCATCTTTGTGATTCAGGTGCATCCCCATACTCTGAATCAGTTTCCATAGACTGACCCCTTTGTTCCCCATAGTCCTTCATTGTATCATAAGCATTCTCATGTTCAGAGCTCTGGTCAACATTTGTGTTACTGACTTCAATTGTCTTAGTGGGAATTTCTTGCTTAACATCAGTCAAGTCAACTTCATGGGGAATTCCTGATCCTGTGTTGCTATTCTCTTCATCTGCGACCCCAGTTGCCGCTTTGTTATCCCTGTTCAATATTTCAGATGTCTGTTCATTCCCAGAATTTAAGCTACCAATCACATTTTTACTGTCACCACCACCTTCCAGAGTAACTTTTGAAAAAGCCTGCTGTATATCAGACAATGTGGGTGACACTTCACTAGGAGGCAACTTCTCTTGAATAAAAGCACTTGGTTTCGGTGGAACTTCAATATTCTGGTTCAAATCCACACTTCCATTATTGATTTCTTGTTGAGACCCAGGCTTTTGTAAGACCTCTGAATGTTTCAGCATGTCATCAGGAGATTCCTGCAAGTTAGCTGTAGGGTCTAGTTGCGAAGGTTGGGTAGGTTGGTCAGGCAAATTGCTTAATGGAGTTGATGATGCAGTGGAACCTTGCATTTGCTGATGGCCAACATCACTGTCAAGGGTGGGTTGAGTGGACACAGCAGGCTGGCCATGGATATTCTGTGGTGCCACGTTTTGGTGACTGTAATCAGAGCCAGTAGCAACAACTGCCAGTGTTTCCTTTGCTTGTCCATGAGTATCGCTGTGCACATCTGATTTTTCCAAGCATTTCTGAGATTGCGACTTCACCATTTCATCACTCGGTAAGCCAGCTGTCCCTCCATTTTCATCATTTGTTACGGCAGCAGCCTTGTCTGATGAAGGTTTACCGGTTGCAGCATGGCGTTTCTTTTCATAATCATCTTCCACACTAGCCTTGTTGGCATCTAAAAAATGTACAATACACCAAACATTAGGGTGAGCAGCATAAACACAGCTAGAAAAGATACACAGTAATCACAATACTACAATAATTTCATAAACTGAATTTGATATGGACACACTGGAGTGATAGCATATTATGGTAAAATCAATTTGAATAAGTTTGAAAAATTTAGACCTGACGGTACTCATGACAGAGGGGTTAAAGATAGCCATGGTTCTGGCCTAGCTAGAATTGGGAAATAATTCGGTGACATGTGAATTTGGCGCATATACTACACCTTAAACTGAATTCATTGTCACTGATATGCTGAGTTATCATTACCCACAGACTTTAAAATCTTTGCTGGAAGATCTGAAGCGAGCAATTTGATCTCTGCCACCATTTTTGTCACATAAAGTCAGAGAAAAATGTTTGTCGGCGTACCTGTCTTTCTGGTAAATTAACTTTCTTTTAAGATTTTTCTTGCTCTGACAACTAATGTTACGAGTTGTTGTGCTGTTGTTTGGTAGTTATCCACGCGAATTTAGCCCTCCTCCTTGTACATGTTGCAGTGACGCCATTCTGACGAACTGGGAGCATTCGATTTGTAGTTGTAGTGGGCGGACATGCTAAGCGCGCACTAGCGCATCTCAACTACATGCAGTAAGCTGAATTATACCGACGGCCGGAGGGTCTTTGAATTGAATACACCCCATGTTAGGAGCATGACTGAAAATGCTGAATGACTCCGTGCAGGACTAGAATTCACATAGGATGTGCGGAGCTCTGCCCATAGCTGCAGAAGATTTAGATCCCGAATGGGATCGAAACCACGACATTTCCCGCCACTTTCGCCGGGTAATTCTGTCGATTACTAGTCAACTCACTGTCTCTGCCAACTCACCGCCCGTTAGGTGTGGTCAACTCACTGCTCCTTTTTAGAAAGTCACCGACGGTCGAGTTTACCCACCGACAGCCGAGTTAACTCACCGACGCCCTCCCGTCGCTAATTGCAATCTCATAAGTGCACTCGCCGACGCCGCCACTAATTACAATCTCCTGGGTGCTAATTAAAATCTCCTACATGCTAATTATAAACCTCAAATAACAAAAGTAAAGAATTAATGAAACCTAATTTTATATTATTTGTATAGTAAAACTAAAAGAAATAAAAACCCCCAAGGTAAACTTGTTAAATTAATATTCCAAATATCCCTTGACCAAATATTTATTTATAGTCCCAAAATACCAAGTAAAAGTAAAGAAAAAAAAATCTAATTTATATAGTAAAACTAAAAGAAATAAAAAAAACCCCAACGTAAACTTGTTTAATTGATTTATTTTATTATTATAGTATAAAAAAAAATTGCTTTTTAATGAATTTAATTATTTCTACCTTTCTACCTATTTGATTAATTTCATATATATAGTAAAAAAATAATAAATAAATGGTTAAAAAATAAACCACTGATTTGGTGAACATAATCACACCCCACACCCCAAGTCAAGCCGAATGTATGACTTCGCGCACAAAAACGATACGACGCACAGATTATTATTATATATATAATAAAAAAAAACAGGCGGTGACTTTACTCGCAAAACGGTGAGTTGACTTCAGGCGGTGAGCGGTGAGTTGGCAGAGGCGGTGAGTTAACCTGATACCATTCTGTCAACGCCCACCAGGGGCGCTGCAATCGCTCCACCAGCGGGCTGCATTGTGGGCTACGTCCTTGATTCCCCAAATGGAAACTAAAATTGAAGAGCAAGTGAGGAAACGAGTTGTATCGGACAAAACTAAGTTGGAATGAGTCAATAACACAGAAATGTAGCGTTTGAATGATTTATCTGGAGAGGTGGGAGCCTTGAAGTGGTCAATGAGGCTGCATTGAGGCAGCTTGTGGACTGGGCTTCCCCCGTTACGGGGATTCCCTTGAATGGTGGCAGAGATCAAATTGCTCGCTTCAGATCTTCCAGCAAAGATTTTAAAGGCTGTGGGTAATGATAACTCAGCATGTCAGTGACAATGAATTCAGTTTAAGGTGTAGTATATGCGCCAAATTCACATGTCACCGAATTATTTCCCAAGCTTGTGGACTGGGCTTCCCCCATTACGGGGATTCCCTTGATGACGTCATACGGACGTCTCGGGCAATGGCGAGAACTGGGACAAAGTGGAGGGCAAAATGGGTGTAGAAAGTGGCTGTGCGTAGAATAATGGAGCCACGAAACACGCTGAACAGATAAAGGAACCTGTAAAAGGGGAATATGTAGCGTTAAACCACGGGATGTAGCGGAAGACGCCATGTAAGTTGTGTTATCACAGATCATACAGTTTTCCCCAAAGGCGACGTCATCTCGCGAGATCGATGTAATAAGAAAACCTCTGCCCCTCCGGGGACAGAGCTAAATATGAGCAATATTATATTAACACACATCAGTAGAAGTATTTCCCAGTTCAATACTAAATTTACCGATCACATAGCACAACAATTAATGCGGACCAGATTTTTGCATTGCAGCCTATTGCTGAAAAAACAGGTTCTTGAGTGGTCAGAAGTCAGACTGTAACAGGTCGTTTCGGCCTTGAGCCTGTTCTGCCCCGCCAATACAAGACGATTCGGCCTGCCAGCTTAGTCGGTTCGGTTTTTCATATGGGGAACTCCGTGGGGCAGAGCTAATTATTGATGCTTTGATGCACTGGATAAAGGAATAAAGAATTGAATGCAATTGGAAATGCTTTGTGATATTACTTGAAAGAATGAGATGATGCAAGTGTAAAAATGAAAGCATTTTAATTCCATGGTCCTGTCATGGATTCGACACTACTAACAATGTGACTCAATTGTATAATATTTATTTATTTATTTATTTACAGTTGTTAAAGTATTTATTATATAATTTTTTAAATTGGACATTGAGTGAATGCGTAATTTTCAGAGTTGCTTATGATATATTTATCATTTCAATTGTTCTGGTGGAGTGGATTGATCGAAATTAAATTCATAAATGCACATGCAGTGCTTTAAATAAATTGAAAGTTTAGTTTTAAAAGGGCTTGTTACGGCGACTAATCATGATTAGTTATCAAGATATTCTATTTCTTAGCGACAACATGGGTGGGGGGGGGGGGGGGGGGGATCAGGGCAGATAGGGTATTATTTGGCAGCTGAATGCCGCTTGGGAACCTGCAGCCGGACATTCGTGTCAGAGCCGAATAGACTCATTTCTCACCGTATGGACCAAGAGCCGACTCCGTTTCGGCCTCAATGCTAATGTATAGGGAGCCGAACCGACTTCTTTCGTAGGCCGAATCGTCTCAGTTAAACGAGTCCTTTTGGCTGGGCCGAATTGGCCGAAGGCCGAATCGACTAGCATTCAGTCAGACAGCTTTGCCCTTATTCCACATAGACTTACTGGATATCTAGTAACAGACCCGTGTGCAACTTGGCCTATCCATTTAAGAAGGCTATAGATCTGAAAGTTCTGCAATTCCAAGATTCCGTTGTTATCTGTTAACAGAAATGAGTTGTCTAAAGTAAATTTTAGAAGGAAATTGTAAATTAATTATTCATTAAGAAGATCAGCCATCCGAGACTTGCTCCAAATCCTGACAAATGAAGGCATCTCTCTTCCCACCAGAGGGAATTTGTACATACTGTACAATCGAAGAGTACGTAGTACTACACTGCTTTATCCCAGTGAAACTTGTACATTAAATCCAGAGGACACCAACAGGGTAGTGCAAAATGATCCCATACCATGATCCGATGGATAAGCTCAGCCAAACTATTAGACAGGAAACCAAGGAGTGATCTCCGATCCCAACTAGGCTTATCAGAAGTGGCAAAGGTGGCATTGTTAAGATGCAATATATTTAGACCCCACTGGTATGGCCACTTACACCTGATGTAGGTAGATAGCTGGCCCAGGAGAGTGTTGGATGCCTGAGTAGAGGGCAACTGTCCTCTTGGTAGAGCAAAGAAACGCTGGACAGACAGCATAAAAGAGGACTGGAAGTTGTTTAAACTACAGACATGAGATGACGCATAACCGTGTGGAGTGGAGAAGGGCAATTCATTCCTGACTTCATACAAAGAATGGGTCCAGTAGAGGACATTGTCCAATCCCTGGTACCAGGGAAACAAGAATGTCAAACTGGAGATGAGATGATGCTGATGGAATAGTCGCCTCGACATCTCTTACAATCCTATATCTCCCACCTGAACCCTTCACTAAACTGGTTCAGTACAAGCAATGCCATAAAGGCTTTAGTTCTTCCTATTGCATGAAATTATTGAATGAGTATATTGTGTATAAATGGGATATTATAGATCAGTTATTCACAAAACTTATCAGGGATGCACTTGGCAAAAATATCTTGAAATTTTAATGTTTGAGAACTATTACCTATTTTCACATCAAAAAAAAAGTTTGCTTGTGGTTCGAAAAGGAGCTTAAAGGGATAGTAATTAATTTCAAGATGTTTGGTGACACTGTAAAGAAATATAAATACCCAAACAAATCTATATACAGTCTGACCTCCTTATAGCGCGGTCCTTGGGAGACTGATATATCACGGTAGTGATATTATGAGGTTCTCTCGGTAACGCGGTATACCTGCCACACCCCCTTGCGGGGATTTCCGACGTGATCGCCCTGCCTAGTTGTTACGCAATAGCAATTAAGTACTGGGCAGATGTCCAGTCAACAAAAACATTATACAATGTTGGAGGCATAATATTTCAATGAATATACACGAATATAATATAGACAAATACTACATATGGTAAAATATAGATTAAGCTGGAAAAGGTGTATAAAATCTTAATTTTTTTTATTATGCATTGAAATAAATTATACTGCAGATATTCTGCTATGAAGGCCTAATTGCAATTTACTCAAGCCTGTCACTTGGCTCAACTGTGTTGACTTTATTGTCATTGAGAATTGCAATGATTATTCCATCAACTATATTATTCCATCAAAGGTACTATTCCATCAAAGATTTCTAAAACCTTTAATTGCATAAAAGCCAATGACGGCTGTACCGTCATGGCATGGTCGCACATTCAATTGTTACTAAGATTACATAATCTTTGTCTTGACAAATTACATAATATTACAATGATTATATAATCCATCCTTGGTCAGCTTGGGGGACATGCAGGTACCGCGAATAATGGAGGTTTGCGTTAATTAGAGGCGTGATATAGGAAGGTCAGACTGTACATCTTATTTGTGGCTATCAGTGCAATTTGTCCACATACATCTCCATTATTAATTTATTCATACCAGATTCTTTTGACCAAGGTTTTCCACACATGCAGCAGATTTCATCATCATCGCTGAGTTCTTCTCCACAGCATGTTTTTTTCTTGCGCTCTGGTTCCTGCGGGGTTCTGCATTTCCCACAAAACTTCGCCTTTACAGGAAGGATCTTGGGACAATCCACATTGACACAATTTTTCTTTCCACGTGGTAAGGCAGGTGGCACCAGTTCTCGACCACATTCAGAACAACATTCGTCATCATCATTCTCCACAGTTGCCTCACAGCCTGGGCATTTGCGCTTCTGTTGAGGGTCAGGCATGATTAGCCGTTTACATAGACATGTGGCAGCCCATTAAACGGATTACATACAATAATTATCCCATCTGGAAAGACAAAAAAAAATTTAAAATTTAGTATTCAATAATGTCAGCTGTGTATTTATTATTATTAATATTAATATCTTTATTCATGCTCATAGTGACATCAATATAAACAATCAAGTAAAATGAAGTTTTAAAGATTTCATAATATAAAAATAAATTAATTTGTACAAAGAATTTTAACAATATTAAATAAATCTGATTAAATAGTTGTCATAATGCGATCCCTAGCAGCACAGTTCTTTTATGGCAAGTCCACAGTATTTGGCAGTTTCTGATTTACAGTCTATCGCAAATGGCATCAATTTGCAAAAATATTTGACATAGCTATCAAATAGTGATATAATAGTTACTGTTATTAAAAGTTTACTTAATAACATCTTGCTTGTGGTTTACTGCTGATATTTCAAATTTCAGGAAGCATCCACACAACAAATGTTTCTCACATTTTTGGTCATCTAAACAATTCACAAGTTCACAATGCGTTCAAGCAGGAATCTTCCTCACTTTTCTCATCGTATTCCCGCCATCCAGTTTGTAATCTGATATAATTCTGAGATTTCACGAGGTAAAGGCCATAAAAGGATGAACAGTATGAAAGTGTGTGTGACAACAACCACGCTGCTAATTTCCTATCCAGTTATAATGGGTCCCTTCAAGTGGCCACAAGACGTAACTTCAGGAAACGAAAGTGGTGTTTTAAGCCTTATATGATCCCAGGTTAATCTGGCTGTGATACATGGTCAGAGTTAACCCAAGTTTCAGACCTGTGCTGCCAAGATATTGCAAATTAAAGAAGCAAGTCCTCTGACATACACAATAATATTACATATACACAAAGTTTTAGCCTTCTTATAGCTATGCAAACAACACAATAATGGAGTAATTGTGACCGTTTATTAGAAAGGATGCAGAATTTTTATGGCAACTGCAGCATGTAGAATCTTTCAAGAAACTTAAGTTAGCTTTGAAAGATGCTCCAGTGTTAGCTAATTATAGACCCAAAGAGAAACTAACCCTACAAGTAGACAGCTCATCAAAAGGAGTAAGCCTCAAAAGCCTTAACTCCTTCACAGAAGAATTGAGCTCAAATTGACATGGAACTCTTTGCGAGAAATTTGCCCACTACATCATTGGCTGTAGCACCTTGGTGCTGACAGACCATCCCCCTCTGGAGTTCATTATGGCAAAACCGCTATACCGGGCACCAGCAAGGCTCCAGAGAATGCTAATTCAGCTGCAATGTTTCCCCAACATTCAAGCACAAAATAAGAAGGGATCGAATCTCCTTGTAGCCAACACGTTGAAGACACGGCATCAGAAATACTGTGCTATTGCACTGAAGTGGTGACACAAAGTGTACTTAATGCAGTTCCTGTTTCGTCGCAGACACTGACAGTGATATGTGAGGAGACCTGACAAGATGAAGCAATCACACAGTTGCAATTGTACATATTACAAGGCTGGCCTCAGGATAAGAAAGCATTGCCACCAGGTTGTGCAGCGTATTGGACTGTTAGAGATGAACAGTCAGTTAGTACTGAATGTGATTATTTTTATGGGACAAAACATTGTGGTGCCAACAAGTCTCCATAAAGCATTGCTCCAGAAACTGCATCAACCCCATATGGGCATAGTATCATGATGATAGTAAAGACCAAAAAAAGGGCAAAAGAGTTTGTTTTGGCCAGGTTTGGGTTCTGAGATCGAAAACATGATTGGAACCTGTGAGACATGCTTGACCTATGCCAAACCTGGCACAAGATTGGAGTCGACCTCTTTCATTACGGAAATGAAGAGTACATTGTCTGTGTAGACAACTACTCTCGATACTCGATTGTAGAGATACTGAGAGGGCAGACAACGAAGGAAGTGACAGATGCACATCTCAGTTCATGGAATCCAAGCGGAAGTCTTTTCAGACAATAGCCCATGCTTTGCATCATGTGGTTTTGCGAAGTTCTCAACAGTGGGAGTTCCAGCACAACACCAGCAGTCCTCGTTACCCGAAGTCCAATGGACTGGCTGAACGTATGGTGCAAACTGTTAAGAACTTAATGCACAAGTCCACGGACAAGTGGACGGCACTGCTGGTGTATCGTAATAGATATTGTGTCCTTTAGGCTAATCCGCAATCCTTTGGGAGAATCCACAATCCTTTGGGCGAATCAGATAGCCTTTGGGCGAATCAGATAGCCTTTGGGCGAATCAGATAGCCTTTGGGCGAATCAGATAGCCTTTGGGCGAGCTCGCCCTAAGTTCCTATGACTAATAGAATAGATCGAGTGTAGTTTTACTGACCATTGCATGATGGTTGTAACAATTTAACTAAAGTTTTAGACCATCCCTGCACAAATTCACACAGAATAAATTGTAATGTAACAATTCAAGAATTAATTACATTCCATAATTTACAATCAAGTATGTGCAGTGGAACCAGTGGTGGGACTCAGTGGGGAAAACATGTATATTACATACCCTGTAGAGGTGAAACCTATGATATAATCATAACTGGATTCACCTCTACAGCGTATGTAGGGGTGAGGAACACTGATTCTTTGTTCTCCCAAAACATTGAAAGAAGAATTAATTATGGCTTAATATATAGAATAAATTATTATAAATCCAGGAGGTAAATTATTACGCCAGCATCATATGATAAGTTCATAACATCTTTAGTCACACAAAGATTGTCACAAAATAATACGTTTGTAAAGTACCTTTTCTATATATATACATATTAGTCAGTTGAATTGCAAATTTTGCAGCTAACTTCACTAAGTCATAAATTCATGACTAACTGCTACTTGTTTCAAATTATGCTGCTTCTGAACCAGAAGCTGACTAAATGCTTTACAGTTCCATGAAAGACGCAAGAACGAGTTATAAAAATGATAACCTATTGGTGTGAAATTGGCCCTGATCTGATTTCCAACTTCTGTTTGTCATTACATGGAAATGTGAAGTTATGACCAGGAAAGTCATTGTCTATTTTGCAAACTTTAGTCTATTTTTAACCCTCAGCGAACGAAGTTCGAAAAGGGTTTTTTGTTATCATCAATGTCCGTCCGACAGGCAGACAGGCAGGTGGGCGTAACATTTTCGTTCTCGGAGCAGAACTCTTAACACTTATGCACATACCCTTACAAAATTGTGTACAGTAATACTCTATTTGCCTAGTGGCGCCTTTTGATAGTCACATTGACATATGTTGGCTATGATTTGGAAAAAATATTTAAAAAAATTTTTTTTGTTTGTTTCCGGAGCAGAACTTTGACACTACTGCACCTACATGCTTAAAACTTTGTCATAATATGTCTAAAATAGTGTAGTGGTGCCATAAATATTACAGAATTTTCAAAATAAGAGCAAAAAAGGGAAAATTTCTACTTTTTCAAACCTCCATATAAAAGACAATATTTACCTTACATGAATGAAATTGTATCAATATGACATATCTAAATTATAGTATTTTCCCTTTCCAAACTTCATTTTGATACTCATTTCATGCTGATTACATAACAATGGAAAATCAGACAAAAATGCTAAGAATTGTGTTAAATTGTGTTTCCGGAGCAGAACTCTAGCATTAATGCACTTACCCTAACAACATTTTATATGTTATTACTCTGCATAGCTTAGCTGTGCATTTTGATAGACACATTGACATAAATAAGTAAAATATTTAGAGAAAAATAATTCTGTTTCCTGAGCAGGACTTGCACACTACTGCACCTACATGAATACAAAACTTAGTAAGAATGTGTCTAAAATAGTGTAGAGATACATTTTTGGGTTTTCATGATCATTAATGACAGATAATTTTATAAAATAAGGAAAATATGAAAATTTGGTAGTCTTTCAAACCCTCATATCAATGACTCTATGATCCTTACATCAGTAACATTTTGCCAATGATATATCTAGATTATCATATGATCATAGCACTTTCACCTTTAAGCTTCATTTTGACTTTTTGTTTCATCATTCTTTTTTTTTCATAGTAATGGAAAATCTGGAAAAAATGATAAAAAATGTGTTGCCTCCTTCATATTCCTTAGCATCCCATACAATGACAGCCGTAAATGTTGTACAATTCATATGCATACAATTATGAAATATTTGATCATAGTATTGCCATGCTCAGCCCATTCAACAGTTTTTGTTTATAATTTGCAATTTCATAATAATTAGTTGTATAATGATCTATACAGTATAATTCTTTCACTCTACTCCAATACTTATTGTTTCCTTCATATACACCCTGTAAAGTGTTCGGTCATAAATACTAATTTAAATGCCATAGATTTAATGCAAATCAGCAACCAAACACTTCAGTAACTGTTGAAGGGAATATGGCAATTGATAATATATAGTTCCTTCAGTTGCCAGCTAAATGTAAATTTGTATTTAGACTTTATTTACTTAAATACAAGTAAATGCAAACCCTGAAGGTTCATTTTGTATGAAACAACTTTATGTGGCATAACATTGTTGCTGTATTTCATATATATATATATTCCTTAGGATCATTGCCATGTCCAATATATGACTATTTTGGACATATAAGTGATAATCTTAGTTGTAGATTAGTTAAGGGAACATGCTATTGTGTTGATAATTCTAGCAAACTCGATACTCCTTATTGTACTTAAAATCTTTGAAACAGAACAATTAAATGGCAGGAAAAGGATAGACAATACTTTTTATGCCCACTTGGCTTTACTCTGAACAGAATGGACAGGTGTTAATACAGGGTTCCCGCAGGTTTACCTTCATAAGAAGTAAGACCTTTGTAAGACATTATAATATCATGCGCACATGAAAAATAAGACCACTAATATAGTAATATATATATATATATATATATACCAATATTTTTAAACTAGAGCCTATCGGTGCAGAATCCAGGTAGTGTTCACAAGAATAGCACACCTTGTATTATTCTTGGTGTTACTTTGAGAAATCGACCACTGGGATCCAAATAGTGTCATTTCCCGCCACTTTTGCCAGCAGGCTGCATTTAGGGGCAAGAACCGCATATGTAAGCTTGCCAAGGCAAACAACATGGCAGGCCAATAATGCTCATTTTTACAATAATGAAGTGATATAAGATAATAAATACTGATTATTAATATCATTTCATGAATACTACGGACTTGTTAACATTGAAGAAAAAACAAGAAGCGAAATTTACTGCGAATAGGCAATTTTGTGCGGACCTGTTGTTTACTTTTCCAGTTCTGTCTACCTCGTGCTGAAATGAAACGCTGTCTGCAAAAGCTCACCAAAGCTGATTTTTTTTTTTTAGCTTATTTCGGCAATTATCTTATTTTCTTTTGACAACTAGAGCCGAACATTTTTGCGCAATTGGACTACAGGTCTCCTGAGCCCTACTGTGGACTGTTGAGCTCAATCCCTGATAAATTATATCATTTTAGAAATTCTGAACCAAATCAGCTTTTCTGAATTTCTCTCCTCTGACAATATCCTGAAGGATGATAAATCCTTCTGGATAAAAACTAGAACAAGACCTGACAGCTCTCATGACGGAAGAATAGATAAGTTGAGTGTGTCTCTTCAATTAAAGAAGAGTGAATAGCTGAGAATTTTAAAGATGGCGGAGACAGAATTCACTGGCTCTCCAACGCAGTTGCTGGTAACAAGTTATCAGAGGCCTGTGACTGCTTATTGCAATTCTGACTTATATTAATTGAAAAATCTGAGATAGTTCCTCAGATCTAAACTATTCCAATCAATTGGATCAATGAGGAAATGTAATTCAGATGTCAATCACCAAGGCGCTGCGATCGCGACAATCGTGACCCGATCGCTCATAGCGGCCGTTTCAGAACTAACACATCGGGCGCTAAAACGGACTGATTTCTGTCATTTTCTCCAGTATAGTCTTTCCGGCAAAACCCACCCAATAACCGACCTATACTAGGACACAAGGATAGATCATTTTATATAGTTCTGGGACTTGTACATTGCGTTTCTGAACTAATTGATCAATTAACTGATTTGCTGAACTCGATCATCGCTCAAACAAGACCATTATCGCTCAACAATGACCAAGTCCGTACAGAGACAGATTTTTATTTCTTTAAAATTATATGATTGATTTTAAATTAAGTTTCGAAAATAGAATAAAGAATTAAATAGTAATACAACTAATTTGTTATTTCTATGTATAACATCTTTATTCACACAAAGATTGTCACAAAATAAATTTACTACTATAGAAGATTAAAGTACAGTGTAATTTTTATATTTATGAAATTTCTTTTGAGATGTATATGTCGAGTCCTGCTCACTTGATCAATGACTAGGGCTGTATTGGTATTAATTCTACAATTTATTGAATTACTGATTGAATGTTTTATTTTTTACTTGTGCTTATTGCAACACAAAGGACCTTACAAATACACACTAGAATGCTTATAACCCATAAATGTTTATTCAAGGTTATCATGATTTATATAGGTAATATTGTGTAGTTATATATTTCATTTTTACTTCTTGTCAGTATTCAGCGGTTTCTTTCTTAAAATACATTTGACATAAGTATTTTTAAACTTAATTACGAGTATTTATTGCAGGAAGCACATTATTTATATTGATTAATTTTGTCAATAACAATTGCAGGTCGTAGGTGAATTCACCTGTGTTCTGAAACGAGGTTTACTGTACAAGCAAGTGAATGAACTTGATAAATGTCCTGTTATTTTGCCACAAATATAAACCTTACGAGATTAAAACAAGATAATATATATGCATCTAATTTGGTGCAATAAAAATTTATTTATTATTATCATCATCATTATTTGCATCCCATCATTACACTTTTCACAATTTGATGTTCATATACTTACTGGGTATTCATTAAAGCTCATATTAAGGAATACCTGCAGGTAACTATTGTACCGTACATGGATTTTTTGTATCCATTACCTACATTTATTTATTTTAAAATAATTAAAAAAGGTACACAAGAAAAATGCACAAATTGCGCAATAAAATCCAAATATTGTGCAATTTATAAACAGCACGAATTTTCATTAAATTAAATTTTATAATTAATTGAAAACATTGCAATGATTCTGAATTTATGCATTTCAAACATAAAGCACACGGTCTTTTTAATTCTTAATTATTTATTCTTTAAATCACAAAAAAAAATCATACAAATCACTTTTCTGGGTTGAAATCGGCCGTTCTGCAACTAGTACCATGCTCTTTAAGGACAGTAGTGCAGCTCTCACGGGATAGAGAAGAACTAAAAATATCTGGCAAGTCGATTTTGGATAGATTGGATAATATTCTAAGCTTCCGCTAAACGTTCGCCACAGTCCTCTTGGCAAAATGTATGTAACTGTGGATAAATTAAATGCTTGTGTGGCAAAAGTCTGACAAACTTAGTGGCGAAAATGCCTCTCAAGTGTACACAAGAGAAACTGACGCTCCTATGAGCCAAGTAATCTGATTGGTCCTCAGAATGGTGTCATCATTGCCTCGTTGTAGGCTCCTGGCCAATCAGCGCCCAGCTGACATCCAAGTCACACCCTATTATATACTGCAAATTTACCTTGTTCCTGCATAGAAACTTATTATGGTGGCTAAATTGTCTCTGTTGTGACTAAAAAAAATTGGGACTGCTTTAGCCACAGTAGCTAAGGCTGGAATTAATTTAGAGTAAGCCTAAGTTTTATTTCTTCGTTTTTCGCTCAGACACCTATTTTGTGGATATTTTGAGTAATTGGATATTGGGATGCAAATTTGATATTGGGATGCAGTCTTTCGGCAGTAGCAGCCCTTTAAAAATATTCTCCAGAAAATCTGACCGAAGTCACGCAGCACACTATGAACTTTGGTTGGTTCTGTTTGTGGCGTTGCAACTCTTGTCCGAGGTTTTGCATATCCTTAATTTGGAAGATTCTAGACGTTTGATTAGCTGTCAAATTTATGATTTTTTATTGGCGATGACGGTCGACGATCATTCCTGTTTTAATTGAGGTCAAATAAAAAAAGATAATTTTCAGAAATAGTGTAAACCGTGACCCATCACGACCTGAAATTCAGATAAACTTATAGTGCAACGGCCTCAGAGAAATATGGCAATTTTTTTATACTTTTAAATGCCCACATTTCGCAAATAATTAACATATTTTCATAAATAAAAACAGATTAAGGAAAGCTCTTCTTAAGCTATCAGATAATTAATTTCCTTCCTGTATTAAAATTCTTGAACTGAAAATTTGGTTTGACCGCCCTAGCTATCAATGTACTACATCATACATGTATACATTTATGTACAAATAATCAACCGAGAGTTGTGACAAAATCAAAAGTACTACAATAATGTAGTGCTGTATATATAGTTAACATGTAGCCTACATTGGCCTATGTCTATGATCCTCATGATGGTCAAGGCGGCCATGGTTTCAATGGTTGAGTGGCAGTCTGACTCTACAGTACAAAATCCCTTCATACGGCATGGGAAACGCCGGTAATCTACTAACTGATTCTTAGTAAGTAACTTTCGCACCTTAAGTACCATTACCTATGGATATAGCGTGTGACATCGACAATTTCAATCCAGACGACAGGATTTCCCATCGAACGAGTGGTTTCTCTCCGCTCGCTCTCGTCACAAATGCGGGAAGTTACTATTTTTAGAACGAAGCGCGAATCGTTTATGGCAGAGGGCGCTGGTTCACCATTGCTTGAAGTGCCGCCTGTCGCCTGTAGAAGTCGTACGTTTACATGTAGTAGTAGGAGCTAGTATAGTAGGCCTACTGTGTGTAAGTTAACATAATTACTGTAGCTAATTACTAAACTTAGTACAATTACCGTATGTATGAATAGGTATATCAATCATGCAAACACAAACATTATAGATAAAAATGGCATAAAGCCATGGGATAAATTAAATATACATATATATATATTATAAATCTTACATTTATAGGATGACAAAAACACAAAAACATATATACATGTAATAGCTATTAACAATAATAAAAAAAAAGGCTATTCATAAAAAATGCATGTATACTGCTTTATATTTCTAAAATGAACCAATTCAACCATTTGAGAAGAGAAGATTTGCTTGAATACCAATATCAGAGGTTAAACCTTAATTCTGCAGCAAGTAGACACCATGGAACCATAACTATCAGAACTATTTTAACTTATCTCTATGACAACCACATTCTCAAGAACAAGACATCGAAATGTCGTTCATAAACTAAATTTACAGAAAAGGGGGGGGGGGATATTTACGTTTTCATATCCCCCCCCCCCCCCCCCACTTCTTTATTTGCGCCCCCGATTACAAAAATTTAAGACATATTCTCTGAATGTTCTGCCAGAAACCAAAAAATATTGCTGACGATCGTCACCTGACGCCTCCCAGGTGACAATCTCAGATTTTCATGAATATATATTTTTTTCTAAGTACCTGCAAACCATATGCAAAATTTTAGGACTTATTATAGCATTTTCTAAAGTCTGTTTTCACCTATTTTGTATATGGGCCTAAAGTTGCATACATGTGCTCATTTTGACAATTTCCCACTGACTTAAAATGGAGAGCAATTGGGAAAAATGGCATTTACAGGCAGTTTATGGTTAAACGATTTTTGTCCAGCTCAATTAAATTCATGGTGGGAAAAAAGGTCTTATTTTAATTTTTTTTTACATTTGTTAGGTCTATTGTCTCCTTCAAAATCACCAAGACATGACTTGGTAGCAGGAAAAATGCTTTCAGTGAAGAGTATAAACAAAATCAACCTTATTTACATACTTAAACTTTCTAAATTAGCCAAAATTATTTTATTTTTGCTAAGTCACATTTCCGACTTGATGTGAATGTTTGAAAGTTTATGATAAATTTATAATGATTCAACTTCATTTTGTCACTGAAAACACCTTTAAATTGCTGCTGCTCACTCATATTTTGATAAGTAAAGACTTTTTCCCACCATGAACCCACCTGAGCTAGACAACATGTTTTTAACCATAACCTGCCCTAAATATGGTCAGTCTATACAACAAAAAATTCCAAGTGCCTGAGTAGCTGTCTACGTGTCATGACTAGTGCTGGTATTTTCGTCACTGTTTTAACAAGTTAAAACTTATATATATAATGGATTAAATCAGATCCCATTATAGCTAAACCTGGAATCATGACTAGGTAAAGCCTACACCTCACTCTAAAATTCCTTTGTAAAATTGGCCTTGATGTAGATATGCACTTTACTCTTCTCCACACTAAGTGATAGCAGATTAAACAAATGTTCTTATAATTAGTGGCTGCCATGCATGATGATTACTAATTGTTCTGTTAAATATTTCTTTGTCAGAATGGATGAATCTTAGATAAGGTTGAATTACTTATCAGGTTTAGAATGTGATATTAAGAGTGATTATAGGACATTTGTGGACGATGGAATATTCCCAATTTTTTTTGGAAGTATTAACTGAAAGTTTATTAGAAGTAAACCACTGGCTTATCCTTTCTACTTCAGAATTAGTAATCTGGTTTAAAATTGTTATATTTCTGTGAGTATAAAGAAAATTGGTGTCATCAGCAAATAAGATTGGGTGGCCAACTTTAATAACATTTTTGTATTTCAGAAATAAGAGCAGGCCTAGTATTGATCCCTGAGGGACACCACAGGAAATGATCATCGTATCCGATTTTACATTTTGAAGGATACAGGCTGAAATCTGTCTCATTTGAAAGAGAAGACCTGGAACCTTCAAAATGCAGGTGGTGTAGAGTTAAAAAGGTGGGTCAGTTTTTTGCTATTTGCGTTTCAATAGCAGACATTCTGCTTTTGTAGATAATACCAAATACACAACTATTTCTTTAATAACTAGAGCACATACAAATGTGCAAATGGTGCGCAGTATGTGTACCATTTTACAGCTGACCCTATCAAAGCGAACGTTCGCTAACCACAATGGGAGCAGGGCGATTCGTCACTGCGCAATTCGTCCAGGGCTGCCAAAACAGGGCCATCCAGCACCCGGGAAAAGTCCGTTCGTCACTCGGAACTGGTCGATTCGTCACCCGATTGACACCCGCATAATAGTGCTGAATGGTGTGACATTATTGCTATTATGTACTTGCGGAAAATAAATATCTAACGCCAATATAATTGAATTGTAACAGCTTATCTATAAGCATGTGATACCTGATGGACCAACTAAATACAATCGTGAATAAAAGAAAAACACTTCAGCGTACAGAATCATAGAAAACGGCTTCTACTTGTTAATTTAATTGCTATTGTAACCTAGTGATCTATAATCACATAAACGGCACATGCTTGCTAATTGATATTAAATGAATGCCACATTATTATTTTTGACATCGATTTTCTCTTTTGTTTTACACTGTCTTTTAATGTATAAATATGCTTGCTAATTGATATCAAATTAATGGTATATCGGTAAACCATTAAATATAGTTATTCTGTCCCTAATTTCTAAATATATAAAGACAAAATAATAAAAATATCATTATTATTTATTATATAGTAATGAAGAATAATATGCATATATTGTGTTTAATAAATGATTTCTTCATATTACTATTCCTATGCACAAGCGCATTATTCATATTTAGGTGATGATATACTTATAATTACATATTACTACTTGGTGCATATCAAATGAAGCATAATAATTTCAATAAAGTCGTACAGAATCACAAAGACTCCCAGACCAAGACACTTATTATGCGAGTCATGCTTTTTAGTAAATTGAACAAAAGTCCTCATGCCTTGCAACATTCTTGTCTTACAGACCTATGAGCTACGTAATTATTGCACAATAAATTAATTATCGCATTACATAATTCTTATGATGGGTTATTATCTCTCAGGAATAGCTCTCAATTGAAGGTTATTATTTCAAAAATAGCCCAATGTAATACCGACATATTTTTGACAATTTAACAAATTAATGTTCTAAATTAGTTTTGGGAAGCTGTTATTGGGGGCACAATGTCATCCATGGAATTTGTTAAGAAAGATGCCACATTTAATGGATGTTTCGTTTTGGTTGTCAGACGTTTTGACCTAATACTGCTCCAAGCAAGCTAATCACTGATTGGCTGTTATATTTAGTGACTACTCATTTCGACCAATCACAGCGCATAACACAAAGTAATCAAAATGGCGGTTGTCACTGATAATTACGACGATCTTAGGTCTGATTTGAAAGGAAATGGCGTTCTGTCCTGTCGAGAAATGGAGCTATGACCACACAGGTCTCGCAATTGTTCAATGACGTCATCAACAAAAGGTCAATCAGTGCATTTGATGACGTTACAGTTGGATGACGTCATTAAACAATAGCAAGACCGGTGTGGTCGTAGCTCCATCTCTCGACAGGACAGAACGCCATTGGTTTATATTTTGCATCTTAGGGACAGAATAAATATATTTATGGTATAAATGGCTGATTAAATTGAGCATTTTAATTTTTAGATGTGCAACAAAGGCGCCTGGATGACTGTTGTATGCATGTTTGACGTCCGTACCATTTGATAGCCAAAATTATTTTATTTTTGCTAAGTCACATTTCCGACTTGATGTGAATGTTTGAAAGTTTATGATAAATTTATAATGATTCAACTTCATTTTGTCACTGAAAACACCTTTAAATTGCTGCTGCTCACTCATATTTTGATAAGTAAAGACTTTTTCCCACCATGAACCCACCTGAGCTAGACAACATGTTTTTAACCATAACCTGCCCTAAATATGGTCAGTCTATACAACAAAAAATTCCAAGTGCCTGAGTAGCTGTCTACGTGTCATGACTAGTGCTGGTATTTTCGTCACTGTTTTAACAAGTTAAAACTTATATATATAATGGATTAAATCAGATCCCATTATAGCTAAACCTGGAATCATGACTAGGTAAAGCCTACACCTCACTCTAAAATTCCTTTGTAAAATTGGCCTTGATGTAGATATGCACTTTACTCTTCTCCACACTAAGTGATAGCAGATTAAACAAATGTTCTTATAATTAGTGGCTGCCATGCATGATGATTACTAATTGTTCTGTTAAATATTTCTTTGTCAGAATGGATGAATCTTAGATAAGGTTGAATTACTTATCAGGTTTAGAATGTGATATTAAGAGTGATTATAGGACATTTGTGGACGATGGAATATTCCCAATTTTTTTTGGAAGTATTAACTGAAAGTTTATTAGAAGTAAACCACTGGCTTATCCTTTCTACTTCAGAATTAGTAATCTGGTTTAAAATTGTTATATTTCTGTGAGTATAAAGAAAATTGGTGTCATCAGCAAATAAGATTGGGTGGCCAACTTTAATAACATTTTTGTATTTCAGAAATAAGAGCAGGCCTAGTATTGATCCCTGAGGGACACCACAGGAAATGATCATCGTATCCGATTTTACATTTTGAAGGATACAGGCTGAAATCTGTCTCATTTGAAAGAGAAGACCTGGAACCTTCAAAATGCAGGTGGTGTAGAGTTAAAAAGGTGGGTCAGTTTTTTGCTATTTGCGTTTCAATAGCAGACATTCTGCTTTTGTAGATAATACCAAATACACAACTATTTCTTTAATAACTAGAGCACATACAAATGTGCAAATGGTGCGCAGTATGTGTACCATTTTACAGCTGACCCTATCAAAGCGAACGTTCGCTAACCACAATGGGAGCAGGGCGATTCGTCACTGCGCAATTCGTCCAGGGCTGCCAAAACAGGGCCATCCAGCACCCGGGAAAAGTCCGTTCGTCACTCGGAACTGGTCGATTCGTCACCCGATTGACACCCGCATAATAGTGCTGAATGGTGTGACATTATTGCTATTATGTACTTGCGGAAAATAAATATCTAACGCCAATATAATTGAATTGTAACAGCTTATCTATAAGCATGTGATACCTGATGGACCAACTAAATACAATCGTGAATAAAAGAAAAACACTTCAGCGTACAGAATCATAGAAAACGGCTTCTACTTGTTAATTTAATTGCTATTGTAACCTAGTGATCTATAATCACATAAACGGCACATGCTTGCTAATTGATATTAAATGAATGCCACATTATTATTTTTGACATCGATTTTCTCTTTTGTTTTACACTGTCTTTTAATGTATAAATATGCTTGCTAATTGATATCAAATTAATGGTATATCGGTAAACCATTAAATATAGTTATTCTGTCCCTAATTTCTAAATATATAAAGACAAAATAATAAAAATATCATTATTATTTATTATATAGTAATGAAGAATAATATGCATATATTGTGTTTAATAAATGATTTCTTCATATTACTATTCCTATGCACAAGCGCATTATTCATATTTAGGTGATGATATACTTATAATTACATATTACTACTTGGTGCATATCAAATGAAGCATAATAATTTCAATAAAGTCGTACAGAATCACAAAGACTCCCAGACCAAGACACTTATTATGCGAGTCATGCTTTTTAGTAAATTGAACAAAAGTCCTCATGCCTTGCAACATTCTTGTCTTACAGACCTATGAGCTACGTAATTATTGCACAATAAATTAATTATCGCATTACATAATTCTTATGATGGGTTATTATCTCTCAGGAATAGCTCTCAATTGAAGGTTATTATTTCAAAAATAGCCCAATGTAATACCGACATATTTTTGACAATTTAACAAATTAATGTTCTAAATTAGTTTTGGGAAGCTGTTATTGGGGGCACAATGTCATCCATGGAATTTGTTAAGAAAGATGCCACATTTAATGGATGTTTCGTTTTGGTTGTCAGACGTTTTGACCTAATACTGCTCCAAGCAAGCTAATCACTGATTGGCTGTTATATTTAGTGACTACTCATTTCGACCAATCACAGCGCATAACACAAAGTAATCAAAATGGCGGTTGTCACTGATAATTACGACGATCTTAGGTCTGATTTGAAAGGAAATGGCGTTCTGTCCTGTCGAGAAATGGAGCTACGACCACACAGGTCTCGCAATTGTTCAATGACGTCATCAACAAAAGGTCAATCAGAGCATTTGATGACGTTACAGTTGGATGACGTCATTAAACAATAGCAAGACCGGTGTGGTCGTAGCTCCATCTCTCGACAGGACAGAACGCCATTGGTTTATATTTTGCATCTTAGGGACAGAATAAATATATTTATGGTATAAATGGCTGATTAAATTGAGCATTTTAATTTTTAGATGTGCAACAAAGGCGCCTGGATGACTGTTGTATGCATGTTTGACGTCCGTACCATTTGATAGCTGACATTATGAGAGCGAACGTTCGCTAACCACGGCGACCGGAGAGCATAACTTCGTCAAAATTTGATCAAATTTCACAAAGTATACATTAAATAAAAGCCAGAACGTCACAGAATCCCTTCCTGAAAAACTGTATCCACTCCCTGTCGAAACTGCAAAATTCGCCGTGTTATGTGGCAATTTCATCGGATATTTAATTTGACAGCTGACATTATCAAAGCGAACGCTCGCTAACCACGACGACCGGACAAATAACTTCGTCAAAAGTTGATCAAATTTCTCAAAGTATACATTAAATAAAAGCCAGAAAGTCATAGAATATCTTTCTGAACAAATACGGTATCCACTCTCTCTCAAAACCGCAAATTTCGCCGTGTTATGCGGCAATTTCCACGGCCATTTGGTTCTGTTGTAGCAGTGACCTACATAGCCGGCTAGATACGTCACTGCGCATGCGCGAATGTGGTAAAGTAAGGAAAGAGGCCCCCGGTGGGTTTTCAAAATTGAACGACCAATAAAAGGCATAAGACACCGCAAGAATTCCCCGCCTGGCGCCTTTCGCCCGAACATGCACGAAGCTGTACAACGCACTTCGGTCATTTCCGTTGGAGTTCGCCATCTTGTGACCGGAAACAGCCGAGGGAGCAGCGTAGTCAACAAACGACGATTTCAAGAAATGTATGGAACACATAAAACATAACATGAGTGGAAAACACTCCAAAGGCAGTACACTAAAGACGGGCAACGTGGCAAGGCGCTACTACATGTAGAAGTTTGCTATATACACGCTTGAACGTAAACCCGAACTGGCCCCATTGGATTAACATGTAAGTTCAAATTTGCCACTCGGAAAATGGCAAACCGGACGCATTCTGAACATGACCCTGGCCCTAATCAGTAACGAACAGCAACTTAAGAATTGGCGCTGCGCGCCAATAATTATACTACTACATTGTGATATCCTTCATTTTTACAGGATGAAAAAATCATTCATATGCCTTCCAAATGCAAAATTTTCACTTCCTTATTTTCCTTTGTTGCTATGGTAACCAACATGTTGGAAATTACCCTTCAACGGCAACGAAACTCCCTAAATATGCAGGATTTGAGGCCCTGGCTCCTGGACTATTATATATTATATATACAGAATTACAGATGTATAGTGAGGAGACTCAACTAATACAGTGAGAAAAGTGAGGAGAGCCAGAGGGATACCCTTATTTAAGGTATAGGGAGGATCTGAGGTTACCTAGTAGGATAGATGCTGGAGAGACCTTTATGGGACACTGAGAGTTTGGAGGCCTAACGGCATACCTTCAAGACAGAAAGAAAGTGGAAAAGACCCATTGCATCGGGGAATACCTTGCTTCTTTTCTCTGTCTCTTTTTTGAGGAGGTGAAAGGCCCCAATACCAATCTGGTGATTCTCTCTTGAGGGTCCAAATGGGTCTCCTAACCTTCGGTTACCGAGGTATTCCACAATGTAACTTAAAACCCTCCATACTTTATTGGTATCCCACTAGGTCTCCCCACATCCTCCTCATTTGGTATTCTATTGATTAATGGTACCCTCACTTCCTCTCCAATTCAAGTGTATCCCTCTGAGTCTCCTCCCCTCCTCACTTCCCCACGTGATATCCCATCATGCAGCCCCCACACTTCATCACTCTTGAACAGGGGTCCCGTTAAGGTCTCCTTACTTCCTGGCTGTCACTGAGGCATCCCACTGGGTAACCTAATAAATATTATGACACATATATAATTGTCTGTAATTAAACTCGGTATTTGCCAAAGGTATTGTCTCTTCAGTGAAGAGTTTTTCATGCAGTTGGGCGTGTAAATGGGCAGGCGGCAACACACTTCTTTTCCAGAGCAGAAGTCAAACTCCATTGCATGAGCCTGAATTAAGCCCAATATGGTCACCCAATAGAATTATTGTTCAATTAAGAAGCAATCAGTCTGTTAGGTGACTGTTCTGATTCTGCATCCATTTTTTTTCCACCCTTCAGGACAGCTACAGAAAATTACATTATTGGGCCCGATAGGTGCTCTGTGTCATTACGAATATAGAAAGGACCAATTAGTAAACTGCATAGCATATAAGCTTTCCTTGCAAAAGCATCCTTCTTCTAACTATGTAAGCACCACGATAATGTTAAGAAGTATTATTTTTATTCTCTTTCTTTCTTCTTTGTCACCGAAATAAATGATAACATATATATACAGCCTATAGCCAAGTAGAACAGGGTGCGTGCGCCTGCTGAAGTGCGGTTAGCCGGCTGCTGAAGATGAGTGCAACAAAGCAAAGCAGCATTTCACAGCATCCCCGCAGCTGCTAGGAAGGAGTTAAAATATTTCCTGGATGCAACACAGTTAAGGCTACAAGGTGAGTGAACCTGAAAATTGCATCTTTGGGAATACAGAATGTGGATTAGGATAAACAAATAATGGATCGTGGTAGAATACATTGAATACAGCATACATGGGTATGTCAAAATGCTCACAAAAGAGTCACAATGCAACTGAATGCACACACAAAGTATTAAAAGTTATAGGCCAGCAACTAAAAAGAAAGAGAGCCGAATATCAGAATGTGTTAAGTGGGCATGCATTGTCGTAATGAAGCTACCACCAGATTGGATGAGATCAAACCGTGAAGAATACAAAATGGTTAAACCTCTGGTTATCTGAAATTAAAACGGGTCAAGCGCAAGTGTTACAGAGTATCCAACCAATTCCAGGAAGTAAGTTCCAAATTTCAAAATTATAAACAGTTGGTGACTTGAATGCTATAGGCCTTTGGTGGCCATGTACCTCAACCAGGTGTCCCAACGCTTACTTGTTGTTGAATGCCTGTGCTCACTTAAGATATTCGTCACTACAGTTAGTTTCATAAAAACTGCCTGTCAAATTGAACCTACACAAAGCTACACAGCTTCTGCCAAGCGATGCTACCTGCCAGTTATAGCTACCGCTGTCTGGAGTCCACCGTTTAACTAACTGTATCAGTTATACAGGGCCTATCTAATCCAAATTCCAAACAAGTTTTCTGGGTTCACTTTAAAAACAAACAAAAACTTTGCTACCAAAACTATCTTCATCATTTCCTCCAGGCCAAAATTTAATTTGTAATATCTTGAAACCTTAAATACCTGCACTCTTTTGAAAACCACTACCAATTTAGGTCCAAGATGCTACTGGTGTCACTGACCAGGCTCTTTAATTACTGAAAAAGACCTTTGATCGCAAAACCAAATTAACGACACTACCAGGCACCCAGTGTAATTAATGTCACCTTTTAGCAGACTTAAGATGCGTTAAGACGTCCAATAGCAGGTAGATGGCCCATATAAGATTGTTTGAAACAGCACAGTGATTTGTGGATACTACATCGTCTTCAAAATAAGAGCGAATCTTGACAGGTGTGCATTATGGTATGCCAAGATCATAACTTTAAAGCTGATACAGATCTCTGATAAGATGGGAATGTAAAGAAATAAATCTTGCCTGACAGTAACGATGAAGTATTGAAAAACGATTTCTTTTTTGAAAGTCCGGACAATCAAAAGATTGCTCACACAAATCACACCGATTCTTTCCTGGCAGCTTTGTTTGCATGGTCGTGCTATCTCCAATAATCTTATGCATTTCCTAGGCAACTCTGAACATCTGAGGACAGCAAGCAGGGTTATTCATGACGGTGCCACTTATCGACTTCACCATGTTTACCTTTCTTGCAATTAATGGCCAAGCTACTTCCAAAAGGTTATCTATTCCCCAGTTTGTTTCGCAAATATCTATTTTCACACTTTCTCTTCAATACATTAATGTCCATCAAGTAAGTAGCTGAAAAATAGACCGAAACATTGCTTTCATATGCAAACACGCCATAAGGCAGTTTGTCGGATGAGCTGTAAACATTTTTTCTGAATAATTTCTTGAAAACTTGAAATTAGTGTTTTATTAGTCCTTCATCCGGGTTTATCCGAGCCTATAAAATGTAAATTAGCTTCTGCTATCAATTATAGTATCTATTTATATTCCAGACCCAACTTGGTTTTTCTTAAGCCTATAAATCAGTTTTTGTTTTCATTTCATTATTTATATATTTTTGTAGGGTCTTTCTATAACAAAACGTTTAACTGCAGATGTAGTTAGATTATATGAGAGTGAGGAAATAATTTTTTTTATATTATTATATATATTATATAATAGGTTCGACTGAACAAGGACTTTTGGTAAACAACTCCTTAGTATGAGATATTTTGGCTGTGCAAACATTAGCTGCATTCACCGAATACTCAGAACAGACTCCAGAAACTGCTTCATGAGTGATAACAGTTGCTTGCTTCAAGTATTGCACTGTAGCTGATTTACTACCATCCTTGAGCTAATGCCCTGCTTCGACCATACCCTGTAATACT
The DNA here is from genome assembly GCA_932294295.1 of Alitta virens. Taxonomy (NCBI): domain Eukaryota; kingdom Metazoa; phylum Annelida; class Polychaeta; order Phyllodocida; family Nereididae; genus Alitta; species Alitta virens. Next base: position 50,930,643 of record OW028573.1, read on the forward strand.
ACATACATTAGAAAGTGTCACAGAAAAAAGCAACACATTGTCCAGTGCATTACATAGTATTGGGAAAGCAAAAGCTGAAAAAAGTGAAGGTAGATATATAGAGATGACTGAATATAAATACCAGAATCTAAACTCAGAGGTGTGAGACTTAGGACTCACAAGTGATGGTCTTATGTCCATCTCATTTTTAATTTTTTCCTAAATATGAAGCAGTACTTCTATATAGTTCTATGGTAGTTATGATACTGTTTTTATTTTTCTAGAAATGGACTATATGGTGAATGCAACAGGCACTGTTCCTGAAGGATGTGGCAGTCAAGGGGGCAATGGTGCTTCCCTCAACCCTTTCTGTAAAGACGTCGCTTTGATGACCAGCATTTATGTCTACATGAGATTAATCTGGGGAGCTATGGCTGTTTGTGGCAATGTTTTAACCATTTTAGCAGTTGTCAGATTCACACATCTTCGAACCCTTACCAATGCCTTTATCGTCAGCTTGGCTTCTGCCGACCTTATCAATGGTCTACTAGCTGCACCTCTTCTGGCAGCTGAAGAGTTCTACAGACTATCAAGCCACTGGAGGGTTTTGTGCTTGGTCTTCAATTTCTTCACCTTATTGACAGCAGGTTGTAACATGGCCAACATCTGTGCAATTGCCGTGGAAAGATACATTTACATCCACCATCCACTGACCTACTACCATATTGTAACACCATGCAGAGTAGCATCTTCTATTGGAGTAATTTGGACCTCTGTAGGTCTAGAAGTGGCTTTGGCCCTTGTGTTTGCACTGCCATTTGACAATCGAAGTGTTTGTGATGCACGTGTAATACTAGAAGCTCCAGCTTATTACTTTCTTGTGATGAGTAACTTTGTTGTGCCATCTTTCGTCACTCTATGCATGTACGCCCGGATAACGGTCACTGCTCTTCGCCAAGCTCGACAGATAGTAAATGTCGCTGTCCGTCCGTCCATTTGCCACTCATCCCATGATGACCTTGAGATGATTGAAAGGTCAGCTGGCGAGGTCATCAGGTCAGATGAAAATATGGGAATTCACTCTGGCAGTAATCAGGAACAAATCAGAGAAAGAGCTGCAGATGAAATCAGTGGGAAGACTCGTGGGTCAGTTGTGGATGACCATCGCATCACTACAGAAGCATGGTCCGCTCCTGTACGGAAGGCCAAGAGATCAAAGTCAATTTTTTCCAAGCAGCCTGTTTCCCAAACTAACAGCAATGTTACAGAAAGGAGCTGCAGTGGACGACCATCCCAAAGTGGCAGCATCAATGCACCCATGCACAGTCAGCAGATTAAGTTGACAAAAATGTTAGGGCTGGTCCTTGGGCTGTACTTGTTACTCAATCTGCCAGCCATCTTATTATCTCCATTTGTGCAACACTTATCTGATGACACTGGAGAGGTGATCAGAGTTGCCAGTCTATTGTTAATGTATGCCAATTCATGGGCTAACCCTTTGCTATATGCTTGGAAAACCCAGGACTTCCGAAGGGCCTTTACCAAACTGCTTAGATTCAGATCATGCTCTAATAAGATTATTATTGAATAATTCAATACACACAAGTACTGTATGTCGTATGGAATGTATGCACGGGTATAGATATTCTCCACACTGACAGGTTCACATATTTTTTGAATAATGACTGCATGCTAGACCATTTTTGGATAGTGCAACTGGGCATAAACAATTATAAGCCTAGTGTCTGATGGTCACTGCGGTTCGAAAGGGTTATACCGGTATGAAAAGACTATAGTAAGGCAATATGACAGAAATAATAAATAGAACAATTGATCAACGCAAAGTCTGTACACAGTATTTGACAATACATGACAGCATTTGGCCATTTTTTTCTCGCTGTTACAAATCTCAAAGCATATACAGCTGTATGGGCCCATATCTTGATTTTTTTTCACACTGAGCGGTCCTTTGGACCTTTGGCTTATATTTGTATTGTTGCAGACCGCATAGTCTATTACTGATTTGGCCTGTGGCTAGCAATATATACAACGCCCACTACCGATAAAAGTCTCTTTATATAGTTCAGTAACCAGTCCGAGTTACAATAGCATACCACTGTCACCGCGTCCACACTAATTTTTTCTTATTTGGATTCTAGCTGCAGGCTGTTATCCTGATCACACTGCCAGAAATACAGGAAAACAGAGATAACACAGTTTCTAGCACTTCACCTTCGTCTGGATCAATATTGAAACAAAATAAACCTCCAACACTCATTATTTAGAGATACTTAATAGAAATTTGAGAAAATTGCAGCAGAGACTCGTGCTGTGATATTTCTTTCGTGACATAGATGTTGGATTATTTTGTGTTAGAGAGTAAAGTAAAGAAAATACCTGTACATGTATGTTGTTTAGGATTTTTTATATATGGCGTCTAGATGTATAACACAATATAACTGTGACTGATATGGACTTTCACAATGCCAGATATGTATATATATAAGGAACAGATACTCAGTTCAGTGACAATTTCTAGATCAATGACTGATAGGAGATTGGGATCTGTAGAATCTAACGTACATAAATGTAATAACAGTTTGCTTTGGTCAAAATTGAAAACAATTTATAAATCTCTTTAACAGATATAAATGAAACACAAATCTTAAGACTGCATATATATTATGTAATTTTTTTGTAAATAATGTCAGATGAAGAAAAGACATTTGTCCCAATTTCTACTATCCTGATGATTACAAAATCATGATAATTAACATAAGTTTGGATAAAGTCTTTGTTACCACTTCGAAAATTCATAAATTAAAGTTTTAAAAGTGAACTGGTAACTATGGAATTTTACTGCAGTAGAACAAGCTAAACAATATTGGGCTTTCAGGCGATTGACCACATGGCCTGTACATAACCTTACAGAGTCTGATGCGTTGGTCTTCTTGAAATGGCTGGGAGTGCAGCAGTTCGAGTCCATTCCATGGATATATATATTTTTTTTAATTAATAATTTTGTTCACATGTCATTACTCTCTACTATCACTATTATCACACAAGTCTGGTACAGGCCTCTTTTCAAAAGAGAGCTTTACTTGTTATCCATTTCTTTATATTAAAGCTTTCTTATAAATTTTTATGTATTTGCATTCATTCCATTTCACACTGGACGATTAAACACACTCATTTTTCTGCTTTGTGTCGTATCTCCTATACATTGACATATGTGTGCTGCTAACATTGTTCACACATTGCCAGATATCTATTTTTCTTCTTTTTTTTTTTTGAGGAATGTATCGAAATTCACACGTTCTTAAATTTTTTATATAAACTGGTATTTATGATTATGAATTGGGCATCAGTTATTCGATAGGAAAATCCCTGTAAAAGTTGCCATACTTTCTAACTGAACCACGCCCCCTAAATCCGCTACTGAAGCTAATACTCGGCTTCAGTATTAGCTTCAGTAGCGGATTTAGTATTAGCTTCAGTAGCGGATTTAGGGGGCGTGGTTCAGTGGGTTAATAACCCCTCTTGACCAAGTACATTTTGAAAAATTCAGTGGTCCCCGCAATACAATTAAATTTGACATATCGTCAGTATGTCAGTTTGGCAATTCCACTGTCTCCCTAATGCAGTTGCTTTGGCATTTCATTGAGGATGTTTCCAATATTTACTTAGATCCCAACCTTTTTCTCTTGCCTGAACTTTCCGTGTTATCTCCAGCGCCTACTATTCTATTCTTTCTTGCGGTCCAATAATTGGTCTTCTATCTAAGGTCTGAATAGGCTATGTATATATTATATCACGTGGTTTTTTTTTTTTTAACAAACTATAGGCAAGTAAAGGACCACACCCATATATATATCAACTTCAAGACAATGTCAATGCCATGAAATTCAGGGATACAATAAGGAAATGCACGTTCTCATTGTCTTGGCTATTATATAATTAAACAACAAAATACCTTATAACAATATATAGTTCTTCATGCACATCTAGTCAGATTCGCATGTCATGAATAAGTTAGCATTTAGGTGGTAATTTATATTTTATAAACGTACACCTTATTGTATCTCCTGCATGTGGAGTTATGTCGATAACCAGAATGTAGATTTACGTACCATCGCTACCGAAGTGAAGATAACTGTCTTGCCAGATCGAGATCGGTATATACGTTCTTTGTTCAACCGCAGTGCTATCTATCACATAGGCATTCGTTTCCCAGAATACACATTTAGGACATTCATGTTAAGTGAACTTCTGGGAAACGAGGCAAGATCATGATAGATCTAGCTAGATCTGCCAGCTAATCTCAGTTTGGGGAAACGAATAATGCACCGATGCTAATGTGGTCATAAGTGAAAATCAATTCTGGAAAATATTTTACTTTCGTTTTACGCTGTTTATAATAGCGTGTTAACGTACTGTCACCCAACCCAGTCAGAAAAAGCCCTAATTGGAAGGTTTTCACATCAGAGGGCGCGACGAACTACGCAGGTGGTGTTCCAGTGCCACCTAGTGTTATAGGTACATGGTGAACACGTAACTCCTTTATCCCTTTCTTGGTTTCAAAAGTGTTGTTACTTCAAAACATCATCCAACATGGTGGTGTTGTAATGTTTTGAGAATGTAAACGAATCCACGGCATACAGTTTCATAATATTGATCAAATCTAGACAGCTTCTGGCTGTAACTATAACTGGCCAAAGCCAGCTGCTTCACTTTTAGTATCGTATAGCAATTTGTCTAGCTTTTGCTCGGTTCTTTTTTCAGGCTGATTTTAATGAACTATTATTATCAATGGCAACCGGTGTTTAGATAGGCAAGTTCTTGCCATTATCAAGGGTTGTTTGATGAGGTGAGAGGAGGAGTCCAGCCATGTTACACATTCACCCCATGGATGGGGTATTTTACTTGCCTCAGCATAGACAAGGGACCACCCATTTAGCGTCTCATCTGAACGACATCAAGCTGGGATGTTGCTTGTGAAGGGTTCCCGGGCCTGGGATTGAACCCGGGTCCTTCAGAGGAGCAGCTGTATAGGTATAGCATCATATAGCAGAACTTGTCTAGGTTCAAATTGGTTAAAAATAAACCATACATATATACAGTGCAATCTGTTAATAAATCAAAATTAATATTGTGTAGTATGAGTCCGTCATGCACTTCTCACAATTATTTTTTTTTATTTAAAAATATGCATGGTTGTATGAGTCATCAATTTGTGCGGGGGCCAACAAGCATTTTCTTTGCAAATGTTGCCAAGCTGACTAGTTGATTGGATGGCCTTTCTTTGACTTGACTATGACATTTCTGGGAAATCCTCTCAGAATGAAATCAAATGATAAGATCAAGAAAGGGACCCAAAGTATTTTGATATGAAGCAGTTGTTGACATCCTGTCATTTACCTGAACAGTTGCCATGATCCCAAGTCACCCATGTAATAACATAAAGACAGACTTTTTCCCCAACCCCATCACTCTCGACTGTCATGTGGCTCCAGTCCCATGACAGATTCAGCAGGGGTGAAGTGGCACATTTTGGTATGGGCAACACAACCCTGTGAAGTGGACAGAGGACTGATGGGGACCACAGGCAGCATTTTCAGACCATCAGATCGAGTGAGAATAAGTCCTAAAGATAGAACAGAGGTAATTAATGGTGAGATATTTCTCAGAAAGACATGAAAAGAATCAATAGAGAACTTTGTTCATCACATTTTTTGCTCTCTTTTTTTTAAAACCGTATATGGTGAGGTTGAAGATTACAATTTGAACATTAGAACAACTGCTTATCTTTGCTGCAATTTAAATGTGTGGCGACTATGGCGTGTGGTCAAAGACGATTTGTTGAAAGCATGGTCCAGTGAAATGTTTGTGAATCCAGCACTCCCCTTGGCCGAAGGACTGTCTATTCCGATGGGAATCCTCGATTCGCATGACACGTGACATCCTTTCCATGCCTATGAAATCCATATAACTTAATGTAATTGTAAAAGTATAAACAAGTACACCTACCAGGTGTCTACCATATACTGTACATTTACTGCATATGATTATTGTTGAAACTAAGTTTGCAAACATGGTAAACAGCTATTGGATGAACTTGTCATTGATTGGTGAACCATCACGAATGATTTTCAATTCAACCAAATATAGTTGTGAGGTCAACCAATATCTTGGTTGATTTAACCAAACAAATACCCTAGGTTGGTCACAATGGTAACGTTTGCCGAATCAACTGCTATCATAATATGTATATATTCTCCATGGTGGCCCAGTGGCTAAGGTATTGTTTAGCTCTTCTGAACATCTTGGGTTCAATTCCTACATTGATATGATGCGATTTATTGAAGAAACAATGGATTAATAAGCAATCGAACATAATTGTCTACAGCTCATATGCTCTGCAGCCATGTCAAGTGAAGGAACCTAGCCATTACATGATACACCCGGTAAATGAATCCTTTATTGTGTGGCAAGAACGTCAGACATTGGTCGATCAAAGAAATGTATTTGTAAAAAAGAATCCTTGCATTGCATGCAGTTTTTGAATTGTAAGTTTATTATATAATAAAAATAAATAAAATAAACATTGCACTCAAAAAGTATACCATGTGGTACTATATGTATATATTCTTCACCCAGCAGCTTTGAGCCAAACAGAATGCTTAAATTTGTCATCCAGTGCAGAGTATATTGGACAGCTGTTTTAAGTATGTTAGACGGTTGCATTGTATGTAGTACAATGTCAAAAACAATGGTGGATGATGTGTCGTCCAACGCTGAGTTTTGTGACTCGGAAAATAATCATCACAGGAAACTCAAATGTTTGATTCCTCACCATTGACCACCTAAGCATTGCTATAATGATATTTCTGTTACATATAAGAAAAAATATACAGAAATTACTACAGTTTGTTTTTAGACCTGTTCAGGTGTAACAGGCACAGAACGCTGACCCAGCATGTTCTCCCCATCTCTGCAAGCCGTCTTCACTGGCAGGTAAACATCACACTGAAAAATATGCTGGTCATAATTTAAACAAAATATCACGTAGCTAGCAACTGGTGTAATAAATATGTGAACAGCTTAGGGCTGAAACACACCATATTCCTTATTTCATACAGACAAACCGATTATACCTACATATGCCTGGTGTGGTAACAATGTGGTCAGGTTCTCATTCTGTGAAGGTTTGCATCAGAAATGATATAGTCCAGTCTAAATAATGGGTATATATGACTATTGTTAGGTATGCTTTTTTTCTCTCTAGTCATGGTTCATGTGGACGCACTTGTATTATTCTGAGTACCATTTCAATATAAATTTTCTTCGTGTAGTTAACTTACACAGTTGACTGTTTCGTAAAAAAATCCAACTAAATTATTTCCTTAAGTAAATTATTAGTCAATGATATGTTATTTTCTCTCAGTCTTCTTTACATCTGTTTCGATTTCAGTAAGAAATCCTCTTTAGCCCAGTGCTCCATGGCGCTCTAACTGACACTGACAGGAAGCCATGTCTTGGTGACTGATCCATTAACCTTTACAAGTCACCACGGTCAAGGTCACCAAGAGGTCATTGTCCTTGTGTTTTCACAAATTAAAATCTACATCTCCTGGGAAAATGTACGTAACATAGTTCTGGTTACTGTACATTCACTGTGGCATTGCTGGTTTGTCAACTGCAGATATTAAAAGGCATGCCTTTGTTATTACCGTCGTGTATTACCATTCACACATGATTTACTACCTCATATCACGTAATATTTGCCCTGTTATCGTTACATCTTAGTTTAGTTTTAGTTTTTTTTTCTAAATATTTTGACCTCGACAGACATTGTATGGTCGCACAACCTCTTTGGTCTATGTATGACATCTCACGCTGAGAATCGATGGTCAAGATCAGTTGGTCAGTCACAATGTTGACCAGTACGTCCCCACTGATGAACCGAATGACCACTGGTCACTAGGACTGACCAATTTCACACCAGTCTGTGATTGGATTAAGCCATTTGCAGTCGACTAGAAAATAGATTTAAGTTGTTAGGAAGGCAAGCTGAGTGCAGCCATATTAGGGCAACTCAATCATGTTTGAAGTTGGGCCTGTCACCTCGGCTGATTACATCCATTGACACCAGCTAGTTCCTACACAACCAGTGTCTCTTCTTCAAATGACACTGACACATTTGCCCCACTTCAAATTCTTAACATACATCCAGTCGTTAAGGATAATCAGCAAATCTGAGCGAGTTAAGTTAAATCATTTTTTTTGCTCTGATGAGATTTTGTTTCGGGCGTCAGTTCGCTTTATTTTCCCTCCCCGATACACATGCAAATCAGAGCAAATCAAATTTGAAGTTTCTCCAGAGCTGCAGATGTGAACAAGAAAGCACAATTAGACTCGGAGGAGAGAAAGCAATTGGAAATTTGTCAGATTCAAGTTGCATTACGATTATTTTGGAAAGAAAGAAACCACTGGAGAGTTAATTGGTTTTCCTGCTGTTGCAGTCAAATTTTGTTCTGTGCAGCGATGTCCATAATACAATAATTCAAATTTCAGAACTTGAGAAATATTCTGGTAGCTACTGCACCTAACATACCGGAACTTAAACCAAATACAATGAAATCAGCTTCCAAATTGTAATCCATCTTGCTTGGAAGATAAGAGGTCTGGTCTGCTTATTATTGCAAATCTTACTCATTGTTATGAATTTAATTAACAATGAATCCCTATCTGGTTCTTCATTGGCAGATAAATGCGTCTACTGGTATCGATCACTTGGTCTTTGTTTGCTAGGAGGTTCCATTGATTTGCTGGTTTCTTCAGCTCCAAAGTATCCTGAAATAGTGAAGATGTTAGGTATTGTGACAAATCAGAAAATGTGTGATAAACAATGTGAAATTTAAGTACACGGATTCATGAATAACAAAATCAGCCATTATAGGCCCTAAATGTTGTAATTTGATACTAAGTGAGCTGAGCTATCAACGTCCATCACCCAAGCAAAATACATTTTACTTTATCTTCATAAGGTCAGGGGCTTGTCCTTCGTGAATGACTTCGTTTGTGGTAGGCAAATAATGAGACTCCCTTGAATCATATTTTTAAGTAATTAGAACATGGGGTGGATACCCATTAAGGAATGACTGGAATTACAACGGGATGAAATAACATTTGGTTGTTAATGCATTCATGTTTCAGAGACTCGTAGTGAGATAAATATAATGGCTAACTCAGGCTGTGGAATGTTTTGTACATTTAAGAAGCATTCATATGTTCGAATCAAACAAATAAAAGAAGTGCATTGTTGCGGTGGCCACGCCCGAGCATTGTAGAGTATTTCGAGAGGCAATGGTCAATGGTCATTGGTCGTATCAGAGAGTGGACAAGGGGCATGATAAAAGCACTGTGGGGCAGAGATAAAGACCGTTGATGTTGGCAAAGTGTAAACAGTGGTGCGGACAGGCGGCCTGCTAGTACCTGGACAAGGGGCTGGTGGCATTAAGTTACCTGCTGATGAAGCGCATTGGTGTATATCTGGTGTATCTGGTCTGGATAGTAGATCTGCAGTAGCTCCCCTAGCTAGTTGGCTAGAATCTTTTGCCTTTCTCTTTCTTACACTAAGGAAAGAAACTTGGCTCATCCCAGAAGATCGACTGTAGGGTGCATCTCCTATACTAGCTTCTATAGTAACTGCATGGCTCCAGGCATTTCGGTAACCTGAGGGATCTGTTACGCTTGCATCAGTCATATATCAAGAACCAGGCCTGGATTCTACTCCTAGCTGGCTCACTGACTGCCAATGTTTGCTTTTTAAAGTGGAAAAAGCATGTCATTTCAAAGTAGGAGGCCATTTGTTTTCAAACTTTTCCTAAACTCCCCAGTGCTGCAACTACTCGTGTAGTTTTTTTTTTCACTGCTCTCCAGGATCCATGACAACAGTTTGCGACCTGGGACTGATAACCTTACACTGGGCCCAGCCATAACATACTTTTGAAATGGGGCGTGACGCAGTTATAGTGGCTTCGGTTCATCTCTAAGGGGCAATAACAGAATCATGAAAGTTTTCCTCCAACAGTCATATTAGAGGCATTGTACGTAGTCTTTGATTTATCGAAGTCTAAAGTTACCTGAACCATCCAGCTGTAGCGTTGTTGACTTCTTTGTTGTTAGTTGTGGTTTTCTAGAGGGTTTCAGGCAATCATTGCAGTGAACATTCTTACGTGAGATAGTTGGAGTGAGGGAGGCAGCGTGGAGGAGGCCAAGAGCAACATGGGCGCAGCAGCCAGCATCGGGGCGTTGAGGATGTAAAGGCGCGCGGTCAGTGGCTCCATTACTTGCGCCAGTGGTGCCAGGCCGTAGGGACCCTCCCACAGCCCCTCGCAAGCAGCATCTCCTGCATACTTCTGCAGCAGTAGCAACTGCATCATGAAGGCCTGCAGTCCCGCATCTGCTTCGTCCCACCAAAGAGTTTGACAAGCGGATATCTCAGCCAATTAAGAGCGCAACAACTAAGAACTCAACAAACGGACTTATTGTTGTGGTCCAATACAATCCAGCCATGGCTTTCTTCGGCGATCCGATTCATCTCCTAGCCATCTGTGTTCTCATCTCTCTGGTCAAGACAGGTCAGTATCATGCATATCACTTATCAACACTCAACTCTACGTCCCACATGATTGATGGTCTACAATATCAATAGTTTCTGCAGTCCTGTTTATAATATCTAGATATCATTGTATTTTGCACCAATGTTATTGTAGCAACATTCAGGATGCCTATAAAAAAACATTCAAGTGCAGACCCACTTTTAAAGTTGTTGGTTGATTTTGTTGGACCATGGTTGGATGAATGTAATGTTTTTTCACTACTGTGTACTCCATGTAATATTGCAAGGCATTTGTAGGGCTGCGTCCAATAGCCCCGAATTCTTTTTCCAAAACAAAAGAATTGAGATCCAAGTAGTTAAGTTACACAGGATGGAAAGGATACTCAAGGATACACACATGTCAGGAACTCAGTTGAGTGGAGTGAACTGCCAGTGGTGTTTTTGGAGGGACTGTAATTTAGGGAGAATTTGGTCCTGCAGGGAGCTGCTTGTAATTTTGATTGCTGCAATTGAAGCCGGTGGCGAATGGTTCTCTTGGCAGTTGCTGAAGATCGCAGGTAATTAGGCCCCCGGTGTAGTGTTGCCAATGTCCCTGCTCAAATCCATCATCAAAAACTTCAACAGCCTTTCTCCCTCCTCCTTCCTCCTCATCAAACTGCAGCCATCATCAAATCCGATGACTCACAAACGGAAATATTTCCAAATCGACATTTATTCACCAGTGTTTGGTTGTACACTGCATTAAATGCGAGTATTTCATAAATGGGATTTCCGAACATGACATTGAATATGTATGAATATGTATAACATATACAATGAATGGAACTTTAATAACATCAAACAAGTCATATGCCATATAGATCCTGGTAGTTTTTATTTCATGTTGCACCTTTTTAGATATTTTTGCTAATATCCTGGTTCAATCAAAAGGTTCAGTCTCTAATCTACTCATTTAAAAATAGCTAGCTGTGGAAGCATACTTATTTACAGTACACAAGAATGTGAGTTTGTTGGGGATCTAAGACTACTGCAAATACTCATCAGGAACTTGCTTAAGAAATAAAGAATTCCTGGTTGACAACTTTAGTTCTGTGGCTAATTATATCAAACGATTTAGATCCAAGTGCGTCAATAATTTCTTCGACTAGATTTAGTCTGATTTCTTCAAGCTTTTGTTACGCTTCACTTACTCTTAGTTCAAGACAAGGCTTCTCCTGGTACCAAAAAATTCCAGTTCTTCGTAAAACAGAAAAAAACCTGGCATTGTGTCATAAAAAATCACGCAACTGGTATACCACAAATAATGTTCAGATAAGTATACAGTTCTCAACTGTTCTATGTTTCCCATTTTATTTCATTCATATTATATACAACAGTAGAACTTTGGCCGCTTCACATTGTTTTCAAGAAAATCTAACCTGAAGTTCTTTGGGTATAGTAAGGGAATTTCCCAAGAGTTTCACTGACATGAAAGGGTAGCATGTTTGCTTGTGCACCCCAAGCCCTGCAGGGTGTAAGGGCCATGGCAGCAAGATAAAAAAGAGGAACTGCCAGGTATTCTGGGGTCTAAAACATCATGGCCGTGAGAGCATTTTGTGATTGTGTTGGCTGCTGCAGCTGCTACCAAGCCTTTACTACTTCTACTCCAACGTAGGTCAGTCAGTTAAGCTCAGCAATAAAAACAGTGAACCTGGTAGTTGAAGAGTAGCAAAAGATACCCCAGCATGACCATCATCACAACTGCCATCACCAGCAGCGTCAGCAGCAACTGCATCCTGTTGCAGAACGATGAACAGATGCCAGAATGTTACTTCACTTCTCTAGTAGCCCCCATCTTCCATGTTTGCTGCCTGGCTGCTCCAACTTAAAAATGAATCTTAATTAAATCATGAATCACCCAATTACCGCGAATCCTCCTTGTTGTGCCCTTGAATCACTGATTGATTTTACGTGTTTCAACACGATGTGACACGTATATGGCGTAATGGTTTGGTCTTGAAAGTAATTATAGAGGACTTAATGGCGTTAATCGAGCATTAGGTGGGACAACCTTTATATATAAGTTTGTGAACTGCGTGTATAAATCAGTCGTGGTCAATGATTTTGAAATTTACCAAGAAGTTTGTTACAATCTCAATTGTTGTTTTTGAAATTAGTCATCTCCAACACACAGATGTTATACTAAACATCGTAACTCAGATGAAAGTGTAGCTACATTAAACTTTTCAGAAAACATGAGCTGGCAGCCTGGTGTAATGACATGTTAAGAGAGAATTAAAGAAACACACATTTAAGGGGTAAAAAAGTTTATTACTAACTAATAAACATAATAGATAAGCAAAGCGCGCGCCTGATAATAAGTAGTACATTGTTGCATAAATGTGATTACATAATTGTAAATGTAGTTAACCATTGCAGTTACATAACATAAAGTTCACAACATAAAAGTGCAGAATAGTAACAGTTAAAACCAGGTGATAAGGGGAGGTGGGAGGGGAAAAACGTCCTATTGCGCTGGCGTTTCACTGACAACTGAGGGCACAGAGGAGAGCCCAGCTTAACCCCAGCGTCCCCCTAACGACCTGAAGATAAGGATTGATTAATTGGCCATGTGTGCCATCTTTAAACTATATTAATATATATTAATTCCCCCCAATATGTGTCATTCTCTAAAATCATGCACATCTTCTGCTCGTATTTAAGCTGATTAGTAGTGTGTCTTTTGCAGACAGCAGCCTTCCTAACCCTCCCATTTAGTCGATCCAGGTCAGGAGCACCTTACCCCTCCCCAGTTCGGGTCCCTGAGGTGTGACAAACAAGCCAAGACAGGGTGACCCACCCGCCAGGGCGTTTATTGCCAAGACCCAAGCCTTGCCTAATCTCATCAGAGCCCCGCTGATTACACCTATCAACAAAATTATCCCAATTACTGCCATGGGTACCTCGATTTGTTTACCAGATGCATAATCATGTTTGACAAATGTACCAAGTTATTTGGATCAATATCCTGGCAAAAGAAGAATTCTGCCTTAACCGTTGCAAAAAGATAACCGGGATCCAATGAGTCAAAAAAGATCCAGGGAGATTAGAGGCAGTTGCATAATGTCTCCCAGAATGTTTTAAAGCAATTGGACCGATTAGCAGCCACAGATCCGGACAGCAATATTAACTCCAGAATTTATCAGGCCACGAAAAATGTGCATTACAATTAATAATTAAGCTAATTACAAAAACTGACGTGATTGTTGGAGCAGTGAATTTTGATGAAGGGCTGATGAGTCGGAGAAAATGAGATTCCCAAGAGTTCAATGTAACGTGAAGACATGATCAGTCTAAACCTATAGGAGTCACAAGGGAGGAGTTGAAGTCATGCGACTGTTGGTGATTCACTTGAGCCCAGCTGAGCAAGAAATGATCCGAGGGCCAAACATAATGGCCCAGATATCAATCCTGATATACATAAGGCGCAGTTGAAACTGCAGCAGTTAGGTGGAAGGATGCTGGTTGGATAAATCTTGGGGGACCCATATCTCCTCATTACACCAGCAATAAGGACTTGGAATACTCAGCTAAGCAGGCAGCCGAGGCTTTTCTCTCTGTAATGTCCAACAAACTGGATAAAAGAGAAGTTGTGAAAGGCAGGGTTGCTTGGGCAGTCGACTGAAAGCCTCTGACGCTGGGCGCTACGTAGTTAAGGCAATGAAGAAATCTGTGGGGACAGTTCACACCTATTAGGACCCATCACACGGGGCCACTCGTTCGGAAGACACGACAAATGAAATCAAGCTCTGGGCAAACTTACTGCTATTGATTGAGCTGGGCAAGCGACAGGCAGACAGACTGGGGTGGAGTGGTCGGCCCTTTTCTTGTGGTTCCCATGACTTAGTCATGGCAGGCTGGATTGCAGTGTGAATGGCAGAGAAGGCGGCCCCATGACCGCCCGCCTCTTCATTAAGTTCCACCCCGAGAATACCACTTAGCTGCATGGCCACTGCCATATAATTGGGTAGCCAGTGACTGTCATCCCCAACACCCTAGCTGCTAATTGGTGCACCCGGCTGAGGGTCGTTCTAGGCAGCTCTTATCACCTGCGTCGACTGCCCCGCGCAGATAAATGCCCCAATAAAATAAGGCATAGCCGTTTGCCACCCTAATGATCCCAGCATAAGCCCTAACACCAGGCCCTGATCTCATTGTCCCCATTGCCTTTCCCAATTGCACCATACATAAAAAGACAGCTTCAGAACCCACCGGACGACCAATGGGGCCAACTTCTCTCCTTTTCTCTCCTTTAGGTCATTGAAACTAGCAATCCAGTGGTTTGGTGCAGTCATTCTGTTACTGTTCTGCTTGCATGAAAAGCCCCCTCCTCCCCAAAGCAATGAGACCAGCATTAGCCACCTGACCAGCACGATTGCCTGATGATGAATAATGCAAGTCCAGATCTCAAATCCAAGTCTAGTGTTAATCAACCAGACAATGGTGTTCTATACTGAACTATTGGAAGCTGATGCCAACTAAAGCAAGTTAATCTTGCAAGAAAACAAGGCTCGAAAGTCACAAATGAAAGGGAAATCATTAAGTTCACATTTTAAGGATATACTTTATACTTGTTTTAAAGTCGCAAATTGTATTTATTGATTGTACTTCAAAGTTGTGGCTGCTGTGGCCCCATGGGTAATTTTGTATTTTTGTCCCACAGAGAAAGAGGCATTTTTTATGCACTTTCATTTTGAAATGCCCATTTAGATGCCCCAGAGACTGATACAATCACAGTCATGATGGCCACAAATGTGGTACAATGCTGGTTAAAGATATGACACAATGCTGGCTGCAGATATGACACGGTACGATACAATGGTGCAAACTAAGGTTAAATCAAGTGTGAAGGAGGTGCTGAGAGCTTGACTGTGCGATTGGCCCCTCACCCAGTTTTGTCGATGGAGTTTGATGAACTGTCTCTTTGATCTGGTTATGCGGAGGCAGCTCATTGCAGACCGGAGGACCTTCTATTTAACGCAGTGTGATTTGTGCACGCACAAGTGACGGTCAATCAGTCTATGTATCGATCTCACTGACCACAAACCCAGGACGTGTTACTTGGTATAATGTGTCATTGCTGGAATGCCACTGGCCCGGGCTGCACTGATTGCCCTTCCATGTTGTGTGCCTGTCAGACGGTCTTGTTGGTGACAACACGGTCCTTTAATCAAAGATGGCTAGCTGTGTAGCTCCAAAATGGCTAACTGCAGAAAATGTTTTCTTTCAATGTCTTATAAATCAAAATGACCATTAATATAAAAGACAAGTAAAACTTTTAATATGCACATTGTTGCTGTTCACTCATTGGTGTGCTGCTAGCGTACATATACATTTTCACCTAACTTTTTTTTTTTGAAACATTGCAGAACAGACAGATCTATTTGAGACAAAGTGGAAGCTTTACTGAGTGTATTTGAAGATATCGGAAGTGTAAACAGCAACTGAAAGAGCTGATATGCCACAGTTGTCAGAGGAAGTGATGCAGTTGTAGATCAAGCCATATTTATGCATATATACTCGCAGGTTTATAAGCAATGAATACATGAATGAGGGAATGAATAAGGCAGTGTTGGATGGGCAAGAGTTTTCTTGGGAGACAAGGGTGTGGTGAGGAATGGGCCCAGTTTGTCTGGTGTCGCGATCTTCTGCCATCAATTTGTCTATTGATCGCAGACAAGGTCGCCAGTGTCGACGCCGCGCAATTCCAAGAGCTTCTAATACACAGCGTATGTGTAACGCGTAGCCCGATTGGGCCCAAGGGTAGACCGGCTCGCTGTCCAGTGGACCCTTGCCCGGCAGAAGGCTGCGGGCCAGCCAAGTATCCTTCAGAAATTGAGCCCGTGGTTGTAAAAGCAACATGAAAAAAGATGGATGGTATGGAAGAACACAAGACCGAGAGCTCTTGGCTGTTGTCATCTTCTCACTACCATTTGTTGCATCTGTGTTGGCTGGCAACATTAGGCACGTCTTTTGGATGTAATTAATATTTTTTTTATGGCAAAATGATACGATTTCAGCCTGCGCGCAAGCCGCTGATCCTTTGTGATAGAACTGACGAATTATTACTTTGTCATCTATTCCATAATTTTAAGTCCAACATTGCCAACATCAGCATGACAGCGTAGACTTGAATATTCCAGTTGTGATCTGTTTGACTGATATAAAAATCAATCAGTTTACCAGATAAGACAGCTAGGGATACCGGTCCCAGAGTACTGAAATCATATCTTATAAATACCTTAACTAAATGGAGAAATTTATTCTACAGTTACCGATAAGGGTTTTCCAGCAGTTACCCTTGTGGTGAAGCATATGGACATGTTGGACATGACAACCAAGGGCATGCAATTGATATAAACAAACTGGACCATCGTTTTATGTGTGAACGTCACATGTGCACATTACACCCCCACACCCACATGAAATCAGGTCAGCCTATCAGGGCAGTATTGACGACACGCATATCAGAGCATGGAGCCGTTTCTTTGCCTGCCAAATGGTACATGAATCTGGCGAATGACGAGTCCCCCTGGTGAAGTTGTCTGTCCCTGATTCACAACTATATCCGGATTCATGGCCCCCCATAAGCCAAAACGTGCATGCATTAAGTCAGCTCTATGTCGCTGACATCCTATGAAAACTCTCTCTGGGGATCATTTCTATGAAAGCAAACGAAGCATTTGCCCCAGCCAATATCTCTCTGGTGATTCTGCCTGATTTGTTGCAAGCCAGCCCCAACACAACGCAGGATTACAACCATGCTCCATATTTCAGCGCCTTAAACGATCGCACATCCATCCTGCCTTCCTCCTATTTATGCATAATCACAAAACAGTGGCTGCATCTCGTGTTCTGACATTGCCCTATTATGTGCAACACATGCATGTCTTGTGCTCGTAGTATCAGAACTGTAGCTGCATGTTACGAAAAGAAAACTTGCAAGCCTGAATTTAACAGCAGACAATCAGCTCCTATTGTGTCACAACTGTGGCAAATGACTTCAGCAATTCAAATGACCGATTGGGTCCTTGGCAGACAAACAAAAACACCACAGCGTTCAATTAATGTCTCACTTTAAATGCCGCAGCGATGCATTTATGCGTACAAGGAAATTGCGCCTATTTTTGCTTCTCATCAAGGAAGTCGGGGAAGCTTCTGAA
This sequence comes from Alitta virens, assembly GCA_932294295.1. NCBI lineage: Eukaryota > Metazoa > Annelida > Polychaeta > Phyllodocida > Nereididae > Alitta > Alitta virens. The sequence goes on from OW028573.1 coordinate 50,948,448, forward strand.
ACTGACGACCAAAGATATATGCTCTAACAACAGTGTTGTTGTCATGTGTGTTTGCAAATTAGCCTTTTAAAAGCATTGTGTATAATATTTCATAATCTAATTTCTACAATTATACTTTTCACTATGCAGGCATTAAACTCTGTCTTTTTGTCATGTTGCAAAGTTTTATTGGAGATCTTTACATGATATACAACATGTAAGTTTGCCACCCTTACACAGTGGCATTTTCAAGCTGCTCTCTTTATATAATTCAACAGTGGACATTTGCAAATTTGCTGACCTTGGTTTCTGGGGCACTCAATGTGTCACAATGCTTGGGAGAGGGCATGTGGGTAGATAATCTGCTAGGAGGTCAGGCAATACGTTAGAAGGTCACAAGTGATTTCATGTAGCGGTGCATGGGTCACGACATGGCGTCTGCTTGCCTTTCGACTAATGATGTCCGCTGTGCATGGCTTTTGCTTTCTCGCCATGTTGCTCTCCTTCTGTACTGCTTAAAGTATGGCTTGGGATTACCTTACATTCTGTCTCAGTACATAAATAAACAGATGAAAGGGTAGTTTTTAATATTGAGCAAACAATAGCTAATATGCAGATGTCCATCGGGCAAGAGATTTTTCAGACTAAGTAGCAAGGGTGGTTTAGCAACAGGGCTTCGTATGCCGGATTACTTAGTTGTCTGCCCCAATATCGTGTTTGTTGCACGTGTTGCTAGAAATACGCCATTGTCTCTTGACTGCTGCTCCAATTCAGTGCTCAGTCTGCCCTCGATTCTTGTAAACATTGTGGATGGTCCTGAGCTGTGTTTACCCACGAGTGCAATGAAAGCTGAGCATGGATCATCTGACAAATAGTCAATCCCGAATGTCAGTCCTTTTCATGGTGGTCCCACTGAGATGCAACTGGATCACAAAGGCGCGTTGGTGTTTTGGTATCTCATGAATTGTGCAGATTTTCCTTGGCTCGGCAATCAGTTGTGACAGTGTCTGATTTTGTTTTTGCGTGTACCAGAGTGTTTTCTTGCGCATGCTCTGAGGAGTAAGGCCACAGGGCTCTATTGCCCCGGAAATGCCTGGCATGTCCATCATTTCCTTCCGGTCGTCTTAAAGGTAGCCTCTTGCACAATCTGGGTAAAATGTGCTTCTTTTCAGCTTAATAAATGATTCAGCATTTCTACGTCATTTTCTCACCTTTCTTCCATACTGTGAAGGGCGGAAAGTGGAAACCGCCTTTCTCCTTGACACATGCATCTCTGTCCCTGAAGCCTTAAGGACCAAGAGCACAGATAGCACTCCTTTCGTGACCAGTGATGATAACTCCTCTCAATGATTAAGAAGGTTGTCTGTGCACAGAAAATCCGAAGGTTCGAACCTCTTTGGCAGACTAAGAGTTATTGCAAAATGCATGTTACAACGGTTAGATTAAACCTCAAGGGATTTTTCATTTTCATTGGACCAGCACACGTACTGGGTGAACTGTTGCAATGTGTGTTTGCAATGCTCATCATTTGCAATTACACACCTCATTGCATTTTTCATGGCACCAGCTCCACAGAACTCATATTTAATATTCCCTACAGCTATGCAAATATTACCAAGTGATACCTCTTTGAATGAGGGTTTGTAATTCAATAGGAGGCTGATCCTCGAGGCCAGAGCCTTTGGACATGAGAGCAGAGCTCCCTCGTCCCCCGAGGCCCTTGCTTTCTGGCTGGCTCTCAACTCTTTCTACATGCAATCACTTCCCTGGGACGAGGCCCTTCATTTCAGCCTGTTTGATCTGCAATCGATACACATATCTGCCCTTATTCCAATGTGCATTCCAAACCAGTATCAAGCAACCTTTGTGTCTCTAAGTGTTGTTGACAGCAGCGCGAACCATTGCAACCTACATGGGTGGCAAGGGCGCCATCTCGGTTTTGGTTGTCTCAAAAGAAAATACCAACCAGAAAAAAAAACTTAGCTCATACCATCGGAGTATAGTTGTATCTGCAGAATACCTTAGTATGTATAAATCACTTAATGCCAGCAGCATAAAACTGAGCAGTTCTGCTGCACATATATCCAGTTAATCTGATTGTATCAACACATATGCCTGGGCGATATATGAATTTAAACAAATTCATAAGATTGAGTGGAGTGTTTACCTCGAGGATAATGTGTAGATAATCTTCAGTATGCAGAAGATGTCGTTCATGTATGTGAGCTGGTTTATGTTTACAAGAAGAAACTTCTGCTTGCTTACCTAACTGCAAAGTTGATTTATATGTGCAGATTCCTGCTTGCTGTTGCATATAGTAGCTGCCCCAGTAAAGTATCATTTGCTCCACTTGCTTGGCTTGAGTTTTGAAACAGATGTGAGGCACCCCCACTCACAATTATTGAAAAAGTGGTATCTTAAGTGTCAATTTTTTCGATGAACAGAGGGAAGAATGTCAATTTGTCAAGAGAACAGCTGGCATTTCTACTAAACCCTGCCAATAAAGTTGACCAAATCTTCAAAAAGAAACAAAGGGACTTGACAAGGGAAGCCTCAATGGGGCTGGTTGAGGACCAATGTGTCGTGTGGTTGCAATCGTTGCCCTTTAGTGTTCCCAGGATATTCCAATTTACGCAGAAGTTGCCACAGTTCAAAACAGCAGGCCAGAGATCAACCCAAAAGAGGCAAGTGAATCGATCCACTCACCACAAGGGAGGTCCGGCCAGACGGGACCACTTGGCCAGTTTGTCGAGAGACTTTTGAAGTCATTTAAGTGACCGAAAAAGCAAAATGAGTAGTATGGATTTTGTCCTATTTGTAGACGGATTTCCGAATGAGTAGGGAGACAGAGTGTCAAGTTGGCGGTTGGTGGTACTACCAATATTTGAGCAAGGGTGACAACTCTATCACCAGCCAAATACATGAACTGCCATGATCAAAGTGTAGTAGGTAAATGTGAATTGGAACTAATATGGATCTATGTGAATTTGCAGGGCACCACTTTCATCCATTCACTGTGTGACATCTCGGAGCTCTGTCGCGATATAGAGGAGTAATTCGGATGTGGAAAACATTTCAAGCAAAGTGTAGACAGGCAATTGAGAGACCACCGTCTCAGCGAGGCAGAACCTTTGACCGCCAGTTCAACAGCCTGAAAATATGATCAATATTCATCCTGTGTGTCACACTGAAGTCTTCATCAAAAAATGTCACAAGAGTGTGGCAGTGTTGGAGGGAGGCAAATGAGACGGTGCTGGGACTGACCTGCTCAGACTGCCTTAATCAATAGCCTTATTTCCCCAAAGACTGTGCATCCCAGTGAGACTGCCCTCCAGCCAACAGTCCCTTATGCACACCCAGCCTCAAAGACTGCCTTCAATTTGATTATGCTGCTTATTATTCTCTAATTGTCGTAAGGAATGAGGACCTAGACAGAATTATGACTGATTAAAAGAAGAGCTTTCCAAATCCTGGCCGTTTTGAGAGGATCTTGAGGCAAATAAGGAACTATTAAGGAATCTGGTGAGGTTTAAAGGCACATCAAAGCCAAAGGAAACATTTTCAATGCCGCAAACCAAGATATCTCCCTCAGATATTTGCTCTCTATTGTGCTTGTCAAAAATGTCACTATTGCCATGTACTTTTGCTCCCACAGCTGAATTGCAAATGCCAAGTGCTTTGAGACCTTACCGAATTTTATTCCCCTGTCGGTATTTTGAAGCCTAGCCATGGTTTTGTTTGTGTAGCTCTCAAAACAATTTACCTACATCAAACGTTTCACCGTGGGTGGAGTTAAAATTTGTTCCACTGCAGCTCACTTTGAAGTATGAACCGTATTGGACTTTGTAATTCCCGGGATTTATGACATATTGGACTCATATTGGACATGCAACTCATCTGTAAATTGATCATAGCAAATAAAATATAGTTAATTTTATTATCAGATCAATTGATTTATACATGAACAAGATATATCTTAATAGTATAAGATGAATGGCACTTAAGGTATACTTGGCACAAGCTGGCAGTCCATGACTATCAGCAACTGCTGATATGATACTGACCAGCAATATGTCATTCCTAATGATGCATCTATCACTACCCAGCATTTCAGTGGGAGTTAGGCTGGACTTAAAAGTTCAGTTGAATCAGAAGAGTAATGCAAGTACTTCGTGGCATGTGCATGTGCCACATCTAGATGCACAGCATTACCTCTATCACCTGAACACCTGGTTAATGTGGCTACACCTTGTGACTTACTGATCATTTAGATCTCGTGTTAAGAGCTTCCTAAAGTTGCTTAATCACCCTCTGCATGGGGTAGTTAGGAGGTAAGGGTTATGGCTAGTCAATTGTTGACCCCATCAATCAAGCAGTTGGTCAAGATCGATCAGGGCACTGGTCAGCAGGGACCAGCAATCAAAGTCATGAGCACTGCATCACAGTTTATCACTGCAGTCCTCACCTCTGGGTACCCAGGGTCCTCTGTGAGCACACCCTGCACGACCCTCTAGCACTCTGCTTTAATTAAGTCAGCGATAACATCACAGTGTCCACAGTGTAATATATTGGTAATTTTTCACCGCATCTGACCTTTACATAGCCATTTTCAGGTCAATAAGTAAAGATTTCTCTTGAGGAAAATTGTGCATTTCTGATAAAAGTAATAAAAGTTCACCATTGCATGAAGCGATAACCAGCAGTTCAGTGGGAGTTAATATCACACATCCAACCTCTCTGCAGCCTTTCGTTGCTGTCTGGCTATCATTTCTATGCATATGATAACATTTTGGATAACAGATTTATATCGAATGGCTTAACGATGCATACATTGCAGCAATATGTATCTACACCTGCTTGTAGCATGACTCTGCCAAACTCAGATTTGAATACTGTATGGTGCAGAAGCCCAGGTATTACAGAAATGATGCAGATGCCAGACCAGAAATGCATCACAATTCAGTGAATGTCACTTTGTGATATTTGTGGATGACCCACTGCTGGGTGGTTGCTGAGGTCTCTGGCCATTCAACTGATTTACTCTACTCTGACCCAAGACAGAACCTTGGCAGTGTGGATAATGATGCAAGTAAATCAATTTAATTAAACTAATGAGACAAGCTTATTAGTACCTAGGCTTTAATACGTCGCAAACAATCAGCATGTGCCCAGAGTTGATCAATTTTCTTCTACGTTACATCAAAATATTGTGCTTTGTGGGGCCTTTGATAAGGCAGTTTGCCTGAAAGTGTATTACCATGGTACTGCAGTAAAACTGCTCTTGCTCTGAAGTCTAAAGATTCTGCTGATAACGACGAAGTTGCTAAAATACAGGCATGCTGCTATACATCATATACCCTTTTTACATTGGGTTGCTTGATATTAGGTGGCATCTTTGCTTCTGGTTTGGGAGCAAGGGACCTTGCCACCCCCTTGCCACTCATCACAGCAGTCGAAGGGCCTCAGGGGTCCAGACCACCAGCATGATGGGACCCGGCCACTGGCGAGACTATCACTGCGATACACATCCCTACGGAAAGCTTATCTCTTGTGAGCGATTGATGGCACAGCCAGCACCTCCGCCATCTACATCTACCAATGATCGTTGGTTGTGGAGACGAGGAGGGCCCTCAACTTCATTCAGCCCCGGTCACCTTCAACCAAGGTAGCGTGATCAGCCTCACATTGAACCCAAGAGACGTAATGGTGGTAACGATTGGCAGACGCCATCTTGGAAGTGACTTATTGGTCACGTGCCATTAGTCACGTGGTCTTCATCAATCCTGCAACAATGTCGATCCTGCAAATACTCCTCAATTACCGCCTGAAAAGACGTCATACTCTCACTTGATTATAGTTTGATTCCAGCCACGGACGTCAATACATTTATCGCGGGAAGGAATACCATTTCGATAGAAAACATTTGGGTATCAATAGAAGGATTTTGTCTCCTCCTCCCTAAATGAGACAAAGCATTGATTACATTTCTGCATGCAGAATAGCAACCACTCTCCTCAGAACACAAAAGAAATCTATGTTTGGCGTTCATATTATATATATTACGCATTCTCTATAATATTACGCAAATTCCAAAGGGTAATTAGAGCAGATTCAAAACAGTTTTGAGTTTCGGAAAGCACGGATTCAAAGAGAAAACTTTTTGAAGCCATTTAAATCTAAAATCCACTCATTAATGTGCTTCATGTGATAGTGTGTTCATGTCTGAATCAACGTCAAAAAGATTGAAAATTGAATTTTTAACTAGACAATAACTGATTGTAACCATTCCAGACGGCGGCGGGGCTGAATAAAGCAGGACCAATTAAATGTTTTGTGAGGGAAGGAAATGCAGTTAGATCATTGCCTTGTCCCATAGAACGTCTAGTCTTCCAGGTCAGATGGCTTGGGTAATAGATTACATTCTGAGGGAGGGGTGAGGTGATTGATTCCTTTGCCTCAGGTTAGCTGCCTTCGTCCTGTTTTAGCCGAGATAAACAAATAATTTTCTATCAAGCTCTTCTATCAGATGTGTGGTTTGGCACGACTTTTTTCATCTTCGATCTTCACTTTTGACAGTTTTTCATAGTTGCCCCCCAACCGTGCATGACAGGGCTGTAATGCTTTGATGTTGATATGCAATCATGTAGCTTTTTCACACTCCAATACTGAGGGGTGAAGTCAGTGCTACGTCAGCTACTGGGTCGTGAAAATGTCTAACGTATCAGCATGAGCACAAAGGAAAGAACTCCTTCTGGGTGACTAGACGGGAAAGGGAGGACCTAGTTTCTGGAGGGAGACAGTCAAAAACTGGTCATTTCATCCACACAGCTAGTTTCTGCATCAGTTGAGTGCAAAAAGTACCTAATCATACAGTAGCGTTTATCACACATCCAATGTATTTGTCACAAATACTGTATTCCCATATTGAAGATGAAACCCAAACTCTGTTGCTATTTACCGGTCCTCAACGTTTCCTTGTCGTTTTCAAGCTTGGCCAAATCCCACCATCTCATAATTCTCAATAAACAAAGCATCTCTGCTCCATGGCCAAAATGCAGATGCTGCAGATCTGAAGGAGCTTATTAAGTGACACCATGGAGACGCTCAGTGGCATTAACAAGGTAATGAAGAATAACAGATCCCCTCCCGGTCCCTGTTGTGTTGTAACCATGACAAAAGCCAGGTGATTGTTAGTCTGTAAAGACAGACTGCGAAACAAATGCAACTGTATTCTCAGAGGTAGAACGAAAGACCAGAGTAAAAATACACCTTACAATGTTTCAAAAGATAATCTTGAACAGAAAAATCGAGTAACGTTGAATCATTTATTTATTCATTAGAAATAAAATCTGCAGTTTCAGCACATTAGTATTTGCAGATTTCTTAGTGTGATCGGATGCTATTATTTTCCCCTGATGGCACACCCGTATTATCTTATTATGTTAAAAAGCTTTTGATTTGGGACTAAAAGTCATTTGACAATATACTAATGGAATAGATCTCTCAGACATTTGTCTTAACACAGGAACCTCAAGGATTTATTTCTTTGCAGTTCCTTTTTTCATTTTTACCACACCTTCAGGCTGTAGAGCGTGAAAGTAAATAATGTAACCTCCACATTTCCTGTCTGATATCAAGGACAAAGAAAAGGCGTGAAGACTTCTCCTTCACTTGTTTTTGTTGCGGGATAAATTCACATTAATACAACTTTTTGCGTGTATTTTGTCAAATGCTTGGTACAATTCATGGTCTCGTTGGCTGACTTGATATAGCTCATATCATCTCAAAAACTCGATAAGATTAGAACCCTCAAGTAACTGTTGAAGCCCTCACCAATGTATCCATGCGAAACTGTTGTAGCATTCACAAGGCTTGCTTGGTTGAAATTCCATTTGGTTTGGGATGTCAGATCCTCTGTCTTATGAAGCTAAATCTTATGAACAATTCAGGAGAAACTTTGCATGTGATGTGTTTTGGAAGGACGACAGGAGACACCCCAGCTCAATAAACAGCGAGAAAGAGCGGAATTGAATAACTGAGGTGCATCCAGAACGCCAGATGCCAAACACGAAGATATCTTATCTTCTCTTTTATCAGTTTTCCGTGTTGTGTATTGACAAAGAGGGATTCTATAATGTAATTATGGGTGGTTGCTATCATTCTTATGCAAGACGCTAATTCACTCCGTCACTGCTCATCTATTTGTGAGGCAAATGCAAAGGGTATAATTCTCTTCTGAGCCTGTCCTTGTGTAACAGACTTGGAATCAATATGATGCAGGACTCGGATCATCTGCATCTTGCATTGCTGGACAGCTGCAGAGCTCCACACAGCTGCACGCAACGCCTAGAACGGCACCTCCCCATTGTATTGTACACCCCCGACTAATCTGACGAGAAGAGTCTGGCTCACAAAGCCACAATTTGCAGGGTCACAGCAAATTATGAGGCACATTGCGCGACCATTGCAGGCCAGTCATGGCTGCTCATTCAATTGGCCTAATATTATGAATCGCCCCCTAGATGGCTAGCAGCCCTTGGCTGTTAAGAGGCGCTCGCACTTCTTGGATGCCATCCAGATATCCATTCACTGTAATATCTCTCTCTCTGATGTATTCTTTCCTCTCCCTGTTTTCTCGCAATTTGCAATAGACTTCAACACCTGAAAGGTTGTATAGCTCCATCAAAGAGGAATGTCTGACTTGCAAGAAATATTCAACTAATTTAGCCATTACGAAGTTTGTTATTATACAATGCTATTATACAGTGTATATAGGCCTAGTTAAGTAAGCTTTATTTAAAGTCGATACAATTTTACAATAAACAACATAAGCACAAGTGCTTGTAATCGACACCTAGTTACTAAACCACGGTAAATAAAAAAACACTTGGTCCGTGCATGGTCTCATCATAGTTTCTTTATTAGTAGGACACCTAGCGAGTTGCCATCCCAATAAGAAGTATGCAAATCTGTGAGGAATATTATTCCCTTGAAGGTTGCATCAAAGGACTCACTGACTTGTATCCTTGGTTGAGATTATGTTGATCGAAGTTATGAATATCTGAAGCGTGTGCAATGCACTTTGTCTAGCATCACACAAGAGGGCAAACGTTGTATTACCTGAGTGCAACATGCAATTATGATAGGTATCAGCTTAGTAAATAATTCAATACACCAGTTATCTATGAGAGGCCAGGAGATGAAAGAGTATATCAAAGAGAAAGAGGAGACTCTTATTCTTGTTTCATTTGCATACTCCCTTTCATTAGAATGTCCAGCATCCGTTTGACGTGTAGAGGGGCTCTGGTTCTGACTTAAAAGAAGACTCCTTCTCATATGAGTCTCTTACTGACCTCCTGGTCTTCCTTGTCAGAGGATGTAAGACACTTTCTGACTTAGCCTATCAGGCGTTGACAGATACTTCACAAACGTAACGCAAAATATATCAACTCTGACATTAGGCCAGAGTTATAGGTCTTTCCTTGCATCCACAGCCTGGAAAAACTGGTTATTTTCCAAGGATGATATTCCAATGCCACTCAAACCTGGTAAATATAATTGCTGGGGAGGGAGAGGATCTAGAAATGACATTTCAACCTTTCAAAATCGAAATGTAAATTGGATATTAATTCAAAAATTCCATGTTTGTGCTTCTTTGGCTAGTACATAATACCTTTTTTTTGGAATTAATAGCAACACATCAGCTAAGCAACCACAGTTACAGTGTGTACACTAGAAGGCCACCTTCCAAGCCAAGTCTAGGGAACGTAGAGCCGCTTAGCATGGCAAAGAATCAGGCAATCCTGCCAATCCATAGTTCCATCAGGCGATTGGTCAGAGGAGGTAGCAAAGGCGAGGTGTGATAAACCTGAATGAATCCTCGAGGGCCAAGGCGTTGGAGGCAGATGACTTTCATCTGACAACGTAAAACGTCTGTCGAGCAGCCATCTGGAGAATGCGCAAGCTTTGGCCATGTGCCAGCAACGTCATTTAAGTCATGACGGCCGTCATATCGCTTCGCGTCTCTCTCACGCTCCACTTATTAGGTCTGTAATCGTAACACTGGGATGCCAAACAAACCAGCTTGGCTTGTGTCAAAGCATTCTCATTACCCCTGACTACTCCACTATCCACGATGAACTGCATACACTGTTGCAGCAGTACATTCGCCACGGCTGCCAACTGCATGATTACAGGGTATGTGTTTTTGTGCAGCCGCATTCCAGCGACAGACTCAGTGAGCTGTGTGTATTTGTCTTTAATTTGGGCGAGCCTAATAACCAGCCGAGGAGGTCAGTCCAGACTCGCTTCAGACCCCACTGAGAAAGTGCTATGTTAAAGAGATCCCAGAGCGGCCCCGGCTGCCACCGCCCGTCTAGTGGGCTTGGTTGTGGCAATTAAAGAGGCACCCATCCGTTGGAGCAGGCAGCTAGCCTGACAAGAGCAACACTGAAGCATTTCATGCAAAATTAAAAGGACCCAGCACTGCACCCAGAGGAAAACCTGGCAGTGCTGCAATGTGCCAGTGGGTTCAGTTAAAAAATCAAAGATAAAAATCACTCACGTCATGGACTGAGACAAAGTAATGAAAAGTGCACAGAAACATCCCCGAAGCACCTTCTAAATGGGATGTGGAACACCAGAAGCCCATCTCAATAGCCTGATGATGACACTGCTAATCTTATCAGAGCGTTTTATGTCCTGATGAAATTACTTCACAACTAACAATGTCAGTTTACATGCCACGCCACAATGAGACAACTAATTAATTGGCTGTGCCTGATTTAACTTTAATAAGAATGGCAAACTGGGCTCGTGGGACTGGCTGTTGGTCGATTCGGCCTTCTTCAGAAACGTCTAAATAATGATGTCATGCATACACGAAAGTGAGATTAAGGCAGCGGTCCTTGCAGTTGGTGCGAAGAACCTTGAAGTAAGAAATGTGATGTTTCCTTTTTTCATTCCCTCCTTCTTTCCTCTCAGCACATCAGCCTCATTCAAAGATTTATTCCGATAATGCAACCTTGGTGAATCTTCGTGAGTTCTCGTAATTCTGTTTACTGGGGAAGCTTGAGCAAATTCTACTTGAGCAAACTCTAGCTTGGTGGTTGTAAACATTCATGGGTGTTAATGTCGTGCACGGCCAGGAGCAACGGTATGCATTGGAATTTGCTGCCTGTAAACATTAAAACAGCCAAGAAAAGGATTAGTGGTAGGATGAGTTCATTATTCCCAACCTTGAACTTCATCCGGATCGCTGTGGGGCTTAAGATTAATCCTGCTCTTCTCAAGTTTTTCTAGAATACAAACTGACAGAGAGGTTTCCTGCCTGATTGAAACAAGGGTGATTGCATCGGCCGAACGATCCTCTTACTGCCATTTGTCACTGATGCTGGGTGAGAAGAACTCACACCTCAAGGTCTGACACTTGAGGAGAAAAAGACAAAAAGGAAAGGGGCTGGGTTGCTTCAAACCGATATACTGATAACTGATATATATATATATGGGTTACAAATAATGAATATTGCATTGCAGTATCATTCGAATTATGAGGCAACTGGAAAACTTGGAATATATAAGAAAAATCATTTCAGTTTAACGTTTGACACAAAACACAAAAGAATTTAAAAAAAGAACACAATATATACAGAAGTAACAATAGTATACAACAAAGAGCACAGAATGAAATGTCCATCATTTGGACTTGAAGAGCGTTTTCCATTTAAAGTGGTGGCTGGTCATCCAATGTCCCCCCAGACTGACCGACGTGAGCCGCACCAGGTCATCGTCTGCAGACGCTTCTGGGACGACTTAAAAGCGGACCTCATTAGGTCCTGTACGACAGGAAGTCCGTGAGAGGTCCGCCAGGGCTTTCCTCCTAATGGAAATGTCCTGAAAACGATGACCTGGTCTCAGTGCTCAGCCCTGGTGCAGCCCAGTCTAGGCCCTGCAGGCTAAAGAGCGGACAACAGTGCAATTTACGGCAATGTCGCTTTTATTGTGTACCCTCCCCCATAATAAACATTATCAGCTCACTTAGCAGAGTTGTGGACTCAAGATATCATGATATGGGAATGTAAAAAAGGCCATTATACAGAATAGAGTGTACACAATGCTTCATAAACTCTCCTTTCGTATTGGTTATACCAGTATAGACTATATAGACTATAGATACTTGATGTTCTTGTTTCGCAAACTAAGCAACAAGCAATTGGTCCCTGTTACGTTGCACTATTGTTTAATTGTACAACGATGTATTGACCAATTATGGCACTCATTGAAATCTGGACAGCTTTTGTCTCACCTGCTATTTCGTGAATGGAAATGCCATTTAAGAGTTAATCTGCCTGATGAGATGATGAGAGACGGTGCGATTTGTTGGTTGGTGCTGCAGGTGAAGCCAGGTCACGCTGGGCTCAGTGCTTCTTGGTAAACCAAACCTTCTGGTTTGTGAACGTGCATGGTTTCCTGTTGCCAGTCTAGTTTATTCGAACAACACCCCTCAGGTCACAAGGGATCCCTATTCTGGATTTGGTGGCCCTCAAAGGCAAATGATAGCATCTGACCTGACAGACAAACTGCTCTCAGTTTGATATTAAAGGCAGAACGCAGTGCTTTGTATATGCATGTAGTATCCTGTGTACTACAGTACAATATAAAAGCGCAGGGTTTCAGGTATATAGGGAATGCAAAGTCATAAATACAGACTGTCGACACTAGGTTTCTCAAGATACAAGGAATGGAGAAAAAATCTACCAAGTACTTGCAACTGACGTGCTATCACCCTGATACTGTGTACTATACTGAGTTCATGCAGGGTTCGGGGTCTTAAATTCATCCTTTGTTTACATTTCATGAAATATAACACCTTCCAGGCATGTACTACCTTTAGGGTTAAACACATGAACTTCCCTTCGACGTATGCTCATGATATAATCTCTAGGAATCAACATTTGAAGGGTGATTGGAGATTGTAATCTGCGGATGATAATATATTGGTGGAGAAAGCTATTTGAATTTACTTCATCATATCAATCCTGCTCAAGCTTCCCAAAGCAGTGCTTACTGATAAACTTCTACAGAAAAGGAGCATCAAAAGCAGCAGCAACAGCAGGCAACAGCAGCAGGGCAGTAGCAGCTTGTGGCAGGCTGTTGCTATTGGTATGCCAGCCACAGAAAATGCATAAGTATATCTCGTATGCTGCCTTGGGCTAAGCTTTTCAAGGTGTCTCAGCCTAAGTGATTATTTGTGGATAAATCCTGACCCTCAGCTCTGCCAATTGGCGGAAGGAAACAGTCATCAGCTGTATTCATACGCACTTCCGCCCCGCTGTGATGTGGTCAAAGTGATTGCCAGCCTCATCCGCGAATGCAAAGTAGGCCCAACCATGGAGTCACATGACTCCATTGCCCAACCAGCTTGAAAATATGCTACCCTGGAGTGCATTTGTGATGTCAGTGACCCACATGAAAAATCCGGTGGCCTCAAAATCAATCTGATGTATTTATCTTTAGGGGAAATTTGATGTGAAAAAGGATGCGATAAACGTTTTACAGCTACAGCATGTTAGCTTGAACTTATCTGGAAAGTTCAAGACATTAGGAACTTCAAAGTGAACATTTCAATTTCTGTTGTGAATATCAAACATCTGAAAAAGAAGAAACCATATAACATATTAATAACTCAACAAGGATAGCATTCTAGCAGACAGTATCTCTATCCTTTATGAGCAACATCCCAGCTGGATGTAGTTCGGATGAGACGTTAAACTGTACTTTGTCTATGCTGAGGCAAATAAAAGACACCAGCTGTGGGGTAAATGTGTAACATAGGTGGACTCCTCCTCACCTCATCACTCAACCCTCGATAGCGGCAAGAACTTGCCATAGAGGGCTGCCTTTTCCACATCTATCTATCTATCTATCTATCTATCTATTTATCTATATATCTATCTACTAGCCTTTTAAAATCTTTCAGAGTGATTCAACATAAACAGAGTAACTTTGAGATAGTGATCATAGGTTTAGCAAGCCAATTGTACTGACAAACCAGCTGATTCCAAGCAGAAGGGAATCCTCCCTAAGTCAAACGCTGTCATCGCGAGATTTTGCAAGGCTGTGCTATCCCTCTTTGCTGCAGGGTGATTGATGGTTTAATTCAAAAGGGTCAGCAAACTTTTGTCATGTCACGGGGTAATACCTCACAGTTGCCAAGCATCACTCCTATATTCTTGAAGTGCATATATCACATGTAATGTATAGCTGCCACTAAGTAACCACAAAGTTTGCTCCAATACACTTGTGTATATAGATGTATTTATGCTTTTCGTGTTGTCTTTTTTGCAGCCTCTATGTTGTGAGTTATAGCACCATTTCTTTATGTTTATGGACTGCACAAATTATCATCCTGCCATGAAGCCATCCCTCAGAGAATAGATGCAGCAAAGCTTATAATTCTTTCCTTCTTTATATACATTGGATGGTTGACCTATGTGATATTGGTAGCCCTGCAAGGTCCGGGGTATGATTTATGGTGCATTCTCATTATTACTTCAGTAGTTTTAAGGCATTGTGGCCAAAGATACTGATCTGAAGACTTAGTTATCCTGGTGCTTCCGCTCTACAGTAATAAGCAAACAATTATATATGTCGTGTAAAGAGAGACGAATGTGTCTTGTAAATGAATGATGAAGGCAATGTATGCCAATCTTAATACCTATAATGAATATTTAGCCTTCACACATGTTACACATTCTGTTAAGTATGGGTCCCACTAGAGATCGAGCTGAACTGCACAGAACTGCAAGTGACCGAAGTGACGAGTCTATTATGAATGGGACTATGACTTGGGAGTTGTTGGGAACTTTCGTAAGATTGGCTGACTGTGGCTTACTCTCAGAATGCGCCCCTTGGCAGTAATTATCACAAACAGACGGATGTATTGTGCGAATGCTGAGGGAGATGCTTTGTTTATCAATATCCCCCACAGGAATGGCTTCTAGAGCTGTTTTCCCAGAAATAAACTGCACTACAATTCGTTGCTATCGTAGTACACAACTTCAGGGCTACGCCTGCTGATATAGGCAATGCTATGTCACTAACTTACACTACACATGCCCAGGATACTCCAGTTGTGTTGTTCCTCATTCATATCGAGTGACTCAAGTATTAAGGCTTTATGGCAAGACGTTTTGTGTTGCCAGTCCTGAGTAAGATTCCTTGGCTGGACGCTGAGCAAAGGTCAAGGAGATTACATTGCCAAAAATAGTCCGTCAGTCAGTCAGTCTGTCAGTCAGCTGGTCAGTCAGTCAGTCAGTCCTATGTAATTATGAGTCGATCTGGCGTTCTGTTTAACCCGTCAATTGATAACTAATGCCAAAAATATTGGTTTTGTGTAATAAAATAAATCTTGGCACGGAAAGGAAGTGATCAATAGTTTAAATAAACATACATTTTATGCGTGTTTCACATATGTGGAACTCTGGCAATAAAACTTACATTTATTTGTCCATTCGTTGTAGATTTTAAGCAAGATGCTCCAACGTCCTTTGGGGCAGATGTTACAGGAGCTGGTAATGTGGTTCAGGTGTTCGTTGCTGAGTTAGCAGATTCAGCAGAAAATGTGCAAGGTTTATCTTTAATTTATTATAGAGAAGTAGTAAATAAAAATCGTCAAGAAATGTGGACCAAAAATTGTACAGGAGTTAAATGAAATACTCTGCGCATCTCACTACTGCACAATGCAGCAGAAAAAGTACATCGACAGCATCGTTTCTTTCCAACAGATATCTCAATTTAGGAGGAGGGTGTTTGGCACCTGTGCACGAGCAATGGTAGTAGTTCCCACCGGTGTGAAAAAGAAGCAGGTGAAGCTCAGATTGCACAAGTAGAAGCACGCACAACTATAGGGTGTACTTTCCCATGACTGCTTGCCAATGCTTGCCAGTGCTAGGGCTTGCAGAGTGCAGCTTGTCTGCTGTGGCCATGTGTTGAGTTCAAGAGGCAGACACAGGGAGTGAGAACCCCTAAGTGAGGGACTGAAGACCCAGAAGGAGGGCAGTTGCCAGCTGTGTTGACTGTTGAGCAGGATGGGTCAGACAGCCGTTCTTTTGGATGTGTCCATGAATCAAATGTTGCAATAGTTGCCAACTATTTGGTTGGAGAAAAATATGATATATACCATGGTGTATTGAAGGATTTCAAGCTCACTAGTGATGGAATGTAATGGTATTTTGATTAAAACACCACAAGGCTTGGGTGGGGATACTGTGCTAACTACTTTAGTGGTACTGAGAAGTCCTTGTATTTAGGAAGAGTCTTTTCACGATTCTTTAGCCAAGAGAAAGATTTAAATCATATGAAAAAGTGGCCTGGAGGCCCGGTCTGTGATTCAATTACATCCAATCCATAAAATGCCAGGGAGTGAGACCACCATGAGATATGGTGGGCAGACAGATAAATGTGCCATTTAACACAAATTGTGGTCAAAAAAAGAGAGAGCTGCAGGACCTCAGTGTATAATGACAGAGAGACTAGCAAGCCCTAAGTAGCGCAGAGTTAGCCGTCTGTAGCCAAAGGGAATGCTGGGAAATATCTGGGGGTCCCATGAGGGACTTCTTGGCGGACGAATACAGCACGGCCCATTTGCCTTTGGCAATCCTCTCATTGTTGTCCTCCGCAGCGGAACATAGAGCCAGGCTGGGGAAGCCCTAAGCAATTCCTTGCCAAAGCCCTACACAGTCATGTCAGCCCTCCATGACGGGGCCCACAATGGGAAGGGCTTTGCTGATGAAATTAAACCTTGACTAAAAGAGCTCGCTGAAAGAGATGACTTGGGCTTGCCACTGTACACACACTGTAGATCGACCTGTCATGGAATTTAGGGGAAGTAGCTGTGGGTTGCATCAGGCTAATGTAATGTAATGCACTGTGCCTTCAAAAACCAAACAGGCTTAGAGAAAATGGCACTGGGCAAGAAGCAAGAAAATTGGCCGACCTTGGTCAGATAACAGGGACAGATAAGGGTGCAATCTGCTATCGCGGCTATGACGACGAGGACCAACTGGCCTGATTTATACTCCCCAGATAGTAGGAGGTGTTGCCTCGGTGGAATCAATGAGGCTACAGCCTCCAGCAGCTCCTGGAGCCGCTCCTATAAGACAGATCGAGCTGCAGCTTGCAAGTTGTGGTTATACGAGACAACAACGCTGGCATCATCAGTCACACTAGCTCTGTAAGCTTTTGTAAGGCACACAAAAGAAGAAGACTGGTTGAAAGGGTAGAAGGCATGGTGGTGCATCCAACAAGCTGCATCTCACACTTGATGCGTCTCCTGGTACATGCCACGGGCCATAAAATGTGAAGTCATAACAGGCTGGAAAAATGGAGCAAAACATGAACAAAAAATTTCAAACAAATACTGACAATGGCTAAGCATAACTGAGCATAAAGATGGCAAGAAAAGAAGGACAGAAAGGGGTTAGATGATGCTTCACACACCTACGTCTTCTTCAGCAACCCCACTTCTTCTGCCCAGGACCACCTGGCACCACCAACTGACCTGGGACAAGGAGGCCACATAGCTATCATACAGTCATTGATCTAAGGTCTACCTAGACATTGCCACGAAGCTGCCTTGCATACAAGGGTTTATTGAAGTGTCTTACATTTGAAGTCAGTGCATTTATAGAAGCATAGTTTGTAGACAGGATAGCACAGGGCTGACCTCAGTGCCCTATGATCCGAAATGGTAGAAAATAGAAATGTACGATTTTACGTTGCCAGAATAGTCTACAACTCTGAGAGGATTAACACATTTTGGATCAGGAACAATAACATTCATGTTATTAAAGGTTTATGGGGAATAAGGTGAGTTATGTGATGTAAGCAACAACAGTAAGCTCCAGCAGAGGAGTTTGGCATATTATAACTTTTCTAACAAGGCTGTTAACAAAGGACCTAGCAACAGCCAGTTCGACAGATCATTTTTCACATAATAGGTGGCCTTTTCTCAAGTTCATTAACCAAAAGGTAGACTGGTGGGAGGTTGTTTTGCCTAAATTACGAAGGGGCCCTTAGAAAATAACATTGTGTAACCTGAGAATTTGAGCTTGACCCATATGAGCTAGTTACTTTGTCTTCAGAAGACGTGTAGGTCAAGCACAGCGGATTCGCACTTTGTGAAGAAGTTTTCATTATTACAGAAATTCTTCAGCTCTTTTTCAACTGCTAGGAGCACCGAATTGTCCGATCAGGAAACAAATTGAGTGACAGATGTAAAATCTGAACACTACTCTTTCTTTAACTGAAGAGCTTCAGCTCAGTGTTGGCATCATGGTATGTAAATAGAGAGGGGAAAATACCCTCTGGCATAATATAAAGGTCACTGGCATTTGATGCAAAACTTACCCCTCCTAGCCTAACCCTTGAGTAGTTGCAGGTAGCAGTACCCTGGTCAGGATTTAGCTATGCTCATTACTGTAATGTAGCCTACAATTTGTAGTACAATGCACCCCAGGACTCAGAGCTGTTTACATATTAGTTTCGACCAACTGGGAAGATGACCAAGGTGAAGTTGGCCCTATCCACTGGATTTAGGCTTTATGAGAGGAGCAAGCTGTGCTACCCCTTTGCTGATTATCATAACAGATAGCTCTGCTGCCGTGGTCATCGTATTTGACTAGCAGGCCACTGGTCAGCAACAGCAGCCAATGCTATGATAAATTCAACAGGCTTTCCACATGTCTGCTGCCCTGCCAAACACTTCATGTAATACTGGTCCATCAATAGAGATTTGATCCCATGCAAGATACATGCTATTGAGAGCACCGCTGTTTCTCTGCTATAGCCCAGGGCAGTGTCCAATATAGCCGGACTGAGATGGTGGGTATGTGAAATAGCTATCCACTGGAGACTTCCTTTGGGTCACTGAATTGATCAGTGCTGCAGCAGCAACTATAGATAGTATCGCATTGTAGTTTCCTATAGAGATGCTAGTGCACAGGTAGAAAGTGTGGTAATGGAGAGTGTTGTATTACGTGCATTAGTTCAACTTGCATTTAATCAAGTGTGAGACAGCTTCAGGGGAAGATCAAGAGTGTAGCTTTCAGAGACGGTTTCAGCTCCGTGTCGTGTCTTGATGGGTCTCTCTGCAACCTGTCTTTTTCTCGGAGAAAGGGCACTTAGGGGGCGCCACGAGTGAGGGGGTTAGCAGTGGCTCCCCTTTCAGGAAGAAGCTTGCTCGTCACACCCCTTGTGCGATAACGTCAGGCGGCACTAAACAGCCAATTCATCTAATCCGCTTTTTCACCTAGCCATCAGGTTTGATGTAAGCGATACCTGTTGGTTCTCAGTGCTCCCACCTTACATGAACTGAGTTTAACTGATATGATTTATACAGGGAGTTCCTCCAGGCACTGTGAAGGCTCTTACAAGTTGAGACATTTGTGACTGGACCACATGTTACTTGAACTGCCCACAAGTCTCACCAGGTGTTTGAGGTATTGTTTCTGCTTACAGCTGACCATCGGGCAGTGCCAATCGCCCAGGGTTATTGAGCAAGGGAGCTGTGGTTTGGGTTGCCCTGCCCTATCCATCATAAGAATCCGGGGGAGATTACCCCAGTCAAATGATCAGACACCTCACCATATGCCACCCAGTCATGAATCAATTACAGGAAAAGCAGCTTCATCACTTGCTGAGAGGGCCAGGCATCCGTACTGCCCTGTCAAAGATCAAACTTTATAAACTCACCAAAGATAAATTCTTACACTCACTGAAGTTATATGATAATTCACATCTGAAATCTGACAAATAGTGGCCTACTCAAAGCCCTTCGAAGTGCTGTGGGGATGTGGCATCGCATAATCTACCACTTCGCCTGCCCTGATGCATCCAATTTTGGTGACATCAGTCTGGCATTGAACAGGCTTTGGTAGCCTTGGGTCCCTGACACAGGGTGAGTTTGGTCAATGCTCCTTTATCCAGGACATCTGGTTCACATATACAGGGGGAAGCAGAAAAGCCTGATCTAGATTCACCAAGATTTACTGGGTTTGGCTTTCTTCTTTGGTCTTTTCATAAGCACAATGACGGCTTACACTGGCTTCTCCTGTCAGTCATTATTCAACCTGGCATTAGTGGATGTTTCTCTTCACATAATACAAGCAAGATTCCAGGTTAAGCGACACATTTGCCTCTATGTTACAATATGTAAATGAAAGATAGCACAGATTGATGAAAGCACTTCTGGGAATTTTGATGACCACTTGTCAGATCGATATTTCAGCATTCATCCCATTTATGACTTAAACATTAAACATGAAAGTATAGCTACACGTTGTCAAAAACAGTAGAGCCTATAGTTATCACTTATATAATCTTATGAAAAACTGTCTCCATGGAATTTTATTCTTACACTAAACACTTTTTATCTTGCCACCTATCGGGCCATCAAGGAAGTCCTGGTGGTTATCGCATTAATCCTTCCTTATCTTGCACAAGTATTGCTTCATACCATATTACATCTATATAGTTGCTCATATTATGGTGTAGGAATACGTCGAATGCTTTGGTAATGCTAACTGTGCACATATTTGCTGCAAAAGATGTGGTTGGATAAAAAAAATCTAGGCCATGGAAAAGTACTGGCTGCACTTGGAAGTTGTGATAATCTGAAGAAGTGTTTGTAGCCATAAAAAGTGTTTTTGAAAAAAGAGGGTGGTAGTGTTTATCACATCCCTCTAGTCTGTGTCAGATAAAAGAGAATCTGAGGTACCTGATAGTGGCTAATAGTAGCTAAATGTTTTGAGATGGGCGTAGGAAGACTTTCATGCATGTTTGAAAGTTATGTGTGATAAATTATTTTTCTTAGCAGAGGATGACAAGAGGAAGGAAAAATTACTCTTCCAGTTAGGTCTAATTGCTCGTGGTGGGCCACGCCTATTGGCAGTCTCACCAACTCAACTGACAGCCAGCCCCCTGGTCCGGAGGTGCCAGAATGACCCCATGATTCAAGCAGAAGGGTTGCTCTACAGACCCCTGACAGCACAAGATAAATCCCCTTGCAAAAAGTAATTGTATGGGCTGCAGACGCCTCGCAAGCCCTCACCTGAATGTACGGCATGTTACTAACTCAGTCCTCTTCCTGTTGGGGTACTAGCTGGTGTAAAGTTAATTACGAATAGAACCAATAACACTGACCCTTTGAGCATGCATGTAAGCCTGCATGTAAGCCATGTAGACAGACGTTGGCCTCTTATCCAGCACCAGTTATGTGCCTAAACACAGCGTCATAACACTGTCATGACAACCGTTTAAATGTACCATATGTATTAGTTGTATCTCGAATAGGAAAGAGTTAACTAACATTTTTGTTGGTTATATAGGCAACAAAAATGTTAACTCCCGACTATGAGGGATATAACTAACTTATAATCCATTAGGCATATTTACTAAGTTGTTTTATTGTTTGTTTTGCTTTGATGCCTTTATTACGCATAACAGTTCAGTTTGCACTCAGGAGGGAGTAAACTAACATTTTCGTTGGTAGAAAATAGAAAAGGTCACATGGTGGAGTAGAAAATCAGTTATTGAGAACATAGACACAGTTATTGAGAACATAACTCATTGGACAATCACAATGCAAGTTGATCTCTAATATTATTGTCGGATATTAAAGCTACCTAAATCAGCATTGTGAATGCAACCAACAGTTTTTTGCTAAATGTAGTCCCAATACAAAGCTTACACAGTGCTTCATCCTGTTCTTCCACAAAAACTTACATCATTTGTTTACATGGCAGTGACGTTCGAGAAGTCACGAGTACAAACAAATCCGTTCTATCGTGATCCTGCTTCAAAGTGCCAGAGAACTGTGTTTGTTGTTCTACCTGAACTCAAGAAGTCAAAAAAGAAAGAGAAAATGCATTTTCCAGGTGTAACTAAACTAAACAAACCACATAGGTGTGGAGCTAGTCTCCAAACTCTCTACTCCACATGAGTTGTTATTTATCATAGTGTTACATCACTCGTAATAGCACAATATTTTGCCCACACATCAGTATTGGAAGCATATAGAGCCATATATTAAATCAAGCACTAGGAAAAACACTTCACAACTCCAGGTGTGGAAAGACTGCATACTTGTTCAGCTTACATAGTTGCATTCACTTTGTGCACAGACAAAAAAAAGAAAGACCAAAACAAAAAAAGACAAAAACTATGGGGAACAATTTTTCTTTCTTGCCACATATCCATACACTTCCTCAATGTCTTTGCCAAAACTTCCCTGCAACTGAGTACTATATCATCTTTTTCATTTGTGGTTACTATTTCCAGCATCGCGTTACATGCATAGTATGCATTAAGTGGGGCCTTCAAACCCCTTCCAAATGCCTTCAATCATTCTGACAGCTGCCAAGAGAGAATGAGGCGCGCTCTCCCTAACCAACACTGATTGAAAATGTTTTTAGTCCACTGCAAAGACATGATTTCGACCTATTTCTTTTCTCATTTCTCCAGTTGACTGAATTTAGGCAAAAATCTGGTATAGAACATTTGCAATACTAATGTTTTACACTGTGGTCTGGCTGCTTCCAGTTAATGGGCATTCACCTTGTATTCAGATTAATATTTTCTGTTTAACATGTCACAATGAAACAATTAACTGAATAACAAAAATATCTGTACTAAGAATTCGAAACCTAATCACTGATTATAAACTAATGTGTTAATTTCAAACTGAATATTCATAGAAATATCGTCTTTCAGTTGATCACATGCTATGTACAGGCGTACATTAAGCATAAAATGACCTTGAATCCTTGACACTGTAATGAATTGTGCGAATGACCTTGACCCTGACTTGACTTTCACACATTAACCCTGACCTTGAACCTTTAATCAATTCACTGATCCATGAGTTTGTGACACAGCTGACACATATTCAGAGAACTGTGCAAAGTTACATCCAAATAAATGCAAGTTGGCATTGGTCGTTCTCCACGATGATAATTTTTTCACGGATGATTGACTCTGCGTGACATTTGACATGAAATACACCCACAAGGCTAATATAGTTGATCACCCACCAGGGAAATCTGGCTCAAACTGCAAGCATGCTTAATGCTTAACCATGTGCCTTGTAAAATGGTACTCCTGTGGACCATTCATAAACACGCGCTAATATTCCTGATAGATTAATTTCGTGATTCAGTAAGCATATAACACAAACGCTTGATTAGCTCTATAATGAAAGCAAAGTAACCTCTGAGGGAATTATTGTAACCCACTCTTTTTCCTTAACAGAAATACGGTGTTCTCCGCCTCAAAAAGGTTCTTTTAACTGACGATTTAAACTGAATATTTTAACTGACGGTTGTACACTTTGCGTAACTTGAAGGTCATAAAGACAAGCCAATACACAATCTGACTGCAAGTGTTTTTAAGGCATAAAACAGCTCACTTACACAACTGACTGCTTTAAGGAATTAATCAATAGTTGATTATTTTCAGCGAATCAGTCACTCTTAATCAAACAACTTGAAACAAGGTATAATCAATAAAACACTTAAGTGAGGATAACGACCTTTGTCTCTGAGTCCTGAGTGGTTGGAAATAGATACATAGTACTCCATCAAGATGGAATCTTTGTACAATTATCGCAAATAAACAATCCATAACTTAGATAATATAGAATATTCGTTGTCTTCGAACATTCCTAATTGGTATAACGAAATACCTTTTTCCCCTAACTTTAAAGTCTAATCATTTCTTCTGTTTGTCTTTGCAGTGTCACTGGTGAGCATGATGACCCCTTCTGGCAGACACTCAAGACTTCTGGGGGAGACTTTGGTTCTGGGTTGTGAGTTCAGAGCTGGTCAGTTTGATCTCTTCAATAATCCTGTGATCTGGAAAAAGCAGCAGCATCATGAAGATGTCGCCATCAACATCCAGGGCACCATTAACCAACCCTTTGCTGACTCAGACAGGTTCCGGGTTCGATTCATACAAACACGTCCAGTCTACAGATTCGAGCTTTTTATAGAAAGTAAGTTCACTGATTCAATCCAAACCAACCCTGACAAGTCAAAGCTGCATGGGAGTATGTCCAAACCAGTATGTTATCAGTTTTCAATTATATTGCGATCACACCGTAACGTTAAAAATGGAAACTTGACAGACTCTTGGATTTCATTGTCCCTATATCCTGCCGAAATCACTTGCCTGTTGTATCATATTCATGGTGATGCCTTTATGAAATTTGCCATTACGACAAGCTGTTGCACAATGTGGTCTGTACTATTAACCGCATGTCAGCAATATCTGATGTTCACATTCCAACACAAATAGCATCCATTCTTGTAGGACATTTTCACCTGGATTATGAAGAAGATGAAAGAGATAAGCGTTTGTTGTGGTCGGAGGGGATGTTTATGCAAGAGTGTTGGATTACTCTGACCCCCTAGCACCCCCAATGCTTGACCCTGTTTGTTACGAGCTCAAAATTGACCAAGTGCCTCTCGGGTGGATGTTTATAAACGAAACATGCACCACCCTTGTACTGCTACAAATCATCATCGATGTGAAGTGACATGTTGATGTAGCATGAATTCTACCACCTGAGGTGGGCCCCAGATGCCCTCCAGCAGTTCAGTCACATTCTGCACAGGTCCAGTGAGCCTAATATCAGCAGCATGAAAGCCATTAACTAGAGTCTTGTACATCTGCAAGTAGCACGTGCAGATAGGCATATCATTGTAGTTTGCATAGTCCAAGATAACTGTAAGCCAAAGGTATGTCCAGTGTAGCGTTTCCAATTTGAGGGCTCAAAGGACAACATGGCATTTAAGCAATGGCCTGCTTGTTGGATCTCCTGGAAATCCTACACAGACAGGGGCTGGGGCATCATTAGGTATGGTTGGATAACCACTTCCTCCTGTCGATTCCAACATGCTTCGACTAGAAGGCTTAGATGAAAGCCAGACATCACAAGACGTGAATCGGACACAGCCACACAAGTTTCCAATGCACTTGGGTTTCCTTTGGGGATGGTGTGTCCACACCCAAGCGAATTAGAATTTTTAGTTTCTCTGTTAATTTGAAGTTTAAATAATATAAATCTTCTTTCGTGGACAAAGATTGGATCATTCATCCAGTTTCTGTTGAGTGATGCCTGCAGCCTTCCAAAAGAGAGATGAACAACTGAAACAATGAAACGAGCATTTCTCTGTTGCAAAGATAACGCAAATTATTCCCAGAATTTCTTTAATTTGGCTGTTGTGCTGACATGAATGTTCTTGTCAAATCAAATCTCATCACCTGAGCTAACTTTCTTAGGTTTTGTCGACCTCTTCTCGAAATGATGTAAAATGTTATGAGCCAGCCAGGCTTGTAGCCTACACAAGGATGAAAAACCACAAGACCTTGTCAAAATAGGAGTCTGAATGCCATTCTCAGCAGCTATGTACTCCACTAGCTCTAGCTCCTGCAAAGTGGGGAATGATATACACCTCCATGTACTCCAGCGTTTAGAGCAATTAGCCAGCTTGGCCTTCATTGTGATGAATTGCTCAGTTTTTTTTAACTTAACTGGAGTGAAAATGATTTTTTCTTTTTCTTTTGGGACAAGCTACTCTGTTTTGAGCTAAAATTAGAAACCAAATCTGCACCATGGAGTAACCTAGTATCTACCACCATTCCACTAGGGGGCTCTGCTGTGCTAATGTTTCAGAATGCCATCTCTCGACCAAGATTTATTCAAGGGCTCAAGCACATACAACTGGCTGGCAGCTCCTGGAGGGCTCTGAGATGAGCAAAAACATATGGCTGTGATGTGAACGAATGCAGCTTCATATCCTGCTGAAACGAGCAAATTGCCTGCTTATTTTGCTGTTCAAAAATCTTCCCAAACTACTGGGAGTTAGAGTGTCACTTACCATAAAAGAATACGAGCATCATAGTCTAGTGACTCCGAACCCATGCTCGTCATACTCGTATATTTTACACTGTAATATTTTACACTGTATAACACAAAAACATTAATCACAACCAGGTTTAATGCTATTACATTTGAAGTCTTCTCTCACATAATTCATCCTTTCTAAACATGTTTTTAATTTGTTTCAGAATTATCCAGAGCAGATAATGGAAATTATACATGTGAAATTAGAGGAGGTACAAGAGTGCTAGCTAATGTTTCTCACGAGGTTATCATAAAAGGTAAATTTACATCATAACATAATACAATGAATGAAACCAGCTGAAACATCCAAGAGAACGTGATATTTTTTTCCTTAAGATCGTGATATTACCCCACTTGGTGTTCAACTGTACTGTTGTTCTTCATTATACATAAGTGGTGTCGAAAGTCAGTTACATGGGCTTTAGAACTTCTAAGCTTTGCAGAGTTGTTTAGTGTTATCGTGACCATGAAGTTCGAAATTGAACCCACATTCAAGTTAAGAAAGTTCATTAACAGTGCTGCTTCTGATTTGCTTAACTGACTCAGCAGTTTTCTAAGTTCTGCAGAAGTAACCAGAGGTTTTCTCAACTTCTCTCCCATTATCTAAAACTTTCCTGGATTAGCCAAACAGTGACAACAACAAACTAAACGACGTCATTTGGCCCTGAATTCCCAAGGAACCAACTTTTTGCTTAGTATCTGGGAGCTGTATATCTCAGAGGGGCAGACAAAGTTGGTCTCTTGGTGGGCCTGCGCAGAACGTGCCAGGACTACAAGACTGCAAATCCCGCTAAGTCTCGCTAAACGGCGATCTGGGCGAGAAAAGGGAGAGAGAATTCGAGACTCCATTGCACGTGCCCTGCTTTCTCTACATAAACACACAACAATGTGTTGTCCCAACGTTGGCCTAAGTAGAATTAGTTTTCTAGTCTCTTGCCAAGAGAGGAATCTAAGTAAACAGGGAAACACGAACACCCTGGGGTGCCATAGTAAACAGAAGAGCTGATGTTTTCGAGTGGGAGTTCTAACATGCATTGCATAAAAATGAGGGGTAATAACCCAGAGATAAGCCAGTGTGAAGCTATTATTGAGCAATATACCATTCTGACCACAGAAAAAGTAGTCAAAGAATGTAGTCAAAAGTGAAATATCCATTTTATCAACAGGACCTGCTAGTTCACCAGGATCGCCACAATAAGGTGTACCACAAGGGCTTAACTTATTCTGGATGTAAATATACAGATAGCCCACGATTGATCGTAAGTTTAAATAATTTTGTGGTTTACAGCACCAGTTGAGCATGTATTCATAACGAACGTGAACCAGACCAGTGAACCTTCCCCGGCCGAGATTGTCTACACAGAGAATGTCCCTGGCACCTTGAGGTGCGTTTCCCATGGAGGATACCCAGCTCCTGATGTTCAGGTAGGAAACGGCTTGGCAGACACCTCCAAAACCTGTATAAAATCATCTTCAAGCAATAACCACATGTGTTTCGATTGATTTTGTCCTAGCAGAAAGGTTAACACCAACCAGGCAGTAGCTGTATTGTGGTTATATTATCATATCATGTGGAATTGGTTATTTAAATCTTGTAGAGTGCATGGAATTCAAAATGAATCTAACAACGAGCAAAGCATTGCTACATAGCAAGGCATAAAAAGTGATAAACTCATCCCATTCTGTGTTTACAAATACAAGTGCTTCATCTGGACACCATATTTTAAGTTCTTGCATTGGAATGAAAAAATAAATGGGTGGGGTTTTTTGTTTAAGTTGCCAAAGGAACAAAATAAAAAAGTAAAAAGTTTTCAGAGAGTAAGCAGAAACAAAGTAGGATGCAGAGAGTTGCAGTGTACAATACAAATAGCTGTTTTGTCCTCCGCTGCCCTGCGCCACATTAAGAAATGGCCTCTTGGGGTCTTGGTTTGTTAACAAATTGCCAGTTTGCCACATGCAGCCAACCGAGCAGACATTTATTGGTTGCAGGTCACCATTGGTGATACAGACATTGGGGACCTGCTATCATGGACCTACACTCCCAACTTCGAAGGTCCCAAGGGCTTGAGGGCGCTGTCCTACACTGTGGAAAGGTGGAGTCATTCGTTCTTGGCCCAAGCGGACTTCGACGGGAAGGAAGTTCTCTGTGCCGCGGTGGTCCCTGGATTGCCCGCCCAAGCCACTGCCATTCGCATCCGTGTTAATTGTAAGTGGAACATCAAGGGAGCTTCTTCAGCTTTGTAGACAAGTTCTTTGTTTCCACAGTCACTTTCTAGTCTTTAAATCTGCAAACTATGCTTTACCCAAGGGCCCATGTCTCAGACACTGTATGCTTTTTTTTCTTCACTGCACAGAAATGTAACAAACATAAATATGCTACTAGTGTCTGTAGAACTATGAAAGGATAAAGATAAGCTACTAAGTTTAATCAAATGTGGACACACTAAATTTTCAGTGTATGTTGACAATATAATCAGATTTAAAGACTAGAATCGTGTAAATATCACCAAAAAAGTATCACAAATCACCTAGCCTATTGTGATTGTTTTGCAAACACGTGTTGGTTTCAGTGTAGACTTTTTGTATTTTGTTGCATTATGGTTCAAGTTTATACTTCATATTTTGGCCTTTTGATTCCACAAATCATTAAAAAATATGTCTTGCTTTTTCATTATATTCTGTTCGTAATAAATAATTTTAGAAAGTAGTAGTTTGATAAATTAACACAAACTACTAAAATTTCACATTAGATTTAGTTTAATATTTGGTTTAGTTAGACTAAGTTGTTCTGCAATTGAAATATTAGCGTGGCATCTGATGCTGTGGATTTGCTCAATTCTTGCTTACGATGCAAATTGAAAGAAAAATATTGCAAGTAGTCAGAAATGATGAATTTTTGTTTATTCTGGTTATAATTGTTTAGACAAATGCTATAGATAATCTAGTATTCAATCATGCTTTTGGGGTGTTCATGTACACATAGTCAAAAATTATGGCTTTTTAAAATGCATATAAATTCTGTCTTATCCAGGCTCTGGCTCATGCTATGCCTTGGGCGCTTCTTCAACTCACACCATCTACAATAAATCATTAGGGGGTGGTATGTAAGTGTTCTAAAACTCTCAGTGTCTGGTATGCCCCAAACTTGCACTTTTGCGACTTCTTTGTAACACGCGGTCATCGTTTATTTTTGACTCTCAGCACAATGCTTTTTGATTGGACGACGTGGAGTGACTCATTTGCATGACTGACAGTCTCTGAGCCAATCACAGTTCAGCATCAGGGACACTTTGTTATTTGTACGTTTTCATATCTGTTTTAATCTGGTCCTTTGCCTCTTTTGCTTCTCTGCACCGTTTGCACTCTTTTCTTGTATATTTTCCTTTGACTCTTTCTATATGCACAAAAATAACTATTGTCTCTGTGTAGGGGTTGTTTCAAAGATCTGTTGTGATTGACATGCCTTTAGAGTTGAAATCCTTTTACAAATGTAATGTTGACTAGGTTATCTATATGAACAGTTTTCTCGTTTGGAAATGGCAATATGATTTTATAGAAATGTTGAATTGAACGTTTCTAACTCCTCAACAGATCTGACGGACAGCACCTGCTTTTCTAAATATTGTTATACTTGAATGTGATAAATGTTTGTATGTCTGTGTGTGTGGAGCATCCACTCAATGAAACAAATATCCATTGTCCAGAACGCATTGAATTACACCATCCCGTTAATCCAACTTACATTAACGCAAAATGTATTCAGTGCTTATATGTTAGCAACGTATGAAGAATTTCGAATATAACACCTAAAAAAGTCAACAAGTCTTTCAGTAAAGTTGACACATGTTCACACTTTGATGATGACCATACAAGGAACAACGTGAACAATGCTGCGATGAGCTAAATAGGCGTTATTCATGGTCGCAACGCTGACCTTGCATAATTAACCGGAATAGCGCACAAAAACTGTTTTTACTTTTTTTATTTCTATCTTTCCTATAAACTGATGGTTTTTAAATGGCAATATTGAGTGGTTGTACCGAACTATTGTCTAATTCATATTGTCTAATTAATATGTTGTTGTGTTTTGTCCACTTAATGTCCAGCGAGGCTGTGAAACTGGACAGTGGCTACTGCCATCACCAAAGACAGTGCGATTCCTCAACCACAATATCAGCATCTTTCTGTAATCCATGTTCACGACTTTTTCTTCAGATTTGCCTCACATAGTGTGCGACCCCACCACAGCATATGAGGGAGAACGCAACGTGACTTTGTCCTGCTTGGTAACTAGTAGGCCAAGGACAATGTCGGTCAAATGGCTGACTGATGAAAATGGATCATTTTCTGATGTTATGTCTTCCACAGCCTATTGGTCAACAATGAGGGTAATGCTACAGCATCATCAACTACATTTTCAGAAATTGATAATCAATGCCTATCCAAATTTTGAAAATGGTCATCATGAAACTTGTTAATACTGTTGAATTTGTCAATATATATAAACCACTGGTATTTGCTGAAACAGACACAAGTAGAATCATTAGCTGAAGAAAGTGTGTCACCATACTTTCCTTATTATAATTTAAACTCAGCACACTGTATGTTGTACAACGAAATATGTAAAGGCCCTTAGAAATGTCATCTTTCCCCGTGACCCTGTCTTCTTCTTTAAGTATACCAAATGATTCATACGTGTGCCAGATTAGTTAGTCTTTGGGTAGGCCACTTTTAAATTATCGTATTCCAACATTTTGATGTGTTTATCCTGATGCATTGAAAACTTTGACTGGCGTACATGTAAATTTGTATCATGTTGGGTGTGCACCTGCAATAATTTGACATTTTCTTGCAGATTATTGATGACAGGTCCATCCAGGCTACACTTCACATAAGCCAGGCTGGGCCACATCGGTTTAAAGAATATACACTACAAGCCAAAAATTCAGTTGGTACAGCCAGAGGAGTAGTTAATCTTTTACAGGGTAAGCTTGGGGAATCATATCATCGCCACACATCTCTATCATAAATTTACTCAGTCAACCGGTAAGCCATTGGTACACATACATTACAAACAGATGTATTCAATGGCAACAATACTTCACTGTGTTCCGTATCACTATCTAATCATTAGATTGTTCTAATAGAAATATTATGTTGCTACAACTGCAACACACATATATATATATATATATAATAATGCATGTTTTCACCATAAAGATATTTCTTACAGGGCGACCACCCCCACCTACAACCCCAAGACCTTTAAAAAATGGATCAACGTTAGTGGGTATATCCGGCCACGAGACAGGAAGTCATTATATATTCATCATCTCAGCATCTTCAACAAACACATTCCAAACCATTTGCCTTCTAGTTTCAATAGCTGTAGGGACTCTGTTTCATTTAATAAACACCAGGTGACTCGGCAGTACCACACGGTTATTTTGTTTTTGCGGACCAAGCTGATTCATTTCATGAAATAATTTGCTCAGTTATTTGTGTCTCAATTATTATCTAGAATTATCATCATGTTATAATGTTGTTATCTGTCTGGTTGTTAAAAATGTAAAGTCGTCTGAAAATGCATTTATGTATTTCATTATTATACAATTATATGAATTAACCTTGCAGAAGTTCGTGCCTTCATGGAAATTGCATTATATTCTTTTAAAAGCATGTTTATTTGACTTAACCCAAATGTTAAAAGAAAATATTTGACAGTGAAGCATATAAATATTTAGTATATTTAGCTCTGAGACTGTCTGTTACTTTTGTTTCGTCTCAGTACTGCTGATTGTGCTTGTACTGCCACCTGGTTGTATTCATGAAAATTACAGTGAAGGTTGAATGCCAAATCATAGTCTACCTATTTTTATATGAATATTCATATCGTAAATATTAACCCCGTTTGATTATTCATATTATCAAGATTATCTAAAAGTAAAAGACACCAGAGTTATTTTTTTGTCTCTCTTTTTAACATGAAGCGAAGTATGACCAAGAATTTGAGACGTATTTGAAATGAAATTGTACTTTTAAGTCTTTATTTTCTTTGCTGTTTTCATTCAGCCTTTGCACTGTGAATGTACAAAGTGGTACCTCGTTCAAATGCTGTGATAGTCCAATGCCACCTACATTTCTGACAAAGAACATTAATTAGAGGTTGTATAATAAGCAATGTCATATTGGCTTGCTTAAGCTGCATATATGCATATAGTAGATGGTCCCTCAATTCATACAACTCCTCATATGTATATAAAATGTATGAAAAACTGTTTAACTAAGTATTTCCTGTAAATAATCAGTACTTTCAGTTTTCAAGTTTTATTTATTTCAGAGGCATTTACTAGTCTGGGAACAAATGGGTTTTAATTGAGAGCATTTTTATACTAATAAGATTCAGTTGTTATATATACTGCATTTGTTATGCTGTATTTTTTCAGTTCGTCGTTTTGTACATAATGTAATTGCTGGCCAAATGAAATGTGAATAAAAAAACGCTGAATTCATTGAAACTTTTGAGAATATATTTGTTTAAGGTGGCTCGATACCCCTAAACCTGTGACAAAGAAATCCCTTTAATATAGGTTTATTTTATGTGTGTTTTGTCATTTATAGCACAAATATGGAAAAAAAAATTGGGGGTCACCATGCTAATTTTCGAATTATTAGAGGTTTTCTAATCTGTTGTCCAATTTTTTTTCCTGATTATTCTCATATCCTGCCCAATAATTTAATTGCATGCTATAACTATGAAAAAAGGTGGTGTTATTGCATGCAGTGGACTTTCCGGAACAATTTGAGACAATTTTTCATAGAAATTCATAAGAGAACAATAATTTCAGGGGATCCGAAGAAAAAGCAATCCAACTCAAAAAGGTCAAATTTTTTAAGGGACTTTTTCACAAATCTTGCAATAATAAAATTTCTAGCCATATGAATTTAATATAACATTGTACCCGACTGTAACTTATTGTATTAATCCATATAAGACAATAAAAGGGGGGGGGGGGGTCACCGCGCTTGTTTCTAGAAAAACTGCCCTTTTATATGATGTCCCCCAGTTCAACTGAACTGCATCATACTGTTCAAGTTTTTCACAAATTTTAAATTGACTTACGTCTGAACCGGCTTTTTAACATGCCGATTTAACGTTGATTTTTACAAAAAGTAATTACTGCAGCAGCTCACAATTTTGAAAGGGAATATAACAGTTATTTTATGAAAACATATCCGAAATTCTTAAGTTTTTAACAAAGGTTAGTGAAGATATGACATGAAACGTATTGCATAGTTTTACAAGCGCCTGCGTCGCGCCTCATTACGTCTGCAGAGGCTTTACTAGGCATGCGCAAACAGCTGAGCAGTGTAACGCTTTGATGAGTACCAAGCCACATTTAGTACAAGATTCACGTGATATGACCTGAAAAAACAAATTAACTAAAAATAAACTAAAACATAAATTTTCTACGTATCTTAACTTGGTTCACATAAAAAAGAAATGTGAAAGAGGCTGTAATTACTGTGGCTTGAATTTGTATTCTGAAACTACTGTCAGTACAGAAAGGTCATTCACTCCTTGTACCGGTCCTCAATATTGTGTGTTGGGAATTTGCAATGTCATCCTAATCTTTAGCCATGCATGCAGGTGGAGTTCAAGCAACTCACCAGAGACACGTGTTGAAATCGGTCAACACACGAGGCACAAAAAAAAAAAATGTCACGGAAGTTCAATTTATGGCTCGGAATCTGTTGCCAATTATTATGGAATGTGTTGTCACCCCGTCGTTTTTTTTTATCTATCAACATGCATAATTATTAATATGACCTCGTACGTTCTCGCCGGTTTCAAGGGGTGATGATTATAATGTGTGGAATGGAAGATAATTGACCCATCCATATATATGATTGGCACTTTTTGCTATAATCAATCAATCAAATGAGTTAGATGATATATGTAGTAAGGTGGCCTAATGGTTAATGACAGATCCGTATTGTGCAGCTCTGCTGAAGGTCTTGGGTTCAATCCCTGGCCTGGGCACTCTTCATGAGCTACATCCCAGCTGGATGTCGCATTGGATGTCGATCGCATGAGACATTAAATTGGAGGTGCATTGTAGTCGGTATCTATGCTGAGGCAAGTAAAAGACCCCATCCATGGGGTAAATGTGTAACAAGGTGTGAACTCCAAGCCTTGTCATCTTGTCATTACGCCTGTCTCTGGCAGCTGGTCATATAAGCTGACTAAGTTCAGACCCAGTTGCATTGAGACATTGAGAGATAGCTTGCTAATAACACTTGACTGATCTGTGGAGTTCCAGCTCAACTGAAAGCAAACATCAAAAAAATCTTGAGGAAGTTGGACTGCATTTTGGACAACCTGATTCATTTGAAACAGGTTATTTGCCATAGCTTTTGGACAAGAGAAATTTGTGAAGCTCACATTGGCTGTAATGGACAAACAGTTGCATTAACTTAATACTGATACCCAACTGTTACTTTTCAATGATTATGTTGATAAGCTTCCATATTTGTACGTTTCCACTTATTTTTTAAATCTTATTTTTACATATATGTCACGGAGAAGCACAATATAGATATAAATGTTACCAAAATGTGAAAGCCCATCATAGCAAACTTCAAGTTATTTCTTTCCCCGAAGTATTTTGATCATCCAGCAATTTGGGATTTGACTTGCTGCTAACATTTCTGTTAATTTCGTTTTGCTACATGCCATTTGTGGCCAAACATGACCGAAAAACAAGTGGACAATAATTTTGAATCTTACTTTAACTATTTTTAAAGGGTATAAAATGCATAATTATGATATTTAGAGGCTTGCTTTAGGAATATGTGTATTATATTGTTCGGTACACAAGGGGCAATCAAAGTAAGATGAAGTCCCCCTAGTTGAGGATACTACTAAACTATTGCTGTATTTGTGCTGTCACAGTGAATGGTGAAGTATAGCGACAGCCATTAATTCTGGTGAGGGTATGTGTCCTACTTTTGATTTATTTTTCCTCAACAGCGTTCTCATTTTCGAGTAGTGTGCTTGTTGTGAAGAAGGTGAATGTCGTATTTTAAATGATCTAATTTTTAACCTTGCGCATAACATGCCCCGAGCCTAAAGATCCAAGGGGGCCCTTTCTGATAAAAAAAAAAATATATATATATATATATATATAAAAAATGTTTTGAAGATTAAAAAAAAAAAGATACAGGCACCTTAAAATGTAATTTCCATGCTGAAAATGATTACGAATAATAATTGATATCAATGATATGCCTTATGGCATGAATTCTTGAGGCCCAATCTATCCTAAGACCGGAGACTGTAGTTGTGAATAATGACAGTTCTTGAACTCATTAGTAGGGTATTATAGGTTATGTCCAATTTCTTGCATTTCAGGATCGGCTTGACCTGTTTCATTTGGATGACAGAACATAATTGTGGAAACCACCGCTGGAGCCCCTCTGGTGGCAACCAGAGACACTGACAGTGTTGATTACTCATGAAGGCTAGTTTCACATCTTGAAGTAATACAATTGACAATATCTAAACGTATGTGCATTTTATTAGGTATGTGGCCCAAAATTATAGATTTATAAAGTTTCCATTTAATCTCACATACAGGGGAAAGTTTAACGAAGTAAAATAACAACATGACATGACTACAAATGATAAATGACGTAACACAAACCTGAAGTAGTTGAGTACTGTGTTTGCCTTCAAAAAAGTTATAATTGGATATCAGTAAAACAAAACTGAATTAAGTTCAATTAAAAGAAATATTGGTTTTTTAGTTAGCAATGGATAGCTTATTTTTTCTACATTCATGATATATTTAACTGTATTTGATAATAAGGGAGCAATGGTCATCTTTAAGTTAATTTGGCTTCATGCAATTAAAGGGGCGTTCACACTGTCACAGATAAGACCTACGTATGACGACGGACGAGAAAAATGGGCTATACGTGCTCACTTGTGGCTCTGTTAATCACGTATAACTTCTTTCCACGAGCGTATGTGAGGTAGTCGTAGATCGCTTGGCGGACGTCCGTCAACCGCTCGCCAAACGTCTGTCAGATGCTCGCCGAATGTCTGTTGCTAAGCATCCATGAGGCATCCGTCAGGCATCCATGAGGCATCCGTCAGGCACTCGTAGGCACCCGTAGATCGCGTGTAGATTGCTCGTAGATTGCACGTAGATTGTGCGTGCGATTGGTTCAATGATGGGCCAGGATGAGCAAGGATGGGCACGGAAGATGACGGGCGGGCGACGGAAGTCCGCCGAGCGTTTCACGAGTGTGTGTGTGTGTGTGTGTGTGTTATTGTTTAACGCCTCATCAGCACCTGAGTGGGCTATGTAGAGGCTCAAGCGTTTCACGAGCGTTCTACGAGCGGACGCGATTGGATGGCGAGTACCTACGGATGGACAGTGGCTATGTATGGCTACGTATGGCTACTTACGTACATGTAGAACGCTCGCCGAGTGAATTACGTAACTAATAATCAATTCACTCGTAGAACGTCCGCCAGAGTTTTAAACTCCATGTATGCTCGTGAGTAGTCAAGCGCGACCAGGAGTGTTCTACGAATTAGCGCGAGTATACGTAAAACGCTCGGCGAGTGAATAACGTATGGCGAAGGATGACCAAGAGTAAAAAAGTCTTATTTTATTCGTGACAGTGTGAACGCCCCTTAAAACTGTACATTTTATCATGAGATTGCTTGTTTCTGATTGTTGTAAAACTGAAAAAGTGACTCTGCTACCCCTATATTTTAATCCTATATGACATAAAAAAACCAGTGCACATTTTTTAAATTCTGTCCAGCTTGCATGCAAACAATATGACTTTTCACTGGTAGAAGACCCAACTTTTTTGAATATCTTATGATTAGTATAACAGATAAGGTAATTTCCAAATTTTATGTTGTCAACTTTTTAGGCCTCATGTACCTTGTCCTTAACATAAAGCCAGAAATTTATAAATGCAATACAATCAATTTAAGAAGAACATTAGAAAACAATGCTGCTGTGGCAACTTGACAAAACAGCATGTCTTTTTGTCTCCTTACATGTCTAATACAAATTTCATACTGAAATAATAGATAATGCATATAAAGTAATACTAGGATAGTAAAATAGAGTGAAATATTATACACAGCTATAGACAGAAAACAGGACTATGAAAAAACAACTTTTTTCCTCTATCCAACTTAAATGCATCATCCCCAGTCATATGACATTTATACATTACTGGCTTAATTTAAGTGTTTATTATTTACACTAAAAATATACACGGTGTTTCTATTATTATATATATATACGCATGGTTTTCACCTCATTTTAATTAGGCAAAAACCATGCGTTTATCCTTCTCATGGTTAAGTACAACAATGTGACCTTGTTTAAACAATGAAGGACATCTTGGAGTTAAAAAAAAATAGGACATCTGTGACCTCAACTGCCTTTACATAACACAACGAGGGCCAAATTGTGCTCTGCATGGTTGCACCTGCAATTTTCGTAATTGATGAGTTCACTTTAGACAAGTTGTGGTCATTCCTCATTATATCAAGTTACAATTTATGACTGTGACTTGTTTGATCATTATTATACTATTCAGTCTCAACCAATTTCTATGTAATTATGAATTTACAATTCAGAGGTTTTTGGTAATTCATTTTTTTGACACAGTTCATTGAAATTTTGATCTATATCATTTAAAAATGACGAAAATGTATTGCTTAAATTCCATAGGGGAAATTGAAGTTCAAATGGTATACATCCAGTTCCGAGAGATAGAGGTGTACCGATCCATGAATTTACTGAACCAATACTGATACACTGATACTTCTTCGTAATATCGGCCGATACCGATACTTATGTGAGCAACTATTCTTAAGCCACCCACCATATGCATCCGCAGGTCTCCCCCATTCATGAGCCAATCGACCCGTGTTATTGCTTGGTGGTTTGATTTTCCATGGATGAACTCATTCAATTACAATCAAGGAGTAAATAGTGGATTTTCACGGAAGGTTCTCTGTAATTCCACCAGGTGGCTAAAAAAGAACACTGCAATTCTATTGGCTGAAAAAGTTCCCGCCCTTCACTGTGATTGGCTGAAGCAAAGTGCATCCTAGCAGAATTTTTAGTGCATTTAAATGTATATGACATTTTATCAAGTTGATTTTTGTTATTTTACTAAGAAAGTTATATTTATGGATTCTTTTAGTTTTTGTGTCTGAAAAGCAAAATGAGTAATAAGAGGAGAGGAAAGACTTCTGTCATGCTGAATTCAGGGCTGTTCACTGAAAAGACTCTATTACCCAAAGTATGTTAATGGCAATTAATATCCGGTATACAACGTCATATCTCTTCTAAAACAAACAAGAAAAACTGATTTCATAGCGTATTTAAAAAAAAAATTGGCTAAAATTGTTATTTAATTTATTTACTCCAATTTGGCACTGAGAAAGATTGCTAATATACTCCAAGCTCAGTTAGGCACAAGTGTTTGTTATTCAGGATTTTAGTATAGGGTCTACTAGTACCAGTATAGTTCAGATCAAATTTATTTTGCTCTATTATGAAATGATGCACAGGTATTGGCAATATAATGAAAGTGATTTTAGTTCAGTATTTCACTTAAAAATATGCAGATTTCATTCAAGGAACACTTCGAAATGATAAATACTATCTGTTTGCAAGTACTTGGTACCCGGTAACATTGGGACAATTTTCAGGATCACAAAAAAATGCTGCCTCACCGGATGCTGAAATTCGATGTCCAAGTCTTGCTGCTACAAAACATTTGCACATATATGAGGCTATATCACTGAGTACACACACACTTGCCAAATTTTTCCTTCTTGTAGGAGATATCAAATAACATGTCTAAAATCCCCTAATGCAATGGTTGCCATGCCAAAACCACGTTTCAATAGGCCTACTGCTATCAAATACTGATTCTGTATGTGAAGCATCGTGCATGGGTTAACTGTCATACTTCTATAATTGCAGTGATGCATTGAAACAACATCAGAAAGCTGAGACTAGGCGGACATTGTGATTTTGCTATTTTATAACTACTACTGTTTCCGTAACAGAAATGGCATAACCTGAGAGCGCATGGTAACATTACAAGTAGCCAGCCACTTGACGAAGACTCCTGGTGATGTCACAATTTGCCATGCTTAAGTAGTTGCCAATCAAGCCCGCAAATAAAATTGGACTCAATTACAGCTAGTTGTGGTTTGACAGTCAGTTGTGTTTTGACTAGTACATGAATTCAAAACATTCAGGTCGATGTGGTTTAAAATCTCTAGCAATGAACCAGCTCATTTAAAGAGATTAAGATAGTTTACCTGCGTGCAAAACTGTGACGTAGCTGCCACACTTGGAACTGGACTGATGGCCTGTTGACTACGCTACAATGCAATCAGCTGTTATAGAACTGGTGTGGAATATTTAACATCCTCATTTTCTCGAGCCAAGTGTTGCATAAACCAGCCAATCCTCTAAAGTACACCCCCCCCCCCCTATTCCCTCTCATGGCAGCCAGCCTCTCTCAGGAACTGCTCAGATGTCCAGCACAGCGTATCACCTGAATGTATATAAGAGCCTGGTCATGGGAAAATGCGAAGCACAGCAGAAATTTAAACATGGGGATCCCAGCTGCATGCTTGGCTGCTTTGCTGGTGCCTATTGTTTTTGCTGGGCAAGTAAAGAATGCAAACATACTGTTGTATCCTTTCGGACACTGCTTAAATTCGCATCTCCTCAATTTTGAGAAGTTAGCCATTATTTTGACTCAGGGACGTCACAATGTGAATTTGCTGGTAAATTCCAACTATGCTACGTACGTCCATCACGGAAATGACCAAAACAAGTCTCACCAGAAGCTACATAACACTCACCCAGACATCCAAACCTTCAAGGCTCCAGAAGACTTTGTGACAGTTTGCGATCGCCACAACATCCCGTACATGCTGAGTACTCCCACTGCAAACAGATTCAATGATTTGATGGAAACGTTATCCAGGTATTGTGAAGCTATTTTATCAGATAGACAATTAATGATGAAACTCAAGAGTAAGCAATATGACCTGTTCATCTTTGACTCCCTGGATCCCTGTGGCAGAGTGCTGGCTGACTACCTAGATGGTCTTTTCATCCCCCTGATGACAACAGGGCTTGGTCACATGGATGGTAACCCTCGTCCTCCTTCCTTTGTGCCCTCTGCCCTCTCCACTTTCACCCCTTCAATGACCTTCTACCAGAGAACTTTGAATCTGATTATGAAGGTCTTATACGACATCTTACCAATCCTTGCTGGATTTGATGAACCATTTGAGAAACTGAAACGAAAGTATGATGTAAATACAAGTATATCAATATCCACTACAAACAACAGGGCATCTCTGAAATTTGTGAATTCTGACTTTGCTTTTGAGTACCCAAGCCCTATTCAGCCTGACACCATCATGGTAGGGGGGTACTCCATCGATCCACCATCTCAACTTGAGGGGAGACTGAAAGCAATTATTGATAATGCAGGACCAAGTGGAGTCATAGTATTTAGCTTCAGTACATTGATTGGCCAATACGACTCGCATTACTTCAACATCTTTATGAATGCCTTTGCCAGAATACCTCAGACTGTCATATGGAGGAATGAGAATTCAAGCTTATCTCATGCAAATGTTCCTGATAATATTCACATGATGCAATGGATCCCCCAAAAAGCCCTTCTTGCCCATCCAAATACTCACATGTTCATCACTCATTGCGGCTTGAATGGAGCCATGGAGGCCGCCTACTTCGGAGTGCCAGTGATAGCCATTCCCATAGCAGATGACCAGTTCAATCACGCCAACAAACTAGTGAATCACCTAAAGATGGGCCTCCAAATAAATCTCAGGACTTTGTCTGCAAATGATCTTCACAAAGCAATCACAACCATCTTGAAAGACAATTCATACACCACTCGGGCAAAACAGGTATCCGCTGTATTCACGGACCAACCAATGGACAAGAAGGAGAAAGTCCGCTTCTGGGTTGACTGGGTTCTTCGACACAAAGGAGTGCCTCACCTAAGTTCAGTGGCCAACCAGCTGAGTTGGTACCAATACCATTCCATGGACTCTATCGTGGTAATTTCTGCCTTTATTGCATCAATGATCTGGTTGTTGAGCTTGGTCATCCGCTTTCTCTTCTCCACCCTCTTGATGAACTTAGAATGGTATAACAAAGAGTCCATCAACTCTCTTTCCAGTTACTGGGGTACTCCATCAAAGAAAGCTGATTGATTTTCATCTTTCTAACTGTTCCATTACGTCATGTACCATAATGAATAAATTGTTTATTGTATAACATTTGTTTGGGTTTTAATTGAGCAAAAAATAAAATAAAATTAATTTTTCAGTACGTGAAGGAATAAGCAAAGGAACCAAAAGACCGAAGATTGAGTTGCACTTATTTAATGGAAAAATTGCCAACTTTAATTTTAGTAAAAAAATTCATATTTTAGATCCTATCATCAAAGTAGTTGCGTTTAAAAAAAAAAAATCTGTTCAAAACAATCACGTTGAAACTTTGGTGAACAATTTTTTATTTGACATGGTAAATTCTTCCAAGGTCATTAATTTTCCTCGATCTCCCCATTATTTGTGACATGGACTGCCGTGGAGTTTAGAAAATCTCTATATATAACAGCTTTAAACAAACATTGATTGGAAAATAATATGAAATTAGCATTGGCAAGGTGGCTCTGTCAAAGAATCCTTGTAAACCTACTTATGTCACATGGTTTCTTGCCTCATTAGAGAGGCTATTTCACATTTTTGTTCCGTTGATCAAGATGGTAATTAGACAATGTATTAAGTTTCTTCTACCTTAAGTATGTCCCATAAAAGGAGATAATATGTAGATGCCAATGCCAGGAGTGAGTGGTTAGCGCGAGCATGATCGATTCAACATGATTTGTCATATCTGGTGGGTTCCCCTTCAATATTAAAGTAATGCCCTCCATAATTTCATAACGGGTACAGATCGAGCTTCAAACTTGGAGAAACTTGTTTGTCTGGACTGTAACAATTCTAACGGTGCTAAAAATAGTGTGAACCGACAACGCTGTTATGACGTGATGACGTATAGTCTCGTTCTGGTCCATTAGTCAAAAGGCAATGTTAGGACAATTTGCCAATGGATTACATGTATTTTTGAAATTTTGGCACACTTCTGTTTCGGCACATGTTGATGTGACGTCTGTGTAGACTAGTTTTAGGACAACTCTCTAGATATGGGAAGTGAGCTCCACTCGCCGCCTGCGGCGAAGGAGTGAAACGTTTTGATGAGGGGGGTTGTCACCATATTGATTGCAAATATTTTTAGTGCCATTTTTTCTGATGGCGTCATGAGGGTGAAATTGGTTACCAGGTGACCAAGTCTGAATTTCAGTACACTTATTGTGGCATCATCAAAACCCATTTTTCAATGACCTAGACCATAGACATATTCTGTCTGAAGTATAAACAGTATCCAAGGTCCAACTCAGAAATATGAATTTTCCCAACATTTTTCACGACATTTTTCAATCTGAGCCCCACACTCTTGATGATACACCAAAGTAGTTGGTGCCATTAGAAAGTATTTTTGATGGGCTCCTCATATATATTTTATTTGGGTATGCATGGCAACTAGTTGCTACAATAACATCGGTATGAAAAAAAAATAACGTTTTTTTTTTGTGTGTGAACTAGACTGAAGAGACTTAATTTAATTCACATTGCTTATTGTCTCTGAAGTATATCTTTTGATGGTCATATGACCTAAGAGGTCACATGATATTCTCAAGCCGTTTCCAATGTCAAACCTCAGAAATATGAATTTTCTCAACATTTTTCCATACTTTATTCAATCTGAGCGCAACACCCTGGATGCTAACCAAAGTGTTTGGTGCCATTAGAAAGTATTTTTGATTGGCTTTAACCTCGTATATATTTCATTTGGGTATCCATGGCAACTAGTTGCTAAGACAGTAAAGTTGGAATTTCGCAACAATGGCCGTGAAAAACTGACGTGGCTGCCACACTTGGAATTTTAATAGTGAAATAGACTGTGAAGAACTTAACACAATTCACCTGGCTTATTATCTCTAAAGTATATCATTTGATGGTCATGTGACCTCATGCTCAAGCAGTATCCAAGCTTAAACCTAAGAAATGTTGGTGTATTTTTCCAACATATTTTGTGACAATGTTGAACGTCAACTCAATCCTTGATGCTACAATAAAGTATTTGGTGTCATCACAAAATAATTTTTTTTGTTTGTTTTTCTTTAAGTATGGTGGCCGAGGAGTGGCAGTGCTTTTAATGATTATGTGCCTTCCCCAACATCATGTCAGAAGTAAATAATCTGGATTTTTGCTTATAGTGAATAAATGCACTTTAATCAATATGTGTTGAACATTGAAAAGGAAATTATGGAATCTGAAAGCATGTCTCCTACCTGCAAAGTATGCCCAAAGTTTCTAAAAAGAGGCTACGTCATAGCAACTCATAAGCTATTAATAATGCGTTTATTAAAATGCCTTTTTATACATTATTATACACTTTAGATTCATATGCAAGTTAGATTCATATGCAAGCAATTGAAAAAAGGGAAACAGTGTTGTAATTCCAAATCAGGTAAAAATAGTATTGTAACAGCAACATCAACTAGATTTCTGTTACTGGTGGACCAGCAACGAGGCTTCACCTATTGCCAGAGTTATATTGTAGGTCATAGAAAATTGACAGCATATTCCGAAACATCAAGTTTAAGCCTTAAGGTTATCTTCATCTCAATTCCACAACTTAATTAGGC
Organism: Alitta virens; assembly: GCA_932294295.1. Classification (NCBI taxonomy): domain Eukaryota; kingdom Metazoa; phylum Annelida; class Polychaeta; order Phyllodocida; family Nereididae; genus Alitta; species Alitta virens. The sequence goes on from OW028573.1 coordinate 50,992,273, forward strand.
AGGTCGAGATGCCAACTATGAATCAGCATAAGAAAACTTATATCATGTCATACACATATAATTCTCGGTCAATTTATGCCTCAACCATAAGGTTCACAATATCATGCCATGACCTAGTAAAAGGGCTTGGAATGGACTATCAAAAAATGTTTTCCAAGTTAAAAAAGGTTAATTAGGACTGGAGTTATGAATTTTTTTGTTAAAAGTACATTTCAAGGTCTGTGACCTTGAGCGTTTGACCTTTTGACCCAAATTTTTGCATGAATTTTGTTACACTGATGGGTTGACACTCCTATGAGTTTCGGTTCAATCCAAGCATTCTGTCTAGGGAAAAAAAATCCAAACTTAAACTTTCAGCTAAATTTTTTAGGATTTTTTCGATCTTGAAATTTTCAGGGTCGGGCGATCTTTTTAACCGAACGGGCTACAATCACATACTACATCTCATTTTAAAGAGGAGGAAATGAGCTTTCCAAATATCTCTATGCCAGTTCTGTAGCTCAATTAGAACCGGAGCTAGAGCCGATGGAAGTGCGGACACTGGTTCCGCCCAGCCAGATGACCATGCCAAAGTAGTGACACTAATTCTGATCTGTGACCTTGACCGTTTGACCTGGAGAACTCATGTTGCTCAGATTGTTTGCAGGGTATTAGGGCAACATCATATCCAAAGATCAGCCAAATCCAAACATTTCTACTACCTTAAAAAAAATCAAGAATTCAAAATATCAACTTTCATAGATTGTTTGACCTTAAATTTGACCTTGACATTTAGGTCAAATGTCAAAATTGACAGCAGATTCTGAAAGCCCATATGTGAATTGTAGGGGGTCACCCATGCTTGGCATTTGGCTAAAGTGAATATTTCTCAGTGAAAATGACCATTTTCACTATTTTTTTTACTCAAAAAACAGTTGTCCGAGTTTATGAATTTTTTAAAAATCAACATATTAATTTCTGTCAAAAGCGAATACATATCCGTATAGTACTGGTCAATATCTTCCAACACAAAAACTTTCAGCTCAAACACTTAATTCTAAGGTATTTTTGTGGCGGTGTGAAAATTGCTTGTTTTTCACATTTCGAAGGTCAAAATAACCTTGAAAATGACCTTCAAGGTCAAATTTGACACTTGATTTGGGGGTTTTGGGTACATGTTTGGGGTAGTTTACTATAGCATGTTATAACCTAAAACCAATATTTCATGGTGAAATGGACATGGGTACCTATTTTTCATAATTCAAAAATGTGAAAAACTCAATATTTCAAAAACCATTAATGACATCATCTTCATCTTTCACACTGCACTGGCCCCAAGTAAGGGGCAACTTTTAGCACCATCATTGGCTTCTTACAACTTCCGGTTTTGGCCAAGTCGAATCTAGACTGAAAATTGCTCCATGTTGCATTGCGGTATGTTCCGCATGAGTGATTCACAATTATGTAATGTCAAAACACTTTAAAACATATTTAATCACAAGATCCAAGACCATTAGTATTTAACTGCACTGGTTTAGAGGATATGCCAATTTTAAGTTCTTAAAATTTTGTACTAAAGGTGACCTGTGACCTTGAAAAATAGGTCAAGGTCACTCAAACTAGGTCAAAGTAATAAGGTCATCCTAGGGTACCTTGTGGTAAAGTTTGGTCCTCCAACTCTAAAATTTTGCCTGTAAATAATAATAATAACTAGATTTCTGTTACTGGTGGACCAGCAACGAGGCTTCACCTATTGCCAGAGTTATATTGTAGGTCATAGAAAATTGACAGCATATTCCGAAACATCAAGTTTAAGCTTTAAGGTTATCTTCATCTCAATTCCACAGCTTAATTAGGCAGGTCGAGATGCCAACTATGAATCAGCATAAAAAAACTTATATCATGTCATACACATATAATTCTCGGTCAATTTATGCCTCAACCATAAGGTCCACAATATCATGCCATGACCTAGTAAAAGGGCTTGGAATGGACTATCAAAAAATGTTTTCCAAGTTAAAAAAGGTTAATTAGGACTGGAGTTATGAATTTTTTTGTTAAAAGTACATTTCAAGGTCTGTGACCTTGAGCGTTTGACCTTTTGACCCAAATATTTGCATGAATTTTGTTACACTGATGGGTTGACACTCCTATGAGTTTCGGTCCAATCCAAGCATTCTGTCTAGGGAAAAAAAATCCAAACTTAAACTTTCAGCTAAATTTTTTAGGATTTTTTCGATCTTGAAATATTCAGGGTCGGGCGATCTTTTTAACCGATCGGGCTACAGTCAAATACTACATCTCATTTTAAAGAGAAGGAAATGAGCTTTCCAAATATCTCTATGCCAGTTCTGTAGCTCAATTAGAACCGGAGCTAGAGCCGATGGAAGTGCGGACACTGGTTCCGCCCAGCCAGATGACCATGCCAAAGTAGTGACACTAATTCTGATCTGTGACCTTGACCGTTTGACCTGGAGAACTCATGTTGCCCAGATTGTTTGCAGGGTATTAGGGCAACATCATATCCAAAGATCAGCCATATCCAAACATTTCTACTACCTTAAAAAAAATCAAGAATTCAAAATATCAACTTTCATAGATTGTTTGACCTTAAATTTGACCTTGACATTTAGGTCAAATGTCAAAATTGACAGCAGATTCTGAAAGCCCATATGTGAATTGTAGGGGGTCACCCATGCTTGGCATTTGGCTAAAGTGAATATTTCTCAGTGAAAATGACCATTTTCACTATTTTTTTTACTCAAAAAACAGTTGTCCGAGTTTATGAATTTTTTAAAAATCAACATATTAATTTCTGTCAAAAGCGAATACATATCCGTATAGTACTGGTCAATATCTTCCAACACAAAAACTTTCAGCTCAAACACTTAATTCTAAGGTATTTTTGTGGCGGTGTGAAAATTGCTTGTTTTTCACATTTCGAAGGTCAAAATAACCTTGAAAATGACCTTCAAGGTCAAATTTGACACTTGATTTGGGGGTTTTGGGTACATGTTTGGGGTAGTTTACTATAGCATGTTATAACCTAAAACCAATATTTCATGGTGAAATGGACATGGGTACCTATTTTTCATAATTCAAAAATGTGAAAAACTCAATATTTCAAAAACCATTAATGACATCATCTTCATCTTTCACACTGCACTGGCCCCAAGTAAGGGGCAACTTTTAGCACCATCATTGGCTTCTTACAACTTCCGGTTTTGGCCAAGTCGAATCTAGACTGAAAATTGCTCCATGTTGCATTGCGGTATGTTCCGCATGAGTGATTCACAATTATGTAATGTCAAAACACTTTAAAACATATTTAATCACAAGATCCAAGACCATTAGTATTTAACTGCACTGGTTTAGAGGATATGCCAATTTTAAGTTCTTAAAATTTTGTACTAAAGGTGACCTGTGACCTTGAAAAATAGGTCAAGGTCACTCAAACTAGGTCAAAGTAATAAGGTCATCCTAGGGTACCTTGTGGTAAAGTTTGGTCCTCCAACTCTAAAATTTTGCCTGTAAATAATAATAAGAATAATAATAATAATAATAATAATAATAATAATACCAAAAACAATAGTCTTCACCTAAGGTATTAGGTGAAGCCTAACTAGATTTCTGTTACTGGTGGACCAGCAACGAGGCTTCACCTATTGCCAGAGTTATATTGTAGGTCATAGAAAATTGACAGCATATTCCGAAACATCAAGTTTAAGCTTTAAGGTTATCTTCATCTCAATTCCACAGCTTAATTAGGCAGGTCGAGATGCCAACTATGAATCAGCATAAAAAAACTTATATCATGTCATACACATATAATTCTCGGTCAATTTATGCCTCAACCATAAGGTCCACAATATCATGCCATGACCTAGTAAAAGGGCTTGGAATGGACTATCAAAAAATGTTTTCCAAGTTAAAAAAGGTTAATTAGGACTGGAGTTATGAATTTTTTTGTTAAAAGTACATTTCAAGGTCTGTGACCTTGAGCGTTTGACCTTTCGACCCAAATATTTGCATGAATTTTGTTACACTGATGGGTTGACACTCCTATGAGTTTCGGTCCAATCCAAGCATTCTGTCTAGGGAAAAAAAATCCAAACTTAAACTTTCAGCTAAATTTTTTAGGATTTTTTCGATCTTGAAATATTCAGGGTCGGGCGATCTTTTTAACCGACCCGGCTACAGTCAAATACTACATCTCATTTTAAAGAGGAGGAAATGAGCTTTCCAAATATCTCTATGCCAGTTCTGTAGCTCAATTAGAACCGGAGCTAGAGCCAATGGAAGTGCGGACACTGGTTCCGCCCAGCCAGATGACCATGCCAAAGTAGTGACACTAATTCTGATCTGTGACCTTGACCGTTTGACCTGGAGAACTCATGTTGCTCAGATTGTTTGCAGGGTATTAGGGCAACATCATATCCAAAGATCAGCCAAATCCAAACATTTCTACTACCTTAAAAAAAATCAAGAATTCAAAATATCAACTTTCATAGATTGTTTGACCTTAAATTTGACCTTGACATTTAGGTCAAATGTCAAAATTGACAGCAGATTCTGAAAGCCCATATGTGAATTGTAGGGGGTCACCCATGCTTGGCATTTGGCTAAAGTGAATATTTCTATGTGAAAATGACCATTTTCACTATTTTTTTTACTCAAAAAACAGTTGTCGGAGTTTATGAATTTTTTAAAAATCAACATATAAATTTCTGTCAAAAGCGAATACATATCCGTATAGTACTGGTCAATATCTTCCAACACAAAAACTTTCAGCTCAAACACTTAATTCTAAGGTATTTTTGTGGCGGTGTGAAAATTGCTTGTTTTTCACATTTCGAAGGTCAAAATAACCTTGAAAATGACCTTCAAGGTCAAATTTGACACTTGATTTGGGGGTTTTGGGTACATGTTTGGGGTAGTTTACTATAGCATGTTATAAGCTAAAATCAATATTTCATGGTGAAATGAGCATGGGTACCTATTTTTCATAATTCAAAAATGTGAAAAACTCAATATTTCAAAAACCGTTAAAGATATCAACTTAAACGGTTCTATCAGCACTGGCCCCAAGTGAGGGGCAACTTTAGGCACTATCATTGGCTTCTTACAACTTCCGGTTTTGGCCAAGTCGAATCTACACTGAAAACTGCTCCATGTTGCATTGCGGTATGTTCCGCATGAGTGATTCACAATTATGTAATGTCAAAACACTTTAAAACATATTTAATCACAAGATCCAAGACCATTAGTATTTAACTGCACTGGTTTAGAGGATATGCCAATTTTAAGTTCTTAAAATTTTGTACTCAAGGTGACCTGTGACCTTGAAAAATAGGTCAAGGTCACTCAAACTAGGTCAAAGTAATAAGGTCATCCTAGGGTACCTTGTGGTAAAGTTTGGTCCTCAAACTCTAAAATTTTGCCTGTAAATAATAATAATAAGAACTAGATTTCTGTTACTGGTGGACCAGCAACGAGGCTTCACCTATTGCCAGAGTTATATTGTAGGTCATAGAAAATTGACAGCATATTCCGAAACATCAAGTTTAAGCTTTAAGGTTATCTTCATCTCAATTCCACAGCTTAATTAGGCAGGTCGAGATGCCAACTATGAATCAGCATAAGAAAACTTATATCATGTCATACACATATAATTCTCGGTCAATTTATGCCTCAACCATAAGGTTCACAATATCATGCCATGACCTAGTAAAAGGGCTTGGAATGGACTATCAAAAAATGTTTTCCAAGTTAAAAAAGGTTAATTAGGACTGGAGTTATGAATTTTTTTGTTAAAAGTACATTTCAAGGTCTGTGACCTTGAGCGTTTGACCTTTTGACCCAAATTTTTGCATGAATTTTGTTACACTGATGGGTTGACACTCCTATGAGTTTCGGTTCAATCCAAGCATTCTGTCTAGGGAAAAAAAATCCAAACTTAAACTTTCAGCTAAATTTTTTAGGATTTTTTCGATCTTGAAATTTTCAGGGTCGGGCGATCTTTTTAACCGAACGGGCTACAATCACATACTACATCTCATTTTAAAGAGGAGGAAATGAGCTTTCCAAATATCTCTATGCCAGTTCTGTAGCTCAATTAGAACCGGAGCTAGAGCCGATGGAAGTGCGGACACTGGTTCCGCCCAGCCAGATGATCATGCCAAAGTAGTGACACTAATTCTGATCTGTGACCTTGACCGTTTGACCTGGAGAACTCATGTTGCTCAGATTGTTTGCAGGGTATTAGGGCAACATCATATCCAAAGATCAGCCAAATCCAAACATTTCTACTACCTTAAAAAAAATCAAGAATTCAAAATATCAACTTTCATAGATTGTTTGACCTTAAATTTGACCTTGACATTTAGGTCAAATGTCAAAATTGACAGCAGATTCTGAAAGCCCATATGTGAATTGTAGGGGGTCACCCATGCTTGGCATTTGGCTAAAGTGAATATTTCTCAGTGAAAATGACCATTTTCACTATTTTTTTTACTCAAAAAACAGTTGTCTGAGTTTATGAATTTTTTAAAAATCAACATATTAATTTCTGTCAAAAGCGAATACATATCCGTATAGTACTGGTCAATATCTTCCAACACAAAAACTTTCAGCTCAAACACTTAATTCTAAGGTATTTTTGTGGCGGTGTGAAAATTGCTTGTTTTTCACATTTCGAAGGTCAAAATAACCTTGAAAATGACCTTCAAGGTCAAATTTGACACTTGATTTGGGGGTTTTGGGTACATGTTTGGGGTAGTTTACTATAGCATGTTATAAGCTAAAATCAATATTTCATGGTGAAATGAGCATGGGTACCTATTTTTCATAATTCAAAAATGTGAAAAACTCAATATTTCAAAAACCGTTAAAGATATCAACTTAAACGGTTCTATCAGCACTGGCCCCAAGTGAGGGGCAACTTTAGGCACTATCATTGGCTTCTTACAACTTCCGGTTTTGGCCAAGTCGAATCTACACTGAAAACTGCTCCATGTTGCATTGCGGTATGTTCCGCATGAGTGATTCACAATTATGTAATGTCAAAACACTTTAAAACATATTTAATCACAAGATCCAAGACCATTAGTATTTAACTGCACTGGTTTAGAGGATATGCCAATTTTAAGTTCTTAAAATTTTGTACTCAAGGTGACCTGTGACCTTGAAAAATAGGTCAAGGTCACTCAAACTAGGTCAAAGTAATAAGGTCATCCTAGGGTACCTTGTGGTAAAGTTTGGTCCTCAAACTCTAAAATTTTGCCTGTAAATAATAATAATAAGAATAATAATAATAATAATAATACCAAAAACAATAGTCTTCACCTAAGGTATTAGGTGAAGCCTAATAATAATAATAATAATAATACCAAAAACAATAGTCTTCACCTAAGGTATTAGGTGAAGCCTAACTAGACTTGCAATTGTCCCTGACAATTACGATAAACTTTCCTTTCCTTTAACTTTCATAACCTTTTTCTTTCTCATATAAATACTACAAATAACCTAACAAAGAAGCCGGTAGTATTTGTGCTCTGATCATTCCTGAAGCGTTATGATTTTTCAAAATGACAACAATTTATTAAGGCACTAAATCCTAAGAAATCACTGTCTTATCCTCTGAGACTATTCATAAATGAACAGACAACTGTAATGGTGATGACCTTTCAAAAAATGTTTTTCAGAAAGCTGTACTCTTCATAGGACCCAGGTTCAAAACGCCTGAAAACTGCATATATAGGACACGCTGTGACCTTGACCCTGTAACCCAAAATTCTGAAATAACTCACATTTGTAAAGCACATGTATATACACTCCTGTGAATTTTTTTGGTTCAATCTATCAACAACATTTTGGTCTTAGTAAGCAATTCAGGCTTTAAGAGTGATAAAAAAATTTTAGGACCTAAGCTGTTTGATGAAGGTAATTGCCCTATTACGGTAATGTAGTACTACCCAGAGGACATATATGTGCAAAATATGAATGAAATTGAAGACTTTCTTCCTGCTTTTTTGGGGCGAGAAACATAAATTTACTAACATTCATTGTAAAAATTGCTGACTCAGCCGTCCAGGGAGGTAGGTAGGTAGGTCTCCCCATTGGATAACATGGGAAAGAGAATTTTGCCTCAAGTTTCAAAACTAATTAAGGTTGGTGAATAGACAAGGTGTCCTATGTAATCTCCTAATTTTTCTCTGCATAATGACACCAGTTGGATGAAATTTGGTTGAATAGAACTGGAGTTAAAAATTATTGAAATTTGGACTGAAAAAAAATTCCAGGGCCTAAGGTGTTTAATCAAGGCCCTTGCCCTTCTACATTTACATAGTACTCCCTAGAGGACATATGTGTGAAAAGTATGAAGAAAATTGAAAAAGTCTTTCCTACTGTTTTTGGGGCAAAACACGTAAACCTGCTAACATTCATTGTAAAAATTGCTGACTCAGCGGTCCAGGGTTCTGGGAGGTAGGTAGGTCAGCAATTCAGTGATAAAAAAATTCTAGGACCTAAGCTGTTTGATGAAAGTAATTGCCCTTTTACAGTAATGTAGTACTACACAGAGTACATATATGTGCAAAATATAAATGAAATTGAAGACTTTCTTCCTGCTTTTTTGGGGTGATGCACATAAACTTCCTAACATTCATTGTAAAAATTGCTGACTCAGCGCTTCAGGGTTGGTAGGTCTTCCCATTGGATAACATGGGAAAGAGAATTTTGGCTCCAAGTTCGAAACTGGTAAAGGTTGGTGAATAGACATTTTATCCTAGGTAAAGGCCTAATTTTTATCTACATAATGACACCAGTTGCATGAAATTTGGTTGAATAGAAATGGAGTTAAAAATTATTGAAATTTGGAATGAAAAAAATTCCAGGGCCTAGGGTTTTTAAGCAAAGCCCTTGCCCTTTGACATTTACATAGTACTCCTTAGAGGACATATCTGTAAAAAAAATGGTGAGAATCCAAGCAGTTCTTCTAGTGTTTTTAAGACTTTTTCATTTTGAGAAAATCAAAAAGTGACAAAAAATTTTCAATGTCTGACGCTTTTCCAAACGGAAGTACCTAGAGCATATTACTATACATTCCTAAAAAGAGAACATTTCAAGGATTCTAAATATGTCTTTGAGATTCATGTATCTCAATTTGGAGCCGAGATATAAGCAGTCAAAAAATGCAACTTTGGACCCCTGTACCACCTAGACCACTTTACCAAATGGGCTCATTTTTTGCATGGTAGTTGTCCTAGGATAGGACTATACAAGTGTGAAATTGCAAGTCAATATCATTATTCCTTCTATGGTTTTCAAAAAAAATTTCATGAAAATTTCGAACTACTTTTTTTAAAGAATTCATAGTTCAGTCAGCAGGCTCACAATTTGGCTCAAACTCCTTTCTGCACTGCGTATTTGTCTAAGGTATCTTGAGAAAAATTCCCATGGAATTATCTCTGCCCAGTTTCCTGAAACCGTGCTCTTAAATTTGTTTTTTCTTTTGTAAATTACGCAGAAGTGTCATGAAATTTGGTCATGAAATTTGTGCTGTTCAAAGCGCGCTCTGGCTGTCTGTGCACTCTTGAAGTGCCAAAGCCCTCTCTTTATTAGTTTCTGAGTAATAAGCCTTTACTTCTTCAGAAGAATAATAATAACTAGAAAACTGAAACTGCTGAACAGTTTCGAGGCTTCACCTGCATTCTGATTGCAGAAAGTATAACTTGACGAAGAGAAATTAAGTCAAAGAAATAAGCGCTGTTTGCAAGGCATTAGATTTGTTGCAGTGGTAGGACCAGCAAGCTACCATTGAGCAAGGGCCATCTCCGAAGACTTCGCTGCATGTCGGCCGCGATAGCAAAACCGCCACAGCAACCACGACACCCCACAGGAATTGAGCTGACTTCCTGCCACAAGCGGCTTTTCAAACAGCATCAGAATCTGTGAGGTACAAGCAAAGATACATATGTTCAAAGTGGGCAGCCTCGGCCAGACCGCCAACCTTCCCCTCATTCCAGACGCCCCTCATGTTTTACACATGATAAAGATATGGATCTGCCCCTGAATTCAGTGCAATGCAATTTATGACATGACATTCAATGATGCATTTCACCCCTGCTTGCCTGTTTGGTGCACACAATTGACAATTCAGTGATAGTGCAATATGACAACACAGTATCCATGCTTGGTCAAGTCCCCACTGACCACCGTCCACTACTGGAATGTAACCAAATGTAAACAATTAGTAGTTTATGCTTTCCTACAATGTTATCTCCAGTGTCACCTTGACCTGCCAACCGAGCAACCGAACAGCAGCACCAGCCAAGTCCAAGCCCATCACAACACAGCTACCATTGCAAGGCCACAACAGTCCCGCAGCATCCAACCAAAACAAATCGCAGACTGACCGCCAGCCTCTCGCTGTGGGGCACCCTCGCCACAAATTTCCTATTATTTTCACACAGCCACCTACCCTGCTACCAGCCCCCCAGAACCGCAACTCAGCAAGGAGAAATTAAGTCAAACAAATAATGACTGTTTGAAAGGCACTAAATTTATTAGGACAGGCAGGGACCATGGCAATGAAATGATGGATGAAACAATCCAACTTAGGCTTAACTGGAAACTGAACCATGGATAATTTTGCCATTTTCCAGGAATTTTTCCTTATAGAAATTTTAAGTCAATTATCCTTTGGCCACTAACAGTTGCCATAACTTTAGTAACTTCATTTCCAATGTTGTGGTCTCCAAGGAGGTCTTTCGAGACAAAATATTCTTCACCCTCTGTATCAAGCACAGCTGCAGTGTTGGATTCACTGAAATTAATGTGAATATGAAATTTTTGTTGACAGTTAATAATTTTCATAATAGAAACATACAGGGATTCTTATTGAGGTTTCTGTGTGCGAATGGTGCACTGTAAAATACATAAATGTGAGAATGCTGATACATTATACTGAATGATGATTCTCAACAATTTAAGTATATAACATTAAAGTTCATTACAAATGACTTAGCTTTTTTTTTTTTTTAATTAGTCTGGATATAATTTGTGCTAATTGCTATTATATTTTTGTAAGTTGATGATAGGAATCAATAAAGCTATCAATAACATGAGATCTAGAATGATTTATGTAAACAGGGAAGTGGTAATGAAAGCTGCTGTCTTTTAATACTTACTCATTGATTTCAATGGCAATAAGCTGGATGTGCTTTTCCTGCACTTCATTTTCTTCTTCCTGTTGAGATAAAAAAAATTTATTTGTTTGTGAGACATTATTGGCATGTCATTTTATTGTAGAAAGTGAATTTATAATTTGTACGAGGTTGAGAATTGATTTTGACTCCTATGACTTTAAAATATTACCTATATGATCATAAAATTAGGTCAAGATGACTCATCTTTCAACTCATTCTAGGTGCCTAGCTTTAAGTGTAATGTTGTCAAAACATTGATATAATTTTGAAAATGTATGCTTTTGGTTGCCAAAAACTATATGAAGAGTTAACAATTATACAGATGTTATTACCTTTAGTTTTGTGATATCTGTGGCTTTGCACTGAATTTTCTCATTGAACTTCTCTGTTTCTAAATTTGTGATTGTTATCCTTTGTCCCCGGTGTACAGACTTCAGGTCCTCCGTCCACTTTTCACCCCAAAATTTTATATCAATGGATGTGGCATCACCTGTTGTATCCTGGAGACGCATGTCCGTACGTGTCCAGTTAGGGCCTCTCTTTGGTGGGCTCACCTATAGTAAAGACCAAAATAAAACTATAAAGAAATACTGAAGCAGTAAATGATTGTGTTGCTTTTTTAGTTAATGTATTACTGGGTTTTGTGTTTTTTAGATATATAGAATAATAGATGAAGATGAATTTCATGATGGTAGTCATAAAAATTGCAGTTTTATGATAAATTAATTGAGTCTCACTTGCGAATTAGGCTAATAATGAAATGTAAATTCATAGGAGGTTAATTTTTTGCTATTTACGTTTATTTTATTGCCTATTAATATATTATTGAACTTATATAAAACTTACTGCAACAACAGCTCCAGTTAAGGAGAGTCTTCTTTTGAGTGGGCTGTGTAATGCTGTTGTGATAGTTACCACTTCTGCATTGAGATAGGTATTGACCTTTTCCTTGTGATACGCAAAAGGCATGCGCGAAAAGACCTGCAGAGTTAAAAAATAGCCATTAAAAGTTATGAATATAGTGCTATCAGAGTGGGACATTGGGAGAGAAATAATGCAAGCCATTATGCGGTAGGGTGGATGCTTTGCTGATGAGTAATTAAGATGTTTGCCAAACAACTATTTTTTTACCATTTATCCCAAATATTTTTTGCTAATACTGGTATTTCATGTAGATGTCCCGCATTTTCATCCCCTCAGCAAAATTAAAATCCGCTGCCATCGAAGGCTCCAACTTCAAATTATCTATAATAAATCAATATAGTGACAAATCAAATTGAAGATCTACATACCTTAGTTGCTTGATTTATGAAAACCGAGATTTTTGTTGCTTCTTGAGTGTTTGAAACCTCATAACGTGCATCCTTCAAAAGGTAAAATGAATTGCTCTTCAATTTTTGGTGCATTTTTTCCGAAATGACTACATCTATGATATTTCCCTCCATATCAATACCATTGGTTAGGTAACTCGCCTTAGCATGAACCAAATCCTTGAAAATAAATATGTGTACGCTTGGTGATGGAGTGTTTGAAGCCATAGCTGCGCTGCACAATCGTTACACGTTACACGAGTATCGTCTGCTATCTTCCATGTGCTTTGCAGCCGGGTTTTTCTGTCACGTGATGTGTAAGACAAGTCAAAACGTCCGATTTCCGAAATGTCCTAGCAGGATAAATGCTGTCAAAACGGCATAAGTAGGCAGAACCGTTTTCGAGTAGGCAATATTGCTAAACATGAAGCCAAATCTTTTTATTATATGTTGTAAGTTGTAACAAAGGAAAAAAGAACGCTTGGCCCGACATGGCCCGCAGTTTACAGATCCTGTCTCTCATGCGGGCTACACTGCCGGTTCTGTCCGCCAGATTTCCTGTCAATGCCAGCACAGCAGATAAAGTTGTCATGACAATAAAAGTGTCGGGAGGTAAGCAAATCTTATTAATATGTTTGCTAAAATTCTATACTACATTGTAAGCAGGTTGTGCAGTGCCAAAATTCCCCCCAGGCGTCGCCACTAGCTATCCCACAAAAACACTTTGTTTACATGGCTGACTGACCAATTGAATGGAAAAGCTCTCTTGTCGTTGTGCTCGAATTCTTTGCACTAACCAAGGGGGGCACCCAAGGCTAAATCAGTTAAAAATTAAGCGTGATAAGCCTGATAGACAAGGTACAATTTGGGAGCCTGGATGCTGTTGTGTGCAGGAGTCATTTCACTGAATATAGTTATGTCCAGACAAGTTACCATAGTAAGAATGAATTAGGAGATTGAGAGGTGCACATGCCTGTTGTGTTATTATTACAATTCATTTAATTTGTAATACACATTGTATGGTACACACCATAGCAGTAAGATAATCTCAGATATATTAAGTTCTATTTGTTCACGGATTTTTCATGTATATACCTGTACATGCACCTATTGACAGTTATACACAGCAGTAATGGTTTTAATGTATTCATTTTTTCACAGTGTACGTTAATCCCTACTAGTCAATGACATTGATGTATGTTGACTTGTAATTTGACAGGTATGGTCTCTGCTAAGCGACAGTTGAAGCAGAATGATGTGCCTACTGTTTTTGCATTGCGCAAACATGACAGCCTGGAACTAAAAAAAAGAAACTTGCGAATGTTGAAGAGGCAAGTCACTGCTGAAGAGGAAGAAGCAGAGGCAAGGCTGGCTGTTGAAAGCCTAAGTCATGAGGAATTGATGACCATATGGAAGAAATACATCCAGGTGCGTGTCTATACTTTCATCATCTATTCTGTATTTATTATTTTGATAGAGTATATAATGCTCTGTCATCATTCGATAATATGGTTATTTTATCTTGCAGGTGAGGATAACACAGACTCAGTTCTAGAGTTATTGTAGATGGTACGGAATGCCCAATTATGAAACCAAAGCAACCTGTGGCCCAGCAAGCTACCTGTTCTACATGCAAAAACTGGAACACAGTTAAAGTTTTAGTGGGTATTACTCCTGCAGCACTTGCGTCCTATGTTTCCTAGCCTACGGTGGATCCAAAAGTGACAGACAGATTTGCGAACGATCTGGTTTGCCCACAATTTGTGATCCTGTTGATGAAATTATGGCAGATTAAGGTTTTAATGTCGAGGACTTTTTCTTGCGATACCAAGTCCGCCTGAACATTCTGACTTTTGTCAAGAAAAGGAACAGACTCACTGCGAAAGATGTCAAGAAGGACCGTAAGATAGCCTGCAAGAGAATACATGTAATGACCAAAACTTATGATTCCTGTATTTTTACTCTGCAACTTTAGAAAATGCATCATAGCTGATGATACTTGATGATAAGAAACAGTACTTTTTTATGAGTTTATTTTCTGTAACATGACAACAACATGTACGACAATGTCTAATAGACCTTCAATTACTTCAATATAGCACTTTAAAAAATTTGTCACGTTCTGAGCATAAATCAGATGAGATAAAATGACTACAAAGTAGACTAGCAGTTAAATCTGGTGAGATACAGTGAGGACAAAGTAGAAGTACAGACTGACCAGCATTTTTACTAGTAGGAGATAAATCTGACATTATGTGATACAATGACTACAAGAGGAGTACTTGGCTAGTAAAATATGAAATGTATTATGTTGACAAGTTTTCTATGTCACATCATAACATGCATTTTTCACTTTAGATTGTAAAATATTATGTGTCTTAACAGGCACATTAATAAAGTATTTTTTAACAATAATAAAGTACTTATCGAACTGAATGTTCAATGGATTGTGAATACTAAATTTATAGATAAATCATAGTCATAATTAACAATGAATGGTTTAGAACTGGGCAACCCTTCTAAGGTCATATTATCTCTGCTGGAGGCACAGATCTAATTAACATGAATTAAGTCAAATTGTTGGTTTTCTTTATAAGTTTATTATTGGTGTCCAGTCAAGTCACTTTAATTGTTCAGAGCTACAATTACTAATATAAATTTATTTTAAAAGTTAATTGTTGACAGGCATGATGATAGTTTTGTTAAAGTCAAGGCAACGTTGTGTTATAACATCACTTTCATTGTTAACTTAATTTTTACTACACAAATTTATGTTGCGGCAATGGTGAAAATTTTTGCAGTCATCAAAACACAACATTGATAAAATGTAGAATTGTTCTTTTGGATCATTTTATACTTTGTATGTTTAGTTGCTTATTTCAATCAATTTAAACACATGAGATATGCATACTCCATGATGATACCCAGAATACAATTTTTTTGATTCAGACAACCAATCAATTACACAGAAAATCATCTGGAGACAATCTTGGTTGCACCACAAACTTAAGTCCAGAGAATGAGGCTACATGGATCAACTGCTGTAATACTGTCACAGCAATTAATGTATCAGAAAAAAAGACAAGAGAAAGAAGTATTGCATAAATTAGTTTCACTTCTGCTTTTTACATTACCATTTATAATGAACTGATAGTACAATTATAAGCATATCTGATATTAAAATGTAATCTAACCTTAAACCATTGGTGTCAAAAGTGATTAGGTGCTTCTTAACACATAAATGTCCTTCAACCTTTAACCATAAAAATTCCTGGTGAAAAACTGTTTCTTGGTATTATTTTTTTTTTGAAAATAGCCATTTCTCATATTTAAACGGTCAAAGTGATCTTTAAAATTCAAATGAGTCTATGTTTAGAAATCAATATTAACTGTTCATGCAATCAATAAATGTTCATAATCACAATGTTCAGTTGACCATTTTGTAAACAAGAATATAAGCAAGTGATGATGATAAAGGTACAGTGGTTTTTCTAATGTACCGATCATCACATTTATACCAAGTGATCCTGGGTGGAATCTTTATCAATGCGGTGTAATGCCCTTTTTGTCTTGATCCGGCATGATTTACAATTGCTGTTAGTTCATAGTGGGTGTTATTCTGAGTAAATATATGTCGTGTAAGTGTCATTTTCTTCTCATTTTTCTCAACGCCAATAAATCTCACTAGAAGTGCAAAGAGAATAGGTGGACAATGAGTCATTTCTGTTGTGCATGTAGTGTAGAGAGAGGGACAATAGGCGCATCTGATGTCAGTTTGATGTGTAGGTTGCTCGACAATTATGCCCATGCTATTAAGATAAACACTGGCAAATCTAACAAAATCATAACGGGTAGTCACTGAGTGGCACTGTTCACATGTTTGCGTAATTGTGTATTGAGCAACTACTTTGTTTGTAACAGGTGAAGGATTTTGATCACAGTACTCTAACCATGTTGTGGGTTGACCTTGGAATGGTAAAGGTTGAACATGTGATTGCAACAAATGTTCATTGTGTATTTGCTGAAGCAGCCAGGTCAAATATTCATGTGCATCTTGTTGCACAGTTGTTGGCCATATATACATTTGGGGAAGATTAAAGAGCTCATTTGGTGTAATGGAACGTTGTCGGGTAGAATAGAGCTTTTGCTTGAGCAGATGCATAGTGCTCGACACTGTTTGGCTGCTTTCAAATAATGGCTGAAGATTTGGTATTGAGAACAAAACTTGTAAGATACTGTTTACAAAACAAGTATTGCCAAGATTGTTCAGTCCAGCAGGAATTCTAGACATGGATGGCATGTACAAGTTTCCAGTCGTTTCATTGTTCAATGAGTTTTGACAAGTTGATGAACATTGCTTTTGAGTCACATTTGTTGTGCCTGCTATGTGTTCTAAGTCGGCCATTGTTGATGAACTTGGTGGTTCAGTGTAGTTATCTGTTGCATGCAAGTTTTCAGTTGGCTCAAGGTTAACAGTTGGCTTATGACAAGTTGCTACATTGTGTCCTTTTGGACTATCACATGATTTCAGTGTTTGAGCATTGTTAGTTGCAGTCATGTTTGTAGTATGCAACTCCTCTTCTGTGCTAGGCAATGCTAGTGTAACTTTGACAGCATCATGGTCAGAAAAATAGGTAGGAACTATTTGGCATGTGACCATCATATTTGTCTTAGTGTAGACAGCATCAAGTAAGGATCCAAAGCGAGATGTTGCATTTCTGACATGTTGTATGTAGTTGTACTCTTGAGTGAAAATATCATGAATGTGGTGCTTGGAGTCATTTAGCAAATTCTCATTGAAGTCTCCTGCAACTACAGTACTGTCATATTGTGTTGTGCCAATGAAATTCAATAAGCAACGTAATTTACTTAGAAAAGTATCCACGTTCTGTGCAGGAGATTTGTAGATGCTAACAATTACACATTTCATTCCAGTGTCAGATGTCACATCGACAGCTACATGCTCAATATCTGTCACATTTGTTTCCAATTTGTTAGTCACCAAAGGTTCTCGTACATATACTGCCACACCACCTCTGCCTTTGTTGTCTGGTCTGTCTTGCCTGTAAAATGCATAATTGTCTATATTGACAGTGGCATTTCCATATTGTGTCTTGAGCCAAGTTTCATTAATCATCAGGACATCTACATGCATTTCTTCATAGTTACTGATATCCAAAACTTTTGAATGGAGGCCTTGGACATTGTGGTGCACAATTGAAAATAATGTGTTACTTGCAACCTGATTTTCATTGAGTTGTGGCACAGTTGCCATGTTCTGCATATTTGTGTGTATCTCTTCACATCTGTAGATCCTAGTAGGATCGTAGTTCTTGATGAAAAGGCCTTGCATGCTTGTTACACGACTGAGAGCTACATAAGCCTGACCTGGAGCAAAGATACCAGCCATGTCTACTACACACTTTTGCACTGTTGCACCCTGAGTTTTATGGATAGTCACTCCATAACAAAGTTTCAGAGGGAACTGCTTCCTAGTGACATTCTTTTTATGTGCCATAACTTCTTCATGCAATTTGATCAGTACAGCATTTGGGACTTGCAATTCAGATCTGTGATTTCTTCCGACTCGTGCATTGTCAAATCTGACAAAGATTCTGGGATGGCCATTATCACATGACTGATCAATACGAACAACAGTTCCAAAAGCTCCATTCACTAGCCCATCAGCAGTGTCAATGTTTCTGGTTAACATTACACGAGCACCATTTGCCAACTGCAAGGTGTCAGGAAGGTCATCACTTGCACCTTTGGACGCTTGAGGGAGCTTTGTCAGTTTACCTCTTGCAGCATCTTTAGCATAATCAGTAGCTTCATAAGCTACTATTCCAGTACATAATTTGCTCAACATTTCTGTATTGTGTTTGTCTACACTTTTGTTTTTGGCAAACACATACAAAGCATCATTTGGCATATCATCAGTTACTCTGCACTGCAAGGAATGAGCGTACTTCTCCATTAGTGGTTCACCTTTAGGTTGTTGACGGAGTGCATTCAATAACTCTGCAAAATATTGATCGTCCTTCTGTCTCATGATTTCTGTCAATTCAACCATTCTGAATAGATCATGCCACAAGTCAATACCCATACTACAGTCAGGCTTCATGAGTGACTTTGCTCGAACAGGTGGTAACTGGTAAAAATCACCCACAGCAAGTATGGACACATTTCCAAACCAGGAGTCCTTGTCTGCAAATCTGACCTGTTTGATTTGTCTCAGTCGCCCATGCACATATGCCAGGAGCTTGTGGTCTACCATTGAAATTTCATCAATTATCAGCAATTTCAAATTGCCCAATGTAGATATCAGTGTGTTCAGTGTGTCGTCACTGAGAGGTTCATAACGATGGGTTAGGTTTCTGGGAATTTTGAGCGCAGAATGCAATGTAAACCCACCTATGTTAAAAGCAGCGGTGCCAGTGGGAGCTGTTAGCAAAACGGTAGTGTCAAGAGGGCTTTCTCCATTTCTCAGTAATTTGCTTGCCTCATTGTAAATGCATTTGATTAGGTGTGATTTTCCACATCCAGCTCCTCCCGTTATGCATAGCATAAATGGTTGCATTTGGTTTCCCTGACTTTCATTTACACACCACTGACGAATATAGTAGAATACCTGTTGCTGTTTTGCATTCATTGTTCGTAGTTGCTCTCTGGTGGAAGCACCAAGCAGTTCTACCGAGCATAGTGAATTTGCCGCAGTATTTCGTACTGATTTGCCATTGAGGTCAGGTATGTCATCAGTTTCATAAGACTCATCGCATGCAACATGCTCGGCCATACTCTCAATGCGTTCCTGTTCTGACATAGGGCCTATGTTCGCCCAAGCATCTTCAAGACATCCATGCTGTTGAATTTGCTGCCATGCCTCTTGCAAATGTTCATCAAGACATTCATAGTCTGCCCTATTTTCATTGACAATTGTCATTACTGGCTGAACTTCATCAGTTGGAATCAATCTTACTGCACCAGCATTATGAAATTCCTCATATGATTCGAAATGTTCAGGTTTAAGAGCATGTTCCGACCTGTGTGGCAAGTACAGTTTCAAGAGCGACTTGTAGTGCTTTTCTGGTTCCTTTGTCAAAGAAAACTTCGGGAAACGAACTACAGCAGGAGGGGATTTTGTGCGTTTCATAATGTAACCAAGACCATGTTGCAAAGCATGAACATTAATGTTGTTTCTTGCAATTGCAGCTTCTCCTTCTGCATTTGAAATGAAACGATACTGTGATGCAAATGTTGCTTGACACATTCTTTCAAATTCATCAGTAATTGGTCTGGCTTTGTACTTGTCATAGAGACATGCAACCCAGATGTCGTCACTATCTCCATCGTATGATGCCTTATTCATAATCTGCATCAAGGGCTTTGACAATCTGACTTGATTATCATCAGTGGACACAAACACTGTATTCCTGGATGATTCTTTTAGATTCAAACCAGTTGTACGGACTACTGCTTCTTGAACTGAAACTTCCCGGTTTTCAAAATACACAAAACCAAGTTTTTTCATTTGTGCCTTCAGATCACCACTGTTAGGGTCACTGTCCATTTCAAGCTTTGCTTCTCGTAGCAATTCGCCTAGTTCATGCTCAGATTTGCTGATGTAGCTCAGAATGTACATCACACAGCTATATGCATCCATGACAAATTGGATATCCATATTAGCATCCCAGGCGGACAAGATTTTCTCAGAATATGAATTTGTCCATACATCCTTGACGTCTCTTTGCAAGTATACTGATGGCTTCTTTGCAACAAGTGACATTGCTTCCAGCAATTCGTTGTGGTTGGCAAACCCGACTTTGTTCAGTACCTCTTGTGATGAGAAACTATTGGAATTGTCATTCAGTATTTCTGACAGCTTTTGCAAGGAGGCTTGTGCAAGAGCTTTGATCGTTGTCACTGGACTGTGTGATAGAGCTTGCTGTCGTTCTTCCTCAGTTTGTGGCTCTGTCTTTGGTCTGACAATGCTGGTACGTTCCATGATAGGCCTCGGAAAATTAAATCTACAAGGTTTCTTTCCTTTCTTGCATGACCTTGTGTGTGAACTACTGTGCGTTTGAACCTGCTTGACTACATCATGTAATTCATGTGACTCATCTACATTACGCTCACTGACATATTGGTCTATGAAGGAACAAACAGTCTCATCAGGGTCAATGCCAAACTTTGGAGCATTTTCAATCCAAAATAGGCAATGGATATGAGGGGCACCCCTATGCTGAAATTCTATCCGGAAGAAGTGGTCTGTGATTTTGCCAATAAGATTTCTCGGACTTTTCAGAAGCCGCATCAAACTGTTTACTCTGTGATAGAACATTCTTACAGTAGTTACAGGATTGCTACGTAAAATGTCGCATCTTTCTGGGAAGTCAAGTGAAAAAAAGTCAACTTCTCGTCCATTTTGTCTTGCTATAGTTTCTACTATGTTTGCCCACCGTGATGTTTCTGCAGCACTGAATGTACAGAACCATGTAGGAATGCCAATCTGGCGAATCATAGCAAATAAATCATTCATGACTTTCTTCCAATACTGAGGACTACCACGTAGAGAATCCATGTGCTTGAAAGCCTGATTTGAGTTCATGAGTTTCAGCAACTGATCTGTGTCTGCTATCATGGAAGCTGTGATTTTTTGCCCACCTTTGGACTGACTGCATTTTCTACTTTGTATGCTAATGCCCGACAGTAACTTCTCCAATTCCACCTGCGCTTGTGCATAAAATATGTAACCAGAATTTTGTGCAAATCTGAGGTCTGCATTAAGTAGTCTGGCATTATAATACTTTGCACGTGACAACTTAGTATCTCTGCCATCATCATAACCATTGAGTCCATGCGGGAATAATGTTGGAAATGCTTTCATTTCATCATTGGGTGTGTTTAGCAATGAGTGAGGTTTACTGCGCTCACCAGGTGCAACTGACAGGATATGGTTTTCTAATTCATGCATAACTTCTGGCCTGATGTCTAATGGCTGTAAACACGTATCATGTGAAAGTCCACCCATCTCATTGTTGGTATTTTCCTGTTGTTCAATCTCAGAGCTTTCAGCGTCATCTGACAAATCTATAGGATGTTCATCTGTTAGAATGTCTAACTCCGTTCCTTCATCCGCCCAGCTGGGATCAAGCTGTACATCTGCGTACAATGGGTTAATCTGTCTTAGTTTTTTCAATGCATCCTCAATTTTCTTTAAATGAACCATTTTAAAGTTAGAATGGCCTCGGTATTCAAGACGGCGCTTCAGTTTGATAGGCATGATTTGAGAATCCGTTAGTGGTCTTGGCAGCACTCTTGTTATGTGTGTAAGGTCAGATCTGCAGCAGATAACTGGGCCTTTCAAACCAGGCTGACGTCCCTTTGGGAGTGGCACTATTTTCATGAACGGAATTGTCAATGCTATCAACTGTTCCTCTAGTGTATTCAATCCAGAAAGCTCATCAGGAATTGGTGCCATTGCCAGTTTGTTAGAAGCAGCTTGTGGAGGTACATTACCTGAACTCATATGCTTGTCACATGTTGGACAGATCCAGTAACAGCCACTTGGCCCATCAGTATCAGAACAAGGATCTGTACAATGATCCGAACATTGATGCAAAAATGTGTCTGTTATACATGACTGAGCAACATTATTGTATTTGTCAGGGGAACATTTCTTGACCTGGTTTTTGAATAGTAATCTTTGACAAACGCAGCAAACATATTCTGGACCCTCAGCAGAACTTTTCTTGAATTCATCGATAACTATATCAAGTTCATTTCGTTGACGCTGTTTTTCCATGCGTTGTTGAGCAGCTCTGCTTTTAATATCAGCACGATGTTGCTCATCGGACTTGTATTTGTCAATTGACTGCTGTCTGACCTTAGCCTTATGTTGTTCATCGGACTTGTATTTGTCAATTGACTGCTGTTTGACCTTAGCCTTATGTTGTTCATTGGACTTGTATTTGTCAGTTGACTGCTGTCTGACCTTAGCCTTATGTTGCTGATCGGACTTATATTTGTCAATAGAGTGCTTTCTCACTTTGGATGCATGTTCTTTGTTCATAGAATACTTCTCAGAAGATCTATTGCATTCATTTACTCTGAATGTCTCACTTTCACTGTATTTGGATTTGAAGTTTTCACGGGTCTTAGTCCGCAACACTTCATTTGTGTCATACTTTTCAACAAAACTGCGTTTTTTATTAGATTTGTAATTCGGATTATTTTTGTACCTTTTATCCTTTATTGGTTCATAGTTGTTAGTGTCATCTTTGCTGGCAAGGACAGAATCATTTAGAGGAGGACTGCCTTCTTCAGGCATTAATCTTGGTCTTTTACATGAGCGCATGTGTTCATGTTCTAGAGATGCAGGAGACTCATAACACCGTTTCTTTGCACCTACACATTTACCATTCTTCTCATTCTTCACTGCCTGTTGCCTTTTTAACTTTATGGACCTAGCAGACTGTTTCTTAACTCTCATGTTTCCACACTGATTAGATCACAGAACAATGCAATTAATATAAATATAGCAAGAGAAGTATTACATCAAATGACTTCAGAATACGCCCTGGTTTTAATTAGCAATGTTCACTTGTAAAATTGTACCAGACAGACTTGGTATCCTGTAGATAGTAATTTTAGTATTTTTAGCTGCGCAAGACCTTCACTACGGTCTCTGTTCTGTTAAAAGCTTCACTAGTTTGGCTTGAAGGGCCTTCAAATCACTGCGTGGAACACAGGCGTTCACTAGGGTCTCAGAATTCTCTAGGTTACCTCAATTCACTAGTCTCTAAATGGAGTTACAAAGATCTATAAATAATTACAGAATGTTATTACACACTTAAAATTACTATTAAAACCTTTTTTTAGTTTCAGGTATCAAAACAATTAATAAGACTGAAAAACGAAAAACTTTCAACACAAAACACTTGTTTATTCACGATACATTCAAAATCAAATACTTTTTTTGCTCTTAAAATATACACAATATTTATAATTACAGCAACTTAAAGTAAGCTATTTCAGAATACTAACACTGTACAGCCTTAAAGTACGACACAGTTGAATTCAATGCTTAAGATAAAATACCCCAAGTATTTGCTTCAGGTCGCAGTCAGATCTATATTTATGGAGAATTGTTTCACTGGTAATTATTTCTGAGATGTTTACTTCTTAGTTTCAGGTGTGTTGTAAGACTTCTTAAGGCGAGCCTTTCGCCGTTCACGCAGGCAAATTTTTATGACTTCTTTAAGGCGATCCCTTCGCCCGGCACGCAGGCCAATATTAAACTTCAGTACTCTCAATAAGTTCTCTCAATTCACTTGGTTCAGTCAGTTCACTTGGTTCATTCAGTTCACAAGGTTCTCTCAATTCACTCAGTTCTTTCAACTTGTTTAAGCACTTAACAGACCTCTTGTGGCGGGTCTCTCGCACTTTCTCAATTCACTCGTCAAGGACTTCTTAAAGGCGAGCCCTTCGCCCGGCACGCAGGCCAATATCAAGGACTTCTTAAAGGCGAGCCCTTCGCCCGGCACGCAGGCCAATATCAAGGACTTCTTAAAGACGAGCCCTTCGCCCGGCACACAGGCCAGTAATTAACAGAGACTTCTTTATTAAGGCGAGCCTCTCGCCCGTCCCTTTTTTATTGAGGTGGGAATACAGTTACTGCAAGCAGTAGTCTGCACGTTCTTCCTCACAGTCAAGTCGAAGTCAGTCAAGTCAAACAAGTTCAATCAAGCTGCTGGTCTGAACTGGTGATCCGGAAGAAGGTTGCCTGTCTGGCGATCCTTGCGATGACCAAGACCCTGAGAATGCTCGAGTTATCTCGACCGAGGGAACAGTAGATGTCGTTGAAGAGACGGGAGAGCTCGGTGCTCTTGCTTTTTGTCTCTGGTTAACTGGAGGGCCACCAGATATTGGTCTTTCTTTCGGAGGAACGTGTTGAGTCCTACACTGCGGACACCAACTGGACCCTGCAAAGACAACAGAAGGCATAATTAATTAAAATAAATTATTGCTAAACCTTGGTTGGCAAAAAAATAAGAGCAATCTAATGACCCATACAAATAACTTTGATACGTTATGATCCAATGGCAATTGCTGATGAGGAGTCAAGGTCATGCTTCTGATGTTATAATGCTTACTTCAAAAACAAAATGCACTATATTTGGCAAAATTCTACAGAGTTCCCTCAGCATTCATGAAATCAAATTTAAGACTTAAGATACACATTCTGTTATCTGTGTAACATACAGATGGATTATATAAAACTTAATATAACTGGACTAACACTAAAATCTACCATTTTTAATATTATACATGTATGTCAATTTCCAAAATTAAATCATTTCTTTTCTCTCTAATATAATATAAGATCAATTATCTAAGATAAGATAAGATGAAAACCTTATTTAAAGTTGGTGTTGAAAATGAATATGGAAAAACAATCTACAAAGCGTTTGAACTTCTCTCTCTCTACAACTTTTAATGACACATGTTTACAGCTCTGTTTCCAGCGGTAGTATTGATAGAATATTGACATTTGGTAATCACACAGAGAAAAATCTGCAGAGTTCATTCCTGCTATTGGTTTTAATGTATACCACCATTATACAGTCAGGTACTGCTGCATGTTTAGCACTAAAAAATAATAATAATAAAGTCACCCCTCCCCTGCTAGCCCAGGCTACTGTCATAATGTTTAGATTATGTCGGATTTTCTTGTACATCTCTGATTATGAAACTTAATTCACTTTGACTGGTATTCAATTTCAAAATGTTAAGCAAATGTAAATCAATAATAGTCATATACTGCAATTATTGCACAAATTTAAAATGTGTAAACATGCATCGTGTGCACATTATTGTCAAAACCCATATAAAATTTGCATTTATTCTATTTATACTAACCAATAATATCTTCTGATTCTGAGATCACTGTCAGTCAGCTGCAAAAGAAAAAAGAGAAACATTATTAATAAAGATCTCAACAAAGTCAATTGACATGCACAGACGACTCCCACTCAAACCAGTGTTACACATCTTGTGGGTATAGAGTCAATTCGTCCACATGCAAAATCATCGACAGCCAATTCGTTGACAACCAACCCATTGATATGAGAACGGCAAACTCGTTGACAATCAACGCCCTCGGCCCCACCATCTCATTGACAGAAAATTAGCTGTCAACGAGTTTGCATGAATAATATGTAGCTGTCAGTGCCAGGAGTGAGCGAAGCTGTACAATATGTATATGCCATGATACCTTATGACAACTTATATGAGTCCCTGTTCAGAGTTCTTTTGAATATATATATAAACTTTTATTGAAAAATCAATATCAAAAAGATACATGTGTAAAGTTAAAACCTCAAAAACATCAATTATATACAATAGAATAGCAGAAAGAAAGCTGCAAGAATGATACAACATGAAGTTATAATATATATTATTCACAATGAATATTTTAATAACTATGTATTTACAGTCAAAAGTTAAAATGTGTAAACATGCATCGTGTGCACATTATTGCCAAAACCCGTATAAAATTTGCATTTATTCTATTTATACTAACCAATAATATCTTCTGATTCTGAGATCACTGTCAGTCAGCTGCAAAAGAAAAAAAGAGAAACATTATTAATAAAGATCTCAACAAAGTCAATTCACATGCACAGACGACTCCCACTCGAACCAGTGCTGTCTATAATCTTTTTACAGGTGCGGAAAATGGGGCAAAATGTCAGTATGAATGCTTAAACTTTACTGCTGTCTCTGGATTGTACAATTGTTTACAGTTCAAAAATGATTAACATCCTCTTTTGTTTATTATCTCAAGTCAGTATCATGTACAATAAATTGCTGTGAATCAAAAAGTTTGTTTCACTTCTGAAATATACAATATTGCATAATATTTGGTGAAATGCATGTGAGAGAGGTATGATTATATCAAAAATGGCTAGACACACAGCGGTGGTGCATTTACCAATTTTTAAATAGTTTTTTTTAGAGCTCTAGTAGTGTAAGAGAATCACATTTTCTGAATTTACTGTTTCACTGTATCTGGCCCCCTGGTGGGAAAAACGAAACTGGTTTGATGCTTAGTTCTTGCATATAAATGATATATTGCACAATTTTACTGGGTATAACACTTATTTTCAATAAATAAAACTTAAAAGTATACTATATGTGCTAGTTCTGGAACTTAACCCTCAAAATAACAGAAAACAGCAGAGGCGACCGGAGCGCCGTCTGTGGACATAAACGAGCAAAAATGCCGTTTTCTTCAGAAGTTGCAGACAGCCAACAGAAGATTGAGGTTCGCATCTTTAAAACAGGTGTTACTTATTTTAAAACATGATAACCTTTTTCTACAGAATGTTGGCTTTAATTTAACATATGACACATCATTGTGCTTTCAAAATTAGGTTTAGTGCAATGACGCTGAAGTTGTGAATCGCGTTTTCATCCATTAACTTTCGAGTTAAAAAGTAGTGTCATAGAAAATAAGAAACTTTAAGTGTTGTTTAACCTAAATCCCGAATTTTATTAAAATCCATCGATAAATAAGGTAGCACTGAATTTTGAAAGTTGAGGTGCCCGACAGCAATTTCGCGACACAGGTTTTTTATTGCAGTAGCGCGATTACATATCTAAAATCTAGACGTCATAATTGACTAATAAACTAATTTTCAGAATTTTAGTTGTAAAATTATAGGCTAGAGCGACCTCCAAAGTCGGCCTATTTTTGATCAAAATACACGCTACACAGAAGTGGATACGTCGCGGTTTGACCACCCTACTGTAGGCTGCATTCATCAATAACACAAAATTCAGCTCATTCTACTAAAAACGAAGTCATTCATTTTAGTTACTCCAGAATGCCGAAAGATGTGAGACAAAATTCATTTATGTATGAGATGCACACAAGCAAAAAGTACAGGTCGGCCTAACCCTCCTGAAAAAGTGTTGAAAACGAAATGTAAATAGATGTCAATGCCCCAAACCTAGCTGAAACTGATAGAATAAAGTCTTATCTATATGCTCACCACATAAAACGAGTGCAGCGAGTGTTTTTTCTGAAAAATCCAACTTTTCAGCAAGAGATTTGATCGGTAATATTTTATCATGCGGTCAGTCTCAACAAACAGGAAGCAGAAATGTAATACTTCTAATATCCACCAGAGGGCTTTTCGCCACTACGCTGCCACCAACCTGTTGTATGCTAAATACACAGATACAATTGTTTACATTGTATTATATATATATAATATATATATATATATTATATAATACAAATTTTATAATGTTTGTGTCCAGTGTCAACTGGTGGTTAAATGCAAATTTGTGCACACTAGCACTCAACGGACGAGCAATCTTCCCGAAGTAAATCGGCCGTTATTCGGCAGCCGCAAGTCGTACAAACACAATCTTTGTACTGTTTTAAAGAGGAGAAAATTCCCGTTGTTTTACTACAATAACCGCGTTTCTACGTTGCGGCATCGTCGAGTAATAAATTTTTGAATTCGCCGACAAAAGTATTCAATTTCTTGTCATTTTAACAGTATGAATCAGTATAAGAAAAACATTTATATACATATAATTCATGGTTAAATGATGCTTTACCCATAAGGTTCAGAACATCATGCTCTACCCTAATAAAAGGGCTTGGAATGTGCTTTCCAAAAATGTTTTCCCCATTAAAAAAGGTTGATTAGGACTGGAGTTAGAGAATTTTTTGTTTAAAGTACTTTTCTAGGTCTGTGACCTTGACCGTTTGACCTTTTGATCCAAATTTTTGCATGAATTTTCTTATACTAATGGGTTGATACTCTTATGGGTTTGGGTCCAATCCAAGAATTCTGTCTAGGGAAAAAAAATTAAAACCTATAATTTCAGCTAAATTTCTTAGGATTATTTCGATCTTGAAAATTTCAGGGTCAGACGATCTTTTTAACCGATCGGCCTACATTACCATGCAACATCTTGTTTTAAAGAGGGAAAATTGAACTTTCTAAATATCTCAATGCCAGTTCTGTAGCTCAATTAGAACCGGAGCTGGAGTCGA
Organism: Alitta virens; assembly: GCA_932294295.1. Lineage (NCBI taxonomy): Eukaryota > Metazoa > Annelida > Polychaeta > Phyllodocida > Nereididae > Alitta > Alitta virens. The sequence continues at coordinate 51,020,847 of OW028573.1, forward strand.
CGGAAGTGCGGACACTGGTTTCGCTCAGCTGGATGACAATGCCAAAGTAGTGACACTAATTCAGCTCTGTGACCTTGACCGTTTGACCTGGAGACCTCATGTTGCTCAGATTGTTTGTAGGGTATAAGGGCAACATCATATCCAAAGATCAGCAAAATCCAAACATTTCTACTATCTTAAAAAAAATCAAGAATTCAAAATATCAATTATTGTAGAATGTTTGACCTTAAATTTGATCTTGACATTTAGGACAAAGGTCAAAATTGACAACAGATTCTGAAAGCTCATATTTGAATTGTGGGGGGTCACCAATGCTTGGCATTTGGCTAGAGTGAATATTTCCCCTTGAAATTTGATATTTAGTTGTTTTTGTATCTGTGAATCGGTTTTCTTCATTTACCATTTTCTCAAAAATTAACAGATCATGCTGTGGTAATATCGATTATATATGCATGAAGTGCAGATCAATGCCTTGTAAAGAGAAAATATCCAGGCTAAAAGGTCAGTTCTAGAGTATTTTTGTGATTTTTTAAAAAGATACTGTGTTTTCCACTTCAATGGTCGATTTGACCTTGAAAATGACCTCCAAGGTCAAATCTAAAGCTTGATTCTTACAGAATGGATATATGTTTGGGGTAGTTTGCTATAGCATGTTATGACCTAAAACCAGTATTTCATGGAGAAATCCTATTGGTGGCGAATTTTTGCAATATTTAAAATATTAAAAATTATGTATCTCATATTTCAGTGATGGGATTGTTATAAGACTCCTTTCCGCACACCACAAGACTATTGGGCAACTTTTAGTACCATCATTGCTATTTGGCGTCTTTTGGATACTCTGGAACCGCGCGCAGACATAATACCACCATAGTACTGAATCAGTTGACCTTGACCTTGACCTACTTTTAAAAATGTAGGTCATATGGCTTCAGAAGTTTTATATGATATGAGATCCAAGAGCATATGGCTGTAGCTTCATTGGTTGCTGAGATATGCCAATTTCTAGTTTTTGAAATTTAAAGTTTAAATGGCTGTATATCCTTGAAATGAAGGTCAAGGTCACTCAAAGTCAGTCAAGGTCATGCGGTCACCCTAGGCTCCATTCATGAATTTTTTGCAAATTTAGCTCAAAGATTTTTCCGGGAAGAAGTATAATAATAATAATAACTTTGACAAAAACAATATGCTTCACCTATGGTAATAGGTGAAGCCTAACTAGACTTGCAATTGTCCCTGACAATTACCATAAACTTTCCTTTCCTTTTATCTTTCTTGTCCAGTACCATTAATTTCTGCACTGGAGAAGTCTCCAAGGTCTGTTGAAAAAAAATTTCATGCCATTATCTCTGGCCAGTTTCTTGGAACCGTGAAGAAAAGTTTTTTTTGTATACCCTGAAATGCACAGAAGTGTCATAAAATAAGGTCATGAAATTTGTGCTGTTCAGAGTGCAATTGGGCCTTACTAGGGGTGCCAACTTCCTGAGTATCATGGGGGTAGGAAATAGGTGTCCTCACTACAAATTGTTTTCATAAATTCAGAAATCTTTGCCTTATTGTCTTAAACTATTCATAAGATGAACACACACCAGCACTGACTTTCAAAAAATATCTATTGGGTTTTTCTGTACTCTGCATTGGGCCTGAGTTCAAAATGCATGAAAACTACATATGTAGGAAACACTGTAACCTTGACCCTTTGATCAAGATTTCTGAAATTTTTCTTTTTTTTTTCAGTCATATGTATATACACACTTGTAAATTTTTTGGGACTGATACAATGAAGAGTTGTGGGTTTTGGCTTTTTAAAGATTTTTTATTCAATTTCCAATAGAGCAATTAATAAAGTACCTGAAAACCTCATAAATAATTGCCCTAACCTCTCAAGCTATACAGGAATAGAAAGATAATGAAATAAGGTTTAAGAACATATTTTTTTGGTTTCTGTACCTTGTATAGGACCCAGGTTCAAAACGCCTGAAAATTGCATATATAGGACACTCTGTGACCTTGACCCTGTGACCTAGAATTCTGAAATAATTCACATTTGTGAAGCACATGTATATATACTCCTGTGAATTTCTTTGGTTCAATCTATCAACATTTTGGTCTGAGTAAGCAATTTAGGCTTTATGAGTGATAAAAAAATTCTAGGGCATAAGCTTTTTGATGAAGATAATTGCCCTTTTACAGTCATGTAGTACTCCCCAGAGGACATCTATGTGCAAAATATGAATGAAATTGAAGACTTTCTTCCTGCTTTTTTGGGGCGAGAAACATAAATTTGCTAACATTGATTGTAAAAATTGCTGACTCAGCGGTTTCAGGGAGGTAGGTAGGTAGGTCTCCCCATTGGATAACATGGGAAAGAGAATTTTGGCTCCAGGTTCGAAACTGGTTAAGGTTGGTGAATAGACATTGTATCCTATGTAAAGGCCTAATTTTTCTCTACATAATGACACCAGTTGCATGAAATTTGATTGAATAGAACTGGAGTTAAAAATTATTGAAATTTGGACTGAAAAAAAATTCTAGGGCCTAAGTTTTTTTATGAAGGCCCTTGCCCTTTTACATTTACATAGTACTCCCTAGAGGACATATCTGTAAAAAAAATGGTGAGAATCCAAGCAGTTCTTCTAGTGATTTTGGTATTTTTTCATTTTTTGAATTTCAAAAAGTGACAAAAAATTTTCAATGTCTGACGCTTTTCCAAACGTAACGACCTAGAGCATGTTGCTATATATTCCTGAAAAGACAACATTTCAAGGATTCTAAATATGTCTTTGACATCCCAGTATCTCAATATGGAGCCGAGATATAAGCAGTCAAAAATCGCAAATTTGGACCCCTGTACCACCTAGACCACTTTACCAAATGGGCTCATTTTTTGTGTGGTAGTTGTACTAGGGTAGTACTATACAAATATGAAATGGCAAGTCAATATGATTATTCCTTCTATGGTTTTCAAAAAAAATTTCATGAAAATTTCGAACTACTTTTTTTCAAGAATTCATAGTTCAGTCAGCAGGCTAACCATTTGGCTCAAACTCCTTTCTGCACTGCGTATTTGTCTAAGGTATCTTGAGAAAAATTCCCATGGAATTATCTCTGCCCAGTTTCCTGAAACCGTGCTCTTAAATTTGTTTTTTCTTTTGTGAATTACGCAGAAGTGTCACGAAATTTGGTCATGAAATTTGTGCTGTCCAAAGCGCGCTCTGGCTATCTGTGCACTCTTGAAGTGCCAAAGCCCTCTCTTTATTAGTTTCTGAGTAATAAGCCTTTACTTCTTCAGAAGAATAATAATAATAATAAAGAATAAAAAAAAAAAAAAAAAAAAAAAATAAGACTTACAATAATAAGATAAACTTTCCTTCGGAAAGTTTATAATAACTAGACTTGCAATTGTCCCTGACAATTACGATAAACTTTCCTTTCCTTTTATCTTTCTTGTCCAGTACCATTAATTTCTGCACTGGAGAAGTCTCCAAGGTCTCTTGAAAAAATATTTCATGCCATTGTCTCTGGCCAGTTTTCAGACACACTTATACATTTTTTGGGACTGATCCAATGAAAAAATTTGGGTTTTGGCTTTTTAAAGGTTTTTTATTCAATTTCCAATAGAGCAATTAATAAAGTACCTGAAAACCTCATAAATAATTGCCCTAACCTCTCAAGCTAAACAGGTATAGAAAGATAATGAAAAAAGGTTTAAGAAAATAATTTTTTTGGTTACTGTACCTTGTATAGGACCCAGGTTCAAAACGCCTGAAAATTGCATATATAGGACACTCTGTGACCTAGAATTCTGAAATAATTCACATTTGTGAAGCACATGTATATGCACTCCTGTGAATTTTTTTGTTCAATCTATCAACAAAATTTTGGTTCTGAGGAAGTGATTCAGGCTTTATGAGTGATAAAAAATTCTAGTGCCTAAGCTGTTTGATGAAGGGAATTGCCCTTTTACAGTCATGTAGTACTACCAACAGGACATATATGTGAAAAGTATGAAGAAAATTGAAGAAGTCTTTCCTACATTTTTTGGGCAAAACACGTAAACTTCCTAACATTCATTGTAAAAATTGCTGACTCAGCGGTCCAGGGTTGTAGGAGCTAGGTCTCCCCATTGGATAACATAGGAAAGAGAATTTTGCCTCAAGGTTCAAAACGGGTTAAGGTTGGTGAATAAACAAGGTATCCTGTGTAAAGTCCTGATTTTTCTCTGCATGATGACACCAGTTGGATGAAATTTGGTTGAATAGAAATGGAGTTAAAAATTATTGCAATTTGGATTGAAAAAAAATTCTATAGCCTAAGCCTTTTAAGCAAATCCCTTGCCCTTACACATTTACATAGTACTCCTTAGAGGACATATCTGTAAAAAAAATGGTGAGAATCCAAGCAGTTCTTCTAGTGTTTTTTAGACTTTTTAATTTTGAGAAAATCAAAAAGTGACAAAAAATTTTCAATGTCTGACGCTTTTCCAAACGGAACTACCTAGAGCATATTACTATACATTTCTGAAAAGAGAACATTTCAAGGATTCTAAATATGTCTTTGAGATTCCTGTATCTCAATTTGGAGCCGAGATATAAGCAGTCAAAAAATGCAACTTTGGACCCCTGTACCACCTAGACCACTTTACCAAATGGGCTCATTTTTTGCATGGTAGTTGTCCTAGGGTAGGACTATAAAAGTGTGAAATAGCAAGTCAATCTCATTATTCCTTCTATGGTTTTCAAAAAAAATTTCATGAAAATTTCGAACTACTTTTTTTAAAGAATTCATAGTTCAGTCAGCAGGCTCACAATTTGGCTCAAACTCCTTTCTGCACTGCGTATTTGTCTAAGGTATCTTGAAAAAAATTCCCATGGAATTATCTCTGCCCAGTTTCCTGAAACCGTGCTCTTAAATTTGTTTTTTATTTTGTGAATTACGCAGAAGTGTCATGAAATTTGGTCATGAAATTTGTGCTGTTCAAAGCGCGCTCTGGCTATCTGTGCACTCTTGAAGTGCCAAAGCCCTCTCTTTATTAGTTTCTGAGTAATAAGCCTTTACTTCTTCAGAAGAATAATAATAATAATAAAGAATAAAAAAAAAAAAAAAAAAGAAAAATAATACTTACAATAATAAGATAAACTTTCCTTCGGAAAGTTTATAACTAGACTTGCAATTGTCCCTGACAATTACGATAAACTTTCCTTTCCTTTTATCTTTCTTGTCCAGTACCATTAATTTCTGCACTGGAGAAGTCTCCAAGGTCTCTTGAAAAAAAATTTCATGCCATTGTCTCTGGCCAGTTTCCTGGAACTGTGAAGAAAAGCTTTTTTTTATTCCCTGAAATGCGCAGAGGTGTCATGAAATAAGGTCATGAAATTTGTGCCGTTCAGAGTGCGATTGGGCCATACCATGGGGTGCCCACTAGGTGTCCTCACTTGCTCAATATCATGGGGGTGCGAAATAGGGTGTCCTCACTCCAAATTGTTCTCATAAATTCACAGTAATGTAGTACTACCCAGAAGACATATATGTGCAAAATATGAATGAAATTGAAGACTTTCTTCCTGCTTTTTTGGGGCGAGAAACATAAATTTACTAACATTCATTGTAAAAATTGCTGACTCAGCCGTCCAGGGAGGTAGGTAGGTAGGTCTCCCCATTGGATAACATGGGAAAGAGAATTTTGCCTCAAGGTTCAAAACTAATTAAGGTTGGTGAATAGACAAGGTATCCAATGTAATCTCCTAATTTTTCTCTGCATAATGACACCAGTTGGATGAAATTTGGTTGAATAGAACTGGAGTTAAAAATTATTGAAATTTGGACTGAAAAAAAATTCCAGGGCCTAAGGTGTTTAATCAAGGCCCTTGCCCTTCTACATTTACATAGTACTCCCTAGAGGACATATGCGTGAAAAGTATGAAGAAAATTGAAAAAGTCTTTCCTATTGTTTTTGGGGCAAAACACGTAAACCTGCTTACATTCATTGTAAAAATTGCTGACTCAGCGGTCCAGGGTTCTGGGAGGTAGGTAGGTCAGCAATTCAGTGATAAAAAAATTCTAGGACCTAAGCTGTTTGATGAAAGTAATTGCCCTTTTACAGTAATGTAGTACTACCCAGAGGACATATATGTGCAAAATATAAATGAAATTGAAGACTTTCTTCCTGCTTTTTTGGGGCCATGCACATAAACTTCCTAACATTCATTGTAAAAATTGCTGACTCAGCGCTTCAGGGTTGGTAGGTCTCCCCATTGGATAACATGGGAAAGAGAATTTTGGCTCCAAGTTCGAAACTGGTAAAGGTTGGTGAATAGACATTGTATCCTATGTAAAGGCCTAATTTTTCTCTACATAATGACACCAGTTGCATGAAATTTGGTTGAATAGAAATGGAGTTAAAAATTATTAAAATTTGGAATGAAAAAAATTCCAGGGCCAAGGGTTTTTAAGCAAAGCCCTTGCCCTTTAAAATTTACATAGTACTCCTTCGAGGACATATCTGTAAAAAAAATGGTGAGAATCCAAGCAGTTCTTCTACTGTTTTTTAGACTTTTTCATTTTGAGAAAATCAAAAAGTGACAAAAAATTTTCAATGTCTGACGCTTTTCCAAACGGAACTACCTGGAGCATATTATTATACATTCCTGAAAAGAGAACATTTCAAGGATTCTAAATATGTCTTTGAGATTCCTGTATCTCAATTTGGAGCCGAGATATAAGCAGTCAAAAAATGCAACTTTGGACCCCTGTACCACCTAGACCACTTTACCAAATGGGCTCATTTTTTGCATGAAAGTTGTGCTAGGGTAGGACTATAAAAGTGTGAAATTGCAAGTCAATATCATTATTCCTTCTTTGGTTTTCAAAAAAAATTTCATGAAAATTTCGAACTACTTTTTTTAAAGAATTCATAGTTCAGTCAGCAGGCTCACAATTTGGCTCAAACTCCTTTCTGCACTGCGTATTTGTCTAAGGTATCTTGAAAAAAAATCTCATGCCATTATCTCTGCCCAGTTTCTTGAAACCGTGCCCTTAAATTTATTTTTTATTTTGTGAATTACGCAGAAGTGTCACGAAATTTGGTCATGAAATTTATGCATTTCAAAGCGCGCTCTGGCTGTCTATGTGACCTTGAAGTGCCAAAGCCCTGCCTTTATTAGTTTCTGAGTAATAAGCCTTTACTTCTTCAGAAGAATAATAATAACTAGACTTGCAATTGTCCCTGACAATTACGATAAACTTTCCTTTCCTTTTATCTTTCTTGTCCAGTACCATTAATTTCTGCACTTTAGAAGTCTCCAAGGTCTCTTGAAAAAAAATGTCATGCCATTATCTCTGGCCAGTTTCTTGGAACCGTGAAGAAAAGTTTTTTTTGTATACCCTGAAATGCGCAGAAGTGTCATGAAATAAGGTCATAAAATTTTTGTTGTTCAGAGTGCGATTGGGCCTTACTAGGGGTGCCAACTTCCTGAGTATCATGGGGGTGGGAAATAGGTGACCTCACTACAAATTGTTTTCATAAATTCAGAAATCATTGCCTTATTGTCTTAAACTATTCATACGATGAACACACACCAGCACTGACTTTCAAAAAATATCTATTGGGTTTTTCTGTACTCTGTATTGGGCCTGAGTTCATAATGCATGAAAACTACATATGTAGGAAACACTGTAACCTTGACCCTTTGATCTAAATTTCTGAAATTTTTCTTTTTTTTCCAGTCATATGGACTGATCCAATGAAGAATTGTGGGTTTTGGCTTTTTAAAGATTTTTTATTCAATTTCCAATAGAGCAATTAATAAAGTACCTGAAAAACCTCAAAAATAGTTGCCCTAACCTCTCAAGCTATACAGGAATAGAAAGATAATGAAAAAAGGTTTAAGAAAATATTTTTTTGGTTGCTGTACCTTGTATAGGACCCAGGTTCAAAACGCCTGAAAATTGCATATATAGGACACTCTGTGACCTTGACCCTGTGACCTAGAATTCTGAAATAACTCACATTTGTGAAGCACATGTATATACACTCCTGTGAATTTTTTTGGTTCAATCTATCAACAACAGTTTTGGTCTTAGTAAGCAATTCAGGCTTTAAGAGTGATAAAAAAATTTTAGGACCTAAGCTGTTTGATGAAGGTAATTGCCCTATTACAGTAATGTAGTACTACCCAGAGGACATATATGTGCAAAATATGAATGAAATTGAAGACTTTCTTCCTGCTTTTTTGGGGCGAGAAACATAAATTTACTAACATTCATTGTAAAAATTGCTGACTCAGCCGTCCAGGGAGGTAGGTAGGTAGGTCTCCCCATTGGATAACATGGGAAAGAGAATTTTGCCTCAAGGTTCAAAACTAAAAGGTTGGTGAATAGACATTGCATCCTATGTAATCTCCTAATTTTTCTCTGCATAATGACACCAGTTGGATGAAATTTGGTTGAATAGAACTGGAGTTAAAAATTATTGAAATTTGGACTGAAAAAAAATTCCAGGGCCTAAGGTGTTTAATCAAGGCCCTTGCCCTTCTACATTTACATAGTACTCCCTAGAGGACATAGGCGTGAAAAGTATGAAGAAAATTGAAAAAGTCTTTCCCATTGTTTTTGGGGCAAAACACGTAAACCTGCTAACATTCATTGTAAAAATTGCTGACTCAGCGGTCCAGGGTTCTGGGAGGTAGGTAGGTCAGCAATTCAGTGATAAAAAAATTCTAGGACCTAAGCTGTTTGATGAAAGTAATTGCCCTTTTACAGTAATGTAGTACTACCCAGAGGACATATATGTGCAAAATATAAATGAAATTGAAGACTTTCTTCCTGCTTTTTTGGGGCGATGCACATAAACTTTCTAACATTCATTGTAAAAATTGCTGACTCAGCGCTTCAGGGTTGGTAGGTCTCCCCATTGGATAACATGGGAAAGAGAATTTTGGCTCCAAGTTCGAAACTGGTAAAGGTTGGTGAATAGACATTGTATCCTATGTAAAGGCCTAATTTTTCTCTACATAATGACACCAGTTGCATGAAATTTGGTTGAATAGAAATGGAGTTAAAAATTATTGAAATTTGGAATGAAAAAAATTCCAGGGCCTAGGGTTTTTAAGCAAAGCCCTTGCCCTTTGAAATTTACATAGTACTCCTTAGAGGACATATCTGTAAAAAAGATGGTGAGAATCCAAGCAGTTCTTCTACTGTTTTTTAGACTTTTTCATTTTGAGAAAATCAAAAAGTGACAAAAAATTTTCAATGTCTGACGCTTTTCCAAACGGAACTACCTAGAGCATATTACTATACATTCCTGAAAAGACAACATTCCAAGGATCCTAAATATGTCTTTGAGATTCCTGTATCTCAATTTGGAGCCGAGATATAAGCAGTCAAAAAACGCAACTTTGGACCCCTGTACCACCTAGACCACTTTACCAAATGGGCTCATTTTTTGCATGAAAGTTGTGCTAGGGTAGGACTATAAAAGTGTGAAATTGCAAGTCAATATGATTATTCCTTCTATGGTTTTCAAAAAAAATTTCATGAAAATTTAGAATAACTTTTTTTCAAAAATTCATGGCTCAGTCAGCTCGAAAATAGTTGCCCTAACCTCTTAAGCTATGCAGGAATAGAAAGATAATGAAAAAAGGTTTAAGAAAATATTTTTTTGGTTGCTGTACCTTGTATAGGACCCAGGTTCAAAACGCCTGAAAATTGCATATATAGGACACTCTGTGACCTTGACCCTGTAACCCAAAATTCTGAAATAACTCACATTTGTGAAGCACATGTATATACACTCCTGTGAATTTTTTTTGGTTCAATCTATCAACAACAATTTGGTCTGAGTAAGTAATTCAGGCTTTAAGAGTGATAAAAAAAATTTAGGACCTAAGCTGTTTGATGAAGGTAATTGCCCTATTACAGTAATGTAGTACTACCCAGAGGACATATATGTGCAAAATATGAATGAAATTGAAGACTTTCTTCCTGCTTTTTTGGGGCGAGAAACATAAATTTACTAACATTCATTGTAAAAATTGCTGACTCAGCGGTCCAGGGTACTGGGAGGTAGGTAGGTCAGCAATTCAGGCTTTATGAGTGATAAAAAAAATTCTAGGACCTAAGCTGTTTGATGAAGGTAATTGCCCTTTTACAGTAATGTAGCACTACCCAGAGTACATATATGTGCAAAATATGAATGCAATTGAAGACTTTCTTCCTGCTTTTTTGGGCTGATGCACGTAAACTTCCTAACATTCATTGTAAAAATTGCTGACTCAGCGGTTCAGGGTTGGTAGGTCTTCCCATTGGATAACATGGGAAAGAGAATTTTGGCTCCAAGTTCGAAACTGGTAAAGGTTGGTGAATAGACATGGTATTCTTTGTAAAGTCCTGATTTTTCTCTACATAATGACACCAGTTGCATGAAATTTGGTTGAAAAGAACTCAAGTTAAAAATTATTGAAATTTGTACTGAAAAAAAATTCTAGGGCCTAAGCCTTTTGATCAAAGCCCTTGCCCTTTTACATTTACATAGTACTCCTTAGAGGACATATCTGTAAAAAAAATGGTGAGAATCCAAGCAGTTCTTCTAGTGTTTTTGGTATTTTTTCATTTTTTGAATTTCAAAAAGTGACAAAATATTTTCACTCTCTGACGCTTTTCCAAACGGAAAGACATAGAACATATTGCTATACATATCTAAAAAGAGAACATTTCAAGGATTCTAAATATGTCTTTGACATCCCTGTATCTCAATTTGGAGCCGAGATATAAGCAGTCAAAAATCGCAACTTTGGACCCCTGTGCCACCTAGACCACTTTACCAAATGGGCTCATTTTTTGTGTGGTAGTTGTACTAGGGTAGGACTATAAAAGTATGAAATGGCAAGTCAATATGATTATTCCTTCTATGGTTTTCAAAAAAAAATTCATGAAAATTTCGAACTACTTTTTTTAAAGAATTCATAGTTCAGTCAGCAGGCTCAGCATTTGGCTCAAACTCCTTTCTGCACTGCGTATTTGTCTAAGGTATCTTGAGAAAAATTCCCATGGAATTATCTCTGCCCAGTTTCCTGAAACCGTGCTCTTAAATTTGTTTTTTCTTTTGTGAATTACGCAGAAGTGTCATAAAATTTGGTCATGAAATTTGTGCTGTTCAAAGCGCGCTCTGGCTGTCTGTGCACTCTTGAAGTGCCAAAGCCCTCTCTTTATTAGTTTCTGAGTAATAAGCCTTTACTTCTTCAGAAGAATAATAATAATAATAAAAAAAAAAAAAATAATAATAAAAAAAAAAAAAAAAAAGAAAAATAAGACGTACAATAATAAGATAAACTTTCCTTCGGAAAGTTTATAATAACTAGACTTGCAATTGTCCCTGACAATTACGATAAACTTTCCTTTCCTTTTATCTTTTTTGTCCAGTACCATGAATTTCTGCAATTCATAAAGTACCTGAAAACCTCGAAAATAGTTGCCCTAACCTCTTAAGCTATACAGGAATAGAAAGATAATGAAAAAAGGTTTAAGAAAATATTTTTTTGGTTGCTGTACCTTGTATAGGACCCAGGTTCAAAACGCCTGAAAATTGCATATATAGGACACTCTGTGACCTTGACCCTGTAACCCAAAATTCTGAAATAACTCACATTTGTGAAGCACATGTATATACACTCCTGTGAATTTTTTTTGGTTCAATCTATCAACAACATTTTGGTCTGAGTAAGCAATTCAGGCTTTAAGAGTGATGAAAAAAATTTAGGACCTAAGCTGTTTGATGAAGGTAATTGCCCTATTACAGTAATGTAGTACTACCCAGAGGACATATATGTGCAAAATATGAATGAAATTGAAGACTTTCTTCCTGCTTTTTTGGGGCGAGAAACATAAATTTACTAACATTCATTGTAAAAATTGCTGACTCAGCAGTCCAGGGTACTGGAGGTAGGTAGGTCAGCAATTCAGGCTTTATGAGTGATAAAAAAATTCTAGGACCTAAGCTGTTTGATGAAGGTAATTGCCCTTTTACAGTAATGTAGCACTACCCAGAGTACATATATGTGCAAAATATGAATGCAATTGAAGACTTTCTTCCTGCTTTTTTGGGGCGATGCACGTTAACTTCCTAACATTCATTGTAAAAATTGCTGACTCAGCGGTTCAGGGTTGGTAGGTCTTCCCATTGGATAACATGGGTAAGAGAATTTTGGCTCCAAGTTCGAAACTGGTAAAGGTTGGTGAATAGACATGGTATTCTATGTAAAGTCCTGATTTTTCTCTACATAATGACACCAGTTGCATGAAATTTGATTGAATAGAACTCAAGTTAAAAATTATTGAAATTTGGACTGAAAAAAAATTCTAGGGCCTAAGTTTTTTTATGAAGGCCCTTGCCCTTTTACATTTACATAGTACTCCCTAGAGGACATATCTGTAAAAAAAATGGTGAGAATCCAAGCAGTTCTTCTAGTGTTTTTGGTATTTTTTCATTTTTTGAATTTCAAAAAGTGACAAAAAATTTTCAATGTCTGACGCTTTTCCAAACGGAAAGACCTAGAACATATTGCTATACATATCTAAAAAGACAACATTTCAAGGATTCTAAATATGTCTTTGAGATTCCTGTATCTCAATTTGGAGCCGAGATATATGCAGTCAAAAAACGCAACTTTGGACCCCTGTACCACCTAGACCACTTTACCAAATGGGCTCATTTTTTGTGTGGTAGTTGTACTAGGGTAGAACTATACAAGTATGAAATGGCAAGTCAATATAATTATTCCTTCTATGGTTTTCAAAAAGAATTTCATGAAAATTTCGAAATACTTTTTTTCAAGAATTCATAGTTCAGTCAGCAGGCTCAGCATTTGGCTCAAACTCCTTTCTGCACTGCGTATTTGTCTAAGGTATCTTGAAAAAAAATCTCATGCCATTATCTCTGCCCAGTTTCTTGAAACCGTGCCCTTAAATTTATTTTTTATTTTGTGAATTACGCAGAAGCGTCACGAAATTTGGTCATGAAATTTATGCCTTTCAAAGCGCGCTCTGGCTGTCTATGTGACCTTGAAGTGCCAAAGCCCTGCCTTTATTAGTTTCTGAGTAATAAGCCTTTACTTCTTCAGAAGAATAATAATAATAATAATAAAGAATAATAAAAAAAAAAAAAAAAAAGAAAAATAAGACTTACAATAATAAGATAAACTTTCCTTCGGAAAGTTTATAATAAAGAATAATAAAAAAAAAAAAAAAAAAAAAAAATAAGACTTACAATAATAAGATAAACTTTCCTTCGGAAAGTTTATAATAATACCAAAAACAATAGTCTTCACCTAAGGTATTAGGTGAAGCCTAATTATCACAATTCCTTAATATAGCAATGCAAATGGCTGAGAATATGATTTAGGAATAGTATAACCCTAAATGTCTTGCAATAAGTTATCATTGGAAAGTCCATAATGTTGGCCTCCTGAACCGAGACAGACTATTTAGACTCTCACTTTTAACATAATTAAAAAATTAAGGTCCGGATATTTAAAAAACACAGCACATTTTTTCATGATTTTGGTTTCCATGGCAACCAGCGCAATCAGTGGCGGGACCAATGGGAGGGGGGGGGGGGGGGGCAACATGCCCCCTCGGAAATAAAGGGGAAATTTTGGGGAAGGGAAAAATGGGGAAATGTACATGTAGCGACTTTGGGTAAAATGGGGAAATGTACATGTAGCGACTTTGGGGAAATCATAATTTTGTTTGCCCCCCCCCCCCTCAAAAAAAAACCTGGTCCCGCCACTGAGCGCAATGGCTGATCAGAAATGATTTACAACATGTAGGATCATCCTTAATATTTCCAAACGTGCTGCTTGGTTTGTACTGACTGGTGCTCAGAGAGGCACAATAATAATATAGATGAAAAATATTTTAATTAAAAATGTGCATCAATTGGTTGCCATGGTACTGGATACTCCAAGGATTCTAATTATGTAAAACACAAACCTCCTTCGATCCAAAAACACGGACGAAATCAGCATGAGCTATACTAAACTATGCACAACAGTTTTGAATCAGGCAACGCTCTTCTTCATGACTTTCGCCATGACGCTGAAGAACCTGCTTCTCTGCCTTCTCCTATTCGTATCTCGCTTAATAATTGGTTTATTTTAGATCTGAATTTTAATGTATGCAGCCTCTCTGCCACATCAGATTACCTCAAAATTTTTATTTTTATTTTTGAATCGATGACGCTCATCATGGTGTTTGCCTAGCCGTTCGAGAATAACAATCACCAAGGGTACCCACTGCACTTGTGCGAGATTGACATTTTTCTGAAATCTTTCGTGGGTCACGTGACCTCCTGCCTGCTTAACCATACGGCCCACGGCCTCTGGGCCTTTGGCTATTAGTTGTGCCATTTGATAGTCACATGGATGATTTTCAATATTCTAAATATTTTGGAGAAATATTATTTATTTATTTTATATTAATCTACGTTTGTTTTTGGGGCAGAACCCAAACACTGCTGCACCGAAATGCATGGATAAAACTTTGCCAGAATATGTTTAAATAGTGTTGTGCCTTTTTGTGTATGCCAGAAAATTATAATAGAATTTTATGATAAGGGGGAAATTTGTAAAATTCTATTTTTTCAAAACTCCATAAATTATCAGAGCCACTATTGATCTTACGAGAGTGAAATCTAATATAATATCCTAATAATAGTGCCTCCTTTTAAAACGTCATTTTGAAATTTATGTTCTTTTTATAATAAGGAAAATCTGAACTAAATTGCGTTGTGTCCTACATTCCCTGACACCCATGAAATGTTGCAAAACTTATAACTGCAAATACTAAGACAGTATACATGAAAAGTACACCTATGACAGGGGACAATACGCCAAACGGTCATTGCGCTACTCAATGCAGTTTACACCAACTACTGGCTAAGTCAAGATATTTTGCAACAGCTTTATGACATATTTCTTTGCTGAACTGTTCACTGAAGCCTAATGATTCATTCAGTATACAAAATCGTTATAAAAAATTCACTTTCCATCGATAGCGTATATGGGTGGACAGGCTTTTGCTTGCACGAATCCAGAAACTAAGCCTATCTGCATATTGTGCATTTTCCTTGAAGCTCTAGTAAATGGACAGTTACACCTACATTTTTTGATTTATCTATTTCATATGTGTACATGTATTTCATTATTAAAACTTCCTCGTCATTCCAGCATTCTCTACCTACATAGAGCACTAAAGAAAATAAAAAATACTTTCGAGTCTTCTATTTATCGGAGGAACACACATATTAGATTGAAAGTAACTTTTGTGTATGAATAAATTTTTTACATGATTAAATTGGTCGCTCCACTGTAATGGTGCACCATCCATCAACTGTCAAATGTGATCATAACATGCAAAATGGTTTTAATAATATGGATATGGTATGAGGATGGGTAGACCAAGATATAAATACACACAAGAAATCTTTGCAGGAGTCTGTCGTAACTGACATATTGGTTCTTTTTGCTGTAACAGGCAGCCAAAATGACATGTCCCACTCTTCAATTTACACATCTATTTACCCTACTCAATGAATTCAAGTTTTTTATTATTTATAATATTCACAAGTATAATCAGGAGAAGTTGAATTTTCAAATGATGAAGAAAATTGTGTGTCCACAGAATCAATGTGCCTCCTGTTACCATCGTATTAAAATGTTGTTAGGTAAAAAACAAGAGCTGAAAGCACATGTCTAGGGGACTTCATGAGGTCTATTTAACTTACACAAAGAAAAGGGTTTGTTGTCCTTCCTGCTGCCAAGTTTATGAGCTTCAAAGCAATTCTGCAAGTACTCCATGACTAATATTGCATCAAGTTCCTCTAAATGTCCATCATGTTACTGTCCTTAAAGTTACCATGCTGGCACAGAGATCAGGTGACATGACTAACAAATTAAAATATATTTAACAAAAAAAGATAAAAACCGTTTTGTTGTCATATTACATATAAATATAGATCTTTAGAAAGACTGAAAGACTGTTTAATTTTTTGGACTACTTAAATGCTAAAAGTGCACCGTTTCTGTGAAATGGGTCATTTGTTATATCCTAAATGCGAACAGTCATATGATGATGAATCAAGTTTTCAGGGACAAAATATTTACTGAACAAGACTCAACCAATCCTCAAATAAAAAGTCTTCATTTCACTTTAAACTCAGCCACTCTACATTGAAATGTGTTCTGGTTCAAGACCAACGTAATAAACATTTAAGAAAACTTCTTAAGATATTTGTGCATTTTTTTTTCTGTTAGTTTCGTATATATTTTTTTCAGTGTCAGTGCACAAAAGCTCCTGAACTGGTCTCTAACAAAAACATTTGAAGGAAAATTTTTTCTGAAAACTGAACATTCTTTAGCTAGACTGACTAAAATTAATATATGAAAATAATAAAATCTTGTTAAAACTATAAAAATGAGTCACTGAAATGAGATGACTGCAACAAAAATGGGAACCTAAAACTGTGAACATCCTTGCATAAATTCATCAGTTCAGCAGACTCAATGTATGTTGAGCTCAAACCCTCCAGGCGGGCTTACATTTCTAGAGCAGAATTCAAACACTAATGCACTTACCCTAATGAAATTTCAAACAGTGTGTCTTGTTGTACCTTTGATAGTCACATTGACATATCTTAGCTATGTCTTTCAAAATGTGGAACTCAGACACCACTGCATCTACATTGCATACAACAATACAAACTATTGCCAGAGGTCGTGTAGTTGTGCCTTTCAAGAGTCTCATAGCTTAACAATATAGAATTTTTATAATAAGGGGAAATATAAATACATATCTTTGTATTGCTAGATTCCCTTAATCAGCATCATTTGTACTTCACAATGACAGCCATAAAATGTTGTAGCAATGATTATTCTATTGCCATATTCTTTGTATGTAGGGCATTGCAGATGAATAATGTATCTGAATAACTGGGGAAATGAGCCCTACTCAATACACAAAAGTGCTCGATGCACAGAGGTATGCCCCCTGCTGTTTGCAAAAGTGTTACGTAGCATCAATATGTGACTATCCAGGCTGACAGGGTTGCAATTAAGACTCGGGAGTTCAAACACGAAACTTTGTCCGATATATTTGTATTTAAAATTTAGCATCAGCAACAGGGTTAATTGATCACTACAAATACCAAACGAATATTTCAAAATTGCAATTCATTATCACCTCCTCCATAGCAGAATTGGCATTGATTTCATCTGCTCCAAAGAGGCAGTAAGATATAATAATAAAAATAATAAAAAAAAAACAATTAAGGTTTAAAACTAAATGCAATAAAGTGTAGATAAGTGCATTGGATCCTTGTTTTTCATAATTTTATGAAGATCCTTTAAATAACCTTGTATCATGTCCTTTTGGTGTTGCCTTTGACTGGTTCAGGAGCTACCTAACAAACAGATGCAATGCACTGACTGTAGGTCAGCTACCTCTCGTAAACTTCCAATAGCATGTGGTGTGCCTCAGGGTTCGATCTTGGGTCCATTACTGTTTCTTTTATACATCAATGACATTGTTAACACGCCCTCTAATGCAAAACTTGTATTATTTGATGACACCAATTTATTATCAGAACATGAACATTTTTATGATGTAGTCAATTTATCCAACACTGAATTAGATAATATTTCAAATGGTTTGTGTCAAATAAGTTTTCACTGAATGTCGACAAAACTAAATTTATCATATTTCGGACTGCTAATAAAAATATCCCTACTATCCCTGTAATTACAATCAATAACATAGAAATAAAAAGTTTCTGAAATAAAATTCCTTGGTGTCTTCATTGATGAGCTTCTCATATGGAAAATTTCATATCAATAATAAAAATTAACAGGCATCAAAGAATCGTGCCATAATACATCGCATCAAAAACTTCATCTCATTCAGTACTAGAAAAACACTATATTATGGGCTAATACATCCACACCTCAGTTAAGGAGTTTTGGCTTGGGGCAACACCCGTTCTAAAGAGATTTCACACTTAAAAAACTTACAAAAAAGAGCTGTAAGTTTCATTTTCCGAACGAGATACAAGTCCTACAGTAAGCCAATATTCCGTTCCTTAAGTGTCCTCACAATTGATGATTTATTTAACATGCAACGTTGTAAACTGTATCTGAAAAGCCTTAAACACACATTACCTGTCTATCATAGTGAACAATTTAGAAAAGTAATGACACCCATAATTACCCTACAAGACAGCGAGACAACTTAAGACCTCCAACTGTATCTCTCAATCTACAAAATCATCAGCGTACCATGATCATCTAGGTAAACAATATCCAGCTAATGAACATAGAAACTACTATATTTGTCATAAAACTCAACTCATCACTTTCATGTCATTACATAATCATTATTAATTTTTTTCTATCCATGTTATATAACTTATAAAAATAGCATAATTATCTTTATTTGATTTTCTTTCTTTTTATTGGAGGTGCCACCATGACAGCAAATACTCATGTGGTTTCCTGATGAACTCATATTTACAATAGTTTACAATGCATAGTTAATATCATGTAAATGTTTTTCTGTATAATAGTTTTTTTACTTATATTCCATTCAAATAAAGCAACTGTATTTTTGCAGTTCTTTAAATAATTTTATCTTTTGGACATCATATGTTCACAACCATCAATGTTGACAAGGAAACTTCAAACAACATCTGGTTCTAGACATCCTGAAGACGTTTAGAAGTGGTTCCATCACGTTTCTGGCCAGTCTGGCCAAATGTCAACGTTATTTCAACGTTTGCAAATATCTATGAATTTCTCTACAACTAGCGCACTGCATCGTCTACACTTGCATAATGGGGAGAGAACTCCTCTGCACTAATCTGAGAGTTAACTGAAGCGACAGATGGATAGGAGGTCATGAATGACCCGGATTTTAGATCAGTCCCTCTTCAAAAAGGCTCCCAAGGGGGTAATTAAATAACATAAAAACGGGGGTCCGAAAACGGACCATACCGCCTTCTGGCTATGCAATCAGAAGTAATGACCTCTGAGACTTGAGGGGCAAGCTCGGATGCAGAGGGCCATGGGGGATATTACAACACTATCCACAGGGGGCACCCAATTCGCACTCCCTCAAAGAACTGCAAAAATACAGTTGCTCAAACACTACAAAGAGCATGCGCTCCCAATAGGACTCACTGGCCTGCCAGACTCACTGGCCTGCCCAGGACCACGAAAGGGGCAGTCCCCTGTACAGTGGTAGCTGGAAGAACATTTGCTGCATTTACTTGTACTCAATGATTATGAGTCAAAAGTAAGAATGAAGAGCTCATGTTTTAGTCTAGAAAAACTGAAATATCGATTACAACTAAGACTTTGCTCATGCTTGATGTTATACATATACGAACGAAAGGAAGATTAACTTTTGGAATAAAGTAATCATGAAAGCTCTGTAAGCAACCATTTCAAGAAATACATTCAAGCTGCGGTGGCTGCACAACTAAAGTTCAGATGTTGTGTGTGTCCAGGCTTCTAGCTATTTGAAAGAATTTTGGAAAGCATTGTGTTTCAGTCTTTTTGGCTTTTTGGCACTTGAAATCAAGATTACCAAATTTATCAATGACACTATGTTACTCATCAGCTTCTACTTTAACAGCGCCAATAAGATTGACGAGTTCGATGAACTAAACCAGAAGTGCAGCTTCTCTGGTCCTCCGGGCTATGTGTTCTGTCCCTTGCTGTGCAGGAGGTCTCACTCCAGATGCCATACCATTGAAGATATCATCATTGGGTCACCAACTGCACCAGACCTATGCAGGGGTTCAATTGAACTGCCACCAATACCATTCGGACCACCAGCACCATTCACACCGTCAAGACCGCTAGGACTGCTGGAGCTGCCACCAGTACCATTAGGACCACCAAAACCATTCGCTGCCACGGGGTTACCACTGGACCTCCAAGGATCACCCGCCATAACATCTCGAGGCAGACCAGGGGGACTTGTCTCCCTCTGCCTGCCTGCCACATCGAGCTGCCCAGCTCTGAGGCCCAGCTATACCATCTTGGGGGGAACCAATCACGCCATGGGACCTGATCCGGGCTCACAAACTATGCCTCTGCAGCTGCACCAGCATGCCCCACACCTCTGCCATCAACCGGAAAGGACCAAGGGTGCCCACTGCTCCACAGGTCCCCATCATGTTGCCAAAGCTGCCCACCACCAAGGCCGGGTGGCCTTTGGCTCGAACATCCAGCATCAGAACTCATCTCAGAATTATACGGGGGCCCAGTCTCCAAACGGCACACTCTGACTACCCAGGAGGGTAGAGCTTCCCACGTTACTACCAAGGTTACCAGTTGCTGAGTTAGGCATTCTATTGAGCGAGGCCAAACCCCCCTCACTGCCCTCAGCAAAGGTGGGATCAGTGAAACCCCAGCTACTCAAGTACTGCAAGGCGTACAGACTCGGCGTTGTCCTTTTCCACAATGGTTGCCCACTCTCAGCTCTAAATTTGTCTCTCTCAGATTCCGACACTTTCTCACAATCATTACTAGCCATCATCTGCCTTCTCTTTCTGTCAAGCTTAGCCTCTCTGAACTTGTCAAGCCTAACCTCTCTCAACTCACTCAGTTTCTCCTCAAAAGCCATCAAAGCCACTCTACATTTGCAAACACCCAGCGGGCCGATGTGTCCCCAGGCTGGCTGATCACAAGCTTTACAAGACCTCCTGCCTCTCACCATGTCACTGGGCGGAGACCCCAGCAATTTCCATGAGTGGAAATAATATAGTATACACACCAACTAGCAAAGTTCGTTAAGATAAGGCTGGAAGAGCATTGTTGGGTGATGAATCAAGTGGCTTAGCAGGATAGACGTACACAATCCCTCTTCACTTGAGGCAATTGTCTCAACTTGGAAGCTGGATCAGGCGCCAACAAACAGCGGGATCATCAGCTTGGGGCCAACAGCCCTTGCTATGCAGATGAACGAAGGTGAAACAGCTGAACAGAAAAAATGAGACGAATGAGTTGGTGGGGAATGTGGATGGACTATATAGCCCGGTTAATCCAGCGCGAAAAAGAAGGGCTCTAAAAGGCTGCTGGGGTCACGTGACAGCCAGCCAACTGGAAATAGGCGAACGATAATGAAGCAAGAAGAAGACCAATATGGCGAATTATTACATTTACTATGGTGAGTAAATTCCTAACAATTCAGAAGTCTAAGCAAATATTTCAATGTTCCTTAGCAAAATGCAATGCATCGAAGAAGAGAAAAACTTTACAAGGTTATGAAATAGACTGGAAACCACTGCGAAATTGCCAACTAAAAGCGACTTAGGTCTGAAATCCACAATGAAAACTTATCACAGGCCGGAAGCAAAAAGGATTCTGGTCACACATCAAATCGCTAAGGAAAGATGGTGGAGGCGTATCACCCCTGAAAGATGCTGGGATTATGTACAACAACGCCTAGGACAAAGCAAACATCTTGAACAAACAATGTCAGTCTTTATTCACGGGAATCAACTGAATGAAAACCATCACAAACATCACTGTTGAACCAAGTTGAGTACGGAAACTGCTGAAGAACATCAAGCAGAATAAAGCCTGTGGCCCGCTAGCTGCAAGACTTCTGCTGAGGATGTGGCACCTCTACTGATATCAATATTCCAAATGTCAAGAAGGAACACATTCCTTTTTGTGTGACAGAAGTCAACATGTCACTGTGTGGGAAATATTACTCAATTACAAAATATTGCACAACTGAATATTTTCAAAAGAGCAACAACACGTACAAGATCTAATCACTCTCTAAAACTCCGACCTTTGAAGCCCTAGTCTTCACTTTAATTATCTGTTATTTTTGACAAATATATCATGTATGATATTACTGCATCAATAAAAGCATATATATTTAATTTCATCTTCACTTTCCTTGCTATATTAACTTGTAACATACTTTCTCCATTTTTACAACCATACACCCAAAGGGACTTCATAGTTGCATCCTTTTGCAACAAAGGGAACATTAATTTCTTTCAGAACAAATGCTTTTTTAAATTTTTATGCAAATTTATGCAAAAGTGCATCTTCCTGTGTAACCCTCTGGCAAATATGAAACTTTAATTCTGCACAGGACATAAATGGCACATGCAACCATCACAAAATAGTTACAGCTGCTGTATATAATTTGTTTTATAGTCTCTGTACTTTTCTAGTCATAAATTGGTTATATATTGGAGAATTTTCATTTGATATGATTGGCGCTTTTCAGATCATTAACACAGCTTTACCTCAGGGTCCTGATTATAAGAAATTACTATACTTGTACACTTCTTATAATGAGAAAGTAATGTTTGGCGGTCCTTTTGGAAACTTTCATTTCGGATTACCCAAAGTGACTTCTGAAAATAATAGATGTATTTTCATCGATTTATTGCTCCACTAAAACACTAAAAGTCTCCCAAAGTTTGAGCTTTCATTTCAGCAGATTCAGGGATTCTCTGCAATATCTGGTGAAAGTCTATAAAAATATTCAAGCCTGTAAGTTATGTAACATTACGTAACAGTTGCAAAGCCGCTTTTAACTTTACTACTACTCAATGTAAATTATCACATCTAAAATCGTTGAGCTGGTTGCCTGTGCCATTTATGACTGGTTGGGGCACAAACAAAAAAATAATTATTACGTTTTATGTAAAGAGTACGGAAGCCATTTTAGGACATGAACATATTTTTTTTATCGTATAAACGATTTAGTAAATTGTACATACGAAGTACTAAATTGTATATACGAAATACTAAATTGAATATACGAAATACTAAATTAAAAGTACAGAATACTAATATACAAAATACTAAATTGTATATACAAAATACTAAATAGAAAGAGATATCTGATAGAAAGAGCTGGGTATACGGTCATCAGGATTTCACATTGTGAAACAAACTTATTTCCGCTTTTGCCGACACTTACTAAATAAAAAAGTCTCTACATAGGTTGCACATAACTGTAGACCAAATATTAACTAAGATATGGCCAGTTTAGTATTTCGTATATACAATTTAGTATTCTGTATATACAATTTAGTATTCCGTATATACAATTTAGTATTTCGTATATACAATATACTATTTCATATATACAATATACTATTTCGTATATACAATAATTTCGTATATACAATTTAATTATCGTTTTTATAATTTACTAATTCGTTTTTACAACTTACTCATTCGTTTTTTCAATTTAGTATATCGTTTTTTCAATTTTGTACTTCGTTTTTACGATTTAGTACTTAGTTTTTTTTTTCGATTTATCATTTCGTTTTAACAATTTTGTATTTCGATTTTTCAATTTAAAAAGTAGTTCGTTTTTTCAATTTTGTTTCTGTAATCTCCATTAGCTCAATTATTGGTTTATGTTAACATTTCAATGGTACAATACTGTACAATACATTGCTGTGTTGAGCAATGGCAAAAGTGTTGTGAAGCCATGTAGTGCTTGGTAGACTGTTATTTCAGGAATCAGTTCGACTGAAATGTGGATGGGATGATGTCGTTCCCGTCAACCTCCAGCAGAAATGGCAGCGGTGGACTGAAGGCCTACACAAGCTGAGTGACTTTAGGGTGCCGAGATGTGTCAAGCCCACAGCATTCAATGATGGAGTGGTTCAGCTTCACCATTTCTGCGATGCCAGCATGACAGCGTATGGATTCTGCACCTATGTAAGATGTATCAACAAGTCAGGTGAAATCAGCATCAAATTATTAATGAGCAAATGTCGTATCGCTCCATTAAAACCAATGACAATACCTAGATTAGAGTTGCAAGCAACATTATTAGCGGCAAGAGCAGATAAACTGATCCCGAAATCCGAGGTATGTCGGCTGTAGAAACTGTGACAGCGATGGCTACTGAAATAGTTGACCATCCATTGGACAAACTGATAAGCCACTTCTCTACATGGACCAAGTTGCGCCTTGCTGTGTCCTGGTGGTTGAGATTCAAAGAATATCTCCAATCAAGTAAGAAGAAAACGTTTGGTAGAATGTCAGTTCATGAAGTCAATCGATCTGAAGTTGTGATTTTGAAACGTGTACAAAGTATGTTTTACGAGGATGAGTTTGGTGAACTTCGCAAAGGACATGCTGTGTACAAATCAAGTAGCTTGCTAGACTTAGCACCATTCATTGATGACAAGGGCTTGTTGCGTATTGGTGGTCGTATCAGGCACGCAAATCTTCGTACGTCACAACAACATCCGATTATAATTCCTCACAAGCATGTCATTGCCACATTAATTGCCAGAGACTTTCACAATGATGCTCATGTTGGAACTGAATGGACACTTAGCCTCATCAGGACAAAGTATTGGATTACCAGGGCAAGGCCTATAGTGAAAGATGTCGTCCAACGCTGCATCCCATGCCAGAAACTGAATGCCGCTCCTCGCCAGCAGCAGATGGCAGATCTTCCTGCAGAGAGGCTGCAGCCTGATGAACCACCCTTTACCTTTGTTGGGGTTGACTATTTTGGACCCTTGTTGGTAAAACGAGCAAGATCACAAGTTAAAAGGTATGGATGTTTGTATACTTGCTTAACTACCAGAACCGTTCATTTGGAGCTCATTGAGTCATTGGACACAAATTTATTTCTCTGTGGCTTTCGTCGTTTTGTTGCCAGGCGTGGCATTCCACGTAAAGTTTGGTCAGACAATGGCACAAACTTTGTCGGAGGTCAAACGGAACTAGCCAAGGGAGTACAAGAGTTGCAACAATCGCCAATTCATCAATTCTGCCTAGACAACCAAGTTGAGTGGGTGTTTAATCCCCCAAATGCGTCACACATGGGAGGTGTGTGGGAGCGCCTTATACGTACTGTACGCAAAGTCCTCACAAGCTTGTTGATGAAAGATCCAGTTCGACTTACAGATGAAGTGCTGAGCACATTATTTTGTGAGATTGAATCAATCATCAACAGCCGTCCACTGACCAAAGTGAGTTCAGACCCAGGTGATTTATCTCCAATCACACCTAACCACCTTCTAATGCTGAGAATAGGTCCAAGTCCTCCACCTGGTGTTTTCACAGAACAAGATATGTATCGACGTCGATGGAAGTATGTCCAGTTTCTTGCCAATCAGTTTTGGAAAAGATGGTTGCTGGAATATGTACCTGAATTACAACGTAGACAGAAGTGGTGCACCAAAACCGACAATGTGAAGGTGAATGACCTCGTCCTATTGGTGAATGAATCAACTCCACGAGGATTATGGCCATTAGGATTAGTTGTGGAGGTCAACAAAGGTTGCGATGGATTAGTGAGAGCAGTAAAAGTGAAGACCAAATCTACCACCCTTCTCCGGCCCATCACTAAAGTAGTGTTGTTAGAAGAACATTAAATTCATCCTTCAACAACAACACTTGATTAATTTTGCAAAATTCTTCTTTCATGATATGTTGCATTATTGTATATTGTATATGATTTAGTGTCTAAATGTAAAATTTTGTATCTATTGATTTATGTATTATTTATAATGTCTGATATTCATGTTTGATCCAAAGGATCAAAGGTGGGGAGTGTAATCTCCATTAGCTCAATTATTGGTTTATGTTAACATTTCAATGGTACAATACTGTACAATACATTGCTGTGTTGAGCAATGGCAAAAGTGTTGTGAAGCCATGCATGACAAGACTTTCACACTTTCTGAAGCTGCAAAAGCCAGCCTCCTTCACTATTGTTATATTGTGTTCATTGAAGTGTAACAGGAAGTCTATCCTGTGGCAGTTTAACTTCACTGGCATTTAAATCACAGAAGCCAACAGACAACATATGTCACCATATTCCATGTCAATATTGAGTTGCACACTGTTGTAAGTACTTTATTGCATTTATCAATTGTACCTATGTACTCTACTTTATCCATGTCTATTATTACATGTGTTTATTCATTATGTGGATCAAATTATGACAATTAGTGTCAATTTGATATGAATTCATTTACTTTGAATGTACAATTAATTGGACATTAATTCAACACTTAATATATCACTTCATGTTGTAATATTTAATAATCATTCATTAAGAGGGGTATATTTATGATGTTTATAGACATGCTTATGGATATGACTTAGGTCAAGATATATATTTAATGTGTTTCATTGCTTAATGCAGACATACTACTTGGAAGACATACATATGCATCATTTCATCTCTATACTTCATATAATTCATCATTGTTTCTTTATATTCATTTTAATTATTTGTAATATTCCAGATTTACTGGATTGAATCAACTCTCCATGTACAATAAAGTGCATCTCATATCATATGTCCAAGGTTGCCTTGTCGTTCCTTACAGTTTCTTTTATACAATTTAACTTTTTTTTTGTCATGTCCTAAAATGGCTTCCATAAAAGAGAGCTTAATATACATTAAAAGATCCATGTTCTCAGAAAGAGTAAAATAATACATGCGTTTCAATGAGACTTTGCTGTCATTGACATCAGCTTCAAATGATAAGATCCAGTTCTTGGACATCTTAATAGTTTAAATCCCACAAATTATCTAGTGCACAGCTTAGAATCGAGAAGAGCTGGACAACCCCTAAGCTTCCAGCTGTAACAGCCCAATCACAAATTCTTTAGTGAAAATCACCTGCCATACTACAGAGCATTTTAACCTTCATGATTGGCTGACAATCTTTTTCCTACATATTTAAATTCATATTTTAGTCTCTAAAGGGGGGTTCTCACATAGCCGGTTTTCCCAGTGAAGCCGTATTGCTCTCGTAGAATTATGTAATATTGCGCAAAATTGGGCATCAGTACTGCAACCGTGGTTATCAAGAGGTTGTCGTAGAAGACTGTGAACATACATTTTTTTGTAGTTTTCTTGTTTTATTTTCTACTGGAACATCTATGCTACACAGAAACAGGAACAGCATAAGGTGATTACTTCTTCGGAGACATCGGAGTCATAAGGAAGGACGAGTTCATCAGCTGGCTCATGTTGAGCAGAGTCGAACTGGCAGGAACGTTGTCACTGGCAGACAGCGAGGTGCCCACTGAAGGAGGGTTCAAAGAAGAAGAACCAGGCACCACTGGAGAAGGTACAGCAGAGAAGACACCCAATGAAGATGAAGGCCCAGGTCCAGAAGACTGGTAGGTACCTGCAGGCTGGCCCGTGGCAACTAAAGAAGAAGCTCCTGGCAGGCGGGGTTGTTTTGTGAAATCTTGCAGGCTTCTCAAATCATATCTTCTTGCCATGGGACACTTCCTTCCTCTGAGTTGACATAGTCTACCAAGTACAGTCATTGTAATATGGCACTCTGGGTAGCATAGTTCCCTCCAATGTTGTCGGATATCTGATTCTCATGAAATTGTGGGGCAGCAGCAGGCAAGGACTAAAGATTCCACTGTCTTGTTTTTCTGGGGCATAGTGGTTAGCAGACACCTAAACCTTGATGCCAGGATACCAAAGGCATTCTCCACAATTCATCTGGTTCTGGAGAGTCTGTAATTGTAGATCCTCTGCTGTTGGTCATGTTGTGCAGAGGCAGTGGTTTCATCAGCAAGATCCTCAAAGGGAAGGCATCATCCCCCAAGGTCTGTCACCACCAGCATAGGTTCAGGTGGAGGTAATCCAATGGTTCCATCTTCTAGAGCATCCCTCAGGACTGTAGCAGCAAAAACTCCTCCATCAGATCCAGAAACATTTGCTCCACAATCCACATAAATGAACTTGTAGTCTGCATCCACAAGAGCCATGAGTGCAATGGAATGGAAGCCCTTTTAGTTATAGTAGAGTTAACCTCCTTTGGGAGGACACCTGATGGCCACATGCTTCCATCTATGGAACCAATACAATGGGGAAAGTTCCATCTTGTCTCAAACAGCTGTGCAACTTCTCTCCACTTGTTGGACAGGAGATGACATCTTCTGCATACCCGGCTATGATGGCTTCACACACTTCAGGAATGATGTTGCTGATGGTGTTGTGGGCCACTCTGAAGCCATACATCAATGATTTGTAGCTGTTGCCTGTTGCCAAATACCTCAGGGTGATGGCAATCCTGAGTCCTGCTCCAAAGCTTTCCTCCAGAAGGTGTCTTGCTTGGTAATTCTAAGCCCAACTTCAGCAAGCAGCTCTTGGAACATGGCTGGCTGCATTCTCACAAAGTTCTTGTAGTGGGTTCCATCCTCCATCAATAATTCATTCATCAAGTGTTAGTATTGGCCCATCTGAGGTCTTCAGAATAGCCATGGCCTCACCCAAAATCTCTTCCTTCTCCTTCTCTTAATGACTGCTTGTCTTCTTTCTGCAGCTGTTCTGGACTGTTCTTCATCGTGCATAATAGCCTGTGCAATAGTTGCTCGTTGCACATTTAATTCCAAGCTGGCCTGAGCCAATTTTACAATGGCTGTTGGTTGGTCTACTGCATGTGCCATGGTCCTTTTTCTGTGGTAACAAGAAGCAGAATGAAGGCTGCAGACAAGCAGCCACTTATATATTCACATCTGCCCCCTCCACTGTGACAGCCGGCCTTCACACATAGTACACGTAGTTCACATAGTTAACTCGCCGGGTCGTTCCTTGTAACCCTCAACAGTCGTGATTGACACGTGCTTGTTACGCCACTCACACGTACAAGCATGCGGGTGGTACGTAGATGCCGTGGAGTCTCCCGTCATAAACATGATTTACCCGTGGCTCACCCGGCATCAGACTGGGCATCATCTGTTGGGTTTGGTACGTATCCTACGTGTGATCCGCCGGGTGTCCGTGATTCACACATTGCTGCCGCCAACTCACCCGTCGCCTTAAGCACCACCCCTTTTTGCTTCCAACAACCGTGGTGAAGTCGTCAAAAAAGGATATTACATAATTATACGAGAGCAATACGGCTTCACCGGGGAAAACCGGCTATGTGAGAACCCCCCTTAAGTAACAATTTAAAAAAATAATAAAACAGCATAAAAGATTCTCAGAGTAGCACTTCCAGCTTCTTAAAAATCTGATTGAAGTCACACTTCACTGATCTACAATATTTAAAAAAAAATGCATACCAAAAGACTGCCAAGTAAGTTATAATATTCATATCATCATACCAAAACTCATATCGGTAGATAACGGGGGTTAAATATTAAATTTGTGTCGCCTTAGATGCATTAAAAAAAAGAAAAAGACATTTTCATGTTCTAGCTTGATTATGATTTAGCAATCTCTTTATTTCATGAACAACATGAATCATTCTCATATTCTACAGTTGATGTATATACTGTTCGATCCAGATGACTGCAGCAAAATCATGAGCCCATCCGATAACACATTAAGTTGCACTTAACAACCCTTAACATTCACACACAGGTGAGAAAACCAACAAAAAAAAAAAAAAAGAGCTAAAAGAAAAAGGTCACACACATAACATCATTAAATTAAGTGATACATTAAAAAACCACAAACCTTATTAATTATACACCCTAGATCAAGGACAACTGCATGCATTTACAATGTGAAGGCAAAATGTAGATAAACGTCAGACACAAACTTCGAACAGGTACATACATAACACAGGTATGTAATAAGTATAATTTGGCATCACACCTGAGTACACACCATACTTTATATCGTTACAATACAATTAATACAAGTGTGCACTAATGCAACCTTGAGCAATTGCCATTTTGGTAGTAAAGTGATCATACCAACTTCATGATCATGTAATAATACAATGTATACTGGAATTAAACATTGCTATGAGAGAACAATAATACATGCATCATTACTTAATATAATATCAGATATAATAATATACCAATTAATCTATATAATACACATGAGATCAACTAATAATACGCCAAGACTCTTTTAAGTCTTGTTAACATTAACAAACAGTTTAATAAGTCTTACTATTGACAACACAGAAATATGAGTACAAGGTGTACAAGAGCTAATACATATGTATAATGTGCACTACTCAAATCTTGATATGGCCCCATAAAATCTTTGTGTTTTTCGTAACAGCAGTTTTTTTTGTATTCTAAGTTATTAAAAAGATATACACAATTCATAGAAATCAAGGGAAAAGAAGACGACCTACACATACATGTAGTTTTGATATGTCAATTACTGATAGGAGCAACTAACTTCTAAAAGATAAAATTGTAAAATCGGCTGAGCAAGCAATACTTTACACGGTTATGCGTTAGCGAGAAAAAATTCACTACAGCCAAAACCAGGTTTGAACCTTGTGTTTTACTACAGCACATTCATTGATAATGAACCAACTTTTTATGCATCAGATTTTAAACAAATAAATATATACATACAATACAAACATACACAAACAAATGATATATTTTCTTGAAAGTGTTAGCTATGTTGCTGAAGTGCAAATTTTTCGGTAAATGTACATGATTATGTTTGGTGTCATGGTTATTTTTTTGACTGTTAGACAGTATAGTGTTCTTTACAATCTTTTGATATGCAGTTTATTCATGTATTTATTTTGTTCATCACTAACTAGCAACTAAGACTAACAATTTGTAGCTGTGCAGAGACAGGTCCTTATATGCGACCAACAACAGTTCATGGATAATGTACAATGTATAAGCTGGATACTGAAAAACCCGAATCTAAATAGCAAACCGGGGAATATAACACAAATGGTTTGAGAAATATTCTATGAGATCCACAGAGATCCAGCATAGCATGAAAGGGGAAAAACAATGCTCCTTGTATATTTAACATCCTTGAGCCTCAATGTGTGGCTGCACTGATGTTCAACACAGGAATGCTTCATTCTTACAACACATTAAACTCTTAGCCTTCTCGCAGCAGCAGCAGTAGCATCTCGGCAATTGTACGCACTGACTCCACAGCGGCCGAGTCATTAAATGAGCAACTTTCGTCAGCATGGTAAATTGACCAACAAAACCTATGAATGTGTGTAAAATTGAGCTGAAAAAATGTCCTCAACACCCTGATATGGGCTGGTCTCATTACGATATATCTACAACACACGTAATCACATACAACTCCATCTGATAACTATGCGCACTAGCTGCATAGGCACCCAACTAACTAGTATAACACACCACTCCATGAATTTATAATATTTCTAATACTGGTCTCCCTGACACTTAACATTAAGTGCCTCAAACAATAACACAAGTCCTATATATATAATCATTGCCAACTGGAATGAGTTTCCAAATTAATCATCACAACATTAATTGCCACAGCTGTGTTATTGCTTCTGTTACATACCTAGTTTAAATAAAAAAATTACAAGTATGCATAAGATACCTGGTATGCATATCTAATCATAAAATCACTATATAATTCAAATGATCTGACATTAACAAACTTCCTCATTCTCAAAAAAACATCCTTGAATAACATAATTTCAAAGGGACTTAACAAACATGGGCAAGATGGTCTATTTTCAGCAACATTTATTTTGTCAAATCATATGACTTGGCAAAAACCAAAAACTGGGACTTGCAGACAGAAAGGTCATGGGCAAATTCACGCACCAGCAACGTTGTCACTGAAGAGGACCACACTCGCTCAATTATCATGCCAAATAGGAAACAAAATGAAAAAATGTATTGAATTAATAAAAAACTTGAACTTTCATGAATGAAAGAGATCGATCAGCTGCAAGACAGGTGAGAGATTGCAACCAAAGGTGGGAACTGAGAACAAACTCTGATATTCAGAATAAAACTGCTCCCAAAATTAGTCAAAATGGCGTTTGTTAAAATTGATCAAAAGACCTCAATTACCGAATATATGATGCAGTAACGCTAAACATCAAAGCTACAAAAGATGAAAGACCTAACAAACATTAGTAAATAAGATATCAATCTTTAAAGGTGCAAAGCATTAACATAGTGCTTATGGACATACTTTAACATACAATTACAACTGAGTTATAAATAACAAATTGCTTGGCATACATCTGACCAACTGCATGATTAATGTATAGATATATATATATATAATAATAATATATAGCATGTAACAATACACGGTCCACATTGGAATATCGAAGACAAGAAGTTGACACCAGAAGAGGCAAGTTTTTAGCATAAATGTAAATATGCAAGGCATGTTTCATATTAACGGGTAACTAAGTTGGTGGGAATTGGGGACATCAATGGTTCAATAATTAAGACGTGAGCCAGTGGGGGCTCTGTTACTAGATAGATAAGCACAACATGGGACTGATCCGATCCTATCTACAGACGAGGCTTTTTAATGTAAGTCTCCGCATAGTGTCCTCCTATTCCTTGGGAGTGCTGACCAACATACGGTCCATCCGGACTGGCTTCTGGCGAGGGCAGCAAATGCAGCCGACTCCTCTTCCTGCTACCAATTGGTGTCACCAGACTTGACGCTAGCATCTAAAATGAAAAACGCAGAATGTATATCCATGATTTTAGGATAATATAATAATTAAATATAAAGCATCTGTAGACATGCCATTAAACTGACAATACAAATGGACGACTTACAGGTTTAGCAAAGTCAGATGGTTTTGGATGAGATCCCGAGACAGCAGGGAGGGCTTGAGCCATAGTGGGTAAAAGTGGGTTGGGCGCTCCAGTCATTGCCATGCCCATCACCTGAAAAAACAATGCCCAGTTGTACAATAACTGTAATGCATATACAAAGATTTATCTTAGAACAAGGCACAGCTGTGATTTTCACACAACTTTCCATCTTTTGATTTCATTTAACTATTTGCTAATTCTCCAAGGACAAATAATTACAGACAGGTAAAGAATATTCATAATTGTGGCATGAGCAAATATATTATGTGTAATACAGATCAGCAGGGCACATATTGAGGGGGTATTTTTTCATAAACAGAGTACTACAGGAGCAGCAGATTTTTAATCTGATCTTATATAGGCCAACACATACACAACCGACCTGATATCCAAGAAGACTTGGCTGAGGCAAATATTGTTGATAGAGTTGCTGATAAGCGTAAAGCCCATTCACATCCCAACCCAGGGCTGCTGCTGCTGCAGCTGAGCCTCCGGCTGCCATGGCATAGTTTGAGACATCAAGTGATGAAGCCTGAAAAAAAAAGTATAAATATCTAATTGATGTTATAAACTGATTAACAGAAAACTAAGCCTAATGGTGCAACTGTGATCCCCTAGGGGATTATTTGGCTACCAACCAAAAGATAAAGTCTAGCATTGCACATTCATAAAATAAAGTCAGCAACATTTTGTTGAGTAATATGGAAATACATTTATAACCAAAAAACAACCACAGTATTAACATTGTACTAACAAAACAAAATTGAGACAAGAGACACGATAAAAACAAAGTACATGTCAAGATCAAAATAAAAAGTTTTGGACTAATAATAAATAATGCACTGTATAGACTAATTTTCAAGGCAAAATACGGTTTTGGCTACTGTTTCATGTCATTATTTGTAACTTATGTACTTCTATGAATGTATTACTGTAAAGTAACAAATCTGCTTGAAAATTGACAGAAACTAACGCCAAAACATCATACACAACATGATTCAAGTGGGAATCCCCTTTTGCATGCAACAGTGCCTGCACTTAACTGATGGTCTAAAAGCAGAGCTACTTTCGGAATCACACGTGATTTCTCAGATGGGGAATTTTTAGTAACTAATGACCAAATATCTCAAAGATAAGGCTTACATAAGGCAAAATATATATACACATGTCAGAGAGGGGGGAGAATTTTTACAGTGCATCTAAATAACCAAAGATTATGCACTAAAGTCAATATAATGTCATGAACATGACCTCATTCACTATGAAGTTCTGAATATCCAAATAGACCTACCGTAACTTGAGCTGGTGCGTGTTGACTAGAGAATGGGGCAGCACTGCCGAGGACCTAAAAGAAGAATTGAAAGCAAATTAAGCCAGAGGTCATATAAACCATTTTAATTTCAGAAATTTGTGATGCCAGGGGGGACGGGAGGGGGGATACCAACATTAAATTTTGTTTCAACAATAAAACACTCTATTATAACTTTAATCTTTATCATTCTTAGCTCGAGTCATAAATTTGAATGAATTATGATTATTATACCAATTTAAGGGGTTTTGAGACACTACATAGACATTAACCCAACAACAAAAATACTATATAAATAAATATTTCAAATTCAATTCAAATATACATAGTATACATCATTTGGGGCTTGCTGGGGGCTGCTTTGCCACCAACAGTCCAACACTTTTGTTAAGTTATATGCTGCTGCCCTCTAGTGTTGTCTTGCCTCAAGTTGGATAAAAACTGCCAAGATATCATGACCTACAAATAGCAAGCTAATGATATTTTGCCATCTCTTGATTCAAAGGCAAATAGTCTCTTCAAAATGTACGTTTCTAGCAATATACATTCATAAAAAAAGGAAGAAATAAAGTAATAGCACATAACGAATTAAATAATATATAGCACAAATTATTATTTTCAAATGCATAAAGATCAGGCTGAACTATATATTAGTAGCTCAATATTCCAATAACTCTTTTAAGGAACTCAATAGAGTCCTTTAGTCTGATTCCAATCATCAGACTAAAATTGGAACTGATATACCAATTCACACAAGAGGGCAGTGCAAATATCACATAAGTGCCACCTGTCGGATATAACAGCAGATATAACCAGAATGAGATGCTATATACAACAAGCACAACTAAACATTTGGTCATATTCACAAATATTGACTTCATATAGTTTTTGTTGCCCATTTGCTGAACTCGAAGACTTATATAACTGATTTTTCAAGATTAGCAATTGCAGCTCAATATCATCATCCCATCATTAATCACAAACCCTACAATCAAATTTGGTGATCAGAACCATATTTTACGACAGCAATGGTGCCTACAGCACTTACACATCATATGACCTGCTCACCATAATATTCAAATAAACATAACTGTACGATTTGTCTAGTGAGCATAAATAGACCAAAAGCAGGCATTCTTGAATACGTGAATACTAGTGTACAAGAATTGAAGCCTGCAAGTACAAGTTGATACAAAAACATTATGAGAGACAAAAAATAAAACATGATTAAACCAACGAGTAATACCACTCCATTCTCAAATTTCAAAAAGTAGACAAACCTGGTTTTGATAATCAAAGCAGAGAGCGTAAGCTGGTTGAAGAAGTTGCGGCCTGGCCGCCATTTCAGCGGGACTTACGCCTAAGCCACTGAGACCGTTCAGTAGCATCTGTCAATACAGCATGCGGTGCCATAAAGATTGCATAAATTTTACACAAATTTAATCATTGCATAGATTATAAATCTGATAAAATTATTCCATTTATTGATACCAAATCAAGGTTCTATAGGTATTTACTATCTATTCATATATTTACTATCTATTCTTAATGCATGATCACACTGAAGGTACAGTACTGCATGAATTATCAAAATATAATTAATAGCTTAAGAATTATCAAAATTTAAAAAACTACAACACTATCTTGACTGATACAACAAAATATGTTTTTGTTCATGCATATATGATGAAACTGGGCAATCACCCCAAAATAAGAATATATATGACTTTACATTGACTATACAGCTGTTGTATATCTTTATTACAATTCATTTCTGAGCTTGTGATGCTGTGTAATATGAATGGATATCTGTTTCTACTGTTGTTGATACAATGTTTTGCAAGTAAATTTGTTCCTGTGTTTGTAACAATGTGTAATATGTAAGTAAAATATATAAACCTAATACATATACAAACTTGCTAGTTACTGAGATAGAAAAAATATCACTTTGGACAACATTTAGGATGCTGAATTGTTTGTATTGTTGGAGGAGGGAAGGCAATGCACTCCAGCAAAGGCTCCAGTAAATAAGTCAAGATCGAGCTCCAAACTGGCCAATCAGCAGGGACCCAAACGTTATATTTAAATTAGTTGGCCCCTCCGTGACATGGCCTGACCACTGCCCCTGGCCTAAGAGGTCAGGCCTTCAACTCAAAAAAGTCGGTTGCAATGGATACAACAACTATGAACCATGAGTGTTTGTTTACTCTCGAAATGGTGTGTATACACATCAATTGAAGCTATTAAAAGTGATTATGAAGTATGTACACTGTTTTCACACTCCATATGAGGGAATTCATACACTGTGTGCAGTGCTGACAAGTCCATCAAATTGTTGCTGTTAAGTTTGACAGCTCTGACCACGTGGGTCACATGAATATCTTATGATAATACCCCCCCAACATTGCGTGATTTGTCTGGGGTATCTTTCCTGGTTGAGGCAAGGCCACA
This sequence comes from Alitta virens, assembly GCA_932294295.1. Taxonomy (NCBI): domain Eukaryota; kingdom Metazoa; phylum Annelida; class Polychaeta; order Phyllodocida; family Nereididae; genus Alitta; species Alitta virens. The sequence goes on from OW028573.1 coordinate 51,057,207, forward strand.
TTTGGATAAACAATATTCACAGACAAATAATGAGTATAAAAGATAAAATCGGAGGGCAATTTCTATATTCTGCCATATCCTCAAAAGAAAGATTGAAAACAATTCAGTACTTAGGAAATAAATCGAAGGTCATCTTTTATACTCCATCAAACAAAACCATTGGACATGCAACCTAAATGGACGACCAAAACCAACAACTTCATACCAACACACATCGAAAACACAATCATCTTTCACTCGCAACTTCAATTTTTCATCCACAAAATCCACAATGCAAAAACCATTAAAGAGTTATCAAGCAACACACCCAAATAACAACACAGACTCAATGGCAAACTCAATGGCAGCATGCAACACCTTTTTTTTTTCATTTTCTTTGGATGTTGTGATAAAAATGAGAATTTAGTCTTTATGTGTGTAATACTCACATGTTTCTTAATGATGGGCTGTGGCTGAGGGCGGACAGATTGTAAAGTGACTGGCTTCAACGGTTGGCGATCAATTTTGGCAAGATTTGGCTTGTGTGCAAGGAAGAATGTGTTCTGTAATGAAATATGATGAACACCTTGAAAAATAAACTCTACTAACTGCGCACCATCCAAAGTTCTGCAGGATATCTGGATGCAGGATGTTCTAGGCAAGCAACAAAATGCAACAGGATTTACTGGTCAATGACGAATCACACTAAATATCTCACGTAAGTAATAACATTGACACTCCATTTGAAACTAAATACATACCTGGGGATCAGCAGGCTTGTTGGCCAATATGGCAATTCTGTTGGCAGTGTGGATAGAGAGAGTAGAGTTGGGCACTGAGGGAGTCACGGAAGTGACCGTCTTGCTGGCAATGCTGCTGGTTGAACTGTCCGAGTCACTGTGACCCTCCTCACCATTCCTAACATGATTTCGAATGTCCGAGAAGTGACCATGATGGTCTCTAAGCCGTCTTTGTTTCCAGCTTGAACTTGGCAATATATGGCCATTATTGCTGGAATGAAATTTAACCATGCGTATTACAAATTGACAAGTATCTATTGATGTAAAAACTAAGCCACACTTTAACTGATACTACTCAACACATTTAGATTCATTCATTTATTTCCACTATCATTCTCAAAAATGCTTTAAAGTCAGATAAAGTGATATACATTATAAACAAAATGGTAGGCTGATGCCAAATAGCCTAGACAGTAATGACATTTCTAAATTTGTTCATTCTAATGGTGTTTCCATGAGGAGACATTAAAGATAAATGCGACATAATAGTTGTGACTAAGATTATTATTTTCATGACTAACAACAACCAACCTTTGACCGTGGTCAGGGTTTGGCAGGAGAGGTGTTTTCCCAGCATTATTAGCCACACTCTGGGGAGGCTGCAGCTTAGACAGGTGAGCCTTGATTTGTCGTTCCAGGTAGGTGGCCAGCAAAGGATTGGCAGGACCCACATCCACAACACCAGGCTGTGGGGTGGGCTGGCTTTCTGCCTCTCCATTCCAGCCAGCTGGTCGATCACCTAGAAGTCCAACCTTTGAGGCACCCTGGGCTTGGGGACCATCACCTGTGAAGCAATTGAGTTAAATGATGCCTATTTGCAAGAACATTTACAGTAAATATAATCTGAACTGATCATTTGGACTGAATTGTCAATTTTACATGCATATATGAATTTTAAGAAAGGGAAATGGTCCAAGAATTTCAAGATACAACGATTACATTATGTTTCAACTGACACAAAATAATGAACATACCAAGTAAACCAGCCTTGGCAGGAGCGTCCCCCAGTAGTCCAGTCTTGTTATTGTTCATTCCAGCAGCATCTGGGCTGGCACTCTTGGGTGGTTCAGGGCTGCTGGACCCTTCAGAAGGACTGGAGGGCTTGCCCAAGACCTCTATTAGCTGACCAATGTTGTTCAGCAGATTGATGTTCACATTAAAGTTAGGAATGCCCTGCAAGATTTGGCTTTGTGGAGAAGATTGAGCATAAACACTCTGCAGCATGGAATTGGCTTGTGCAATCATTGGGTTTCCCAAAAGGGAAGGTCTGTTTGCAACTCTGCCATTGGTCTGTAAAAAAAATAAAATAAAAATAGGAATGTTGATTAATTTCCTTTACAGTTCTGGTATGATGCAACAAGCAAATTCAGCTGAAACAGCCAGCTTACAACTTTATACACTAGATGGCACATAATGTTATAACCAACAAATCACCAGGTGGCAGTGCACTCACATTTTGTCCGTTGACTTGGCCATTTAGTAATTGCTGTAGGGAAGGGTTACAGAGAAGGGATGGCTGAGCCTGAAAAAACAAAGCAGCAAATTATCAAAAATGTACCACAATGTTCCTGATAGTTTAGTGCAGAGAAAGTGAGATGTGATTGGATGAATAATTGCATGGTAAATATGTTTTTTCTAAATGTTTATCAGGAAGTAGTGAAAAAAAATACTAAGCAAAAGCAAATAGCTCTTTGTTAACATTCCAAATATGTCATACTCTTTGTGTAGTCATAGAAAAAGATCTGATATAGGATAAACATATGAAAAAATCTATAGGCTGCGCTGCAGCAAAACTCTCAGCATAAAGTTGTGACTGTACTGTCTTAAACTAAACATACACAAATGTACATCCACAATTCATATTTCTTTCAGGCTCTATACAGGCTTTATAAACATCCCGCAACCACAAGCTTTCACATTTGTTATTTCAATTATATCCTAAGACCATTTTAACTTAAATCAAATATACCTTTTGTAACTGTACGGCGAGGAGGACAGCTAACAGCGCCACTTGTAGATTGGGATTTACCAATGGATTTGAGGGGATATTGGGGGCAATTCCGAGTAAACCTGCAAGAACATAAATGTATTGATGGGATTTCACACACTGCATTCATTCATTCACTGCACACAAACAATTATGTCAACACTCAAGACCATCACATTTGCGGCATGCTCATTTACACCATCACACAAGTTTTTTCCTCGCGTCATCTAGGTACATCCAGTGCATCATAGGCTAACATACTCTTTTTTATGCTCTCTTTACATTGCAGGTTTTCAGTACAAATGCCAACAAAAAGACAAGCATGTCTACAAATGCAACTCGTCTAAGCTACAATAAAATCACAGAAAATGAAGTGGTTTTTTTTTTCTGATAACATGAGAGTCATGTGTATGAAGTGTAAATGCCATTATGTGACTTTAAAACATCATCAATCTGTGAGAAGGTATCTTTGCATAATGAGTTTGATTGTACCTGGTTTTGGTTGCTGAGTCTGTTGTGCCTGTTGTAACTGCTGAAGAACAAACTGAAAACTCTGCAACACTGGAAAAAAATTACGAAAAGGTTTTACAATACTTTGATGTGGACAACTACAAAACTACTGAACAAGAAATGAAAATGGAAATAAACAAAGAGTACATACACAAAGGAGCCTGACTGAGAAGAGAGTACACCAGAGGGTTTGTAAGAGTGTCTTGAGTTGGACTGGTTCCATCAGCCTTTTCTCCATTGGCAGGGTTAGGCAACAGTCCAGTCTTAATGAGACCAACATTCTGTCACAGATGGAAATGACATTGTGTTTAATGATCAAATCAGCAAAACAAATATTGATATTTAACAATATAACACACAGAATACTTACCAATACTGAGATCAGACGTTCATAAACTTTAGCAGCTTCCTGGCCAGGAATGCAGTATGTGACTCGTATTTTGTGTCCTCTGATGTCGACTCCATGAACTATATTTTGGGTCTCCTCCGCTTCCTCTGGGGCTGAATACTGAACAACAGCAAAACCTAAAGGCTGCCCTCCTTGCATGGCCAGCTGGAAAGCAAATTAATACATATCACATATTAGAACAGCTCTTTATTACTGTCAAATATACAAAACTAAGCACTAAGTTGCTCCTAATTTGTTTCAGCCTCTTCAAATCAAAATAGAACTATTACCAATTGAATTTACCTCAAAGTATTGTGGCTCCACCACTTGACTAAAGGTACTTTTCAGTTCGGTACTGTTGTCAAAACTGGGAGGTAGATGGTCAACGAACAAACAACGGGAGTGAAGATCTTCAAAAGAGACAACGTCCGGCTCTAAGAATTCGCAGTGCAGGACACAAGTGCCAACCTTTCGACCGTCCAAACACATTCGAGCTTGGTTTGATTTTTCTTTGTTATGCTGGAATTCCACAAATCCATAACCTTTGCTAGTATCTGCAACAACAGAATACACAATTTATATCAGTAAACGAGTAGTGGAATAAATTAATCAGATACTGACAAGCTGGTTAAAGCAACCTGCTGGGTAATTGTTGCCACTTGTCAGCTCTAAATAAAGAAATTGCTGGGACATGCAAAGGCCCAAAAATATTGCAATTTACTCTTGCATATGGTAATGAAGCTTTAAATTGATATTCATTATTATGATGAGTGAAAATACTACAAAGTAACACAATACACAAATATGCTAAATGTAGAGTAAAAAAATTATCTACATTTTGATAAATTTAATAAGAACATATGTCCACATGTATGAACATTGTAACATTTTCTCTTCATTGAAACATTTTGCTGCAAATGCCTTGAACACATTGGTGGTGCATAAACATAATGCAGACACATAAATATTATAAATATGCCAAAAGCATGTAACGTCACACACCACCCGAACATTTTATGTCTAGCACCAATCATAATAGGACCAACCCTGGCAGCTGTGTTATATTATATAATGTATGGAGATCTATATATGTTCTTATTTTAATAATGGTTACTATTATACAAAATTGCAGATGATCAAGTGCTCGAAATGCTCAATACACTGCAAAATTGGTTTAATTGTGATATATTGTTAATCAGAACAAAATTTAATAAATTAAGGTGCATCCACTCCATAAACAGGACACACAGTTGCAGAAATACATAATATGTGAATATAGTCATGCACAAACAGCATCTATCTATAATTTCTGGAAGTTTTGTTCTTTTATTTCTCACATATTCCACTGAACTGATAATCTTAAGGTAAATCTCTTGGTTATGATATATATATTACTTCATAAAGTGCAGGTAAAAGGACAAGTGGAGAGCCGACACCTGCATAAATTCTCCAACACATTTTGTTGGGGTTTTAATTCAACATTTACATATATAGCATCACCATTTCATTTTTCCGGCATGAGTAGCATGTAAATTGTCTTTTAAAATTCAATAACTGTATGTTTCATTCCTGTTGTCTCTTCAATTGCTTTCCCTCTGGTATTAATATATCATTTAATGTACGTAGGTTACAAGAAACTTAATATTGCATCATAAACATTGATTATTAATGCTATGATTATTAATTTCGATTATAAAGATCATAATATCATTACCTTTTGATTTTTATATGATTTCAAGTAAAGGACTGCACTGATAGTTAGAAAATATAACACTTAAAATGTTTGCTGCAAATTGCCATCAAAAATGTTTGCTGGAATTTTTTGTTTGTTTTGTTTTTACATAGCATAATGCCATTTTATTTGACAAAAAAAAAACATAATTTTTTCAAAAACAAATCAAAACTGAATGTCACCAATCAATATGCAAGAAAAACTGTACATTGTAAATTGTATATAGTCTGGATCTGAGAGTACCACTTCAAGTGGTCGTATCGAGATATATTTGACCTTCAATCACGATTATTGTTGCATTAAAACAAGCAACTGTTCTTCTCTAGTCTGTGTGAATGACACATTTCTAGGATGATTAGTTTTTCAATTTCATGACTAGAGGATTTTATCCTTGTGAGGTACCATAGAGTAATCAACTTTCATTTTTTGATCAGCAGTCAGAGATTTTGGTTTTCACCATTACAGACGTTGAATGTATTTTTTAGTTGATTTCCTTGTTTTAATAAAATCTTCACCCCTGTGTGACACGTTAACTGCATCAAGTTCCAACTATACAACGGAGTAGAACAGAGAAACATCTTAACAATTGCCAAGGTCTCATAAGTGCATAACATTTTCTTGATTGTTAGAAGAGATCTGACATTTTATTTGCACCTGAAGAAATATGCATAGCAGACTTCAAGACTGGAAGATCCTGGTATAGATTTGACTTCAGTGATAGGTAATTAATCTTTCCAACAATATACAGGGCAGTCAAGCAGATGACCATTAGAGGACCTTGGACTATAACAAGCTGTTTTAGTGGCAGACAACAAATATAACAATGACAGTAATTGTTGCTTTTGCGACATAATTAACTGAAGCAACGACACCAACCTAATCCACATAACTGTCCTATTGCATTCTGGGGAAAGGAAATGCACACCTTAAATAAATAACACAGTGAGGAAGACAGGTTTTTTCACTGGAAACTCAGAAACTGTTTATCTATACTTATGCCCTCTCTGATTACCAGCATTATAATAAATATTTTTGACAGCCCGCATAACTTCACAGAAACTGAATCATGGTATGATGCATTGGGTAAAACAGACTGCCTCTAACCACAGCAGAGACACATTAATTCACCCTTCAGAAATCTGCTGTCAGTAGTAAAGATGCCAAAGGCACCTTGCAACTTTAACTTTCTACTGCTCCAAACTTTAATGGCATTACCTTCACCCTTTGATGGCCAAGTCTGGGTTTACTGCAAACGATTTACAGACATATAAAAAAAAACATTCTGAGGTGTAGTTCAAATTTTTTTTACAAACTACCACTGGGATTGAGCGCAAAGATTCAAGACCTATAAAATACATGAGTGTTCAATCAAACAGCATCATATGGTCCAAGTAATATCGCCAATTAGACATTTATCAACTGAGGATCACTGATAGTGTTGCCAATTAAGATATCATCAAAGTGAATTGCAAAAATATGACTCCAATCCCTGGCCCAAGCAAATTGAAAAGAACAAAGGTCAAGGAACTTCTTGACTGGGTGAGACATTGTGCCATGAATAAACATTCACAGCACCGTTGTGTGCATCCTAAAGTAGTGATTAAGACAGCTGTAGCTTCTTGGTGTCTGTTTCCAAAAATTACTTTTTCCAAATGCTAAGAAGGCGACATTATTCACAGTCACGTCTCAGTCATGACTCAATGCATGCGACTGCAACAACCTGATGTCTCAAAAAGTTCAACTGTAACGAATGTTAAACTCTTAGTTTTTTTAAGGCATTTACAGGAACATGCACATCGAGTGTACATATTATGAGTAAGGAAAAGGAAAAATATCAAATGAAGAAAAACAAGTCTAGTCGATCAATCATGCTACAATTTGAACCAATGACATGATATGAATTCCCAACTAGATGAGGTCTACTGGATATTAGAGATGTTCAGGGAGATAGGGAAAAATCTGACTTCAAAACTAGTTGACCATAGCCAGACCTCACAAGAAAACCCTGCAGGAGGGCAAATTTGGCCATAAAATGAATATCACACAGACATGTCTGAAGCCCTTTCACCCATCACATGCAAACAAGTCCTGATTTTCCTGAAGTCATATTCAGTTTTTGTTTGTTTGACTTTTTTAAAACCATCATGCATCAAATTTTACATTTCTATAACTGGATTTCTATGACCTTTAACTTGGAACTTCATATACCTAAAACCAGCACATAAATGTGAAAAAAAAAGACTGGCCCACCATTTATCACTAGTTTCCTCAATAATTTTTTATAAATAAGCAATAAAACAGTTTGAGATACATTTGTCAAATATTCTAAGTAACACTTTTCAAAGGGCAATGACCCAAAACAATTTTGACCCATCTGTCAAACGCGCCTATATATAATTCACATTCTTCAAAGGCTTTGAAAACCTCGAGTAACACCCTTAGTTAATAACAAGGAGCCCTTTTCGCCTACTTTCTACAAAAGATGGCCATCTAGATGCTAGGGAGAGAATGTAATGCCTGAGGTGATTGGAATAATGGGTGCACTGGATGATAGGTATTCTGACTCATGAAACATGCCAATAACAAACAGTGCAGTGCAATAAATAATGGGTCTGAGGTTGCAGTTATGAGCAAACACACCCGATGCACTGACCAGGTCTGCCAGAAGGGCATTTCTTTTGGTGCAGCTCTCTCTTCCTGAAGGTTACTTGCAAGACAAGGACAACCACTGAAAACTGTCCTCTCCCAAATGAAGTATAATTAATGACTTCTGTTGGGTGGGGGCCATGAAAGTGGCAACAAAAGAAGGCTTTCAATGGGCCATAAATGATAAAAAAATCAAACGGCATGTGTCGAGCATGATTCCAGTAAGCGACCGAAGTGGGTCCACCAGGCCTCCACCCATCCAAGTGGGTCCACCCATCATTGACACTTCATGCTTTGGAGCAATTTTAAAAAAAAGGTTTATTCTTTAGCTATAACATAGTTATTAACTTTCGTTAAAAGGAAAAAATTGCATTCATAAGTTAGATTTTAGAAATTGAGGAAACTAAGTACTGCAACTTGAAAGGCTTTTTAGAGACTCCATGCTTTTAATTTCAACATTGCCCTCAGCCATATTCTTGGCCTGTTTGTGAGACACACACCTAGGCTCGTGGGGTTCACCATAGATTTATTCTTCTGAAGTAATTATGGCTGTCAGGTCAGGAGTCTGTCAATAATGGTATGCATGCACATGCTGCACGCCAATTTTCAGTACTGAGTCAGTCAAGAAGTTTTCCTTGTGCATTGTTGTGTTTCAACGATGTACAATGTTCGAAGTACAGCTGATACATGTGCCTTGTTCAGTGTTGTGTAGCTTACCAAAAGGTCCCCACACTTGCTTTTCACATTTATGGCAACTTACAATGGGTGCCCTAAATTGCTCTTTGGGGTAAAAAGTCACCATGGTTCACTGACTTTTCTGGTGTTATGCAGACAAGCATGTCAGCAAGATTCACTCCCTGTGCTTCATCAAAATGCTAATACAATTTTTCATCCGGTCATGATATATATATATCAGATAACCTGAAATTCCATATTCCAATATTTATTGAGAGTTGGGAAAACCCTAAATTTCACTTCGTATTCAGATTTCATTGTGATTAGAAAATATATCAATAATGAAGTGTCTCTAGGCATGAGCATGAAGAATGTTATAAAATCTCGAATGTAAAATCTGCGTGACATCTTAGCAAACAAGGACATTAAGACTCATAACAGAGCAACATTAGCATATATTAATTCAATTAAAACAGTTTTTTGCAGAAAAGAACTTCAATAAAAATCAGAACATGTGCAAACTTGGAGGTCCACCAATATGCACATTAGTAGTAAAAAGTTTCACACAATATTAATGAATCCAAAGCAATCTTGAATTGAATCAGTCACATGCCATAAAATTAACAAAACTGAAAGCGAAAATCTCAAACTCTTTTTCAGTAAGGTCACTGGTTTGCATTTATTCCAGACTTCAGCAGTCGATAGTCCTTGCAAGCATAAATAAAGCATAAAGGCGGCTGACCATCAAATTCAAGGAAATAGTCGAAGTGGATCTTTGGTTAAAACATCTGAGTCATTTGAAGGATACATGGCAAGGACATGCTGATGACATCCAGGAAGGAGTCATTGAATTTATTGATTCAGAGACACAACGGTATCGACATCCAATTCAACAAAGCAATGAATTTCGTGATTTCAAACATTTCCCATAGATCATGGTAAAAACTGCATGATTAGTTAATAACATCACATTTGGCATGTTAAACATGTGACATTTGATCTAAAAATAACTACAAATCAATTAACAGAGGCTTCAGTAAGCATTTATAAAGCATGCGCAGGCTGCAGGAACCTATTTTGATGGAGTGTAACAACTGGTGCAAATGGTCTGAGAAGCAGTTCAAACCACCAGCTGTTACTTAGCCCCTACACTTACAGTAACACCATAAAAGCCAGATTCCCTTATTTTTTATGCATGATAACAATCAAAAACATGTAACAAGCATGACAGGCAATGTATTACACTTAACCCTTGCTGTGAGACCATCTCACTAAAATGGCTATACATCTCTGAAATAAGACATCAAAAATTCTGTTCAATCTGTTCTACAGTCCACCTTCTCTGATAAACTGCACCGAGTTAGAATTGGGCAAAGCATTATAAGAGAGAGGTTCTTTACTTCTTTGTCAGGTTTTGAGACCTGCCAGCCATGAAGGTCCACATTCCAGAGCAAGAAATATTCTACAATTGCTTTAAGGTCTTTTTCATTCCTTAAGCTGTCTAAAATAAAGTAACTGTAACAACACTTTTCATTTCAACAGAGGAGAGGCAAGTGACCTTACATGTGAATAAGGTCCTTACACAAAAAGAAATTTTCCACAAATGTTTAAGGTCTTTCATTCTATTATAACCATGGCTGTTTTTCATATCAACGGAGGAAAGGAAAAGTGACCTCATTCTAACCGTAAAGGTGAATAAGGTCTTAATTATATTGTGTCAGACAATTTGAGCTTTCAGATCCTATCAGGTATGCCTTTCTTCATTCACTCAAAGGCCCTGAAGTGGAAAACTACTCATTGACATGTTAAGGCCCTGAAGTGTCGAAATATTAATAACTCCTTCAGCTTAAAAAGCAACTGTTATTCTTCCCTTACTTAATCATACTTCCAGTAAAAAGCAGACTTATAAGCTGACAACTTTAAAGTAGTGTGTCCCATATTGCAGTCTCCATAGACACAATAGACCATCCTTTACTTGACCTCATAAAAAGAAATTAAATCTGCCCAAAAACCCTTAGCCCAGGGGGTCTGCCATAAAATAGTTTCACAAAAACCTTGTTTAGGAGCTAAATATATGTACATTCAGACAACACAATGTTCACTGTTCCATTCCCATAGCAGCCTTGTACTGCAATCAGTCGGCAGACACTGCAATGCCAAAATAACCGTACATTTCCTCAATTGGAGACAGGAAGAAAGCTTTTAACAGATTTTAATGAAGACAAATTGCATATAGAGTGCACCCAGAAGATAAATTGGGACTCATAAGGGCGCTGTCACCACACATTTCATTGGGACCATTCAGCCCTGACAACTGCAAGCCCTTCCTTCCACGAATAATCATACTTAATACCATACTTAATACATCTTCACTTAACAGTCATGGACTTTCATTTTGATTCATCTTCAAAGTGCTATATACAATGTGCTGCTTAATCTAGGCAATAGCAGACGCCATACAAGTATCTGTCATCAAAGGTACTTAATGCTACAATCACTGTTAGAAGCAATGGTGAACAAGGAGAGATCTTTCACATGAAATCAAAATGCAACATTCTTGTTGCAACCCCTGCAGGGTTTGTACAGAAGAGTAATATAATATGTCGCATAAATGATATTATAATGTATGGGAAGAGGACAGTTTAACCCACCTACATGGCCATTAGGGTTACCGAGGCCTAGATATATTTGCATGTCTCAAGCTTATTTCCAAAATTAGCCCTAGCAGGTCATGAGTTCAGTCTTTTATCCTCTTCAAAAAAGTGTACAATGTACACTCTTGGGAACAAACTGTAACAACAATACTAGTGCAATTGGTTACCTTTTCGGATAATTGTCTTACTGATTCAGGCACCATTTTCTTATTGTGTAGTTGAGCAGGGTAAACTAAAATCTGCTGTTTTATTAATGGCACAATGCTTCCAGTGGGTTTACTCATCAAATCTTTAATCTGCCTTGAAGCCTTTTCTTTTTGCAGGAAGTTAAGGATTGCTAGTTCTAAACAGAAGAGCACTATTTCTTGGAGTGTGAGATCAGTGCTATTCAAAGCAACTTTATGGCACACCAAAGCAATAAAAAGTATGCTACAAATGTTGGTGACTCATTCCTAAAGCTCACAAAATAAAATTGCACCAAAAAAAAACCTTATCTATTGACAAGCACTGGGGTTAAGAATGCTAAGGTTGAAAATCAGTTATCTAATTATGCCACTGATGTCATGCCCAATAAGTAATGGCTGTTCCCACAGTATTGTGTCAATTAGCAACGAACTCGGCGTCAACAACCAGGTAGGTTCTATATATAACCTTGCCAGCACCGGGCCATTGTGTCAAAAAAACCAAGGCTAGTTATTTACACCTGTGACCTCAAACAGATGATCTAGTTGGTGATCTCTAACTGATAATCTGATTGGCTGGAGTCAATAAGAGAGCAATTCCTGATAAATTCCATACATGTACAGTACTGCGTCAGCAGATACTTTGTATCCAGTATGCTACACGCACTTCTGCCACTTCACCACAATTATTCCAGCATTTTACTCTTAAAAGCCTTCAGACTTAACATGAACAATGACCCACAGTCTCAAACCCACATGCAGAAGTCTTTTGGATCACGCAGACTGTAATTCTCTTCCTTTAGCTTTACCTATCCACTAACTAACCACTTCAAGCAAAACAATGACATGGCTAAGCACTGTAAACAGGGCAAATCATATGAATTAGATCTATTTAGTGATTTAGTGCCAATGGCACTTGAAAAATAAATAATATGAAGGTACTGACCATCGACAGTTCTCATCAGGAAACATCGTTCGATTGCGCCGTACTCAGAGACCAAAGACTTGAAATCTGCATCATCCATGTTGAATGGCAAGTGGGCAACACACAACAAGTTTTCATTTGGATATAACTCAACAGACACTTCTGTGTCCAGCAGCTTGCCGCCATCATGACATGATACAAGTAACTCAGCATCCTCTCCACACTGTAGACTGACAATGGCTGAAATTTGAACATTAAAACCACATATTAGAGAATGACTATCACATTAAATACTGTCACAGACTGTCAAACTTAGAAAAACAGTACGTAGGCGTCACCAGACAATATAATATGTTGTATGTTCTTTTGCAAAAATAATTTCCACTGATCCTTTAAAATGTTGTACTCAGAAACTAGAAATGAAATATAAATCCATACAGGGAAAATGCACATCTGATCAGGAAATTACAACAATATGCGGAAAAAAACTTACCATGTCTGGATTTCTTGCTTATTGAGATATTATTGACTCCACATCCGCCCAGGAAATCCTTAACTTCCTGAAAAAAGACAACAGTGTCTCAATCAATCTTCATTCAAGGTTGCCCTTAAGTCTATTAAGGACAAAAGAGATATCATGATGGCACACAAATCTGCATTGAGCATTGCTTTATATCTATGAAAAACTTAATGTTACCCACCCATACATCATTATGTACATTATCATTTTAAACATGCACTAGTAGTTTTCAATCAATTGTATAAGAAATGCTATGACTTCCTAACGCTAACTTTCAACCAGGATGATTCACACTATGTCTTTTAAATTCATCAATAGGAGTTATTTCATAGTATGCCATTCTTTTTTTTTAATTGGGACAGGTAATTTTTCTGACTACAGGCATCAGCCTTTCAGTGCCCACTGTCTGGTTTAACAATTTAAGGAAACTTCACAAATGTTGTCTCAACAAGTATGCCCACTTATATTCGTGCAAACACATTTACTTATCATGGCAAATTGCACCACTTTTTTGTATAATTGAATTGAAAATATGTTATTGAACTTGGCCATGCATTTATAATATTAGATCCAATATAAAACTAGTATATAAAGTATCAACATTTCACAAAAAAAAGTCAAGTAAATTCTGAGAAATGCATAGAAATTTGAAAATATTTTTATTCTTTTTTTAGCAATGCTAAATCTCAAGCATTGATTTCACTTTTAAAAGAGTGAAATTACACTAAAATGAAGTGCAAGCAGTTTCATTCTGATATATGCCATGTTCCAGAAGAATGATCATACAGCAATGCTCCTCAGGCTATTTTAGGTTAAGCCATTAAAAATATAATTAAAAACATCATTTATTTGTGTTAAAAATAGCATCACCAAAAGGTAGACGCTCTTTCACAAACGTGTGCCAAGTTTAAGTTAATCGTACAGAAAAAAGTGATGCTCCAGGTCAAGGTCAAACCAACTGAATTCCACAGAAATCTTTGATTGACCAATGTGACAGCCAAGAGAAGTTTACCAGGGATTGAAATTTGACATGACTCCTGCTCACGCAAATGCGATTTTGCATAAACATTTGCTCGCTTACGCAAAAGTTAGGGTCAGCGTGAGTTGTTTTGATTAAGGGGTTGCAGAACTACTTTCAACTGTCTTGCAATCTAACTTCAAAAGGAAAAACCATCTTATATAAGCTATACTTCAGATTGCAATCGAATTCTTGCTTATTCAAAGCTTGGTATAACTGTTTATATGAACCATTGATCAAATTCTGCAAGCAGGAGCTCGCGCAAAGTTACCAAAGATGATTTTGCATGAGCAGCTAGTCACTCGCGTGGCCTATTTCAAATTGCAATCCCTGGTTTACCACAGCACTGACATACTTGCCTAATTACACTTAAAGTGAATTTTATCACTGACCAGACAGCATTTACACAGCAGTGCAGGAATGAGGCAGCTGTGCATAAAATGTGCCCTAAGAAGCCTAAAACTTTGTGACCTTGAAGACGTGGCAAGGTCAACTAAGAGCAGTTTTCACATCAAACCAACATGTCATACTGATCAGGCAGCTGTCAAAGAAGAGACCAAAAAACTAAATAAAAGCCAAATGACCTTGAATTAACCATGATAAGATTTTTGATAAACTATTTTACCAGATTGCTCGTTACTCGTATAGATGTCGGAGATTTTGTGTTTGATGGGGGGAGTACCTATTCAGAATTGTTTTCCGTTACAAATGGAGTTCGCCAAGGTGGTATTTTATCTCCTTATTTGTTAAATGTTTACTTTGATGACCTTAGTGAGGCATAAATAAGATTTATTGTGGATGGTTAATTAAAAAAGTAAATTTCCCTTTTTAATTCCATTTATAAGAAATTTTCTTAGTTAATGGCATACAAAATGTTATATAGTTATCTATAACAAGGTAAAAATAGACCCACCCGTATAAAGGGGCAATAATTATTTTGGATATTTATATTTGAAGTATTCTTTGCATGGAGGCAGGCTTAACTTCACACACTCTCTTTCACAATAAATTTAATCATTTTGAGGGCAATAAAGTAGTGTTGCCTTTGACAGCTGACACTTGAGTTGCAAGCAATTCAATTAACTCAGATGCAGACAATGCACAGTAATTAACGCGTAATTAAAATATATGTGAGTAACACGCAAGAGGGGATTGCGCGAAAACAAAATGCCAATACTATATACACCTTTTTCTTCAGGTTAATGACTGAGCTAGAGACTCAGCCTGTCAGCAGTCTGCAGACAAAATTATTTGCACGTGTGCCAGGTCACACAGGGTCAGGGTGTTAAAGTCAACCGACAACGGTAAACCCAAGATATGGAAGACATGGATGCAAGACAAGATTCTGTCGATCGAATTATATGGGCGATATTCAAGCGAATCTCATTTCTTATTCCAAGGTTAAAAGCACACGACTTCTAAGCTAAAGTCTTTTCGTCTGTTTCCCCGTACACAAACAAATATTACACTCATAGCAAAATGCTTTAAATGCATAAAACATGCGCGATTTCTACGTACCTCGTAAGTAACTGGTGGAACATTGCGAATAATTATCTTGCGGTTCTTATTGAATTCCGAGCGAGCAATTTTGTAAAGAGAGTCTGATTGCGATGTTGAATTGTGGTTACTGTCAATAGCAGAGTCTTGGCTGGAACAGCCCGAATCTGAGGTGCTCTGTGTGTTCTCTCCATTTTTCATGTTTAATCCATTAATGGTCTCTGGTTTTGTGACGGCGAAGGGCAGCCCTCCGTCTGCCATGACAGTCTCTTTAAATTTGAATTTCTCCCGGCATTCACCTGTTTGTTGTCATCGGCTTCTTCAGGTGGCGCAACGATCGCGCGTGTTGCAGCCACCTGCCGGCTAGAACGGGAATAAATATTATTATTATTATTTAATAATATCTTTATAAATTATTCCACAAAAGCGGTCCATATACAGTACAATATCATCATTATGGCCAACATATAACACACAGTTGATCCAGTGATTTCTTATCCTGGATGTAAAAGCAAGACCAGTCAGAGCAATATTTTTGATAACATTTGGTGATGTGGCAAGTGTACGCATGAATTTATAGAATTTCTAAAAAAAAGACTGCAGAGCAGCTTCTATGAAATACTGTACAGAGTAATTATAGTTGGAAAAAGCTAGCAGAATATTGAACACGGTATGATAAGCAATCTGCAACTTCCATAGGTGCGCAGTATACATTGGTGAGCAGTAGCTCTGAAATAGAATTAATTTGACATCAACAGAACACATATGAAACTTCCTTATGAGGGAATTTCCCTGAGCATATAACAGTCTACATTGTCGCTTAGTGTCAAGATCATCTGATAAATCGCTGGCAAGATAATGGCCCAAATATTTTGTAGCAAAAACAACCAGATCATCGGCATATATTATATGATTTACAATAGTATTATTAAAAGCACATCCACAATAAATCTTATTTTATGCCTCACTAAAATAAGGTGATAAAATACCACCTAGTCAAACTCCATTTGTAACAGAAAACCTAAATAGGTACTCCCCCATCGAACACAAAATCTCCGACATCTATATGAGTAATGAGCAATCTGGTAACATAGTTTATCAAAATTTTTATCATGGTTAATTCTGTCGAAAGCCTTGCTAGCATGCAGAAAGGATACAAACACAGTTCCATTCAGAGTTCTGTAATAATCAATAATTTTCGGACACAAATGCACTGATCTGTGCCATGTTTAGATTTATAAGAAATATGGTTTGGATGAGTATCAAGGAGATCCTCTATCCTATTGAGAATGATTTTCTCTATGATCGTACTGGTAATGTAGCAAGGGCAATCGGTCTATAATTGTTCTTAATAACTGGGACAAGCACAACGACTAAGCAAATTCAGTAGCATTTTCGAGCATAGGCGTAGGAGGCACCTTTCTTTGGGGGGGGGGGGGGCAAAGGTCATCTTGCCCGAATTTTAAGGCTTTTATTAGCACCCCTTTATGCCCGAATTTTTCAACTTTCTGCCCGAATTTTTGGCTTTACTGGACACTTGGGGGGGGGGGGCAATTGCCCCCCCCCCACCTCCTACGCCTATGTCTTCGAGGAGTAACATATGTATAATATGCTCAGCATAAAGACCATCCAGTCCACAACTTTTCCTACTCGGTAGAGACTTCACAGCATGTTCTATATCGGTAGCACTTACAAAAACATCACTGACAGATTCACCACTACAGTCATAGCTTGAGATATGTGCTATCCGATCTGATACAATTGAATATTTCGTTATTCATGACATTAACTTCTTTCCAAAAGTCATATTGTTTCGGCAGCAAGCCCTCAGCGAATGCACACCATGTATTTTTATAATTTATGGTACAGACAACTTATTACTATATGATTTTATTGATTGTTGTAACCTTGTTCCGTCCATGGGAAGCAATAGGAGGCACGTGTTAAAGCACACAGGTATACTCTGACTTAGTGTTTCTGACAGCTGCAAGATCTATGTTGTTGAGCACTTTCGATAATTATATCAGGTATTTAATATTAACCCTCATAAAAATTAATGGCACACTTTAGAGACATCAACATTAAAATTTAAGGCACCTAACCTGAGCTGAGAAATTCTCTGATTGAGACATCAACATTATTTTCTACTACATGTGAGTGAAAACATACTGAAAATTAAACCATTATTTTATAAAGATATGCCGTTTTTAAATCAGCAGATAGAATTTTTCAGTTTGTGCTGGAGTGATTAAATCGTGAAACGGCCTGGAGCCGACAAACTATACTTAATGTGCAATCTTCAAACTTGAACAGAAGTAAGAAAATATCTTTTCTAACATGCTATCGAATGGCGAATCTTAATAATGCTTTATTGATTAATATAAAAGCGTCGGATTGCTAAAACGTCATCCTGATTGCATGGTTTGTGCCTTTGGATTTATGCAATAATTAGGTTTAAAAGATATCAAAATGTCATACGTATAGCAACGAGGCTCGCTAAATATGGTCATACATTTTAGTTTTGGTTTTTTTACATGTTGGAATGAATCGTTAGAGGGGGGGGGGGGGGGGAGGTGCTGGGGGGTACAATAGGGAATTAGTAGGGAAACAATAGCACCCCCAATCAGATGTTGGTTGCATTCTTTCTCATGTGGCATTATGTAACACCTTTGAATATGACCATGTGACTTATATGTTTGAAGTTGACACCATTAATTTATATCACAAGGTTAAATGATTTATATTTGGATAAATTTCCAATTTCATATTACATTAATTGCCGCTAATTGTATGTATTTCGATGCTTTTTAGATAGAAGTAAAATTTCTTCATTTGGCTTACAGATATAGATAGTTGTTACAATGAGGTAAATGATAGATAGATAGATAGATAGATAGATAGATAGATAGATAGTTATATTATCTATCATTTGTTTATGATATTTATAATAAAGGTTTATAAAAAAAAAAACATATCCAGGAATTGAGAGGTGTGAGCATCTACCTATATTGCACAGCAACAGCCATCAAGGGTGCTCTACCCCGGAGTCTGACGCAATGACCACTTCTGATTACCATGACAACAGCTAAAAAAAAACCCCCCAATTACCTTATATGGTATATGGCTCTAATTGCCGACCCAGGGCGAAACCCCTCCTCCTTAATTGTAACATAACTAGCTACAAGATCCCCTCCCCCTTCAGGCGGGTAATGTTTTAATGGCCCCCAATAAGTTTATGCAAATTAATTGTGCATTTTATGTGCCATGAAATTTGATTTCGCACTGATATATAAAAACATAAATGAAATTGTATTTCTTACTGATCGATATATCGAGGAGCTGTTAAAATCACGTCTTTTACTTCTGCCAGATGACGCCACAAGTCAGATGATCCCTTATGCACAAGATGGCGCTGAGAACGATATCTGCGCCATCTGGCTAGTTTGGTGTGTAGCTCACCGATATGGCTTCTAGTTCGGATGAGTGTGCTGTGAGCGGCAGACGTACATTGCTATGTTGGATGTAAACAACTCAAAACACTTCGTTGTGATTCTCTTGGTAAGTAGCACGTAGAAACTATAGGTACATGACTGTTGGTGGTGTCAAATTTAGAGTTTTGTTGGGTTGCAGGTGCCCGTTTGAAAACATGAAAATGGGCTTGGCCAGAGTTTCAGTGTGACTTTCTGTTTTGAATTTCCCTGTCATGTCGAATGTGCGTCTTTCTCAGGAAGTTGGGATATTTCACTTCAGAGAGGGTGTCATTCAGTGATATATATTTGGTTGGTTTAGTTTAATCACCTAACACTGTAGTGTAGTTCAGTGGGATTAAATCAGCCACACAAAATGAGATGACATGCTCTCCTAACTTTGGGCTTGGCACACTTGCTGGGACTTAGCTACACTTCTACAAAGTTCCAGGAACTTCTAAAATTTAATATATTTAAAAAAAAAAATAGCTTGAAGGAGTGGTTTTTTGGAGGTTGCTCCTTGGGTGGATTCACTGGATTGCAATGAGAAAAGTACATTTATCATTACATAGAGATAAACTTCAAGAGTTCCATGAAGTGCCATTGAGACCTCTTTTTTTTTTATAAATGCTGCTTCCCAGCTTAAATTTTGCATGTGGTTGTTGGATCATGAACAAAGTCAAAGCAGGTTTTATTTGATCAATCTGGAAATCCTTGAGATCTTTTTGTTGTGTTAATTGCTTGCTTGTTTTAATGTTCAAACTAAACCTTATGTTTATACTCCACTTAAGCTCTAAAAGAAAGAATGTATATTTTATAATTTGTGAAGCTAACATATAAGATAGAAGCAAACAATATCTTATTTTTGACTATTTTGAGAAACTGGTATGTATGTTAATTGTCATTTTGATTCATTTGCAGTATTGATCAGCATTGAAGAAAATGTCCATGGAAATAGATACAGGATGAAACCTCCATTAAGTAAACAGCACAGGAGTTCTCTGCGACTGGAGAATGGATTCAGTTGCAGCACTCCCGTCAACAGTCAGTCATGTTATCGGTACCAATTCAGCTCAAGTCCATCTCCAGAACGGGAGAGGACACCATCTTGTCAAGCTCTGCGTCACGCAGTGTCAAGTCTTTACCGACTGGATGACTTCCACAAGGAATTTATTGGAACGGGCTTCTTCTCTGAAGTGTACAAGGTAGGCTTTTTAAAATACTGTAGACTATTATTTTAGCGAATTTGATATGCTTTATTAATTGAAAAATATCTAAGGTAGTTCTAGATCATTGGGTATCTAATCAGAACTGTGTAAATAATCAGAACTGTGTAATTAAAGTTGACCCTGCCAATCTCCAAATTGTGCCTTGTCAGGGTTGTAATAAAATTATTTCCTGGTACATGGGTTATTTGCGTTGTCAACAAATCATCTCAATAAATGCAATTATCAAAGGGAAGTTGACCCCTAATAAACAAAGATTCTCACCGTTGAGATGTTATATTCATAAATCTGGTAAGTTTTTTGTGAAAATGCCCCTGAATGTGGAAAGATCATCCAGGTAGCTTTGGGAGTAATGTACTTTTATGTGAAGGAGCTAGACTTGTAGTGTTCATCTTGCATCTGTAGCAGTTAGCAGTGATTCTAGAAATTAGACTAGCATTAACAGAAATCCTCAAAATGTCAATAATGCCCACAATATTGGCAAACTGCCACTGTACCATGATGACATAGTCATGTAGGAAGTATACATACCCCTTGGACATGTACCAGTGGTTCAGGCATTTGTTTAATATTTACTTGAGATGGGCAATGCGATGTTTCTGGATGCAGCATCGTAAAATATGTCATCTTGTCCCTTGGTGCGATTGTGATGTTTCAGGGAAAAACTTACAGACTGTGATCATAATTAAAGCCCATACACCATACAGATTGACAGAGTGTAACAAGAGTTACAAGACATCAATATCCGCTGCTCAGCTTATGAGCTGATAAAGATCTTACTTGTGAAACCTGAAACACATGCTGAAGGTTGCAGTAGGCAGATTGAGGCATTTAAATTATGACATATCTTTGGATTGTATGCTTAATTCCTAGGATTAAAATAATTTCGATATGTTCGTGAAGCATGGCTGACTTTTATGACGTAAGACCCGCAAAGTGATGGAGCTGTTTCCTTGGTTTCTTTTCATGTCTTGTTTTGTTGCAGTCTCTGAAATTGAAGCTGTAATCCCCAGTGCTCTCACGTCTGTGTCTAATGAGTCTTGAGAAAACGCCAAACATATTGGCAAAATGTCTAGTGCTGCAAACATGTAATGGGACACCCCTGTTGTTCTGATCTGAGATTAGGTCTCTGTTGCCGAGTGTTGACTTGAAGCAAGAATGTGAGTAATATGCAATAGCATACAGCATTACAGCCCAAGACATACAGTCATTCAGACTGTGTTGGAGTTATAACTTATAACCTGTACAATTGTACATGCAATCGCCAGGCGCCTGTTCCAGCCTTGAGTGTGGTCATCATTGAGTGATATGGCTGAGATTACATACATATATATTTGCACCAGTCAAGTTCATTATAGGGTACATAAGATAAATGTCATTAAAAAATTGGAACAACCCATCGATTCTAGTTTATCACTGATGATATATATATAGTGTTTTGAAATATATGTCTTAGTTATGTTCGAGCTAGGGAGAAAGTCTTGGATGCGACTCAAAATCGTTCTGTGACATTTCAAATCGAAATATTGGGTGTGAAAAACTCAGCTATCGGGGCCCATGAGAATCCATAGTTGTCCTCTCAGGGTTTCAATGGCAGTTTGGGTTAATTGTTTAGTGACTGGATGGATGTGCCTGACAGTTCCAATTTCCAAAGTTCCATCAAAGTGAGAAGGGCCAAATTTCTAGTCCGTAGAAAGGACAAATCGATGTGTCACAAACATGGGTTGTATTGATCACTTTGTGAATGGCTATGAAGGCAATAGAATAGCCAGAAAGGGCAACTGAAAAACCATATTTTATCTTCAATGAGTTGTATCTCTATAACTTAGTTTGTCGTTGGTCAGTCTCCGGATGCTTTTGGTTCTGAAGGTAATCAGAAGGTTCTTCTAAAACTTTGGCTTGTATAGACCCTGAGACAGAAACAGCACAGCAGCTAATTAATCTAATTATTGTGCGTATTAATATTTTTAGAGTAGTGCAAAAAGTGATCACAAACTGGTGTGCTAGATCCTGTTCGATTTAATACTTGTAATACGTTGTTCACATAAGTCATTCAATCATGCACATGATCTAGATTTTAGGAACTAAATTGATCGCACATTTGATTTGTTTTTAATTCCGCCCATAAATATATGCCTTATTAATTTTTCATTGTCAGTATGATAATTGCTTGTTGTGCCATATTTATATATATATATGATGTACACAATTTTAAGAAAAATCACAAATTGTACATGGATGCTAATTGAAGATTATGCTATACAATATTTGCACTTGTAATTTAACTGCAATTTCTGTAATGTTAAATGGGAATGGTCATTATCTTTCCATAATGGGATGAGTCATATTGAATTGTCATTGCGGTCAAGCGGGTCAGTCATGCGACTTGTCAGCTAATTATTTTGAGTTAAAAACAAGGTCTCTTGGCAATCCAATGAAATTAGGTGTCAGTCACTTGTGATCACTGACGAATTTGTTGGAAAACTAACCTGGTTTTAATTAAATTAGAATGTTGTTGCCAGCATGCGCATGCGTGGATATCGTCAATCATGTTTATCCTTATTTAAAGCTGAAAATTGTTTATGTCTTTGACAAAAGAGGGTAGGACTAATTATTTAAAATAATAGTTGGCATTTCTAGGGGCTTAGCATTCTCTGCTTTCCTCTCAGCTTGTCTAATTTTTTCAAGCTCTCAGCATTGCTCAGTGATCTTTCATTTATCAAAGTTAAAACAGACAAAAATTCTGATTTTAAGTCTTCTGAGAGATGTATGCAAACATTGTATGATGCTTCAATATTTTTTATTTTTTTATTTCTTCATTTAAACTCCCAATACTGGGAAAGTTAAAATGTATTCATATATACATGTATAAAAACATGGAAAAAATTGAACAAATTTGGTTAAAAAATTGGTCTATAATGACTTTAAAAGCAAGTAAGGCTTACAGGCATTAGATTATCTATCAAAGTATCATTCAACAACAGATATCTTATAGAATCTGAAATGCCTTCATGACTAGAAGATGGCCCAGAAACTTCAGATGGAAGTTTATCTTCTAGAACATTACTGATAACTAGATATATGTTGTGACATAATTATGCCCTTCTACGTATATAGGATCTTAACAATGTATATCATGAGTATGTTCAGTATGGTTTATATGTGCACTGCAAACATGTGACAGGCAGCAGGTACAATCGGGAAAGTTGGCAGACAGCATGTGCACCGAAATACAATGCAGAAAGTTGTTTGTAGGTTGCCATGGCACTTTGCTGGTCAACAGCTTCATTTTGGCAAGAGTTGTAATTGATTACTTCAAGGTGAAATGAAGGTCATTATGTATTCTCTCTGCTCCTCTGTGTAACTCTTGCAGTTGCCATGGTGTTACATGTGAAGTTAGTAAACAATGCATGTCCATTGTTCAGCATTGCATCTGTCCCATGCATGCATTCCCTTCACTAATTCTTGAACCCTATAAGATGGCTGCAATCATTGATTATCATTTTATTGATTATATCATGCGATGTGAAGAGATGGGCAAGAAAAATATTATGCTTCTGCACAAAAAATAAACTCTCATCATCTCATGTCTTGTAATTACTTACTAACTTCCCGTAGAGAGTGCTGTGTGAGGTATCTGTACCTGTGCTACTTGAGTTATCCTGTTCAGCTGCTGTTGTGTGCTATGGTTTAAAATTTGCATTTATTGTGGATGGGATGGAGCTGAATTTGATTGTAGAAGGTTGCCTTCAGATGGACTATTGATTTTGGCATTTATTCGTAGGTTGATGTTACTTTAGATGGTAAAAAAAAGAAAGGAAGTGTTAACATTCTGAAATTGGCATGTAAACCCCCCCCCCCCCCCCCCGCGATTTATTTGAAATTAAAATTTTTGGTGCCTTTGTTGTTGGTATTACCTCATTTTCCATGACTAATAAAAACTGGAGGATGAAAAATCATTGGTTGCCTGAACTGTATCTATTTTTTTTTGCTCACATTCATTGTATTTTTCTTTAACAAAATTTGGTATATTTTTTGTCGAGATGCATTCATGCAATGTTATCGGTGGACGCCATTATCATTGATTGAACCTGGCCAAAAGCTGCATTGAATAGAGCTTAAAGGAACACTTCACCTGAAATGTCATTATATAACACATTCATGATACTTTATATCAATATTTCCAATCGATAGAGCTCCAGGCAGTAAGTATGACCTATTACCATGATGTAGAATGCTGTGCTAAAAAACTCTCTCAGTGTCAGTGTATGTGTGTAGTTAGATAAAGGACAAATACAATGTTCAATACACAATCAAGACAAGGAATGATCAAAGAAATGCATGTGTCATTATTGGTAAATATTTCTCAATGCGAATGCTTGCTCATTCCATGAATGATAGATATACCAAAGATAGAATGTCCCAAATAATTGTAATTGTAGTGTTCTAACTTAGTTACTAATTACAGTGCATGTAGTTTAGCTAATGAAACAATGTAGTGTTCTAACTTAGTTACTAATTACAGTGCATGTAGTTTAGCTAATGAATTGTTTAATAGGGATCTGTTAGTATTATGTAGCAGGGCGTAATGTTGAGTAAGAAATCCCACCCATTGGAGTATCACTGAGTTCAGCAGTTCAGGCTGTGCTGAGCTGAGCTGATCTACTGCTTTGCTGGCTCAGCACAGCTAGCACAGGATGCCCAGGGCATGGCTGCCAAACTGTAAATAGAAAATCAGTGTTAGCTCATGTAGGTTGGCCCTAGCTTCTTGTCAACAAATGTTGTTGATTAATGGGGATCTAAGCTGTTAGTAGGGCAATGGATTGCATTGATATCGTGAAGATTTTATGGGGTAAGAGAGAAGACTAATAGGGAGTCATTGCTCCACCGAAAAGTAGAAATTCACAGTGACTGTTATCTGATCATGACTACTAGAACATTGACAGTCAGACGACATGATGTGACACCAAAAAAGATTAAAAAGAGACTATCACCACTTGCCTTACATAAATCAGTCCTGACACTTTAAAGACAGTGTGGGAACTTTGTTGACACTTGAAATGATATAGCTTTTGACTATTGATATCCATGGTCCATGCTTATCATGATGAAGATATCGGATCTGTGGAAGTAAGGTAGGGACTATATTTACAACTGACTTGGCACTTGAGCAAAATTTGCTTTGATTTGTGGCCCTCGCGTGTCTTATATTGCTGAGAGCTAAGAACGCAATACATGGGGCTTCAGTTTACACAAGTCTTACAATAATGCACTACTGGAATTTGCTTTGACAAACAACTAAAAAAAAAGGGGGACACTGGAATTGAAACAAGTAGAAAATGCTAGTCAAAGGCTCAAGAAAAATTAAAATCGTCTGCCCATAATGACTTCATGGTCTGCCTGAAGGGTGAATGTGATTTCTCAAACCCTTGTGGTATGACTGTTTTCTAAATATTTTTTCCCTTTGCCACTCTTCAATGTTTGTGCTTACCCAGTGCTTCCAACGTGGGACATGTAGTTATGGAGTTTAGTCAGTTTACTCGCATCTCCTACCACCGTTGACCCTCCTTCATAATATTTGTCCGACCGAATTTGTTTTCAAGAACTCAGTAGCCATCTTCAACATATACAAAGTAGTGCCAGGTATGACCTCAAGGCTACCTGTAATATTTTCCAAAAGAAAGGAGAGAAAATAAATACAAAATGCCATAGAAAGTTATGGATACGAATGAATATCATATCATTATTGATCAGAATATATACATAAGTTATGTAAATCAGTCCTTAATATCATATTATATCAGTTATGGTATTTGTTTAAAAAAAGAAGAAAAAAAACTTAAAACTGTGAATAAGTAGCTATCATTATTGATCAAAGTTATAGAGCATTACTTGACATAATAGTATATTGTCAGTCTAATATAAGTTTTCATATATAAACAGTTTTTTTCCCCCCAGGTATATTAGTAACTACTAACTAGTAAGGTTGATTTATATTGAGATCCATAAATTTGAGATTACTGGATGAGTAATGAGTGGAATTTAATTAACATATCAGACAGGTATTCCTAAATGTTATGTTCAAATCAATGTAATATGCATTACTTTACATTACCAAATTGATTGATATTTGGTCCCAATTAATTAGCATAACCCATCAACCTTGTCTGCATAGTGACGGTTACGTAGTGTAGTGCCACGTTAGGTTGATAGACAATACTCATTGAACAATTGTCTGAGTAACGAGGTGTGTTATTCTGCAATTAAAATCACGAATACGACTTGTTCATTGATTTGATTACTGAGGAATGTCCAGTCCTGCATGGTCACTTGCACAACTGGACACTCGTGTTAATGCCAATAATTTTCAAGCGGCCGGACCCAATTGTCTGATACAATGTTTAGTGGTCATTACTTACAGCTATCAGCAAGAGGAATGGTCAGTTGCTGGTCAGCTTGACCGTTATTATGATCAAGCACGCCACTGTCCAGTTTGCTAAGGAAAAGGGATGTTGCCTTGGTTGTCATATGGTTAGTTATAGGCCAGTGGACAGTGGTCAATTGTGGTGGACAAGCCAGAGAGACCAAACTCATTAAATCACATTTCGCCATGCATATTAAATACAAAGTGTTTATTTCCTCTCAATTATTTTGTTGGCACTGAATATATCTGAATTGTTTAATTTGGGATCAACCAATTTGTACAGGTAGACTAAACTTAAAGGTTGAGTCTGTAATCATTCTAGTTTCCAATAAATATTTGAATTCAATTAAAGCTAATTTATATTTGAATTTCTAATTAAGCATTCAGTAAGACAATTGTCGCTCAAAACCTGGAAGGCCTAGTTGTACTCTGACTTAAGCATTGTTAAGACTTGCCAAGGATTAGTCATACTCTTAGGTCAGATTTCTGTTTAGTTTAACTCTAACAGTGGAAAATTTAAGAGAAAAGTCTTCAAGTCTTTTCTTATCTGTGTATCTTGCTACAGCTTGTCCGTTAGAACAAAATTACGTGTGTTCTACCCTGTAAAGTAGTCAGTTTTCCAAATTCCATAGTAATTGTACATGTTTGTCAATGCACAGCCAGCCATTAGGTTATGACAAGAAAGAATACAAATGTTGTTAATGTCATTTTCTATTTCTGTTGAGTAATTAAGTAATTTCCGTGCATCTGTTTGTTCATCACAAAAGAAAAATGTGGGCAATTATAACCCCCAAGAAAGCCCTTTGATGCAATTAATGCAATTGTTATGCTGTCTGTGCATGGTTTCCTTCGGGTTCTGAAACAGTGCAGTGCACGCTCCTCTTGGAGAAACTCAATTAACATTTGAAACCAAAGCGAGGTTAAATTGTAAAGAATGCAATTCCGCATCGGATTCAGATCTTCTGTTGAAATCTGGTATATGCATATGATATGGGACCATCAATACATCATAGGTCAATATTTGGCCATATCCCTTTGCATATATGCATGTAGTAGTGTATATGGGATAGATGTGGATTTTGACTTAATGATGCCAAGGAAAGGTCATGGATAAAGATAAAGAAAGAACTGAAGATTTTTTTAACCTTCTTTCTCTCTGCGTCATAGTGTCTTTTTAGCCTTAAGCAAGTTTTGGCAACACCTGAGACCAACTTAGGTCCCTCAGGCCTTGAGTACTCCAGTACATCACACCATATCGCATGCTTAATGCTTTCTTGAGTTTTCACCTCTTCCTGTTTATTTGACTTACTAGTAGTTGTTAAGTTATGGACTTATATGGTATGGATGACCTGGTTATGCAAAGTAGTGTCAACTTGTGAACTATGATTATTTGCAAGGGCATAAGACTGAAAACTTCTACAGTGTGACTCCTCCTCCACATCGACATGTTTGGTTTACAGTTATCCCCCAACATTTTGAATGGCCTATTGTTAATGGGGTTCCAACACAATTTGGAATCACACCTCAACTGGTGGGATTTATAAAGGGGGAGTTGAGAGCCCTCGGGCTAACTCTTAAACACACACATTGTGTATTGATTGCAAAAAGCTTTTAACCAAACAGTATGACCACTGTATACCTGTGTGGATGTCTGTGCTAATGCCTGTTTTATATTACATAATCTCCTGCTGGTGACATCTGCGTCTGTTTTGAAGCCATACCTGCATTGAGACATTTGCATATATATTTGAAAATGCATGCATTTGATGGATGCTATAGATTATTATATGATTATAGTTGGTTAAAGTATAGATTTTATTGATGCTTCATGTGGTATTGTAAATCGTGTAAACAACGTAATGTCGTGAATATTTCCATATTGCACAATAGTATTAAATGGCCATTGAACTTAGTTCGAGCACTTACTATGAATGCACATTAAGATTTATTTAAGGTGTAATGTGACACATTAAATATGTACATTACCTGTTATTACATGGTGTGTAATGCGCCTTACATTATCTGTGTTCACATTTTGAAAAGTGGCCCCTAGAGGCCCATTGAATTATATTGAACAAATGTTGAAGATAAATTGTTTATTTCCCATGAAGCACATTTAGATGGAAAGCAGTTGTATTAAATCGAATTAATTACCCATCTACGTTGTTTACTATATAAGCATAGGCTAAACATTATTCAAGGGGGCATTCAAATATTAATAATGACATGCTTAACAAGGTAGGCAATATAAAGGAAAAAGAAGGAAGAATTGAGCAAATACACATGTATTAGTCATGTACAATAATATATGACATATTTATATATTACTTTTATTTTCTCGTGAAAAGGGATATTGCTTTGACAACACTCAAAGGAAACAATAATGAAAATTGAGTATACAGCTTGCTTTGCATGTTCCTGATTGGCATTAATACACGAATATAGATCTTTTAGTGTTCTTGTACAGGTCTGTAATTAGTCTGGTAATTTAACCTCTACTGGTCCATTGTTTCTGTCTATAGTAACTCCAAGATCTAAATCTCCAAGGCACAAATGTACCAATGTCTTTAAAGCGATTGCCCATGGAGTCTCTAGTGACTCCATGGATTGCCTTACCACTAATAAAAGATTTTAGGCATACAGGAGTGGTCCGATGGACCAGACTTTGTTAATGGCTCAATTAGCCCCAGGATTCAGCTTAAGAAAAAGCCAAACAACATGTGTGGAGCATCTGGTCTTGTGGAGATAAAAAAGTTTTTTCAAAGACAACTGACCATGCTTCCTAGCATGCCTCAGGCATGACAGATAATGGACAGCATGCTTCATAAGTGCACATGCCCTCCTCTGAATTTGGTCATAGTCACTCAAAGTGTGTCATTGTCTAATGAAGACTTCTTTGTATTTGGAGCCCAAGGCATCGTTTGCATCTGGTGACTTGCATAGTAAAAAGGGAATTGACAGTTCAATCTACAGTATCAAATGCTTTAGCAATGTCCAAACGCAACATGCTTTGTCATAGGTTTACTAGTCCTCGTGAGTATTCGACATGCATTCATGTCGCTGCACATGTCGTTCGATGTATGTTACTAGCATTCATTTGAATGGACCGTGTGTTGCATTAATATAGTCACTTATGTGCTTCAGTTTGTTCTCTGGGCTTATTACAAACGCAAGTTTTCGTATTTTATCACACACGAATGATACTAAATATCAATTCAAAGCGAGTAGCCAATAGAGAGAGAAAAAAAAGACATGAAAACTTGTATGAACTATGTTCAGTTCAGTGGTTTGCTACTCAATGGCAAACAGCCATGTACCATGTTTACATTTTGAAAGGCGTTACAGAAATGCAGCCTAGCGTTAAGTCAGGTTAAGCAACAGTAGTATGTTTATTCACTGTTGCAAATAAAATAAAAAATAATACATAAAAAGAGGGAAAGGTGTCAGTATATGATATCTATAGAAATATTCGGTAATTTTACTCCCATTTACATTTATACTACACAATGAGTTTTCACAAGAAAATTTATACATACATTAAAACCATGAGAATTATGTTGCAAATGTTTTGCAGATCATATACTTAATGATTTAACACCAGTGATGCGATGAATTGAGATTTAGAAAGCAAAACAAAGAAGTAGAAGGAACTTGGATGGAGGGTCAACTGTCAAGGTCATTGAATGGCCTAACCATATACGTGGTCTTTTTGGAATGCATGGAGGAAGTTAAAGAGATGAAGTACATTTTTTGTTGCTTGGAAATGTTTGCATGTCCCTATTATTTACTTTTCACATACACCGATGAAACACTTCTATATTTTATCCCACTCGATATATTTGCTTGATAGATTATCTCACTAATCAGCTGCTAATTAGCCTACTTTGGTCAAGACTCAGTAATGGACTAGGGAAGTTGAAGTGTGTTTGTCTACAAAATGAAGTTATTATGAATGACCTTGGATGTTTCAGGTGACCTTGAAGAGCACAGGGGAGGTGATGGCCCTCAAGATGAACACCAATGCCAGCAACCGACCCAATATGCTTCGAGAAGTGCAGCTCATGAACCGTCTTTCTCATCCAAACATTCTCAAGTGAGTGCATTCAATTGGTTTATTTTTGTGTCTGATGATGTGTGATGCACATTATAATTCATACGAAACTGAAAACGCAGACACTTATTTGTGCAATTAAGATGATGTGAACTGAATGGAGAGTTTTACAGCCAATTCATAGACTTGGAAGCTGAACTCCCGAGGACGTCATGTGAAAACTGGACTCCCATTGGCTTAGGCCTCAACCAATAATAAGAATCCTGGACTCGCGTGGCTTCCTCTGGTGTTATGGCTATGAAATTGGCTGTAATAATCCACATGAAGAGCAGGAGTTTATCTTCTACTCATTATCGACTCTCTCCAGATTGACTAACAGAAGTCCGCTGTCCAACCATTCATTAGTGGTTTACTTCTCTGCATATTTGATATTTTCCGTATTGTTATGAAACAGTAAAAAATTTGAAATAACCTCAAATGCCTCAAAATACCAAAGTCTTATTCTACATGAAGTTCTAGCTTAAATTAATGATTTATTGAATATAATATTTGATGTAGATAAAACGAATAGATAAGGAACTGATAAGGGCTGGTGATTTATTGTTGGTTTGTTTGAAGTTCTTCGACCTTGTTTGATTCCTAAATTATGAGTGGTTCTCGAAAAGAAGTGTTGTCAAAAGTCTGGATGTTTCTCAATTTCTTTGATATATGCAGAATTATGAATATTTATTGTTGGTAAAGCTTACTATGTGCTTCAAATAAAACTTTACATTGAAGCTTAATTCTGTTTTGGTCAGTCAACATGGAAAACTTGATTGCTTAAATTTGAGACATTTTTACCTTATTTAAAGAATTTCTTGAATTTAATATATGTGCACATGACTAAATACGCACAATGAGGGACATAGTACATGTGTGAATTGATAAGTCCAAACGACTCACACATGATGACAAGGCCAGCCTGAGACGGACATAAAATGTTGGTTTGCCATCTGTTGACTGTCTGTTGCCTGACATGGAGCCAGCTTGTTCTAATGATGATTGATTTCTTGAAAAAAAATATATACAGTTATAGTAATTTAATCTTTAGTGATAAAGCTAGAGGTAGGCTGAAGGACAGAGAGAGAGAGATAATTAATCAGACAGACGTACAGTGAAACACAGACAGACACAGACAGACGGTTAATGAAAGAAAGTAATCAAAATGGAATTAATATTTCTGATAGTGACTTATGCCTTCAGCTAATTGATTGAGAAACCGATAAATTATGACAATTTGAATGTGATCATAATCATACAAATCTATTAAATAGTGATATTAAGCAGTCTCACCTCATTCTATGGAATCATTATGTGATAAGCATTCCATAGAAATCATTTCCTATGTGCACTTTAGCGATTATTGCCGTACATGTCTTCCAAATGTCATGTTCGAGATATAATTCGACATATCAAACATGTCTGACATTTTTGGCATTCAGAGAAATCAATTGTCCCCGGGGAAGTATTGCGGAATTATTACGTCACGTTACATAGCTCAGTGTATTATTATGGTGCATAAATACCGCATATCATATGATTGAGTAATAGCTATCTATGATCATGATGATTCTGTCGTCAGATTCTGCCTCGTGATACGTGCTGCATGACAATGGCTTATGAATGTCTGACGGACTTATTAAACCTCTAGGGATCGTTGAAATTCTTGTCCACTGTCAACAAGATTACTACAAATGGCAAAATAATTAATTGTAAACATACGAAACAATGGATATCCTGTTGTGAGTCTAAGTACAAGCAATTATCCTAATTGCCTGTTAAGGTTTTCTTTTGTTCTTATAAGTTTTTGTAATCCCTTTTGAAAAAGCCTAATCATTGTTAATTGTTTCCATTGTTCTTTTTATTCGTTCTTTGGTTAATTGCTGGCTTTCTTCTTTATGTCATGGCAACCATTGTTTGTGGGTCGGACTCGGGTGTGTTTTGGACCCTTTTTGGAATTATTCTAATCTCGCTTGATCATGTTGATAATGCTGGAGGAGTGTTTTGACCTAAGCACCAAAGACCTTCATTTGTGATCTTACTTCTTTGATGTATGTCATTACTTTCGTAGATGTCCTTTTCATATTTAGATTAGTGGATGGCTCCAAGGTCTTATCAGTACCTCAAACAGCCACTGACAGTGGAACCTCTCCACTGAGATCACCGTCTTTAAAAATACTGTTCAGAATTAAATTACAGTAGGGTTCATAAGTTGTGTGTGGTCTTAATGGTGGTGTTCTTCATAGTGAAGTGGTCGTAAATGGGGTTATTATAGTTTTGAAGAGCACACAATAAACTATATAGATCACCTCCATTTTATTATCACATGGTGGGATCCAGAAATACTGAAAAGTTCCAAGACAGCATTGATGTTACATTGCAAAACCACTTGTGTGGTTTCCATCCTTGTTAATGGGTGGTCTTGATTGCGGGAGGCCATTATGTTTTGAAATCGGGTGGGTGGAGGAAATTGATGCGGTTGCCATGCAAGACATTCAGGTGTGCTGCTGCTGCTACTGCTGCTGCTGCTGCTGCTGTAACGCTTTTGTAGAATGATGTACCTGGTGGGCGGTGATGTTGTAATCAAATGACACTGCGCAAGATTTTGTTCACGGACATGTTTTGCAATTTTATGTATATGGATAATGACAGGTCCTCAATTTTGCTTCCATTAAAATAAACGGGTCAAGTGGATGTATGAATTCTTTGTATGTCAGCTTGTGTATATCAGATGAAGTACATTTTTTAGATTTGAGATATGTTTATGGTATTCTGCGTATGATTTATCTTTATTTACATTGATACACTCAACCGTTGTACTGAATAGAGAGATGAAAAATATGTTCATGCAGGTATGATAAGTAGTAATTGACATATTATGAAAGAATGATATACTGACTGTGTATTACAGTATTACGTGAGTGAACCATACCGTGCCAATAGCCTTACTTCTGTGCTTAGTTTCATTCAATCTTTGTGACAACAACAGTTACTGTAGCTATATTTAGAGTATATTCATTCAACATATACAATACTCTACATTTTTGGCCATGGTCATGTTGCCAATACAAAATGTCAGGTCACCCCTTAAACTTTTTTGAAGGGTCACTCAAGTTGAGGTCATTGCCCTTCGCATTTCCGCAATGCCAATGACCGATTTATGTGTTTACATTATGAATATGACCTATAAATTGTACCATTATCATTGCCAATTCATTGGGATCCATTGAGCAATTTCTATGGGCCAATTGATGCAATGCCTGATAGTGTTGATTCCCAATTTGGTTAAATGACGTCATAGAACATCAGGGTGTTTCGGAATTTAAAGATTCCGTGAGCCATTTCAGCTATTTCTTTATACTGCACATTGATTTTGGAATGGCTGCAGAAATCGGAGTTGAACGATGGGGTTTGGGGCTTAAATTGCCTTTGTGATTGCCTATTGGTCATTGAAAACAGACTGCCATGTTCAGTTAATGCCCATGTTCAGTTAATGCAGCGATTATTGATCTTGCCAAGGATGTGAAACTGCATCATGCCACTGCAGGCAGCATTGGAACACGTTATCAATTTGCCATTTATTCAGGAAAATGTTTAATATTCATCCAAGCATGGTGTGCTAAGGAAAAAATGTTGATGGATAAGGGGAATTGATAGGAAGCATGTGTTGTTGATTAAATTTAATTAAGTCTAGAATAATTCTCCATTTTTGTTTTGAAAAAGATAAGGGACGTGTTTATTTTTCCAATTTTTATGGCTTCGTTGTCCGTTAAACTTAATTTGAAACTTTTAAATCACCATGATATTTCCAAATGCAATGCGTTTTGACATGCCAGTGCCTCACGAAAGAAAATTGCTGTATTTTAAGTGGAAATTTCGCAGAATTCCCCTGCAATTCGGAATAATAAGAATGCTTTTGGTGTCATTATTTATTCAGCACTGTTTCTGTCTGTGTTTAAGTTTTGTTTATGAGTCTGCTGAAGTCCCATGAGATGCTCAAAGAGTTGGGCAAGAGATATGGTGCATCATGAAGTGCCTTATCCCATACCGTTCACTCTCTTTGAAGGGTAGTTATGGCTATACTATCATGATAATATGAATCCATTATTTAAGGCATATATACGCATCAATCATTCCATTACCATATTTTATCATAAGCCTCGATGGGACCGTGAGCACAGTGTATCACTATCTTTTAATGTGCTCTCTTTTATCAGTATTCTTGATCTTCGTTGACTAAGTTCCTAAGTCTTAGTTGTACAATGGTGCTTTGGGGAAATTCGACAGAGTCGCAGAGATGGCAACGTTCTAACCTTTAGCGATATTCGACAGAGTCACAGCTAGAGATGGCGACGTTCTGACCTTCTCAAGGCCAAGTTTTACTTCCAAAAAGTCTACACATTGTCAAGGAGAGAACTCAGAAAATATGCTCATAAGATTCCCCTATAACATGTACAATGTATAGTGAAGCTTTTTTAGCTGACATGTTGTGGCCCTAAAAACTGCCCAAAACCTTAATTCAATGAAATAAAAGCGAGTTCTTAGGCAATGATTGCTGTCCTTTTGAATTTTTGGCATGTCCAAATCAATGACAGCTTAACAGACATCATCAGTGCTTTAAATATTGATTATCAAATTTCTGAAGTTGATTTTGATGAAGAATCTTTGGAGTAATATTAAATCAATAACTACGAAGTTAGGAAGGTCACATGCTGCTGGGTTGTTTGCAGAAAATGTTTTCAGCCTGAACATGCTGAAGATTTCTCATTTCTGCTTCTATGGGCAATTAAAGGTAATGTCTGGGAAGTGTCCTTCATCCCCAGACATGGAGGAAAATTGGAGGAATTCGGTTAATTAAAGGAATCCCAGACAGAAAGATGCATTTTAAATCGATTTTTGTGGCAGAGTTTTCCAAAGCTCTTCTGAACATGTCATGTGAATTAACTTCTAGTGCAAAGCATCATCTCCCTTGCTTGCTTCACATATATTGATAGCAGATGCCAATGAAGTAATGGATATTCATCTATTTGTTGCATTTGAATTTGAACTAAATAGTGACCAGTTATTGAGGGTCTTGCCTTTGTTCGTTTAGTGGCCTTTTGATTAGTGGCCCTTGAAGACCAAAGCGTTTTAGGGGTCGATTGAAGGTCACGAATTCAAAGCATGGTAGTTGAGTGCTCTTGACTTCACGGTCAAAACAATTAACAGTTAGAGCGAGAATGTGCCACCGAGTGCCATTCGGTCATTAGGAAGCTGTTGCATGTAACTAAATGTTGCACATGTGCATGGCTGAGCATTACTTGGAGGTAAATCATGCGAAAACAAACACCCCAGGGGGTTTAACGAACAACGAACTTATAGTAATGCAGATTAGAGGAATAATGCTTGGGGTGGGGGGAGGGGGTAAAGTAGGGAGTTGGTAGGTACTAGCTTGGAGGAATTAATTCCTCCAAGGTACTAGATACTTGGTAATATATGTGACTTTGGCTAGCATGGTATGGGCATGCTTGTGACCATGGAGCTCCATGCTTGTGACTAAGAGAGATGAGAAGGTGGTTAACTCTCAATTGTAAGTTGTTAATACCCCGACCCCTAAAATCAATACAGATCAATACAGATCAATACGTAGCCTGGGTTACTTGCTGCTCTTTATAACCCTGGGGTTGTAACACCCGACTCACTTCACCTGTTTGCTGAGCAAATGCAATTTACAATGTGTCAGTGAAAACCAGAATAAACTTCCCTCCTCAAGCATGCACTGTGTGTTGTACTAAAACTTTCCCCTGATACTCGATGGGCTGATCAATACATTTTCCAGTGATTGACCCTTGGACACGGGTTTTTGTAAGTTTGGCCTCCACAAGGAATGGGTTACAGCCATCAGGCTGGCCTTTCAGCTGCCTCTGCACATGTTTGGTTTCAATGAGTCACCCAAAGGCTTTAAAGGCACTAATGGGGTTTCTCAGCTTTCATTATCACAGGCATTAATCATTGTTTGATTAACAATTGCATTGTTCAAATTATGAATAACTAGCTCTGCCAGCCTCTGTGGACTTAGTTATTTCCTTGTGTAAATTATAATGCATTGTTCAACATGCTAATTCAGAAATAGATGTGTTCTGAAACTAACATGGAAGTCATGTGAAGGTTTTTTTCACCATGGTTGCAGATGAGAATGTTAATGTTTCATTCAACACTCCTACGCGAAAACGTGCAACGAAAATTGTGATGTTTTGAAATGTTAGATGAAATTCAGTTTCATATATATTATGTATTGTTCAGTAGTATCATGGAGTCACAAGGCTGGACTCCCACGGTAGTATCAGTGATTCAGTACTGTGGATTACCAAACGACTCCACTTGGCTTCATTCAGACCTAAATCCAAGATGGTATTGTCAAGATAAGGACACAGTCACCAGTCAACTCTCCAAGATAGCAGCTGCTGCAGCAGAACCTAAGGTGCTAGCCAGAGGATGTGCATTCATCACTGTCGCCATGTTAAGATTTTCCTCGCAAATTGCATCATTAAGGCAGAGTGCTGATGCTGCTGGTCCCATGGCCTCTGGTTCAAGAGCAAAACAGCTGTGACCTCTGGGGCTTCTTTTCTTGTGACCTTGAGCAATTTGCAAGAGTTGTTGAGTGGTCTTGGGGCTTTGGTGATAATTAAGGCTTTTGGTAGGTCAGGACTCAGGAAGGATCTCTGGGTTTATGTTTGGACCTCTATGAATATGCTGATTGTTGTGTTGCTTATGTATCTAGAAATGTTATTTGTGTCACTTCCCGCCCCTGTGGTATCAGTCAATCACTTTCCTGATGAACAGAATTTCATGAATATATTACTCGTGTTATCCTGACTTGAGATTGTTTTGGTGGTACTGCCTATACTGTAGCAACCAAGACCTGAGGATCAATTGAATGATAACAATGTAATTGTATTACACTAACTCCCCAGCCTTGGTTACCTATGTGTGACACTTCTGCCTGCAGCGACCTAAGTCACTCCTATCGACATCTGTCTTTGCCCAATATGCAACAAGGTCTACCACTAGCCCATACATCCTGAGCATTGCTCCAGAGCTGACAGGTTATAGAGAAGTGTCAATGACCTCTATGCTGCAACAGGAATCAATTATGGATAAGTCGATAGGCAATCCAGTGTGTCATGGTTTGGTCATTCTCATTTCCTGGTAGGTCCTCCTGGCTGCTGGTAAGAGAATCGATCTGCAAAACCTGGACCTGAGCTGACGTCAGATTGTCCACTGCAGTCCAACTGAAATGGACAGTGGTCATCCTCTTGCCATTTTGTTATAGGAAATATGATCCTGTTTGCTCAGGATGTCATTTGCATCGGGAAGAGGAGTATAAAAGATAGAGCAGGCCCTGTTTGCATTAGGCTGTCAGGTGACGTTGATGTTGTAGTTGATTTCATAATAGCACAAGATGAGCAAGGCCTCAAAGTGTGTATCCAGAGCTTGTCACACTGGTTATTACATCTGATATTTCCTCATATACTGGATGAATTTGTTTCCTTTATGGCGAAGTCTTGATATTCACTAATTCTCTGGGGTGGATGATTTCTCTCTGAATCTTCCGTCAGTCTGCCCTGGACTCCCACTGCTATAGATGAGAAATGCTGGTACAAGCCCAAGATTTTATCAGGCTCTGTGGTAATGCAAAGGCTTTTCAGTGAAGGAATTCAAGAGGAGTCTTCACCCAATTTAATTTGCTGAGATTACATTTGGTTGAGGGTTGTAATGCTCTTGGCACAGTGGCACCATTGTAGAATAGAGAACCAACCTCGAGTGATGCCTGACCTAATTGCATTGGAAATCATGCAAGGACCTCTTACAGTGGCTAAGCCTGGCTTAACCCATATTACCATCTTTTGTTATTGAACATAAGAGCTTATTGATTTTCCCATAGGTTGACAGAAAAGACCAGGCAATAATGACCACCGGTCACTTGGTCGACCTAATCTGCTTATCACCTAACACCACACTGACCTCTCGTAGCTGTCACTGGCCAATGGCTAGTCATGGATTGACCCAAAGACCCTTATCTTGGTGGTAGCCCAGCTAGAGCCCAAAATTCTCCAGATGCCCGAGACATCTTGTTGTGCGTCGTCCGAGAGCAACGCCTCTTCCTCCGCCCGGAGCCAAGCGGAGAAGGAGGCATTGCATTGGGAAGATGTTTGTTGTGGTGTTCTTCGTGACTGCTTTTTGCTTTATCATTATATGTTTATAGATAGTGTACTGGCTCAAATTGATCCTGATGGGTCTGAATTTAACCATGAATATTCATCATTATTTTGAGAATATGAATGGTGCCATGCCCAGAATACAGCATATTAATGGTGCTCCATCATAATTTCTAGCCCAAAAACCGCACAGGAAGCAGATTTGCATCCTAACAAGGCTTAAGCTTGCCTGACCCAGTTTCCTAAGAGGTGTGGCTCGGATCAATTCTCCTCTGCAAGACATCCTGCCAGCTCTGGTCCTTGTTACTGTCAAAGAATGTAGTGATTAGGAATGTAGTCATTAGCAGTAATGAAGGAGCTGTATCACTGGTTCTTGCTGAGTGTTCTGCCATCTATAGTATAGTAATTATACAACAGCAGTGTGTAGGCTTTCATTAAAAGTGACTCGTACTCTCAGAGTTGATTAAAGTTTCTGAATATCGATGTAATAGATGGTTTGGCGGGTCAAATTGTGGCTGAGCCGCTCAGAATTCCCATACCCCGTATGGATTCATTAGAGCATGGAGGAATTGGAGATCCGTCATTACTGCTACAGCCATTTGGGCTGTCCTTCCAATATGAGCTCAGTTCGATTGTCTATACTCTACTGTGTATTGGGAGAACTCCATGAGGTAGAAGTAATGCAGCAATTTGCACCAGAGAAATGCTACTACTGGGACAGATTCAGGAAAGCACGGTTGACAAGGAAAAGGCACTGGGGAATCTGTTGGGGGAGGGGGGGGGGGGAGAAGAAAAATAGAGCATTGGAACTGGCTCCTAGCATCCAGAACACCCTGCCATCAATGTCTGTAATAATGGTGGCAAAGGAGCCTACATTTGCCATTGATGTCTATTTTCTCCAAGGAGATAGCCAAAATGAGGGG
This sequence comes from Alitta virens, assembly GCA_932294295.1. NCBI lineage: Eukaryota > Metazoa > Annelida > Polychaeta > Phyllodocida > Nereididae > Alitta > Alitta virens. The sequence goes on from OW028573.1 coordinate 51,097,048, forward strand.
AAAGCTTGGGACAAATGAGGGGAAAGCCTGGGACAGGCTTTCTCTCTTCTGGATGCCATGGCTGTAGGCAAACACTCTCCCATAGGCAAGGCTTGATGCCAATCAATACACCATTTCGGCTTAGTAAAAGCTGTTTTAGGCTGAACCCGGATTTCGTGCATTAACCTATTTAACCCTAGAGTTGTGGGTTAAGGCTCCTGGAAACAAGTGCCTCTTGGCAGAGATATTCTTGGTGCTGCAGCAGTTAGGGTTTGGAAATCAACCCGTTAACTCGATCAGGATTGCGAGCAGTATTGATTTCGGCTCTTCAAAAGTTCTTATTCGAGATATGGTAAAACCTGCGTTTGAAGAAGGCAGTTTACACTAAAGTACTGTGCTTTCTGCAAGTTCATAACAAATACATATAACTTTAAAATGGCCTGATCAAGAATCTCTACTGCTGTCAATACTGGAAGAGGGTCATTCCATGTCAATTTATCAAAATGTACTTGAGCTACACCCTTCAAATTGTATACAGCAAATATCTGGTACTATGCCTATGAGCCATCCTCGGTCCCAGTGTCCCTTGGTGTGCGAGGGTGCCCATGAGCATGTTGGGTTTCAGCGATCTAGCTCAAGAATTATAAGTAGTAATTGGCGCTTGGATTTCCTCCAAAAATTCAGCTTGCCATCTGTGGTAGTACATTATAAAAGCCTGTAAACACCATCATTTTAAAGATAGGGATTTGATATTTTGCATAGAGCTTCTTCTATACCTGGTACAACGTGGTTTGAGAAATAGCCCTTATCACATGAATGGTTTCTGATATATTAAAATTATTGGCAGTAGAGACCTGTAATTTTGGATTTTTTCTTTTGAAAAGTGTATCTTCACCCTTGCATTTTTTCAGTGAAATCTGAGGGGTCAGGTGGGAAAATTTCCATAAATTTGATGAATTGACATGGAATGACCCAAGTTTAAGTTGTGGTGTGTACCACGTTTCTCCTAGTTAAAGATGTCACTGCTGCGTAGATACATCAAAATTATGTGGACTGTAATTAATACGTACGGCATAGTGATTGGCATTCATTGTGTTAGACAACAAAAGGCATTTCCTCTTTTGACCTGACGTCTGTTCAATCTCTTGGATCTTTTTTTTTTGCCAGATTCTTGTGTGGATCAGCTGCCGCCTGTGATTGACATCCTCGTCACCATAAATTAATTTCCCGGCACTGCCATAAACTGCGGTCCTTGGTAGCGGACTGCAGACTGACACTACCTTCGGTTTTCAGGTTGTTTGTTCTCCTGTCACCTTTTTTATGTGTCAATCCTGACGACTGCCATGTGCCAATTTATTGGTTCAACTGTTCGGACTTGAGTTAATGGTTGTTCATGTTGTGGTCCCATTGATATATTTGTGCCAGATCGAATTAAAAGGTGTAGATGCCCACCAAGGTGATAATTCAAAAGCTGCCCTAGGCTCAGGACTTCATGACACCTGGGATTATCATTTGCTACAAATATGATCAACCTAAAAACAGTATTTAGCGATTTATAAGTCTTTAATGATTGCCCATGGGGCATAAACACTAGTCCTGTCACTGTGTACTGTCCGAGCCTTTTTGTGTCGTCACATGTCATTGGATGTAAACACATCTACATATTCAGTCTAATCAAAACGTTTTGTGAACCAGCTGTAAAAAGCATTAATTAGGCAACAGTTATTCCTTAGCTTCTTGGATCTTCTCAAGAGTCGGTCAGTCAAAAATTTTAAAAAGAAATAAAATTATTTATTAGACAGCATTGTGACCTCTCCTCCTATTTTCTGTTGGCACATTTCTTGTGGTGTCGGTGGATCCAAGAATAAGTGTCACTGCAAAGGTAGTTCAGCCAAGGCTGATCCTTCTATAAATTCTTGTACATACATTATTTTTCTTATTCACTCTATCATCGCTGAAAAACTCTCTCAGTAGGTTCACATCATGAATGTCATTATTATGACTAATCAGTAAACTTTTCTCAACTTATTAATTAATATAATCCGTTTATAGTAATCATAAACGAATGTATCTCGCTTCCTATTTCAGGATGCATATCAGTAACATGTATCAGAAAATGGGAACTGAAACTGAAACAAAAGTTTTTTTCAGTGTGGGTTTTTTTTTGTTGTACATTATTATCTGAAGTGATGACATTGTGAAACTGCAACATGTGTTCTATTTTCAGGTTCCTGGGGGTCTGTGTCCACGAGGGCCAGTTACATGCACTCACTGAGGTATGCTATGATTTATGCTGAAATGTGTCAAATTATGTATGCAATCTTACATTTTGCTCTGATTCTCATACATGCATATGATTAATGGCACTATTTTTGTCATTGTACCAATTATGCATTGATATAAATAGATCCTGTATTTATAAATATATTTGCTGTTGTGCAAGAAATTATGTTAATTCAATGAGCAGTGTGCGTCATTTACTCATTAACATATTTAAAAAAAACTGTTACTCTGGAAATGAAGTGTTGAATAACTGTGGTTGAAACATGTACAGTATTCCGTTATAATATGATTAATGGTATATACTATGAGACTTCAACTGATGCACCAGATTTTTTGTGCTCAAGATATTCTTCATTTTGTCTGGTAATTTGATTAAGAGAGTCTTATTCAGTTGCACAAGCCCTGAATGTTGCAAAACTGTCAATCACAATTGTGGCCCACGTTTGAATTTATTAATTTTTTTTTTTTGGTTATTGCCGAAGCTGTATGTGGTGATCCACTTGGCACTGTTGGCAGTGACTTTCTCTTTGACAATTAATGAACAATTGCTGGGCTCTTGTGTATTCCAATTTAAGTAATTGTGAACTAGATTCCAGGCTGAAATGTAGTCTCATGTATTCATTATATAATGCAATAACTGTAATGTCTCTGAGAAAGTAGCGCCCCACCTGGAAACCGAACATAGGATTTTGTGAGAAGCGAATAGAATTCAGAATCGAATTGTTCTTTATTTGCACACAAAAAATTATAAGGTTGCCCATTTCGGTTTCAAGACTCACTCAGATTAACTCTGCCTTTCTATCGAGGAAGTTTGTACAATTTTGTTAGCTAAGTAACCAGTTCGGAAAGTTTATGTATTAATTTTTAATATAAATCGCCAAGTGCATAACTTTGAACGTTCCAGGCTAATGAGCTTGTTGTTTGCTTTCATATGAGCTACTAGAATGCTGCTTTACTTGAGAGTTGAAAAAGACATAAAGTGGGACAGAAGTAAAAATAGTAGAGAGAGAGAGAGAGAGAAATGATGTTGTGATTAATGGCCACAGATGGCTATGGCAACTTGTGAGTGTGCTGCTGGGACTTGGATCAAAAAGACCCTTGTGATTTTCTTCCAACCAGCAAGTCAGCCAGTTTTGTGGGATCCACTGTTCAGCCAAATGCCAATATTGAGGGGACTTGTATTAGAAGCATGACCCCTCAGAGGTCATGAGCAAGATCTCTTGAACCATTGCCATGTAACGTTGACATCTGGGAACACGCAGTCATATCAGTCATACACTACACTTATAATGCACATACAGCCCTCCAGGGGGTGTGCTTGCAGTGCACGTGGGCCCACTCACTGTGACGTAAGCAAAAAGACATTCCACAACAGTTGCATAAGTCATAACTCAAAGAGTCCATGCATAGTGAAAAAAATATGTATTTTGACAGTAACATCCACCCAAGTCCTTAAAAGTCTCAAAAGTGTCAGTAAAAAGACTGACACCATATTTCAGTTACATACATATATTTCAGTCTTTACTTACATGGCAACATTGTGTGTTTTAGTCACTTTGATATTTGCCTACTGGAATGCTGAAGTTAGGTCACCTCGATAGTGACTTCATAAAAACCTGATTGTTCCTCTTTTTGTATGCATAAACAAAAGGGCGGAACAGATACATATATTTAAATGTTTTCATGCAAACAAATTACATCTCACTTTTTTGGAATCATTATGATTTTGATCGAAGTGGTCCTTTAACTGGAAAGCTATCATGAAATAGGTGGTCCTACGATGTGAATCATCAATATATACTGTGTGTGTAGTCTAATATGTAGATATATTGCCTTAACATCCTCTTTATCCAATCTTTTTGCAGTACATCAATGGAGGAAGCCTGGAGCAGATTTTGGCCAACAAATCGATAACATTGTCATGGCCGGTGCGAATCAAGATTGCTCACGACACCAGCAAAGGGATGAGATATTTGCATTCCAAAGGAATTTTCCACCGCGATCTCACATCTAAGGTAAACAGCAGATGAAAATTGACGGTTGCTTCAGTCTCGAGGGCTTTGCTTCATGGGGTGTGACAGAGCGCACAGTAAAAAGGAGATGCTCTTTTATGTATAATTGCATTTGATTGGCTTCTTGTATGTAGCACTGAATGATAATTTGAGCGCGGTCACCTTCGTTCATGCTTCATGGCCATCTTCTTTAACCTAATCAGTCGTGCATTAACTTTGATGGCTTTTTGCCAGTACCTCCTTATAAATCCTTACAGAAATATTATATTATTGGGGTGTTGATGAGCCCTACAGTGTACTTCAGAATGGTAAAGTAGCAAAGTTCAAACTAATACCTTGAATGGAGAAGAGATTCCAGGCTAATACTGGAAAGAGCTGGTTTATAATGCTATATATGACCTATGCACAGGTAGAACTTGCAATCTGACATTTTCTAAAGACTTCTAATCTCGGTGCTTATGACTATATCTTATTTCATACTTCACATCAGACTAAATCAATTGCTGGCATTTACTACAGAAAGTGAGGGACACATTTGTGACTCATGGGGGTGACAGCTTCCCTATAGGTTCCGTGTGTCTGGCCATTTGTAGGGATTTGTGTGTATTGGCACAAAAATATAATTTATCAGTGAACTGGCACAAAAATTACAGTCAGTCGTCAAGGTTATCATGCCAAATGACGGCAGCAGATGGGACATTAGGATGGATTTGAATTTTTATCGAAGATTGCACTGCAGTTTCCTGTCATTAAGCTATTTCACTTTGATTTTAAGCTAAATGAAGTAGGTTCATGTGACAACTGAGAACATTTCAATTGACAGTGAATATCTCAAATTGAATTGGTGATGCCTGGTACTTAGTGACTATGCTAGGGAATGTTAAAGTGTAAAGTCTCAGCCAGCCTGGGAATCCTACCCAGGACCTTTTACTCAGGAGAATATATTAACCCATTACACAATATAGTCACACATCAGTGTATGGGAAGCATCCTGATATCACCTTTATAATCTCATTGGGTAAATGTGTGTTTAAGATGTTGTGGACTGGACTTCGAAATCATATCATCTCATCGTTAGGCTTGCCACTATTTTGTTTGCTGAACTTCTGACCAGGGGATGTTAGAAATTGCAATGAAATACAGTGCTACTTTTCCTTATATCATCCCAGATTTATATAATTCATGAAGTTTGCTGTCTTTTAATCTTCTGACAAAACATCAGAAAGAGTCATTTATCACTGCATGTTTTTGGCTTGAGAGTTTCTTCTGTTGTAAGGCATCTTTACTGCCAATTGCAATGCTTTTGAAAATGACAGTCATTGCAGTCGATCTTAATGACAGTTTCATGTCGGAGGTAGTCACCGTGTAATCAGTCCTGGAAAAAAGAGATACTTCGCATAATTAAAGCTCTCAGAACTTTCAATTCTAGCAATTGTTTTTCTTGGCGAATGTTTGCCATCTTGTAGGATTAAGCTGTCACTTAATTGTGGGTGATCTATTTTTTCCATAAGAATGAAAAAAAGTAAGCACAACGAAGAAGGATAGAAATGTTTTTGCCAATCCCACTCCTGAGAGTAATTGCTACATATGAATAACAGCACTGATTTTAGAATTGCTAAGTTTGACAAGCTAAAAGATTGTCACATCGTTCTGTGATGTTACTAGAAGCATGTCCTTTTATCATTTGGAATGAAAAACTGACTCATATGAGGTTAACAACCGCATTGGTCAAGAATACTGTAATCGTCATGGGTCGATAAAAAGGAGAGTGGTCGAAGTAGAGCATCTTAGCCTAGTTGTGTCCAAGTAATGACCTCCAGTGTCCTTGATGACCACTGATGACCACTCCTAGACGAGATTTACACCCCAGACAGTCCCCAGTAGCCCCAAGTCACACGCAAGAAGGTCTAGTTCGTCTTGTGCCACCTCGTCCTTCCTTGGACCCAGTTGGCCCTTAATGGTCCATTTCCATGTGGTCCATTGTGCAATCCCTGGATACAGTGTCAGGCACAATGTTTATCACACTTGTGCACTCTTTAGTTCTTTACTGGGTTATAATCTTTGTTGATTTTGATTTAACTTTGCTTTTAAATTTGTGTGCTTTTTTTAGTTCAACTGTTGAAATTCCTCATCGAGGTAAATACTTACCTGACATAAGCATGATAGATATAGTTTGTTTGAACTTGGAAGAAATATACATTTCAAGGTTTGAACTAGAAATTTTAGGCATCTCAGTATGGCCTCATGGTTAAGGCATTGGCTCCACTGTACGTCCTGGCCTTACATTTGAATGAAAATTTATATTGTATTGATGGAAGTTCATTTGTCATGCACATGAGTTAGACAATTTTACCAGTCACCATTTCTTAATTGATAGTAAAATGGAACAGGGCTTCTCATTGTTTATCATTGTCATTACTTTAGATTAAGAAGTTAAAGGGCATTAATTCACTCTTACAATTTGTAAATTTATTTATAAATTCTGATTTGCTGCACACAAGTATTCATGTATTAGGCTTGGGTTCCTGGTACACTATTTGTTTAATGAGCTAATGACTGGGAAATTATGTATACACAGTTGTTTGTTATCGGTAGATTAGACTATATTGGTGAACATGTGTGATTAATGATCACTTATTGAGTTGCAAGTGGCAGTGGTATTTGGAGAGGACCTTGAAAATACCTCTTGGTAGTTTGTTGATACTTAATGAATACTGGAGTTACCACTTGCATGCCAAGTTTGGCCCTGCTCAAGTTCTAAGCATGTTCTAAGCCAGTGAGAGAGCATTTGAAACATGTGGTGACATCAGATGTTAAGAGATTGGAATGTGTATATTTGATCTTAGCATTGCTGTATAGTGTTGGTAGTGCACAAATGAGCTGTGTTACAGTCAATATTTGAAATTCCTAGTCCTCATGTCCAGCCATACCACCTTACACATATCTATGTAAACAAATGCACTGGATTATATGCATACAAGTGAACATGTTCAATAAGGCATGGGTATAATACTGTGTATATCATTGTATAGAGTAGCATAGTGGACATTGGTTGTGCAGTGTGTGTGACAAGTCAGTCCAGCAGCTGTCCAGTGTCCAGCTAGGACAGACGCCCTTGCATACTGGACACAAGTGGTCAGTGGAGTGACCTGACCTCTGAGGCACCAGAGCAGATGCTACCGTTGTTCACATAGCCAAAACACTGACCACTGCTGGACATCTGCAGCCTGGACAATGCCTCGAGGATGGAAAATTACTTATTGTTATCCTCAAGTGTTTTAAAACAACCATTCAGAAATTATTTTATGTTCTGTTTTAGTGATTTTGATCAGAAGTTAGTGAAGTGTAAATGAATAAAATGAGTCAGTCGATCCTGTTTTTTTTTTTTTTTCACCCTAATTACAAATTGTACCAACAAAGAAAAAAAAAAAGAAGTTACAGTAATGATTATCAATTATTTTGACCGCAGTATATTACACATCCGGATCAGTAGTAGGGATTAGCCATTCATTATCTGGTTATCTGCTGTTTACGACTGACAGCCACTGACAGTGTGGCTAGGGTCTCCAGGGTGATGTAGGTGTATGTTGCAATTAGTATTCGCCCCAAGACAGTTTATCAGTTTCACAAATTCATTCTAATGCCCCATCAGAACAATGTGTAGGAGGAGGTGTTCACGCATGGTGGTATAATTTATGGTAAAAATTGTTTTGTTAATTTTGAAATATTGCTGATTTCAACTGCCGACATTGCCGATAATCTGTATATATGTAAGTGAGTAACCTCGAATTTGTGTGTCCATGCACCCCGCCGTTTGGGCCTTGATCGTGCCATGGCCTATCTTATTCTTTCTATCTACTCTGGTTCTAACTGTCACCATTACAACTCTTTATTTGCACACTTCCCTCCTTTTTTCCCAAACCACTGAAATGAGCACATGCTTGCTACCAATATGGCCACCATCACTTTCAGAAAGAGGCTGAATGGTTTAAGGTCCTGTGGCACCATAGCAACTGTGCCTGTTGGTCACATGACCACCCCTAACAACCATATGCTTGCAAGATTAAGCTCCTTAGCAACCATTGTTGCCAGGGCCCTTGAATGAAACTCAGAACGAGGCTGAATTGCAGGTAACTTGACCTCACAGAGCAAGTGACCTTTTTTAACTCTGACTGAACAGGATACCAAATGCAGGAGTATTAGATGATGAACATTTCAAATTAATAGCACAAAATTTTTAAATCCAATAAATTTTAAATAAGGTCATGATGGATACAAACTTTTTCTTTTCTATTTTTAAGTGCATGTATTATAGTGGGCTTTCTAGTTTAATTATAAGATGACTAAGATGATAGGCCTCAGGAAGTGGTTAGATACTTTTGAGCAATTTCCAACCATCAACTAGTGGAAGTTAATTAAAGTAATTAGCTTTTTATTTAAACTTCTTTCACTTCGATTGATGCTATCTTTCACAGACTTTGTGGTCAGCTTATGTGTTTGGTTATCCTGATTAGATCTCTGCTTAATGCAGCGTCTAGTATTACTATATCCTTGGTAAATCTGGTGTTAATTTGCACAGACTATATAGTCAGGTCAAGGTAAAAGAGATGATATTCTAGGAATAAGTTGATCACTAGATATGTACTTTACAGACTGCACTGCACAACACAAGTACTGTGTAATCATGGAGACAAGAGACTCTTGTCTCCATGGTGTAATAGAGTTTCCTAGAAATAGTGGGTATAACATTTTGCTATACCTTTTAATTACAATTTGATTTAATTGGATGTGTAATTGGTTGAAATACTTTGGGATTTATTAGTTTAGTTTTAGTTATTTATGACCTAATTAGTGGATTCTTCCTAGTGTGACGTATCTTGGTTACATTGGTGTTTTTATGACACCTCTGAATCAGTCATTAATTGGTGATTAACACCTAATGAGAGAGTGGAACATCTGTTAATTTATTTCCATGGCATCATGACATACATAATATTCAATATGTTGGTAAGCAGTCAGCAGAATTCTGTTATTTGATCACAGCTCTGGGTGAACAAACGTACAAATTTTCAGCTATTTGAGCTAATATTTCCATGTCAGAAGTACAGGAAGTATTGTCCCATGAATTATGTAAATCTGAGTTGAGGAAGTTTGAAAAACATTGATGACAAATATTTCACCGGAATGGAATGTGATAATTATAACCATAAACATGATAAAAATTGTAAACCATGTCATTCATGGGGAAAAGTACTGATGCCTTTTATATTCTGGTATCCTTTTATACTGTATTTTCTGTTCTCTATTTGATACTTATTATTATTTTAATAATTTGCAAATATGTGGTATATAAGCCCGCATGGGCTGCAATGTTCTTAATGAATATATGTTACCTCATGATAAATATACTGATTAAGGACTACATATAGAACTATTCTGTGAGGATATCTATTTTATTTTTGCCAAAATTTTCCTCTCATTAGTTCTCTGCTCTTTAGTATTACTGAATAATGATGTGTCAGGATAATTAATATCTTAGTAACAGAATCACATTCATAGATATCTTCACATCAAAATATTTCCCGCTCTTCCTGTGCTGAGTGTTAGTTCATTGCCAGACCCCCATGCCCCAAACAACATTGCAGGGATATGCATTTCACTTGGCAGAGAGAATCCTTCCAGCCAATATGTGTGGCTTCTGTGCAAGCAGACAGGCAACAGAAGGGCATTACCATTTTCTTTAGGGAAATGTATACGGGTGCTTTGCTGCAGTGCAAAGTGCGATGCTCAGGGATAAGTTAACCAAGAACAGTATGCACTACTATGCAGGATGCACTGCTGCTGCGCACAAGGAGTGGCACTTTTCCAGATTCCTGTTTATTACTCTTGCTCTCATCAGTGCACCTGAGTTGCGAGTGACCTTCACCTTGTTGATCTCTAGTTGCAAGTCTGTCTCTCCCCCTACCTATTACTTCAGTTCACTTGGCACTGATGTTAACTTATGTTGTACGAAGCAAAAGGTTAGGGATAAAAAATCAGTATTATTACCCAGCCATGTCGGCTTATGTTTCTCTTTTTTCCCCAATAATTGTTCATATAAAGAATAGTGTACTTTTTGTTTTGTACTTCTTGGCACTCCGCAATTTACACTGGGTTTGGCCTTATGATTAGAGCAAGTAAAAAGTGTTAACTTAAGCTCGAACTCGCATACAGAAAAAAAAAAAAAGCTCATGAAAGTGCACCTGTATTTTAATTTTGCATCAATGAATACAGGATGATGTATTAACTTATACAAAATCTAATTTATGGCATTCTGATGACTTAGTGAAATGTAATTAAAATGTGGTTGATTAATGCTACAGTATTACTACGTAGTTGTGGCACTCCTGGCATTTAGACATTAATGGCCAAAATGAGCCAATTGTTTGAATTGTTGAGATTGAATTGGTCACTATGGGTATTTAATATGTTCTAATATGGTTGAACTTTGTGTTTTTCAGAATGTGTTAATCAGGATCGACAATGACAACCAGTATTCAACTGTCGTTGGTGATTTCGGCTTGGCTGCTAAGATTCCTGGTCCTAAGTAAGTGAAATGACCAAATATCTATTAATCTCCCAAGATTTTGAAACAAAGAAAGAAAACTCACGGCCACAGTGTAGACTTAACAATTTTATTGCAATATATTTTTGCAGTGAAAAGCAACAACTTCCAATTGTTGGGTCTCCCTTTTGGATGTCTCCGGAATGCTTGAGTGGAAAGCACTACAATGAATTGGTAAGTTCAACAGATGTATTGGTCCAAGGCTTCCAAGCATTTAATAAGTAAAATGAATCAATATTATGCAAGCAAGTGTATATGGTTCGATGGTTTAAATTAGTAAAATTGACATTGCAATATCTCTGGCATGCATTTGTATAACATCAGTGAAACAAATAATGTTCGTGGAATAATCCATTAAAATGTATTGTTTGTTGCATTGCAGTCTGATGTGTTCTCATTCGGGATTGTCATGTGTGAAATAATAGCAAGAGTTGAAGCCGATCCAGACAAACTTCCAAGAACTGAGGTAATTACATTAGTAATGAGGTGTAGTTGTTTTCTAACTAAAATACATTAAGTGGGTTTGTTATTCATTCAAATATAATTGCTTGTCTTTCAGAACTATGGACTTGACTATGTGGCATTCAGTGAAATGGTGCCAGACTGTCCATTGAATTTCCTCCATTTAACATACAGTTGTTGTCAGGTACGTGTATTGCCTCGAAATAATTTTTTTAAATATTTATAGCACTTTCCTTAGAATTTCACCTTTTTTTTTCTACTTAGGCAAGAAAATGTATTAATAAGGTTTTTTTTTTAAATGCAGATTGATCAAAATAAAAGACCAACTTTCGTAGAAGTGGCTCAAACGCTTGAAGAAATAAAGTCAAGAAATCAGTTTGCCATAGTCATGGCTGATATAAGCAAGCTGAATGTGTCCTCAGAAGACGTTTTGAGCAAATCCACACTGGAGAAGATTTTGGACGAGAGAGGACTCCGAAGAAACCACTCTGATGAGAGTCTCAATCTGAGTCACAGCGCAGAAGCGTGTCTGGAAGGAACCATGGATGAGTTGCTGGGGCGTGAGACACACCTGGCACCACCTGTTTTCATTCCTGTCACCGCAATGGTGGTTGGTAAAGTAATGAGTCGTGATGACGCCTTCTACCTGCCTCGCTCAACGATCAATCCACTGGCCGACCGATATAAAGACTGTCCAAAGATTGTGTCCAAAGACTGGTGGGCTTCCATGGTGGATCTGCCCTCCCCTTCCACACCGTCCACTCCCCCTACCACCCCCAGCACCTGTGATTCGCTCATGAGACCCTTGCACGTTCGCCTGCGCAGGTGCCATAGCATGCCAGGCAAGTCCACCCCAGCGACACCGGAATCCTTAGAGAGGATGATGGGCTATCATCCCATCCAAACCCGCCGAACGTTCAGTGTTATGACGTCCTTGAAGAAAATGGAGGATGAAACTGCTGATGACATTTGTGACGCTCGAAGCGATGGTAGTTCTAGCAACGACAGCGCCATCAGCTTCAGTCATCGGGACTACAACTGTCCCCGAGGCAATCGCAAAGTATTTCCTTGTTTTAAGAGTCCATCTGATACACAGCATTTACTCAACAGTTCTTGGGAGAACAGAGTTTTTTCTAGAACTGAACTATTAGCCAGATGTATGGAGGCTCGTTTCAATGAGGAATGGCATCCATTTAACAGGCGTCTCTTGCATCCTGATGATATGGAGCATGTTGTACCACGATCCTATAGTTCCTCTGATTCCTTTATGTCTTTAGATGAATCTTCAATGTTATCCCCCACAAGTTCTATGTCCAGTCACAGCGAAACTGATGGTGAGCTCTGGTTCAGTCGATCACGTCTGGAACAATATGAGGCTCGTTTGAGGTCTCGGGAGCGATTCCAAGAACTTGTTCGTCGATGGGAAAACAAGCAGGCAGCTGCACAGGATGCTGAAGCTGGTGCATCTTCATCTTCACCCTCTCAATCTGCAGCTGAATTGTTCACCTCACCATCTCTGGAATCGCACATCGCAAGTTTGCGAGATAAACTAGAACCCAACCCTTACGGGCAGTTCCAGGAGCTGCGCAAGCGTTGGGAAACAAAGCAGACTGTTAGGTCAGCTGATGTTACTAATGTGCCGTCTTCTAGCAAAACTCAAAGAAAGACTGTTGCATTCAAGTCACAGCATTAAATTTTTGAAAATATGGTTGGTCTAATCAACTGAATTTATCTTGTTGTTATCTAATGAAAGGACAGTTTTTTTTGTATCAGCAACGTTAATAGTGATCAACACTTAAATTTTCTATATGAATTTGATCAGGTTCACTATTTTGGATTATTTTGGGGTTTAAATTTCTCTCTACACATGCATGAAGTTTGTTTAAAGTTATTTTTGTGACATTTCTTTTATTGTTATGTTATATTGGTTTCAAAACAAAGGGCACTTGTATTTCTTGAACCCACAAGTAGTATGATTTAATTTACATTCTAATGATTTTTATTGTTGTTTTGATGATATACACTATTAAAATCACTTACTCCTTGTTAATGGGTGGCTTTGTGCCTGTATATACTTATTATGTGGGAAGGGGGATGGGAATTTATCAGATTTTTGAGATTAATACTTGTTTAGATTGTTAAATGTTTCACAATTTAGAACACTTGAGAAAATGGTTGTTACATTCACCTGCTGAAATTAGGAACAGGGAAATTTTTTTAGTAATTCATGAATTTCTTGTATATACAAATACTGCAGTGCTCATGTCAGCTATAAACAAATAGTATTTGGAATAACTTGAACGTTAATGCTGCTTTGCAATTTGTAGAATATTGCTGTTTGGAGAGATGACATGAATGGTTAATTTTTATCACAGATTTAAACTGATCTCTAAAGTTATTGATAAGGAAAATGAATCTCCCAGCTCTAAGCTAGTAAACTGTTGTAATTCTGTCTTAATTGTTTATGTGACATATTTAATTTGGTGAATGACGTTGCTATAATTTTCTCGGTGACAAGTTACACAGCATATGTCCTTAACCAGATTTGTATTAGATTTGACAACTGGTGCTATTTCTGATGTAATGTGCTTATTAATGTCAAGTGTGAAATTTATAAGATCGGGAAGAAATGTGAAGTGGTCCTGACTATTTTCAGTTATTATTGGAGTTCTAAAAGAAGCAAATTGCTGATAGCTATAATATGAAATTTGGAAAATTAATTCATTGCAATCATTGTTAATGGTCATCGCCATTCTGAAAAGTATTATGTGACAATATTTTACAAATTACAGTATATATAGTATTTTCAGCTAACGTAGTATTTATTTGAAGTATGCGATTCTTTATCTCCATATTTATGTATAATATATATACTGAGCATTTGTTTCTTTGTTAATTGGTCTTGTGTTTGTGGTTGTCATAAATGTTCATTTGTCAGTAATTATTTCCTGAAATTTAATCAAACTGTGATATCACTGAAGGTGTGTGAGTGCAAGAAGAAAAAAATTTTGAGCAACATGAGTTTTGAATAATCAAGAATTTATGCTATTATCTCATCGAATATTCAAGAATTTAGTATGTAAGGTGGTCTGTTTTGTGATCAATGAAAAAATTGATTTTCTTTGAAATTCCAAGTCTACTTACACCATACATGTTCAATGAGTTTTTGTGGGAAAACTTCATAGGCTTGAAGCAGACTTGTAAGGTCAATTTCTGGACAATATTGTCCACAATCAAAAAGAAGAAATCACTTATAATGAGAATCTGAAAAGACACTGATTGAGCCAAACAAGTTATTTGACATTTTAACTTTTGATAAAATTGGTTTTACATACAAAGATAAAACAATAACGTTTTGAATCATATGTATAGAATTGAAAATATTTTCAGGGATGAAGTTTATGAAAGAAAACTTATAATATAGCTTCATTGCTCACTGCTCAGTTTTTGAAATGAGAAAAAAATTCAGCAGGGGTTCTCTATATTGTCACATAGCATTTCATTTGTATTCAAGAGTGAATTTTGTGACCATACTAGTCCATAATGAGGTATCAAATTGTACAGTTTCATGTATTGCTATACAAGTTAATAAAATTGTTATTAAAGAATGTGTTTGTGTTGTACGTAAAATAATGCAGATTACCTAATGGGTACAGTTATACCAACTACCGACACTCCCCAAACAGGTTTAATGAGCATACTGACCACCGAGCCATGGTCAGCAGTGGTCAGATGAAGAATTGATAAAGTGTTCAGCTTGCTTAAGTTAACAGCACTGCGCAGGTTGCACATTGTGTAGACCTTTTTTGCCTGGAAATACATGGTCAGCCATCGCCCCATTTTTTTTGGCAGCCATAACTTCATCTTTCGATCATCAGAGATGTGGCTGCAAAAATAATTTAATCTCCTGATTGCAAATTAAGTAAGAAATAAAGTTGGGTGGGGGGAACAGCAATTGTGTATGCAAGTTATCTATAAGATATACAGTACTTATAAGCTATACTGTAATTATAATATATAGACAGTACTTAAAATAAGTAACATTTAAAGGTGTACTAATACCAATATTATATACCATACCCTTATTATATACCATATTAATAAACAATTTACATAGAGATGTTAGATATCACTGGCCGCTGCACTGTGCTGCCACCTGGCTTTCTTTCTCCACACACAGATTAACCATATCACGCAGGACGCGCTATGCATGCTGGGGAAAGGAGTGAGCTAATGACGTCACGAATATAGAACAATCATTATGACATCATAAATGTACATTCATTGATAGTAATAGTAATTAATACAGAATACTACAATTTACTTATCACTTATCTAGGGCTGCACACCTTAAATTTATCTTTATAACGATACGTATCACGATCAGGGTATAAAATAAAAAAAAGTGATCACTGCACATTTTACGAAATATCTGCGCGTAAAGGAAAACACCTCAGCGCCATCGGTTACACAGAATCATGCGAGTTACGAAATAGAAAGTTATTAACAATGTTGTGAAAAGTGTAAAGTCAAAAATATCAATATGCCAGTTCACATATATGTTAAGTATGAGGGAAATATAACTAGAGACGAGAATCAAAGTATCAAATGCATGCATGTCTTTTATTCTAAATTTTATGAATCAAATTTTCAACATATATGGTTAAAATCAGGATGATCACTGCACATTTCACATTGATCACTGCACATTTTGGGATCATTACACGCTTATTTTATACCCTGATCACGATACAGTAAAACCGATATGATAAATTAACAATGAAATATCATGAACAAATCTTTATGGAATAATTCCAATGTTGTTAAATGTCTTTGCAATGAAAGTGGGCTGACATGCTTCAAAATCACTGGAAAATCTGGTAGCAGGTGTTTTATTAGCTGAAAAATGCTCAGCATATCGTTTGATGTATCACTATTATTACATAACAGTTAATTCAGTAATTGTCCCAGAAATAATATGGTCCAAATCACAAATATTTTATAATAAACCGATATCGTTATCCTTGTACCGGTGCAAACGGTATATCGTGAACTGGTGTACAGCCCTACACCTATCATATATTATGACTTTCAAAAATTCATATCACTGAAATGTACTTTCCTCATGAAATACACACGCTCCTCATAAAGTGTACATTCATTAATTGTGATACTATTAAAAAATACTGAGCTGCTGAGAATTTACTTATAACCTACAATATCAATATTATCACTTTCTATTCATATCCATGAAATGTACATTCTCCTCTTGAAATGTACATTGTCTTCATGAAATGTACATTCTCCTCAGAATGAATAGAAAGTGATAATATTGATATGATAGGTCATCATTAAATTCTCAGAATCATTTATAACAACAATTAATGAATGTACACTTCATGAGGAGAATGTGCATTTCATGAGTGAAATAATTCAGTAATTGTCCCAGAAATAATATGGTCCAAATCACAAAATATTTTATAATAAACTGAATCACTAATTACAATGTTGCTACTTGCTACAGCATTTTGGACTATTAAGTTAAGTAGACTTGACCTGAGTTAAATAATTCCATACTGATATATATATATACATCAACCTTCACCCCTCCCCCCCCCCCCCGTACATTTTTATGTAACTTTTTATTATTGAAAGCCCTAAGAAGTTTCATCCCTTGGATATGCACAAAAAAATGTTTAATATTAGATATTACGAATGCGGAATGTGCATGTTAAGAGTTACACCCAGCTTAATACACACAATATTAGTATGCACGACGGGTATACACTTTAGTCTGCTCCGTGCTACAACACTGCCATCTGTAGTGTTTTAAGGAAAGCAGACTGTGCATTTGATGAGGGCGAAATAGACGCAACCGTTTCTTGACGGGTTTGTTGACTGCAAGTGAATGCACCAAATGTGTGCGATGTACCTGTTTTGAGGTAAAACGTAATTACGAAACTCTGTGTGTGTAGTTAACTGCTATTTCGATCTTATACAATTGTGACACAAAAGGAGAAAGAGGCATTCTTTGACAATAATGGGGAGGTGTGGCAGCCTCCATATTATCGCCCTAACAGTAACGGTAGAATCTCCATAGCCGGCGTCATAGGGGTTACATTCTATTAACATTCCAATTTCTTCTGTAGGTACTGTACTGTCAGTGTCTAACATTTGTAAAATGGCAGAAGTATTTACTGCAATGATTCATGCAATATTGTCAATTATTGATACTTATAAGTTATACATTTTGTTATACTTTATACTTTTTTTTTTGGTGATATTAAGATCAGTATTTGTATATAATTTTGTAAAATTTAATATTGATATTGTATTGTAATTTGATCTGTGATTTATCTTTTATGTATACATATATATATATTTTTACTTTAACAAGTGCTAAATCGCTTACTTAGAGCAGGACTCAGCCCAGAAAACATCTAATTATGACAACTGGGACCTTGAACATTTAGCTATATACTAATCGCATATTATATAAAATGAGAACCTGTATATCATACTTCTGTAGGTAGGTGTAGCGTCATCTTTCTAAAGCAATGTCTATTCCTCCGCCCGGCGTGTCATTAAGTAGGTCAGCCAATGCAAGCGCTGCATTCAGTGTTCAAAACACTCAACCTTCAAACTTGGCCACATTGCTACGCTAAATTTCGTAAACACTGGCGCTGATATGGCACTCCACAGATCCCCGCAACTAATCAAACTGGATATGCATAAACCAGGTTATTCAACCCATTTATAGCAAAGTGGTGTAGCTACACTATGCGAAGATAGCTGGCTTGCTTTAGGAAGATGGCTCTAGGCAGACCTAGTGAGTAGAGCTATAGATATATGTGACATATGTATCTTTTTTTATATGAAAATATAAAAGCCATACATACATATGAGCACACATATTAGTGTTTACATTAGCATTTAAGATATTTATTAGTTACCACCACTGGTGCATCTCAGTCCAATTCATGTTTGTTATTATACTCTATGTGCAGTTGTCATTCATTGATGAATGAGGCTGACAAACATGATCATTTAATTGTTATTAGGCCAGTCTTTAAATAATTCCTGTTGCAGGTTACGCAACTGTAAACAAAAAAATCAGTGTGCATGACAAATTGTTTTACAGCATGTCCATAGAATTTTTTTTAAATTTAAACTATATCTATAGTCACATATTATATTAATAATTATTATTTTGTCCAGAACATGTTTCTATTTGCCTTTTGTGGAAGCTTTCGAAGATAAAAGTTATATAAGTTAAAACTTGCTTATTCTTTAATATCAGTGTGACGTGTCTGTGTACTGCTTAGTTAAATTTATATTGGTATTTTCTGAGGTAAAAAAAAACAATCCTACCTACCTGATGGTAATGCAAGAACTTGTCTACATATTAATTATAGTAGCTGTTTTACAAGTAGTTACATTGATTTGTGTATTATTGTGATATATAGGTCAAGCTGACCTTGATAATGTCAATAAAAACATATCTATATATACTAGTACAGTGGTTCACCTAGATGACATCATTGTACATAAAAGTTCTGCTTATGAGATTCTTTCTTTTTTTGTTTTTCCAGAGAAATTTGCATTGTCCATCATCTGGATGGCATGGCGCTAAGCCAGACCGGATCAATCATGGATGCGGTCTACAGCGACAGCGGTGACAAAGATGGCAGCATTTGCCTGCAATTCATGGAGGCCCTTCTAAGTGGCAATTGCGAAGCTGTGAAGACACTTCTTGACTCTGAGCAAGTTGATGTTAATGAGCCAATCGATGGTGGCCCAACACCTTTAGTCTTGGCTGTGATAAAACAGGATACGGCTCTGGTGAAACTTTTGCTTGAAAACAAGGCTTGTCCAAACAAAACTTGCCTTCAGGTCACATCACACTCTGACAGTACAGTGACAAGCCCACTTCAGTTTGCCATTAATGGTGGAAATGTGCCTGTTGTGTTCATGCTAGTTAATTATGGTGCTGATCCTTACGCAGTTCAAGGAGGCATGCCGACCATTTTGTTATTTGCTGTAAGACATGATTCTACAGACTTGGTAAATTATGTGTTCAGGACAGTTGAGTTGGACCAGGAGCATGCTTTAATGTCAGAAGCTCTCCATGTCGCTGTCAGCAGAGAATATACAAATATGGTTCGACATTTGATTAAACATGGAGCTGCTCCCAACAGAGAGCATGACAGGATGTTGCCAGTAACTAAAGCTGCTTATTTAGGAAATGTAAAACTGTGCAAAATACTGCTACACCTTGGAGCTAATCTGGATGGTAATGGGCCCACGACACCTATAAGCTGTGCTATATCAACCGGGTTTGAAAAGGCTGTACCAATTTTGCTGCAACTTGGCTGTAAGGTGAACAAGCTGCTGAAATGGAGTCAATACTCTGATGATGGGGACAGACTACCAGCAGGAAGCTCCTATCTTCATCTCGCTATTGCAAGACGTAAGTTTGAAGCTGCCAAGTGCCTGATAGAGAAAGGGATACAAATGAGTGTGCAAGATTCAGAGGGGAACACCGCTCTTCATATTGCTGCACGTGATTCTGCATATCCAGAATGTGTCAAATTTTTGTTAGGGTATGTAATGCCACAAGTACAATATTTCCGTGGACGCCCTCCTTGTATTCCAAAGAGTAGGAGATCCCCAAAAGGAGGAATTCAGGGACCAGTTTATCTCAAAAGTGAGTTGGAAAAACCCTTACACATTGTGATGTTTGGCAAGCGTAATTTTCAAGGGCGCACAGCACTGATGGACGCTGTAATCTCCAATAATGTGGAAGCCGTTCGTCTGATGGTGGAAGGTTATCGTGTCAGTGGCGCACTCAACATTTCAGACAATTCTGGATGCACAGCGTTGCATCTGGCGATTGCTGCTGATCACGAAGAAATGTTGTGCGTTCTACTTGAAGCTGGGATTGATGTAAATGGTCGTTTGAAACCTGCATTACCCCCTTTGCATACAGCTGTCAAGAAAGCTCGCACAAATATGGTTCCCATTTTGTTGAACTACGGTGCAGATGCAACATTGCGAACTCATACCAACAACTTCAGTCTGCTGCATCTTGCCGTTGAAGCTGATTGCTTGGAGCTAGTGAATTTTTTCTTGGAGCAAGGCTTTGATGTCAATGCAGTGGGAACACATGGTACAACACCTCTGATTCGTGCTGCCTGTGGTGCCCAGTCTGGAATTGTGCAGTCGTTAATTGACCATGGTGCCAAGCTCAACTTGCAGGAAACCAAACAAAATGACTCAGCCTTGAATCATGCAACATGCGTTGGCCTTGGAAACAATGCAGCTATTCTGCTTAAGGAAGGTGCTAATCCCATGCTGACAGACTCAAGGTACTTCCATTGCACAATTCTATTGTGCTATTATTCCTGGTTATAAACCTTTTTCTTAGTGTTAAAATAAATTTTTTGTGATAAATTTATTGTATTTATTTTCTTTTTGGTATCCAGAGGATCAACAGTTTTGGATTGGTGTGTGTTCAACTGTCGGCCATTTATCATGAAGTTGCTCATTGCTGATAATCTGGGCATTACTTTGGAGAAGTATCGATCATTTCCACGTAACCGTCCAATTTTTAGAGACACAGAATTGGATGAATGGATCTCAGCTAAGTAAGTGCAAACCTTTTTCAAAATTGTATTGCCTCTGCATCACTCAATTTGATACAGATAACGTAAATTGTTAAAAGAGCACTCAAACTAAATTTACACTTGATCATTGAATTTCAGATTAAGTAATCCAAGAAGTCTACAGGAATTAAGCAGGATATATCTGAGGTGCTTTATGAGAAACAAGTCTTGTGATACTGGCATTGTGCATTTGTTGATGCAGTTGCCTTTGCCAGCAAGAATAAAGGACTATCTCTGTTATAACACAATGGAAGAAGGGTTGAATGAATATGACTTCTGGGCTTCTATGAATCCAGACAATCTAGACTTGAATGCCCTATCCATAAATGACTGAATTATTGGTTTAATTATGTACATGATATATATTTTTACATAATATTTATGAAGTACATTTTACTGTGTACTAGTGTATAACTTTTAAGTTTGTAGAAGATGTACATAATTATCATATGATTATAAGCACCCTTGATTCTAAAACAATCTTAAAATAAGTTCTAATTGTACAGTCTGTCTTCAATCAGTATTGCCAGATGCATGTTCATTATTGTTCATATGCATAAAGACAATATTTAGCAGTAAGCAGTGACTCATCATGTAAATGTTTTAATCTCATGGTGTCGCCATACCAATACAGTGTTACTGTACATGAAATTATCAGTATATATAATGTACTGTACCTTGCAATATTAAAAGGTTGATTTTATTATTAATATGAAAAGTTTTATTAGGTTGGCATGGTTTTTTAATAAATTGTTTCTTACTGCCTTACTTGTCACTATTAATATGTTTTGTGGATGTATTTGTAATTATTTTGTGGATCTATTTGTACTTTTGATTCAGCAATAACCATAACATGATAACTGCTTGCAGTTAGCTGAATCATAACAATCGGTTTAATGTTTTAATGGAGTTCTATTGAGTCATACTCACCAAAATGGATTGAGCCGGAGCAGGTGAGGAAATCATTGTAAAAGGATCTCCTCCTCAGCAGAAGGTTATTTCCTGATTTTTTTGAAAATTATGTTAAATGCATTTTATTTGACAATGCTGGTGCAACTGCAAATGCTGAATCTCCAACCCCCAAGGGGTTTCTAGTTGCGGCTTGTAATTATGTTGAGTATTTCTTTTAGTGTCAATATGACTAGCAGTTAGTCCTCAGACCCACTTTCTTTTGATTGGTTTGTAATGAATCCTGTTGCATCTGATTTGAAACCAAAATAATTTTTAGAAATTGGCTTGTAATTGTTGCTAAAAAATCGTACATTTTCTGAGTGTCGCATCAACACTTCCATGCATAACATTTATATTATATATAACATGTATGCATTTGCGATTTAAAATGACAATAAATTACAACTTTATGGTCCATAACCTCTTTTTGTATTTGTTTATAAGCAATCTATATTAAGGTGCTTGAGCTCTTCAAACCGAAAGGATACAAGTAAGAATTGAGCTGGCCTCCATAGCATGAAGGAACTGAGCAGATCCAGCAATGGGGGTGGGGTGTTAGTAGAGTGATATTTAGCCCCTGCAGGTAAATTCTGTATATTGGGTTGTATACTCCCCGGGGAGTTGAGAATCAGAATATTATTTATTTGCCAAAATGGCAGATTATTATCACATATAACAGAAACAGTAAATATAGTAATTGGGCGGAGACATCCCAAAGACATAATTGTCGCTATTGGGATGCCATCTTGATGAGGTAATGAGACACTGAAGGATCCACCCTGCAGACCACATCATCAGCTACAACTTACAAGTCACCAGAAAATAAGGCAAATAACAAATGAGTTGTATAATAATGAATTATGTGTAATATGTGTAATATATGAATAATTTTTTTAAAAATAAAACTGATCCAAACTAGTTTAAGTGATATAAAATTTTCAAAAAGTCCATGAGATATGTAAAGATTAAAAGCTGTGACAAGGATGTATATTACATACTGTATCATATGATGCTATTTGTTTCTTTTTTGAAGTAATTCTAATCCATCCATGGAATGAGTGTATAGTTCTTCAAAGCAAATGGTTCTAAATTGTTAAAAAAACTTTGGGATTTTGAAGCGAATACCGAACTTAGCAAACTCATAATGACAATTCTTTATGAAAATCCCAGAATCATGAAAATAGTCTGGCAACAGCCCATTCTCCATTGTTCTCGATCCAGCTTGAAACAGAACTTTAAAGCGTGTCGTGCACAGGTGTCATGTACCTTAAGAACATTTAATGACTTAAATAAAACACCAGTATGAGAATTATATATACTTGGCACAAGAAACAGCTCTGATGGCTTTTTGCATAACAAATAACTTGCCATACAAGAGCACCAAATTCAAATGAGGGACAATCATTAAAAATGTTAAGTAAAGCATTTAAAGGGAGAAAGTTCTTTAATTTATAGATAATGCCTGTTGTCTTGAAATTTTTGTGGATATCATGGTTATATGCGATCTTCATTTTAGTTCATCATAATTCCTAAAAAATAAACTCTTTGTCAAACTAAAGTTTAGTGTTGTTGATGAAAATATCTGGAAACACTGGATTTCTGAGGCATATGAAAAATCATTGCCTTGGTTTTCTTAGAATTTAATAATTTGTTTACTTGGAGCCATAAGCTGATTTCATCTAATTCTGTATTAATCATTGTTAATGTTAGAAGCAATTGTACTATTGGCAGAAGTAAAGGTTTTAAGTGTTGCAGTTAAAATTGTATCATTGTCCATAGCCTGCTCCCCATTTGCACTGGGTTAAGTGGGTTAAGTAGCACAAAGAGTTGCAGAGGATCTGCTCAGGTCCACCATTCCCCATTCCATGGTGAAGGCTGAACCCCCGGTCTGACAGCAGACACTTGAACCACTGGGCCATGGCACCTCTGTGAAATGTATGTGTCTTTGTGTTCTTTAACATTAGCTGATTAGTTGCTGTGACAACACAGTCAAATTTCACTGTTTCAGTGACTAATGAATAACTTATAATGCACGCATGAACACTTCTATTTAAAAGAAAAGGTGAATCGCTACCTATTAGGCTATGGCAATAATAAGCTCACCTCAAGCATCGCCACAACCACATACAAGATATAACTTTTAATATGACCTCTATTAATGCAGATGTAGTCCTGTTACTTAATTTAGTACCAATATCTGCATCATTGTTTTTTTAAATTGTACACCATTAGCTAATACATTTATAAGTATAAAATAACAGTGCATGGATTCTTGGCCTGCTCTGGGCTCATGGGGTCATTCGGAAATAAGACCCTTCAGAAACAACTCTACAAAAATTAATCTAAAAAGAAAGTATATATACTGAACTTAAGTATTGTGGGTCTACGAATGCTAGACATTTTCTATTTTCTCAGTGGTTAGCTATTAGGATGAGGTAACAAGCATATTTTCATTTGCAGTTGAATTTTTAAAGAAATTTAATGAAAACAACCAAATCAAGGTTGTTAATAAATCAAGAATTGTGCCACTCTACATTATAGCATTAGTACAAAGATGAACATGACCCAACAAACTGACCAATGATTTGTTTCATTACAAAAGGGTTACAAAATATAGACAAGACCAGCTCTACCTGAAACCTTTTCTGTCAAATGAATGCCTAATTTAGACTTACTAAATTTTGTCTTAACCATGCAGCAAGGCTCATGTCAATGGAATGGCTGAGAGAAGTTCTCTTATGATGGTTATCTCTACAAGTTGAATCGTTGCAACTACAATATTACCCATGAAATAGATGAAGATTTTGTTACTTTTGTGCATGTAAGCAGTAGATGAAGAAACAAAAGTAAAGTACATTTTTGTTTATAAATATACCATTATTTTGGTGGAAGTTAAGCATTGTTAAGTATTATCAACATTGTCATTCTGACATTAAATTTTTGCTGTGAGATAACAAGGAATGCATGTGTATTACACCATCAGTATAAATCACATGTTGCACATAGTTCATAATGCCATTGCAAATATAGATAATAGATATGGACATAAGCAATCAAATGTGGCACTACACCTGTAATTAGTATCATATAGTAATTCAGATGAGCCTTATGTAGTGATTATAATCCCAAACTGGCGTCCTAGTAATAGTATCCTAGTAGGTCTGTAAGCATAACAAGACCATAACTCATTATCTCATTACATCACCAATAGAGCAGATTCTATACGTATTTTGTACTATATCCATGGCAAATTTAGGAAGATAAGTAGTTAGACTGAGTTGCATTTAGTCTAATATGGACAATGCATCACAAAATGCAAACCTATCATGTATTGTAAGGGTATTTTGCACAAAAATTTTGATTTTACCATTGCCAATACAAAACCCTGCCGATACATTGGTCTTGATGACAATAACCATGCTGTGTGGGGTTAGGTATATAGAAATTTTCACTAGATGACTTTAATTTATACTTGTGTAAGTTTTCCATTGTTTGAGGTAATTTTGACTGTTCTATTAATGTTATCTCAGTTGTTTGTTGCATACTTGCAGATTTTCTGAAATTTAAAAAATTAAGGGTAAGGGGAAATATATTGCCTTACTGTGGCCTTACAAATTATCCAATAGCTCATGTGATATATCACTGGATACCAGAGTAAATGGGGCACATGTTGATATATAATATGATGAAGGTTACCTCTGTTAAATTGAAAACATTATAGCTTGGTGAATTGAAAATGAAGTATTTTTTGCAAATTTGTAACCCTAATTTTGCCCTGATTCAGAAACTCACAAAAATATTGCACTAAGGTATATCATGTATTCCTAGGTCCAGTCCAATGATTCACAACCATTTTTGTGCAGTTTGGCTGAACAGGGCAAGCATTACAGGAAAAATTGCTATTTTATTAATTTTTTCGTCATCTGAACATGAGGTTGCCTCACAAATCCCTGATTTTCACCAAGTCAAACACATTTTATTTCACCACAACCATATTTGCCATAAACTATATTCTGCATAAAACCAAATAGATTGTATTTTGTTTTACCTCGGGTTGGGGTCAGCCCCTCTGAACACCCTCTGTGCCACAGCACTATCAGCTATCTCACTTTTAATACTCTTTCAAAGTTTATTGGATAGTTTATCTTTACCATAGATGGACTTTGATTTTAATTCATCAACAACTTTACTAATTCAGGTGTTAAAACTGAAGGTAAAATTAAAACAGCATGAAGGTTTTAAGAAATTTGTAAAATTTAAGTTACTCACATCAGTAATGTTATCAGCTAAAGAGGGACCAATATTGGTGAAATACTTATTAAATGCATCTGCAATGAATAGGGTGCATACACAGAAAGTATTGGGGAAAGTCTTTTCTTGTTAGTCTTGCTGATAATGCTTTTAATAGTTGTCAAACTCTTCTTCATATCATTTTTATATTTAGTAAAACAGTTCTGATAGTACAATTTCTTGGCAAGTCTAATACTTTGTTTTAATATTCTGTTATAAGTCTGAAGGTTAACTTCTAGAATTGTATAAATCTGAAAATAAGCTTGTCTTTTTGCATTGTAGGCCTACATATAACTTGTCCCTGTATTTAATTGATTTCATAATACCCCCGGTTATCCACGGTGTCTTTTGGTCATCCTTGAACGGGCCTACCAAGGGGTTAATTGTACACTCTGCAAAGTAAATTGTTTCAAGTAATTGAAATAAATAAGCTGCTGCTTCTAAAAATCAATCAAACCTGAACATTTAGTCTGAGGAAGTTTGTACTATACTGGTGGCTGTTATGGCAGGGTTGACTGTGGTGCAGGGCATTTAATCCAGAACTTGTTATATTAGATAGGTTGTTTATTTTGGAATTAAGATACTCAACAAATATACTGATGTCAACTTTAATCAGAAAGGAACAGTGGCTCTTGATCCTTGTAAATACATGGTCACCAGAGCAAGCTGCATTCGTGTGTCTGGTGTGTACCTTGTAATAGCAGAGAAGTTTGCTCTGGTAATAAGGATTACCCCAGTTTCTAGCTTTTAATTTTGTGTGTCACTTGAATGTGAACTGTGCAGTTTTAATGATTATACACCTGACAATAGAATAAGTTAATCCAATGGTGTTGTGTTAACTTTAGAACAAATGTTGAACTGTTGAAACAATGATTAAACAGTGTCCAAAGAGGCTGGTTAAGCAAGTCCTTGGAAGTAGTCTCATTCAAAGTATTGGTGCTCTTCTGAAGTCAAAGCCAGACTAAAAATCAAGGGATTACTCTGTTGACAAATGCCAAAATATTGCATGCCCTTTGTCCCAGCCAGTCATTTGCGTAAGTAAGAAGATAAACACTACAGGAATGACAGTGAAGCTCTCGACCTGATATAAAATCCCACAGCCTCAGAGCTAACATTGCAAGCAGCATCTGTGGAGTGAGGATTATATTTTTGCATTTATTGCAACTCTAGACACAATTCAGTGGAAATCACATGAAATGTCTTCTTCGTCAGCATCTGCTACGTCAATTCTGTCAAATTATTCAACTTCATCAGGAGAAAGTCTGCCCTCTTCCACATCAACTGCATATGATGTTCCTGACCTGACCGTCGCAGATGAATTCAGTGATGTTACTTTGGACATTGATGGTAGCCATTTGTACACATGTCGGGGAATTTTAGCATCAGCCTCACCAGTATTTAGACAAATGTTAACAACTGCATTTAAAGAAAATAACTCCAAAGAACTCCAACTTCCTGGGAAGAGTTTTGAACACATTCATGAGCTGCTTCAGTGCATTTCACCTGCAAATCAGAAACCCATTTCAGGTTGGTGACTCGCTCTTCCGTTGAAGCATATATAATCACGCTTATGTAATTTAAATGTACTCGAGTTATCTGTAAATACTAAAGCACTACAAGCAGTTGATTAACATTGTATAGGCCTATGACCTACATTGTTGAGGATTGAACTCTGCATTTATACATTGCAGAAGTTGGGTAGCTAGCTCGACAATACGAGGAAATAGACAAATCGACTATTATTTTAAATAAAATTTCCATTTCTTTCAGGTGCCAATGTGTATGACATCTTACCACTGGCTGATGAGTACAAGATGGGCAAGCTGAAAAGTGATTGTGAGCTGTGGTTGCTCAATAACTTAAAATTGGGATCCTATCTTGCCACCACTGATGCATGTTCAAGAGCCACAGACATTGGTGAACTATTGCAATACTTGGAACTAGCACAGACTTATAAACTTGTGCAACTGCGAGACCAGGCTGTTTGGCTAATTTCAGGTATAGAAGTGGAGGAGCTGGAGGCAAGGCCGGAATATCAGAAGCTTGACAGCGACATCGTAATTCAAATTTTGAAATGCCGAGTACTAAGTTTGGAAAAATCCACAGAGAAATGTAAACGCACCATAGATTTTTGGCGCAACCACTGTGATGAATTGGAAGAGTTAGTCAAGCGTATGGGCAGAGAGAAGATGACTGTCAAGCGTGTGCTGGATGAACTGGAAGTTGCCTGGGATGTTAAAAGCCCCGACACCAGATGCATTGACCCAGTTCACATCTACTGCCCTCGAATCTATGCCTGTGAAAAATGCACACATCAGTTGCAAACTTATATAAAAACTAAATTAAACTTCTTACTCAATAAAGGTAGCAATTGTTCTGGTGTTAAATGGCCCCAATGAGCCATTAATTATCTTTAATAATATGACATTAAGTTTATGAATGAACCACGTCTTCATGATGTTTGTGTTTTGGTACAATATATAGGTATGCTGTTGACTACACTATATATGTAATATATATATCCGTGCATGAAATATACATTTTCATTTAGAAGAAAACACACTGACATTAGGAAAATTCATAACATCATATGTATTTTAAACATACTACAATGTACATAAAAACAACTATGAATAAAGCTATTGGCACTAATATTTTAATGGTATAATGTCTACACGTTCTTTCTCACCCCATTCAGTGGGGTTAATGTCATAATCGACCATGGCTTTTTCGAGCCGCAACCATCGATCAAGAATCCCAAAGTCCATTACTCTTTCTGGTAGATCCATCCAGCCAACTTTAAGTGGCTTTGCTTGAGCTTCATACAAGTCAACTTCCTTGTCAAATTTGTCAGCCCACATCAGGGAAAAAATTCCCAGGTTTAAGTACCGCATTTGACCAGAGTTATACAAATTCACAATTGTCTGTATGTGTCGAACTGTAGTTGGATTGCTTATCTGCTCCCCAACCGTAGCAATTTCTGTCACATTTTCTAGTAAGTGCGTACGGAAGCTGGTCTCATCAGGGTTGTGTTTTGCAAGATACCACATTCCTCCAAGACTGCTGAATATTATTGCTGTCTTTACCGGACGGTCTTTCATATCTTGCCATGTTTCAAAGGCCACATCCTTGTAGTCTTGCAGGATGTTCTTGAAGTAGAGACCTCAGATGAAAAGGAAAATATGTTATTAATCAATGGGAATTTAAACTTACACCATTAATTGTCTGCATGTTAAGTTGTGCCATCTAGTGATCAATGTAGCAAAAACCAAGACTTTACAGCTTATTCATAAAATAAGTACAATGTACTAAATTATAAAATCTCAACAAGGCTGCACAATGCACAAGTGAACTAATCAATTTGGTCACATGGTTAAAGTAATGGCTGAATTAGATGACAGTGCACATCCTATCATAATTGATCTATTGATTAACTATTTGAACTTCAACGCCTTGCCTAACAACCGCTTAAGTTGAACCTACTGCATACTTAAAATATTAGCCAGCGCCAGCATGCTTCAGAGTCAAGGACAAGGCATACATAATGTTGGAGTATCCAACCTCAGATTTGAGCGCAAGAGACAAGAACATTGTCAAAGGAATACAGGCCTGTTGAAAAACCAACTCCTATACATTTGGGAGACACAAAACTGACAATTTTTTGACCACAACAACCAACTTGTTGACAGGTCATTATCATCTCATTGACATATTAGTGCAAACCTCTTCGAGTCCTTGATAGCTAATCTGCCCAATGACCATTTCGTCAATAAATCAAACTCCCGGGGATTCGCGGCCGCACCCTCGCGGGCACCTCGCCCGTTGGAAGTTCTGCTTATTGCCCTAGTCCCTTCAAGACGCACTTAAAAATGATGTCCATAACATTTCTGTACTTCAAATATTTACGAAAAATAATAGCATAAAGCCGCAATAGAAAGGGGCGAGGAGAGACCGACGGCCGGGAAACGCCGAGTTGGCAGAACCAACGACATGTCCACGAGTTGGTATAGCCACGAGAGTTTGTCAACAAGATGGTCGCCCGAGGGCGTTGATTGTCAACGAGTTTGCCGTCCTAGTGTCGACGGGTTGGTTGTCAACGAATTGGCTGTCGAAGATTTGAGTGTTGGTCATGTCGTCATCACCCATTATCGCCACATGGCCAACTCGTCAACAAAAAAGCAAACTCGCTACCACTTGTGACAATGCCGTCATCAGGGCTAGTGAACTCGTCATCATAGTTAAAATCGTCAACGAAACTAGTGAAGTCGTCATTAAAATAATTATATCTTACATACATGAGGACGCCACTGCACACTGCAATGCAGTGCAGTGCTGCTACCATTTATATTAGTATTCTCAGGCTATAACAAATTCACAACACAAAAAGTAAACTTTCAGAAGTTTATTGAAATTATTGTGGTGCACAGCAAGTTAAAATGCACAAATTACAGTCCTAGATCCTTTCAATTTCCCACTTTAGATATGCGTTTCAATAATTGTTTAACATTTAGTTCTCCTTCATCGTATTCATACCAGGCGTTCAGCAGTTCCTAATCTCGGATTTTCACATATTGTTGGCGTCTTCTTTTCTACATTATCATAATATATTATCATAATTATCCAATATAAATGCAAACATATCATGTATATATCTATACACACACATCCATAAAAAAAAACTAGCAGAATCTGCCAGATACTAATTATTCAAAGGTTTATCATAATGCATACATTTCTTTAGTGTAATGCATATATATATAATATAATTACACATTATGTAACATTACAATCAATACCATTTAATTAAATGTTAAAGTTACCAGAATATTACATTCTCTACGTTGCCAGCCATTACACTTGTCACAACACAGGGCATTGTGATCATGTACTTACCTCTTTGTGACAGACAACACAGTCACATGCTGAGTCCAAAAGGTAAATGCGAAACTTTGCGTTTGAATGCCATATTATCTTATGCATGTATTCAGAACAGAATCACAACATGTGATGATGAGCCTTTCCAGCTCCAGTTTTTATATTTTCCTATGGCTGCAGGGAATTGTAATTAGAAACAAAAGAAAATACAATTGTTTCTAGCTTGCTTTTATTGTGTAAGAGGAAATACAATAGAATCGGTGTTTAAAAGGGTGATAATAAGTTTTGTGTATTTACAATCAAGCAAGTTTTGTGTATACAATCAGGCCAGATGAGTTGTGAAGTGTCAAGCATCGAGCTTAATTTCAATTAAGAAGTACAATTGCGACTGTGATGACGAGTTAATCAATCGTTGACGACTTTACCAGCTCCGTTGACGACTTTACCAGCTCCGATGACTATTTGACTTTTTTGATGACGATTTCGCCAGATGACGATTTGACTTGATGACGAGTTCACTGTAACCCGAAGATTTCGCGTTTCGACGATTTGACTCGATACCGAGACGAACTGAGTCAAGACTCAAGGGCAGATCAATCAAGGGCAAGCAAGTAATGAACTACTTGTGTTTTATAACACCGATTTTCGTAATTAAATTTTACGTGACTTACCTATTCTTTCTATACGACCACCTTTCAGTTTGTCTGGTACATTTGGACTCGAGAGGCGAGGGATTTTTGACACGACATTACGTACGGAAGCCATGTGGCCGGCTGTCATTTGAACCGGAACAAGAATTCTGCGAAAATAAACAATCAAAACTAAACGATCATTAGAGTCGAGTCAGTCGACTAACAACAAAATTTCTCAGAAGTTGTTAATTTTTACAACAAGAAAAACATCAACACCATTGTACTAATTAAAAAGAAAAAAAAAGATTCGAATTATTTGAGGGACAGAAAAAGGTGTACTAGAACATTGTTAGTAAGCATTCAGTTTTGGCTCATATTAGCAAAATGGCGACCAAGTACAGTGTTGTGGACGTGGACAAGGTAATTTTCACGTTGCTGATAAGTTGTAATTAGTTTAATTTGTACAAACTATAAGCCAAGAGAAAGAACTTACATCAGTGCATTGTATTTTGATTGTTTTAGGATGATGAATCCTCGGATCAACTTAATTTTCACGGTGAGTGTGTTGTCCAACTGGTCTAGGACTATAAGTCCCAAGTTCTCCAACTGTGCAGTTCCAGATACTCCGTCTAGATAACAAGTGAAGGATCCAGAGGATCCAGCGTGCATATATGACTGTCATGATCTTAATTTGTGCATACAAGAATGTGCTCATAAAAAAAATATACTTGTAATACGCAGTGTAAATTTTGGAAAATTTAGTAAGTTTCAATAAACCACTGCATATACAGTACATGTAGACCTACATCGCCAAAAGCTTTAAAAATGTTGTACTCTCATGATTTATGACTCGCATATGAGGTGAATATAATCTTGTGTCTTAAAAAGTTGTATAATGTAATATGATAATGCAATGTGCATGAGAGGCCGCAAGAGGTGTGATTTACATGACTAAAAATATAATTTTGATGTCATTTTCATACTTGCACTTAATTGACAGGATAACTGTTATCTAGCAATTAGATTTACGTAACAATCTAGGCAACCAAAATCGCGATCGTTCCACTTGAGCGGGGATATTGCCATGCAATTTTCCTTTGCCCAGCGCCAAGGCATTCTCTGTGACGTCATCAATACAAGTTTGTTGTGACGTTTTGGCCTATTTTCTTCGTCGCGCATCATGACCGCATTATGACCGCGCATTGATTTCTAGTTTAATTAGGACAACATAGTTCCGATCCGGTCATTTGAGAATAGTACGTCAGTAGATTTTGTTTTTGGCCAATCTCTAAACATAAAAGCCCTACGGGCGGCCCCTACGGGGCCGCTCCTGCGGCCTATAATGTATTTGTTTAGTAGGAAGCCTTGTGCTGACGATCAGTGACAGATTATGTTTCTTTTAATTTTAGATATACCACATAGCGTCTCCATGGATGATGAAATTGATACCTCAACAATGTCCAGTGGAAAGAAAGTGCAAACACACACTTTCACAAAATTTCCTCAACCAGATGACTCCGATGATGAAGATGGTGATAAAGCTGATGTAGGTGTTGATGACAAAATTATTTTCTTGATCAACATTCTTTAATTGCAGGCATTCCTGAAAGCCTTCATTGGGGGAGGGGGGCCTTCAAAATTCTAACCTAACCCTAACCATGGAGGTAAAGCACTTTACCTTCAGGCCCTAACTCAAAAAGAATTTCAGGGGGTGATATGCACCATAGAGTAATCTCCAACTCACATCTCCACTGAAATATTGATGCTCACAGGAAAGCCAAAATTGCACTACATCAGTGTACTGCAGTTTTGAGAGAGAGATATTTTAATCTGAAACAGTGTGTTAGTTATCATTGGTGCAGATTTGTAATTTTACTAGGGTAGTGGGGTTGAAGGATGAATCATAGACATTTACCTTATTATTATTAATATGTTTTGAAGGGAGAATGTGATCCTATCACAATCATCTAAATTGAGACATTTTTCAATAGACAGACTACACCATATGAAATGAGAGACAATTATAGACTAGTCAAACCTATGTACAAAACTATACAATATAGTTTCAGGTCTATTTTGTATCAAGGTGCTTTGATTTGGAAATCTTTACCTGTTGAATTAAAAAAAGTAGATAAGTTAGCTAAGTTTAAAGAATTGTTAAGAAATGGTAACTACTTAGAAAAGTGTAATTGTGGAACATGCATTATTTGTCAGTTGAATAATTTATGATCTCGTTATGATTAAGTAATAATTTCTCATTCTGATCATCTAAAAGCTTTGTAGCTTATGTTTTATTGTTCTGTTTTTACACCTCCCACTATAAATAAAGTTTTATCTTATCTTACCTTTGTTTCAATACTTCCAGCTGCTGACAGGAGAGAAGAAAACAGCCTCATTTTGGACATTTGAATATTATCAAAATTTCTTTGATGTGGATACGCATCAAGTGATGAGAAGGATTTTAGGTTCTGTGGTTCCCAATCCTAGAACTAATTTTCTTGAACAACACATTCGACCAAACCCTGACATGTATGGTAGGTTAACTTATGAATATGATCCCTTTGAGATATCAAACAGACCTAGATGAATCTCTACAGTAATATTATAGTTATGATGTTGTTTTAGAATAGATGGAAGTTGAAAGTTTTTATAAAATCTTCTTGGTAAATATGTATTCGCTGTTTTCCCTATTGCAGGACCTTTCTGGATCTGTACAACCTTAGTTTTTACCACGGCTATTGCGGGAAATATGGCCAACTACTTCCAACAAGCAGGCTATATTCATCAAGATACAAAAAATTTTACATGGCATTATGACTTTCACAAGGGTAAGTGTGTATTCAGGAACAAGTTTCAGAACTCAGAACAAGTTAATAAGTTTACTTGATGAAGTATATATGATTTCTCATTAAGAAGTGCTGACCGTCTCTTGCTAAGTTATTGAGGGTAAGACATTAATTATTTTCCTAAATTTTCCAGTTACATTTGCTGCAACTGCTGTGTTTGGATATTGGTGGGTGATACCAACGATGTTGTGGGGCCTATTGTGGTGGAGAGGAAGTCGGGCTGGCTTCACTTACTTGGAGATCATTTGTCTTTATGGCTATTCAATTGCTATTTACATTCCAATTTCAGTAAGTTAGCATTATTATTATTGAATCTTGATGTTGCATTGACGATTTCAAATGACACAAATATTGGATATTAGCTTGTGCTGGTTGAACTTTTGTTTAAATGTATTTTTCCTTTTTTCCACAGATTCTGTTTGTCATTCCATACAACTGGTTGCACTGGTTATTAGTCCTCATTGGGATGTTGCTATCTGGAACTGTTCTACTTTTGACCTTTTGGCCTGCAGTTCGTGATGATGACAAGAAGGTAGGGGCATTTTGAGGAAATCACCTGTTTACCTGAAATGTGTATTCTAAATTAGAGCTGTTCCATTTTAAAAAGAGGTGGAGGGGTGAACCTGAAGATTTTTAGACTCCCCCCCCCCCCCCCCCCCCCCCAATCAATATCCGGTTTTTGACAGACCCCCCCCCAACCCTGCTTTTTTCTACATTAAGATATAGAAAATACTGGTCAACCACCCCTGCCACTCCCCTGAAATCAGTTTCCCCCCCCCCCCCCCCTCTTTTTTAAATGGAACTGCCCTTATCAATTTGTTGTCGAACAATACAATGTTATGTTCTGTCATCTTTTCAGATTGCTGTCGTTGTGATGGGATTCGTCATGCTCTTCCATGGTCTTCTAGCCACAGGATTTGTGGTATGTGTCAGATTGTTTTTTTTCATAATAAATTGTCCACACATTGGCGCTCATGGTTATACTGTTGAAAATATACATGTAGGAGAAATGTCTTCAAAGAACCCAAGTGGCGCATGTTGAAAGTTATATGGAATACATGTATTTATTAAGGATTGGGATGTTAGGTAAACTTTTCCTTTTGTAAGAGCAACTGTTAAGGGGCGTTCACACTTTCATGTACAAGACCACGTACGTCAAAAATTGTCTGTAAGTGCTCACTCGTGGCTCTGTTAATCATGTATAAATTTCTTTCCACGATCGTACGTGGGGCAGTCATAGATTGCTGGCCGGATGTCCGTCAAACGCTCGCCGGACGTCAGTAAAACGCTCGCCGAACGTCCCTCGCCAAGCATACGTGAGGCTTACGTGAGGCAAGAGTGAAAAAAAAATGCATCCGTCGTTATAGTAGGTCTTATCCGTGATAGTGTGAACGCCCTTTAGGCTTAGGTCCATGGTGTCATTGATCATTGACTTGTGGTGATATTCTTATCATTTGTCAAAAAAACATGAAGTTAAAAATGCATCCTCGCAGACACCTATAGTTCATATCACATGTACATATGTATTGCAACATCGTTGAATACCTTAGTGAAATACAGATTGTCAATGCTTTTTTAAAACAAATAAATCTCTTTGACATACTTTTATTTTAAACCGTCATTTCATGCATTGAGAGTCCTTGGTGTAGACGTGCATATTAAATTATGCTATATTCTCTAGGTGGCACTGCAACACCACATAGTGGTTGAACTGCACTATGAGGACATCTGGTGGTATTATAATCTTAGCCCCACTTTTGGATCTTAGAGATCGAGAAATTGAACATGATTACTATATCTATATTAATGTAACACACAAGTTTATCAAGTCCTTAAATACTGTATTTACAATGATTGCTTTTGTAGTGGGCATATAGGTGTGATTCCAGAAGCGGAGATGCCCCTTGTTATATGAAATGTTGTTTTTCATTTTGTAGCACTTCTTTAATATGGTGTGTACAATGTACACTGTACATGCAATATCAGTTTTTAATGAGGTGTGTGGGCATATGGCAATTTCTGTATTAATATAACTAGATAACTGAAATGAGAACGTAGTACATGGAACTCTGAAATTGTTTTTCTGCACCTGAAAACATATTATGGCATTGATAGTGTCATGTCAAACTTAATAATTGCCATATGATTAAACAGTGACATTACCATAGGATGACCGGCATTTTTTCATTGAACAGCGCACTAAAATTACTGAAGATAATTGAAAACCCCCAGAAGTAACAACAGGTCATGTTTGTGACGGGTTGTTTTGATGAGATTATTTAAGAATCAGATACTCAGGGAAATTGTATGGCAGTATGAAAGAAACCCTTACAGAGGCATTTCCATTAACGGACTACTAGGAGGGTTGATTGAACATGACAAGGTCTTCACATGTTGTGCTCTCTTCGGAGGTGTCATTGTCTTGTGTAATGAGGGTGAAGCTATTGTACATAGTATAGGTTTTTGTAAATATGGATTTATCTTTTCGTGTAGTATTTGAATGTTTTCATGGAATTGATTTACAAATTCCAAATTTGTTATAATTTTTTCTACACAGGTTATTACTATATCACCTATTGTTATTGTTTATTAGGGTGCTGTTTACAGAGCTGATACTTGTGGCAGTTAGTTTATGACATTGATTTTCCATTTTAGAAGAAGCCCTTTCCATGTTATATCAGTTAATAGGCCAATCTGGATGTGGTCCCACTTGCCATTAATCCATGCATATCACTAGTATTATAATAGCAATTCAGACAAGAGATTTTAAGACGAGAATAAGCTGAATATTTTGCCATGATCCAGTGATGAACCCATTTCATTGAAGTTTTGATTTTAGTGTTCTTTGTAAGGAATCGACCAGATCTGAGTGCACTGCAGATGTTTTACAAATTTAGGCAGTTTGTTATTATTGCCTTTTAAGACTTCATATCTGAAGTGCATGATAATGATATCTGTTTGGATGACAATGCTGTCCCCTGAGCTTATGTGCAAATCTTAGAAATGCTACTTTTGACGTGTGCAAAGATTGGCAATTAAATTTGAGACTTGTATTCTGTGTTGAAGAATTCATTGTCAACAGTGAATGACGTCAATCAATTGCAAGTTACACACACATTGTCTAGGAAAAGATTTGCTTTGTAGATAAATGTTTTTATTTCTTTCAACTTAATGTGACAAATGATTACTCCCTTGAAACCTTTGCATATCATATACTTGAAATGTGTTTATTGAAATGATTGTGTGATTCATGTCATTGTATGATACAAAGTGATAAGAGGTTAATTGGCTCATGTTGTAATTTCAGTTGTACTTCTTCCATGTGCCTACTGTCGCCATGGTGCCAGTTGTTTCGAACTCTACGGCCTCACCATCTCCATTTGGACCTAATGGAAAAGGTCCAACTCAATCAGGAATCGTTACAAAAGTTTCCAACAACTTTAATATGAGCGTTGCGAACAGAATCCTTATTAAAGTGAATGATAGCGCACTTCTGCCGCAAGGAAATCCTAAACAAAATATGATTCCAGCTGCTGCTCAAGAAGTGAAGCAATCGAGTGAAGATGTTTTGCCACAAAAACCAGCAACAAACCAGGCAAAAAATTCCAGTTTAGGTCAAAATGTCCTAAATTATGGGACTCAGAATGGACCACCAAGACAAGGAGCTCCAATAAAAAATCAAGGATCAAATAACAATACAGGTGCTTTGCAACAAACTGTTACAAAAGCTCCTGCTGCGAAAACTACTACCATTCCCCCAGCAATGAAAGCATTACTTGCTCAAGGTGCTGCATCAAAAGTCAAACAAATGACTGATGATGAAGGAACTAACATACTGAAAGGCACTGTAAAATCCAATTCAAGTGGTGGTCTTCTAAATAGTGCTAAAAGTGATATGTCTGCAGCAGCATCCTAAGAAAAGTGATTTTTGATCATAAGGCATGGGATGAAATTTTATCCATTGTTATAATATTTTTGATCTGATCCACTGAACTTAACAATAAGACATGGATTCCAACGTCGTCAATATATAATAATAATACTGCTTTTTATTTTTTTGTGATTGACTGTGATCAGCTGCTTAAGACTGTCATACCGTTTTCTTCTGTGATTACGAATCTGTATTCATGAACTCATCTTGCAACAGAAGTTGCATATATCTGATATTGTTGGTGTTTGATTCACTGCTACTTATCCCAAATGACGTAAAATGCATGGTCATGAGGAACTATTACTTCGTCTCATATGACAAAGGGGTTTGTAGAGTCAACTAATCGGGCTCATTGGAGCAGTGTGTAATAAAGTAACAATTCCTGAGGGTGCATTACAGTCATACTGTATCCTCAAATATGGCACACTGGTTAAGATATGTTTGGATGAAATATGTTCAAGTTTAAAATGGGATTACTAAGGTTTGGAGGTGAATAATTATATATATAGAAAATTTTGCACTTTTTTCATACCCTAATTTATTGGATACATTTGCTAATGACATTAGTCTAATGCCAATCTTTTTTTAAATTCACGTTTTCTGTCAGTTTTTAACTTGTTTAACTGTAATATTTGTGAAATACTGTATATTAGCTTTGTTTGCATACTAGGTTATTTATTTTAACATAAACATGTTTGTTAATTGGTCATGCTGGCACTGTGACTTTATATTTGTTGTTTGTTAATGTGTAAGCTTGGCGACCTTGAATAAAACAAATTTGCTCACAAAGTGAATCCAACTCTGCCCAAATTATTTCCATCTTAAATTTAATAATGCGAATGATAAATGTTAATTGGTAGAGTTGTGGTTTTCCTAAATTTTTGTATTAATGTGCC
Organism: Alitta virens; assembly: GCA_932294295.1. Classification (NCBI taxonomy): domain Eukaryota; kingdom Metazoa; phylum Annelida; class Polychaeta; order Phyllodocida; family Nereididae; genus Alitta; species Alitta virens. The sequence goes on from OW028573.1 coordinate 51,136,474, forward strand.
TACCCTCAATGGTGCAAAAAGGAGTTACGTAACTGTACGCATAAAATTCACATATGTAAATATGAAATAAAGAATTTACTAGATTTAATTGCTGCCTACTTCCTTGATAGTATTTAGTATCTTGGTAGACTCAGACTTCAAATTTTGAGAGGTTGGACTAGTTCAATTTCCAGTTGAATATTAACCTCCAATGCCACGTCCAGAAAGTAGAGGATGCTGTGGTCTGGTGATTAGGAACATAAAACGTTGGCATGCTATGCCAAATCATTAGGTGGCAGGTTCAAAACCCAGCCAGGGCAAGGTCCTACGAGGAACCTCTGATGATACTGCAGTGAATGTTATAATCCCATGTTCAGTTGAGAAAGACTGCATTGGCTTGCCAAGAGTAATTGTAAAGTTTGCAGCGCACTTTCAATTATTAAATTACAACAACTACTAGGCAGCAATTAAATCTAGTAAATTCTTTATTTCATATTTACATAGCTTGACTGCTCAAGCACAAGTATCGGAGGACACTCAAATAAAAATACTTTTCAGATACCAACAATGAATTTTAACCTGATACTTATGTCCACATAACTCATGTTACACCAGAAAGATAACATTTTACAAAATAACAAACATAACTTAGATAACTAAAGATACACCGGTAAAACATCCAGCTGCGAATGCAATGAAACAAATCCAGTAACAAACAAAAGATAAAATCAATATTGTTCTGATGAAATTACTATCTCACACATTTTAAAACATTGCGAATGAGTATGCAGCCAATTTATTTCTATTTATTACCAACTGCAAATGCTTGCAGTCCAGTGATGGCCCTTCCCAAAATCAGAGCATGGATGTCATGGGTGCCTGAAAATATCAGAAAAGTAAACTCCATATGACATTTAATTAAATGAAAAAAAACAAATACATGGCCTAATTTGCTTTGATTAAACTTCAAAAGTTCAAAAGTTTGAGAAATAACATAGATTCTCCAATGAATATGAGGTAATGTTATTTATTATTTTAACAATATTCCTACCCAATAGTACCCATGATAAATAGCCTGGAGGTTAAAAATGGAGAAAGTAGTTCAGAGCTGTCTACAAGTAGACTGCTTAATGATTAGCGAGTGACAGCTCGCAGTCTACCAAAACTCACGTGGACTATATTTAAGTTATTGTTGCGCGCATTCAAAGTATTTCCGGACGCTCAAAATACTTATACAGACAGAGTTCAGAGAAAAAGGACTAAATTACAAGCACTTAATATATGGGCAGCCTATGTAACCAGGCACCCAACCGAATCTGTACTTAGCTCGCCGCTACAAAATAGCAATAAGTTCTGTTAATAACATGACACATACCTTCGTAAGTGTTCACTGCCTCCAGGTTCATGACATGGCGAATAATATGGTACTCATCTGAGATGCCATTTCCACCCAGCATGTCTCTGCATTGTCTGGCTATGTCAAGTGATTTTCCACAAGAATTACGCTTGATCAAGGAGATCATTTCTCCTGTTGCCCTACAGGATGAACAACAAATATTGTGGTATAAAGCTCACCAACTTGAAGTGTGTTATATGAACAATTGAGCCACTATTACTTTTTGATGCCCAAGTGGTTTTGATAGCATATTTGTCAAATATGTTGATGCATTCTGAATTGTCATATATGTTTGAGAGGTCATCTTCTAATATAGAATATACAAATTAATACAATGTAGTGAGGTTTAGTTTGACAATTAATATTTTTGGAATATATATATATATATATATATTGACAAAACTTACTGTCCTTCATCCTTTAATCGGCCAACCTGAACGCAAGCCATCAGACCTAAGGTTATTTCAGTAAGAGCATCTGCCATTTTCTTCTGGATCAGTTGATTCTTTGCTAAAGGATTGTTGAATTGCTTCCTGCAATGAATGCAAATTTATTACATCAAATGCTTCACATAAATCTACATTTAAAAAAAAAAAAAATTATTTAATATTTTGATAACAAATTAATTAATTACCTACCTGTCCAATGTGTACTGCCGGGTAGCCTCTAAGCAGAATTCAGCAGCTCCTAAGGCACCCCATGCAATACCATATCTAGCATTGTTCAGACACCCAAATGGACCCTGTCAATAAGAATTAAAGTAAAGATCACTGATCTTTTACAGCTGGAAAAAGTGAATTGATATCCTTTATTTCATTAATGTGAAACACCCTGTTATAGATAATATTAATATTTTAAATAATTGTGACTTGAACACAGTGCATTCATATCCACCATACCCAATCACTTGGGCAGTCCTAAAATAGAGTCTACATTTTGATTTGTTATGTCTGAATTTTCTTGGCTAAGCCAATTTAATGGAATCAAAAGAATTGTAAGACTTTCACAACAACTGACCTGCAATCCCTCAGCCTCAGGTAACAAATTTTCTGCAGGCACTGTGACATCATCCATGGCTATTTGTCCAGTAATACTCGCCCTGAGGGAGAACTTTCCTTCAATCTTTGGTGTTGTTAAACCCTGCATTCCTTTTTCCAACAAGAACCCTTTTACTCTGTTGTTGTGTTGATCAGACTTAGCCCAGACTACCAAGACATCTGCTATTGGAGAATTGGTAATCCTGAAATAATAGTATGCAGACATAAATTGTTAACCATTTATTGTTTACTATAGAAAATAGCAATCCTGTTCAATCATCTCACATAGACAAACACTTAAATACTTGTCTATGTAAATTCAATGTGTATTTAGAAGCACTTAGGCTTGTGGCAGTATTGAAAAAAATTGATTGCCTTGTGATAACCGGAAGTTGTACTGCCTAAACATTCAGTCTTGAAAAGCTTAACCCCTACCATGACTTCGTTCCATTAAGAGTATAGGTATTGTCTGCAGAATTATATCTAGCCTTGGTTTCCATGCTTGAAGGATCACTTCCATGGTTTGGTTCTGTCAGACCGAATGCACCAACGAGTTCACCCTTTGCTGGAAGAGAAAAAGAATTTACTTTTAATTCATGAATCAATGACTCCTTGAATACCCAGACTTCAATCATCAAAAACCCTTCAGAACAAAGTATTAGTACTTTTATCAAGAGTACCTTCACTGCACATCCTTAATATGCTCAAAATATCTTGTCCGCACAATATTAGTTGAAAATTGTGTCCATATCCTCATCATTTGGTAAGTGCAAATTGTCCACTAACATACACACAAAATGATTAAATGAAAAAAAGTGGTACCTAAACGTGGCAAGTATTTCTGTCTTTGTTCTTCAGTTCCATATGCATAAATTGGGTGCATAACTAAAGATGACTGCACACTCATAGTTGACCGATATGAACTGTCCACCCTGTTGAAAAATAAAGTGAATCATAATATCTCTACTGAATGACCCATAAGCAGTTTCCAACATGACCATGTCAACTTGTAGATTAATCAAGTCTCTGCACCATAATAATAATGAGAGAAGCAATCAATAACAGCTATTACAGTGTTTTTTTTGTTGCTGTTTACAATGACAATACCATACCTTTCCAGTTCTCTTGTGAGAAGTCCATAAGCGACAGATGATGCTCCAGCACAACCGTAGCCTTTGATGGTGGGTCCAAGGATTCCAATTTCTCCCATTTCAGGGATAATCTCTGGATGAAAAACTGCAACAGATTACAATGTTTGCGCAAATTATTCAGTGATAATTACTAATTAGCCATTGCGTGGTCTATTAGGTGAAGCACTCTCAAGCACTTACTTTCATGTCTATTGGCCTCTAATATTCTTGTCATCAACTTCTCCTCACAATACTGTCGAAATGTGTCCCGCAGAATGATTTCTTCTTCAGTAAGAAGGCTCTCCAAATTCAAAGCATCCCGCCAGTTGAATATTGCTACAAACAAAATAATTATGGTGAAATTCAATACAGCAATGATGGCATACAAATAGAGAAAAATATGTTGCAGTTACTTGCAGGGTTTGCAATTGCACTTACCTTCAGCGGGCCTATCCTTGCTTGCCTGAGGTACTTTTAATGTTAGGGAAAAATTCATGAAAATATGAAAGCTGGCCCGAGACTATACATACTCTTTGAAAGTGTAAATGAATGAGGTTAATGGACTTTGTCCAGTTTGGGTGGAGTGAGTGTATAATGCGGACCACGCGGACCAATAGTAAACCAACACAGAAGGGGCGCTTATTTGTTGTAAGCTGTCCAACCAAAGGATTGTTCAACGGGGGGTATAATGCGGACCAAAAGAATTTATTGTAATGAAGACTGTGTGATTTCTCAAATAATACAAAATTATGTCCATGAAATTAGCAATGAAGCAAGATAATTTTTACTTGGTCTGCACTTAAATTTCTTAGAATTTCTAATAATATTAATGGGGAAGAAATTCGACCTGTATTTTCTCATACCTGGTCTGCACTTTGTCATACCTGGTCTGCACTTTGTCATACCTGGTCTGCACTTTGTCAGACTGCACTTTCTAATACTAACATAAAACCTGTCTTATAGTTGGTCTGCACTCTTTAGAATCTTGATCTGCATCTTCTCGGAAATCCTAGTCTGCACTCATCCAAGAAAATTTTTACAGATCTGCTTTGCATTTTCCAGAAATTTTCTGTAATAACTTGGTCTGCAAAGGCCGCACTTTTTATAATCCAGTTCTGCACCATCATTGGCAGGACCTCGATTGTACACTCTCTGAAATCTTGCTCTGCATTTTCTGAAACTTGATCACCACTTTCCTAGATTACCCACACAACACATTGTTTTCAGAAAAAAACAAAAAACATGGTCTGCATTTTACAAAAGATGGTCTGCATTTTCTACCACTTGGTCTGCATTAATCTACAACTTAGTCTGCATTATTTATGATAATGGCATTATCTTTAACATTGGTCTGCAGAAATAATTAATTGTATTATATATATATATATGCTAACTTAATTAACCTTGGAGAGAAGCCAATCAAGATTGAGGAAAAAAATGACCAATCAGAAGGTGAACATTTTCAATAGCTTCTGGCCAATCATATGGCAGCCTTTTCTGTCCTTTTATTATGTAATTTGTTCTTCTTAAATGTACTCTTTCCCTTATTCTTTATACTGCATTGTTTTATTTTTTTTTAATTAAGCTGGTGATTGCTGAAACTTCTTTTGCATTATCTGCATGGTCCGCATTCTTCAATATACGGGAGAAATAGTGGTGTGTTGTTTTTGAACAAACAATGTCCAGGACTGCATCAAAAGCACTTATAAACTGAATTTGACACGGTGGAATCAAGATATTTGACCTGTCGTAGCTCATTGTAAATTGCCATTTATGTCACAAACCAATTTTATTGACAAAATGACATAATTTTTGCTTCTTCTCAATGTAATCGTATTGTTAGACATCAAGGTCACAGCATTAAAATCCTCCACAAACCAATGGCAAGATGTAATGACCTCTTATACTGTTATACATGAAGAATGAATCATAACACATGCCACTTTCCCTCGAAGTCTTCAACGACATTATCAAGAACCATATATTCTCAACAATGACCATGTTCAGAGTCGTTGTGAAGTAACAAGTATGACAAGTTGACAACTCCTTGATGTTAACAATGTGATAAACAAATAAACTGTGTATAAATCAAAGATTAAAGAAAAAAAAAAGTTTTCTCACATTCTTCTGGACTTGCACTATACCTTGAAGTATCTCAGTTAGAGGTTAGCTTTTTGGGCAACTAAAACATATTCATTATAAAAGTACACAGTGATGGCAGTGCTGCAAAGTGAGAATTTGATGACATTGGAAAGGATACGAGGTGCACTTGTTGTGCTTTGAAAACGAAGAAACTGCAAACATCCCCGAAAAGGTCGGACGGAAGATCGGAGAGCCATTATGATCCAAGATCATCAACTAATCTGACTGATTGACACCTCCAATGTGTTTATCTTTATGTAAAGATTTGCCAACGAAAAGCAGAAGAATACTTCCGGTTTACGTAAGCGCTTGATTTTTTTGCAAACTATATGGATTTGTAATATACCAATGGTTTTCGTCTTCATTGGCGTTCTTAGAAATAAAATAATTTTTTGTATTCTGAAGTATCGCAATCTAGTCCATTTAAACATTGTTTATTTCAGAGCGGAAGCTAGTCCCACACTTGTAAACATAGAAAATGGCGGACCTGTCAGAAACGTTACTCAAGCTCATCGCTGAGCGAGGACAAATTAACTCTTTAGGAGTGGCCAAAGAACTTGGAGTTGACCATCAGAAAGTAGTAGGATCTGTGAAGAGTTTGCAGTCTTTGGGAGAAGTGAGTATGTGGTGAATTAATAACAAAAATCACTTTGTTGTATTGGGCACCCGGCGTCCACTGAGCTGATGAAATAAACACGTGGGCAAGTATTCATGTTTGACAGCTGTCAAAATGTACAGACTGACACCAGTAAAAAAAATTGGATGTTCATTCGGGCTGATTATCGTGCTGTCCGAATCTAATTCACATGTGACAACATTTTTATTGGTTAATCATTCTATCATTAGTAGTAGTATACTTGCAACCCCCTGGCATTAGACTGTCACCGACAGTCGAACGCACGTTACCCTGGCATTGCACAGTTGTTGTGACAGTCATAAGTTGATAACTCCTAAAACTGGAAAATTTATGTGGTACTGTTGATTTTCGAATGTCCCTCTGACTATATTATATAGTGATTAGTACCTTACATAATTATTGTGATTTGTTTCATGTTTGAATTGCCCAAGAAGAAATTATTGCATCATGGTGTAGTACTATAAATATAATGTGGTTAGTCTCATTCACAGGGATAAATTACTGATCTCACTACTTCAGCTGACGAGAATGCGGCGTCCTGTATTATATATATTAGTGATAGATCGAGTGCCGAAGTCGGTAAACGGTAATTTAGGCCTGTGTCTCATACAAATGTGATTGTTTTTATGCAACATAATTTTGACAGATTATCGAGAGCAAAGCTGAAGTAGAGAAGCATTGGCAGCTCACACAGGAAGGAGAAGAAGTTGCCAAAAATGGAAGTCATGAAGCTCTTGTTTACTATGCAATTCCTGATGATGGGATTCTTCAAGCTGAAGTTATGGTAAGAATACTGACACTCTGTGCTATCATCATAATTATGTTTCATCATGAGGCCACCAACATGTGTATAACAATTTGATTTGAGATATACTTAAAATTACATGAATCCTCTTTCAGAAATCTGTGCCAAATGCAAAAATTGGTTTTAGCAAAGCTATGTCTGCTGGATGGATAAGAATGGACAAGAAGGCTGAGGGTGGCCCCAGACTCTTCAAGAAGGTACCTAACTTTTTAATGGGTCTAATAATGGAGGCAGTTAAAAAAGAAATTGATATGCATACCTATAATCAAACGTTATCATTGCAGGTTGAAAGCATAGAAGACACTATCCAGAAAAGTCTGCAGCTTATCAAAGAATTTCAGATAGAGAGTATCACAGATCAAGACAAGGCAGAATATAAAAAGAGAAAACTTATTGTAGAAGTGTAAGTGCCCATCTTTGAAAAAAAAAGTGTATACCGTAAAGGATGGTATTAGCAACAGGGCAGGTATTATCGACACTCACATTAGAATGTTTTGTTAACAAACTAATTTATGTCGATAATACCAGCCCTGTCGATAATACCATCCTTGACGGTACATGTATGCATTTATGCTGAGCAGACTTCTGTATTCTGGTAATTTTTGGTTTCAGGAAAACTAACTATTACATTATATTGAAGGGAAGCAACTTCACACTCTCCATTAGTAAACCGGATACTGATCTCACTGCAGATATGCTTATCAAGTAAGTTTCTGTATTGTTTGCAGGAATATTTCTTTAATTTTTTATGTCTTAAAAATCCCAATTAGTGTCTGATATTGAGTTTGACTGCATATTGCCTAAAAAAGAGCCTTATAACAGAAATATGTACATGAGACCACTAACATGCACATAATGTATACTTCATTTTTCAGTGGATCATGGAAGCAGAAAACTTTCAAACCTTACAATTTTGATGCCCTGGGAATTCCACCTGCCTCTGGTCATTTGCATCCTTTGCTGAAAGTTAGAACTGAGTTCAGAGAGATTTTCATAGAAATGGGGTATGTCTTGGTTTTTCACATTATGTTTCATGTAAAATTCTGTTGGGGTACTATGGTCCAAATAGCGATTTATTCATAGTTACTCATCATGCTTGATCTGTAAGTATGGTAAATGTTACCAAATGATCAAATATGACATGAAAAGTAATTTTATTCTTCATATTTTGTAGATTCTCCGAAATGCCCACCAACAATTACATTGAAAGTGGCTTTTGGAATTTTGATGCCCTCTTCCAGCCTCAGCAGCATCCTGCTAGAGATGCCCATGATACTTTCTTCTTATCAGGTAGATTTCTGATGTAAATCACAACTTTCCTGGTAAACAACTGTCCCACATGTATGCTTTGTATGGTTATTTGAAAGTCTTTGTCATTTAGATCCTGCCTTCGCTCATGAGTTTCCCATGGAGTATCTTGAGAGAGTGAAAAAGGTGCATTCAGTTGGAGGATATGGCTCGCAGGGGTAGGTTGCTTTTGATTTAATTTAATTATCACATTACTTTTATAAATCAGTATTATGATTTTCTGCAAAAAAATGACATTCAGCTCACGATTCTATAAACTTTCAGCTATGTGTATGACTGGAAAATCAGAGAAGCTGCAAAAAATATCTTGAGGACACACACCACAGCAGTTAGTGCTAGGATGCTCTACAAGCTGGCGCAACAGGTAGGAACGTCAACTCCCTCTTGTGTTTGTGGCAGGCACTACCAATGTAGTGATTGATGGTATGAAATGGCTAGTTTGAGCCTTAACCGAGAGAATGTTTGATTCATGGTTGTATATTTAGATTGTGTTATGACCGATCTAGTGCAGCCAAACTTTTGGTGGGAATTAGGGTTACTGAGATTTGGGGCGTTAAATATTTCTTATTTACCCTAAAAAATAACTCTTTATAACTTTGGATTGGTTAATTGAAATTGAACCATATTTGAGTCATATAAACATAAATTATGAGTGTGAATGACCTTGGGTCAAAGGTCAAGGTCACCCTGAATTTTAAGATAAAAAATTATTGTAACTCACTTAATAGGGTTAAATCAATTAAAAGGGCACCAAACTGAAAAATTCTGTCTGCTGATTTAAAAATGGCGTACTTTAGTAAATAATGGTTCGAGTTTCAGTCTGTTTTCACTCTCATGTAGTAAAAATGGTGTGCTTTTAGGGTAAGAAAACAACGTTGATGTCTCTCAAGAAGAGAATTTCTCAGTTAAGGTTATGTGCCTTGAAGTCCATGAAATTTTAATGTCCGCACCCCTACCTTCGTATACTGAAATTCTCATTGTGATCTACAAAATCCATAAAGAGCTCTCAAATCTTATTGTCTTCAAAAAATCCAAATCAAATATGCGATGCAGATAATATTGAAAACACTGTTCATGTATGGTTTGCAATTTTTTATGACCAGAAATAGGTGTGTCCTCACTTTTTGAAAAGAATTTACAACTCCTTTATGGCTGACTTTGAAACCTTCTAGTAGATATTTACAGGAAAGTATTATTATTATTAATACCAGAAAATGCTTGGATCAGTGGCATGTTTCATCAGACAGAAGTAACATTTTTTGGATTTATTTATCTTTTCGATATAGCAGTTACACATACTTGACTGAGCGGGGGGGGGGGGGGGGGGGGGTGGGGAAGGATAAAAAATTATTATCACTCATTTTACTGCTTTCCAGTCTACAAATTTCTAGTATTTACATCAAGTTGGTAGCTGAATATTAAAGCTGGTTGGACTTGGTAGTTATATCAATATTTTATTTCTCACCAATTTGTCATCTTCTTCATTGATTGGCAATAGAAAAGAGTGTAAAATTACCACTCCGTATTTTACAACTCCGTTTGCTATGCAGTGTTGTAAAACCATGAATAATTCCGTTTAAATGAAAAAAATCGGTACATTTTATTACAATGCATTATTTAACTGACCATTTCAAGAAAACTACATTAATTTAAGCTTTGCTGGCTGTTATGAAGTAATGTTAGAGTGAACAAAAATGAACAATAGGCAAATTTATTTTTCTGCATTTTGTTACCCTTACTGGGGCCCAATTAAGTGATATTACCCCTTATATCTAAGGTAGAGTCTTGAACAATGTGTCAAAGTGTTTGTATCTCAAAGGTGTTTTAAAAAGTGCAATTCTCGACAGATTTTGGGCGTGATTTTTACTCAAAACATGATGCTGGGTAATTTTGAGTGATGTTGACCGATGTTGACCGATGTTGTGACATACGCATGTCATTTGCAATCCCTGAGGATAATTACCCCAAATGGGGTAACATACTGTAAGATCTTCAACCAATTTGGGTTGAACATTGCAGAAATCTCACAGACTTAGTAGAAACATGGAGTGCTTATGACTCCATGGTAGAAATACTTTGGATGACCTCAGGTCAAAGGTCAAGGTCACAGAATGACCTTGACTGTTACATCAAGGTCACATACATCAAAATACATTACAAAATATATAGTATTATCTCTTTCAGTGCATTCATGACGGTATTCTTGTAACAGTAACAAAGTAACATGACATGATAACTCAATGCACTAACATTAAATAACGAAGTAACTGAAGACTATAACTTGGTTAAGACCCATAACTTTTTCAGTGACTGTTACAGTTGACTCGTAATTGTAATGTTACTTGTTTATTGAATAATGGACATCGAGCCTTTGTATAATAAAGTATGTTAAAAATACAATAAAGCTTATTAATTGAAAATACAAATATATACCATTAATATAATGACTGCAAAATAGGCATTACAAAAATAATTAACAGGAAATGTGAAAGTCCATACAGTACAAAAGAGTCTTTAAAACGATCATGACTTTGGAACTTCAGTATGAATGGACAAATAAGCTACATAGAGGAATGGTCAGTCTTAACGGCTCTATGTGAAGTGTAGTTATGTTAATACCATAGCACAGGCTATGTACTGTTCAGTGATATCAGGGTCAGTAACAGTCTTAAAGCGAGTCTTGCGCAGACACTGTGTGCTGTCACCTAACAGCCCAGCGACCTAATTATGGACATGCTTTGCTAATTTACCTGGTTAAACAAAATGATTGGTTAAACTATGCAACTGATAGGCTGAGTATAAAATAAAGAAATCTTCTCTTAAAAGTACAAGAGAAATGGATTTACAGGGATTTTGAAGGAAAATATTAGGTATGGGACATTGCTACTGAAAACCAATGGGACATTTGGGATACTATACATATAATTTTTATTGACAGTAAAATATCATCCATGATATATATGTCAAAAATAAAATAAAGAACAGAAAATACAGGAATACAGAAAATACAGAAATGATACTAATGGGACACACATTGTTGTTAGCGCTTCAGCGAAAGACATTTTTTTATTGAACTACTGTCCTTTGTATCAGTTTGCAAAATGTTTATAATCTCCTCGTATACTAATAAAGGGTTAACATCTGTACTAGACGTGCACCTCTAATGTATTTCTCTCAAGATCATAAACCTGGAACATTTCAATCTAATGTAAACTTCAAAATGAATGATTATTTACTGCTGTTTAGTGTTTACAAGGATTGCAATTTGAAATGGGTTGTGAGTGACTAGTCGCTCATGCAAAACTGATTTTGAAATTTTGTGTAAGAACCTGTTCATACATACAATTGCAGTTCATTGAATGCAAATGTATGTATTAAGATTTAACAAATAACATTTAATATATAGGACATCAAACTGAGACAATTTTTCAAACATGGATATGATGGATTCATGAGTGATGAGTAGATTCTTGAGTGATGTATTGTAACTTAAACCACTAAAAGACATATCTTTGCAAAGTTAGCATTACTAAACATTAGAATATATTTTTACTTCATATTTTAAGGCATCACTTCTTAAAATCAAGGTTTTTCTGGACTGTAGTCTCCATTGTTTATCCATAGATTGCACCTTATCTCATTGGGAGGTGTGATGGTTTAATTGGTTCCTGAGTGTCTACAATTGCAATTGACTCTAGTGTCACTGAAACAAAGGTCAGGCTTACTGAACACCTCAGTTAATTGCTATTATCAAAGGTAATGGCAAGCTTTGAATAACCAAAGCTTCAATTGCAATCAAAGTATAGCTTGAGGTTGCAGATTGCTTGAAGAACGCTTTGAAGTCTCATGTGTGCCATTTGTGCCCTTTCCTGGTTGATTTAATGCGCCATTTTTCGGCAGAATGCCACTATGACGCATGGTGCGGTCCCTTCAAAGTCCCTGGATTTATATTTTTTAGTTTTATAAATTTTTCTGAATTGCCTGTAATTTCATCGTCAGACTTTTAATACCATGAGCCGGGCTAATGACTATAAGAGAAATTGATTAATTTACTTTAGATGTGATATCACGAAAATAGCAGAATCACTGTTGGATTGCATGGTGGGCACCGTGGGAGACGGAAGTTTGTCATTTTAATTAGTCCTCTTTTTTCTGGTGATGGCAAGAGTGGACTTTGCACAAGCTCATAACCATTCTTTAGTGAAGCTCTCACGTGGTGCTAGCAATGTTGCTGAGGAATTTAATTGAAATTCACTCTAAATCTTTTTACAAACAACTCACTGTGGGAATCTTTTTGCTTCACCAGGCTGTCATTCTATGTAATCTGCAATGAATAGTATTTTATATACTCTAGTATTTCGATTGACAGGTGTGGCTGATATCTTCATCTGACAATGATAATTTACAATTAATTGGTTGTGTATTTGTGTCTCATTCTCAATAATCTGTTCGACTCAACTTTCAACTATTAGGATTATTCTCCCAAGCTATGTCATGAATGGATATGTATTTCACTAATGGCTTCTTTCTTAGTATGTTTGTTTAGTGGTTAGCTCTGAATTTGCTGATGTATGTTTGTCATTGGCGATTGTCTACAATATTGCTATGATTGTTAAAGTGCCGTTTAATGCAGTAGCTAAACAGAAGCTCCAAGCACAATATATAGCTTATCTACGTTAATTGCGAGAATATTCATGCGTAGCTTAAATATTTATGGAGACATACTTGACTCAGAACTCAGAATCGTTTTATTACTACATATGTATGCATATAGTTGTACAGATATCATTACGACACACGCGGTGCATGAACAGGAAATATATATGTAATAAGGGTGACACATGTGAACAATCCATCAGTCAAATACATCAAGGATTCTAGTGTGGCTGTATGTAATACATGTCAAATGTGCCACGTGAGTTTATCCTTCTCATGGAAAACGCACGTGGCACATTTGGCCATGTAGTAGGCGTAAAAATAGTCTATTCCCATATTAATGAAAATCCTGTGGTAATTGTTGAAGGACTCAGTTTTTTATTAATTTGAAAATACCTAATTTTCTGAAGGGCCTATTAATAAGTCCAAGCCAGAAATCAATCAAACGGCAGAGAAAAACTAGATTATTTCCTTTGTCATGTGGCTGTCGACTTTAATGATCAAGGAGAAGGCAAATACATTGGCAAAACAAATGGAAGGCTTCTAGGAAAGCCTTGATTTATTATTTTTGCCCTTATCTTTTTCAATCGTGTTACTGATATGATAGAGTCTATTAGAGATACATGAAACAATACTGCAGCTTCACGAGCACATGGGCCAGTGTTAGTAGGAGGCAGGGAAGCAGCAGTGATGAGACAATGGGGTGCTCTCACGAGAGTCACAGGTAGATGGGTAGGGCTCCACTTCTGACATGGGGTCACTTCTAATTGATCTACTAGGATGTATGTTTCACTTGTTAGTTATGGTGATAGTGTAGGATGAGGTGGTAAATGGGTGGGAATAAACATACTGGCGTTCTTAAAACTGAAAGTTTTATCATTCTCTGAACATTTATGAATTCCAATTGTCGAAACTATTCAAGAACTGAGAGATGTTACAGTAGTTTCTCTCTTCGTGTGTGAGAATTGGCAGCAGGATGGTCTAGTGGTTAGGCACTTCGCCAATTCCACATAGGCTAGCTCTACTGGAGGTCCTGGGTTCGATCCATTGCTCAGGCACTATTCATACATCCCAGCTGGATTTTGATTGCATGAAGCATTAGATCGAAGGTGCCTTGTACTCGGTGTCTATGTAAAAGTGAATAAAAGACCCCACCCTTGGGGTAAATTTGTAACATGGCGTGGACTCCAAGCTTTATCATCTCATCATACATTGACATTTTACTTCAGTCCTAGTAGCACCTAGACATAGACGTAGGTTAACAGACATTTTATTTAGAAGACATTCTCCTTTACACTTAATAATAAGATACAATTGAGTTGACAAAAACTAAGGTAGCTAAAAATTTAAGTGCCCCTTTTGTCCGAGACATAAATTTATCTCTTGAATATTTATACAGAGTGAACTTGCTAATGCCAAACATTTAACTTAATATATGGATATAAATGTGAGCTCATTTGAATGTGTAGATGTCAATTTATTTGTATTTTGTTTAACTGTGGCCAGTTCATGGCAAAACTGACATAATCATACAACCTTATGGTTTGACACTTGTCACTTTATTTGGTTCTCATGTGGAATAGTGTTCATATGTCTTCCTGTGACATAGTAAGCCCCAGGGTTATTAGATGTATCATAGAATATGGCAATATCTGTCTCTTTATTGGATGCTGAGAAGTTAAGTGCCCCCCCCCCCCTTTTTTTGTCCATGCACCTAGCAATGGGCCAGACTTTTATAGACCTAGCAAGAGGACGTCATACGATTGTATGTTGTTCTTCATTGCTTAGCATGTCACCCTGCGCTTACCTGAAGGATGGCGGATTTGCAAACTGGTTTAGTGAACCCAGAGACAGCCTTGGGGCGTCAAGTGTTACTTGAAACATCAGAGACTCCGGCGGTGCTATGACAGCTACCCTGAAGAGCTAAGTCGTCAAGGGATTTTTGTCTCAAGTGCAGGAGCGCTCTTTCCTGCAAGGCATTATGCTTTGGAAAAAGAAAAGATAGAAAAAGCAGAAAATCTACACAGAAAGTGAAGCCGCGGTTGTGTTAATGTTGTAATTGATGCGGCAATGTTTGATGACACTGGACACTAATATGTCCACTTTGTCAAGGCATTTTAATTGAATGTGAAAGGTATTCAAGGTTGCTGGGGCATTTGTTTCTTGGTTGTCTGTTGGGATTGATCATTTGTCCTATCTTGTATGGAATTCATAGTCATAGATCTAAAGATTTGTGACTAGGATATCTGTATTTCTTTTCTAAAATATTTGTAAAAGTAGTTTGCCTTGACATCATCTTGATAATTTCAGGACTCTGTGACTGCATTTGGTTTTAGTGTTAATTTCTTCATGTAATAAAACTTTATGAGACCGTCTCTTATTGGCTACAAATTGTCGCGGACAATAGAGGTGGAGACACTTCCTGTCGTGGCTCTGAGCAGCAACCTTCTAATTATTATGTTATACTGCGTAGTTCACTACAAATAAATCTGCGGCAGACACTGAGACACCTGAGGATTATTGGCAAATCCTTAGGCAAATGAGTGTCATAGCATCAAGTTCATTTGTATAATTCTTTCAAGATTAATTGACACCATATTGTATTCCTTATATTAGCAACCTTTTTGACCCATGTTGGTCGTTGGTGGATTGTGGCATTGAGAAAAGAATGAGAGGGCATCGAAGCAGGAAGGACCTCAGAGCGACCTGAGTGGTCGGATGTTGTGAAGGGCAGGGAGGGCATATCCGGTCATCCCTCTGGAAAGTGCCCTAGTCATCTGAGTTTATTTACCTGTCTCGGGATGTGCTGTATCATGCAGATTAAAGGCGTGGCTTGAACGCTTCTCAGAACTACACCGGTGGATTTCTTTCAGTTCTCGGTTTGACCCCTGACCCCTGTCGCCAGCCCGGCTTGGCCTTGACCTACGTGTGTAATAATAGCTTATGAAAGTGTAATTATATGGCTTTTACTGTCTCATTGTAGTGCCAATATGCTGTACGTAGTAGTCAATTTAATGGGAACACCTACCTGGCCTCAGAAACATCAATTACCTGTAGTTTAATATCCTTCTGTAACTGGAACGTAAGTACTTCTTGATAGCAAGTTGGCGTGGCTGTGGGAGGGTAGACCTCATACTACTCTACTAAGAACAAACTATATGCAGTGCCCTTTAATTAAAAATATCCTGACAGCTACAAAACCCACGTTGTCATATTATTTTCTGATCTTTAATGCACCAATGCAGGTAGAGTATCGTGAGAAGTCTATGCTTTCCAAATAAGTTTTTTTTTGGTAATACCTATTAAAGAATTCCAGAATGATTGTTGATATATAAAATCTACTGTGGGAAGGGTGTTTTTGACCTCGCAACTGGATGGTCTGGTATGTCGAAGGTGACAAACAAAATACACAATAATTTATTCATTCACATGTACCTACATAAATGTATTAGATAGGCATATAATTTGTGTAGCAAATGTCTTCATGTATTTAATATCCTTTGTGGTCAATCAGTCTATAACTGGAAGACAGTTGTCATTAAAATTCTAGGAGCCTGAAAACAATTTGATCAACCCCAGTCATGAAACAGCAAAACAGGGAAGACCACAAAATAAAAAATAAAGATATATGTATATATAAACAAATCCAATACAGACTGCATATTTCACGGCAAAATGTCAAACTTCATTTTATGCTTGACGCAAAAAGATTGTGGTTTGTTTGTTTGAATTTTTGTTAAAGACACGTTTTCTGGAATTGATATGGCCAATTTAATGGACAGTCGTGACAGTTATCTCTCTTGAGCTATCTCTTGGGTATTTTGTTCGAAGTCAAATTAAAGTTGGAGCAAAGGTCCAGTTGGAAAGTGCTGTACCAAGTGCCTTTTATACTGTCAGGAAAAGCGTGCGCTCTATCTTCTGGATTTTTTTAAATTAAATTAATTCGTTTGGAGAAAGGTCCTAACCTGGGCTTACTAAATACCGTATAGTTGGGTCAAAATCACATTTCGAATTTCCAAGCGTTGCGCTTTAATCATAACATTGTGTGAGGATTCAGATTCTGATCAGCAAGCTTGTTCAAAGTGGCATGCCAATTGAGGACAATTATCACGAGAAAGCAATTGCCAGAAATTACATCATCCCATTCCTGGTAAGCCTGCTGACATCACGGGAATGATAACGAATTGATGAGATTTCTGTTCAAAGGAATAATTTGCACTAGTCATTTGTTGATGGTCATTTGACCTAGTTGTGGCGACGGTTGACCTAACCAATAAATGTGTCAGCAATAATAAAGTGCTTTTCATATTGGCCCTTTGTTTGCATCATTAACAGGGCCACTTGCAATCCTCGCCTTGTTATCATTATGAAACGCATTCATTAACAATAATTGCCCTTTATTAATTCTGGGACCAGATGTGGTGGGGGGCGAATAAGTTATAAATGTGTTATTCCCAAATTCGTAGATGGGTGGGTGGGTGATTAGGGCTTTTACGTCCTGTATTTCTGCACCAGTTGGGCTAATTAGGACAGGCAGATACCATGGCAATGAGATGAAGGATGAAACAGTTTATGGAAAACTTAGGCTCAACCGGGAATTGAACCCAGGACCCAGCCCCAAATTCGTAGAAGTCATGCCAAAAATGCACAATAACTACCAGCTACATTTTGTTGCTAACGAAAGCTTTTGTTTTTCAGAGGCTAAACTAGATAACTGTCAAATAATTAGCCCATTAGCTGCATTTATGTCCTATTAGCAATATCACTCTATGTATGATGCAGCGTGTATATTCGAACTTGGAAACGGATAACTGGCTTTTAAGAGGTCATAATCATTTTGTACCAACATATATCTAAGCGCTCTACTCGCATTGTGTTGCTCCCTTACTTTACTTATTTTTATCACATAGGCCTAGGTACAACTAGTTATCACATTTCGAAGCTGCCAATTCAATTAATATTTCAATTTACCATTGTTTCAAATGAATGACGTAGTTATATTTTGAATTCATGCAAGTTCTATGGAAGTTCTGCGTTACTCCTGGTGGCGTGAAAGGGAAATGTCGTCAGCATTAATGGGAGACGTGTGTGTGTAATTAGCCTGTATTTCTGCACCAGTTGGGCTAATTAGGACAGGCAGAGACCATGGCAATGAGACGAAGGATGAAACAGCCATCCAACTTAGGCTCGACCGGGAATCGAACCCGGGACCCAGCGGTTGGAAGCTAGGCCCCCGCCCTTGCATCAATGGAAGACCATACATATTTTATCTATATGCCCAATGAGAACTACGGTTCACTTTGATTAACAAGGGACAGACGAAAGCTGACGGACGAAAAATTACGAGAAGTGGCTCTCTCATCAGCCTTTTATGGCCATCGCCCTCATATTGATGATTTTTCATTGGTCCACTTTGAAGCGAATTGCCACTATTTTCTTTTGGCTGATAGCCCAGCAACAAGTAACATCTCGCACATGTCGTATATCTGAAGTTTTACGACAATAAGCTGCGCCATCATTGTCTCATGTAAATCAGAATGAGATGTAAGCATGATTTATTCCGTCATATTACGTGGAGTTTTTATTGCACTGCACAGAACTTATTGTGAATTTTTGTGCGGTTTTATGAACGGCAAATCCTAATGCTGTCTCCGTTGCGGGTGTGACTTTTTACGAAAGTGTGTGGGGTGCGACTCATGTGTTTTAGATGTAAGGAGCGATGTCATTTATGTCGTTGATGCCAATTAACAATATCAAGCAAATTAGTTGCAATCAGCAACACACATGATGACCGCGATGAACTGATGCATGGCTACATGCATGATTCATTGAACAATCTCAGCCTAATTGTGCGCCTATTTATATTATGGAAAATTTAGGTACCAAATTGGACCCACTTTTAGCGAATTTTTAGGACCTAAATTTCTCGGAAAGCTGTTAAACTAGTGTCTACAAGACTGATTACCTTCTCGCTTCTCTCAGAACCTAAGGAGTTTCTCTGTTCCAAGCATGTATATGATCCTAATGCTTAAAATATTTACACGCCATGCATGTAAACATTGGAATCATTGTATAGTACTTACAATTATATTTTTATCAGCCTCCAAGGGAAGACATGGTTCAATCAGTCTCTGTTTTTGTTTAAATATTCCATAGGACTGCTTTAATAGTCGATGTGTAGTTCTAGGAAGTGCAAGCATCTCTCTGGAGACAAGCGGATGTTCATTTAATGCTGCCATCTTTTGGCATGCGACGTTTTGTTGAACTGGTGAAATGAGAACGCCCACGCGTTGGTCAAGTGACGTTCAGGCTTACCTTAAACTTACTTCGTTTGCAGGCAGGCCTGTTTAATACGTTTAGTGTGAGAGGTCAATTCTGAAAATTTGTTGAGCTGTGTCAAATTGCTTAACAACGAGAGTGTAGTCTGCAGCAGACTTGTGCTGCTGTAATCCACATGACCCAATTTACCCAGGCATGATCAGCTTTTCTATTCTCTCTCTCCTTCCCCCCATGAATTTTCCTTACAACGCACTTTGCACCACCATGTTACTTTGTTTGTGCAGGTAATCTCCATGAGTACACGTGCCCCCAAAAACCAATATTCGCTTTCAAAAGCCCATGCCACTTTGAAATGTAAATCAACAAAACACACGGTCCCCTTTCAAAAGCATTAGGGTTAAATGCGAGCGCATCAACTCTGCCATCATCCTGATCATGACGACGCAGACGAAAAATTCTCTTTGGCGGGAAACTGCATGGTGCGCCATCAAGCGTTCACTCGAAGAATAAACACTGATTAAATAAGTTAAACGTCCCGTTGCTCTGTTTGTAGTTTCCAAGCCAAACATCTATATGTTCATGTGATGTAGGCCTACCACCATAAACTTACGCTTGCCTGAACTATGCCTATCAGGAGTGTGTACATTTTGGTGACGTGGGTAGGTGAAATGTACACGATGCGTGTTTCTTGTCCATTTCTATTATGGTATTTTGTAATTTCCTGTTAGGGTCCTTTCATTAGAGTTTAAGCCTTTGTTATTGGAGATCTCTCAGGAAGTTCATGAACCAAAGCTTCATTCTGCCTCCATGATTAATGATTAATCCTGAGTTTACACTGGCGGAATCATAAAAATAACAGATTCTAAAAGTTAACATGTGACGAATGACATTAGTCTTTCCTTGTTTCTTTCTTTCATTCTTTCTTTCATTATTTCAGCCTAGATAGGCCCATCTTTATATCTCTGATTCTAATTCTGATTCCTATATGTCTCATCTTCTGCCTGCCCCGTCATGTAAAATCATATCCAGTGTACTATAGTGGGATGCATAATAATTTTCCACTTTTTTTCCTGTATCTGATCATAACAGCTTGGGGCAGCACAAAATGGACAGAAATGTTACTAATAAATCAAGTAAGTCAAACTGCAACCAAGAATAGTACATATACTATTCTTGCTGCAACTCTCTAACTCACAAGAAACTCCTGTGTACCGACTTTCTTATTCTTTCCAATTATATTTTTTTGTCTTCTTGTCAGCATCACAGCCATTTATTGTGGTCACAGAATAGCAGTCGAAATTACGATGGCGAATAAAACAAACTTCAAGTGTGGGATTCCATCTATAGTTGACATTTTTTTCCATTTTAGGCTGCTCCCTAACCATTTTTGACAAAATTAAGACAGGAAAAAGAGTGGACATTTATTTTGAATCATACTGTACGCTTTCTTGCGGGTGTAACAAAACGTGTTCACTTGGGTCTGCACTGTTTTTAGTGCATTTATCTGAAATCAATGATCTAATTGCGATTTTAACTCAGTTCATGGTTACATATATACACTTACATTTATAAATTGAAATATTTGCAATAAACCTGGCATAATATATCTGCCATCATGTTTATTGCACACTGACACTTTTTTGAGATTTGTAACAAAATCGATGAGTTAAATGTTTGTTATCAGTTACCAACTCATTTAAATGTATATTACTCCACTATTAAACGTAGAAAATGATCTCTATATATAACACTATCAATAAAAAGCATATCTTATCTATATGCGCTGGATTGCACTTTATCTGCCAAGTTGCTCTACAAGATTCTCTGGAGCAAGCCAAGACAGACAGTTGAGATGGGTGGGTGTGCCTGTGCCCATGTACACCTGTGTAGATTAGATGTGTATTGATAAGCAACAGAAGTGATGTCTTAAACCTAATTCCCTGCAAAACATATGGCTTGTAGGAGTGTGTTGAAGTACAAATTCATTAGCTAAGTTGGCTCAGGATAGGATAAGCACTGAAGAGTATTTTATCTCATGGAGGGGCTTATTTCTTACAGCTGTACTTGATTGCATCTTATAGGAAAGACAAAAGTGACTGACACTTGCATTACAGTGTATGTTTTGTTACAGCAGCATTTGAAAGTAAAGACTGCCTTGGTATTTGTTTTGATTCGCAAAGTTATTAGTTATAAAAGTAGATAAGATATTTCTAATAGTTACTTACACCGCTAGAATAAAGACATAGAGGTTGAGACCTTTCATTAGTCTGGATGTCGGAACAGAGAAGGCCTATTTTTTCTCAATGACCACAAGCTGTTATAGACACCCTTGTATGAGCAGTTTATTACCAACTATTTCCATAATATTGGTGTGTGGTATACAGCCGTGGCCATACGTTTTTGGACAGTTGCTATAGATGGTGACTATGGCGCTTTTTTTTTTATCTTGCATCACAGCTTTTATTACCCTTGGCCATGTATATGGCCTAGGGTATAGAGTCTTTTCACTGAGCAGCTCTGAATTCAGCACGGCATAAGTTTTTCTTCTCCTCTTATTACTCATTTTGCTTTTCAGACATTGAAGATCATAACTAGCTTATTCTATAAATATAGCTTATTCAGGAAAATAACAAAAATCAACTGAATGATGATATACATTAAAATGCACTAAAAATACTGCTGCTAAGATGCACTTTCTTAGCTTCAGCCAAACACAGTCAAGGGCGGGAACTTTTTCAGCCGATATACTTGCAGTATTCTGTCACAGCCACCGGGTGAAAATCCACTATTACGACGGCCTGCATGTCAGTCAGTTTGTTCCTCCTGTTTGTCTCTCTGTCTGTCTGTCAGCCACACTTATAGATATAAGAACTTCAGGTCTATTGATGCTAAAGCTCATGGAGCTACAGGTAATATACCTAGGAGAAAGAACTTGAATGACTTAAAAAATTAAATTTTAGGTAACACAAGGGTAAAACTCATCCAGAACCTTGTGGCTCTTCACTTAACTGTCTCCAGCAAAACATGTGAGAAATTAGGCTCTTCCCGCTGACCAGCCATCCGTAACTTTATTATATATTGGCGTGATTATTATGCAAATGTAGTCTCAAGACAGCAAATGTTATCCTTAAAGAAGATAAAGTGCCGTTAAGTAAGTAACCAGACCAATATTTAATGTTTGAGAGAGTTCGTAAAACATTTGGCCACGGCTGTATGGATAATGGGGAATTTAAGAGGACCTATATATTACTAAGACAAGATGCTGGACGAAATCATGCATCACATAAATCCTAATAAGTAACATAATCAATGTTCACCTTTTTTTTTTGATTGTATCGAACAGTTCATATCAAGGTATGTGGCTAAATTCTTTTGTGCATGAGGGGGTAAAAAAGAAAGAAAAATTGGAGCCTAGACCACTGGGCATCGAGTTTCACAGAATCCAGAAGCTGGACAAGTCCATTATATTCTTGACTGATTTACCTATCTCCGGCTCTGTCCGATGTCTCTTTAATCAGTTGTATCAGTGTACATTTAAAATGGGATGATGCATACACATCGGTTCTGTCTTGATAAAAGTGCACAGTGTATGCCACTAATGTGGCGTGAGTTACCACTCGAGGAAGTAAGTTAGATCTAAGTCCTGCTCAAGTATTTGGAAAGTGAAGAGTCAGATGGTCTCTGAGCACTACTAAATCATTGAATATTTTTCACTGTGGCTCTTTAGAACTTGACAACTTCAAAGTATAGTACAGAAGTACATGCACTTTGCCCTGTACTGGTTTCGGACAAACTGTATCAGAGAATGGAACATATTACTCTGCGCTGACCCTCGGATCTGATGTTGAGAAGTAATTACATTCCGGCAGATTTACCAGTAGAATGACTATTGTTTTAATGTTGTCTTGATGTCCAGGGGGACAAGGGGACATGGTCGGGCATCATTTAAGGGCGGAGATATTGTTCCCCGGGCCCCTGTTTCCTGTCAGCCGGGCCTGTTCCTCGGGGGAGTTTATTGGAAGGGGATGATCGGTGCGTGCTTGGCTTGTAAGTGATACTTTATATCAGGGCGACAAAAACATGATGCATGGGAGCAAAATTGGCGCCAATAAGGCTTTACGAGCTGCTTGGGTCACCCGATGCCATTTCATCTGAGGCTGATTGGTGAGATGGCTGTTACCTCCCCATCTTGCTTTTGAAAATGCCTTCTTTATGCCAATCTCTCTTTCTGATGCATCGTTTACCTCTTTGATCATGAAATGAATGGTCACGAAGACATTTGTGTCTGACGATGGCCAATAAAAAGGCAATTAAATGTGTCAGTGACGACGACTAATAAAAAACCTTTGAAAGTGTCAAGAGGAAGTGAGAGATACAACCGGAAGGGGAGTAGACCTCTCTGACTCTGGATAAGTTGCTTGTCTACCTCGTCCACCTTTATGGAGATTACTGTGCCTTATAATAACTGGCCAGTCATGCAGGACCAAACACACTGATGATGCAGAGGGATGGCTTGTGGTAATGGATGCAAAGGCTGCAGGAGTAAGCCCAGCGCAGTTTGTTCAATTTTCCTTGATGGAGGATACTGCTTAAGTGGATGAGGATCCTGCAAGCCCTCTGCAGGCTGTAGGTGATGTAGCTAACCTCAGCATCAACATCACATCACAGCAGCAGCAGCAAGTGTGTCTTCCTGCATCTCCTGTTATTGCCGCCCCTCCCCCTCAGCCCACTGCAGTGACGTGCACAGTGACAATAAGAGACACAGCCCTATTGTCATGACCTGTCGCTGTGTGGCGGACTACATAATGGCCGTCCTTCTCATTTAATGACCTCCCGAAAGACCTTGACAGGTGATCCGGTGACACCCTGACCTCCAACCAAGGCCGTTTGTTTGTCACCGACTCATTGCGCGCGACATATTTCATCTCACCCGGCCTTATTTGTTGGTGTTAGCATTCAAAGACATGTGTACACAGCCAAAGGCCTATTGACTAAGCTTCGACCTTGAAGTGCACACTAAGTCAACAGGAGCATGTGATGACATGCTTTGATGTGGATGGCCATACCTTGTAAGTGCCGCACAAAGATTTGAATGGCAACAAAGGTGAATCCTTTGTGTGGCAGTGTTTTCTCAGCGTAGTGGTCTTGTGGTTAAGGATTTGGTCAGCTTTGCCGAAGGTCGAGTTTTAGTTCCGACTTTGATGCCCACTGAATCCTTGTATATGTACTCAAAACAATTGATAAAGCAGTTTAAGACCATTGGCATTGAGACGTACAGTTAGTTTTATAAATACAGTCGAATCTAGCTGTCTGTAGCGTCTAAACATGCTAAAGCCGTATATTCCATCATAAAACGACATGATATGGAACAACTAGTAATCAAATTTATATATGGCCTACTGTGGCCCGTGCAACCCACGAGTTGTTGCTGTCATGAAACATAGGAGAAAGTTGATGACCCAGACAGGAAAACAATGAAATTGAGCTGACGTTGTTTGTAGTTCTGTTTGTCTGAATTGTGTGCGTGTGAAGGGCTGTGGTTGGGTCTGCTCACCGAGGGCCTGTTCTGGAGCAAATTGTATTAAGAGAACCAGGGGGAGTGAGTAATTCTGTTACTTCGTTTACTGACATCAGTCAAACGTTGCAAAAAATCCACAGTGACACTTAAGTCCCTTGCCTAAATACTGCTGATCGGATTTTTGCATTACAGCCCATAACACTGGAAGCGACTGCAGCGGAAGCCCTGTCACACGTTGAGGAATGACCCAGAGTTGTAATTGCATGGTTTGAAATTCTAATGGCTTATTTATCATTGAGACAAGATGGGAGAAGCTTAAATTGTAACGAAGGAGGCTATCTGTCTTGTATTCGTGAGATTCTTTCGTGAAAGCAGACGACATGCCTCATTTTCGCGCCACTCGTCAATTCTCACTGTCTTCTCGCAGCACGCGAGAGGCTCTTAAGTGCTTGCCGTGTTGCTGCCATATATGGGCTAACTAACTGGTTGATGAGCTCATGCCCCCCCCCCCCCCCATCTTCACTTTCAGTTGCAGAGAACATATATGCTGATGGTTGGAGACTAACAAGCTTTCAGGCTCAATGAATGAGTTCTGATGTAGCCTGGCATTAGAGAACGACCCAGAATAGGCTGTCACCCTTTGATTCATGTTTTCGCTTGACTTCCCCATCAGATATATTCATTAAGCAAGTCGTCTGCTGCGGCTGCAAATGCTGCATGTAAATATAGACAGAGTGATGGGGAGCATAGGGTAGGCCATGCTTTTGCCTGATCATCTTCTCTATGCTGCATGTTTGATGCTGTGATTTCCTAATTTAGACTCACTGTTTATTATGTTTTGTAATATATATCGGTGCCTTAGTTAAATTTACATGTTGTCTAAGTGTTGCATCCGTTACAAATGCGGCATGGTTTAACAATCATTCTTGTGTAGCAAGTCAGGATGCTGATGTTGTTGGGTCAGAGGTCACACTATGTATACATGTACTCATATCTCTTAGGGTTTTCCTGCTAAAAAAAGGAAGAACACTGGACGCTAATTTGGTGTCTATTAGAAGTAAGACTGGTCCCCACTTGGAAAAGTCTGACTGATGGAGAAAGCAATTGAGCTAGATTTCCCTCTGTCTTAGTAGGGTCAAAAATCATATTCTAATCATGAAATTGCTTATGTCAATGGGTTAACAACTGAGCTTTTTCTGCTGTTTTCAAATGAGTGATGGCAGCCCGATGTACTCTGCCTTGTCACCAATAGGAATTATGTTGTAATTGTAGTGCATTTACTATTTGTTGCCAATTAGTATTTCACTATGTGGAGATGGAATTCAGTTCCAAATCTGTAATTATATCATATTGATTAACTATGAAGTCTTCTTGGCATTTGCTTCTGAACTTGAATCTTTTGGCCAATGTTGGAAGTTGCACCTGTACATGTCACCTACCCAACTACAAAGATCTGAACGAAGAGGGTTTAACCTGTGTTCAGCAAATTGCATTATATTGCATTATTTCATAAAAGTAGGATATAGAGTTTGGCTAAGTTAACTTTAGTTAGTAAGCAAATGGTTGAGCAAGAAAGGAAGCAAGCAAGACTGTAAGAAAGTAAGAAAATAAGAAAGTGAAGAAGTATGATTAAGTAAGTCAGTAAGTCAGTAAGTCAGTCAGTAAGTAAGTAAGTCTTTATTTGAGTCGCAGTCATTTCCAGCTCATGTGCTATTTCAAGAGTAATTGTGACTAAAAAAAGATAGTCTGTGCATTAAAAAGGAAACCTGTACCAGACTTGTGTAATAGCATATTATAATAGTCAAGTAATAGATTCTGCAGAACGACGTTTTGTATGATAAGGAATAATTCTACTCTTAAGATGTTATAAATGACCGCAGACCAATGCTTTAGACCTCTCAGCCACTGCTGGAGGCTAACATTTTTAAACAATGGAATAATCACCTGGAAGAACCGTGCTGTTCTCAAGTAAAATTCCATATTTACCAATTCAATGTCTTAAAACATAAATTTATGCATTTTGCGTGTGGTTACCAAGGACTTTTTGTCAAAAATAGCCGATACGATGGTCTTAGAGCTCACGCCCCAAACAGAGCTAGGCTTGCCTTATATGGTCATTCCTAGTCATGCACAAAAAAACACTGTGTTATCAAACCTTCGTAATTTGAATGTTAGTAGTACCTCTCAAGCAGTCAGATATGTTAGTATAAAGTGTTCTATAGATTAATATTTGGTACAAAAAGGTATTTCCTCTGACAGATTTATAACACATTTTATAAAATATTTTCAGTTGATATAGTGGAATAGATGGTATGCATCCCTTGAGTAAATGTACATGGACTGCATGGATACAATTTAATTGGTGTGAATAGTATAATTAAGTTCTTGTTCATATTTTAATTTTGGATGCGGTTATATCAAGAGGCAAAGAAAAATGAAGAATCCCGTACAGGGAAACAAAAGACACACAAAGGAGGGATTAAGGATGGGAAAAGAAGAATCCCAAGAGGGAACGTGATAGAACACAACTAGGAAAATAAAAAAGGCAGAAAAAAGACGAGAAGACGGGATCAGCAAATCGTGTAGCATTTTGACATATAGCTTATTTTGGTATGTTAAATCCACTTAGTTGAGATGATGTCGATAATGATAAAAGTATGCAGTCATGTCAATTCCGTATGTATATATGTATTTTTTAACATACTAAAATAAGCAATTGATGCAATGATTTAGATTTCCTACAGTTCAATGGAACATATTTAAGCGCTTTTTGAAATTAGATTCGTAATAATATTAGAAAATCATATATATATATATATATATATATATATATATATAATTTCAAAGTATGCTATTGAAATGAAACTACTGCATTTAAAGCTGCAGAAAACGTCATGCACTTCACACTTACTTATTTCATGCACTTCACACTTACTTATTTCACTGATCAGAGGACTTTCGGTCATCCACTGTATGTAATCTGTACCTCTATACTGAGATGTCTAACATGTACATAGTCTGGCGCAGTGCCTTCCATTATAGAGAGGAAATGGTACCTCGAAGGATGTACAATGAGACCAAGTGCGGTATAACAATTTAATATGTAACCCAATGTGATATGCAGGTAATGTTTTTATTTCGAGAATTGTGGGCGAGTATACCAAAAAGGTGGCCGGGTGCACAGCACACCGCGTGCAAAGGATGAAAGTTAACTCTGTGAATAAGCTGTTATAGTTCATAGTGTGGGTGCCTATTATTACTATTTATTAGTGCATACTAAAACCGATGGGGCTGTCTGATGAGTCATACCTCACGTATATTCTTGTTGCAGTAAAATGTATGTGGTCAAATTAAGAAGAAAAACACCATATTATAATCATATTTCAATTCAGGCAGTTTGCTGCAAATACGTCATGCATGGGAAATTTATGTAATCTTGTACTTTAGGTTTGGCATGGTTTAGTAGATTTGGTGAATAGATCCCAAACTCACCATCAAACGTGCATGGGACCTTACAAGGTAAAATAACTACAGACTCGCTTAATTAGAGAATGATTCAAATTCAGTGTATGGAAAGAGTGATATATTTTGTAGAAGTCATAATTTCATTGTATTAAGTGTACGTCTACTTCTAGCTTTCATTTTAATATACTGCCTAAATATAATTTTTTACAGTGATGATTTGAATTAAGGTCATTGTTCTTTGAACTCCCAAAGTCTTGTGGTTTGAGTATAACGATTACAAAACAGTTTTCAGTTTTTTAATTTTCTTGGAATTGTTGCTGTTTTAGAGAATCTCACGTTCTTTGATCTCCTTAAAGATGTTTAAATTTTCCTTTGAGCTTATTGAAAGTGACATGTTGCCACATGACTAAATATGTAAGGGAATTATGTTAGGTGAGCCCTTTATTTCCCAGATTCTCAGAGGCAAATGGCAAATTTGCTGAATTCAGTGCTGAAAATGTACAGTTAAATGATAGGTCACATGCATTCCCAGAGGCATTTACATTTTTATTATCAAAAGGACTCCAACAAATCCTTTCCAACTATAGTTAGAAAGTAGTAGATTTAATCACTTATTATAAATATAAATAATTTTAAGTAAATGATGACTTTATTCTAATAGAATTTTGCATTTGCTTAATTCATATAAAGGACAAGAGGACATAGCCGTGTAGTGGATTTATCTGCATGAGGTGGGCTAGTGATTCAGCTGCTTCCTGTTCCTTTGATAATGCTTGGTTTGATTCCAAATCTTTCCGAACAGTGTATCTTTCCCAAGGAAGTTATATTGACTGTTCTTTATACAAATTTGTTTATTCTGGGTAAAGTGTTGGATTAACATGTAAATTTTTACGCTTGGGTACCAAATTTCGCACTTCACCAATAATCAGGGTTACCACAGTCATGGAAAATCTTGGAAAAATTGGTTGTCATTGACAGTCATGGAACTGTAGAAATTTTAAAAAGGTCATGGAAGTCATGGAATTTTAGAAAGACAAAAAAAATTGTCTGCAATAAAAAAGGGTGGTGAGAACGGCTGTAACGGGTGTGTGGAGGCCATTATAATTTCTGTGAATGGTCATGGAAATGTCATGGAAAAGTCATGGAATTTAATTTGATAATTTCTGTGGGGCATTTCCTTTGCCTCTTCCAACAGCTGCTCATACATAACAAGTTTGCTGCCTTGGGCTGGTGTTATTGACGTTCGGTACTATTACAAAAGCTGGCAAAAGCATTACCTGTTGCATCATACTTGAGTATCAGTTGTCAATATAAGTTGCTTAACTGGCATCCAGGAGAATATGATCTGTGCCATGAAGTAGGATTTTCCTTTGTGTAGTGTTTCGTATGATTTTACATTTTCTATCAATACTTGTGCATATACAGGAATTATGTGAACTTTGTTTTTAGATGAGACGTCATAATATGGTTAAATGTGTGAACTTGTGCCAAATGCCACATAATGGTATTGAACATAAAACACTAAAGGTGGACAGAGTCAATACAGCTTGTACTATACTTCAGACAAAATGCTTAGTGTCCAGTTTCTAAAACAGTCGATAATGATCCTAGCTTATATGGATGCATTTTGGCAATAGACTCTTATTTTTTTGTGATCAATAGTTTTGCCAAGTTTTGAGCCAAACGGAACTCATTAAAATAGTTTTGTGCAACAAAAGGCAATTGCTGATCGGATAATTCTTTATTGTCATGTTCATCTACATTAGTAGTTTCTGTTTGCCAGTTATAGTGTGGTGTCACCATGCAAACAATAAATAGAATACAAGTCGAAACGTCCGAAAACCGAAACGTCCGAGTCCGTAACGTCCGATATATATTTTTTAATTTTGCTAATGTTTCCTTGGATGAAAGCACACAATGTTAGTGTGACCGACGAATAAAATATGCATAACAATAACAATGAAATATTGCAATGTACAGATTTTTTTAATGAGATGCACAAACCAAAAAAGGAACAATAAATATATGTATAAATAAATAATTCATCTCCAGCAGGATACTTTGGTCAATTTGGTGTCATCTGTACTCGTGACATTCTTCTGAGCAGTTGGCTAATTGTCAACACTTCCTGCTCGAAGTCATCCCACAACTGCATCAAAACAAGTCCACAACTATATATGTTTTTATTATTAAAAATATTCACTGTTATTCATTTACTTATTATGAATTTTAATTTTATATATAAACTATATAAATATTAGAACTCACATTTCGCATCCCAGCTTTCTTCACTTTCTTTTTCAATTTCACCTTCTCTGTCATGCAATCTTTCCCAGCATGGTCTCTTGTGTAGTCCAAAGTGGAATATGGATGTGAATCCATCATGGTCTCTTTATACTAAGAAATATTAACTAAATTGCAATAAAATTCCAGAGAGTAATCATATTGCACATTTATTTAAACACAAAACCGTTATATTAATTGCAATCAGGAGTTTATTTATTTATTCCCTTATTCCCTAATCCACCACAGTTGGATATTTCCACCCCTGCTATATTCAATTATATTTAATTAAATACCAGTTGATTAAAGTCAATATTTTCTTTAAACTTCATTTGAATATGAGGTGTTATAATACCTTTATGACATCATCAAATAATTTTACACTGGTCTAAAAACGAAATTTATGTATTATTAATGTATTTATTAGTAGTTATGTTACAATTATTTATCAGGTGTTTATTAGTGAAATGAACACCAAATTTATACAACTAGGTATTCAACTACTCAGGACCAATTCCTCAGATTCTGAGCATTCAGAATCTGTCTCAATTGTCCAGAAATGTTAACTAGAAGTGAAGTTATTAATATTTTCATTTCATCGACCGGGGTACGGCGGACGGACGGCGGGGGATGCTGGCCGGTCAGCAGGTTCATTGCCGGCCTCCGAAACGTCCGATTGGTGCGGTCAGCTTTAACTTTAATTAAAATCACTCAAAAAAGGTCTTGCTCATCAAATCTCATGTTAAACTACAGACAGAACTTGTATGTAAAAGAAATTAAATGGATTTTAACAAACTATTGCGTAAAAGTACATAAAACAGAAAATATATTTTCGAACGTTTCGGACAGTTTTCGTACGTTTAGGGAATCGGATGTTTAGGGAATCGGACTTTATGGGTTCGGACGTTTCGGTTTTCGGACGTTTCGACCTGATACCCAATAAAACATACCTAATTGGATTCAAATCCACATGTTGACACTGCCATCCAATCAGGGGCCACTGACCACCGCAAACATTGTATCAAAGAAAAACAAAACACTAGATTATAATATAGAGGGCACAAAAAGATTCTACATCAATTAAGACCAAAAGTAACCATTGCAAGCCCTGTGTCTGCCCTGTGACATGTTGGCCCATTCACTGTTGGCCAAATGTCATGTCTAGCCAAAAGCAAGGTGGCCCATTTGTCTTGGTGGCACAATGTTGGCCCACTGCTGGCTTACTATTACAGTTGGTCCAATGTTGGCTCACTAACTAGTAAGTCCACTCTTAGCTCAACGTTGCCCCAATGTTGGATCACTGACAAGTTGGCCCATTATTCACCAAAGTATTGGTCCAACATTGGCCTAATGTTGGCCCACTGGCTGGTTGGCCCAGTGTTGGCCCATTGTCAGCCTAATGTCAGCCCGTAGTCACTACAGCCAAAGTTTGCCCAATGTGGCCCAATGCTGGCCCATTATGTAGTTGGCCTGATGTTGGCTCACTGGCTTGATGGCCCACTGTTGACAATATGTTGGCCCAATGTTGGCCCAATGGTAGCCAGCTGTCTGGTTGGCCCAATGTTAACGTACTATTAGACTACTACCAGGCTGCCTCAATGTTGGCCAAATGTCAGCCCATTGCATTGATTGTATATATTATATATTGGAAACTATTTCGGATCCAGAATCCAGATTATGATCCGTTTCACCCAAAAAATGTAATCACTTCCTTGAGGCATTATCCCATTTGCCCATAACCTTAGATATCCTGCTAACGCATAGCCTCCTTGTGTAATAACCCAGCTACTCTATTCAGAGCAAAAACCATTGTGTCATCCGATGCTCAAATCATCTGACATCACCAGCTTTGTATTAAGTGACATATTTGGTACCCACGTTGTATCATCCGATGCTCAAATCATCTGACATCACCAGCTTTGTATTAAGTGACATATTTGGTACCCACGTTGTATCATCCGATGCTCAAATCATCTGACATCACCAGCTTTGTATTAAGTGACATATTTGGTACCCACGTTGTATCATCCGATGCTCAAATCATCTGACATCACCAGCTTTGTATTAAGTGACATATTTGGTACCCGCGTTGTGTCATCCGATGCTCAAATCATCTGACATCACCAGCCTTGTATTAAGTGACATATTTGGTACCCACATTGTGTCATCCGATGCTCAAATCATCTGACATCACCAGCTTTGTATTAAGTGACGTATTTGGTACCCGCGTGATGTCATGCTCAGACCATTGCACCATAAGCTGGACAATTCTGCCAGTCATGTGAAGAATACGCCATGTGATGTCATGCTTAGCACGCAAACAAAAATTAGTACAGAGGTCACCAACACATTGGGCATTTAATTAATCAAGTTTATTGAAATTATTGTGTGAGAACATCAAGAATCCTGGAGTATCGCTCAAGTGTTTTTTGCCTCCGAATTTCCACAACTAGACTCTCACAATCGGACCTGTTTATATCCGTTATACCAGATTTCGTTGCATTTGGGTATGGCATGATCTAGTGGTTAAGGTTTTGGTCCGCTAATCAAAGGGTTGTGGGTTCAAACCCCCACCATGGCATCAACTTGAGCAAATCCTCTTCAACCATTGCCTCACCCCATCCAGTTGTAATGGGTACTCGGCATTAGGCACTGTACAGGGTTTGTACTTGAATTCCTGTTCTTCATGTTATTTATTCTATTTTCCTTCGTCTGCCACCAACTGAAGCATTCTTTCTTTTCTCTGTATTTTTGTCTTTTTCTTTGTCTCTCTGTCTGTCTTGTCATCCTGCATCACCTGTTGATTCATCCCATCCTTTCTGCTTCCTTTATGAGCCCCTCCATCAGGGATGCGTGATTCCTGTTGCTGATACTTGACTTATGTTGTCAAGATTGTTGTCCCAAATTGATCCCATAACACCGATGGTCAACAATAAGCAGAGATCAAAGTTCCCTCTGACAAAGCTGGCAACTTAAGGCATTGATTTGCCCACGCATATGATGCTTATGGCTGCGATAGCTGCGATAACTGTGTCTTAGGCATAGGTGAATGTTGTATGACATTGTGTGTTCAAGAGCTCCCTGTGTGGGAGGAGGTCTGTGTTATCTCATGCAGATACATGCCCAATAGACCAATGGATCAGAGCGATATTTCCTAAAAGTTTTGAGTAAATTAGTAAGAACCTTGTTAGTAAGCTTTATTGTGGACTACCAGATGTGTCCACCTCGCTTGTACGTGTCAGAATAAGGAAGATAGCATCAAGGTGACCGTTCTATTGTAACATTGTATTGCATGAATGAAATCTTAAGACAATGGCCTCTTTTATTTATTTCCAATATCAAACAATGTCATAGAATAGTGAGGACATTATCGATATAAACAAAGCATTAATGTTATATTTCTCAAATATTAATGTAATATTTGAGTGATTAAGATGCTTCAAACTGAACAGGCCTGATGAATGGTGGTATATATTCAGTTTAAAATGTTCGCCTCAACTTAAGCAATGAGGCTCTATACTTTCTGAAGCCCCAAAGCCCATAATACTGCATGGCGCCATTCTATGCACATTTCATGCGGTTGTCGTCCTGTAGGACATATATGCATTGCGGTGCACTGTGACGTGTAATTGCCAGCGATTGTTCGTCACAATAGCGCTTGTCTTTGCTTGAACTGTTGCTCTGCTGTTAATTTTCACCAAGAGGGGCTCGAGAGCTCTTAAAACTGGAGCGATTGCCAGGCGTCCCTTCTTTTGCATAGTGAATTCCCCATAAAAGACAGAAAGATTTTCTTGGATTAAGTGATGCACATGTTTCTCTATCCCCATTTTATCTTCTTTTTTTTTTTCTTTTTTTTTTTTTTTTTTTCCAATTTCTTAAATATGCAATGCCTTGGTAGGACATCCAGCATCTGAAAAGTGAGCATTTCTTTATTATTGACATTACAATATTATTATTTGTTTTAGAGTTTAAGATTGATGGAAATATTTGTGGTACCTTTTTGTTAAGTAGCTTTCCTTTCACTTGCTGAAAGATAGAAATCTGTTTGTCCCCAAACGAAACGGCAATTAGGTCTGGGGACCCATGAAAAAGATATGGAACTTGTAAATTATGTTTAACAGCAAACGAAAAAAGAGAACAATCGCTGTGTGTGGTTTAATTAAACTATGCAAAAAGGGCTCGAAATCATTTGGGGCTGAAATTTATTCACTTTAAATTGGTTTCCTTTGCTGCGCCGCCTTGTGTTAAAACGTCGAACTAATTGTACAAAGGCTGAGGCTGGATCCTCGCAAATTCCTAATGATCTGCTAATCGGCCTTGTTGCTACAGCTATAATGAAAATCGTTGGCTCCAATCTGGCTGAATTGACAGAAGAGTTTATTTGTGATTTTATCTTATCAAGTAACTGATTGCATTCTGACAAGCCCGCCAGGCTGGGGCGCGTTTGATGTTTTTAGGTGTTGAAGCAATGATGAACTTAAATATTTGTTTTTCTGGCACATGCAACAGGGCGTCAAGAGAATTTACGAGGCAGAATTTGTGATCACTGTTTTGATTAAAGGACTCATAATTCTCCCTCCGTGTTTATCACAATTCGCCCCACTTGTTTGTCACATGCAAAGCACCAATACGAACAGGAACATACAAAGTTCCAAACTAAAGGCAAGATGTAAATGTGTGTAAAATGTACGTTCCAAGTATGTTCTCACAGGAAGTTGCCACTTGTTTTTATTAGTAATATACAGGTGAGGGCTTCTAAGGAAAATGTAGGCATGTGCAATGGAACCCAGCCTAAAGACTTCAGATTCAGATTCAGATTCTTTTTATTTTGCCAAAAAATATTAACAATTTATTTTCATTTATAAACATTTGTTTCACAAGGAGAGCTCACAAAGATAAATATATTTTATCGCTAGCATGAGGCAACCTGGAGAGATCCATTAATATTACATAGTGAACAATAAATCAAACACAATATGGAAATTACTCTCATCAGTAGTACTTTTATCTACGTAATTCATCTCAAGTTAAAGAATGTATTGTTGAAAAATATTATGAAGAATATTATGAAGAAGCAGTAGGATGAACATTAATACAAATATAACAATTTTCAATACTGCAGTCTCTGTAATAAGATGCTACAGTGCTATTTTTCACATATTTCTTAAATCCATCTAAACTATGTGTTTCTAATTTTTCTCTGTAAGTGATGGACATATTGTGGGTTTTGATAAACTATACTTAATAATCTGTTTTGCAAATTCATGTTTAATTAAGGGAAGTCGTAGTTGACTAGCTATTCGAATTTCATAGTAATGAGGATCAATAGCAGTAGCAAATCAAGAAAATACTGTGGCAAGGCTTTGTTGAATCGTTTATGGCAGAATTTCTGGTCACACAGTGCACAGATATCATGGAATTTTAAAAGATTTAGTTGTTTAAATAAACCACTGGTATGACAATTATATTTACTGTTAATAAGAGCTCTTGACTACGGAGCCCCTAAGAGGACATGGCAGAAAAAAATATAATTTTCCCGTGCGCACGTTATTCAAGAAAAATATTTTTTTTCCCCCGTGCGCACAAGTTAATTTACAATATATTTATTTTTCCTGTGCGCACGAGTTATTTACGAAAAATATATTTGGTGCCCACGAGAAACATTTCGTGCACACGAGAAACATTTTGTGTGCGGAAATTATATCTGGGTAGTTCTGCATTTGTGCACAAGTTAAAAATGCTGTTCCTTGCAATGAAAAATATTCCCTGCAGTAAACTGCAATGAAAAAATCAATCAATCAATCACACATATGGTATATCAATTGGTCAATAATCAATCAATCAATCAATCACACATTTAGATGTTATATCAATTGGTCAATCAATACCCATCCATCAATCAATCTATCTATCTACACTGTATCTATTTACCAATCTATCTATCTGTCTGTCTAGCTGTCTGTCTGTTTGTATGTCTATCAAGACTCAAGAATATTTTATTTTGACCAAATATTTACACATAAATCTATCTGATGGTACAACTATATAAATTATCTGTCTATATATCTATCTATCTATTTATCTATGTGTGTATGCTTGTTTATCGAAGATGTTTGTATATGTGACTATATGTATGTAAATGATTATTGAATTTACAGAGCAAAAGTACAAATACATGTACATATACAAGATTGCCATCTTTTGGTAGAACATGTAATTTCATGTGCTAAATTGAAAACCCCATCTTTCTTGCACTTTTAGTTGCTGAAATACAACACAATTAATTTTTGCGATCCAGATATATCTAATGAAATTTCTGACATATGTCCTAATTGGCTGGGGTCACTGAGTGCACTTCACTACAGAGGGCTTGGTCATTGAATGGAACAGCATTTGTAACTCCTATTAAAATAAAAACTATTAGGCCTAGATAAGATAGTGATAGAAGTGTGCACCCGTTTTTCTCATGCGCACGACTTAATTATCTCGCCAAATGTTTCTCGTGCGCACGACTTAATTAACTCATGCGCACGGAAAAAAAAATAAAAAATTTTCTTAAATTAACTTGTGTGCACGGAAAAAGAAAAAAATTCTTGAATTAACTCGTGCGCACGGGAAAATTTTATTTGTTTCTGCCATGTCCTCTTAGGGGCTCCGTAGTATCGTTCACATAGCACTAAATTTATTATAATTTTCATTTGGACTGCATTATTTCTGCAATCAAAATTTTCAATTAAAAATAATTCATGCAACTTTTCTTTAAACTGTATCAGGGCATTGTCATAGTTTGGGGTAACAGTGACAGTTTTTTGTTAATGATGGCAAAGGTTAAAATGATATAAGATCATCAAATAAGGGCAATGATCAGATCAATTATTAGAGGAATTGTCTATTAAAGTTCCATGTTTTTTGGTCAATTAAATTCTTGAATCCATTAATACATTTTCTGAAGTCGGTCTTGATATACTGTTTTTGGGGTACCTTTTTTCTGTGTAATTAATGAGATCAACTCAAAACTACTCCAACAAAACCTCAATGAATTTCATTTTATTTTGTCTGATGCGAATGGATGGAGAACATAGCCTTCTTTCTCCCTGTCTCGTGTGTATAATTGTCAGTGTTCTGTCTGTCCTGGACTTATTTTTCCATTAACGGGGTCCTGCTGATTTCATTACAGCAAGCCTGGTGTTTTCCAATTGAATATGAGCCAACCTTTTTTATTTGTAATATGTAATAACATCCTGTGCTCCGCTGGCAATACTAATTTCTTTGGACCAAAAATAATAACTCAAAGATTGATATTTATTTTTAGAGATAGTTCCTAATTGCTTTTCTTTATTATTTTTATTGTTTTATACGTGTGTAGGCATGAGCAATTACCGAGCGGATGAATATATTTTACGTCTAATCAGCATTCATGAAGCAAATACTCCCTAGCAGATTAAAGGGCAGGGGCCTAGCTCAGAGGTAGCGCTCTGGGCTTCCAACCGCTGGGTCGCGGGTTCGATTCCCGGTCGAGCCTAAGTTGGATGGCTGTTTCATCCTTCATCTCATTGCCATGGTCCCTCCCTGTCCTAATTAGCCCAACTGGTGCAGAAATACAGGATGTAAAGCCCTAATCACCCACCACCACCCTTGCAGATGACGAATGTCGCGATTCAGGTTGGGGGCGAACCCGGTTGGTTGCCCATAAAATGACAAATGACATAATTTTGTGTTAGACGTTACAAAAATTGAGTACCACAAATAAAACGTAATTTCCACCAAAAGCTGTTAAGTAAAAATGTGGCCCAGTGGTTAAGGTTCTCGCCTTTAAACTGCTAGGTTGCATGGAGGAACTGGGCAGATCCTCGTTAACTATTTGGTCCACTCCACCCAGGTATAAATTGGTATCTGCAGGCAGAGATGGCAATTGTAGAGTGCTTGACCCAAGAAGTGCCTAACAGGCTGCACACTAGGTTTAAGTTCCCCAAGAGCGGAGAAAGGTTCGAGTTTGAATTTGATCAGACCTGCCAAGGATGTAATTGTGAAGTGGGCTGAATACGTCCATTACTTAATACATTTGACACACCGGGTTTGTTGGTTTGCAGGCATTTGCGAATATGAAATATATCAATGGGGAAAAAACATGTGGATCGTAGCATCATGTTTGGAGCACATCATGTTGAGGACATGTGCACAGTGTGTGTAGCAATGTTGTCCCATGCTTGCCTCAATCTTTCTAATGGAATCCTAAGTAGGATATATGTATGAGTGGACATGGGCGCCCATGCAAATTCCTGCTATTATCAAAGGAGTGCATTGTGTGTCGAGTTACAATGATGGAGGAAAAAGCAAATATACTGCAACAGCAGCCCCCATCTTCTTCTTCATCTGGCTGCCTCCATCCTCCTCCTATTTTTTCTCTCTCATCCTCTTTCCCAATACCTCACATCTTCTGCAACTTTCTCACATCTTCAGAAACCATAGAGGGCACCTATTTTCTCTTCTCAGTGTATACGTCTGATATATATGTTTTTTTTTTATAGTTCATTAGGAGATGGCATCGCCCATCTCTCATTAGCACAGTGGTTGCTGAGGCAGACTTGTCTGCCAGTGATGCGGATCCCCATCACCTGATGAGGGTGCTTCTACTCAAAGATACTCAAAAGATATTCTTTGTGTACCAGACCATTCACATAACATGTGTGTATATATGGACAGACTGCCATTGTGTGTTCGGACGCTTCTTTCATTTTCCAGTATTCCAATTTTCATTTGTGTGCGAAGTGTTTTCTTTTTGTCGCGCATGAACAGCTACGGAGTGTGTGAATAGTAGTGGTCTGGACAGTATAGTAGAAGCCATAATAGTAGAAACTATAGCAGAAAAGGCACTCCGTTTTGTTTTTTTACATTTTTGTGCGATGGTAATAAATTTGTCGAAAGTATGCTCACCATTGAGATGTTTCTCAGTGCCCGGTTGATATTCAGTACTTCTGTGGTTAAAAATGTCATTGAGCTCTCAGTGGCTAATTACATGAGCTGGCGTCATGGGACAATGTTTCACATGTGTACCTAGTAATTGTTTTCCAACTTGCAAATTACAGGTGTACTTAGCTGTACTGGTTGCTCGTGTATCACGGTCTGCCATTGACTGACTAGCGTACTATGTTGATACCCTTCATCTGGTAACAACGCCTCACCCTTTCCCATCAAAGTATTACGTTATTCAAGGCACATTGTCATATTTTGCTTGCAATAATTGCAATTCTAGGATCATGGCATGTAGCAGCTGTTATGAAGAGATATGCAATGCTAGCAGACATTGTGGATGCCTCAGTAATTTTACAACGAAGTATTTTATGATTAAATCGATATCGTAGTGGCTGGCTGAATCGTATTTGAAGCTGAAAAGCTATAAAAATTCTTGAAGAGGAAAGGACATTCTTAGATGAATGAATAAATTGTCATTAAGAGTAATTTACTATCTAATCGCTGCTGAACTTTATGATGAAGATGTAAGCTGATTCCTTACATCTTGACAGAGTACACGTGTATCACAGGTTAATGTCACTGCATGAGATATAAGATAGTTCGTTCACAGACAGACTCACGGACAACTGGATAGATAGATAGATATATAGATAAGTAGATAGATCGATAGATAGATAGATAGATAGATAGATGAATAGATAGATAGATAGATAGAAGAATAGATCGATAGATCGATAGATGAATAAATAGATAGATGAATAAATAGATAGATAGATAGATAGATAGTGATGAGGGACTGGAGTGGCCTGTCTTTCAATTGTGGACTTGTTCGCAATGCATATGGGGAGATGCATTGTCCTTGGCCGCTTGTATAGGTGGTCAGTCCGTTGTGAAGTTATTAAGCTTACAAAGCCTTCGGCGCGTTGTTATGTACAGTAGATCCACATGCAATGTCATGGTGTCTTCATGTGTGCATGTTTGATCAGACATTCGCGAATAATTTATGTCAGGCATGTCCAGGCTTTTGTTGCTTTCGACACTGTCTTGTGTCGTTTTCTTCTGACATGTCATTTGACAGCGTCACTTGTCATCCGACAGGAGCATTTGCCCTTGGAAACACAAGATTAAGATGCTGGGCATTGAGTGTGCAGGCGTGATCCGTTTGCTAAACCAAACCAGGGAACCACACGCTATCTATAATGTATTTGCCGGGAAATTGACGGAAACTGTTGACAAAATCATACATTAGCATTGGTTGCAATAACTATCAGTTGAGCTAAGTGCCTGTGCTGGGTTGAAGTAAAGTTGATCTGTCAGCGTTTCTTCTTCATAGTCAGTCAGTCTGCTAGCCAGCCAGCAGCCAGCCAGTCAGTCAGTCAGTCTGTCAGCCAGCCAGCCAGCCAACCAACCAATCAGCCAGCTTGTCTGTCTGTCTGACAGTCTGTCGGATAGTCAGTAAGCCAGACAGTTATTCAATCACTTAGTGGTTTTAATAATCAGATTTGCAATACTCTGCAACAGTTGCTTACGAGTACCTGTAATTGATACAGTGCAATTAGTCCTTGGGTCGATGGACCTTGGTTGGAGTCTCAATGAAATCGATAGCTGCAGGTCATGACTACAAATATTATTTATAACATACAAAAGTAGTGATTGTGGAACCTAATTGTTCCCCTGTAATTTCCAAGAATCATGGCAATGAAGCCTTAATAAAAAATTTGTAGAATTTAATAGGACATAAGCATGCATTTATGAATTATTCAGTATGTATATCTTAGGCTCATGAACTTTTGTAATGCTGCGTGTTGTCTCCTTAAGGGATGCTAAATAGACTGTTGGTATCGATATAATATCTGCGTGGGACCAATGTTATCAGAATTTTTTTTTTTTTTGTTGATTTTCGAATTTAGAGACACTCTGTCACGTCCGTAAATAATGTTGATATTGCGATTTTTTAATATTCCTTTGCTCTTAAGATGACTAGATTGATGACAGATAGAAACTACCTCCTTTCAGGAAACATAAAATTAACTAGGAATTTCACATTTTCGGGAAATCTGTAGGTTTGGCTACTTCTTGGAAATGTCGCCTCTAATAAACCACTTCATTAGGTCATCATTGACACGCAGATAGTGGCAACTCTTAAGGTACCATGCAATTACAAATGTAATCTATGGACGTTTTTCATAATGTCTTGTTTTTCGTTTCATCTGTAAATAAGCTATTTGCATTCTGTCAAACATATTGTCCTGATCAACTGACTGCTATTTTCGGCGGAATAAAATGAACGTGTAAATAACAAGGGAAACTTGTTTACTGTTTCAGTGAAATTGTGCTGTTTGTACCATTGTTAACCACAATTTCCTGTTGTTTTACCAACAGATTCCAGCTATAAGCTCCAATTACTTACAAGTTTTACATTGCATACAGTTAGCAATCGCACCTGACTTTAATAGGAGCTGTTGACTGCTTATCAATGGCATGCTGGTGTCAGGATATTGCCTCTTACACACCCCTTATTGTCCTGCCAAGAGTTTTCTGGGGCGTGTAAATGCTTGGTGTGTTGATGAGGAGAGATCAATCACATGATCAGTCACATGATCACTTGCATGCCAGACAAGCTATTTGCCACATCAGCATTTAACCGAGTCGTGGCTGCTGAGAGACCTAAGTTGTGTTATACAAATATGTATAGCTTCAGAAGGACAAGTTTAAACTCTAAAAGCATTTGCTACACTGCCAACTGGATGAGCATTCAATACTTAAAAAGTCCCTCTAGGGTGCTTCATGTCATTAAAGTCTGACATGGAAAAGCTGCCTTTAAAATATGGATTAGAGAAAAAAGGAGAAAAGAAAAATATGTATAAAGAGACTTGCAGTTACGAAGTGGTCACAGGTGACAGGAACCTGCAGATTTTTAAATAGTCAATGCATGTGTTCATTGAAACAGAAAAGTTGGTTAATGTACTTTGCATGATATAATGCCTAGATCTGAACTTAAACAGAGGTGGTCCGTTGTAGTAATTTCAAAGTTTCAACGGAATCAATTGAGTCAATGGCTATTGAAATGTCACTAAACTTGATAACTTAACTCAATATATTTACTTAGGCATGTTTTCATGACTTTTAGTGGAGAGCTTTGCAATAAAATAAAGGCAGGGTCTATTGTGCTTTTGATGTCACAATTGCCAACGACTTGTGATTTTGCACTGAAATTATTTACAACTGGTGAAACCTTAATTAATTTGGCAAACAGGGCAGCTTTCAAATCGTCGGAGTATTTTATGGTTGTCTATTCACAAAAATCTATCCATAATTAATCAAAATAAATCGGATAAACAGCAGACTGGGGTCATTTGCTTCCGTATTCCTTTTATTTGCTGGGCGATATCATCTTACAGTGTCCTCGCTTGAAAT
The DNA here is from genome assembly GCA_932294295.1 of Alitta virens. NCBI lineage: Eukaryota > Metazoa > Annelida > Polychaeta > Phyllodocida > Nereididae > Alitta > Alitta virens. The sequence goes on from OW028573.1 coordinate 51,179,499, forward strand.
AATTCGTAATTATTGTGTAATATCCTTTTACTGAATGTTTATTTTGTCATGTAGGTTAAGGGATGACAAATACATTATTATTGATCAAATAAAAGTCCAGTTAATTTTAAAATGTACCGTAGACTGACGCCTTTTCCCTACATAATGCATGGTGATTTGTGTCTAAACGGGCCATGTAATACATTTTTAATCGGGCTAGTGAAAAACTCTATGAAGTCATTGATGTAATATAGAATGTGTAGTGCGAAAATTTGAATGTATTCACAACATATGTCACGTTTGTCATCTAAGGTGAACAGGTATGTATTGCAAACATGTAAATTCTCCCCAAGCCCCTATGCCATGAGAGATTTGGAAAAAGAAAGGAATTACAGCCCACATTGGCAAATTCCTTCTCCAGTCATAGTTGAAAGGACAGAGATGCTGAGCCAAAAGTTCAGACTAAACCTTGACATAATCTTATAAATAATGGAAATCTATTAGGTTTTAAGTCTGTATCCCTCATGGACATGCTCAAACATTGCACAATTAACCTCTTAGTAGGCATGTTTAAGCATCAGTCCATCTTAAATTTTTGGGGGGAGTATACGGCCGAGCAGCCTTAGGCAGGGTATCAGGCTGTCATTGGTCTTGAACAGAGGTCTGGTCGGAGCCTACCGTTCCTTGAGTGAAAAATTGAATTCCCTTATGAAGCCCTTCATGTCCAGAACTTTCCAGCAGTTTGAAGGTCAATTGTTTTTGCATCTCAAATCTCGTACATTTACATATGAGATCGACAGCAGACAGCCGTGCCATGTCGTCTTTTGAATTAGATTGCATTCACGACCATGCTAGCCTCTGCAGTGTGTCTGCTCGTTGAGCTATGTTGTATGGGTGTTAAAAATTATCAATTTTTTTTTTTTTTTGGGGTCCTTTTTTGTAAGAATACACTGCAGAAAGTAAATAAATTGAATTTAATTTAATCTTCTGCCATGTTTACATTCTGAGAACGAGGTCGAGGGAGCAGTCATTATTCTACAATTTCAAGAATTAACTTCGCTTGTGCTTTTTACTCTTTATTTACATGTAACTAACAAAGTTTCTAGTAAAAAACAAAAAGTGTCCATGATGGAATAAATAAATTGGTGTATTTATATATGTATATTTATTTATTTATAAAACATATTTATACAGGGTAAAAAAAAACGTGTTGAACGCAAGAGTTCTTTTACAAAATGGCCCTGTAACAAATAAATATAAACTGTAAAAAGAATAATGATATAACAGAGCTAAAATAACAATAAATAAAACCTAGTATATGAATAAAAAAAGGTATATGGGAAAGGAAATACGACATACATCAGATTATGTAGTTATGAATAGCATAATATCAATAAACATTATAATGTACATAGAAAAATCAAAAAATCATCATCAGTATCACAGTCGATGTAACCATTGCCTAATAAGTCTTTGATTGCTTGCACAACTGCCAAATCTTCCAAAGTGGGTCTGTGATTTACTTGCAGTTTACCACTGGAAAACTTGAGTTTCTCTGTTGATGTTTCAGTGGCAATAACATCAGGGATATCTCCCAACTTTGAAAATGATTAGCCACGGTTGGATAGATTGTACAGTAAATGGTCACCTGAAAATTAGCCACAAATTATCAAGTACAATAGCCACATGGCTATTGGATTAGCATGATGCTACGTGGCTTATGCTAGAGAGAACACTGAATAACAGGTAATAGGGTTTGATCCAATGTGGACCACATGTCTCACCACTGCATTGTCACTTTCACTCGTAGTTTGCGGCAGTTTCATAAATCTATTGGAGACTTGTATAATGGGAACTGTTTGTTTTCACCAGGTGGGGTAAATACCTTTTGTGAGTCCCATGAGGTAGTCACAAGATGCGCCTGACACATCTGTTCATTGACGCTGCTGTCACTAAAGTCCCACGCTGGGGTACCATAAAAGTGACACACCTGCTTTTTAAAACTTCTAGGATAACATCAGGTGCCTTGTCTAGAGTTGAAATTAAGAGATTGGTCAGTCCAGCCAGATTTCCCATTTTAAAGCTAATCTCAAGACCTTCACTTAAACTGCTGCAGATGATGACGTGATTAGCCGCCATTTTGAAGCTTTCTCTCGCTTCGTTAATGCCGACGACGTTTGTGGAGTAAATGTGGGAGCTACAAAGCTGAAAGTGGGCACAAACTGTAGAACTTCTAGTTAGCTATCCAAAGGAATTTCTGTGCTACGACCGAGGTGAGCGCCATTCGTTGCTGAGACTTTTTCTCAGCAGTCTCCTAATATAAGCAAGTATAGAGCCGGATCCTGAGCTTTGCTCTCCTGATCTATCGCCGTCATTGCTAATAACCAAGTACATATTTACCCCTTTTGATCTCAAGGCCAACAACTAGTTCAGGGTATATTGTAAACTCTGTGTATTTAAGGTATAGCTGAAGTAGAAATAGAGAAATATACATTATTTGGCAATTTTGCTGTGACATCAAGCTCGTAAGATGTATTTGAAAATCGCATAATATTAAACAGTATCATTTAAATAACATTAACTTGTACTAACTTACTAAGCGATGCCGTGTGAACAACCTAGGTCTTAATTATTTGTGGAGTAGGCCATATATATATAGGAACACTGGTTTTCAAAGCTGTATTTTATGTGTTATTGTGTGAATCCTGTATGACTGTCATTATTGCTATATTTGTCTTTACGTTCCAAAATAGGAAACCACACGTTAAACAATATAAAAATAAGCACTGTCATGTAGTGTTACTCTGACAGTACATGCGGTCATGAAAATAGGCTACGTATGAGTTCGAATTGCAGAATATGTCATATTTGTAGTTGATTTGGCCACACAATAAGTGTTTGAATAAAACTGTGACGGTTTGATGGGAAAAGCTAGGTTGCTATGCCTATTTACCATACATTGCACTTATAAGATGTTCGGGAAATTACTCCTTAAATAATTAAAAATAAAATCTGTTTGACTATTATAGGTAATAATGTAATCACTTGTAATTGGAACGGTGATTTTTAACGCACAAACATGATTTTTAATACACTTAGTAGAGCAACCTGATAAGAGTGTACCTGCACCTGTTGCTATTCATTACTGTATCTGTAATTACTCATTACTGTACCTGCTGTTATTCATTACTGTACCTGTTGCAAACACGGTGATTGAACTGTCTTATTATTCCGGCCTAGTAATTTTTTACCTCTAATTATAGTATGCCGTCTGATTAATACGAAAACATGTTGGTAATAAATTGGCGCATGTTGTCTGATTGACAGGTTAACAACCGTGTAATATAGATTTTCATCTGTTTTAAACATTTAATCTTTAAGTCACATCACGTTAACACGAGCTTATAATGTATAATTCATAAGAATTTTGACAACACTTGACAACTGTCATATTTTCTGGAACTTGTTTGAATTGATGGTATCAACACAGTCTGTTAAATTAGAGTTTAGTAAAATTAGACTCTAGTAATGAGCGTGCATAGATTAGCGTTGTCTGGAAGTGAACTTAAGAACGCCTTAATTGCCAGGCAATTGTTTGAACTAGTTTATTGTGAGACAACGGTAGTTATTTGATACATGGTGTATTACACATGGTATTGGATATTGTTTGTTGGATTCTTGTCCTCATTACGTCTGCCTCTGGCAGCTAGTCATATAAACCTTAATAATATTTAATTGTGTAGACCTAACAGTTTTAAGTACTTCAGAATAAATATCAGCAATTCCAAATGAGTTGCTTTTAAGGGATCCGCTCTCAAAGCAGCTAGGCAAAATATTTCTGTGCAGTGCAGGCAAACAGTACCACTTATATATAATTCCAAATTTGCTTTATGCCTGATCAATCCTACAGAGTTGCTTGTTCATGTATTTTGGAAATCATCTCAAGTTATACGCTACGTTATGCGGACTCTTTATAAAGATCTTTTTGGTCATCTCACAGTAAAATATGTAAGAATTCCGGTTATGGTCATGTAATTTCTTAGTTCTTTGACAGTCAAACTGATTTTTTTAGTACAGTTTGAGCATAATATATGTAATAACTTTTATTGTTGGCATTAATGTGCTTAGCTGTATGATGTTTATTTCTGTTTATTTAATGGTTTCATTAATCATTTATTACAATAGATTTTGCACACGTAGTTTCATGGACATAAATCACGTAATGCAAACTATATCTACACGGCAAATTGCAATATATTTCAATTATCTAATGGATTTATGTATTTTTTCCTTTTTCAGGTGAGTCCCTCTTTAGCTGAATATATTGTTTGGGTGTTTTGGTGAGTGGAATTATGTATTATTCATTTGCTATATTGTGACAAGCGGATTGCAGCGCTTAATAGGTTGGAATTTCCAATATGCATATCGAATTCTGTGAATCGCCGAGTTAATCGTATATATTATATTATATAAATACAAATGTATTTGAATGATAAAACATGGTCAAAAGGGTCGCCAGATACAGTATTCCCATCGTGTTAGCTGTCATTCTGGGTACTTAGGCCTACGGGCTATCTTGGTCTAGTAGGGAAACTTTAAAATAGCTCAGATTCTAGTTTTCTCAAATTTGAGGCTTATTAAGAGGTGAGTTAGGCCTGATAGTATTCTCATTAGAAGTTCATCAGTATTACCTGGTATTCTATGTTGATGACTCCCAGTTGAATCCTTGTGATATCAAATTGTATGGATGCTGTTACGAACGGCACAAGGTGGCGCATGATTCAGTGCCATGCAGCACAGGTGGCAGCACGTGTCTTCTCTCTGAGCGCATGGTCAAGCTGCTCCTGATTGGCGGAATGAAGTAACGGGGCAGGGCGATGCTAGACTGTTTCAAAGTACTCATAAATTATTCTGGCTCATTTTTAACACTCAAAAGTGGTGCTAGTGGTGGCTTATTGGTTTTGTGTTAGGGAGCATCGGAATAAATTGCAAGGCGCGGGCCATCAAGTGGAATGTTGTTAGAGTGAGCCTCGTGCGTCAAGCCAAGATTGCGAGGGTGGACGGGCGACAGGGAGGCGCCTGATTGGTCCAAGTTTGATGTCATCATCGCATCTCCAAGAGGCCGCCCGAAAAATGCTTTAAAAGGCCTCCTCGCAGCATCCTTACTTAGCCTTAAACGCTGGGACGCTACAGAAAGCTTGCTGCGGCAGAGCAGAGCAAAGGAAACTTATTACTGTGTTGCCTGTTGCTCGTTGTGAATAAGACACAAGGGAACTCGTTTGAAGTGGCTGCTAGGATCGGCGCGGGGCCAACGGCCAGCATGCAGTGGCCAAGACAGCTGCTTGCGGTTATCCTGGCGCTTATCATCTCCGTCTCATCCATCCACGGACAATGTGAGCACAGTTCCGAATCCAGCGCCGTAGCGCCTAGCTTCCTATCTACTGCCCCACAGCGCTCGGTGCTATGCAAAGGGGATAGGAAGTCAGGAGATGCCATGGTCAAAGTGGCTGGAAAAGTGCTTGACCACAACTGCCAACCCGTCGTCCATGCTGATGTGATCGTCTGGCAGCAGAAAGCGAAGAGCGCCAACTTAAAAGAAGAGCCCTGTCATGGTCGGCTGGTCACAGGGCCCAATGGAGAATATACCTTTTCGACAGCAGTTGTGGCAGGTAGGTCACACCCCATTCACTTGCAAGTGCACTTGCCAGACGGTAGCCATTTCACTACAGACATTCATATCAATGGCGAGGGCCAACAGCACAGCGTTGACGTTGTGACTAAGGCCAGAGGTCATTCCCGCCAAACTAGAAACGTTCATGACTATGAGTTGTACAACGATGAAGACAAGCGCACTTGGGGCGATAGTGGCATGAATTGGCTCAAAAAACGCAGCTGGGGCAATGCTAATATGGACTGGCTTAAGAGAAATGCCTGGTCTGACGCTAACACTGACTGGCTTAAAAGAGCTTGGGGTAACAGCAATATGAACTGGCTGAAACGAAAGAACTGGGATGAGGCTAACACCAAGTGGCTCAAGAAAAGGACATGGGGAGATGCTGACATGGCCTGGCTGAAGAAACGCACGTGGGGTAACGCCAACACTGACTGGTTGAAACGGACCTGGGGAGACTCGGGAATGGCCTGGCTAAAGAAACGAGCCTGGGCCCACCCGGATACAGACTGGCTGAAACGCACATGGCAGGACAACGAGGATATCATGAAGTGGCTGAAACGCAGCTGGGGAGATGCCAACATGAACTGGATTAAGCGAGATGGCCTAGCGGACGATGATGAGGAGGACATTGCTGAGGTCGAAGGGCCTTACGAACACATTCGGCGACGCAGGGATGTCGGCAGTGTGGAAAGAAACAAGCACGAGGCACAGATAGCTACAGGTGAGGCAGAGAAGGGGCAGGTTGATAAGAAGTCATGGGGAGACTCAGGCATGGCCTGGATCAAAAGAGATCCATCTGAAAAAGAGGAGGATAAAAAATCATGGGGAGACTCAGGCATGGCTTGGATCAAGAGGGACCCTGAAAAGAAATCTTGGGGGGACTCTGGTATGGCTTGGATAAAGAGGGATGATGAAAAAGATAAAAAATCTTGGGGGGACTCTGGGATGGCTTGGATTAAAAGAAACCCTGAGAAAAAATCATGGGGGGACTCAGGTATGGCCTGGATTAAGAGGGACCCTGAAAAGAAATCTTGGGGTGATTCTGGTATGGCCTGGATCAAACGTGACCCAGAAAAGAAGTCATGGGGTGACTCTGGGATGGCTTGGATTAAGAGGGACCAGGATAAACGTACTTGGGGGGATTCAGGAATGGCCTGGATTAAGAAAAATGCTGACAAGCGTACATGGGGAGACTCAGGAATGGCTTGGATTAAGAGGCATCCAGGTGATAAGAAATCTTGGGGTGATGCTGATATGGCTTGGATTAAAAAATCATGGAATGATGCCGATGTTGCTTGGTTAAAACGAAATGCTGACAAAAAGAGTTGGGGTGATTCAGGTATGGCTTGGATTAAGAGAAACCCTGATAAAAAGTCATGGGGGGACTCAGGAATGGCTTGGATAAAAAGAGATAATGATAAAAAGTCATGGGGAGATGCTGACATGGCCTGGATAAAGAGAAATGGGGATAAGAGAACATGGGGTGATTCAGGGATGGCTTGGATTAAGAGGGATCCAGAAAAGAAATCATGGGGGGATGCTGACATGGCTTGGATCAAACGAAACCAGGATAAGAAATCATGGGGGGATTCTGGGATGGCCTGGATTAAGAGGGGGGAAGATAAGGATAAGAAAAGTTGGGGAGATTCTGGGATGTCTTGGATTAAAAAACGAGATGCTGAACAAAGCAATTTAGATTCACAACCTGCAGAGAAACAGTCCAAGGAGCATTGATGAAGGGTCTCCAGCATTTAGTAGGAGGACCCTTTATCCCTCCCTCTCATGGTCCAAGCCTGGCGGGTGTCTCCTCACGCAACAAAAAGGTCATGGTCTGGTCGCCTTTCTCACGTCGTTACAAACCCAGCAAATATACAAATGCTCTTTGCCAGGATATCTGCATCTTCTGCTTCTGTCTCCTCTCTCTGTCTCCCTCGCTGCAGCTGTGTCATTAAAGCTCCCTCCTGCCGGGGGCACTGAGATGCTGCTGCCTCTGCCTCTGCGACCGCCGCATCCCACCTGCCTCCCTTCCATCCCCCAACAACGCACACCGTGTGCCCCTGCTGCCTGCATCATCCTGCAGCGTTCCTGCAGCCCTGCAACAGAATAGCCATAGAAGATGACGATGATCTCCGCTGATCTCAACAGACTGACATAGTGAACTATTTCTCTGTCCACTGTCCATCTGTCAATCATTGTGGATATATAATGAACTCTATAGTCAATAATAGCAATTGCAGAAAAAAAAGCAATGGGTTTGTGTTCATGCTTCATTTTTTGGAACAAACAAAATGTGTGTATGCCGAAATCGCAAGGTAATGTAATATTAATCACATTACAATAGCATCCATTTAGCCCTATAAAAAGTACAGTACAAAATAATGACTTAATATGTACAGTATAGATATATGTATACATATATATATATAACATATATATTTGATGGTGCATTGTTGTATGTGATTGAAACCATCCATTTCAAGAGATGTGATTTTGTAGTTATTGACGATTTTGATTAAAATGTAACGTTTGTAATAATTTCCCTATGGGTATTTTCATGACCTTAAGTAATAACTATACATTATAAAGAGGGAAGGGGAGACGAGTTTAATTTTAGACCGTCGCACGTCTAAGTGACTTAAGTTTCTCCAGAAAACAAAAAGCGTGCTGAAGGCAATAAGAAAACCCTTGTAGATAGAATTGACACTTAGTTCACGAGAAGCATTTTAAGCCCATCTTGATTCTTGATTAGATTTTCTCCGTTTGAGAGATAATAGTTTCTCATCCAATGAGTGCCTAGCTAGCTTCATCAAGTTATCCGATCTCACAGCATGAAAATCTCTCAGTGGAAAAGATTCAATCCAATTGTCACAAGAGATTGTAAATTGATGCTGCCATGAAAACATAGAATAAAGAGTCAGCGTGCTGTGTGGGAGAAAAACATACAGTTTAAGATTACACTCTAGCCCGGCGGCTTAGAAATATATAAGAGTTAATACTGAGGCTGTGAGTCTATACAACTTAACATTAAACATGAAATAAAGCTACACAATGATCGTTCAGCAGTATTAGTGCTGTGTTAGCATGTAAGATTGCGCACGCCTCCAGAAAAAGTCCCTGCAAATTTTAGTTGGTTCATGTAGATCTCATTTTCCCTAAAATGCACGAATTCAAGGGAAAACAAGCTTTACTGTGAAGAAAAATACTTCAGTAATCATTTAATTAGGTGTCTTTCATTGTTGTTAAAGCATGTTTTCTGATTAGGAAATACAAAGTGACAAGATTTATAAACCTTGTACAAATGAATGTGTGTAAAATACTTGAAGAAGGACAACTTCCAGTGAAGTCTTGTAGTTTGATTTTTCTTTAATGGCCTTTTGAGTTTGATTAATTTAAGTATACGACTAACTGTTATATTATAGATATTATAAATGAAACTCGCTTACTGTGGGTTGTGTTGAAATCACGAAATAAAATGTACATAGGCAAATGTTATTTTTATAACATTAAAATATGATTTAAAAAAATGATGAAACGCCCTCTGTACACTGTGTCTGCTGTCATACTGATTAAAGTATGTCACATCCTGAAGAGCAGCCATGTCATCTTTGCTTTATTCTTTTCTTTATTTTCACGAATTGCTTTCAAGATCCGCGAGAATTTAGTCCAGATAACAAGGAAAAAAGGAGTAACCTAACTCTTGTCATCAGTCGTGCAAATTTATAACAGGCCTTTACAATAAATTGTGGAAAAGTAATACAAGAGCACTTACTTAGCATTGAAAAAGCACGTGTACACTGATCTAAATCTGCTATTTGCGTATGATGAGTGACAGTTGAGCATGGCTTGGCATCTGTGAGAAAATTACACGACTTTATGAAACTTTGCTGTCAAGAAATGACTAAAGAAAGAACAAGAAGGAAAGCAAATACAGAACCAAAGGATAACAGCATAATACAGCAATGAGAAGACAAGAGAACGTAACAAAGGGATATAGCGCACACTCATAACATATATTTGTACAAACGAAGTGTGACAAATTTGGGTTTTTATTCTAGCATACTATATATAGTAAGCACTCTTGGAAACCGAGAGCTGCATTGTTTGGTTTCCAATCTCAAGAGTTACTCCTTTGGGAATGAGTTTCATTCATTTCACACTCAAAATTACATCATTTAGTGTAGAATTTTGATATCTCGAGTTGCAAATATTTACTTAATAGGTTTGCGTGGGAATAAATTTGAGTTGTGTGAACGAGATGCTGTGTTGAATTACTGGGGGAATGAAAATACGTGAGTCGCACATGGGCAGAACTACAAGCTTCATAATTACACACAATAAAGGAAAACAATCCACCCACTTAGTAGCAGCAGCTTGTTATAGTCTTATTTGCATGAAGTCTGGACGTCTTTCCTGATTGTTTTGCATTATTTATCACCTGTGTATATGTGTGTAATGCAAGAATCATTCCTAACGAAATGTGCATGCAAAAAAGGTCTTGTTGCACAACTACGGCCTTGAGAATTCCTTTTTACAGCATATAGTATTTCTGTTTTGTTGCCAAATGCACACGAAATGTGTAGGTTAACTGCATTTCTATTAACTATTCCGTTTGTACAACAGCAGTGTCTTCCTTTGTATTGCACAATCTTAAGAAACTTTAGCCTCTCAGAGGAAGGTGGTGGGTGCAATCATGACTCTGGTCTATCTTTTATTTATGTCCTCTGGGTCTGGTATCAAATTACTAGCATTATATATGTCCTTTTTTCAACTCCGTACAAATAATATGTGCTGTTCTGTAAGGACATCAGCAATAAAGTCCCAGATATATGGGATATGCTCGTTTCTTAATGGAAGAACTTTGATTGTCATTTGTTTAGGAAATTTCAATTTGAACCTGGGACCTATGGTGTGAAGCTGTTGATATTTATTAATTTTTTTATTTTTATTAATTTTTTTCAGTCCTCATGTAGCACACATGAGTCAGCTGGCATCCAAATCGATTGGTGTGAAAGATGTAAAAAATGTTTAACACTTGAAAGTTAGTTTGTTACTGTGATGTCACTTCCATGCATTAATGTGCATTATCATTTCATGAACTAACTTGTGCAAAGAAGGTTTATGGTGTTAATTGATGTTTTGATGACATGCTTTCCATGATGTTCGTGAGTTTTGAATGCATCTGTCATATCCAACCTAGGAATATTCCTAGATCCAACTATGTGTTCTGCACCTTCATATGGCAAACCAATTAATCATTGTCCCTTGGCAATTTGACCCATAGGCACTAATTAATAGGTGGGCCTATTATTCAAAGTGATGTGAAGCTAGAGCAATAGAACAATACCTGGAACGTGTTAACTAAAGGCCTTTTTGCGTGCCTAGGGTGATATGTGCGCACAATGCGACCTCCCTCATTGCCTCTTTTCTTATATGGTTTCATTCCCTAACTCCATATTCTTCTATTGCTGCAGCTCTCCTGGCCTTTTGGAGACTTCTCACTCTGAGGGAAGGAATAGAAATAGAGCTGACTCAGCTGGTATTATTGTCTGGATGAGCCTCTCTGGCCTTTTGCCTTATTGAAATCCAACATCAAACCTTGCTCCCTTTGACCAAGAATTTTCCTTAGTGCTCTTTCCTTACCATTCGCCTCCATATGCGCATATTCCAAATTGCATATGAGACAAATCGAGAGCAAAACTCGGGGCAATCCCTTTCAGTTCTTTGTATACATACATAGGAATGTACGTAAGGATGGTTTCACTGTCAAGTGTAACTTAACTGTCAATTCTTTGTTCTTTTTGGTCTGAGCAATTTGGGACTTCCCTATAAACCTGTATATGTTTGTTTGGTATGTATATGCACTGTTTGTAGTGAATCGATCGGCGAGTGGGCTTTATTGTCTCTCAAATGTCAGGTGTATGTATGTGGTCTATGAGCGATTGGTTTTAATGGGTCTTTTGGCTCCGTTGCTGTTGATTGATCTGTCATGTCAGGTGAAGAGATGGAAGTAAAGAGAGACCAAAAGATGACAAGCATTTTCGCAGCTGCAGCCTTATGCCATCACATACACCTTAATGCACATCGCGAGTTACAGCAACATCAGCTGCTGTGTGAAAGAGATATGACCCAGTGCAGTCTCTAGTTTGTTTGCAACTGCCTTTGGCACCTTTCCATCTTGTTCATGGGACGGCCACCTTCAGACTTCATTGGCAAAATGTCAGCAGCTGTGTTGTGCTGGCACTTAGCGAGGCATTAGTTGAGTCTACTCAGGAATTCGACGAATATGGATTTATTAAACATAGAGACAAGTCGGCATTTGTAACAAGAGAAAGTATTGATTGCCTCCTAGCGACTATTGTAACTATTGTAGGGACTGGAATATGTTATATAGAAATTCGCTTTCACATTAATATAGGACATGGCAGCTTTATATTAGCTTATTCAAATAAGCTGCTAATAACTTGGCTGTTATAAGTCATTCGGTGCATGATATAACTGTTGGATGCCATGCATTTGTAACTAAGACTAAGTAACTGAGGACTGGTGAGGCTGGAGGCAGCAAGTGGTGAGCGGTGCCTTTAAGAGAAGCACGGTCCTCCAACTTGCTGCCAGTCATGTGATGCGTCTCTCACAGCAGTGGGACCACCAGAGCAGCTCATTGCCTGAGCACCAGCTGTCTCTCTCTTGCAACCGATGTTCGTGTCACCAGCCAGCAAAGAGGCCTATCTCTCTTCAGCAATCATTTTACCCGATTAATCGAGTTATTACTTGACCTATGGTCAGTCTGTGGCTACTGATCACACCTGTTGCTGCTGCTGCTGTTGATGCTGCTGCTGTTGATGCTGTGACATGGTCCAGCATCTGCTGCTGAAGTGGTGTTGCTGTTGCTGCGGGAAGATGGAGGTCAATTTCAGGTCGTACTTTTTGTTGCGGCTGTCACTAAGCTGCCTAGGTCCGAGATGGTCTCAAATGGTCTCAGATGTTCTCATCCCAGCACTGAGGTTCTCCACTCTAATGCTCCTTTTCATACAGAATGCATCCTACGCAAGGGCTTCTCCAGTGCCCGATGTCAAGCACTTTACGACTCACTCTCAATTCTTCCAATTGGGATGAATCTAGAAGCCATGACCCTCAGATAAAACCATTACTGTCCCTTTCAACTAAATATCCTCGTCTAACACTGGCATTCTTTGTCCTGTTGCCTGGTGTTTCTGCACACTGTCCTATATAATTGGTTGGTGACCTGACTGTCAACTGTTTGACAAGTGTCAATACAGAATAAAAAAGATGAAAAATTGGTGGAAAGGTTATATCTATGGAAAGAAAACTGCATATTTCTCGTCGGTTAAAGTCCAAAATAGCCACAAGAAAGCAAAAGCTGACCTAAAAAAGAGGAAAAGTCACATCTACTCCAGAAACAGCAACAGAAAGGAAAGAAAGAAAGGAGAAAAGTCACGTTTTTGATTGAAGAAATGAGGATCATATTTCATTTTCTCGAAGTCCTGTAAAGTCAAAAGAAAACAATATTCAAGTCTCCAGGACTCACCAGTGTCTGTTTGGGCTCATGATTATCTTCCATATGACCTGTTATTGTACTACCTGCATCATCTAACCTTGTATTGGATATTTAATATCATATAACTCTGGCTGTGCAATGATTGCGCGTTGTGTTTTCTGGGTGTGTTGCAGCTTCAGGTTTCCCTCCATGAATTGTGCACATCTTGTTTTACATCGTTCTCATTGATTTCTCATACATTTGCCCACCGCAGAATGTCACGATTCGCATAAGCTGGCCTTGCAGAATGCAGACAGATGCACTCAGGCCACTGTGGTCTCCCCTTACTGAGTTTACAAACGTCCTTTCATACATTCCAAGCGGTAGATCATAACCGAAAACATATTTTGTCTCAATAGCAGAAAACTACGTAATGCTTTAATTTAAAAAAAAAAACAAGATTTTAGATTGACAACAATAAATATGTAAGTCTGTTTTTGTCAGCACCACTGTGTGCCAACCATTGCTATGAACCCCCACATGTCACAAATACACTTATATTCTAATTATTTGGTGATTTTTACTAATTTGAGGACGGTGTACGAAAACATCCTGGCTTAAAAAAAGACTAATATTAACTTATTAATGTCAAAACAAAAAGTTCTCAGAGCTTTGAAATTTCTTGTAATATACTGATAACGTATTACAGGTATTATGTGTGATCCCATTTTCTATTATGTTGTTTTAAGCCACTGTCACACGGGCCGGTTTTGCCGTAGTGAAGCCGTAGTATTACGTAATAGTTGCGGAAATCGCTACCCGGCTCCAAGCCGGCGGCCCCAATACGGCCACCCGTGGATACCCGTGGATACCCGGCAAGCACCCGTGGGACCCTTGGCCAAGCCGCGAAACCCGGCCCCGGTAGCCGGTTGTGCCATGCTTGCATGGCACAACCGTAGAAATCTCACGGGTGTAAAAAACAAAAAAAATTCCCGTGAAAGCCGGCGGGTGGCCCGTGAAAGCCAGTGGGTGGCCCGTAGAACCCGGCGAATTATCCGGCACTAATTTCACCCCAGCGGCTTGTTGAGGGGTTCTACGGGTAACCCGGCGGCTTTCACGGGTAACCCGACGGCTTTCACGGGTAATCCGCCGGCTTTTTGCTGCCAGCGTCAGCGTAGGCAGGGAGGGGGTTGTATATACTTTAAAAGGTTGCTGCTCCTCTAATATTAGTCCGATTTTCCTCAAATAAAGACTGAATGGCAGTATAGCTCATACTGATTCCATACGTATTTTCGGATTTAAAAAAACCCGAATATTAAGCGAGATATTTGTCTGAGAAGGCAGTTGTCTTGCGGCGGCTGCTGCTCCATTTATATTAATCCGATTTTCGTCAAATCAGAACTAAATTGTATTTTAAACCATACTGATTCCATACGTGTTTTCGGATTGAAAATAGAAAATATTAAGCGAGTTATTCGTCTGAGAAGGTAGCTAAGTTGGCGGAGGCAAACAGTGGTGCTCTCGCAGACGTCCGTGCCCTGACTGTATCAATGCAGGAAAGGCTGAGCGCTTCTTTAAAATGCTGCTGCTTCCCTAATATTAGTCAGATTTTCGTCAAATTAAAACTGTATTGTAGCATAGTTCATACTGATTCCATCATGTTTTCGGATTGAATATAGACCAAATATTAAGCGAGATATTCGTCTGAGAAGGCGGTTGTCTGGTGGCGGCTGCTGCTCCTTTAATATTAATCCGATTTGCGTCAAATAAATATTGAATTATAGAAGAGTTCATACTTATTCCACACAGAATTTCAGATTGAAAATAGACCAAATATTAAGCGTGATATTCGTCTGAGAAGGCAGCATGGTGCTCTGTGTATGTTCATGACTTGAATGGTGTGGTCAATATTTTTTACCATTATATATACATTGTTTGGATGAGCTTTATTGAAATTAATTTCTACTCATTCTGCCAACTGGCCAATGGGAAGGACTTTTCCTTTGGTTTTGTAAAGTCAATTAACCTATATATGTCAATTGCTATTAGCATTTTGAATAATACAAAGAATGGGGTAAGTCATGTTTTTTCATCATTGATCACAAGCATTAATTGAAATTCTGAATTTCAACTGATTCCTGTTTATTATGCATATTAAAGAGGGAGATTGTTTTGATCAGGGGTTACCAGGGGTTACCCGCCGGCTCCCAGGGGTTACCCGCCGGCTTCCACGGGTGCTTTGGCGGGTTCCACGGGTGCTTCGGCGGGTTCCACGGGTGCCTCGGCGGTTTCTACGGGTGACTCGGCGGGTTCTACGGGTGACTCGGCGGGTTCTACGGGTGACTCGGCGGGTTGTAGGAGTAAGCCGGCGAGTAGTAGGAGTAACCCGTAGCGCCCGGCGGGTGCTGCCCCGCCCCTTTTTGCTGCCAGAACCTGTCGCCAAACCGGCGGAAAGAGCTGTTACATAACTATTACGTAATACTACGGGTTCACTACGGCAAAACCGGCCCGTGTGACAGTGGCTTTAGTCATTAATGGAGTCGTTATTGGCCTAATAAGCTTCCTGCTGGCACCAATTTAAGTCCCTGTCAGAAGTTGTTGCCTGTATGCTACTCATTGCCACCTGTCTCGAGTTCATATATATGTTGCTTTTCCGTGGATATTATCATTATCGCGGCGTTCTGTGTGATGATGTAAGCTTGGTCATTGTTTGTCACCTGTCATCAGGGGCTGCCTATTTAAAAGCTCCACAAACAGCTTGTTTATTGGACACTGGAAAAAGCTGTTTGTCACAATTGAGACCATACTTGCTGCACACCTTGTATTCATAGCGTTTGCATTTGCAATTTAGCTTTGCATTCAGTGCGTTTGGAACATCAGAGCTCCCAGTTCATTTCATCTCGATTAACAAAGGGATCTTTATTACAACATCTTAAAGCGGTTTTTTTGCCACACAACAATGTTTGTTGTCAAGACCTGTGGGAAATAGTCTATTAGTCTTTGCAGCTTTGATCGTGATTTTTTTTTACTAACATATTTCTTTTTGTGTTTCGGCGTGAAAGGTTTCGTATATGTATTGTTTCTGTATCTCGTTAGTCCTTCTGACCCTCCCCCATCTTTTTTTTTTTTTTTTTGGCAGTAAGAACACTGGTCACGTTGTATGTAATCTAGTTCTTTGTTGTCTAATTGGAAAACAGTGTTTCATTGTCCTTCAAATGCCACTCATTGTATTTGGCTGGCATCATCCTTGTTTGGATAGAATTTTAGCCAATATTGCTTGGAGGTTTATCCACTATTGTTTTACTGTGTAGTTAATGTGCGGCCTTGATTTTATTTTTCTTCCTTTTATTGCATTTTCTGATTTCTTTCATCGCACTTGTCCTAATTGTTTCAGGTATTCAATGACTTTTCCATCCTGGAGTTGGGATGTCCCACCAGGTTCAATTTGAAGAGACTTTTCACTTTTTTGCCATCTTCGGACTACTTGTCATGTAGTTTCTCAAGTGAATTTGATGCGAGTAAGCTCCTGCCACAGATTTGCCTGAAGTCTTGTCAAAGCTGATGCTGTAATTAGCGCGTGGGAGGTGAACGCAAAATTAATACGGTTGATGACAAGGCCTGATATTAATATGACATGGGCTGCTAATGACTCGGCTAGGGCTCCTTATATCACGTGTCAAATGCCACGGGTCCTGCAACATTTTCTGTATTTTGTTTTGCCTTGTGCTGTGTGAGGGAAAGAGCCATGACACTTGGCATGCGTAGGTGTGGCTACTGTCCAGCCAGTTAATGCTGTCCCTTGGTTATTGCATTGTTTTTGGCCTAACTGGAGTTAGAGAGCAGCTGCCAGCAATCAGTGCTCTAGGGGACCGCCATTCTGTTGGGGGTAATTTCATTACACACTTGGCTCACAATGGCTTTGGCGAATGGACTGGGCGAATGATGGAGCTTGGTGCTGCTCTGAATAAGGCATGGGCGGATGAGGGTAATGGGGGTTATAATGTCTATCAATTGCTCACTGGCTGCTTGGTGTAGTCTGCTATCTCTGCTCTTTTGCTTGCAATCCATTGCTTGCTGGATTTGCCCTGTCGCTTCGCAGGATCTGCTGTGCAATTTGTCCGCATCAACTTACAGAACTGTCCACCCAAGTAAAAAGAGCAGCAACTAAATTTGACATGTACTTTTGGAAATTTGATGTTTCTTGTCCACTGTATTTTTGACATTACTCTTTATACTCAACCAGATGGTTCAAAACATAAAAACTTTTTGAAGAGCTCTGAGTCTCTAAGAAAATTTAGTGGATGTCAGTTACTGTTCTTATGCTTCGATGGAGGACAGGGAAACACCATTTATATGTGTAGCATTGACGAAAAGACAAATATGAGCGGATACTCTTTTGGGCCTTTTCCGGAATGGTTTATAATATTGATGCCAAGTGCAAAGCATGGAGGGTGAAGGGAGGAAGAGCCAGCTCATTGGATGGCAGTTAGCTTGACACTTCCTGTCCGACATGCGAAACCTGTCCTCACCAATACTGCCCGCGCGGGTTGCGTCCGGAGCGTTGTCATTACATGAGCATAATCCGGTCTGAGGTCAGGGGGCTGGCTCATCAGTAACTCCTTGTGACTGTCAACAGCCACACTCAGCACTTATCCTCCTGCTATTATTGTGGCCCCAAGGTCTAAGGTCGAATGCGTCCTTGGATTGGATACAGTGAGCTTCCAGCAATGCTGCTATATATGCCATAGCCTCCTCTCTGCTGAATGCATTACTGCAAAAAAACGAATATGATTTGACCTCAGCTGCTAGATAGTTTAGTTAAATACAATTTGCAGAAACTGAACATAATATAACAAAATTCAGGTATAGTCTGCACCTTGCTGTGACAGTTTGCTTACTATGCAATTAGTGTATAGACAATGCGTTTAGACAAAGAGACGTCTGCTATTGTATTCTGACTCAATTCCTGACGTTGAATGGTTCAACCAGCAATGTTCTCATGCACTGAGTAATCCTGGGTCCAAATGCATACAATAAAACAGCAGGTAGATGTCAGGCATCAGCCACGCAAAGCCTTTTTTCGGTTCTTGCAACTGATGACAGACATCGCTAAATGTGACATTTCCATATTCCAACCCTTTTAACCTATGACAAGGTGAATAATCCATGCATACCCCATCTGAAAGGGAGAATAAAATGTAAAGCTATATCTGGGTGAGATCTTACTAAACATGGCTTTGGTGAGATAAGGGGGACTCGAATATACACAAGCAAATGTTTTCACCTTACTTTTTAACTTTATAAAGGCTTGAGTAATTCGTGGTAAAAGAATAAACACATGTGAATTCAGAAGAATATTCATGTTTTATACCAAATGAGAAAATAAAAAATAGGAACGCACCTTTGAACATGTAGCATAACAATGCAAAACACGATGAAGGAGAAATTGTGATACTTCATAACAAGGCGTTCTTTTGCTGCCCACTACTTTTGCTGCTGACAGGAGTCTAATGGCATGGTTCTTAATGCAGGGGTTTCTCATTTTGGTGAGTACTGACGTGAGGTTTGATGTTGTCTAAGTGGCCTTAAAAATGTCTACTATTTTTTATCATTGTGGTTGTAATTTTTTTATGGTTATTTATTGTATATTATCATGGTTGATGTTCACATTTTGGATCAGTTGGTTAGCTATTTTGATGAAACCAACTTGATTTGTTCGGTTTTATTTCTTGAAAATTATGCAAAGATTCCCTTAGAACATAGTACAAAGTATGATTATAAATTAATAATACACTTACAAAGTATTATACCGGACGATCAATTGAAATATATATTGAAATGTATGCCATATTGTGCTGAATATCCCTCACAATTGATGACAATACTAACCATAAATATGTTATAGTTCTTAGTTTTTTTAGCATAAGCAATAAAGCTTCTTCACATTGTATACATCTCCTCACTGTGGATACATCTGTCAAGGAAATGATGGATGTTTCTTTCTGGCAGATCGAGGAAGATGTTTCATGCTACTAAAATTGCATGCTTATGAGGGTCGTAACTTGCATGGCAATCCGTTTTTGCTGTGTGCACCTGGTGGGAAACGATAATTGACTTACCTGGTTTTGTTCTACTTATGGTGTAGTAGGTTTCATTGATACTTTAGAAATGTATTTTTAATCATCGCAACCTGGTGTGTTTGATCGTCTTTATATTGTGTTATTAAAGTTACATCTGCAGGTCAGGATAGGTATATTTGCGCAATGCTTGCTGTAATTGTGCTCACAGGTCAAAAGGTCATGAATGACTTGTTCCTAGAATTGCAAAGGTCTTTTATTATCACGACTACTCTTCATCTTCCAGGGGGGCTGTAACTCAAGAACTGTTGTCTTTCAGGTATAGCTTCATCCCTGATTCCTTATGCACTCTCAACCAAGCACTTCTTTCTGCCTGCTGAATGATGCCTGGGTGTGTTACAGACATATCCGAGACATTTGGCACGGTTAGCAGCACATATTGTAAGAACATCTGTATTGGGATTGTCTTTTATCGTTCATCAGCCAAGAAGGTATATAGGTCAAACAGTTAAAACTATATTTGATATGGGTATACATCTACATGGTGAATTGGTCTGCACCCAGGTGTTTGGATTCTGGGTATGAATGAGAATTGATCAGAGTTTCTCGTAATGTGATATAACAAACTGTGCACGTCAATCCGATTTATTGAACGTTGGCCTTTACCTTTAGAGTCGTATTCATGAAACTGTTCAAAGATTCGCTTTGATCATAGGTTCTTATTTGCAGGCAAGTCGGCAAATTTGTGAAACATTGTCTGCATAATTTTTACGACATATTTACTGTCATTGCGTTGTGCATTGCGCAAGAATTGGAACATGAATAACTTTCTTGGAATCAGCAACATGTCGCAAATCACAAATGTGAAGAATTTCTCATGTTGAAATCATGTTCCCGTTTATTATCGAGTTTCCAAATGGAAGTGTGATGATTGACCGTAGAAATGTTTGAAGATAGAAACAGAAATTATAATTATAAAAATCGTCACAGGAACCATGTGATGATTAGCTTGGCAAGGGAGGTATTTTTGTTGAAGGGATGAGAACTGATTGAAAGAAAGCTTAAGGGTGGTATTTACTCCAAGTTATTATTGGAATCATCTCCTGATGAAAGGTGTGTTTGATTTCGCAAGCAATAGATTTTGTTTGTATTGGAGATTTGATCAATTGGGCTGGAGTTGTCTTTCAGGCCCCAGTGAAGTAACATCACTTGGATGAATATTTCTGAGATCAAATCCTCTTCAATTCTCCATTGCTTTCAATCATCGCAAGATGTTTCCTCTGCGTGTTTGTTGTCAAAATTGGGGTATTGTTATGAAACCCTCGATTTTCAAGTCTTACTCCATTGTACTTGTTTGAGTTGCATCAAACGGAAGGGGATTGCTCTTCATCACTAGGAAGAGGCTTTCAGCTCTCATAGTATAAAGATACACCTTTTGGTGATTCTGCCTGCTTCGATCACTTAAACTGCATATTGGGTTGGCTTTCCATCCATCATTTGTAATGTAATAAACCGCAATGATTTATGATTTATTATTCCTGTCACGTGATACCCTTTGTGCGTCCTGATTGGCTGTTACAAATTGGGTGTAGACAATATATATATTTATTATTATGTAATAATCGTGTATCATATTACCATATTAATTTTACCGAATTTTCACTTATTTAAGCGTCTTCAGTTATGCATTGGTAAATATCGGTAATTGGCATAAAATGCAATCTCAGCGGAAGATGTTAAATGGCAGGTGAGAACAGCTTGGATGTCTTGTTGAATAACGCATGATGTTCATTATCTTTTTATCCAATTTTTTTTTTGAAGGCATGTCCAGCTCTGTTTTGTATGAATATTGAATTGCAGTGCCAGGTGACCAACTAGGAATATTTTATGCGTGGTATTAGAGTTACGCTTAATCATTATAAATCACATGTTTTTCTTACACAAGATGAGCTGTCTTGTTGCTCTGTAGCCTTGTGGGCGAGTGCCTGCATTAAGTAAACATTAATACAAAAGATGTTGTTCGTGGTTGCAGACATGACATTATGTCGTTTATCTAACCAATGGCATACGCCTACAACTTCATGAATTTACAGTGTTGTTGCATCTGTATACATTGTTTTGCCCTGTCAGATCTTCCTTGGAAGTTTCCCAGTACATTGCACCGAAAGAAAAGGAATCAATACGCTTTGACTGATGCTGTTTGCCAATACTATTCATTTGTCGACTGCTAGTAAATGCTCATAATGTTGGCCACACCTAAACTTTTTTCAGTTGAGTGATCAATGGATCATAATGGTAGATTGAGAAAACACCTGACTATCTATTTGATTGCAATATTGAGCATGAATTTCGAATTTCATACAGGCCTGAACTAACATTAAGATACATTTTCCCGATTTGTTTTTCCAATTGATGTATTTCATAACATTAGCATTGGCTGAAGAGGCCATTTTAGTGTGGCAAGGTTTTACAGTACGCTGTTATTTCAAGGTAACAAGCAAGTCTTTTTTTTTTTCATAACATTCGTTTCATATTCAGGTAATATGTAGTTGGGTTGTGTGACAGGGTCACTATAGTTATTAGGGTAGTATGATGGAGCCAAAGACCAGAATAAATCAGAAAACCCAATTTGTGGGGCCTGGCTTGGAGGTTGTTCTTGTTTCCCATTGATTACTCATTTGAATGCGCACTTAAAACATTGGCGTCTGTTACATTATAAAGTGGTGAATTGATTTGATAATGGCTAACATAATTGTGTGTACTAATATGTAAAGAGATGAGCAGTTGGGTTGCACTTAGGCCAATTCATTGAGTTGTAGATGTCTGCTGTCACTGTGCTGGTTATTCATGCTAGTGGTAAAGCTGTATTACTTCTGCCAGTTTCATTTGGCATTTAGGGTTGGTAACTTTGTTGCACTGCATTACCACTTTTTGAACACATTTGTAACACGTCGTTAACACACAATGAACACACTGTGGGCGTATTTGACACCGTTCACAGATTTGGTCTCTCAGCCCTCTCTCAGTTCACATGGCAGACATGTGAGCGCCTGCTTCACAATGGTGGCTTTTAACTGTGCAAACTGTTGGTAATTGAGTGTCACTATGACAACTGATGGTTTATTGTTGATCTTAGGTTTGTTTGGGTTGTGTAGAACATTATAAGGTAATGCATATCACTATTTGCGCTAGTTTTTTTATTTTACTTATTCGACAACAGTATTGGTTAGGTTATATAAATGCAAACCAATTAAACAAAAGACGATATTAAATTTGGAAATTACGTAATGCGGTGTGGTTACCTACACGATAACACTTTTATATTTTACTTTGAGATTTCTTGTAGGCTTACCAATTAATTTTGTATGTAATGGAAAATATTCCACGAATGGTGTCTTCATTTTGGTATATAAACCAATTGGAATACAGTGTTACGAAAATGATAATAAAATCTTTCCATGCCAAATCACCTGACATCCCACGATCTTCTCTCGTGCTCGTCTCAAATTTCATGAATATCTTTCTCTGCAAAATCTTAGCTCCTTGCTCCCAGTAGTTTTTGAGATATGAATAGGCCATGTAGCATGGAATGATTTTATTGTCATTTTCGTAACACCGTGTTCCAATTGGTCATCATTTCTAAATAGGTACAAAGATGTATCTGGAAAAAAAATATTCGTGAAAATCCGAGATGGTTACCTGGGAGGGGCCAGGTGATTTGGCTAGGAATTACTCAATATCTCTTATTCAGTAAGCCAATATCCTCTAACTTACAGTTATTTTCCAATGACTTGTCCAAAATGCTTCTCGCCCACTATTTTTGCACTTGCCCACCTGTTTCCTGTTGTGCCAGTAATTCACTTGAAATTTTTTTTTACTTCTTGTGTGTTTTTCCGAACTTTTTCGAAATGATAGATATATTTATTTGTGAAAAGACGCATTGTAGACTATTTCTGCAGATGTGATCATAAGATTGATTGTCCAAAAAAACTTATTTTGATGTCAATCCTGCTTAGTTTTATATGGTGCTAATATACTTATGACGGACAACGTTTTCTCTTGATTCCATCTTCAGAAATAGTGTCAGGTCAAAAACGCTTGATAATTTTCTCAGGGCTGCTGCTCTCATGGACGAAATTGAAGCAAGATCAACTTTCTTGGAATTCATCTCATGTTGTGATGTCGAACCTTTCTGTATTATTTGTTTGATCTAGCTAGAGTTTACATATATGATTTTGACATAATGAATGACACCAATAAATTTATATCTATCATGTGCTCAAAGGAATCTGAGCTACTGAGGTGTCTGGGAAAATTCTTAATTGATATTGATATGTGAGTTATATGTTCTCCATCTTCTGACACTGTACTGTATATATACATAGATGTTACTATAAACATTATTTAAAAAAAATAAAATAAATAAATAAAAAATAAATAAAATAAAGTTTGGGGGCTGGAACCGCGTTACTAGTATAGCATATCTAGTTTACAAATTTTATTTGAACATTTCTGTATTTTCTGTATTCCTGTATTTTCTGTTCTTTATTTTATTTATGACATATATATCATGGATGATATTTTACTGTCAATAAAAATTATATATATTATGATAGAATACATTTATACACTATACCGTACTACTGCTTTCTAATGTTTAGTTCTTTTACGATGTATAATCAGCCAGATAATGAGGTAGATGCTTCTGAAACACTACAACCTGCCACTACACCAAACGATCTAGCTGCAGGCTAGTGTTCCTATCATTCTTAAAACATTGCCATACATGACTTTGTTATTATTGCAAAGCAAGTATATTGGTTGTATCAGAAGTCGATAATGTTGGGTTTCAGTTAAACTGAATATTTAGTTTCAGATTCATTTATTCGGTATTTTGACAACAATTTCATCTTTATATATTTCTGACAATAGCATCCCTGAAAAAAAAATGGCCCACTGACTCCCATTTACAGTTTATGCTTTACCAATGAATAATTATGAATCAAAAAGTGAAAAATAATAAGAAAGAAATAATTTACATGGTAGCATCAGAACAAAATAAAAGAAACTCGTGCAAAAAAAAGAGAGAAAAATTAACGATACAAATTAGTAGGAAAAAAATATATATATTAGGCCCTAGAAATTATGGAACTTTCACAATGGGTCATATCTCAGTTAGCATGGCCAGGGTCCACCAGGGAGGTATTTTTGTTGAAGGGATGAGAACTGATTGGAAGAAAGCTTAAGGGTGGTATTTACTCCAAGTTATTATTGGAATCACCTCCTTATGAAAGGTGCGTTTGTTTTCGCAAGCAGATTTTGTTTGTATTGGAAATTGAATCCATTTGTTTAGTGTTGTCTTCCAAATAAGCAAATTCAATCAGCGGTAGAGTGGTGAGTACCAGAACTTTGATAAAAGAGCATCCAGACCAAGTCTACTTCAGTGTTTTCCACCCCCCATAACGGCTAATCGCTCAAAACGGC
Source organism: Alitta virens (assembly GCA_932294295.1). Lineage (NCBI taxonomy): Eukaryota > Metazoa > Annelida > Polychaeta > Phyllodocida > Nereididae > Alitta > Alitta virens. The sequence continues at coordinate 51,204,208 of OW028573.1, forward strand.
CAATTACCAGGACGGCCAACTCAATATTTTTTTATTTATTCATATATTGCCTTATTATTACATGCTTTCTTGGTTTTATGTTGCAATATGTAATTTATGGAAATAACATAACAAACACACACCAATTTCGTAGTGCAAAGTCAAGACTCCAATGGTGTAGTCAATATTTTTGACCATGATTTATACAATGTTTGGCTGAGCTTAATTGCAATTCATTTCTACTCATTCTGCCGATTGGCCGACTTTTCCTTGGGTTTGTTAAAAGTCAATTAACCTATATATGTAATAGGAATCAGCCGTGACCATTATGTCAATTGCTATTAGCATTTTGAATGATGAAAAGAATGGGGTAAATCATGCTTTTTCATCATTGATCACAAGCTGAATTGAAACTCTGAATTTTAACTAATTCCTGTTTATTATGCATATAAAGAGAGAGATTGTCTATAATTTGTTTTGATCATGGATGGAACATGCGATATCAACATGCGCGCCATTTGCACATTTCTATGTGCTCTAGTTTGACAATTAGTTTCCCTTTGCTTCTTATCTTACTGTATAGGTGAAACTTGTGCCCTTCATATTTCGAGAAGAAAGGTTCCCCTGATTGCTTAACGTGAATTCAGATTTTGTTTTGTTGAAATAATTATGATTTCGACCTGCTATTGACAAATTATCCGCTTTTTGGTATTAAATAGCAATTACTCGATGAAGTTTTTGGGATTTCAACCGGAAATGAGAGCTCTTAATGAGTGTCGGATGATACTTGATCCAGTCGAGGTATTTGATCCAGCCAACATGACTCGTTACGGTTTCATTGTTTGTCTAAAAGGTAGGATTTGCTTTTGTCTTTTGGCGTGTTCAGCACATAATGTTATGTCTGAGATGATTTATGTTATGTCTGAGATGATTTATGTTATGTCTGAGATGATTTATGTTATGTCTGAGATGATTTATGTTATGTCTGAGATGATTTATGTTATGTCTGAGATGAATTATGTTATGTTATGTCTGAGATATTGCTAGTTCTGTCAATCTTAATAACGCAGTGTTTCAAAATAAATTTTAATGATATATATATGTATGTAGCATAGGGACTCCATTGCAGAAACTAGCTTTATGTACAGGGGTCTGTCTCTCTACAATATATTTGTATATATAAATAAATATGTTTAATTTTCAATGTAAAATTTATTTTTTTGGCTACATTGAATCCAACCGCGTCTGTATTATAAGGTGAAAGTGCAAATGAGATTTGATATCATATTGTAATACATGTGTCTCGTTGACGGCATTCAATGCTGAAAAATAATAATAATTATTATTTATAGTTCGGTTCTTGAGATTATTCTCATGTCAGGTCAAAGGATTCTGCAGAAGTGTTGGTCTCTGTCTTTTCATTGTGGACTGGTGGAGTCACTTGCGTTATATGGTGCTGGAGAGCAACTGTAATGAGGAAAAGAAACTGATGTCTACCAGTGAATGATTTATATAACAACACTTTTATGGGCAGAGTGCATAAAGTCGATTAGTAAAATCAGAATGTTATCTTAGATGAAGTAAAAAAAAAAAAAAAAAAAAAAAAAAACCCCACGAAAGAGTATCTTATAAAATTTCTGACATTTTTCGTGCTGAAAATTGCATTAACTTCAGTTTTACCTGAATTTGTTTTATTGTGTGTTCCTGCAGATGGTCAACATCTAGACATTCTCATTGTTTGTGCAAGTAACCTTGTCCACACGGTACAAACTGAAGTACATTTACTAATGGGAGATTATGCCAGCTTCATGAGCAGTTCGTTACACGAGTGACGGTGCTAGTAAACATACTAGTAAACAGTTTCTCAGTGTGTCTGTCAAGCTGCATGTCATCATTTGTATTTCATCGAATATGGGAATCGAATACAATGTATGAGTAATGTTACAGAGGAAGTAAGATAGAAGTTCCATATATGCCTCTCTGAGCTGGGTCAGATGAATCCTGTCGCGCCTGCTGAATGGATTAGAATTAATGGACATAATACATAGGCCTAAATACCATCAGGTGCAGCGAGTCTTAGGTGGTGGATGAGAACATGTCTTTTTTTATGAAATTAGATCAATTAAATACATCTTTACTGCGGAGTATTTTTGTACTTGAACTGTGAGAGCTTATGTAAAGCATATATTTGACTTTATTTTTAAATAGGTTTTGTCCAGTATTTTGAGATTGCTCGCAGTCATAGACAAATATATAAACAGTCAGGGAAAGCTAAGGCAATTTGAGAGAAAGACAAACTGTAGGTCAGGCAAAACTCGTGGAATCAGAGATTGCGGCAGAGAGACAATATGGCACAAATGTTGACACTGATAACGGAATTTGGGAATTTTCCCAAGGGAAAGTCAGAGAAAAATTGGGGAATTAAGTTTTCAATATTGAAAATTAAGCTGGGAGAGTATTTAAAAAAAAAAAACAATGGTATTTATATGTGTAAATATATAGTATCTTTTTTTGTGTGTTAAATCCTAGAAGTATATAATGGCACAAATGATGTTTTGTCATGCCAGGAATTACTTTGTTTAAGTTGTGGAACTCAGTGACCCAGTGCTAAAAGCAGATGGATTGCGAAAACGAACTTTCATGAATCACAGGTAACAAAACCGCAGAAACAAAAGGTACTTAGCTGCCTCTGGGCTTCAGTTTATATGTGGTTAAAAGTTACTCGGTTTTCTTTGTGAACAGTAGTCCTATTATTTACTGTCCTTTGTTATATAGAATTTGCTTAAAATTCATGTATTTTTAAAATTTACTTTGTAATTATGGTATGTCATTTGGTATTTTAATGAAATCGATTATGATATTAATGTTGCTCTGTTGAGTCTTGTAATTAATTATTTATATAATATTCTTCATGAAATAATTTTTGATGTTGTGGCAAGTTTTATCATGATAAATTTAAAGTCATATGAAAGTCATAATTACTCTTTCTATCCATTCTTAAGGAATTAGCTGGGCACCAGTGCATTGTGTAAGGAATTTTGCCTTTTTTTTTGTACTCTCCGAACTCCTGATCCACTCTTAAAAGCCTGTTGTACAAGGGACCACATCCTCTTCTAAGTGGCTTCTGGAAGTTTGGAATACTTATTATGGCTTCAATAACATAAGATCAATGCCGTTTTTCCAGTTACATTAGTACAAATCTTTCTGGCCTGGATAGTAAAATTGGCGATGTAACCTTTGGATACAGGCCAAATGGAGACCTGTGGTGGTATTAGAGATGTTTTGATAGAAGAACTTCAAAGCACGATATTTCCAATGCTAATTAGGGTGTGTCTTTCCTGTTATTTCTGGTTTATTCAATAACAGTAACTCTAGCAGTTACGAATTACAGTTTAAGAAAGTCAAGAAGTGGAGATGTTTCATAATTAGTGAGAAAGTTGGGGTACTATGGGTTGACATTTCTGCCAAAGTTTGATGGATTCAGCCACTGTATAAGCCATACGACCAAAATCATTGATACATTCATATATTATGTCACTATCTCTGTGGTTCACCTCGTCAGTCACAGTTTCTGTTGGGACCAGCTATATTTACCTCAGCCCTGACACGGTGTCTGTCCAATCATACATTACGATATAAATTAGTTTCATCCCATGGTATGTGTGCAACCGATCTCTGTTGAGTTAAGCAAAAATGTTCTAGTAAGTGTGTTAATCCAACCACTCACAAATATTGCCAAATTTCTCATGGCATTGAAATTAACTGGAATGACCTTTGACTCAGATTCTATATCTGGAGTCCAAGGAGTGATGTCCCTATGGCCTATAGAGAATGCGTTTAAACTTTCTTTGCATCTGGACTAATGTATTTACATTTAATTGTTAAGTTATATATGCTAACACGTGTGTTAAATTTGTTGTGACCTTCAAAAATTATTTGACCTCGGCATTCACGTTAAAACAGGGTTACTGGTCTTTGCACTTCCGTGGAGGACAGTGCTATGGGAGATAGTTTACGAATATCACCACATAAAACATCATGAATTACACAAAGCATTTTTGATTCAAATACCATTTCCTTTCAGCGTTTTTATTGGTTGGAAGTGAAGAGTTTTTATGCAAGGGAGGCATTACGTGGTGTGAAAAAAACATAGATGCGAAAAATTGTCTGTCGCAAGTTTCGTAACATCACCCAGCCGCTTTTTTTTTTTTTTTTTTTTTTTTTTTGGTAGCTCGGAGGGATGCTCCGTGAAGCTATAGCCTTGGATGCCTAGAGCTCTCTTGGGTTCACTTACAGCGCATTCATAAATCCTGTGTGCAAGATCATACGAAATGTGCTTTTGTGCTTTATATGAGGTAATCAGTTAAGCTCTTGGGATTATACTCCTTTTCAGGTTCCTATAGCTTGGTTATCTGCTTTATTGTCACATAAGCAGGAGTCACGTGCTACCTTGAGCCTTCATTTGTTGTGATAACTCTTTTTGTGGGTGTCAGGGGATGGATTCATTAAAGAGTTAAGCCCATACATGGGCTACATGTTGCAACATGAAAATTGTGACATATTTGTCGTCTCATGACTCATGTAGCTTCAGAAATAGCATGCACTGCACCTTGAGCTTTGCCATTCTCACCAGCCAAGGGCATGAAGCATTGTCCAATGAATACTTGTAACTTATATATTAATACCAATGAGACTGAGATAAAATGACTTCGCTGAATGTACAATAATTCATGCAAGATATTTGGACATGATATACGCAGAAGTTTTGCATATACCTCATTAAGACAGTGAGTGAGGCAAGCATGCGCACCACTATATTGCATCTTCGTTATCAAATTTTAAATTTCTTTATATTGAGTTATGTAGATATACACATACATTTGTCAATATGTACCAATACTCGTTTTGAGATTTGCATACATAACAATCTAGAATTTTACATGTGTGTGGATGATTAAGCACTGATAAACATCATTTTGAGATAAGTTCTAAACGAAATCATGTAAAGTCTGTGTGTACAAACGTGCAGTTTTCCTGTGTAATTTTCCAGTTTTGGGATGATAATGGAAGTAGAAATGTAATATTTGACATGTCTAGATTGCCTGCAGTTAAATATTTTTTGAATACGGGTAATGGCATATTTTGAAAATAAGATGGTAGATTTTGTTTTATACGTTTAGTTTATAATACAACTTCCAATCACGAATTTCCACTATATATAATAAGTCTTATATAAGGATGGATCCAAGAGTTGAGCTACTGTAGGTTCATGATATAAGGAGTTACTTTGCCAGTCCAATGCTTTAGAAACATCAGTTGTATACAATTGGTAGTGTGCTATCAGTGATCGTGCTGAGGATCCTCATGCAGTGCTATGATGAACAAGTAGCCATGTTTTATTAAATGGCTGGCTTGTTTGAAGATCAATCATGTCATTGTGTCTACAGGGCATTTTGCAAATGAGTGGAATCACTGGGCGTTTTGAATTTCAGATGGGCCATTGATTAAACGCTCTCAGTAAAACACCTAAGCAAGCTGGCGTGGCCTAATGGGCCTAATAATGTCATTGCGGGTGCTGTAATGCTTCCCTTGCTTTTATCTCTCTTTGTGCTTATCCAAGAAAGGCCAATAGCCCCACGATCATCAGGATTGGTGGTTGGGGAGGAGCAATAGCCTTGCTGAAAGGAGTGCTGGTTTTTCTGCATCCTGCATTGCATGAGAGGAAGAGCACACAAATGCGTGCCAGTGCAACCACCGCCATGATTACTAGAATTAAAAAAGAAAATAAAGACATAAATGGAAGCTAGCCAAACTACATTGAAACTACACAGCAAACCAACGGATACCTGAAGTTTTGTCAGATAACGTGTTAGATATTTGAAAACCTAGCATTACATGTATGTCTAACACGTAGTGTGCACTTTGTTTAAGAATGTATTTTACAATTTAAATAACACATTATGCTTAAAAGATGAGCACTAGTGTTTCATTTTAAACACATTTCTGGTGTCTACATGCGTGGGACGTACAAAAAGCGTTGACGTGGTTCACATTGTCGAAGTGATGAGGTGTATGGGACTGATGTTGGAAGTGATGCTGCAGGCAGATGCTGCCTAACAGATAATGTAGTTAACGTGTTTTGAGACAAAGGGATCGGAGTTATTGGAAGGTGATCACATGTTGAGGCCCACTACTCTGATTGATGTGTGTGAGTCTCGGGTTTAGCAGGTTTGCAGGGCTCCTTCAATAATACATGCTAATGATGATGAAGACGCGCACTTGGGACCGTGGCCTACGTCAGCAGCCTGCCAAACGTTAGGACCAACAGCATCCCTGCTTAAGAGCATCACCCTGGGATGCTGGCCCATCCTGCTGCAGTAGCCGCCTCATCCTTTTCCAACGGGTGTCACCCATCCACTTCCCCCAGCCTCTTCTCGTTCACTTTCTTTTTTACTTTCTTTTATTGTTAAACAACATTCGCTTAGCTAGCATAGATACAGAGCTTTGGAAGAACATGCTGCACCTGAAGCCCACGACGTCCATTCAGCTGAATTCAAACGTGTAAATGTACCTCTCCTTAATGCCATCAAGAGAGTGCAGCTGTATAATGTAAAAAGATTGCATGCAGCCATGTTTAATATGTAAAAGTGAAGATTTGACTTTTTCCAGGAGTAGATCATAAAGAAAATGAACTGGAATCAATCACAGTAAAGTCAGCTTTGAAAGCATTACATTTCCTGAGAACCATTGACAGTATGTTTTCCTCCACATCCTCGACAACTTATTGTCTACTTGTCTCTGTTTTTCTCCATTAATCACAGCTTTCCACTTCTATTGATAACTTGGCGGGTTCTTTAAGTTGGCTTTTTTTGTTCCCACCGATGGGATTTTAATTGATTTTAAGCGGAGTATTCACCCAGTCGGTGACAATTTCCTAACTTTCTCCAGAATTATTAATCCAAAATTTGAGACAAATGAGACAAATCGAGATTGAGGACATGTTGTGAATTTCTTATTTTGGGTCCTCGTGGGTGTCTTGAGCACTCCCATGCCCTTTGTTTTCTCCCGCAGAACTGTTTCTCTTATGTACGTTAATTTGTATTGGTATAATGTATCTCCATCACTTGGGTCTGCCGTGGTCCATGTTTAATTCAATGTGTTGTTGGGCTGAGCGCAGATTATCCATGGCTGCCACACTTTGCTTCTTTGATTTGCATCGGGGTGTTGACACTCGAGGCGACAGGAGAGTCACACTGCATTCCCAGAAGCCACTTATGCCAGATGTCAAGGTCTTGGCCCATTCCGCTGTGTCAGGCCTTTCTGCCCAAGATCCCTCACGCGCCCTGGTTGGGATTATTCAATGGCTTTTCTTGCCCAGTCTGTGGTTTTCTTATCTTATGATTCAGGATACTATACTCGTATTTGATAAACCATTGGATGTAATAAAGAATTTGTTAGCTTATTTTATAACTTACCTTTCTTTATGACAATTTCAAGTAGTAAAAAAAAAAATCAACTTGTTATGATGATGAACTATATATCATTTTAAATCAGATGATCTAGCTTGTCTTTCATCTGACCATAGTACTTGGTTCACGAATACTGAATTTGGTGAACCATTGGAGATACAGATCAATCTGTGGAAACCCTAGCCAGACAGTTAATTGGTATAGATGGATTAAGGAGCGAACCATCATAATGGATGATCCTGTAGCTCTTTAGGTCCAGGGCTGTGGCCTTTGGTGGTCATTATTAGGCAGACATGCTTGTCAAATAAATTGGTCTCGGCAATGCAGTTTTAGCATCAGGAAAATTGACTCCCTTTTGGCCACCAGAATGAGCCAAGCCTTTGACAATACATACATTAATGCTGGGCTAGTTGACACATTTTTTGTCATTGACAACACACTAGATTTAATCTGAAACAGGAATACCTGATATTTCGCTGAGCTATTTTTGGGATATTTCATTTCCTGCATTCATTTCATTCAACTTCAACACAGATATTTTGAAATCATCAAAAGACAGAGATCTATGTCATATTATGATGTGGAGTTGATTTACTTGATTTGTAATCTTCCTGTGGGAAAATTAAACAGAGGATGTAAAAAACAGTGTGTTGCACTAAACCAGCCAACTGATTTTTGTTTCACAAGTTTATGATCTGCTGTGTCCTACATATAAAGAAATAAAATGCGTATAATAGGTATTTGTCTTTAGAAACAGCAAGACAAACAAGATATGTTTGGTATAAAATTAAACAGGGGTTTATTCTTCTGTTACAGTTACATGAAAACAAACAGCTGTAGGCTGAGAGTTTGAAAACAGTTAATATGTGGTATAACATATAAACCCCTAGGAAAAAACATAGGAAAAAACCTACAAAATATGTAATGTGACATAGTATACGTAATGTGACATAGTAATTATAAACATTGTGGCAGCATGTAAATAGCCATATATAAATAGCCAGGTAACATGTCACATGACTCAAAGAGAATATATAAGTATTTATTTAATTTGGATGGAGTAAGGGGTGGTGGTGGGATTTCGTATAATATTATATATTTAATTGACGAACCTGTTATGTTGACTGTACTAAAAGGTTGAGAATTCAATATTTTTATTACTGAGCAGGAATTGCATTTTTTTTTTTTTGCATATGGGGCAGCTGGTTTTTTTTTTCTTTTTAATTAGATCATTTGGTCACTAGTGGGCAAGCTGCCTGGTGTGCATTGTCCCATGTTTCAGGGTGCTTGGTGTGACATCCAAACCTGAGTCAGAATGTCCGAATGTCGCCATTTTGATTTCAGTTCATTACTCTCTCATAATAAGAGTAGTAATAGTAACGAAATAACTGACCCTACTGATATTACACTTTAACAGAAATGCTGTTAATAAATACTATGTCATTTAACTGAGACTCGTCTGCATTTCAGTACAGAAGCTTGATGGAGTATTTTGGCTGTGGCTTTCAAGAGACAGCTGTGGCTTAATTGTTTGGTTTTTCAGTGTTCGAAATCAAATATTTAGGAAGTCGTCTGGCTCAGTATAGCTTGTAAAAGGCTAAACATAAGAAATGAGTAGCAGTGGAATTTATGTGGTATAACAGTAGTCCAGTTTTATATACTTTTATTGGTGAGTGCATATTTGAGACTTCAAATTCAGCTAAATGGTTGAAGTCAGGAGAGGGGAAAAGTTAGATTGTGTGATTTACTGTGAACGCAAGAAAAGGGACAAAATTCCGGTTTTTATGTAGTTTATTCCGCATGTAATGAGCCTTGGTTGATGTCACTGCTGAGATGAATGCAGCAATCAGTTGAGAGATATTTGCCTAAGTAATCGAGATTTAAATTTTAGTCTTTCAATCTGTAAAGTGCTGCTGGATCTATCCCAAGCCAGTACTTCGCTCTTTTTGTACCTTATTAGCCTGACCTAATAAATGTCACTATGCAGAAGCCTAACACAACTTCCTGTACCTCAGATATTGGATTATGTTGGAATTATATTGCCTGACTGGTTTATGTATAGGACATACACAAATTACTTCCTATAACGGTAACTTTATGCAAAATGTGAAATGTGTATGTAATTGTATTGTCTCCAGTACCTTAAACTCTGGATTCTGTTCAGTGTAATGCTCATAGGACCTACTTAGAATCTGTATATGGAATGAACTATATTCAATTATTAAGTATATTCCCTATATATTTATACTTTATAAAATTCTGGTAACTAATTTTTCTGACATTTGGAGAAGAAGGGATTGCAAAGATCACAATCATTGTAATGTATCTATCTATACATTTAGAGCTGGTTAAAATTGTAGTTTTGACATTTCCAAGGTAATTTTCTCTTGATCTATAGCTTCGTGATATCATATGAATTATCTTTAGAAAAATAACATTGGTAATATTAAATAAGTCTTCTATGGAATAGAGGGATAGAGGATATTATTTCATTAAACGTCTTTTTTCTAGTTCAGATACAATTTATGTTGATTGCTCCTAAGTTTGAATTTAGTCGGTTTTAGCTTTATGTAGCCAGCAGCCAACTGAATAATCGACCTATTCAAAATGTTTCCTCGTGTGTGTTGAGTTGTCTGTATAAAAACATGAATCCCTTGCAGAAAGCTTTGTCACTGTCCATGGCCAGATCACGACGCGCAGTACACAATTTGATACTTGTATGGTGACAACTGTCTATTGTCGCACATTCGTAATACTAATGTATTACTGCATGTTTATTCAATAGATGGTCAATTTGTGGTCAATTTGCATCTGTGGTCTGCATAACAAATACAATACTTGAGTATTAACCAACGTCAGAATGATGCTGTTTTCGTTATAGCTATCAGTTAATCTTTATTTCTTAGCTCGTATATTGGGACAGTAAATGTGTAGTTTGCTTTTTACCACCAATGACTCACAGTTCACCGTTTTCCAACACTGTTGTTTGTCACACTACATTGCTGGTCTTGGAACATGTGCACTTATACATAGTACATAGTGATATTACAAATCAAATGCAGTTACATCGATTGGATTAGTCAGTGCAACTGGACTGGAGTAACTGGCAGTTGGCCAGGCAGTAACCAGATAACGTTACATATAATGGATAGGTCTCCAGACATCCCCCGTACACAACGCACGTGGTGCACTTCTAATTGCCTCAAATGCCAAAGCATTGCTCTGTTACATTATCATAGGGCACTGGTGTGAGGGGATTACAGCCAACCTCGAAGATACTGTTTCCCAGAGGATGCGCCAATATGGGGGACAACGATGCAGGAATGTGTCGCAACTTGTTTTGAGACCGCTCAATTGAGGAAAGGGGATTTTGATATTTGTGCGACATGAATCGCACGAGGGGAAAGTCCCCGAAGTTTACCTTTACACTAAACTATGTATGAGAGGATCATTGTACCAATGTATTCATTGTTTTAATGCTACTAAGCCTAGTCAACTTATATGGCTAGCAGTCAGAGGCAGACATAATGATGAGATGATAAGTCTTTAAGTCCACATCAGGTTACAAGTTTATCTCATGGGTGGTAAGGTGATGTTCTATCTGGGGTGACGTGGAGGAGTGGAGGGTCACCAACTTATTAGTGTTAATTAGGGCTCCTCAAAAGCGACAATTTTTTTTGTCAAGTTGGGGCCCATCCCCATGCTCTACCTCCCCTCTTTTTTCTTTTTTTCTTGATGATAATGATATGTTAATGATGGTGATAAAATCAAGTTCTGAAAGTTCTTTTACTTTCCCCATCATAGACACGGAGTACAAGGCCCCCTTTAATTTAATAAATCATGCTACCATTATCCAGCTGCACTGCCGGGGATCGAACCCAGGACCTTCGGCAGAGCCGGGCTGTGCACTAACAAACCAATGCCTTAACCACTAAGCCACAGATTACAAACTTTAACCTGTATTGTAATAAGTTTCTGTTACAAGTATTCAAATCCAATTCATAGGATTTTGCTGTCCCAAACAGTATCCCACACTGGAACCAATAACAGGTATTTTAGTATTAAACATGCATACCATTGCATGGACCTCGTGCAAGTAAACACATTGCATGTTCTGGTTTCTGGTTTTCGGACTCTTGGTGTGTAACAGTTCTGAACGCTGCTAGGCTTTTCTTTCCTTTGTCAGAGTTGCCAGATGCAATGGAGCACCATTAACCATGCTTGGATTCTATCAGCTCTCTAATCAGCTGAGTGTCAGTCTGTGTGTGTCAGTCTGTGTGTCAGGCTGTGAGTCTGTCTGTGGCACTTGCAATGGTTACCATTCGTGACTCTTCGGGGGTCCTTCAGTAATTCCTAGAGTCATTCCTGGGTCCTTCACTAACATGTCACTCAAGTGCTCGGTTATTGAGCTTTTTTACCTTCATTATCGTCCATATGAGAAGATAAGGAGAAATTGCGTTTGCTTTGCACTTAAACTATGCTGTGACTCATGCTAAATTTTTGATCTTTGAAAGGCAAACTACTGGTCAAGTGCTTTGCCTCACTATGTTTGGAAGTTATGAGTACTTAAGAGACCAGTTTATTGCAAGATGCACAGAAACTTCCCACTATGGCATGCAAGAAAATGCAAAACTGCCTACTTGAGTGCATGTTTTTATGTTCCTTATGATGGAATTGCTGACGCCGACAGACGTCAATATATGAATTCTGCTTCAGGAAATCCCTCATGCATGTAATATACATTTGGATTCATTCCATGTTAATTATGTGCATGGTTTGGCTCTACTACGAAAGTGGTGTTTGGGATGCAGTTGTTTACGGCTTGTAGGGTTTTATCTAAGTTTTTGTATGACTCATTAGTTTGTGGGGCAGCTTTGGGGACCATGATTATCAGTGTGGCTCAGGTGTCCCTCTGACCAGGGTCATTGCCATCAAATGCTTTGGCCCTCATTGTCTCTGGCCGTTTGACATAAAAAAGAATCTCCACCAACGTTTCATGGCTTTGCTTTAACCAAAGAAAAAAGAAAGGAAAGAAAAATCTGGCGTGCTGCAATGTAAAACACACAAGAATGTAGTCTGCGCAGTTCTGATCTGTCTTTTTACCCTTCTTAGGAAAAATACCTTAGTTTAGGAAGGCCCTTTTTTGTTCTGACATATTTTTAGTTTGGAAAGCTAGAATATGGATTTACGCTTGTTCATATATGGTTTTATTGTGCAACTGCCCTTTTCTGAATAATACTAAAAATGCTTTTCCAACAATGAAACACGAATGCCTGTAGCACTTACATGTGTACATGAATAGTGATACATGCTATTACTCCAAATAGAATCTGTGGTTTTGAAATATATGTGCTTATATTGTGATGGCAGGTAATACAATGTACCATGCTATATACAAGTGGGACACGAATCGTGTGCAATGTTATGATGATGCTTCTAGAATGTGGACTCATGACTTGTATTTTTTTGTATTCAACATACAAACCGTGTTAAAGCTCTCTGGTGTATGTGTAATTGAATCATTGTTTCTTCAAAACTGCCTTTTATACTAATTTTCCCAAAATACAAGCTGTGGCATTTTAGCCAAAGAGTTAACCAATAAATATTTGATAGGCTCATAATAATATTAGTGCTTTTGGTTGTGTGTAATATATTTTTGGATTCATTTGTCTTCTAATATGTTCTATGAACAGCCTTAGGCATTTGGGGACATTTATGGTTGAATATAGATCATGGACAACAGGTCATATAGATGATGACTGCGCAGTTGATGCTCTGATGGTATGCAGCTTCATATGCCAATGCTGATGGTTAAGGTGCTTAATTTAGGACATGGTGTGTTATTACTCCTAATAAAGGCTGATGTTGCTTCTTCTGTGTATTCAAGATGTATAATTCTGTAAGCTGTGTCTTCTAGTATGTTCTCTGCATTTGACTTCATCTGGAATAGATTCTTAATTCGTGCAAAAACCAAATTAAAGCTGAACTGGCGCCGAATTCCATCTTGCTATCAAGTGGTCCTGTGCTTATAGTAACAACATTGTGTGAGGTGGTCAAAGAAGCGTCTTTAAAGCCTGGTGGGAAAGTACAGTGCAAAGCTAGTTGCATCACTTGCATGGCATATTTATGTCGATTGCATAAGTAGTGCAAAATGTAGGAAGACTAGACACTTCCTTTGAAGTGGGATGTTATTTGTCTGTGTGGTTGGTTCAAGGCATTGTACCGTGAGGGTATTGTGTGGTATGAAGTTTTTTGAGAAGTGCGATGCAGTGACACCAGTTCCTCCCGTAAAAACAAGGAAGTGGCCTTTCCATTGAGGAAGAACATTCGACCTCATAATCGAAGCCATTGTTGCTTATTCTCAGGAGTAAATGTGAAACGTATGATGGTTCATTCATGAACTTTTCCTCTGACGCTTCTTTGACGTCAGGGTGCCGTAAGAGTGACGTCACGGACCAGAACGTAGTGTTGACGTTTGTTGTCGTGAGGAAAATGAGCATTCAGCAAAGAGGCTGAACACCTGTTGAGCAGGAAGCGTGTGCTGGTCGGCCGGTGGGTGCAGCAGTGTTGGAGGAGAGGCAGACCGCAACATTCGTTGATAAATCCACGTCGGTCGGCGGCCATCAAGTGGCGCCAATCTTGGTTTGCGGTTTTCTCAAAGCGTTTCCCGTCTTTTTTGGCCATGCATCTTCTCTTGTTTGCAGCTAGGCGCCATTTTTAGGCACGCTGTGGTTGCCGCCATTTAGCCCGCCAGTCTCATTTGCAGCAGACGATTTAGGTTTTTTGGAGCAATCATGCGCGGGACCCGATTCCCAATCAAATGCATCTGTTTCATCTTGCCATCACTCCTTCTTAATGGTCAAGGCAACTTGCACGTCTTCCTCTCTCTCTCTCTTTCCTTCTTTTTTCGCATTTTCCTTTTGTTGAAGTTAAGAACACTCTGCGATCGCTCTCTGAACTCTTTTTGCTCTGAAGGAGTGCGTCTTCGTTTCGTCTTCGGTTCGTCCTTCTTCAATCTTTCTGCTCATCTGCTTTTTAAGTAGGCGACATTTAGAAGATATTAACAAGACAATGACATCCAAACCAAGAGGTCATTATCAACTCCAGTTACAGTAAAGTGCGTTTGAAAACGTTGAGCATTCTGTCTGACATGACATAGCAACCAAAGTTAAACTACTTTTAGTTTTCTGGCAGTTAACAGTTAGCTCATATCATCTATCCTTACAGTGGATTGCAATGAAGTGTAGCCAGCCACTTGACAAAGTCTCCTGGTGATGTCACAGTTTACCATGCTTGAGTGGTTTCCAATCAAGCCCACAAATAAAAATGGCCTTAATCTTTGGTCTCAATTACAGCTAGTCAGTTGTGTTTTGACTAGTAAATCCTTGGGTGAGCATGATCACCTACTTTGCAACAGAACTCAATACATTGCAAATAAATTCAGGTCAATGTGGTTTAAAATCTTATCGTCACTCATGACTGATTGTAAAATTTGTATTGCGTAACTTTGCTCATTAAAATGATAGTTGACTGGCAATCCACCAGCTCATTTAAAGCAGCAGATTAAGATAGTTTTAACCTATTATGGAGCCACTCATGCATGCAAAATTGTGACCTAGCTGCCACACTTGGAATTGGAGTGATATGGCCTGTTGACTACTCTTCAATGCAATCAGCTGTGATCCCATGCCTTGTAGCAGTCAACAGTATTTCGGTGTTGTTTCAAGTTGATAGTCCTTTTGAAATTGTTGAATATTCCCTTTTCGTCTGAGTGCGATATTGTTAATAATTTGTTATCATCTTAAAGCTCTCGTTGGAGGAAATGAAATCAAAATTGCGATCTGCAATTAGTCCCATTAATCATTAGTATTAGATTTTAAATTGTGGATAGCTTATTTCTTGACTGCCAAAATAAGCTCCCTTCTACGTTCTGACAATTGCTATTTCCATATACAACCACACAGTCTACATACAGTATATATACTCATTTGGAGCCGGGTATGGAAATGCATATTTGAGGTGTCAGAAATATGACGTGCAAATGCCAAAGTGTATAAGGCTTAATTGCCTTATTAATTTCGGTCCTGAAGCCTTTGTTTCTGAGTTAGCGAGGGGGAGCATCCCATTGTATACATACTTCAGGGAGTGGAGAGGAGGGCCTGACGTCTTCCTACAAATCTCTGCTTCTGCTCTTCAAGGCGTGACGTTCATGAATGCATGAATATTAATGCTCATTACGCATGCGCATTTCTATTCTTGAATGTCATGAAAACCATCAACAACCTGACCAGAATGTCGTTAATCCTGTGAGTGGTACTGACGCTGTTCTTGTGAAGTGGGGAGACAAAAGATTATGGGGGAATTTATGGGACACTAATCTGCTACATGACACTGAAAGCAGGTACTGTACACCGTGGCGAGTACTGTATAGGTCTACACTGCGCAAACCTTTCTCGATATCGCAGACCAAACGAGTGATGGATTGCCAGTTGCAGGACAAACTGTATCGCTTTGGTATCAAATAAATGACTGCTGACTCTTGACTGATGTGACTGGTGATTCTTTGCGTGTTAGTGTTGCCCTCTGCTCAGTGTGCTGTCACGCTGAGCTATTAAGACCCGCCATTTTGATGAGGCGGAAGTGTGTATCCAATAAAGCCTGAATGGTAAGAGGATAAGTGGCGAAATATAGTGTGGGTATTTCGGGCAATGAGCCACCCATGAGGTTGTGTCTCTCCGTCGCCTTTTAATACCTGGCTGCGAATATTTAGTGTCAGCCTGGCAAATCGAGGTTGTCATCTAGCGCCGTTTTCTAATGGAAATATAATGGATGTGCCAGACACTTGTTGGTTTTCCTGCCTTTATTCAATTAGTGAGCAGGACTGCATGACAACCTGTGTATAATAATCACTCTTGCTTCCTAGCTGCTTGTAGGCCTATACGGGCTATTGCTGCACAGTCTGATTCCCTATTTCCCTGTGGACCTTAGGCTGCTATGTACATTACTTTTTTGGTTAGAAGCCACCTTTGGTATACAACTGAAGCGTTTTGGCCTGCTCTTGTTTTTGTCTTGTTTTGCAAGGCCTGAAATGTCTTTCTCTGAAAAAACTCTCCATACCAAAGCTGCCTTAAGTTTCAAGCCAAAGAACCAGGTTGACCAGTGTTTTGAAAGACAGAAACCATATAAGGCTTATTCGGCTACTCACGTAACGTCTAATTTGCATAACGCTGATGACGTCACGCTTGTCCGAAGCCTTATCAGGTGGAGGTAGGTAGGTACAAGATGATTTAAGCTGCGAATATTTAGTAATTAACTTTTTAGCAATGTCTCTTTTATGGGCGTGCAAGAAATGTTAAAAGGAAGTGATGTATGATGTTTCGAAATGGCTTTAGCTTCTTGACAGTCCCAGAATCATTTTCATGAGTGAGACTGAGAATTTATTCCAATGTTATTGCCGACATTCTTTTTAGCTTCCGCTGTAAAGTGTCAGAAGTAGACAGTGGAAGAGTAAAGAAGAGTAAAGAAGCCATATGTTCCAGGAAAAAAAGGCATTATTCATTTTAAAGTGTGAAGAAAAAGACATAAGGAAAATGTATCGCTTGTGTTAATGAATACGCATTGCGCTAGTGTAATTATGAACAAACAAGTAACTTGAGACACTTGAACTGAACTAACTTGCAGAAGCATACGTATGGAAGGAATAAGAAGAAAAAGTGTAGTAGGTGTCTCATTATGCTACGATCCATCAAGACATATAGTCAGAATCAAGTGTAAGTCTATATGCAATTGTATGCGCCTTTAGAGTACCCTACAGATTAATAAAAAAAAGGCGTTAAAGTTGCTTATGACGCAAAAATACAGTAAAACAGGCGTCCGTTGCAGCCGTGAAGTTATAAATAAGGATTGAAAACGTTTAACTTCAATTTTATCTAGATATTGAGTGGTGTCCAAAATATCATATCACTGGTTAAAAATATTTAAAAGCCCCTCCTATCCTCAGTGCATGGACGTAGAGACCATCCCCAGTGGAAGCCTCTATCAGATTTTTCTTGACATTTCCACATTTCTGTGGGGGAGGATGGGAGGTATTTGGGTAGACGATTCCGCCATCGCATGTTTTTCAATTATCTTTCTGAATGGGGTGGAGGGTGAGAAGAGCAATTGAAAACAATAAGATCAGAGTAATTTTTCATTAGAGAATAAAAAAAATCTTATTGGAGAAATAACTGGAAAAATACACTGTTATTGCAAGTGATGCATTCTGTTTCCAGTCCACCTGATGGTATGTATATTGAGAGACACCACAATGTTAGTGTAGGTGAGTTTCCTGCTCCAAATAAGACCCAGATGACGAGATTCATTAACCAGCGGAACTGAACCAGCTACTGACCATGTCGTTGACTTTTTGATGACAAGAGACATGTGGAAACAGTGTTTGGCTCTAATGGCTCCACTGGCACATCAGCCCTCAATGGCTAATTGACTTGTGTGTATTGCACCCTATGGCTAAGTTACTTGCACATGGCAGTGTGGTGGATTTCAGGCAACAGCGGATTGCCACTGTAACGTGTGGTGCTACTGGTGGAGAAGTTAACCTGTGATATTACAGGTACATGTATAGATGTTGCTGATTATAGACCACACTCTGTTGTCGACATTATGTGTAGTAGATAGCTGAATGAGAAATATGATTAGCCAATGAATCATGGACTTCCATTGGTTAAGGCAGACCTCAACCAATAAGAGTTCTGAATTCACATGACATCATCTGGCGTTTAGTTCTAAGTCTATGAGATTGGTTTCCAAGTCAATGAAATTGGCTGAAAAAATAGTCGAGTCTATGGTCTTTTTACTTCTGGGAACTGTGGACGTTGCAAATGCCTTGATTTTGCGATAGCTTGAAACCTTTATATGATCTACATAAAGGACCTTTTTTATCTTGGTGAACTACCTGTTCTTTTGCTGATCTCTTCCTTGTCCATTTCATTATCTCTCCCACACCTGACAGTCTTTCAAAGAGGTCAGCAAGTAATCCTCCAGTGAACCTTCTTTACTTCAGCCACTGACTCCTGACTCAAGAGTAGCTGACCACTGACCAAAAAGCCAGGCCAACCAGATGACCAGGTGACCAGGCTCTTGATGTTGCTCTTACGTAATTTGGTCATGTCCTGTCTGGCAGACACTAGCTCAGTGTGGGAGGACGTCTGTAGCAGTGACCCTGTGATCTATGGCCAAGGACTCTCAGCATCCCACCTCTCTTTTTGTTTCTTTTGAGACAGACATGTGTCATCAGTAAGTGTCCGTCGGAAATTCCAGCAGCATAAACTATACTGACTATCCATCAGTCATAAGTGAATTTATGTAATATTGCTTTCTTTAATTTCATTTTAAGAGGTTTGGTCTGTGAGTTGATATGATATATTAATAAATTTGTTGTCTATGTGATAGATAAATTTCATTGTCTATGAATTTATGTGATAGATAGGTAAAAGTCTTCCGCTTTAATTGAATGTAGGATTTAAAACTCGATAGAGATCAAAGCCCTGGTGTCCAGCAACAGTTAAAAGGAAGATCCATTCTCTTGATTGCAATATATATTATATGTAGAACGATACATCATGTGCCAGTGAAATGTGTACTCATTGTCAAGAAATCTCACATGTGGAACACAACAAGACAAAACCATTAAGAAACGAAGGAACAAGGATATCCAAGACTGCCTGCATTTAATGTACCAAAGAACCTTAGTCAGAAATTACGTTAAAGACATATCTATGTGGGGGATCATTTAGATCGTTATCCAGGTTTAATTAGCAGTACGAGAGTCGTTGTATTGTATGGGATATTGATATGTACACAGAGGAACTGCTGTGTGGGATGTGAATGATGGCTTTTTGCAGAATTGGTGCATCTGTAATATTTACCTCTCATTCTGCTAAAAGACTTTGGTCCATGTGTAAATAACAATATTCAGCCATTGCTGAATCACGAACATGTGGCTTTGTGTACAAAGTTTTTGCCTAACGTGAGTGTACATTTTTTGCACCGATATTCTATTTAGCATAGCGCAACAAAGAATTATCCACTTTGTTAATAGGTCTCATGCATGTCAGCAATGATCTCCTTGTAACTTTTCACGGTGACTTGTGCAATTGCTCTGTCCTCAAACACTTTCTATGCGCTTATGCATTATTGATAGACTTAAAACGGAACCCTTTTCAGGAATATACATCGAGCGTGTCGTGTCTGAATGAGTTTAGTGGCATTAGTCACTAGGAGCATTCTAGTATTGTTAGGTGATTTACGGAAATGTTCTTCATAAGTTATGTTTAGGTTTGTTTAATGTGTATAGTGCATACGTTAGCTTTATTATGAGTTACTATGAAGCTTGATCTTTGTCACCTGGGGGACGGTCTTATCTCGCAATTCAGTAAATCGGCCTGAGAGACTATATGTACGAGTATCTATCTGTCCCATGGTATTACAAGGAACCGCCACATATCTGTCTGTCTGTCTAGCTGTCAGTCTGTCAGTCTGTCAGTCCGTTAGTCCCCATATAAAGCTAGAATGACTGAATTGGATGAGCTTAATTGTCCTAATTGAGGAAATTTGATTTGTATGGTACCTGAAGCACTTGACAACTGTGAGTACATGGTCTAAAAATCAAGTTTTTATTAATTCGCCGTTTTGTTGAGCCTTTCGTGAATATGAATATGCCATGGCATTTGATCTTTCGCCATTATGGACCTTGAAAGACCAACGGGGTAATTGTAAGATTACACTTCAATGGCATCACCTTCTTGCCCTTCCTGCATGTGTGGGTTAATGCTGTCTGAATGCAGTCTGAATGCATGAATAACCATTATTTTTGTCTGTTGCGTGAAGATAATGATAGATACTGCTTGATTTGTGAAAGCGGGGTTATATTAGGACTCCTTCCGCTGCCTCCTGCAGTGTACATGGATATACAGGAAGCTTCTACATGACTCCGTGGCAGCACACCAAACCATTATGTCAGGATCTCTGCATTATCTTGTGTGCATGTGATCCCCACTAGCACTCCCCTTCCCACACATGATATTCTACTCTCGTGTGTAAACAGAATGTAGGTAGCAACACTTACCCTTGGTTATTAAGGTAACATCTCATGCACTTCTTTAGTCTTCAGTGGTACTTCGCCTGATGTAGGGCTTTCTTTACTGGAATATGTATCATAAAGATTTTTTTTTCACAAAGGTCGATTAACAACAGTCTACACGAAAGTGACACTGGCCCAGTTAATCTTGCTGGCTAAGCCAAAAATTATCTCGCTCACCTTCTTTGATATTTATATTTTGAATTTAAAAATTAGTTCGGTAAGCAGGAACAGCGATGGGAGGTCTATTGTGGCCAGTGGACAGTGGTGGGTGTTCTGAAGTTATTCTGCATTAATTGCTTCTCCCTGGGCTCATGGTTATTTAGCCTGATTGCTTATTATAGTTTAAGACAGGGAAGCCTGGCCAGTCACACAAGGGTAGACATAGACAGTTGCCAGCCTCATTGGTAACGGATGCTGTATTTAATTATTTAGACGGCCGGGTGGTCAAGTGTCACAGTATATATTTGAGGCATACACGTTCGTTTAGTTACTGCTTGTTTTAAAAGGTTTATTGCATAGACCCTGTCTACGTGTAGGCTGCTTGATTATTTTGCGAGTCTACCAAAACTCGCATGGACTGTATTAACGTTATCGCAAAAAAAATAGTCCTTTGTTTACCGCTCTAGATTGCTTTGCAAAGACGATATAATATCCTTATTTCGGCAAATTTGTATGCCTTATATGGAATTGAACAACATTGAATCGGGGACCATAGGTCAAATGTGCCTGGGTTAGACCCTTAAACCAAATTGGCAAACGTTCGGCGAACCTGAAACGTCTCCAAGCTGAGGCATTGCCCTAGAAATGCCACATTGCTATTATTTTTATTTTTGGATGACATCTGTAATATTATAGTATATATTTCAGAGAATTACAATGCGGCTAGTTATGCTGATCCTTTTACCAATGTTATTGCAAGAATTTCTCCTATAGTATTTAAAGGTATTTTTAACCCCTGCAATGTCATGTTATTCTTTAATTTTTCGTAGTTTATATGAAATATTAGAAAGCTAATTGGCTTGAGTATGGATTTCTTATTTGGATAACTCCCAGTCTCATTTGGGTAGTCCGACAAGCTGCCTCACGACGGGAATCCATTGAAAATACCGCATTCTTGTATCATTTCTGTTCTGCATTTACATTTATCAGATAATTTTAAAGTCAACACCGGTCAAAAGACCTCAAACAATAAGTTTCTAGTTAAATCAGAGCAACAAGCAAACAAATTGATTTATTAGGTGCGACAAGT
Source organism: Alitta virens (assembly GCA_932294295.1). Lineage (NCBI taxonomy): Eukaryota > Metazoa > Annelida > Polychaeta > Phyllodocida > Nereididae > Alitta > Alitta virens. Next base: position 51,226,043 of record OW028573.1, read on the forward strand.
TTATTGTCGGCACATATCGGCGTGCTTGCAAATGACAGTAATGTTTCGGTCTATCAATTGTGGATGACATATAATCATGTCTCTTTTTATAATTAGTTGATGAATAACGATTGTTCAATTTTCCTCATTTCAGATGAAACTGATAAATGTAATGCGAAGCAGTTATGCATGGGATATGTACAGAAAAAAGATGTTACATTGTCATTTTACAATCGGATAACTCTAATGTACTAATACTTTTTTACAAGCGATTACTTGATATTTTTGTGCTCACAATTGCCATAGCAGCTCTAGCAAACCATTTGAAAAAATCCGCTCTGCATTGGCGAGGATTCACTGGGCTTTGCAGTGCTCGAAATTAATGCTGAGGGGATCACTGGTAGTTTGTAGTGACTGGCAACTCATGGAGAATGTGAAACTGGTGAACTCAGCCCAGCGCAGGTTGCTTGCCTCCCAAATGCAAAACAATGACGCCACCAAGCGGATTCAATTACTCGATTGATATGTCAAGTGCTGCACTGGCGGCTATTCTTTGCTGGTTGGTCAACTGCATGGCCGGATACATAATTGCATTAGAGCTATGCACAGTGTGCACTGGTCATTGAGTGTGGTCTCAGACAATTGCCAGACCACTGACAGATTTTGATGTCCTGTATATTGTGTTTATGGGCACTTGTGGACTGTATGATTGCAAAAACAGAGACTCAGAAACAAATGCGGGTTTGGCAAGAGAGGCCAGTCTGGACCCTCTACAAGAGAGAAGTGATGGCTGACAAAATTGATGGCAACCTACCCAGCTGAGGGGTCCCTGCAATAGACTCCGTGACAGGCGCCTGACAAAATGCGCTCCCTACAAGACGTGCAGGAGTGGGCGACCCGTGTGGTCCCATTAACTCAATTGCTCTATGTGTTCTGCTGCCCTTGTCATTTTTCATGGCTCCTACTTGCCCCGTTGTCATGATATGGGATCCGGTGACCTGCCCCCTGTTTCCTCTTTTGCTTCATGACATTTATCATATGACGGTGTTTTCACTGTCTGTCACTTTCCTGGCGTTTTGTTATTTTTGCTCATTGACATCATAAGTCACCCAACTGTATATCTATGCACTGCCTGTCAAGTGCCATTGCTGTTAAATGCCATGCTTGCGAGGCAAATTGATAAGCTTCACCGCTGCTGAATTGTGTTGATGTTTATGTGTGGTAATTTTAAATGGTTTTAATGATCATTAGTAACACATAGATGTGGTAAAGATATATTTAAGCTGATACCTATGGGCTAAATCCATGTTCTTCGTTGCTGCAATGTCATTTGATACCACACTGCATAGCTGCGGTGGGCGGTTTTAGCTATTGGTGTTCCCTGTTGCTCTGGCTGCTGATTTTCTGACCATAAAACCAGAGATTGTATGACTTCACACTGATTAAACTTCCAGCGCTTGGTCATCAGTATCATCTGGGGTTCTATTTCAGTGCATGGAATCCGTTCCTCAATAGAAACGAGATTAAAATTTGTATTCTCCCTGTTCAACGTATAATTTTAACTTACTTCAACTTACTCGATATCATTGCAAATGCTAATAAATATTCCCGCGATTGATTGCTTCCCTCAGCAAATAAATGTCCTGGGACTAACTGTTTGCCTTGATGGCACTGATGGATTACTTGTCTTGTTTGCTAAGAATGATGAAATACTGTTATTACATGTGTAAGCCCAAAACCTCCAACCTGAGTTAGATCCCCCCCCCCCCGCCCCATATATGTTTTGGTTTTTGGCACTTTAACAAGATGTGTCTCATTCTGTTTTTGACAGGTTTCTGATATCATATTCGCAATATCAATATCTGCTTATAGAATTCAGTAAGTAAGCTGTGCAAGACTTATCTTATGTAGATAACAAATAATTCAAACAAGATCGAAAGTTTTTGCTCCATTGAAAGTTTAATTTTTTTTTATCTTAGCAGTACTTGCACAGCTGTACTAGTAGTAGGCTTGTTCTGTCTCAGACCTAGTATTTTCATTAATCAGCACAATTCCTTTGTTAGCTAAATTTGTAAGAGTATCAAGTTTTCTGGTAAATTAATAATTTTTGGTTTAATGTAAATTTGCGATTTTCTGTAAGTGTGGTAGTATCAGGTAACATGGTGATTAAGCCATGTTGTAAAACACAAATCATAAATAATGAGGTTTACATGCACGTTTCAGTTTCGTATTTCCCAAAAATAACCCTAAGCAGCTGTGGCGGCTGATCTGGCTGAATATTGACATTGCCAGGTAAAATGTGTCTATTTGCAAACGTTGTCTGTATTATTACATAAGTTAAACCGAGGATAATCATGAAATGATCAAAAAGCCAGTGCTAGACATGTGCTATACCTTTTTTACCAGTGAAGCTATCATGCTGAAATAGGCTGCAAGTAGTAGCATTGTGCACTCCTAGAAGTAATTCGGTAAAGCTGATTAAAAGGTGCATATAGTACAAGTTTCATATTTTCTATTTGGCATGTGTATGTCCTCCATATGATGTATTTTGTCGAGCTTTAGACTTAAACGGGTCTTCCTTTAATATCCTATGAACACTGATGAGAGCATTTTTAGGTATTGTCAGACATTTAAAGGTTTTCCAGAATGATGTTTGAATGTAGTCGATTGCTTCGTAACTCTTAATTGAATTCCAGTGCATTGCTGGAGGCATTTTTGTAGTCTGGAACCTGGAGCACAACACAGGCCTGTCAGGTCTAATTGAGGTCCATGGGGCCCTCTCTTTGTCATTTCATTCTCTGCTTTTCATATTTCTTTGCAACTAAACCGTGTGGAACTTCCATGGCGTTTGCCGGTCTTCCATTTGGAGAATCAGTATGGTTTCAAGAGTCTGGCCTGGGTTATTTTCGGCCCCCACTGAAGGGATTGTCATTGTTGCTTGGATGGGTAGCCAGTCTGGAGTGTAGCACATCTTATTGTTGTCAAAATAACTGAATTAAAATTCTCGATATATCAACATCATTCTGAAATCCTTACATATTTTGTTACTGCTATACCAACAACCTGTATCTCATTTCTGGTTGACTAAACACAAACTTTTATTTTCACACATTGTGCTTTTGTGTTATGCTGTATTAGTAGGGAATTTAGTTGCATAAACATAACAACTTTCTACGGAGCCCCTAATAGGACATTGGTTTTTTTTTTTTTTTACAAATTGAGGGAACGAATTATAAATTGAGGGAACGATTTATAAGTCGTGGGAACGATTTATAACTCGAGGGAACGATTTGTAAGTCATGGGAACGATTTATAAGTTGTGGGAACGATTTACAACTTGAGGGAACAATTTCCTTTTGTGGAGAATCCAAACCTGACAATATCCTTCTTAAATGGCGATCACCTATAAATATATCATGGCAAGTTCCTAAAGTCTCTAATATCTCTTTGTGGGTAAGGCCACACTGAAAATATGTAATGATTATATCGTCCCTATTCATTCTACAATCTTACAAATCATTGCCTCCACATAAAAATCATTCCCTCAATTTATAAATTGTTCCCTCAATTTACAAATTGTTCCCTCAATTCATAAATCGTTCCCTCAATTTACAAATCGTTCCCTCAATTCATAAATCGTTCCCTCAATTTATAATTCGTTCCCTCAATTTGTAAAAAAAAAAAAAAACCAATGTCCTATTAGGGGCTCCGTAACTTTCAGTGATGGGATCAAATAAAAAATAATTATGCAAATATTGTTGGCGGAGATACGAGTGTTAGGTATGAAAACTCCTGTATATCGTAAATTTTCAGGATGGTAGAGTCAGAGTCAGAATAGCATTTATTTACACACAAATACACGCAAGCAAACAAAAAAGGTGATCACATCAAAATAAATACATAAGTGGGAGGCGACACCCCAATGACAATTACATGTCGCTATAGGGGTGCCACCTGATAAGGTTGGTACTTTCTTGGTACGGATGTTGGTACTATCGTGGGGCGAAAGTTGCAATAGTTATATATAACATTTCTTTCTCTGTTTTTTAAATGATCTATGTTAAAGTAGCCACATTTTTGTACAGTAATGTCTTGGGTAAATAATTCAATGTCATAAACAGTAGGTCTTGGTGGGCAATAAATGTTTCCAGGTATTAAAATATTATAATTGAATTAATTGATGAATTGCCAGCTAATTTATACATTATTTCAATGAATATTCCATCCCAAGAATCATGGCGCTCATTTACAGATATAACAGATAAAGTAAAATTATCATGAAGATAGGTGGCTACACCACCATGTGCACTGCATGATTTACTTATGTGGATGAGTGTGTAGTCCTCAAGTTGGTGAAGGGCTGTGTCAGACTCTATAGACAACCAGGTTTCCTGTAAACAAATTGCAGAAAGATGTATATTTTATTTTTTAGAGATTCTAGAAAGATTTGAAGTTGGCTTAATTTGGCATACAAAAATTGACAGTTTAAACTTAAGGTAGAGAAAGTTTCATTGTTATCTTTAAGCATTTCTCATTACTGTAATATGGAGATTGATTGAAAATAGTTAGTTCATTGTTATCTTCTGACTGATCACTATATAATAATACCAATTTAAACTCAAAACTTGAAGCCGGTAGCTGATGATAGTGGGGTATGTGCAGGATGCTCCTCCAGTGCTGAGGCTTGCAGAACATGCTTGCTTTGCACAGCAGTTGCATGGATAAAATCAGTTAAAAACTGTGTGGAAGACACTATGACCAACAGTCATGATTTCTACAGTAGCAATTGGGCAAGTAGCAATGATATCATTAAAAATCTACATATGTAAAATATTGTAGGTGGATACACATACTAATTAGCTCATCAAAAAGATGACATAGCAAAATAAGAAAGGGGGAAAACAAAATAGAGAAAGTCTCAAACTTAATCTGCATGAGAAGTTGCTTTATCAGAATAACTAATTATATGAAATCATTAGATGTAGGCCTACAAGAAGTCAAAACAAACATAGTGTTATTATGTTATGTGTAATATAATGGCAGCTTATAGTAATAGCCAAAAAGAAAAACATATGAATATATATATATATATTCATAAGTTATTACAAGAAACCAAAATATAAGTTACAGCCAAATAAACTGCAGAGCAAGAATACATATGTTAGAACTTAGAGGTATAAAGTGATTACAAGGTACTGCTTATTAAGAGAACACACTAAATGTTAAATTTAAGGTAAAACATGCTGACACAAAGATAATTGTCTTTGTGGGACAGTAAACATACAAAGTTCGCAGGCATGCATTATCATGAGGGGGAAAAAAAACAACAAGCAAAAGCACGAAGCAACTAGCATGCATTACTACATAGACTAATAAGGTACAGTAGATTCTTAAAGAAAAAAAATGACAGTATGAATGATTCACGTGCAGTGATCAGCTGTTTTTGCAAACTTCTGATCTTAATGCAAAAAACATGATAATAGACCAAAAACGTTGCGTTTTGAGAGTTTAAACAAGCACATAGAAACCACTGCAGCAAAACACAGTACTGACAACATTCAAGATGATCAAACTTGAACTGTATGACATTTTTATACAAAAAAAATTCCTGTGAAATGCAGATTACAGATCATAGCAACATGACAGAATCAATAATAGAGTCATTTTCAAAAATAATTGATTAATTTGAGCTCATTTGCATTGGTCTGATTTTCATTAAGATATGGCCAAGCTTGTTTTCACCTGGCCAGTCATTAGGTGTCTGCAGTTTAGAGTCATTTGCTTTTATGCAAGGAGGCAATAATGTTGTATAAACGTAGCAGCCATAGCAATACTTCATAGACATTTACAGCTAGTTTCATATAGTACGGTTGAATCTAGACAGCTGTAGCCACCTTTTCCTGGCTGTAGCTATAACTGGCTAAAGCCAGCCGCTTCTGTCCATATAAATATAAACCTTCATAAATCTTAGAAATATATCCAATGTATAGTAAATATGATATGCAATAGACATGCATCTTTACAACAATAAATGAAAATTATGCTTAACTCAATTTACGCAACAAACCGTGCTGCATGTCCTTTTAGATCTGTCTTTGAGTAGCCAGCTATAGCCAGAGAGTTCCGTTTTGTGGAAGGTTGCATTGTATTGCAGAAGTTATCTGGCTTTGTCTAGGTTCAATTTGACGGTTCGTTTGTAATGAAACTAACTGTATATGTACATCCTCACACCATTCTCGAAAATGTAACACGAATTATGTGATTTAGTTGTTGCTGTTCACATGTAATGTACATAGATTAATGTTCCTGATCATTCGTATTTGTGAAGTTGGTTGTCAGCGGTTGATCAAGAATGAAATTACTATCCGCTACATACAACTTAATGGGTTGAGAAGGAATCAATTGTTGAAATTTTTCGTTGAATGGGGTAGCTTACACTCCTAGATTTATGGTTTGTTGTCTTCTCCAATAACCATTCTTCTTAAAAGCGAATAACACTGATCTGCAAATCGTCTTAGTGACCATCAGCATATCAGTTGGCAGTCGGTCTGCACGGAGAAATAGCAGATAATTTTCTTCTCTTTATCGTACAATTTGACAGACAGTATATGTATTTCAATTTGATATCAGGGAAGCATGAATCAATTTTATGTGAATAGTATTAAATCATTTGTTGTATGTTACTATTTGTGGCTCCATACTACAACGTGGGTGGGAGTCTTATCTGTGACAATGAGATTATAGGGTTAATTTTATCTCTTAATGTCACACTTAAGGACCTTAACAACAATTTTATGGAGTGGATTAATTTTGCACTGCGAATGTTAAAGACTTGTATCACGGAAACGAGGGAGTGTCAGTTTTTATTGCCATTTTTTGCTCCTTGGCTGTTGGGTGCTAATATAAAGCCAATGATGTTGCTTGATAGTGTTCACAGGAAAAGTTGAGCATTGCCTGGAAACTGGCGAGGGTGCACAGCCGGCCTGCTTGCTTAACTCCATCAACTCCCAGTGAAAGATGAGGATGCTTTCTAGCTGCTGCTGCTGCTGCTGCTACTGATGTTGCTGATGGTGGCGCATTTGTCTATAGCTCTTACCATTAGGGCGCATTTTGTGCCACAAGCTGTCTGACTCTATAATTGCACCGATAAGGTAGCACACCTCATTCCCCCGGGCCAGTGGCTGTTAGATCCACCCTGGGACTGCTACCCATCCCTGTGGGTCGATGTTGCTTACCTGAGATGTTTTCATGTGTACATTGTCGACACAGCACATCATCTAAAGTACACATGTAAGTAATGCCTCAATGAATCGTACATTCAATCCTACCCTGCAGTTTATAACCTAGGATTCAATGAAATGCCATGCTATTATGATACTAAGCCATTAGGTATGAGCTATGAGAGGGCCAGGATAACCTAATCCTTCTTCTGTTGTGTACTTACGACCCATTTGGATTGGTTTGGTTCGTGACATACCATAGTTTCATACTCCCATGAACAAGATCTGATGCACCGAATGTAGTTTTATTCAGCCCAACTGCGGCGTACCGGCTTTTTACAGTTTGCACGTATTACATCCATTCGTCATATCATGCTGCAATAACATCCTTTACGTGGTTATGAAGAATTTATATTGCATCCATCTTCATTAGAATTTGAATATTTTAATGGCTCATGTCCTCATATGAAATAATAACTCCATACAATGTACGCCATCAATATTCGGCAGATTTGCGTGCTACTTTCATGTAGCGCAATAAAGTTAATAAATTGATTTATATGTAGCTAGGTCCTATAGATCTAGTTTATGTTGCCTAAATTAATATACTGCTTAAAATGCTGATTGTCCCGTGAATTCTGCTTTAATTATCATCTTCTTATTTTCCCTTGCCATCTTACTTCGAATTTGTTTGCTGTGGTGACCTTCATTAGTTTCATTCTGGAAGAAGTGATTAACACCCAACGGATGAGCTTCGAGGATCAAAATTCACCAAAGCTCGCCAACAATATCACCTGCCCAAGGGGAGTAAAATTTGCACTAAGCCTGATATGTCCTTTGAACGGCCGTCATGCGCACGCTTTGGGCAACGTTAATGACGTCATCCGAGACAATACGCCAGATTACGTGGCTCTGTGGTATGTCTTCAAGGCAAGGAGGCAGCCGGATGTTTGTGGAAAGACAGTCCTTGTAAAAATTATTCCTGTTAATCTTGGCAGTTACTTTTCTATCGGGGGGTGGATGGGAATATTAGTTGGTTTGAACACATTATATATTTTTTAGCGATGCTCTGCAGTCAATTTTTGGGGAATCCATCGACTTATGATGTCGAAGTTGTAATCTAATTTCGAATATTTAATTTTTTTCGGAATTTGGAAGCCTTTAGCAGAAAATTGAGGATTCTGGAAGGACCGCATTATGTCTACATCTCGATGTCTCAATGCTACTGGGTCTGAAGCTTAGTCAGCTTATATGACCAGCTTTCAGAGGCAGACGTAATGATGAGATGATAAGGTTTGGAGTCCGCACCATGTTACACATTTACCCCATGGGTGGTGGTTTAACATGCCTCAGCAATGCCACTGAGTACAATGCACCTCCAATTTAACGGCTCATGTGATATACAATTGTCAATTGGTAATTCTTAAGCAAATCAACGGGGGCAGAATAAGGGGTCATTTGTTTCTGGCCCCATCTAGTTGGAAATTCAATCAAACAACAATCATCTCTTTCTTAAATAACTTTATTATATTTTTGATAACGCTTTTAATTTGTTTGCGTGGAAGTTCTCAAATTAACTTTAACTACGCAAACAAAGCTTTCCATTCTAAATTTCACTCAAATCTAAATTGATATTTAAGCATTACAGCAGCTGATTTAAATGATGGAGAGCAGGTAGTTGATCCAATCAAGTCAAGCTGCCCACTCAAGTGGAACCCTGCAGATGCCATAAGACCAACGATCATTATATCTGATCTGTTGTCAACCAATAAAAATGTAATCTTTAAGCTTAATTCACCTAAAACAAAATTAACCGCGTGTACGTAGTTAGTGAAATGGCTTTTAGGGCCTAAAACTCATTTTGAACCACATATTAGTGAAGTTTACGGTCCACTTCTACACTGTATTCTCATATCGTAATTGCTATTTTTATGAAGCATGTGTTGATATTATGTACTTAATGAACCTTTAAAGTGAGATGAAAAAGAAGTAGTGTTAAAATAGATCTACATTTATGTCTATGGAGATAGTTTTATCCATTAATATTAAATCAGTAGTATTTATCATCCCTGTGTCCTGCCTTGATTGTTGTCAGATTTGGCTCTTTCTTTTTTGTGTTTATATATTGCGTAGAGCTAATGCGTTTGGTTGCCAGATAATCAACAATGTAATACTATGTAATATGCAGAGGCTTACTTTTTTGTAGTACTACAGGTAGGCCCTGGCAGTGTTTTCACAACAATTGTGCATTGAATTTTGATCTGTTACGCAGTGCTGGTGGCTATAACCTAAGATGATATGCTGCTGGGCAGAGTCCTGGATAATACCCAACATATTTCTCATCCTCTAAGGATTGTTGTTGAAGCCAAGGTCCCGTATAAGACGCGTCAATCTCCTAATGACCACAGGCCAGATCAGTATGCTGCTGTCTGCTTTCTCGCATTCTCCATTATCATTGACGCGTCCATTTGTCCTGGCCACGTGTGAGCCCCGTCTGGTCAGCTTGACCACGAGCCAGAAAAGCCACCCAGAAGACCAGCTGTCCTTTCTGCAGATTAAGATGTGATTGCCAAATCACCCTGGCCCTCTTTACAAATGTGTGTACGATAGTAGCTATAGTTTGGCATTACAAGTCGCACTCATTCATATGGTGGACATGTTTTTCGCTTTGCTCATGAAAATTAATACACATAATTAACACTGTGACGCCCACAACTGTTATATTGACACCCACAACTGTTATTGGGTGAGTCGAATGCCAATTTATATTGCATACATTACATGCAATGAGTGTGTATGTACTCAGCTTAAATGGTATATTTCTATTCCTAATGTGTTTATTTTACCATTTGAATCATCTGACATGGTGAAATGCTAAGAAGAGTTATGCCGAGAGAAAAGCAAGTGAACATGGCCACTATAAATATCGTGATGTTATTCTGGTACCCCAATAACACTTGGTGCGTGATATGGCCTCCTCGTCCTTCCCATGAGGGTGAAGTATTTCTCCGCTGAGGGGCGCTCTGCTCACTTGTTCCTGTCACCAGCCATTGTTCTTTTTGATGATGAGCGCCACCTGTGCCATTCTTCAATTAACATGGCCAGCATCAGTCTGCCTCCTAAGTGACAAGATGGCTGTGATGTAGGCACTCCAGAGAATGCTCCTCTGCCTCCTGTTTTGTTATATGGCCCATTCATGGCTCTGTTTCTTCTCCCACCATCTCTAAATGTGGCATAATATTTTGCCACAATTCTTCCTCTGTCACTGCTCCTACAAAGGGCTGAAAGATGCCACGAGTCTCACCCTGAATATCTGCCTCTACGTCTTTGTTCATAAAGGTAGTGATCATTCTATATCTTGGCAATGTGTGATAGACCTAACAGTTCAAATAGTAGGGGCTCGTTTTACAATGTATTGCTAATATATTGACTCGAAGGGTTCCGTGCTGTGCAATAACATGGTGTGGAATCAGATAATTTCATCCGCTCTGGGAGTTGGCCGTGTAAGCTGAATAGAGACCTGTATTATTACAATTTTTGTTTTTGTTTTCTGAGGAGTTAACTGGGCACACCTTGAACTCTTTCTTATGTTTCGTTCTCTCGTGACTCACAGCTGTAACAAGAGGTGAATTTCATGGGCACTATAAAAAGCTTAATATATTAATACCTCGTATAAGTAAAACATTTGCAAAAGTAAAACATTTTGAAAAAAAAAAGATAAATTTTAGTGGCTCAGGTGGGCGCAATTTACCTTTAGCCTTTTTAGGGCTGTAGTCTTTTATGATTGAATGAAAATCTATGTTTGTGTACGTCACTCTCTCGAAGTTTAATGATCTGCAGTATATGTTCTATAAAGGAATAACACAGGGTCTGAATAATTGATTTTAAAAGTTTGATTTGCTGAGTTGCTCAAAATTTTGTGAAAAGTTGCCAAAATTAGTTCAGTGTGTTATATTTATATGAATTTTTTTAAAATAATTTCACAGTCACCTACGCCAACTGCATTAGCTCATAAATCCTAATCATGCATACGATATTGCTCTCTTGAGAGTATCGACAAATTGTGTAACATTGTCAAGCAACGTATCTTTAGTAATGGTGTAGCTTATCTATCTTTATGGGTCTCAGTCTTCTCAACAGTTAAATTTTTGTCTTCTGTTAGATTGAATATTAAAGTTTTTTTTGCAAGCAGCTGGGTGCCCTAATGGTTAAGGCATCCGCCAATTCCACAATGGCTAGCTCTGATGAAGGTCCCGGGTTCGAACCCTGGCCCAAGGACTCTTCATGAGCTACATCACAGCTGGGATGTCGCTCGGATGAGATGTTAAATTGGTGGTATCTTGTCCTCGGTGTCTATGCTGAGGCAAATTAAAGACCCCATCCATGGGGTAAATGTGTGACATGGGTGGACACATCTCTATCTCACCTCATTAATCAACCCTCGATAGCGGCAAGAACTTGCCTTAGAAGGCTGCACTTTCCATACCTACCTACCTATCTTTAACTGGTGATGCCATCGTGCTATGGCAGAGTAAAACCTGATTTAATACATTTTTGGAATTCGTAGTATAGTACGGTGCATTGGTTACGTAATATTTGCTATAATTGACAATGTGCATATTAGTTTGCTGCAGTGCCACACCCTTCTGATATGCCTGATATGCACAGTTTATTGTTGCTTTTTTAGAAGTTATCTGTTATCAAAAGAAACAAAATATGAAAAGAAAGAAAGAAAGGTTGGACTTAGTTGTAAAAAGTGCTCAAACAGGCAATACTTTTTGTTATGCCTTGTTTGTGTCATGTAGTGTTGCATGACTTTGCGGACTGGTTGTATGAACTTTGTCAAGACCTTCAGAATACATGACTTTTTGCAGATTTTGCACATAAAAGCAAAGAAAGGTGTACAATTAGAAGCTCAAACTTGTAATTATGATTGGCAGAGAACAGATGTGTCAATGCTGTACTGTACTAGACCAGAATCAACCCCGGGTGAATGCAAAAACAGTAAATTGCCCTATATAACAGAAGAAGCCTGACAACTTTAGCAGAAATGCGAAAACAAACGGTGCGCTTGTGTCGGTCCTTTGGGAGGCCCATCGTAGAATCTATGGGCATTAAATGCATAACATTCTAATAGAAGTTGGCAGGAAGATAACAGCAAACAGGATAGAGCCCTTCACCGTCAACTGCAGGTGAACATGAGGAAGCTGAAGAGCAGGCAGCAGCAGGGTGGTTGGACAGGCGTTGCCTAGACAGGTCCTCTACGGATGCTGGCATGTGCTTCATCAGCACTCCTGCCTTTGTCTGAAGGGTAGAGGGGTAATCAACCCTCAGGGTGTCCACTAATTCCATCACCCTCATAATGAACCCCCTATAAAGGTATGTTAAGACCTCAGGCTGTCAATGCTTCATTCCAACCGCACTAAATTGCATGTGTCGTTTGCCCTATGTTACATGTTAATTTGCTGACACATTTTGGCCTATTTATAACTGATGACCCAGATCATAACCAGTAATTATTAGGCCATCATTTTGAATTATGGCTTGTGCGCCACAAATTTGCTTGTAGAGGTAAGATCTTAGATGCGCTCTTTACTATTTATTGCTACTATACTTCCTTTTGCACCTGCCAGGTCATGTCAATATTGAAAATGTGTAATGCTCGACTGTTGCCAACTAATTGGCATGTACAGTCTGTTTTCTCGTATTGCTAAGTTTACTTTTATATATATAGTTTTTTAACCCTACCTACAGTCAGCATGTTCTGTTGTAACCTTTTGTTTGAAATTTGAGAAAAATGGCGCCGTCTGTGCTGTGTGATGCACTTTATTTTTATTTTTGGGTCCATTTTTGTAGCGTTTTTTTTAACTGTTGGCAAAGGCAGTTTTGCGTCATGATTGGGTAAATCAAATAAGGCTACATCACTTTTTGTAGTCGTTTTTAACTAATGAGCAATTCTGTAATTCTAGTGTAAAGCTGGTGACCCAGGGATTGATGTGGACAGTTTATGATGTTGGCAAGATCGATGAGGGTCTCACCTGGCAATGCTTCTGTGGTAGATTGGGTTGTTTGTTCTCTATGGAGGGAGACCGAGGAAAATGCACTCTACTGGAATCATCGGATGAGCCATTTCAATGCTCTGTGGTTTTGATGTTGTCTGTCAGTCTGTAATGCGCCATTAAAATATCAATAGCCATTTAATATTCATCATCACAAGCTGCTGTCACTTTTGACACAGCAGACGTAGCTGCCAACTTTTTGACCTGTCCTGGCAATCCAAGATGGCCGAATGACACCGAATGGTTTTTGCGCATGCGAAGAGCTCACCGGGCAATTGAATTGCAGGTCAGTGGAGGAGAGGAATTGTCTTGGGGAGATTGTCTGGAGGAGATTGCCTCATCAGGAAACATGTAGGTCCTCCTTTCCTCTCAAACCTGTCCTCTTGTCTCCAAATTGAGTTACGGGAGATGTGTCAGTGATATGTAGGTGATCAGAAGTTTTCGTGTTCCCCCTTTTTTGGTCTGAGCAAATCACTGTTTCAATTGTCTCGTCTTTTACTTCTTATTTACTCTTGTGATATCTGGTGGTCTTGGTGTCCTCTTATAATCCTGTTTAAAGTTGGAAGATATGGCTCTAGATAAAATAGCATAAAACGTGAAAATCACAATTGGACGTTGAAGTTTTCATTTACACTCAACAAGACAAATAACATAGTATAAAAGAAGAAGTGCTTCATTGCTTAGTCAATAGTCATTCCTCTGAAGTTATGACATTTCCTGTGGAGGGCAAGACTGATGTCTCTAAGCAGGATGATCGTAGGACTCCTCTGGTTGTTGTACAACAATCCCTCAACTCAGATAGGAAGCAACCAATGTGGAGTGTGTTCGTGTTCATGTTATACAACATGACGGAGAAGGATATCAATGAATTATTAAGTTAATAGCCTCTCAGTGTCTTTTATGATTGACTTTATCCGAAAGTGATCAGTTTATTAGTTTGGCCTGGTCAACATCACATCCGGTGTAAGACATTTAAAGTACTTGCCTGTAATGAAGATGGGACAACTTTAAAAGGGCAAAGAAGGGGTCATCATTTGAAGTCTTCTGGCAGGATCTTGTTTTCTGTCAAGAGACTGAGCAAGTGTAGCAAGACAATGGCTTCGATTATCGCCCATTAGCTGGCATATGGTCCACTTCTACAATCAGATTTGGGAGGGCTGTTGCTGGCCACTGGCTGTCCGGCAGCTGACCAGCCGTTCGCTCTAATTATGAAACCTTTATGCCAGAGGAGCACTGGTCCATGGTTAATGTGGTTAAGGGGGCTGCAGTGCAGCCATGGCGGTTTTTAGGAGCACGGACAACTCAATTAGACGATTGCATATGAAGAGGGGGCGGGGGGGGGGGCAAGGGGGGGGGGGCGTGACGCTTGATGGCTATGACATAGGGTGCTCTCAGATGCAGGGGGCAGGAAGTAGCTACAGGAAATGCTTTTTGACTTCATGTCCTTGTAACATGTAAAGACAGTCCTTCATGACCTATTCCAGAGGAAAAGGAGAAAAAAAAATCCATTTTCCTTTAAAAAAATGCTTTTAGTGAACCCTTTTTATAGATAGTCTCATTGTTGTAAGAGGGGTGGGCAAGGGGGGGGGGGGGGCGTGACGCTTGATGGCTATGACATAGGGTGCTCTCAAATGCAGGGGGCAGGAAGTAGCTACAGGAAATGCTTTTTGACTTCATGTCCTTGGCAACGTGTACTTCGCAAAGGTCTTTAGATACACACGTAGGCCCCAATAATACTGTTGCAAACCATGTGTACAGCAACTATCAGGGTCACAATCTCATCATTTGAGTTATAGCTGACTGTAATAACAGTGTAGCCCGTGAGGTAGCTTTGTGTTATGATCTCCAAAACAAATCTGACTTCGGTCTGCGTGGATTTCTGTTGCCTTTCATTAGCTTCATTTTGAACCTACCATTGTTCAACAGTCAAACAAATCTTTCACAATGCAAAGCCATCAATCTGTTTTGTGTTGTAGGGTGTTTTGTTATTGTCTTTAGGACTTGACAACAAAGATGCTCTTAAGCAAATGAGTGATCTCTGATGTGATACATAATAACAAACTGCATTCGCTGAATGGAAATCTTCTGTCCTCAGAGAATATTTGTATGTACATTGTGAACATGTAAAGACAGTCCTTCATGACCTATTCCAGAGGAAAAGGAGAAAAAAAAATCCATTATCCTTTACAAAAATGCTTTTAGTGAACCCTTTTTATAGATAGTCTCATTGTTGTGGGATTCTATATTGACCTAATTAACAATGGAATCATTCAAAAGAACAGGAATTGAGAGTACATGTTATACAATGATGAACTTATAACGACTTCATTAGCTTGCATCTTCCTTTTTTTAAATAAACAGTGTAAATGGTATTGTTCCTTCATTATTAAGTCATTTGTATTATTTTATCAGTATTTATTGTTCAACACAGTATGGCTCATGCAGCAATATGTCTCTGCGCCTGTTGGCATTGACATCGCAATTGTTGTTGCTTTTCACACAGTAAAAAAAATATATGGGTTTTAGACCTTCACAGATGAGCTGCATTGTTTGCTTTGAAAGCCTTGATCATTTGTTTTCTTTACAATCATGGTATTTTATTTTTTAACATACTCTACAGCATAATATTATTATTGAATGTAAACATGACCGGTTCGTGACTTCAGTTTTTGTGACATTGTCTGGCCCTTCTTTTATTTCATTATGAAGCAGTGAGATGTTATGAAATTTCGTTTACATAAAGGTAATCCTAGCTCCTTTATGTTTTTTAAAGAATTTTCTTTGATGAGTAAAATAATTCATTGACCACGATTGATAACCCCTGGTCGTCTTGCATGCGAATTAATTTTGTTGTGGAAGAGAAGCTGCATATTGTGCGTTGTAAAGGTAAGTAAAATACTTACATTTGTAATTGGCCTCATCCCATGAAGAGACCCACACAAGGACTGCTGAAGATTACCCACTAAGGCATGTTATACAGGCTTGGTATTCTCTGTATACAGTGTTAATATGGACAATTGTAGCAGTGTAACAAACAAAATGGCCCAAATTTTTATTCTTTCAACGATGTGGTTGGACACGTGATATCCATATTTAAACAAAAGAACCAAGACACTGTTGCTCTTTGATCATCCAAAGGCGGCACGGAGTGCCGCCTTTGTATGCATCGCTCCACGGAAGCCAGCGTGGCAAGGCATTGTATCCGCTTTTACAACTAGGTCGGCGGCAAATTTGAAAACGTATGTTAAGTCAATGGACACAAAACAATAGTGTCTGTGTGCCGAGATTTACACCACAAAAATGACTCTACAGACTTAGCATTTTGTCAGCAGGCAGTCGATGACTTGCTTCAGAGCTGTATACTTTTTGGTAGCATTTCGTCCAGTAGAAATTGGGACAAATCGCCAGTGAAAAGATGCATTTTTCACGCTGTGCCTCTCCGGTGAACAAGATGGCGAACTCCAACGGAAATGACCGAAGTTCTTTGTATGGCTTCCTGCATGTTCGGGCAAGAGGCCCCCGGCGGGGAATTATTGCAGTGTCTAAGCGTTGATTGGTCGTTCAATTTTGAAAACTCACCGGTGGCCTCTTTCCTTACTTTAATGTATTCGCGCATGCGCAGTGACGTGTCTAGACGGGTATGTAGGTCACTGCTACAACAGAACCAAATGCCTGTGGAAATTGCCGCATAACACAGCGAATTTTGCGGTTTGAGAGGGACCGTATTTGTATACTTTGAGAAATTTGATCAACTTTTGACGAAGTTATGCACTCCGGTCATCGTGGTTAGCGAACGTTCGCTTTGATAATGTCAGCTGTCAAATGGTATGGACGTCGAACATGTATACAACCAGCCTCCAGCCGCCTTTGTTGCACATCTTATGTGCTCTAGTTCACATTGTTATATTTTCCTCATGCCGTGTACACGTGAACGGAAGGGTGTGATAGCTTCCATTTTTATCCAGAAGGTTTCTAGAAACCTTCAGGATGTTGGGAGAGTACATCAGAGGGAGAAGGGAATGAGTCAGGAACATTTTCAAACGAATAACCTCAGTGGAGATCAAGCTGAACAGTGTCACATAAGGCTTAGTATACTTTAAAATGCATTGTGCAATATCGTTCGGCTCGATTGTTAGGAAGGATAGTAAGTGTGATAGTATGTGCTAAAACATACATAAAATGAGTGTGTACGGGGCCGAGAGCATTCATCATTTCACCTATCGGCACTTACTCGCACGCTCGCCAGCCTAGCTCTGTGTGTTATTCACTTAGTCCAACTTAGTTTTCTCTGTTAGACGCGGTTTTTGAGCTGGAATGAGTGTATGAAATCCGTTAAGCTTAGGGAAACCTCCAGACTAACGTAGTACCACTTGCCACCACCAGGGGCGCGACGGTAAAGGTGAAGGCCACTCTGGCCTTAGTTCAGCAAACACAGTTTTGTATCCTTCCTATTCTTTCTTGAGTGAAAAACGAACCTCATTAATAACAACTACTATTTCTTAAACTGTAATTAAATCACTCTTGGAAGGCATCTTTATTTGTGCGGTTCTTGAACCTACATAGAGGCCGCCGGCAAATATGGCGGGAAATGCCGCGATTTGGATCCCACTTGGATCAATGTTACTCTGAGCCCTGGTTTTGCTAGGAGAATCAATTGCAGTTGAAATTTTCCAATCATAATGGCAATTGAGGATTTTTCATGCTTCTTAAGACCAGCATGACAAAGCCAGCTTGACCCACAGGCATCTTAATTGCAATTTGCACACTGAAGGCAAGTGTCAATAGTTTAATATACTTGCTTAATTTGAACAAACACAAACAGCCATTGTTTTCGAGAGTTTATGAAAGAAAATACAACCCCTGAGTTCAAAGATATCTGGTATTGTTTAGCATATTATATTATACTACCAATCACAAGTGCATGCCTGTCAAATTTTAAGGGAATCAATCTTCCAGTTAAGTTTGGTTGATTACATCCTATCTCATCTTTTACATTCATAGAAATCATGTGTTGGAGTTGTTGTTTGAAATATATATGCATTAATTTTTTACGCATTTCTCTACCGATGACTTGTCTGCGTGTTGTTTAAAACTAAAGCTACGATAAGCCAGGCAGAGAAGGTGGAGTTGCTTCAGGAAGATGATACAATGGATCTTATTTTGCCATCGAGGGAACAGCCAAATGTAGCTGCGCCTTGCCAAAATTATGCCAGTCATTACTATGGGCCATTGACTCATCCTCACATGAGCAAATTCAACTTACACAATAATGCTATACAAGTAAAAACTTTAAAAAAAAGTATTTAATTTTATTGCGTTTACTGAGTTGTCTCTAATTAAGCAGTTTGCAGTTAAATGAAGAGTTCGGTGGATTAAGTTCTATGAGCATGTCAGTATTTAGTGATTTATACAACAGTAACACCCCACCTTCTGGATTAGCGCCGAAAGGCACTAGTTTGTTGATCTTTTGGCCACTGCATCTCTTCAGCAGTGGCTTATTATGCTATAACATGTGATAAATTGGGCCTTGGTGTTTATGAACATTCATCAAAATGCCTCAAACTTGCAAGAGACAAACATGGGAAGCTGCTTGTGCCATGTTTTTACAGGCCTTAACGGATGTCCATGTCATCGGTGCCATTTCCAAGATGTTGGCCCTGGAGACTTGCTCAGAAATATTCTGTTGTTCCAAAATATTACCGGACATAAGAGCTTGGCCGCACTTTTCTTTATCTTGAAGCTCTTAAGCTTAGCAATTTCCTGTCTCGCTAAATTCTCAAATATTTTTCTCATTTTTCAATATGATTGAAGCGGAGGGAAAGGGTAAATATAACAAAACAAAAAACACTCACCGAAGAATTTGGGCGTGTGAAAAAAAAGAGATTTTGGCGAGTTTGTTGATAACAATTAATGAACGGTGCCATTTTGAAAGTCGGAGACAGAAAAAAAGTTGTTCGAGAAAGTCATAGAAACTGTAAGTCGTAAACACAAAATGGATAAACAGCAGTTCATGGTCATGAGATAGTCCCAGTAGCATCTCCAGCAGCAGCAGTAACAGCAACAGTAGCATCAGATAGACAGATGCCAGATTGACATGTGTTTGCACTATCAGAGTTGCATTTAAACTTGGTGGGTGCTGTGTTTATGCATGGAAGGCAATGGAAAACAATGGAAAACAATGGATATGTGTTGGGCCAAGGTACACAACTAGGAAGAATTGCTACATCTCGCTTAGAAGTCTAGCGTAACCTTGACGACCAAGGGATGCAGGGACAGGTACATCCGGGAGCTCTTAACAGACAGGAAGTGCCCTGCTGCACCTGAGCGCCATCTAGGAATGGGGTTGAATTTACTGATGGTATTTGGGACCCCCTGAGTTCTTTTGTTAGCAAGAATTTCTTGGAATAAATATTTCGGTAATGCCTTTTTCTTCTTTCCTTTTTTAGTTTCCCCTTTTATGACCGTCTGTCAACCCATCACATCAACCTTTGACGTCACAAAGCTCATTATTTCTCACAACATGCAACTTTCAAGACTGTTTCTTTCTCTTCTATTGGCTCCGTGTGGATCTGCCTGAATATTTTCGGGAATAGGCTTCGTGGCGTCTAATTCTGTTTGCCTTCAAGATTTCCTGCCGATAAAACCAACCTATGTCATTTGATGTTAATGCTAACTTTGCATTCCTTATGAACGATGCCATTAATCATTTAATGAGGAAGTGTCGTAAAATTCATCTAGTGGGATTCTTCCCGTGGGATTTGGCTGCGATTCTCATTTGTGTTCAATGTATAGTTAAAAAAGTGTCGAGACTTTCATTGTGAAGAGTTTTATTACCTCAGGTAACTAACCATGAAATTGTACGTTCGACACTTTGTCATTGATTCTCTGGTGGCCAGTATTTTGAAGGTAAACGGGAATGCAAATCATTGACATATTTGCTCGATGTTTCTGATATGCATACATCACTCTTAGAAATTAAATGTTTCAGACAAATGTTTGTTCCATCCAAAATATTGTTTAAAATCAGCCAAAATATTGTTTGTCTTCAGACAATGCGTAAATCACACAATGAAGTTGTTTAGCTTACACGTGTAAGTTCAGTACCTGAAGCAAATAATATTTTGTCTGGTTTAAACAAAAAAAAATTATGGACACCAGTGAAACAAGCATTTGTCTGAAAACAGACAATCTCTTCTAAGAGTGATACATGAACCTTTCTGCTGTTAAGGAATTCATGAAACCTGAGGCTTGGCTTTTGAACCACATGTCTCATGGACGATTTTATGTTGAAATAAAATGTCATAGAAATGAAAGTAAATTTATATTTTGCCGTTCATTCTCCCAGATTTCTGAGTTGGCCTTTTGACCTGTTTGATCATTGCATGTGCATCTGTGACAGTGTAAGGCAATGGCGGGGTCTCAACTGTATGGAGTTTCACCATATGGTTAACTTTGGTAATTTTATTTAAGTGAGAGAAAAGAGTTACTTAGACAACTGACTTATCAGACGCGTTCACTTGTTTGTACAGTTCGAGTTTCATAATTGTGCGTAGAATTTTATCGAAATCTTTTTCATCTCTTGATAATTTGGTTTTGCACAGTTGTCATGTTGTGGGGATGACATAATTTGCAGCTCTAATAATTCGTTACAAAGGATCCCTTGGTTCGGAAGACAGCTGACTTATTTGATTACGTCACCAGCAGGAAGGAACACACTTTTTGAAGAGTGGAATTTGAGGCTTTGAGCGCCAGGCAACGGATGGCTTATACCGCTTGATCAAAGGCATCTTTTCAAATATAGTTCAAGAGAGAAAATTTCAATCCGTTTGCTTGTGGAGGTCGTCCATGGAGTCCTCGGTTTTTGCAATGGCTATCATAGATAGAGTAGGACAAAAGTGCATTTTGATTATGTTGTCCGTGTAGAAAAATCTTGAATCTTGACAGCTCCTCCATAATCTAGTATTGTTGTCATAGCCAGCTGCTGATGTTGGGACGACTGATGAGCAAACCCGACAAACTGTGAGTAGCTGATGGGCCCCATCAGCCATTCCTTGTGCGTTGGCAACTGCCGTCAGCTGCCATGTTTCTGTGCTGGCATCATTCTTTAATATGCAAGCATGATTTCCTATTCTGGCAAAATCCATAATATATCAACTTATATGTCTGGCCCGCATGCGCTTTTTCCGTAGTTACATTTTGTGCTATTTCTTTTGTCTTTTTTGATTGGCTTTTGCTTTTCTAACCTGTCACAATACATTGATTGTTCGACTTTGGAAACTCGATGCTTGCAGAAGTCAAATGCCACCTTTTGCAAACTTTATGAATAATTCAACACGGTTGATAACGTTTCAGTCAAAAGTTTTTTGTTTTTAATGCTCTTGGTACTTAATATTACATGGAAATTTATTGCTCCCCATAAAATCTTGCCATTCAGCTGTATGCACTTTACTGCAAGGCGAATTGGCCCTTCGTCTGACGTCTAGAATCAGTCAAATTGTTCTTGTTATATCATTTTATGAGCATTGCCATAGCAATATATTTTGGGATTGAAATAACAGATAAGAACAATAAATAAATTGATGTGAAACTGGCGAATCTGGTTAAACGTTAAATACATGATACCACACCACTTTATTTTCTCCACATAATGATATAAAGTATTGCAGTGCTGCAGTAGTGAATGATTCGTGTTTATCTCACAATTTCTGTCCCATTGAAAAGCAACTGGTAATGAGTGTACTACCATGTACAACTGAGTCAGTATTACTTGGCATCAGCTTCGTATGGCTATATGTGTCTCATATGAGGGAAATTTATTCTTATTATAGTTTGTACCGTAGACTATTTTACACGAATTGTCAGGTCCTTGACATATTTTATCAAGATAAGACGTGTCACCAACGTCCATACACAAATACCTCGTGCAGGAGGCGTATTGCATTGCACTGGCCTTCCTTTGGATTCGGGTAATTTTGTTTCTGAGACGAGATTGTCAAATTTGACATTGGGAAGAGATTTAAGGCCTGACAGATCCTATGTCCAAGTTTAATTCTGCAGTTTATTATTCAAATGAGGAGGAGAGATGCAGCCATGGTTTATTTTGTGACACGGCGGATGTTCTGTTCACCATGATAAGCGAAATGCATCCCATGCTTTATTAATGTCAGCGTGGGTGAAGTGCATGACAATTGCAAGTTTAAACCAAATTTAAACCCAATTGATTTGCAGTTCTACAAATGTGGCCTGGAGCAGCAATGTGAACAGGTCTTGATCTTGCCCTTTTGAGGCCATGATCTTAAGGCTAAATATATGCAATTTAGTTTCTCAGAAACCAAGGAACAAACAGTGCGTTAATCCAACACAGTCCTTTCATGAGCATTGCAGTTTTCTGTGCTTGCCACTTCACAAGCAATCTAGATGACTGCTTGTCCATTAGCCAAATTGTTGTGTGTTACCTGTTGGGAGGTTCAAGCTGGACACTATCATGTGACATTCTGTACTCTTCACTACTGGGGGCAAATGTTAGCTTCTGCCTCCTCATTGAAGCATCTTCCTGGAACGCCCAGGAAAATGTACGAAGAAGAAAAGGATCATTGCAGTGGAATATTTTTGGCAAGGAAGTTATTTTTATTTTTTCATGGGGCCTAGTCGTCCAAATTAAGAACACTCTGGTTCCCAAAATTCCATCTGGTATTTTTGGCCTCATCCAGGTGTAAGCAGGCTGCAATTGCGATGTGTGGGATCTGCATTTTTCTAGAAATTGAAAACGAAAAAAAGAAGCTGTGGTTTCTGGGGCGATTAGTGTATTTTTGGCTTTGGCAGGCTGCTCAGGTAAAGTTCTCTCTCTCTCTCCCACACCTGGTGAACCGAACATTCCTGGCTGTTTTGGTTCTGCACATGTTCCCACCAAGAACAACTGACATTTTGCAAAGTTGATTAAAAGCAACAGCACTTCGTTTTATTCCTGTGTTATCGACAGAAGCAAATGTCACATTGTGAAGGAAACAGCTAATTCAATGAACCATGCCTCCTTCCTATTGTTTTACCACCTATGTTTGTTTAGCTGATAAAATGCGGTCAGAAACATCTTTAATAGCTCGTGAGAAGAAAACAATACTTGTTTACTCTTTGAAGTTTCGTCATATAAGTTTCAGCATTGTTTTGGTGCATTGTTTGATGGAAAGCAATTTTGGATAATTGGCCTCTTTTTTAGAAGCAAATGTCGGTCAGCAGCTGCCAGCAGCTGGATCATGCCTCCCGGAGGCTTCAATTGGAGGAGCTTTGACGCAGATGGATCTTATGGAAAAAGAAATACCATCCAAGTTTGCTCGCCAAATAATTGCTCTGAGAAATGATTCAGATGAACTCTTAAGAGACACAGCGATAGTGATAAGTCACGAATCATGTCAATTGAAGTCAGTGAGGAATTCGCTGAATATATATATAATAATATGTATGCATAATGTCTCTTTTTGTAACGACATATCGGTTCTCATTATTCCAAGAAAGCTAAACTTTTCTTGGAATACGTTTGGCCAATTAGATGCGTTTCGGCTTCAACTGCAAGTTGTTACATAACATAGTAACCAGATTCCTTCCACTTTTATGCAGCTGAATTATTTTATTCAAAACTGAAAAGTCTGTAGTCCATTTAAATCAACCGGTGACATTTTACTGTTTGACATTTGCCGCTGCAGGTCTCTGCGTTTGAATTGCCTCATGAAAACTTTCAGATCGTTTGCAGACATTATTGGTGGGTTTCTGGAATTTCTATTGTGATTTTCGACCCAAGAAAGATGCAAATTTGCACAAAAGAGGAGTTTGAGAATAGGTCAACGATGAGAAAAGTCAAGAAATGATTGATGCTTATCTGGCCTTTTGCATTGAGTGTCATGGGTTGAAAAGCTGTCACCTATCTTGGGCGGGATTAGTCCATCAATTAGCAGGCGGTGAGTGTAATTGCACATGTCAGAGTGGTTTTGAGTGATGCAGCATAGACATGCCTTCATCACAAGCCTTGCTCATCAACTGGTACTGCCTAGCTCCCTCTACCTTTGTTCAGCTCATATTTCTATTGATGAAAGTGTTCACCCCACAAACTCCTCAGACTCTCCATCCCTCATGGTCATTAAATTAGGTCATTCATCACACGATTAGTACCTCGACCCCCCTCCCCCTAATCTGTGCATTTAAAACTACATTGCCAGTAGTTTGGTGTTGATGCTTCCATCTCAGCCCCCATGTCTTTGTTTCAGCAGCCTGACATCTTCGTGGGAGGCAGTGTGGTTTCCCAGGCAGGCTTTTTGTCAGCCTTTTGTGTTTTCACCATTGGTTCATGCTGCAACCACTACTTGCAAGCAAGCAACTGTTTGTCCAATTTATGAAACCATTGCAACCGACAATACAAATTAACTCACCTACCAGTAAACCTTTTTTTAGTACCGACCACACACTCACCACTCTATCGAGTTGTCAACCACCAGGTTATCCTCTCTACATTTGTCTGTCTGCAGTGTATAAAATAGTGTGCGGTAACAGGCGGAAATACATTTTTGCCAAATGTACGAGTTGTAACGTGCATTGATGCAGAACTTATGTTCTACATTTTGCCTGTACACTGAACTTCCTTTTCAGTATGTCAAAGCTCATTTTTCTATTTGAATTTTGTAACCACACAGCGTTGCAAGGCAGAAAATAGTCCATCGTGGGAGCTTTTTACTTTTATCCATATGTATTGGAGAAGCAATGCGGTTGAACACAGTTGGTAAGGAAAAAGAAATGTATGAGGCTTGCTAGTGCTGTAGTGACTGCTTCTAATGAGGTGATATTGATACCATTGTGCAGTCAGTAGGACGACAGGTCACCCCTGGCCTTGGACCAGCTCTCAGGCAACTGGAGACATTCTGCTTCAGTCTGACGAGGACTTGTCAGGCTATTCTGCTGTAAAGCTTAATTTCCTCCATTCCACATCTCATCCTGCAAAGCACTGCCTCTTTATATCAAACCAAAAACATATGAGAGCAAATTAAAAGGGGTTTTATTCTTCACCGCAAAGAAAGTGATGTGCTGGCAAGAAAAGTCACGCGATTTATTGGCTGACTTGAAGGCTGCTTGTAACTTGTAAATTGTCAGTTTGTCATGTATGTCTGGAGGCGTTGTCTAGCCAGTCATGTGCACCAGGGATTACACTGGCTTTATTCCGCTTTTACGAGGGACTAAAACACAGAAGCTGACAATAATTGTACGCATTCAAAGTGTGCTAATTGGTCGTTAGAATGAATATTTATTTCTTTTTACACGCCTGCCTGAAGACGTCAGAAAAAGACCTGCTCGTCGTGTAACAAAATCTTTGTAAAAGTCGCTATAAAATCCACGAATGGGGGGTAATGTATACGATCTGAGAAACTGCAGCTGTATCATATGATTTTGCTAAGTTGTACCTTGCACGTGTGAGTGTTGTATGTGGGTCAACCTGACCATCCTTGTATGCCCTTCTCGTGACCTCTTGAGTGACCTTTGAGCCACCCTTGGGCATTGTGGTGTGTGCCTGACAGCCCATCATCTCCCATGTAGTGTCTTATGCTTTGCCTATTAATCATGACCCAGCTAATGTAACACTTTTTGTCTAATGGTGACCAGCTTTTGCTGTACAAATAAAAGACAATAAAGCATGACACCGTTATGAGATGTGAACGTCTTCGAAGTTTTCCATTGTTTGAACAGTGAGCTAAATATTAAATTGATTTGTAAATAAAACGATCCATAGCTCAGCTCAGCCAAGCCGCCTTTTACATTTTTGAAACTGTTTTACTGAAAGCTTCCGCTACCGCTTCCAAAGGCTTAAAGTTGTGAAATAATATTATACTCTATTTGCATGAAGCATGGGGGTGTGGGTTGGAAAGTGGGTAGCGTGGCTGCTTCTGTTGTAGTCCTTCTGGTGGGTGCTGGGTTGGAATTCTGCTAGCTGCATGTGCTGTCTTAAAGCTACATCTCAGTTCCCTTTCTCTTCGCATTGAAAACAGATTGGTTGTTTTAACCAATTTTTTCTTTTCATTAATATTTGCATTGCATATTCAAACTAACTTAAGTTTTTTGTTATCCTTCGAATTGATTGTTTCCCGTTATAAGTATATATTGTCACACTGTAAATACATTGTAAATTGGTATCCTTCTTTGGCTTTTTGCTGCACACAACAGCCACACTTCATCTAAACGACACTGACATAGCATTTCACCGTGCAGACCCTTTGGGAAGAGAAACCATTCAAAGTGGGCCACCAAGGATCAGGTTTGACGTTGAACTTGCAGGATGGTGGTGCCAGCTGTAAAAGTGATACTGATGCTCGTGGACGGTACTATTCTTCCTTTAAAAAAGGGACAATTTCCTTAGTCTGTAATGTGTAGATGACGCATGAGAATCGTGCAATGTCCGTGCAACGGCATTGTTGAACCTTAGAGTTGATATGACCTCTACACACTGAACAGGTAAACCAGGTTCATAAATGACAGTGACATCTGATGTATGCTAAGAATATGCGATATGTCGTCCCCACCCCACCCACATTCAGATTTACTACAAAGAAGTAACACCATGTCAGTAACAAGTTACTTGAAGTATATGTTAAGCATTGAGGTTTACAAATGTATTAATAATCTATCTCCTGATTATTTATGTGATTTGTTTGAAATCAAGGTCAATAAATATGATATGAGAGATAACAGAAGAATAATTCAAAATAGATTTAAAAGCATAAATTATGATTATAATTCTTTTAAGTACTATGGAGCTAAAGTATGGAATGAGTTACCATCAGATGTTAAAATTTGTACCACCCTCAGGGAATTCAAACAAAGATGTCAAGAATATGTGAAGTTAACCCACTAAGCTTTTCTGTGCATCCTGTACATAGACATTAGTCATTGTTCTTTCATCTGTATATATATTCTCATCTTCCATTGTCATGTAATAGCCCATGGGCTAATGTTTTATTGTTATTTTACAAACCATGACTTTAAATAAAGCTTATTCTTATTCTTATTCTTAAACACCATTAGCTACCTTGAAACTATCAAGAGCAGTCCGTTCATAAATGACAGTGACATCTGATGTATGCTAAGAATATGCGATATGTCGTCCCCACCCCACCCACTAATGTGATTGTAGGAGCCAGATTAAACCAGACAACACAGGATGCTGATACTGTATAATTGCCTTGGAGTGATGTCCAATTGTTACCAGATGCCTAATAATCTAGGCCAGAGCTGACAGATTTGATGAATGTCCTCTGGTATGTGTGTTGTTGTCATGGCAATGGTAAGTTAAGTTCAGAAGCTCTCAAAACATACGTATTTGATAAGTTTATAACATTTTCTGAGTGCACTTCACATCCATCTTATTAATTAATGTCCGAAGTTACCTGATAGTTAAGATATTGTCGATGTATATTTGATCCTCCGTTTGGAAGAGTTAAATACATTTCGTGGAAAATACTGCTTTGCTCTCCACCAATTTGTCTGTGAGTTCTGTAGTTTGGAACAGTGATGCTCAATTGTCTTGGTAACTCGAATGTCTCAATGACCTTTGCATTGCCTACTCCCCCAAGTTCACACGCAAGACACGCCTCCTCGGCGTAACAGATGCACACCCAGAGACGTAACTTCAGAAACAAATGTTTGGGACCTTCCTTGGAATGACGAATCATGTTTCATGTGCACACATGTAGTTCATACATCTAAATTGCATCTACGTTGCATTGAGCTGATCATTATGCTTATTATTTAATTTGACTGAACAGTGTCAAAGTGTAATTGGAAACAATGTGTAATTTCTGGATTACTTTGACTCCGTTAAAGGCTATGTCTGTCCAGGGCAGAGTCTGTTCATTGACCATTGTCCAATCCTTGTTAGCATTATACTGACCTATACACCATTTTCTTTCTTGTGCATTGTTCGGTTGCCATGCCAATAACACTAATGTCAACATGGAGACACGGCCATGTTGTTGTGCCATGGGATGTACACGTCATGTATTGCATGTTGGTTGTGTTTGATCTAGGGTTGTCTTTGTGCCATCTGATGGAAAATACAACTTAGCTAATCAGATGATTTAGAGTGGATTTTTGCAGTTTTTGTTGATTATTCAGTAAAATAGGATGTTACTGAGATGAGAGACAATGGTCCCAGATAGCATAACACATCGGCTCAAGGTCGTCATGGCATCCTATGTAAAGACAGTCTGACAGACAGACAGACAGCTAGACAGACAGACAGAATGGTGCTCACTGGCCAAGCGGCCGACAGATCGAGCTAGAGAGAATCTGGAAGTTTCAAAGACGCTATAAAATGGTTTCAGCAAATGCAACATCTGTAAGGAGATGAAAGCATACCATGTGTAGACGACCTTTTGCTCAATGACTAAAACTGGTCTTCCTGTGATCATTTACTTGCAGTCCTGTGCAAGTTCCATTCTTCTATATATAAATCATCCTTGTTCATCGTTTTCCTTCTTGTCGCCCAACCTGCTAAGTTAGTGGGGTGGACCTTTTCGTTAATTTCATTGTCCTTCCCACACAAAACGTGCTGAGCTTGTTTTTCTGGCTTAATTGGCCGCCATCACCTGCCATGCCATGCCTAATTGGACCAGGTCTTTTTGGAGTTTGAAACACAGAGCATTATCGCTCACTGCGCATTTAATCTGCATCACCCAGTGCTCAAGAACTCGTCTGCAATATTGTCTATTCAGCTGTAATTGATTAAGGCCCGGCGAGATTACTTGGCAAATCGATCCTCTCTTGTAATTACTTTTACAATCCAAGAAGCAAATTTAAGGAGCCAAGATGTAAGGTGTTATCTTTGAGCTGCTGCTGCTGCTGCTGCTGCTATGATGGCTTGAGAGAGAGAGCATGATGCCACATCCCACAATGCAATCATACACTGCAGACACCGATCTTAATGACATGGTTTTGTGATGTGCCCTCTTTAGACTTTGTTCTTTCCAGGTCCCCTCACTTCCTATTTGTGGACTTCTATCTCAGCAGAGTACCCGATTACGTTGATGCATTTGTACAACCAGTCATAAAAAATGCTGTCCTCCAGACATCATCAGTAGTCCTATCCTTGGCGTTGCATAATGCAAAATGCTTGTTTTACCTTTTGTAGGAAAAACATGCAAGTTTCTCCTGATGATTCATCTAAGGCTTTGATCATGGATTTGTATGATTTTATGACTGTATGATTAAAATATTTGCGCAACGCACACCTATCATTGTATGTGATTAAGTTTCAGCAACCAATGCCAGCTTTCGTGAGACGGCAGCCTGGTGTTAGTTCATACCTCGTTTACCTCCATATCTTGGTAGGGTCGCGCTGGTCGTCAATTGAGACTTCAGCGACTAGTGCATCGTAGATTCGCTGGCACGTGGCTTCTCGGCGGAAGTGACTAGCGCCATCTAGAGTGCTGACAGTTGACGAGAGAGGGCGCTGTTGTGAAGGTCTTATTGGCGTGCATTGTGAAGATAGCGTGGAAGGAATGAAGCGGCAGTTAGGTGACCTGACAAGTTTATTGCCTATTTCTGCATCCGTCAGCCCTCACACATTGCTGCTGTGGCGGCCGGGGCTGCCATGTCTGCACAATACGGGAATATTAGCCCGCGGCAGTGCAGCCTTCATTATTACGCATTCCAGAGCACCGTTTAACTTGTCACTTTTTCAATGTGTACCGAGCCCAGATTGTCACCGCCTCCATGTCTTTCTTAAAGGCCTTTCCTATCAGATGACATCTGCCTGTCATTTCTAGAGAAGCACCCTGTCTCCAATTGTCTTCCTGAATGTTGGACATAACAGTGGAATGCCAAGGAGTTGTGAGATGAGGCTGGAGCAGATCGCAACTGACACGAGAATTCCAGACAACAATTTCCTCTTTCACATTTTCCTCGTTCACTCCTAGACTTCTGTAATGACTACACGGACAGTTGTCTGCACTGTATATTACCGTGTGACTCTTGTACTGTACAGTCGGACAATTAAATAACGAGGTCATGGCCAAAGAACTTGAGTTTTGCCTATCATTTTTCACCAGCCTTGCATTACTTTTAAGCTGACCCAAATGTACATGGTTACCAAATGTTTGGTGGAGAAGATTAATTCCAATCCCGTTTGGACATTAATTTTAACTAATTTTTATTGCATGAATATTTATAATATAAATTTTCACACAAACTGAAGGTCTCAAATGCGTCTCTTACCAGGGGTGGATCCAGAAAATTTTGGTCTGATTCGTCGGGATCGATATGCTTGCGCATAAATGGTTATTCGCGTGGTTTGCTCCTGCAATGAAGAAAATAATTTTCTATAATAATTTTGTGAAACAAAGCTAAGATATGGCAATGTGACTATCAAAAAGCACAACTAGGCCATACGTATTACCAGAAAATTTTTTGTTATGTTAAGTGCATTAGGGTTAAAGTTCTGCACAAGAAACACGCCCACAGTGGGCTTTTTGTACGTGAACCATTATAATCACGAAATTACTATCGTACCTGAATCCAACTTCCTGTAATACACTATAACCTATTATGACACTAACCTATTATGATTGCAATATTATCGGATGACAAGCAGTAGCGGATTTAGAAGGAGCGAGGGTTTCTGTCCTACTTAGCCGATCAGGTACAGAAATACAGGACGTAAAGCCCTAGTCCACCACCACCACCACCAGGAGCGAGGGCCTATTTCAGTGGTAGCGCGCTGGGCTTCCAACCACTGGGTCCCTGGTTCAATTCCCGTTTGAGCCTATGTTGGATGGCTGTTTCATCCTTCATCTCATAGTCATGGTCCCTAACCTTCCTAATTAGCCCATCAGGTGCAGAAATACGGGACGTTCAGTGGTAGCTTACTGGGCTTCCAACCACTGGGTCCTGGGTTCAATTTCCGGTCGATCCTTAGTTGGATGGCTGTTTCATCCTTCGTCTCATTGCCATGGTCCCTACCTGTTTGTTTTATCCGGAGGCATTTGCAAGTAATGCTTCCGGTTTGCCATTTTCCGAGTGGCAAATACGAACTTAATCCAATGAGGCCAGTTCGGGTGTACGTTCAAGCGTGTATATAGCAAACTTCTACACGTCGTAGCGCCTTGCTACATTGCCCGTCTTTAGTGTACTGCCTTTGTAGTGTTTTGCACCATGTTATGTTTTATGTGTTCCATACATTTCTTGAAATCGTTGTTTGTTGACTACGCTGCTGCCCCTTTTTTTTCCAGTCACAAGATGGCGAACTCCGACGGAAATGTTTGGGCGAGAGGCCCCAGGCGGGGAATTCTTGCAATGGCTTACCTTTCATTGGTTGTTCAATTGTGAAAACCCAACAGAGGCCTCTTTCCTTATTTTAATGAATTCGCGCATGTGCAGTGACGCGTCTACACGGCTATGTAGGTCACGGCTACAACAGAACCAAATGCCCTTGGAAATTGCCGCATAACACGGCGAATTTTGCTTTTTCGATAGGGAGTGGATACCGTTTTTGTTCACAAAGTTTTTCTATGACGTTCTGTCTTTTTTTTTATGTGTACTTTGTGAAATTTGATCAACTTTTGACGAAGTTATGCGCTCCGGTTGTCATGGTTGGCGAACGTTCGCTGTGATAATGTCCCCTGTCAAATAGTACGGCTACAAAACGGCGAATTTGCAGCTTCGAGAGGGATTGGATACCGTTTGTGTTCAGAAAGGTATTCTATGACGTTCTGGCTTTTATTTCATGTATACTTTGTGAAATTTGTTCAACTTTTGACGAAGTTATGCGCTCCGGTCGTCGTGGTTAGCGAACATTCATAATCGCTGTCAAATGGTACGGCTACAAAATGTTGTGGTATTCCCAAAACGGCTACAACCAGAACAGCTACAATGAACAGTTGACCAAAACGTCAACATGGCTATGTCAAAACGACTACATTTAATGTATACTTTGTGAAGATTGATCAACTTTTGACGAAGTTATGTGGTCCGTTCATCGTTGGTAGCGAGTGTTCACATTGATAATGTCAAACAGTCCAATGTCAACAAACATCGTAACGCTTGTTCCTCGGCAAATACACCTCTTATTACTAATCTGCCAGTCAACATGTATACAACAGTCCTCCAGCCGCCTTTGTTGCACATCTTATGTGCTCTAGTTTAATATCAATTAGCAAGCATATTTATTCATTAAAGATATTGTAAAACAAAAGAGAAAATCGATGTCAAAAATAATAATGTGCCATTCATTGAATATCAATTAGCAAGCATGTGCAGTTTATGTGATTATAGAACAAGTAGAAGCCGTTTTCTGTGATTCTGTACGCTGAAGTGTTTTTCTTTTATTCACGATTGTATTTAGTTAGTCCATCAGGCATCACATGCTTATAAATAAGCTATTACAATTCAATTATATTGGCATTAGATATTTATTTTCCGCAAGTACATAATAGCAATAATGTTACACCATTCTGCACTTTTATGCGGGTGACGAATCAACCAGTTCCGGATGAGAAACAGACTTTTTTCGGGTGACGAATGGACCGGTTTTGAAAGGGACGAATCGCGCAGTGACAAAATCGCCCTGCTATCGTCGTGGTTAGCAAACGTTCACTTTGAGAAGGTCAGCTGTCAAATGGTACACATACTGCGCGCCATTAGCACATTTCTATGTGCTCTAGTTAGCTCATTAGGTGCAGAAATATGGGACGTAAACTTTAAAGCCCTAATCCACCACCACCAGAGGGAGGGGGGGGGGGGTTTAGCGGGTTGGCCCAGTACATTTTAATTTTAAAAATATTAAAAAATTCTGCGGTTCCGCACTTCATTTTGATTTGTGAAACACAAATTTACTGCATCCGCCCCTGACAAGGCACAGTTCTTATTGGCTAATATTTGGCTCCTTTTCTTTTTTGCCTAAACACCTGTAGCACCTGACTGATATTAAGTGACACTGCAACTTGCCCAATTTGGCAGCAATTACTACTGTGAGTAATTGCAGGCTTTGGCAAGGCTACTGCATACTTTGTGTTTGCTGGGAAATGGCAGTGTTTAACACCTGTTGCTGTGACCCAAAGATCAAAAGATCAAAAGTTCATCTCAATTGAACATGTGACACGATTAAGAAGTCTATCTCTATTGTGTCATATGCAAGGATACTGCAGACCAAATGGACTTAAATGCTCGTGTTGTGGGGCTGTTACTTCACCAGCTTTTTAATTAAACACTCAATTTGTTGTGTGCTGTCAAGGGTACTTTCTTGCACTTGTACTAATATTTTCATAATTGATTTGATCTGTTGTCTTCCAAATGTCCATGATTTGTTTCTCAAACTGAGTCAAAGTTCTGTATTTTTTTTGGGCATATTCTCACTAGATTTATGATGCTCTGGATGAATGTTCAACTTAATTATAAACGTGTAAGATCTTCATGTCATGTAAGCTGTGTCATGTGGACCGCGTTTCGCACCTGTATTTACAAATATTGCCTTAATGAGATTTCTGTTCAAATTGCGCCGTCGGAAATGAGCGAGAATTCTCCATTTTATGAGAAATACTTTGGCTGCATGTTCTGATTGGCAACGAATCCCTGAGTGGATTGCTTCCAGCCAGAGTTTGGTCCGCATCCTCATCATTGTCATCTTTCTCTGCTGCTGAGGCTGCTGCTGCTGCTGCTGATGATGATGCTCCTACTGTCAAT
The DNA here is from genome assembly GCA_932294295.1 of Alitta virens. Lineage (NCBI taxonomy): Eukaryota > Metazoa > Annelida > Polychaeta > Phyllodocida > Nereididae > Alitta > Alitta virens. The sequence continues at coordinate 51,260,007 of OW028573.1, forward strand.
GGATGCTGTCTCAGTTCGTTGTTGACAAACCGGTTGATATTGCTAATGCGTCTTGTAGCTTTTTGACACTGAACCATTAACAAACTCCAGCTTGGGCAAGTCTGAATGACATGCTGTGCTTAAAGCAACTTATCTGCCTCCCTCGCACAGACAAAACAAGCCTGCTGGATCTAATACCTCTTCTTTGATTCTCGTCCCCTGCAGATCAGATAGCGTCTGTCAAAAAGGCATTTTACTCTCAACCCGGTGTTACTCTTTGGCTGTATCAGATTTTAATAGATTTTTGCCCCTTTTCAGAAACAATGCATTCGATGCTGTTGGGTGATGCTTTACCAATGACTAAACTGTGGCTTGTCTATGTGAGATAATTGAAACAAACATTATGTTATATTAAAAGAAGAATGTAGACGGTGTAACTGCAGCAGATTTGATGTATTTAGGACAAGCATGGTGCATTTCAACTTATCAGTTGACAAATTTCCCAATTTTAAACCATGCATAAAACATGTATGTATTTCATTTATAACTCACCAGCAACTTGAATCGGGTGCTTATCCGCAAATACCATATTTGGCTCAATTCCCCAGCGGTCTGGGTAAGCCGTCTCTGTACAAATCAGGGTTCGGGTTCAATATGTACACGACTTTCATATGACATAATTCAGATATGCTGGCCAGGAATAACACAAGTCTTAGACAGCAGTCTTGATACTCTCTTCATTGGGCTTATTTGATATAACGCCATTTTGCCCTGTTAATATTCAGGGTTCTTGGTAACGGATAATGGTTCGGGTGTCACACAGGTGCAATCTCTGGCACAGTTGATAGCAGATGCACAAGACGCAATAAAATAACGATAAATGGGCGGCTTGGCTTGTGACATGCAACCCAGCAACAGAAGATGCCGTGATATTTAATATCTTACGGTGTTCACAATGCAGAGAATCAATGACAATTGCCCACGAGACAACTACTACTGCATATAGCTATTGCTATTACATGTTGCAGATTGGATTCCTATTACACTGTCATACAGCATTGAAAACATCGCTGATTATTGTCACACAAGACTGCTTGTGACCTTGGTTAGAGACGGTCTTTTAAGCGGCATTTAGCTGCCTCGCTTGCAAAGCCAAGACGTCTTTGCAGTGAGAGTGTTGTCTGTAATTTATTCTCTGACAATTAATGCCGTTTGTTGGTACACTGTTTATTTCCACAGATGGTGGCGATTATTGCTAACCGTGGATTCCTCTGTAACAATAGTGTTCTTGATGCCAAGCGCAAATGATTTTCTGTCTGTAAGATCAATCCATTGTACATGTTCACTAAAAAGGTGTTTCAAACTAAAGGTCAGGTGACCCCAACGAAATCTGTTTGAGATGGCAAAAAAACAAAACAAACGTGGTGTTGAAAGAGTATAAAAGTGTTACAAATGTTGTCAATCTCAATGTTTTAGAAATATTGTCTGGTGTGACAAACTCTTCTTAAATGTGTGACGGTGTGATAAATCAAGTATCACGATGTGATAAATCCTGTACCACAGTGTGATAAACCAGTACCTCTGTGTGACAAACAAGTAGCACAATGTGTTAAACAATCGCGTCAAAATTTACGGTTTTTAAACAAATGATCAGTTGTTTATATCATTGCAGGACAATTTTGTGTGTTTTACTTCTGGAAGATAATTAATACATTTAATGGCACAATAAATGATTTCTCTTCTTATCAAATGTAACGGACCGTCATACTCCCATGCAGCTTTGATTTGTCAGGGTGCGGACCGTAGAAGTGAGGTATTACTATATAAAGGGAGTCATCATAAAACACTCGCCCAGACTGAGATTTCAGGTGTGGACCCTTGGGATGTAGTACTTTGTGAACGGCCATTTTCCCCTATATGTTTGCATAAATCTGATGTGTACGTGTTATAATAAAAGACGATGTTTTGGGTAATATGCAGTACAGAATAACCTCTGAAATGTGATGATTGCAATTAGGCTGACAATGAGTGGCTGCACAGGTCTTCGTCTTATTGAAAAACTCATTATGAGGAGCAGCGGTTAGCCTGCAACGGGAGAGGGGGGGGGGGGGGGGGCTGGCTTATACGCGGCCAGCTCTTGCTCCTAGTGCAGTCTTTGGCAAGTGAAGGACACGGCCGCTGAAAATTGTATCCGAGACAAAAGCATTTGAGATTACATGTTGTGGCCAAGCAAGGCAATTACAATATATTTGAACTTTTAAAAATCTGTAAACTTCGTACACTATTTGTGCACATTTTTCTGACATTCATAGTGGTGAGGTCCCATTGAGATGGTTTAAAATTTACAAGTTAATAAGTGTGCAGCAAGGATATGGTCCTAGAAGATATTTAGTCCCACACAATGTATGGATTTCGTCGTTGGACTGTGTAATTTTGTTTATTATGTACTTCAGTCAACACTTCCCATGACCCAAATTGCAGCCAAGTATGTTCGTGTTCTTTTGGAAAATTTGAGGTGTCGCCTTACATCTTCGACTTATCCAATTAAGCGTCTGCGTCTTTGGCCTGAAATTCATTAAGCAATCAAATTGGTTGTCGCCTTTTAAAGGGCAGTGACAGCCAGCTAGTTGGTGAGGGCCCGCATCAGTTCTTCGGCAACCCTCTTAGCCCCAGGCCCTGTAACTTGACATGGCAATTATCCCTTCATGTTAAGAAACTCCCTCGTTTCAATTAGCACTCCAACTGTGTGTCTAAAACTTAAATGAACTTAAACATTCGCATCAAAAGATTCATTGCCATTTTTTGTCCTTATAGAATTTCTAAGACGGGCACGAAATGAATGGATTAAGAGAATTTTCTGGCACAAAGTTACAGTGAATTGTTCGTGTATATCTGAACAGTCTATTGTCAGTCTCTGAGGCATGTTTTCCTCTAGAGATCATACATAATTACAATGTGCACTGAGGGGATCCGCTTCTGTCAATTCTGTTCCATTTGAAGTGGTCGAGGCCCCCACAATCCCCCACAGTCCCCTCCCCAGGCAGCTGACCTAACCTTGAACTTATTCTATGCCATAATTTATCAAATGACCAATGTAAAGCTGGTCAACACAAGATCTGAATCTTAAATCATTGAATTTTGTCGATCAGTTCTCTAGTTCATCCAAGGTTACACGAACAATGTAAGTTTTTGGCAACGCCAAGGTTCCATAATAACCGATATTGCACGAGGCACTGTGATGTGACACCATGCAATATACGTCTGTGTTACAATGCAATATCGCATGTCTCTAAGCCAGTAGGACGCGAGATTTTTGCTAGCCACATCATGAAACCAGCACTCCGACAATCTGCTGGTGCCATACCATGTGCGTTTTAATTAATTTTTTTTTTAATGTCATTTATATATATTTTTTCTTTGTTGTGAAAGTAAACTACATCAAAAGGAAGGTTGAAAGACAATGCGAACAATTTGTGTAAGTTCACAGGTTTTTCTGTTCACCCAGTATGCTTTGTTTGACGGATGGACACCAAGGAGAAGTCTCCATAAATCCAAAGATTAAAAAAAAGACCTTTTCTTGTAATTTGATTACCATCTCATCTTTTAGAGGCATATGTCACATGAGGAGCACACCCTTCAAGGTCTGACGGAAAACACAATACTTGCTTATGCCTGTGTCTCGTAGGCCTCAGGTCTGTTGAATTCAACTGCCTATTTTCATAATGGCCCTGTGTTGGGCTTAATGGGCAGGTCTGTTTCTTAACAATATGATGCATTTGAGTGTCATGTTTGTGTCAAGCCTTTGTTGCTAAAGAATAGTCTTAATAAGATGCAAAGGTCAGACGTAGCCGCATTTATATTCTGAAGGATGCAAAGGGGCGTGAATAATTAATAGACTGCCCCCTGGCGACACCTGTGTCCCTATAGGGAACTAAAGGCGATGAATTAATTTCATAAGCACTAGAGGACGCCTTGCATAATACCTCCTTAAGTGACCTGACAACCTTAAAGAAGCAAGGTCCTCTGTTAACGTCACCATGGACACTCCAAGGGCCGCTGAAAAAAATTAGAGATGACGGTCAGGTTGATTTATGCCAATCGTGATGGAAGCCATGCAGGGCTGCCTCATCTTGCTTCGGACCTTTGCATTTCAGATTAACATATGTGTAGCTTCTCAGACTAGTGTATAGGGACTAAACTAAAGCTACTATTGGTGTGGTGAGTCTGTAAAATTACATTTATTAGATTGGTGGAGCCGCCGAGAGTGTCGTGGGTGACGAAGTTAGGCAATAGGCATCATCAATCAAGAGTAAGCCCAAGTCTCCTTCGCTGTGGTGTTTTTACAGCATTCGTTGGGAAACTTTTCTCTGAATCCGATAGGTGTCATCGTTTACTCATATTTCAAATTAACATGAATCGTTTTACAGTAACCATTATGTCACAGAATGGGCAATGAGCATGTGTATGGGCATAAGCGAACTTTTGCGTGGTCTAAACCACAATAGCAAAAGCACCAACAACGACGACAACGGCATCAACTACTGTGGTATAGAACCACGTGTGATGGGTGAACATTAGTTTGTTGTTATTTACGACACCTGGCAGTTCACCGCATCAGATTTATTGCGAGGAAATGTCCCAGGATGCTGCTGTTGCTCCTGCTGCTGCACACTTCCGGCCTGCATCACTTCATCTTTTCTTATTACATGACAGTGACAATAGGAGTGACCCTGCCCTTGCTAATGAACCTGATGCATGTGGAGAGGTCAGGGGTCATGCCAGAGGCCCTTGTAGCATCTTTGGTCTCTGCCAGTTTTGACTCATTTGAGTTGTTACTGGTTTTGCTCGAACGTCTTTGTTCTGCAAATTTATTGCAGTTGTACTATTCTCCCTCCGTTTCCCAAGTTTTGGAAACCTGTTCATTCAGTGAAGTCTGCAGGTTTGGTGTACAAGATACAGTGTAGCGTCTTAAGCATGTTTGCTTAACGGAGTTAAAATCTGCAATTTCGGCAGTTTGTGCATTCAAGTTGAAAGCCAGCAAGTTATGAAGCTTTTTTTCTTGTAGAGTACTGAAGATTGGAAGTCAATCCTACATTAAAAATAGCATGATCCTGTTATTTAAAAAACCGGCATGAGAGTTCATTGCCTTATGAGAAGGTATTTTAAAGCAGTGTCTGAACCCATATAAATATTAAATGGTATATGTCCCATGCAAATTTCATCAGAACAGGCGTGTGTTGTGTTAGTATTGATGGAAAGTACATTTATGGTTGGAGATGAAGTTCTTATTTCTTTCTTCTTTTGAATATGTTTTTATTTAATTTTTTCTATGTTATTATATTATTTTATTTTAAGATGATGATGTGAGACTTAAATAAACCTATCTATCTATCTATCTATTTATTTATCTATCTAACTATCTATCTAGCTATCTATCTATATATCTATATCTATCTATCTATCTATCTATCTATCTATCTGTCCTTACAATAAGTATATTACCTTGCAGTTCATATTCTGTTGTGTGTGAGTGTATGTTTAACAGTGTATAGACAATCTATACCTGAATATGATAGATATTAAATATTGTCAGAAAAATTTCTTACTCTGGTTTACAATTAGATTTATAAAAAACAAAAACAGATTAATTTTATAATTACTATGAGAGAACTAAGTAGGGCAATTAATTAAAAAGAAATTAGTCTGAATTACACTGTACCGGGGTCTGAATAATACTGCATGTGCCAAAAGTGACGATCGTCTGTGTGCAGCAGACAAAGTGTCTGTATGGATCTGCACGATAAAAGAAAAGAAAAAAAGACCAACAAAGCAAACTAATTACCTAAATGTTCTTTGTTGATTCCTGTGCAATGCTGTGATGTCATTTTGAATCAATATGCATTCCCAGAATGTGTTTGTGCTACGATTTTCTGGTCTCGAGCAGTTAAAACTTCACCTTTGTGTGGGATTGCTTTGGTACGGCTGTAGTTGCCCATGCAGTCTGATGTCATATGAAACTCATTTATATTGTGCAGTATGTTGCCAGTGAACTTTATGGTACAGTCGACACCCACAGTGTGATTATTATGGAGTGCAGTATCAAAACAATTTACGGAAAAATTACTTCATTTTCTCTTGTGCTAAAAGTGACGCTTTTAATCTCAGAACGGAAACTGCATATTTTGAAGCACCTAAAGTGTTCCATCAGGCACAGCTGCGGGTTCACAAATATAACAAAGCGATTGAAACCTGCTGCTTGGTGTATGATACAGCACTTCAATTGGTATTAATTTCAGCTTCAAGTGATGGCAAATGAAAAGTGATGGCAAATGAAAAGTTTCTTTTGCCACACCTGTTGTTTATGAACTCCTGTGCAATGAAGCTTCCTCTTTTAGGCCTTTGACACACTGACGCTGTGTTATTTATGTGTGCCCCCAAGTAATGAATGTGTTGATGAGCTCCCGGACACTTTGATATGTACCTAATGAGACTTCCACCGGCAGTGAGCATCCAAAACAGGATTTACATATGTCAGAAACCCTTAATAAGTAATCATCTAACTCCTAACACAATGGAACGCCAGCTATAGAAAGTCATTAAATTGTGTATGGCAACACAGCTACGTCACTCTGAACGTCGTACCGCGAGACCACGAAGCGAAGTGTCTGGAAGAATTCACAACAATCCTTGTTGGGAAATTTGACAAAGAAGAATATTTTTTATTTATCACAAGAAACTTTACATTAGTGTGAAATGGCACAGAGTGACAGTCAACGAAGTTTGAAGAATTTTTTTTTAAGTTGAATCGACGGGCACAATGATACCCTTCTTTGAGCGCCGATCTGTACATGTAAGCGAAATCGCTCAGACGCTTCGTGAATGCACTCACTTTAAATGAGCTTCTGATGTCCAGAATGCACTTAGTAGTATTCAGTATAATGCACTTTTGGGAAGTTTGACTTTTTTTTTGGGTCTAAATTGCGAGGTTCCACTGTAGTTTCCCAGTTCTAGAGACTGGATGGGATCACAGCCAGAAAGTGATGAACTTTAATGTGTCTCCATGGTTTTTGGCCTCTTTCTATGATTGGACGAAGCCAAGGTATTTCACTCATTGTCAATCTATCAATATCTGCTGATGTAGCTGCTGGAGATGGCATCAAAGAAGATTCATCAATGTTTATACAGTCAAACCTGAAATAAACGATCACTCGGAAATTAATCAATTTTGTCTTAAAGGCGGGTGGACGTTCACAGCAGGTGACATGTTCTATACAGGTAGTCGTTAAGGCAGGTAGTCGTTAGGGCAGGTGGTCGTTAGGGCAGGTTGTCGTTATGGCAGGTTTTCGTTAGGGCAGGTAGTCGTTAGGGCAGGATTTGACTTTTTATTTCGGGAAATTGTTTAGTGAGGAAATTGCCTTATTTCTCTCTCTATTTTCTGTCTGGTTGTCTGTCTATCCATCTCTCGTTCTGTCAATAATCTGTGCATTGGCCCTGTTCGATTTTGTGATTACTTGGCATTTATAACCCATTACGACCCATTCTATATAATGGAACATGCATGTACCATGCTTACTGGCTCAGCTGTGCGATTCTGTAAAAACGCCATGAAATATAATGCAACATTTCGCTTCCAAAAGAAGGTCTACTCCTTTTTACTTTATTGCTTCAGAATTCTTCCCATAAATTGATAGTTCTTATATTCAACCACAATGCTACATTCTAAAGAATGATTACAGATATGGAATGGAATTGGATTAGAAAGAATATTTAGCATGATCTGCACTCTCATTGTAATGAATCCGCCAGAGCTACAAATATAATATCCACTGTGGGCCTATTCATTCCTGTTACAACATCACAGATGAGCTGGATGAGTTACACTCAATGGTATTTGCTTCATTTAGAATTTGGGATTATACATCTGCTAGAAATTACCTGCTGCGGTTTTTCAACAGAATACTCGAAAAAAGAAACACACTTATGGAATAATTTCGTCACAGCTGCATTCTTGCGGTCGGTAATATTAAGTTGAGACTGTCAAATTGTATGATTTACAAGTACACTGCATAATACCTAAGAAAATATTTGCCAAATTGTATGATTTACAAGTACACTGCATAATACCAAAGAAAATATTTGCCAAATTGTATGATTTACAAGTACACTGCATAATACCAAAGAAAATATTTGAGCGCTATGACCAACATTTCCCTGTATTTTTCTCACAATCTTTCATATCTTCCAAACAGTCATTCTGAAACTGCACACACTTGGACTTAGTTTGCGCGCGAAAAATTATCTAAGGCAAATTAAGAATCTGGATGATTTGTCACTATCTGCTTGTTTTGCCCCGTCTTAAGATGTGGCTATTTCGACCTGTTTGTAAAACTCTGTTGTGAAAGGAAACGAGATCTTAGGGATGTCGAATGTCAGGACTGTGTACAAACGAAATCGGGGCAGAATTTCAGTAATTTGAACATGAACAGACAAGACGGCTGTGTTTTCAAACACGCCATATGCGCCCATGAACCTTGACGGAGCCCATGCGAACTAAATGTTAACAGCGCCGCCTTTCGGATGTTGCGAACAAGGCAGATAGGGCCGTCAGTAATTGTTGCGTGTTTCTGAAAGGACGACGGAATCAAGAGTTGTATGTAGCCATCTCCCCACAGTTACTCTTGTCAGTAATGGTTAGAGTTGGCCTCCTGCAACTGCAAGCGAGGTGGCATGAAACCCCAGCAAGTTGTGCACCTGTCACTGCCTTCCTCCCAGTCATCCTTCCTCCCAGTGCTTTTGTTGATTGTATTGTACTTACACTTTCTTTTACTGCAGTTGTATTGGTGCCAGGGCAAAAAATATTGTAGACTTTGACACAGGGATTATTTACCACTCATCTGCTTAATCAGCTTTTTGTTAAAGTATCTCCTGCCACATTACTTACTGTGGCAGTATTAAATTGGGCATTGCTCGCTGCATTGACACCAGCTAATCTGATCATGTGTTTGAGATAACAGGTGCAGTGTCAATAAATTGCCTTGATTTTCGTGACACAGCACTGTCAAGGTAATGTTGACAATGACCAGTTACTGGCACAACTGTTGATCATTTACACAGAACAGTGATAACATTAAAGCAATTGTGCCAATTAACGCTGCGTCAACATTGAGCTGATGTGGGATGTCATATGCAGCTAGCTAGGATGATAGTGTAAATTCCTGATTTGCTTTTTTCTCCTCATTATTTAATATTTCGTCATTTTTAGGTTTACCTACATATGTAGAACCCCAATTCTATCAATTTGGACATTTCCAACAAGTCAAGGCTTTCTATTGACAACTAGTAAGAGATTTTGGACATATTACGGTACATTACCTAGATTAATATCGCCAATAGAGCCTGATAAAAGGGACACATGGAAGTATTAGAACAGATAATAGAGGAAACTAAGCTAAGTCGAACGGATCATTGAGCATGAGCTCTTCCGACTGTGGTTATCTAATGCTTTTACCTACCTGTCAATGCCTTGATATCACAGTAGAATGCCCTTCTTTGAGATAGGCTCACTGGGAATTATGCAGGCAAAGGCTGAGTTTGAACATAAGACATAAAGTGTACCTAAGACATAAAGTCTACAGTCAGGGAAAATGAAAAACCTAAGACATAAAGTCTACAGTCAGGGAAAATCTTTTCGTACATTGAAAATATTTTCGTCTAGACTTATTGACTGTGTCCAGAATATCTGACCCCCATTGCTATTTTAATTCAGCTATATCATAGTCAGCCTCGGTCAGTGGTGTGTTGAGTGGCATACTTTGACAAGAAGTTATTCATTATGATTCAGTTAAGTCAAAAATAGCTTTGGAGGTAAGTCATCCTGGACAAAGTCAAAATGTCTAAAGTTAGTGAAAAGTGTCTAAAGAATTAATCAAAATGTCATTAAAAAAAAAGGCAATATTCTAAAACATTTTCGTGTGGATAGGCAATTGCACCGTCCTAATTTGTTGCTGATAATCTTATATGACCACCTGCCATACCAAGACTCAGATCCTGATATGGCTTGAGAGTCCGCACTAATCCTTATCAGGTCCATTCGATTTTGTTTATTTAATTAGAATCAGCTCCAAGAAACATGTCATATTGTTATCTTGAACCATGGTCGATGATAGCACTGTTTGCAATGCTGTTTGTCACATTGGCTTTGAGAAATGAAGAGGAAGAAGGTTACACGCAAGAAAAGTGTTTGTGTAGGCCGGACATCCTCCTACTGAAGGTGACCAAGAAAAAAGTGTTTGCAATTTGTCCTGACCGGTCAAAGAGGTTGTTCGAAATGCTAGACCCAGAGCAGGGGCAAGGCAGGCCTCTTAACGAGCTATTCTCATGCTGACCCAACATAAAACTCTTGCTGTTTTGTTCACCGATTAGAGAAAAATGTGCAAAACTGCCCATTGTCACATATTATACCACTCCCTTTACTCAATAGCATTTACTTTGCATGCAGTTTTAGAATAAGGGGGGTTGCTTTCTTTAATGAACAAGAGCGCTTCTCATGGCAAAGTGTCAAACCATATGAAGGGGAAAAAATAACCTCTAGCCCGAAGACGATGTTAAAAGCCTCTTTCTTAATTACACAGTAGCAACAGCAGATTTAGCCACCCTCCACAAATTTTAAAATGTGCCAAAATCTTTCAAGTGAAGTTCTGGAATGTCAAGATTTCATGTTTAACACATTAAGAAGTTTTGCAGTTTTCCAAGTTGTGTTGCGTGGACCTTTTCTGACATCGCTCTAAATTGCCAATGCGTGAAATTCATGAAACAAATTGGACAAAAAGATGAAATTCTTGCAACCAGGTAATCCTGAAAAGCCATTAGCTAAGTGCCAGCCTTGGAGTTGATAATAAACAATGGGCTAATTACTGATATCTCTAAATGACAGAAGAAAGTGCATCCGTTAATCATTGCTCGTATTTAATTTTTCATAACGTAGTTGATTAACTATCACTGGGACGTGCACCTGCATGGAAAACATAAGATAAATGTTGTGACAGAATTTTTTTTAAATGAAAACAGTCTTTTCAAAAGATTTATGGCTCACTGGCTGATTCCAGCGTTCGTCTTAGATTTGCTGAAGAGGACCACAATAATTAGTGCATAATAATGGCAGGGTTGGAGGATATAAATGATTTGTGATTACAAATGGCTCAATAGCATTAAAGAAATATCGATTTCTTGCATTAGGTATGCAAACAGGTCCCTACAGACCCAAATCTTAATGACAGCAGTTGCTGCCCTGCATTTTAGAAATACAACGCTTATAATATCTGACGGAAAAATAAGGTTTGATGAATTATTCATATAATTATGTTGTATTATTTTTCCTCTCAATCTTGATAATCATAATATCAGATTTCTCTGGAATTAGAAGTTATTACCCTTAATGTTTCTAAGATTACCGTTTTAGGATCTGCAATTCCAGGAACATTTAATGGGAATATCTCATGTTCATCTATGATTTGTTTGCTTTTGGGGGCTTCAGTTGCTAGTGTATTAACTTCTGATCCTACTGGTATCCCATTACACCAAGCAGTCTTCATAGACTAAGTTGGTCTATGTCTGGAGCTCTTTTTGACTTTGTCACATCAGCGTCGATTGCTGAGTCTTGGTTGTAAGAGTGAGGACTTCATTAACGCCAAAGACCTCAGAAGCCGATCGAATGGCATCGAAGTAGCAAAGTGATCACTGCCTCTTAGGTCCGGGACGGAAAGTGAAGGAAACTGATAGGTTGACTGATGTAAGTTTGTCGTTTTCATGGTTGTAATGATGGTTTCTTTTGATTTGCAGAAGGAGTTCACTCCCGTCAAGTACTTCTCGATTGATCGGGTCTTCCGAAATGAAACGCTGGACGCGACTCACTTGGCGGAGTTCCACCAGATTGAAGGTCTCGTGGCTGACCGTGGACTGCATCTAGGAAACCTCATGGGAATCATCAGGGAGTTCTTCAAAAAGCTAGGTGCCTTTCTTTCTTTTTCCTCCTTCACTTACTTTCGTTAAATTTTCTTCCTTTACTTCCTTTTCATTCGATTATCTTCGCATTGCTCTTTGTGTCAATCTGTTGGTGCGAGTTCTTTGGCTTCTCAGGGGTGACAGAGTCAAAATAAAGAATGCCTGCTTCTAGCAATTCATTACCTCAAGTAGGAGACAAGACCTAGGCCGGATGGTAAGATAAATGCTACTCAGGCAGTCTGACTTTCAAAGAATGTGCTCAAGTAGAAGTTCATAGAAGTTCATAGAAGTTCATAGAAGTTCATAGAAGTTCATAGAAGCAGAGATAGTTATCCAACTACAGTGTTGTATGCCAGCCTCGATAATACTTCCATTGCAGATATTTCATTCTGATTGGGAAATTTGGTTCAGAATGGTTCAAACAGATCTCTGTTGAAAAAAGCCAAATTTTTCCCCATCCCCTTGGTTCTTTACATCTTTGCATTGTTAGAAGCTGACATTGGTGATCCACTCTGAAAAAGACGCTTTTCCAGTAAAGATAAATTGTGTCAACTTGTTGCTGCCCAAAATACTGTTGTCCAGACAGAAAATCGATGGTTGCCAGCAGAAATCCTCTTAAGTTGCATAAAGGTGTTTTTTCGTAGGCTTTTGCAGACCTTTTAAGACTTGGTGCAGATGTTAAGTGCCCAGTATTAGGTTTAATGTAAGTAGCAGTTCCACTGGGTCTGTGTTTATACGTTAAGTCGACATTTTCTGCAGAAACGTGAATATAGTTCATGTTAAGCAAGAAAATTGTACAACAGTCTTCACGTGGGGACTCGTCTAGAATGTCTTAAGTGCAAATGGCAAGTTAGAACACTATGTCTGTAAACTTAGTTAGGACCAGACCTAAAGGGGACATTCGAGGGGAAGTAAATAGATTGAAGACGATCCTAAAGGACTACAAAAAGCACAAGTATACGTTTACAGACGCATGTTAAAGTACATTGTAAATACACTAAAAGAATGAAACACTGTAAAGACTATACAATTTCATAGCGCTTGAATTTCTGCTTGACGCTTGTAATTCTACATATGTTGCCTAATGTACTCTTAAGCCTTGTTAATAACACCATGTGCATATTCATGGCAGAGGTGTTTTTCAGAGTATTCAAACTGATGTACAGATTTTAAGGGGGTGTATGATGATGAAATGTGCATTACATGGAAAGATAAGTCAGGAGGACTGTGTCTGACCATTTTGTGGTTTACCTGTACTTAGTGTAAATATATAAAGAATATAATGGATAAGAAGCGTTAACTTTTTGTTGTATGTGTCATTGGGTCACTAAGTAATCCGGCGCAATTAATAATGAATGATTTATAAAGAATATTTATTGACATATATACTGTCTGTCAAATTGAACCTAGACAAAGCTAGACAACTTCCGCTACCTGTCATTAAACGGAACTGTTGGGCTATAGCTGGCAACTCAAAGCCGGATCTAAAAGTACATGCAGCACTACCCTGTGTTGAGAGTTATGCATATTTACGATATATCAGATAAATTTCTTACATTTACCAGGCTTTATATTTTTTCGTTAGTGGTAGCTGTAAGCCGACTATAAGCTAGGAGTAGACAGAATATGGCTACAGCCAGGAATATGTAGCTACAGCTGTCTAGATTTGACAATATTTTATGAAAACAACTGTATTTTTGTTTCCAACATAACCTATCAAACAAGACGCTATGTATTTCTCAAATAGGTGGATTCGAACAAGTGCACCTCGCAACCCTGGAATTTGTTTCATACTGTAAACTGAAGGTTTTAAAATATTGGCTCTACCAAAACCAACAAAGAAATATTAATGCATTTCATACCACCTAAATGGCCCTTATATGGGAACTATACATACACCATACAGATTATCGAAACTCATAATCATAACAGATTTATTTAACAAAATAATGGGCGGCCAAAGTTACCCTGCTGCTTCATTGGGGCTTGGATGAACAGAGATCCCAGATTGGGGTAACTTTGGCCGCTCATAGCTTTTGCAATGATGCAGGCAAAATTGTAGAGGCATTACTTAGAAACAGGTTTATCAAGAATGTTCACCTATTTACTCATTAATATTGATGGTTTATCACAATACCAAATTACAACATCAAAAGTCTGCAAGAATGCATAATAACAAGATTATTTGATGATTTCACAATGATATAACCCTGTTACGTATTCCACCAATTGGGAACCCTTGAGGTAATAAAGATACCCCACGCTTAACTTCAGAGGGCCAAAATACAATATGTAAAGTTCTTTGGCTCTACCAAGAAATACTTAAAGAGTTGTGAAACATTCTTTACAGAATACATTCATTCCAAATTGCTGGCATGTGTACAACCTGGTTTCCCAAACCAAAGTATACAGCAACTGCTGAGTCGGTCCCCAGAGCAGCATAGACGGCATCAGTGGTCATTATTTTTTTATTTTTAGGAAGCTAATAGGTTATAGAACTTATAAAAAAAAAAGTTACCTATATAAGTCAAATCAGAGTGAGAGTCATCAAAATCCCTTTTTCATAGGCGGCCAAAGTTACCCGAGGGGCCAAAGATACCCCGATTGAGGGTATTGGGCTTTTCTCAGATAGACTCCCTCTGGTATACTAGCATATTGTGACAGAGAAATATTTGTGTAGATATTTCTAGGCAGCAAATGACACGCCTATTGTGGTCATATATAATAAGACCCTTTGTGTTGAGCCAGTTCGCCCTTGCTATCTGGCACAAAGCATGCACACATTGATACAGTTGAGCTGACCCCCATTGTGCAATCGACAATACTGACCACTGGCTATTCCCTGTCCACCTCACGTAGTGACCAGGAGACCAAGGTCAAGATCTCCCTCTTCTGTTATCGCTTGCATAGGCTGGAGTTTTCCTGTTGCTGACCAAGTCCTTCTACTTCGTCTTTTTGTTTAAAGTAGTCTTTGTAAAGTGTGAAGTGTATGGCAAGGCGGAGCAGCTGTCTGGGATTCTGAGCATTTTAGTGCGAAAACCAGTTGACTATTTTGTGCAGCCGAAGTAAGCTGTTTTGACAATTAAGTGATCTCTATCAGGCTGTTCGACAGCATAGCATAGCATAGCATAGCATAGCATAGCATATAAAATCTATTTCTGAATAATATATTTTTCGGCTTGGAACAGCTGTCATAACAAGCACTAATTTTTTTTAAGTATTATAAAAACAGTATAATTTGGCTATTAAGTGTTGAACCAACAACCCTGTAGCCCTAGCAGCATGTTGCGAAACTTATCTAATAGTTATCAATCCATTACAAGGATATGTGATGTAACGATTCAAGATTTCTAAACACAGCTGACACCAAGCAAAAAAAAACAACAACTGTAATCATGGTATCTACAGTGAAACCTTTTTAAGGCCTGTGAAACAAACTCGAATCAAGATATCACTACAGTGAAACCTTTTTAAAGGCCTGTCACTATAAATACCTCCTGGCAGTTAAGTGTCCAGTTAGCTCAGTTGGTTGGGTGTGTGCCATGACATTGAAGCTGATGTTTTGGGATCTGGGCTCAAGTCCACTCTAGGCTGAGATTTTTACTCTTAATTGAAAAAATGTATCTTAGTTTTTTCTGAGATATGTGTTATTGCGCATAATAATAGATGTCAAAAATAAGTTGATCTTCATTTAAAATTTTATAATGTACATGTAAGTGCCTGCCTAATTCAATGATTGATATAACACACCAATACATCCAGAGAGCTCCACCGCACCAATCCACAAATATATATATATGACTTTCATGGTAATGCTGTATATATATGATAAAAGTGGCTTCACTATCCCAGCTTATCTTGCTTCATTATACCAAGACATGGCAATCTTGTTTCCATGTGTTTGGCTGGTGTAGTGGTTTGGGTGTAGGACTGCTAGGCTCAGTTTAGGTAGGTAGGATGTAGGTTCAAACCCAGCTCTGGGCAATCATGAATGAAAGCAGTACTTAACATTTTTCAGTTCATCATTAGTTGCAACAAAGTTAAAGCTTAATTACCCAGAGCAACAATTACTAATTATATATAAATTTAGTTCTTACCTTTCATTGAACTCCTGATGAGCCTTAACTTTAATAAGCTGACTTGACTCAATGGTCCTGCCGCAGCACCAGCAGCACCGTTGCACTAATTGAATTAAGTTGATTCAACTTGACTGGGCTCAGCATAATGTGTCGTCACTTCACAGCCAAGCAACCTAATTATGTACATGTTCGCTCGTTTACTCATTTAAAGTAAATTAATCATTTCTCTTATAGTCTATATATATAGGCTTGCTTATGGCATTAAACGTCTAACAATGAAATTACTGAATAATTAGATGTTCTTGTGCTGAGTTTATGCAATTTTTGTTCTGACAAGCAGAAAAATTGCCTGAACTAAAAAAAGATAAAAAATATCTCTAGTATTTTTAAGAGAAGATTTCTAAGTCTATATTCAGCCATTTGGCTACATAGTTTAATCAATCATTTTGTTTAACTAAAAAGGTAAGCAAAGAATATACATAATTAGGTCGCTGGGCTGTTAGAGTGTGATTGGTAAAGGCTGCTACGGGGAGGGTTATGGCCCCAAAGCCCCCCCCCCCCCCATGGATTAACCAGTGCTGGGTACTAAATCGCTCTACTGCAGTTTTAGAATTATTATCTCTTTCTAAGTCTTTGTTTCACTTATTAACCCGGTTATTTTATTCACGCCTTTCTTGCTGACCTGAATCTGCCTTTCTGTCTCCGATTTCTGTTCTTCTGCTACGCTTAATGGCGACCTACCTGCCTGTCAGAGCCTGGCTTCCTTCTAAGGCTTCTTCTCATTGGGCAACTCACGTGCTCTGGAACGCTCGTGGTCAATGACGTCACAATCACGTGAACCTTCAACAACTAATAATACTTAGAGGCTATTATATAGGATGACGAAGTGGAGCTCACCGTTTTTGTAAAGTAGTATGTGAATTAATGGACTCGATAATGAGTCTGAGACAATGTGATCAAGCATTTTACATATCATACAATTTTTATTTTATTTTCATAAAAACATTGAATAATTAGAAACAAGGACGTTTTAGTGAACAAAGCAGAAGCAATTCAATTTTGATTGAAAAAATTTACTAAAATCCACTGACAATGCCAAGTAGTAAGGTTTGAGCCATGATCGTGACTGAAGACTTATTTTTGTGTGTTTTTGCAGTGAATATACTATATATCTTTATATATATATATATATATATATGTATATATATATATATATATATATATATAATCTCTTGTGGTACTACCCACTGCTTGCTAGTGGTGAATCATCAGACTCCATGATTACCCCCTTTGAAGTAAATAAATAGCTTGGCTGAATATTGACTTGCTGCCTCCAACCACAATAACCACATGCAGGTCAGGCTCTGGTTACATCTGTCTTAGCCTAATGTGTTATTATAAGACATAATTATGAAGCAGAATGTGAAGTAAGCAAGTCATAAATTATTCATAAACACGTTATTATGAGTCATTGTACACCGAACGTAGAGTTGATTATTTTTCTTGTTTGGCATGTTAATGCAGAAAGTGAATTAATCCGCTGAGATAGGTCGAAGCTGAGGCGAATTTGCCAATATGTTTGGACCTTGCATGATAATGGTGTTGATAGATGTCTGGCGTCCTCTGCATGTTTGAAGGCAAACAAAAATATGGAATTCAAATTGAGATCAGCCTTTGCATGGGAGGAGTATATCAACGGTTTCTTTTCTACATAAAGAACGTTTCTGTTAAGAGGTTACAAAGAGAGCATATTTGGCTTACCCTGGTTTTCAGTGGGTGGGGGGGGGGGGGGGGGTAGCTAGTACAGGCTCTTCTCAAACCGAGTAAAAGGGTTGAGCGTGTGATTTAATTCAAGAGTATTTTAGATGTTGCAGAGAAGCTTCTCTTATACACTAGGTTGTTCTATTTGGTCTGAAGCAATTAATAATTTTTGGATATATTTTTGATATATTTCTAGTCTGCGTTTGCCAATCAAAACACAAATTGTTTTTGCTTTTTCAATAAATGTTGCATTCACGTTTACAAAAATACTCTTAAGTGGTTATTACGAAAACCCATTGTAGAAGTAAACGTGGATATGGAACATTTATCTGTACATATGTCATATAAAGCGATCAGAGTATCAGATGTATCCCACTAAAGGTCAAATTATATCCGTCGATTTATTTGCCTGAACTAAATCTCGTTGCCATTTTTTATTCTTAAGGCGACTTTAGAATGTAGATTTTAAGTTTTGAGCATAGAATGTGTGAATCGCGATATTTTAATTTGAAATACACGATGTTGAAAGGGGGCTGGATTCAGTGTTTCCACAGTCAATCAATCAATCAATCAATCAATCAATCAATCAGATGTCTCTGGGAATGGGGTTATAAGCCAGTTTAATTGTCATTCAGGTGACACTTCAAATATAGATAAAATCAAGTCATGTGAGGTAACTGAACACGAGTGTCCTTGCCTTCTTCGTACTCGTGCTGACCACTGCCCACTGAGCTGTCAGCGTCCATTGTCCAGCATTGTCCAACGATGTCCAGTTTCTGGCTTCTCATCTTAGACACTTTCATCAAGCCATGTCTCTGGTTAACAAACGGACTTTAGCAGGATTTTAGGGGATTAGAGAAATGAACTACATAAAAAAAATTGGTGGAGATTCAAAGAGCCTGACGTATAGGCAGATTAAGTCTGCTCTGAAATATGTAAAAACGAGCTCTTTAACGAGCACAAAGGACCTAGGAGAGCTTGGTGCGCTCGTGAATAAATGGCTTGTCCCACTTTGCATTGTCATCAACGCACGCTCACTCCACTCTTTCCAATTTATAATTCACTATTTTTAATGAGCGTGATCTCACATTTCCATGCAGATAAACTGGCTTGACAAGAAAGCCTGTTCTCGCAACATATTAAAAACTTATCAGGGGAAGATTCATCTCAAGTGGGGGGAGTCTTTTTTCAACCCTCATTAATTGGAGAGCCAGTTGCGTGTTTCCATTTTGGAACAATTACATGCGATACAGGAGCATGATGTTAACTTGTAAATTGCCCATTACGAGATTGCGGTCGTCTCCCAAGGTAACCTGAACTGTATGTCATAATGTGTCATCTCCCACCTCATTCTCTAATTGTCAAGTTTTACTAACATGATTGACACTTAATTGTCCAACAGGTGCAATTCAATCAGATCTTGGAAGTTCTACATTGTACTTGCAGTGGTTCTATTCCCTAATTACAATATCACGTGAAGTAGCGGGTGATACGAGCCGGGTGATCAGCATTTCATACCACACAGAATGACCTTCATGTATGCCCAAATAAGGCAGCACCAAAACAGCGCGCCTGCAGTTACACTTTGTCCGTATAATGAAACACAGTATCAAACTATGGTGGCCGAATATTCTACCTACTGTTTAAGTTAACAATTTAGCAAATTAGATGACTAAGTTATCGCCAAAAAATGGTTCAAATCGAGACGCACACGACGTTGCTCATGACGTTGCCATGTTCAAATAAGGACGAAATACGTCGCTACGGCTACAATTGGTAATTCGGATACAAAACAAACTCATATCCTGATATAATGCGACTTTACCTATATGATAAAATTTAAATTTTCAAAATCAAACTAAAAATTGACTTAGTTATTCATAAAATATTTAGCGAGTCGAAGACGTTCATGTTGCTAGTGGGTTATTCCACAGAAACTGCACTTTTGACATTTCAAGTACAAATAATGAAATTTTCAATCTTTCAAAAATGCTGTGGGGCTACCTGCATGAGGCATTCCTGCCTATAGCTATGGCGACGTCAAAAATTCGCCAAAACCGGTACTGATATTCAAATGATCAAAATTATGAATTTTCATACAGTTGTGTTGAAATGCAGGTAATAATACCGAGGAGTTCTTTCAGAATTGCTTTGAAGCAATTTTCTGTAATAAATAGTTTCCTTATAAACTTGGTAACAGGAATGACACTCGTAAAAGTCACCCCCTGCCAATATAAACTCTTTTCATTAAATATTGAAAATATTATTCTAAGTGTGTAAGATAAGCAGAAATCCTAAAGTCCCACATATCGGTGCTTTCATCTCTTCTAAAGTGCACAAACCTAACAATTTTTTTTTATCTTGCAGCATTTTATTACTATGGTAACAGGAGGGATATTGATTCTGTGGACAAAATTTTGAAATATTTGCAGTTTTAGTAACATTATCTATTTGTTTTAAATAGATAATGTTACTAAAACTGCAAATATTTTAAAATTTTCTATGCCAGTTGAAAATTAAACTTCTCCAGATAATTTTTTTTAAATATGTTTATTCACACACATGCATAGTAAGATACAATTCATGGTGTATAGTAGGCCTATAAAAATATTGGTAATTAAAATATATTGTAAATGTTATAAAACTTAAAAAACATAACAGATAAAAACAAAAGTGAATAAAAACATAAATGAATAAATAAAAATGCTGCGCTTATGCTGTACATAAAAGTGCAGTATGACTTTTAGGTCATCTCTAGTGAACCCGTCTACTGTGGCTGCATCTGTGCGAACAATATTTAACAGTTCAATAATCTGTCCAACTAATGGCTCTACATCAGCATATATTTTATATATGCACCTTTTGGTCTGAACAAAAGTGTCATTGAACAGTTGCTCAATACTGCATCCAATACCTTTTGAGATCAGTGTCAAATTTGAATAAATTATACTGTTTACATCTAACAGTGCTTTTTCATAAATAAATTTAACTTTAACATTAGCAGATTTAAACATAGTTTGTACCATTTTAATAAATATAAATTTGCTCTAAGGCACTTAGTCTTCTAACTAACCCAGGAAGCAAGTTACGATGGGTTGTACCTCTAATATTCGCCTTGTACATCTGTTCTTCATGGTTTGAAATTGTACAATATTACTGTCGCATAAATTCCATGCTTGAGCACCGTAAAAATGACAAAATTTTGTATTAAATACATTTACAGTAACTATAAACAAGGTCACTTCTTTTCATTCTGACATCAGTTTTTTCTGACATATCACAGTGTAAATAGTTACCTAGATACTTTACAGTTTTTACCCAAACGTTTACCATCCAGAGATATATCTATGTTGTTTTGCTATTTTTTACTGAATAAAATACATACAGTTTTATCTGGATTATATTTGACATTATACTCATTACTGAACTCCTCACATATCTTAATCATCTTAGACAGGCTTGATACAGAAAATGTATGGTCATCTGCGTAGCCTATAGCACCATAAAACTGGTTGCCAACCCAACAGCCTTCACCGCCTATCTCTAACCTTGATAATAATTTGTCTATATAAATACAAAACAGCACTTGTCTAATATCATTGGTTGTACCAAATTCATCAGATATAATACCCTCTCCAATGCGTTCTCATACATTGTCGAACATATAAGTCTAACATCACTCTTACAATAACAGGGGGTACCTCTCTGTCTATTAACAAACAAAATAGCTTATCATATTGCACTCCGTCAAAAGCCTTTGTTGCATCTACATAACAAGTATACACATCTGATCCATTATTCATATAATATCTACTGTACTGTGTTTGCTTTTGAAGGAAAATTTCATGTCATTTGTACTGTGCTTGTCTTTGTACCTTGATAAAATAATAATATCTATAACTTTAGAGATGGGAGTTTACACAAAGTAATACCTCTGTAGTTACTACTATCACAGACATCTTTTTTGTTATCTTTTGGAATTGACTCTATAGTACCAAGGAGTACATCCCTCAATCATGAGTTAAAACATCTTGTGAATATTATAAATGACTTTTTACTTACAGTCATTTATTTAGCAGGGTGAAGAGATATATAAAATGAGGTGTGAGACGTGCCATTTTTGCTGGCTTTTACAGTATAACGAGCTAAAATATTAGTTATGACAGACTCCGTGCAAAAATTTCTTGTGGGTATTTGTATGATAACATTGGTCTGCTAATCTTTATACCACATTCATATTATTAAAAGCATTTTGCATGTTATAATCACATTTGAAAGTTGAGGGACAGGGGGGTGCACCATTTCTGTAGAATGACCCTACTTTTATTGCTTTCAACCTCGTTCCCCATTATAGTCATTTTCGTCCGATTTCAAAAATTTGAAGTTCCAAATGGCTGAAATTAATTGGGGAATAAAAGGAAAACCACAACTCGTCACTGATCTGTTTGACAGATCAGACTCGGAGGGTGCTACACACCCACCTCGTCTGACCTGTCAAGCAGATCGGTGACTCTTGTGGTTTTCCTATAGCAAACCCTCCTTTTCTTTTTATTCATGAAATATCTTGGACTGTCAAGAACTGTTCCTTTTATCTAACTGGGTCTCTGGTGTAAAAAGGAGGAAAATATCCTTTTTCGAACAATAATCAATATACCCGGGCTTCTTCATATTGATTATGAATCTGACTGACAAAGAGGAATTATTTTTATTAGTAATCCAGTCGAAAAGGTTGGTGTTAGGTTTTCCTAAGTGCCATTTTATGCTGTGGGTCCATGTCCTATCTTCGCGTCTCTTTAACCAACCAACAAACCAACCAACAGACAAACCAACCCACCTACCTACCTACCTACCAACCAACCAACCAACCAACCAACCAACCAACCAACCAACCTACCTACCTACCTACCTACCTACCTACCAACCCAACCAACCAACCAACATACCTACCTACCTACCATCCAACCAACCAACCTACCTACCTACCTACCTACCTACCAACCTATCAATCTATCTATCTATCTATCAGGCTTTTTCAATAAATAAACTGACAGTTAACAGCAAGAATCACCGCAATGCTGTGACAAGGAATTCAAATTTTTTCTTACTTGTTGTTCTTCTCTAATGTATTCCTCAACTTATTTAATGTAGTAGCATATTATGGAATGCAACCAACTAATGCTGTTTGAGCTAAAGTATGATTAGATGGCTTTCTTTTTTTTAAATAATACCAAGTTACAGAGTATGTTCTATGGATTATAATATCACCGGGAGAGAAGCTTACGCAAGGATTTCAGGAGCTACAATTTCTGAGAGGAATATTTGCATGAAAAGACAGGCATGCAAGATTCCATGCGGGCCTAAAGTTATTCTTCTTTGTTCGGTATCTAGACCCACCCTCTTAAACATGATCACCCATGGAAATCTCATTTTAAAGCAGGTTTTCTAAGAAATTACAGCATGCTGCAAAGATTAATTTAGCCTCCCAGTAATAATTTATGCATGATTTAAAAAAAATATCCCACTCGGAACAAAGATAAAGGAGTATGCCATATGATAATGGAAGAAGTGTTAATTGCTCTATTGTCAGATTGGGGTTTTGGATTTGGAGTTGGTCACTTTCAGTAAACCGTGAATCCGAAGTATCGTATGCTTGTGGTAACTTCAGATGTTGACAGAAATGACTGTAATGAGCCTGAAAAGTTTGCAACTGGAAGAACATTTAAAAGAAACTTTGAAGCCGGTTTTAGTTGTTAGAAACAGGCGCTCACAAACGCCTCAACAGTGATCGCTGATTCTGCTTTACGAATAAAATGGGCCCCTGAAGGTTTTGGAGTAAGATTACGATTTGCCACTTTATTGAGAAGTGCCCCGCATGAGGTCTTTTAAGGCAAAGGGAGATGCAACTTCTTTCACAAATCCCACTAAACTCCAGCAGGCAATCCTTGACTGATGGCAAGACTATGTTATATACCCTTGATTTTATTTTTGTCAGTGGCCACGCTGGAATTGGCTCAACATGGAGGAAGCCCTTAAAGTTGTTTGGTTCAGGGAGTGTGCATTGGGAGCAGGTGTTTGCCTTGCCATGTTACTGGAAATGTGCTTCATGTTCTAATAGTTGAATACTCTTATGATGACTGCGTAAATAGATACTTTTATTGAATAGCATGTTTGGAGTCTGTGTCGATTCTTTGATGGTAGTTTTCAACTGATGTTTGATCTAAGTGCTGTTCAAACTATATATTGATCGTTAACATTCCTGATTGATAATACCAGACTTGAATATAGTTGTCATAATGGTACAGGCTTACAGCTGAACTAAAGTCGGTATTCCAGTAACCTTCTATCAAGAAGGGAACTTAGTGTAAACAAAAAATTTAACTTAACCCAATTTTTTTTAAAATACTGAGAGTTACTTGATATTAAAAGTACTGAGAATTACTTTTTTACATATTCTAATTACTTAAACTTGCTACTTGTTACTTAAAGTGTCAAAGTTAATAATTAAAATTTAACCTCAATTAATTTTTTTATGGTTGGTCAGCTGTAGGTATTGTTTTATAATACTATGCTAATACCACCTAACTATATTATGTATTTATTATGCCAACTATTGTTATAAATATAAATGTTACTAGTAACTTACTACTACTACTAGCGTACCTTGGCTACAGTTAGTTTCATAAACTTAACTAAGGGCATCACCAGAAAACATTACATTTACTGAGTGATTCACCCTTATAAAATATGTTGTTAAATAAAAAATATGATTGACTCTAGACAGCTGTAGCGAGCTATTCCTGGCTGTCGCTAAAATGGCTAAAGCCAGCTACTGTCCACTGCTAACTAAGTGTATGAAATTTATCTAATATATTCTAACTGTGTATGTGTAATAGATATGCATCTTTTCAACCAAAAATTACAAATATGCATAATTCTAGACCAAATGGTGCTGTATGTACTTTTTGCTCCGGTTTTGAGCAGCCAGCTGTAGCCAGACAGTGGCAGGTAGCATCGGTTCAATTTGACACGGCGTTTTTATGTCATTAATTGCGATAGTTTCCGTGTTGTGTATCTTGTGTCATTATCATACTTCAGGATTTGCATTATCCCGTGATTATAGAGTAAAGTATAAAGATAAGGAGAAGAAAATCACTCAGTGAAGTCTTTGAGCATCTTGGAGGAAAATGATGTTCGGGTGAATGTATTGCCTCTGTGCAAAGAGCGATAAGATTTCAACCACTGCTCAGTACACATACAAGGAACTGGGCAATCTCACACTCATGTATCAAACTAAGTAGTTATACTATAAGGAGTATGACCATTAGAAATATCTATAGGTAAAATAAACAGGACGTTCACAATAGGAATTCCACACGTATAACTATATAATGACGTTTTTTCTGACGTCAAATAGATGTCGTGTCTATAATGAGAGATTCATCACCCAGAATGCCTTTGGCATTCCAAACATTGAGTCCTAATCGCTGTTTCTGCTGCTTTGGCTACATTTAATATCATCATGTATGTTTTTATGAATACGCCAGGCTTGACAGGTGTTCCTTGGCCATTAATGGCAAATTAAACAATTACCTCGGCATACTTGAGCCTCCTTAGCCTTATGAAGGGAAATTCGTGGCAGATTGTTCTGTTGTCAGCCGTACCTGTTTTCACAAATAGCCAAAAGAAGGTTGGAAATAATCTTAAGAAAAACGTAATGCTGCTCATCTGGAGTGTCTTCTGACATTTTCGAATTCTGACTTTCAAGCCTTCTTGGCCCCCATTTGAAAATTTACATTCTGCCCGTTATAGAAATTTGATTTTACACGAAATTCACGTGCAGGAAACAATTGTTTTCCTGACAGTTAAATTTGTCATTGGAACCCTCTCATCGCACAGACAACGCCCTCTTGATGCACTGCTCTAGCATTAGGCCTTCCCCTTTCTGTCTTCTGTTTTGTGACCTGTCAATGTGCTAGTTGGGCACTTTATTATGCTTTATATTAGTTATCAGTTTTTCATCGTTTTTCTCCCTTCATCTGTACATATTTCATCTCTCATGCAGTTTTATTAGTCGACCAAAAGCTGCTGAGCTTTCTAACTTCGTTATAGCTTTAATATATGTGACTATCATGTAGTCTGACAAACTGCTCTTCGTGAGTCAGATGACATCGCATTGGAACTTTCTTGCATATCTGGCACTGGGGAGTGTTTTTTTCATATATCCTGTATTATGCAACATTAAAACATATTTTATCTGTTGTGCAATTGACATAAACATAGATCTGCTTTCTTACCAAACACAAGTGGGCGCAAACCCACATAAATTAAATATTTTTAATGCAAATATGTTAGTTGTGCTTTTCAGTGAAGTCCACTGAAAATGCCTTATTCTTCCATGATTTGGATGCTATATTTACATGTCTCAGATGTTTTAATGGTCAAAACAAGTAAAAAGACTCTAAACAATAAGTATCTTGTTTATTCAGAGCAACAGATGCAGTGGACGTGCAATTAGATAGATTTTTTAGGTGCGACAAAGTTTGTGTCGCACCCGGCTAGAAAGAACCAATGCAAAGGTTTCTGTCTCAAGCACAGCAATATTTCGGTCTAACTATCATGTAGATCTGTGATCGGTCATGTTTCACCCTGTGCATGGTTTTTGCAGACACAGCCTCTTGATTTGAACAGCACATTATCGTTCCATCTTAAGTTGCACAAAGAGTCTTCATTGCGTCCTTCATGGAATGCAAGAGACGTTCTATCTTTGGCCTTCATTTAATCATTCTGCCCCAAAGTAAAGAACAGCTTCTTCTATGATTAGCTTGAGCATCGGAAAAGACTCTTCCCGAAATGGAATTCTTTGACAACTTAATGACATGGTAATTGGAGTCTTTGCATGGAAATACGCTATTTGTATGAATATCTTTTCACATAATTGTTTTAGAATAATGAACCGATATTTTTAGTCGCGTAATTGAGGGGGAGATAAATATTTTTGGCTTTAAATATTCAGTTTGAATTGAGAAATTCATCCAGATTCCTGTGTACAAGCACTTCCGACCCAAAGCCTGGTGGCTATTATGATTGACCCCAAAAAACCTTCTTGACTAATGCGTTATCTAGCAGGTTCATCAGCCTTAGTCAATGTCATGTGAAGCGACATTTTAGACTAAGAAGTCAGTCATTATCAATTTAAAAAACTACTGTACGTGTCATTGACTTCTATAAGGCTGGCAAACTGTCTTGTCCGAAGAAGCTGACTAAGTTGTTAGTTAGAATGCGCCTAGGGGTCAGTCATGCTTGACCCAGTCAAAATGTATATGATCGAAATGTGTAAAAATTTAGCTGTTGCTCTCTTAGAAAGATTGTATGTTTCAACCAAATTTTTCTTTAACCGGTGTCCATCCAAACTTGTTATTTTGGCTGATTTTAACAAAATATCGGAGGGACACCAGTGAAACAATAAAAAAAACTTTCTGTAAATTTCAGCTGTTTTTTTTTTTATTATTGCGGTCTGATTGGGATTGTTTTCGTGCTTTACTCAAATAGGATATGATCAAAAAGTTTATATGTCAGTTTTGTTGTAGAAAATATGGAATGACCTTAAAGTTATAGAGATGAAAAATGACTTCTTAAAGTTTGTGCGACACTTTTGCTATGTAGATTGTGGTACCTCACATTTTCCAATTACGAGTTCTTGAACAAAAAAGCATTTCCAAGAAAATGTATACTATAGGGATAGTAAAGCAATGGTTGTAGGGTCGAGTAATTATATTACAGCAGTCAGTCTTTGCTGTGAATTGAATCTTTTTTTTTTTTTTTGTGAATGCTGTAATGTCACAGAACAATTAATAAGAGTGGTTTGTATCTGTCAATCCATGGAATAATTACACGTTACAATTTTATTTTTTTATTATATTTCAGGAATTGAGAAGATTCGTTTCAAACCTGCCTACAATCCTTACACAGAGCCCAGCATGGAGATCTTCAGCTTCCACGAAGGTTAGCGCTCTTATTTTCTCTTTGTTCATGTTTCGATCTTTACTTTTAATACTTTAGTTTAGTGCCTTTGTGTTATTAAAACGAGACACAATGGTGCATTTAATACACATTTAACTGACTTATGAGTCCCCAGAGACCTGACCAAGGAATTCATCTCCATGTTATCCAGTTTCCCTATTAAGGAAATGCATGCATTGAAATATTAAATATTTATCTCCGTTTCCTCTCTGCCTAATCTTATAACATGGTAGCATCAAGTTAAATTTGCTTCTCCCAAATGCTGACGTGTCTGTTTGAATCACGAAGACAAAAGCCTCCAAACTAAAAATTAGCCTCATGCCACTCTGACAATGATGCTTTCCTCCAATTCAAAATTTAAACCAAGTAGGTCATGCAATAACTTCCTCTAAGTTTTGTGGAGATTTGTAATTTGGTTTTTATCATGTACGATTGTACGTTCACACTGTCCCGGTCGAGTCTAAGTTGGATGGCTGTTTCATCCTTCGTCTCATTGCCATGGTCTCTGCCAGTCCTAATTAGCCCAACTGGTGCAGAAATACAGGACGTAAAGCCCTAATCACACACACACACACACACGTTCACACCGAACAAGAATTTCTGTTCGGTAAAACATGGTTATCCCCAAAGTTGCCAGATAATAAGGTTAATATGATTACCAGATAATACGGTTTTAGTTCTTCTGTCATGAAAGTTACTTTGTAAGCTAATGGAAATAAAAAAATTAATATTAGGTAGTGTCTCCAGTATCATTTTTAATGAAGTTTGGTTCATTTTTCTTCAACCTTGGCAAATTTCAGGCGGACAGCCTAGAAAGGATTGAGCTCATTGAAATGCAATTCCTTGTATAATGTGTCATTATGGTTTCGAAATGCGTGATATATTATTCAGCAAATGTCAGCAGCTTGCGATCCCATGTCTTTTGGTTTTTGTGAGCTTGAATTGCTGTGTAAGCAAAAATGGAAGTCTTATATGAAAAAGCCAATGAAATGGGAGATTAAAAGGCAGGTTTTAGAGCATTACATTCAATAGCTTTGGCAGTTATTCAGGGATATGAGGCAACCCTGGCTTAAATGCTCTGAGAATGTGCTGAATCAGATGTTGATACTGTAGGTCAAGCTGGACAATGTGAATCTGGGAAATCTTGGCAATCAGTGATGTTACTGTACCTTCGAAAGAACGTCTGCTTTACAACTTTATCCTCTCAACTGAGTTCTAATGTGCATCTTGCCATATTAGGACCAAACGTGATCAAATTGAAGTCTTATGCCACAATTTGGCAAATTTCCTTTTCTCATTCCTTGTAGATTATGCAACACTCTAAACTATAAGTGCTATATGGGAACTTTTAAAGGTTCAAAAGCCTGGTATGGATTTGGAACCTTTATTAGTTCTTTTTAGAAACTCTCTAAAGGTTCTTTAAAAAAACCACTGAAGGTTCCATATTAAGGTTCTTGAACAAAAGTTCTGTATGGAACCCAATGGTTCATGAACAAACCCATCAAATGGTTCATTTTAGAACCCTTAGATTGTTCAACAGTTCTTCAAAGAACTTTTATTGCTGCATCTATTGTTCTGTTAAGGGTTCATTTTAGAACCCTGTGGTTCTATTTGGAACCTAACAAGGTTCATTTAAAGGTTCAAATATTGGTTCAATAAAGGTTATTTTAGATATGAATAAATATACAGCACAACAAAATAAAATAAATTTTGATTTAGGCCTATACATTTATTTTCTTTCATGAACAAACATAGTTTTGGACTGAGCTCCTCACAACCTAGGGATTAAATCACTTCATACAAAATGTACAAGTTTACCGAATTAACCATACCACAACCAATGATGCAAAATTCCACATAACACATTCTGTATTTTTTGTATCCAATAAACAGCAATTAAACATTAAAAAGCCAGTGAAAAATCAGGTTCTCTGTCTTGGATGACCATCATGTCATACTTCAACATTTTCCACATAGACTGGACTCACTCTTTTGCTTGATCTGAAGAAAAATGTGGGTGTTGACTCCTGTCAAAATAAAGCGTAGAAAGTGTTATTATAAAAATCATGATATTAGATGGTTGCATCAAAGACATTAATTATATAACATCACCAATTATAAGGATCAGACATATATTATTACAGCTGTCAATGTTTTGCATATTTATTAACTAGATAGCAACAAAACTGTTTTTATATTGTTGGTACTATAACTGTTGTTTGTTGCCCACTTGGTGGGTTTTGTTCTTTGTTGTTGACAGGCAATCCTCATGTAAATTTTGTACATGTCATCCAGTCACTCATTCTTCATAATTTTCTAAGGTCTATGTTCTCCTAGTCTGCATTCTGTCCAAGGGTGGTTCTTTATTGAAAATTTCAATATGAATTGGCAACACCACATAGTCATGTAGTCTATATTTGCATTATGGATGCTCAAACAAAAAATGTTGATATCTTTAAAATACTATACAAGTATTTTTTATGTTTCCTTTTCTCTTTAATGTATCCTGGCAAGCTGACTTGCACATTTTCAAGTCTCTTTGAAAAAAATACAGTTGTGGTTTCGTCTCATGTAGAGTCTATAATAACACATTTTATTGATATTTCAATGTGATGAAAAGAAATAAAAAAATAAAAAGGGGTCAGACATTCTGAATTTAAAGATTTATCAGTTAACAAACTGTCACATCAGTTAACAAACTGTCACAAGAATACAGTGGGTTGCAAAAGTATTCATCATCCTAATTTCAACTATAACTATTCATTGCTTGTCAACCCATATCAGTGGCACTTTTTAAAATTAAAGTGGCTTTACCATTTGGTGTAATTCCATGATGAAAATTGCAATATTTTGTACTTCTGATTAAATAGTAATATTTTGGTGTCCTGTATTTGAAACTTTCACTTTTGTTTGTACATTGACTGATTATTAAACAATGAAATTTAAAAGAACAAGAACAAAAGCTTGGCTTTTAAAAAAAATATGTAATTTTGATGCATTTTTACGAATTTATTACTATATTTACTCATATTTTCAGTCAGCCAGCCGATATTCCATTATACTTAACGTAAAATGTTTTCCTTGGGGAATTTCAGCAAATGCAGAGAAACTCTGATGAAAGTTTAGTGCAGCAATGAAAATGTTTGTAATGAAAGTTGCAAAGTGGTTTGAAAATTTACCTCTAAAACAATTGTGCTGATTGCATGTGCTACTTTTGTCCTATATATATTTATAGCTGATATATCTAGATGCATGAATACTTTGCAATCTACTGTATATGCAAAAGTAGTATTCAACATGACATTTACGGATTGATGATAGTGAAATATAGCAATCTGACATTTTTTGTAATGAATACTCACCATGACAAGCAATACATTTTCTGCAATATTTCTTGAGCAGTTCACTCTCTGCTTTCTCAATGCTAATAAAGTGACTGCCCTTAACAATCCATTTAAGTATTGGTAACTAATGTACTTGGCATTGAACCCTTTTGTCAAGTTTTGATCCTTTGGTGTGTGACTGAACCGTATGGTTCTTATATTGAACCTTTAAGAACCATTCAGAACCTTTACCAGTACCATAAAACCTTCAGGTGAACTTTTAAAACCATTTTTTTCTAAGAGTGTACAGTATACACACGTTCTTTATACTTTGTGGACTGCATAGGGTGAGCTTAAGTTAGGATTTTGAAAAATTATCTTATTTTGTATCACGTGTGTCCACGTGTGTTCTTGTATGACTTCACACGGCCCGGTCTCTTTCTATCTATTGAAATGTGACGCATATGGAAAACTTACTGTTGGAGATAGATGGCCATATTCCGTGCATCTCATATGGTTTCCCACACCTACACATCTTTTAATTACACGAAAAGCATATTAGATTCCAGGTGGTCGAATCAAGCACATTGTGGCTAAACATTTCTCATGACATTTTATTTGTATTTTTTCTCCTTAGGTATTTCCATGAAATACCTCAAGTGCTATTCATAGAATTACCTTATGAATGAATTGGCTAACCAAAGCATTATTCCATCTAGGGTCTGGTAAATTATTTATGTAGATAAATGAAGAATAAAGGCAATGAGAGTGGACGATGGGTTTACCAAAAGAATCTCTATTATGTTGCAGTTGTCTTATATATGAGGAATGCCTCTCTCACGACAGTGCCTGGTGTTGAAGGAGCTTGTCTTTTCAGCTCATGTTTCTTCAAGTTGTTAAGAGTTTAGGAAGGATCTTATATGCCACGAATTTAACTGGTCTATTTTAACATCCCTTGTACGTACAACTTGTATTTTTAATCGAGTTTATGAGGATGAAAGCTGATGCTTTTATATCCTACCCTGCAAATCCAGCAAACTAAAACAACTTGGTCTGATAGTGTTATATTGAATTCCATGAACAAACTTAGAAATAACATTTGAACACTTCTCATTTAAGCCTTATATGGATCCGAACCCCACAACCCACTTATCAACCAGGCCGTCAGACTTACAAACCTAAAAGTCCTATACTCCAGCCACTACGCTACCACATATTATTTGGCAGATTAGGTCTGATTTGTCTTTATTAAATTCTATTGACATATAATGAAATAAATATTCATAGTTTCAAACACTGAAATACTTATCTGGTGCTGTTCTATGCAGCCTGACTACGAATACCTACTTCTGTTGTTGTAATCATCCAGTATATCACTGTCGGCGAAAGGATGAAACAATTTCGTACAAATTATGATGCATTTTTAATGCACTACCTGAGACTTAGAAGTCTGATGTCTTGCCACCTACAGTAAAAGGACAAAAACCTTTTACTTTAATATTTTGGCAGCTATGCGTATAGCAGTGTCACATTTATATATACAGGGTGTGGCCTAAAAACTTGCACCAGGCATCTCCTCTTTGGGGATAGCTCTAGGTTACTCAAATGCTTATGAAGTCGTTTAAAGTTTTGCCAGATTTAGTTAGGGATATAAGCAATTGGTCATTGTGATATTTTTGATCATCTAATGTCAGACAATATCAGTATCTGAATTATTGAGAGGGTTCATGCTGCAGGGCTTGTTCTTAGTGACACACATCACAGAAGTCAAATTTCTGTCTCCTTGTATGGTGTCTCTAGTTGCAGAAAGTTTACAAATTAGAGATTTCCTAGTTACTACACCTCTGAAGCCACAGAAAATATAATATTTGCACAGAATCCTCCTTCAATGTTTTTTTATATGTGCATATATATATATATATATCATGGTATTAGATGATAAGAAGGTTGGTTCCAGTTTTGATTCAGCAAGGTCATGAAATTAAAATGGAGAAATATAATGGCATTCCAGATGGACTTTTTGAATCTACAATTAATCTGTAACACATCTGTATGATCAGTGACATAATCTAATGCTTGTATTGCAAAAGCCGAGGTGAAAATGACCCGGTGTGATAAATGTGCATGTGCTATATTTAGATCCATATTATCTATAATTCTTGAGAAAACAAGAAAACGTATTACTTTTGTGTGTGTGATTGCAGCTGCATACGATCACTGTCAATTGAAGCATTAACAAAAGAAGTAGCAGTAGCTGCTGGTGCAAGTTTTTATGCCGCACCCTGTAATAAAATATAGACAGGACAGCTCATTAACTTGAAAATAATAGACTCGCTGTGTCAGCAGTATTTTGTAGTGTATACAACTGACTAACTTCTCTGCCTAATAAGTGTTTGTCTGATAATTACATGTCCCCTGTCTCTGCTCGGTCCCCTGAATTCTTCAGGGTCCCGCTACGCACGGACAACTATTGCTGACCGAACAAATTAGTTCAATGTTTGCCGCTCTAGACGGCTTTGCAAAGAGCATAGCATATCCAAATGGGGTGGATTTGTATTCCTTGAACAATATTTATTGGGCAACTTTGATCGATGACTATAAGTCAAAAGTGGCTGGGTTAGTTATGCGAGACATTTAGTGAGTTGCTCCAAATGAGAATCTGTACACGCTCGCACTGCTTGCCTAATAATTAAAGTGAATATAGATGGCGCGGGCATTATTAGAAATCATCATATAGCTTTTGGGTGGTAATTTTACTGACAGGATGAACGCAATAGATGCAAACCACTCACTCATTAGCAGTGATAGGTATAGTGCCCTTCTTCTTTTTTCTCATTATGAGCACTTTCGACTGGCCTGCACAATAGTCCTATATGTCCCGTATAAATCTTTAATATTATTTAGTGAAACGGCCAATACCAAATAATATTAGTTATTAAATACACTTGGTCGTTACCGTGAGATACAGTTTGCTCACTTCTTCATGATCTGTAGGCTTCCACAGTCTAATTCCGTCAACATAACCATGTTCATGACTATATATGTAGAATTGGTCATGAACATGTTTCTTGCATGTCAAATAATATTATCGAGAGAAAAAAAAATTATGCTATTCAGCAATATTTTACAATAAGGTCTGTTAATATCGTTCTTCCCCCGCAAAGACTGGGATTAAAGCTCTGTCTTTGTGTTTGATATTTTATGATCTGAGACCTTCTCGTGTATGTTATAATAGATTCCACTTTGCTGTCTGAAAGGTCTGCCATTATCCAAGAGAATAATGCCTGATAAAAATACCTCCACATTGGAAAGTACTTCAGGTGACTTCCGCGGCTTGGATGGGCAAGAGGTTTGTCCGCATATTTTGCAGCTTTAGTGACTAAAAAGACTCGTTTCACCAGAGATTGAGAGGTTTGGTGACACCAGCAACGGTAAACCACTGAGTTTTGCTTTTGAAAAAGCGACAACATATGGTCTGTGTCTATTACTTTACTTGCAGGGACTTACTCTAGTGTTTTTGTTTCTCTCGTAAAATTGACAGTTGAACTATTTCACACAGAAGGTGTATTTTAAGATAACTCTTCTTGGAAAATAACCAATGTGCATTTCTGTTGATGAAATCACAGGCGTTTGCCAACATATGCTCAGTGATAACAGCACTTGTACTTTAACTAATGCCAAGGCTACGGACTGCCTTAATTGCCTTCTCATCTCAAAAGGCAGCTATATCGGCTGGCTTATGGCATTGAATGTCTAACAGTGAAATTGCATATCAATTAGATTTGTTTGCATTGATTACACTCAATTCTTAAACAAAGATTGCTCAGTTAGGTCACTTAATTGGCTTAAAGCTGACAGCACACAGTGCTTGGGAGATATTGGCCAATCAGGAAGCACCATCATGTGTGTAGATGGTGAAATATGCAAATTAGCTACCACTAGAGATGAGAATTGAACATTCCCAGTGTACAGGCAAGGAATTCCTTAAAAATAAGAGGTAATACCCATAAATAATCAAATTGATCACTTAGAATAAGAAGGAATATTATTTTTGTGTACGATATTTCTGAGGTTTACATGATGTTTTTGACTGAAACTGTCCCTATCCTTAAAGGCAGTTGCGCAGGGGGAGTAAAAGCTGTTCTTGACATAGTCAGCTGCCATAAGCATTACTTGTTAGGTGCTGCCATGATGGCAAACTCCTGTGATGAAATCATGTTATGTTTAATCCACGGATGACTTGCAGTATTCACATGAGTAAACAGTGGAGAGAATTCCATGTGACCATGAATGAGACCTATGAGAGACAAATGAAATAGAGAGCAAGAGGTCTGACTTAATCAGGCTTTTTAACGGTATCTGGTCGAAACGTCCGAAAACCGAAACGTCCAAACCTGTAAAGTCCGATTCCCTAAACTAAACTAATTTTTCTGCTGTTTTATGTACTTTAACGCAATAGTTTGTTAAAAATTCATTTAATTTCTTTTACATACAAGTTCTGTCTGTAGTTTAACATGAGATTTGATGAGCAAGACCTTTTTTGAGTGATTTTAATTAAAGTTAAAGCTGACCGCACCAATCGGACGTTTCGGAGGCCGGCAATGAACCTGCTGACCGGCCAGTGCCCGCCGTCCAAAATATTGATAACTTCACTTCTAGTTAACATTTCTTGACATTTGAGACAGATTCTGAAAGCTAAGAATCTGAGAAAATTGTCCTGAGTAGTTGAATATCTAGTTATATACAAATTTGGTGTTCATTTCACAAATAAACACCTGATAAATAATTATAACATAATTTCTAATAAATACATTAATGATACATAATGACGTTTTTAGACCAGTGTACAATTATTTTATGATGTCATAAAGTATTATAACAATTAAATAACACCTGATATTCAAAGATTGGCTTTAATCAACTGCTAATTAATGAAATATACTTACATCAGTTGAACATAACAGGGGTGGAAATATCCAATCAGGGAATTAGGAAATGAAAAAAAAACTCCTGATTGCAATTAATATAACGGTTTTGTGTTATTCGAAATATGCAATGTGATTGGCCACTCTCTGGAATTTTTGTGGGTTAGAACACCAAATTGATCAAGTATTCTGCTGGAGATGTATTATATATTTATTGTTCCTTTTTGGGTTGTGTAGTTGATAAAACAAAATCTGAACATTACAATACTTCATTGTTATTATTATGCATATTTTATTCGTCTGTTACACAAACATATATCTGCAATAATGGCAGCTACGGAGGTTTTTGTAAAAATGTGGTTAAGAATTGGAAATTATATTAACTTCAAGTTAAAATACTTCATGTGTACATTGGCAAAATTTGAAAAAAAAAAAATCGGACGTTTCGGACATATTTCGGACACAAATGAGGGGCATGCTCGCTACTCCCGGAAGACTGTCCCTATTGAATGGCAGATATTGCAGAGATTTTCATACCTATTAAAGGCCACAAAAAGTTGTCATAGTAACCTGATGAGCCGGCTGACAAGAATTTTCTTAATGGTGACCTCAGTATAACAATGGGGAACATTCGAGTCATTCTACGGTAATTACTAATGGTGCTATTTTTATACCCAAGCACATCTACACCCAAGGTCACCGCTGATGCCATAATTGTTATTGAGAATGTGTTAGCTCTACAAAATGTGTATGCCATAGACTCACCACAAATGAACTGATGACCTTAAGAGACTTTATCTGTGAAAGCCAAACCTTCAAATTTCTTCATTTTCTTCATTTTAATTGGGCTAGTCTTAAAACTATTTCTGTTGCGGGTTACATGACAACTGAAAAACCATTCAGGTTGGTAGTATTTTTATTTTACCTCAGAAGAATATTTTACCAATATTCAATTAATCGGCAAGAATAGACCCAGCAACAATTTGAGGACTAAAATTATAATAAAAAAATTAAAAACCCAAGGATAAAAATGTGTCATACGCACTGATATGTTCTATACGATCGCGTAACCTGCAACAGGAATATTTTTGAGTTTGAGTTTGTTTATTTGCACCAAAGTATGGCCTTGTTATCTATTTAAGCCCAGATTAATTAATTATTGTAATTTTGTGTATAGTGCGCCATGAAAGAATATATGATATATAGTGGTCAAATAAATTATATATATTGGTCAAATAAATTTTATATATTGCTCAAATATATTGAATTGAAATTGAATTGAAATAATATTGAACATTAGATTTCTGAAAAGGTTGGCAAAATACTCTTGTTTGGCAATGAATGTATATAGACTGTGGTGAGTTGGTGATCAGATTCACTACACCGAATGCAATGAAGTGCTGCTAAATCGGGTTCAAATATGACGTCATTAACTACATTCTTTGCAAACAGTCTTAACAGACCAATAACTAGCACCCATACACAGCTGACCCGGAATTCAAACAATGGTGATGTTGCGAGCACACAAGTTTGCAAAGTGAACTCAACTATACTGTGCTGCATGTGGTCATAAAACTGGAACAAAATGTTCTTATTCACTTGTATTTTCAATTATAGTGAAAGAACTTTAATTATAAATGAAACTTTAGTTCGAAATAACAGCTCACTGATAATAAGATAACAACAGGGTGCTTCTTGGAACTTGTTAATGTTAAAACATGAGAGTGATTGAGGTTGATTCCCAGTTTAATAATAAGCAACATGAGTAATGGCCACTCGTCTCACCAGTTCTGGGAGCGCTTCGGTATGTCGAGCAGTAACAATATCATTGTGAACAAGCAAGTAGCTGAAATGATGAAATAATGGACAGTCCTTCTTTGTCAGATATATTTTCCCGAACGATTTACTGTGATTTATAGCGGAGAATTTTGAAAGGCGATCCGTTTCCCTCTCTTTTGATGAGTGGCATCTTGTATTCAGCTGTCAGTTTCAGTTCAGTCCGTCGTCTGTTTTACCGGCACACGCCTGGTTTTGTCTGATTGTTTTGAAATGTGAAGGAGACTGGTCCCTATGAAACATGCATCATCAATAATGTTTTTTTTTTTTTTGGGGGGGGGGGATTGCACTTGAAGATTCCTCCTTTACACCAACAACGTTAATTTACGTATTTTTTGATTGGGTTGATTGCATCTTACATTCATGAATGAAAAAAAAAATCCATTAAACCTAAATAATTATAATAGCACTGTTGGTCATTTAACGTAGAATTGCAGAGTACATCTGTGAGCCAAGTACAAGTACACTACCTTCGGTCATAATACTCAGTCTAACTTGACATGCGAGGGTCTGTCTTCTTATCCCTGCCAAGATATTATGGGCGAAGCTTACAAAGAGCTGTTCCAAAAAAGAGGCTACTCAGTGTTGAAGCCGCACTGGGAGTGACCCAAAAATTCAGAAATACATGTAATCTTATGGAAGATCAACTTAATATCGCTTTTTGACCAATGGTCCAGAACATGACGTCATCGCGTCATAACAACTTCGTCGGTTCAACAGTTGCGATGTCCATAATTTGTAAGGAATACAGATCCAGTTTCAAACTTGAAGAAAACTTGTTTGTCTGACTGCAACAGTTCTAACAGTGCTAGAAATAGTGTTTATCATCTTGAATCGATCACGCCCGCGACAAGCACTCCTAATTTCTGACCGAAAGACGGCACTTGTCTGGTGCGTAGCACCGGTCTTTCTAATAACTAGGCATTAAGGGATAACGTAAAAAATGGATCGTTGAATAAGCGTTCAGCACTTGACATTCACGAGAATAGTACCTGCTGCAGTTGGTGGAATTCGACGGTAAAGTTGTGCAATTTCGTTATGCTGACATAGTATCAGCCAAAAGAAAACATTTGCACCAGTTTCACAGTAAGTAGCGTCTTGTAAAAAAGAAATTAGGCGTAGGAATTGCACTACTTCGTGCGCAGATGACGCGCGGAAGCATTTCCCTCCCCGATTTCAGGGGAGCGGCAAATCGGCCTATGTATGTCCTACATACGTAGGACGTCCGGGACCAAATGTGACCATACGAAGCCAATGTCCATCCATATAGATATACTCGCACCGGCGATCTACGTGCGATCTACGAGCGTTCCACGGATGCCCCTCGGATACCTCATAGATGCTTGGACACGTTTGGCGAGCATTTTACGGATGTCCGGCGAGCGTTTTACGGATGTCCGGCGAGCGTTTTACGGACGTTTGGCGTGCTGTATAAATTCTTTCCACGATCGTACGTGGGGCAGTCGTAGATTGCATACGTAGGTCTTATACGTGATAGTGTGAGCGCCCCTTTATGCCCCTTAAATTGTTATTTTTTATCCAATTTTGAAAATTTAAAAACCTACACGGAGTCTAATTAAAAGAACACAGACTGTAACATTAAAGTTGTCATATAGAACACCTCAACAATATCAAGCTATAATGTCCAAAGTAGCAGGTGTAGGCCTAATTAATGCACTTGGTTTATTTATAAACCACGTCCTCTAAATAGATTTGTTTTCTTCCCCT
This sequence comes from Alitta virens, assembly GCA_932294295.1. Classification (NCBI taxonomy): domain Eukaryota; kingdom Metazoa; phylum Annelida; class Polychaeta; order Phyllodocida; family Nereididae; genus Alitta; species Alitta virens. Next base: position 51,299,658 of record OW028573.1, read on the forward strand.
TGGCTCCTATTATTTAAAATCTGTACATGGATAGCCAAATATTGCATAAAACCACTGGCACAAGCAATATATTTGTCTGTATTTTTAATTAAATTTCATTATTATGTAAAATATAGGTAGTATAGACTGTTGGCTTAACCCTTTTAGTTTTATTATCTTTAATAATAAGACTTTATTATTGTGGAAATAATGTTTTGTATTTTGTATGCTATATGTATGTTTGACGAATGTATCAATGATGATAATATATTGTCAATAAAATTAATATTGTATAGCTTAGCTCACTCCTGGCATTGACAGCTACATATTAACATTGCTTCTACATATTTAAGATCTATCCGTTGCATAACTCTTGATCTCTTGATGCCTGCAGTCGCTGTACCATTAAGATGCTGCTGGATGTGTCTTCCTGATGCTTTGAAAAATTGATAGCATCTTGTGACGCTAAGTGAAAGATTGGCCAGCTAGAGAGGCCAGCAGTGAGCCTGTCTCTCTTACCATGTTTTAGCAAGGTGCTTAGATGACTAAAGGGCATACAGGACAAGTGGTAATAGTGGTATATGATACCATTGGTTATATACATCTTTACTCCCTGCATCAGCAGCAACTCGCATCCCTGGCATATTTGCCCCTGTAGTGGTATAATCATTATGCTTTCATGTTTGTCATCATCATAAACATGAAGTGGCCCAGGCACGAGATTATCCAAATAATGATCCGACCTGTGCATGTCTGACCACATATATTATGCCGTGAATTGACCTTCTTAAATGATTCATTGTATGTGTACATGTAGGACATAATGGGTTTTATTGTGTAAGCTGTGGCTATGAAATTATTCATGACTTTTAGTCCATGAGGTACGTGCAGTATAAATTTGTATTTGTGTTCTGTAGATAAACAGTTTTTCGTTAATGTTTGTTTGTGTATTAGTCATGTTTGTACTTAGGCAAATACACATAATTGCCATGTGGTCTGTGGTATCCTAAAGTTGTGAAATGTAACTTTGCAGAATAGACATCGCTCAGTTGTTTGAGTTGACTTTGTGCCACCAACGTGCATGAAAGTCATTCGTCTTCTCATTCGCAATTCTTTGTTTTCTGACAAAAATTCTGTCCACTGGGTCTGAGTATATGGCAATTTACAGACAATGCATCCTGTCGGTTCTAGAATTTCACAGGCGCTTCTCTTTTGATTACTTGAGACGCTATATGTGGAAGTTTTTCTATTTCCGCTGGCATGAAAAATTCTGACTGATGGAATAGTTTCAGCGCTTATTCAAATTACTGCTTATGTTGCAAAGTTTTCTTTTTTAGATCTCTTATACTTATTTTTCCCCAGCCAAGTGCATTTAACTATTGTTGAGATCAGAATCCGTTACGAACTTTCAAGTAAGTGTTAGATTTTTCAACTGAATATGCAGTTGGAACATGCTTAATTCGTATTTTTTCTATATGTAATTCCAATTGTGCAGGAACCCACATACCAAAATGCACTGTCTTGCCCAGTCTTGATACCATAGTCCAAATCTGGTAGCAACCCTCAACCCCAACAAAACTGGCTGTCGGCTTAGTAATTTTGGGCTCATGTTTCTCTGCAGTAGAATCATTTTGGAATGTCAAACTTTCATTGACTCCACAATATTTTCCTGTTGTGTTTTTTGTATTTTTTTCCTGTAAAACTTTCAGAAACACTGGGATATTTAAAGGGGAAAATTACTTTTGTAATGTGTGCAGAACAAATCATGTCTTTGTTCAGTCTATTAAAAACTAGACTGAACTAGACCATTGTACTTAAATAATCGGCTATACCTACATTTAACGAAGTACTCTGTGGTTAGGACTATTAATATATTAAATTCTTGCAAATTCTAAGGCCAGATCATGACTGGTTTTTATGAATAATAAGCAGTTATTAACAAAGTTTACGAACATCAAGGGGCGTTCACGTATAAGACCTACGTATAAGACCTACGTATGACGACGGATGAAATTTTTTTTTCTCTTGTTCATCCTTGTCCATACGTGATCCACTCGCCGAGGGTTTCAAGGATACTCTTGCTAATCCGTAGGACGCACCTGGTCGCGCTTGACCACTCACGACCATACGTAGAAAGGGCAACATTTTTAACATGTTTAAAACTTTGGCGGACATTCTATGAGTGAATTGTTTATATTAGTTATGTAACTTGCTCGAGAGTCCGTCGGCTAGCGATCTACTTACGTTCTACATACGTTCTGTGCCCATCCTTACCCATCCTTGAACCACTCGCACGGGCGATCTTTGAGCAATCTACGAGCGATCTACGAGCGATCTTTGAGTGCCTACGAGTGCCTGACGGATGCCTGATGCCCCACAAACGCTCGTAGAAACAAGTTATATGTGATTAACAGAGCCACGAGTGAGCACGTGTAGCCAATTTTTGACGTACGTGGACATACGTAGGTCTTATACGTGATAGTGTGAATGCTCCTTCAGGTGTCTTCAGATAGGTATGGCTTGGTTTGGCTTGTAGCTGTGTTTCGTCACCTCACAGCCAAGCGACCTAATTATGTACATGTTATATGCTCATTACTCACCTTAACAAAATTCATCAAGCTGGCTTATGGAATGAAAGGGCTAACAATGAAATTACAGAATAATTAGATGTTCGTGTGCTGAGTTTACGCATTTATTGTTCTGACCGGTAGGCAATTCAGAAAAATTAAGGTATATATGATTTCTGTTATTGACATCTTGACATCTAGATGTTAAAATGTTAGCATATTGACATCTAGGCAGCATCTTGACATGTAGGTAGCATCTTGGCATCAGGTAGCATCTTGACATCAAGTAGCATCTTGACATTTAGAGGTTTAAATGTTAGCATCTTGACATCTAGGTAGCATCTTGATATCTAGATAGCATCTTGACATCTAGATGTTAAAAGTGAACATGTGTTAGCATCCTGACATCTACATGTTAAAATTCAACATGTACTAGCATCTTGCATCTGGATGACATCTAGATATTAAAAGTTAACAACTAGGCAATTAAACACGGTGCTGACATAAATGTACATACATTTAGCAAATAAACCAATTCTATATCACTGTTAGTTTGGTAAGTGTCAACTAGGGGTCGTAGTCTTTAAATTGCTATCTTTATTATAAATTTATTAATTTACCATAGATCTACTGGGCCTGGCAGTGAAAACTGATTGCTCCCTTTTCTAGGGAAAACTGATTGCTTCCTTTAGGGGGTGCTGGCTAGGTCGACATGATGGACACCCAGTGTCCTAGCAGCATCTTCATTCTGTTGTAAATTAAGACTGCTGGAGCCAAATCATTAAACTGACAGCTGCTCACTGTCTTGTAGGGGGTGCCGGCTAGGTCGACCTGACAGAAACCCAGTGTCCCATCATCACAAATGACAGAATAGCAAGTTATGTCGTTGTGATTGGTTTATTTTGCTTGTCACGTCTTGAAAAACTGAACAGACTGACATTGGGTCAGTTGCACTGTCCTATCTGGGTAATGTTACTCTGTGTCAGCATGTTGATGTTAAGATGCCAAAATGTCAAAATGTCACTGATAGATGCCAAGATGTCGACATGCCGACATGTCAAGATGTTAACATTTAAAGGAAATTAAATACTGCTTAAAAAATATGACTTCATTTGTCTAGTATTTTTTTTAGAAGATTTTTTAACTCAATACACAGCATATTGGCTACATAGTTTAACCAATTATTTTGTTTTACTAGGTAAACTAGCAAAGAATGTCCATTATTAGGTCTCTTAGCTTTGAGGTGACAGGACATTGTTTATCTTCCAATCAAGGAATTGACCACTGTCTTAGTTTTATTTTACTCTCCAAAAAGGCATGAATAAACAAAAAGTGTCAACGACTACAAAAAATTAGATAAAATGCTGATCATGCCAAGTTTTGTATACTCAGTAATTAAAATAACTTCTCAGGAATCGATCATCTTCAAGATGCCTCAGACATGTAGCGTTATTCCAGAAAATGCCTGTCATGCATCTGTTAGTAATATGATTTCTCTGCAGTAATTATTTTGATAATTCCCTCTGATAGATGTGGTGAAAAGAACTCTTAGAGCCTCTGAGAAATGTAATAGATGAAATTTACTGTCACTTTTTTATCAATAAAACCACCGCGGTCTAATCGTCTATATGTAATTTGCCAACAGAGATAACTTTTAAAAATGTAAACTAGATTATGATGGCTCTTTGATAAAAAGCGAATTTGGACGAAGAAACATAAACATAAAATACGTGAGTAATGTTGGAATTAAAGCTACGGCGGAATCAAAATTGTCCTGCTAATCTGGGCCAATTTGTTTGAAGTTGCCAACTTGCTGGATTCTAATTGCATTACATAAGCATGTTAGGTAACAACAAAGGCTGCGTTCCAAAATGAGATTTGTAGCATATTCTGTTAATCATTTAGGAAGACAATTTGAAATTGATTCCCAAAATTAATTATTATACAATTTCCATGATATCGTTAACTTAGAAAATGAGGACTGTGAGTGAGCGGCGAAATGACTTGATCATTAAATGAATTTAATTATGAAAAATACCCATGAATGTGTATATCTAGTGACTAAATATTTCATTAGATTAATTTTGTTTTAACTGGCTTTACGTAACTTCTATAAGAACAAGCAATCTTACCTATATGGTAAGATCCAAAATGGACTTCACGAATGTTTTTCAATTTTTGTTTCTTCTTCTTTTCATTGCAAGTATGTAGTAGCGCAAAAATTGAGAGAAATTTTAGTTCTCTCTGATACAAAGTTTAAAAAAAAGGTTGAAGAACATTCAAATATTGTATTGTTGGTTCTTTGGCATCAATATTGGTCACAGTGGAACAACAGAAATTACGAAAATATAGCAAAACAGTAGTTATTACTTCAGTTTATATTTTTCGTGCTCCATGCATTGCAGGCAAGATTTAGCAATGCAAGATTTAGCCAAGCAAGCAAAAATTTAAAGGCTGCTGAGAACTCGGGTGCTAATGATAGCACCCGAGTTCTCAGCAGCCTTTAAATTTTTTTTGTGGGATTCTATGTGCACGCGGTTTTACAGCTTTCCTACCTTTCTGCATCTATTTTGTACTGATAAATAATGATTGAACACACTATTACTAATATTGACATGCTGTTATTTTTCCGCAATCATCATTTTCACGCAATGAATTGGCAATTTCAACTTCTGCTTCTTAAAAATTGTTAAAGTCATCACTGACTGACTTAGTCATCAACGATAAAACCTAATTACTCATTTTCTATGATACCACGAAAAACGGCAGGATTGCTGCCAGGCTAGGCAAGATTAGGCCTTGAAATTATTTTCTTGAGCCTTTATTTGAAAAATAAGACATTCGTGAATTAATATGCAAGAACTAATTGGCAACTTAATATGCTGAGCAATCTTCACAGACTGTAAGTAGTTGGAAAGTAATCAAACATACCATTACCCTTAATTGGTTTAGCTGTTTCGGTAGCATATGGACCGAGGTTAGTTGGGAATTTTTTGGCCCAGTATAAGATAAGACCCACTCTAATAAGTAGCCCGATCGTTTGGCCATTAAAGTATAGACTATCTCTTCAGCACACAATCTTAGCAAGGCCACACGCCTAGGGCCGTACATATACCAACTACTGAGCCAGCAATGTTAGTCTAACTGATCAGTAAGTAACACACTCCGTTACGTAAGACGAGCTGCAATATCTTATCGTCTCCGTTGCGGCAAGCGGTGAATATGATATGAACGTCGTGTGGAATGGCGTGGGACGCGGGAGATTACGTCGCCAACGCTGATTGCAGCGTCCTTGTCTCGCCGGCGGCCAGGACAATTTACATTTGTGGCACCTTCATTTTTGGGGCGGAATTGACGAGGGTTTGTGAATGCGTTTGACAGTTTGGCTCAGCGTTGACGGGCGATGAAAGTAGCTAATGCTGGGCTGTAATCGGCGCCGCTTTTTATATTAGGCCGGACGTCAGACAACTCCCTGCGCAGCGCTTTGTAACTGTCCGCCCAGTCATCAGGCGAACTTCACAAAACGCTAATTTGGCGCGCAAAGTTATGTCGTCTGCTCAGCCCAAGTGACACTGCGGGGTGAGCTGCTTTCGCAATATGGGGTCTGTCGTGAGCACTGCAACAGGTGGAAGATTTCTAAATCATGGCTGTCGATAATCAGTCTCCTTCCGTAATACTACCATTCATATCATACATTGGCATTATTAGGAATGCGAAAAATGGACCTTTTTTTTCTAATTAAACATGGGTATATCTTATTACATGGTTTATTACAGAATGGTAAATGCTGCATTGGTATTTTATGGCAGTAGCACCTTACATGCCCATGTGCGTAATAAATTGCACTCATTTCATAGGTTTCTATAGAAATTGCACCACGTTAGGCTGTTTGTGTATGGCTACGGGATTGACATTGGGCTTTGACATCATCGGACTAACTTAGCCAGAGTGGGGTTGTCATAAAATGTTTGAACTCACTTGTGAATTCCCTCTGACATCATCTCACCAAACAGTCAATCGTGCCACGTTTTTGTTGACTTTATTAACAGCTCTTCTCAGAAAACAAGATCGTAACAGGCCGTAATGGGCGTCAATGAATAAAACATGTTATGTTGTCAAAATCAGTTTGCGTGACCAACGATTCATCGAAATTTTCAGCCGTGCCTCCGAGCCAAAAGAGTAGGGCTCTAATAATTAATGTGTTTTCGAAGCAAGGATGCCACAACAATTGTGGATGACATAACGAAATAAGCGAAACGATCAATATCACTGACTTGTACTATAAAGTTAGTGCTTCTTTCATGATTTTGCTGGCAGATTTTTCTGGGAAGAAAGAATAAACAAAGGCAATATGCTACACCTATGGTAATAGGCGAAGCATAATAACCTTAGTGTACCTGTTGTTCACTGTTGTTCATTGTCTCCTGCCTGTTGGTAACTGACTGTCCGCCATCTCTGGACGAGTAGACTGGCTGCAGGTGTGACGTCAGACGTTACGTCATTAGCACGTCCTACGCACCATTGTCTTGTCTTGTCATGTGTGAATTGTGGAGTGGGGGCAGTTTAATCAGTGCCGGATCCTGGGGCTGATCCTTGTCATAGGGGACCCGAAAATACACACGATCTTAATGAACAACTCCTCAGTGGGCAAAGAAGACAAGCTCAGATTTGGCTCGTCTTAATATTGACACGGCTTCTGTGAGCTTAAAGGTCTTTGCTGGGATATTGGTGGATTGCAGTCGCACTCCAAAATAAATGGGATTACAGAATCATGACATTACATGTTGAGGAAGGAGACAAAAAGAAAGTAAACCGAAACCTCTGACTGGGAAATGAAGTCACGCTGAGGTGTGAACTTGTCAAGTCGGAAATACATGGTGCCATGGCTGCGGAGATTAATTAAGTCTCGCCACGTGATTTGTGGAAGGGGTGAGCCTGGTTAAACACCGTGAGACCTACATAGACTGAATGAAGCTTGCTGCTGCTGCTGCTGATAGATGATGCTGAGGGATATGGGTCATTCCCCTGCTGCCTTAAATGCTTGGGACACCCCAGAACAGCTTCATCATATGCTACAGCAAGCTGCTCAGGGGCCAGAAAAAAACCTTGGCCAAAAAAAAGCAGCTGTAAAGAGAGTGTGCTTGACTTGGCATGTAGAGTGCTGGTCGTAAGGGCTTTTCAGAGGTTGAACATGGTCACTTGTCTGCAGGAATTAGCTTTGCGATGCTCTGCTAGAGGACCCTATACCTCTGACTGGTAGTATCCCTCACCTCAACAGATTTTGTGAAACACACTCAAGCGCACTAGGTTCTTTAATGTTAAAATCTAATAGGCATTATTAATGAAGGGAAATCATGAGTTACATGCAATTAGGTCTCATGAGAATAATATCTCTGTCTGTGCAGCAAACACAACGATATTATACATGTAATGATATCGTGTGCTGGAATGATTGAGGGCTGTGGTAGATGAGTTGTGTTAAAACATTTATATTATCAAATTAGAACAGTTTCTGGAAGTCAATATTATATCTGGCCAGGGACCGGCTGGAAGTACTGTTGCGGCACTCGATTTGGTCATTACTAAGATGCAAGTGATCAAAATGTCGGTCAGCCGCTGGACTGATCACACATGTGTCTTTTGTGACGTATATTGCTTATTTACAAACTTCATGTAAATGTGACTCATAATGTGCTAGGGCCAAAGCGCCATGCGATTGTTAAAGGTCTTGTGGAGTATTTCGTAGTCTTGAGATGTTTATGGCCAAAAATCATCTGGTAGTCGCTAAAATGGGATCCAGAACCTTTTTTAAAAAATTCATAATTTATTTTCTGTGGATAACCACACGACATACAATTGTCACATATAGATGGCGCTACACTTAGTGTGTTAGTAATTCATAAAGTACTTTCTATGAAAACTAAGAATTCCAAATTCCTGATATAATGTTTGAACAAGTTGATTGATGGGATATTTCTGGCATTTCCAGGTAACTCATTCACGAGTTTTTTTCTTGGGCAGGTGGAAACATAAGGATAATTTCCGTTGGTATCAGTTTTATGCCAATGTACCTGGTTAAAAGGCGAATTGTTGAAATAAGAGGATCCATTATGACCAATTAATTAAATAATAACAAAATAAAAAACAAAAAAGACCATGATTCACTCAGTCTAAACATTGTTGTTCGAACACTTATTGTTAACGCTTTGGAAGGACTTATTCCCTCATTGGCGCATGGACATGGATTTGTAAGTGAATCTAACAACAAACAAATCCCCAGAATTAGTAAATGAGAAAAATAAAAAGATAAGCTACCATGTATTAGGGTCAACATTGCAAATTCTTTAGATTCACCCCTGTGCCTGGACTCTGGTTAATTCATACATTCATCTAAGCATGTTTTTTTGAAAGATCTAGACAGCATATAGTTGTAAATGCATTTTTTTTTTATGAAGCAAAGGCCATTCTCTTTAGACCTATCAACTGTTTTTCTTCTGTTATGAAAAATTTTCTTCAATTTCGGAAATCCAATCGGACTTGGTGGTTTTTACTTTGAATTGCCATAGTGCTTGATGCATCATGGATACAGATTTATTACTTGCAACATGATACTTGATAAATATACATTAATCGCATCTCATTAGTTTGACCTTACAGTTTCACAATGAGTTTATAACTAATATATTCTACATCATGCTAAAGTGGATGCCAAATGAGTATTTTTTTAGAACCAATGGCAATTTTCAATCAATCGTTTCAGGGCTGAACAAATGGGTGGAGATTGGCAACTCAGGAGTTTTCAGGCCAGAGATGTTACTGCCCATGGGCTTGCCGGAAGATGTCGCTGTCATCGCTTGGGGCTTGTCCCTGGAAAGGTATTATGAATATGTTATTATAATGAATATATTATTTATCCTGGTCAATTGTGTGGGTTATGGATCATTAATTGAGGTCACGAGGCGAAAGTTGATGGTGTTTTAATGGACATTACTTCACTTCGAATCCAACACACACACAAAACAAAAAACGATTAAAACCATTTTGTTTAAATGGTTCTGTAGGTTTAGCACGCATTACTATGTATACTATAAATACTATACAAGGTTACTATCACGAATTTTAAAAGGTTACTATGACCAAACAGTAAGTCAAGAGATGAAGTTATGACTGGCACCAGTATGTAGTACTATGTACCTGGCAAGTGAATTCATCAATTTCATCTTATTTCATATGAGTTCTATTTTGATGTATGAATTGTCAAATTTAGTTTTTTCTGAATGTTATGTCAATGTATTTGCTATTTGTCCTACTTGTGTATGCTAGCTATGCATAATTTGCTTCTTTATAGAAGAATAAGTTCATTTTCCCAAAGCCGTAACACTTTCCATTGTCAAAGACCTAGCTGAAAAAACCTATAGTTGCAGATTTCAATGCTTTGGTTATAGGATACTCGGCATTAACGAATTCAGACATATAAGATCCGCATTTATGATTTCATAACGAATATAAGGAAACATAAGCTGTTCACAAAGGCATTCTCTGATTTTCTCTAATTTCAAAAGTTGTCATTTGCTGGTAAACATCTTTGATACCTATTTTTTTATTTATATTAATATGCTCTCATAGAGTTACTTTATATTACTGAAATAAAATATGCAGTCTGCCAACGTAGACCTGAATATATTTTCAAAGAACACCTAATGCATAATCATGCGTTATATTTTTCTTTGATATTTAATCCTACTGAGAAACATTTAGCTTATTAAGATGCGTTGTTACTTATTATTTCACTTAGAATTAGTGCCGCCAAACTTGTATATTTTGTCCTAAATGATGGCCGTTACATTTTTAGTCAGTGAAAACGGATTTGATTTCTTTGTCAGCTCAGGTGGACTAGTTGGACATCTATGAACTTCTCTACATTCATGATTGCCTTAGTATAAAACCAAACTAAGCGAAGGCAGTTGCAGTAAAACTTGTCAAGGCAGTGACCATTGAACAAGTGGCCCAGTGGTCAAGTGGTCATCAGTGTCACCTGCACTGACCACTCCAAACGTCCCATTGTCCTGTTCACCATTGTTTGGTGTCTAACTTGCAGACATTGTCTAGAAACGAAAGAGCTGGCAGATTGGTAAATCTGGAACTTGGGCACACACATATGTGTGCTTTATGTTCATTATAATTCAACGTGTCAAGAAAGTTTACCTCGCATGTTTAGTTATACATACAGCTGTTGGCCAAGACATGAAAATCTGTATTGCGATCTGCTCGCTTTGAGTATCTTATTTTCTCCCACCAAATTTGAGACAATTTGGAGGAATTTCACCCGACTTACACTGAATTAATATGATAATGTCATACTCGTTGTTGCCATTTGAAGTTTTGAAGTTTTTTATTTGAAATTATTATTGAGCACTTGTTGGTTGGCTTTTAGTCAACTGCTACACCATTATACATTACAGAAGCTAAGCCACACTATTCCTGAATATTTTGGGCTTTTGATCTTGCTTTTCTTGAGGTTAATTGCAAGTCTTATTTGGTTAGTTTAGTTCAATTGCTCACCTCCTTCGCTTACTAGGCTATTTCCACTTTGAAGAAAATACAGAAAGAATTTAACTGACCTTGAAATAACAAAAAATAACTTTAACATTTGGTACAGTAATAAAATGAAATTCACACCACTATGCACTGCTATGTCTGGTCTGCAAGGGACATGCGAGTCGATGATCCAGCCTCTATTTGAAGACAAATTGAAGACAAATTGAAGCTCTGATAAATGATGTTAATTTCATTAAGTTGGGACAATTTATTTTTTCAGACCAACCATGATAAAATACGGAATTGACAACATCCGGGACTTGATGGGGCCCAAAGTGGATCTTCAGATGGTTTACAACAATCCAATATGTCGACTGGATAAATAACGTCATTTTAGGACAATTCACCTTTTTTGACGTCATTCTCATCGATACTTGAAACATGTGCTGAAAAATAATAAGTTCTCAGGAAGTGAGAGTTCCCTGGCTAGCGGCTAGGTGGCAGCAGTGTCCATTGCCATTTGAAAGCAAGGCAAGGAAGTCGCAGTGTCTGCCTGGCAACACGCACGACAAGAACAATCAGCGTTAATTGATGGAAAACCCCGGCTTTTTAACGATCAGCAAACAAAGAAAAGTCCTCCTTAAGACATTAAAGACGTGGGAAGAGGCCGGCGGTCGTTTGATGGCCTGTGACGGTGGTGAAACATCGGCGGGGAGTGTGCCACCAGCGTTTAACTTCCACAGTTCTTTGATGTTGTTGCAAAAGGCAGGCTGCCACGATCGCTGGCTTGTGATCTTTCACTTTCGTCTCATCTGCTCATCCCAATGTTTGCAATTCACAATAAAGGCGTCAATGTAATTGTTTCACTCTGTTCTCTCTGTCTGTCCCTTCCACACTGCATGATCATAAAACATGTTGCATTGTTACTGCCAAAGCAAAGCACCTTTTTGTAAAGGTGATTTAAATGACCTGCATCCATTTTGGCTAGGTCTGTGAATTCCATGTCTTGTTTTAGAGGCCGAGGTCGAAGGCCATGCAACTCATCTTTGGAAGAAAATTTTTTCTTTTATATAATTGTTTAAGATGGGCCTTCCACGCCTTTCCAGGTTGTGTCACTGTTCAGTGACTGGCCAGGACAATATTATAGAGGCGGCAATTTTGTAAAAATTCCGTTGGTTCACAAACTTTGTCAGCCATGACACCAGAGGAATTTAATTGGCAGACACAGCCCAGCGATGGTTCTCCAAAAGTATGGGACGATCCACTTCATAAATGATGAGTTAAAATTCCTGTTCTGAGTCCGAGGTATAGTGCGCCTGTTACTGGACTAAGGCAGAGGAGTCCAGAGTTTTTGGTTGACAGTTGGATGAAACAAACTTGTCAGTCTCAATTTTACGACTGGCTACGCCCCTGATGACCTATGTAGATTACTTATAACCAGAAATTAAGTCTTACTACATACCACGCATTTATGTGATTATATCATAAAAATGAATTTATATACCTACGATAAATCAATCGAAGAAATATCAGACTTTGGTGATTAAGTAGGGAAGTTAAAATTATGTGGTGCAAAATTGCACATTCGATTTCAGATGATTATCATATAATTTTTTTGAAAATCAAAATATTTTGGAGGAGTTGTGATCGCTGTTCACAGAATGGTCATTCGCAGTACAATTTCTGCCAGGTTGGAGAAGCGATAGAATATGTGTGTAAACTCAGCAAAACCAGAATATTTCACGAAACAAGTAGTCTACAGATAAATTGACACTGGTGCACACTTTACGTTGCTTACTGTGCACAAAATGCCTCATTAACCGTCTATAGGTACCTATAAGGCTATATATACAAATCTATTGGTCTGTGTTTTAAAACTCATTTATTCCGCGGATGGTAATTTTGGATCAAGACCTACCAACTGCAAACCTCTGGGCTATGCACCGTCTATTCTTAACGGCATGACTTGTTGGAATGTGCCAGCTCTAATATGGCCATTTGGCTTAGCTAACACAAGGAAGGTCCGGAAAAGGTCAGCAGGACGGATATAGTTGTCATTGGCTGCCTACGCTTCTTGTGTGTTGCATTAGTACAAGAAGTATCAGTATGGGTCCTTGTGTTACTCCTTTTAAGGCAGTTATGCCTATCCATAATGCCACTCAGACATGCGAGGTAATTTGTGTAGTGGAAATCGATTTTAGGACATCTCACTAGTAAGACCACCTTCAATTAGGAAGACTGAATTTAACCCATCTTTTCATTTGCCATTGTTATTTACCTTTTAAGATTAAGACCGATTTGCACTTAACTTTTGGGCCTAAGTGTATTCTTATATCCCACTTTTGAAACCAGTAAATTTTGTATCAATGATGGTCGTAATGATGAAGTTGTTCTAGATTTAAATTTATGTTTCACAAAGAATTAGTGTTGGACTCTCATTCTTGAGAGCTATGTACTTTATCTGATGACATAAAGTAGTTATAAACATGAGTAGTAGTAGCTAATCACCTTGTTATTTCACTAACGCATCCTTTAAGACACTTCATCAGATGTTGTTACAGAGTGGAGTACAGTGAACATAACGCGAATGTATCACTCCAGAAAGTACAGAAAGGATATAAGTAACTTTTAACTTAAGAAGGAAATGGAAAGAACACGAGTCTTTGGACTGCGGTGCTATTTCTGGTTTCGTTATTATATAAATGTCTTTACGGGTGTATCTGAAATTCAAGTATGAAGTAGGCCTATCTGATAAAATGTCAAGAACATTAGTTATCTTGTCAATAATAATGACGAGCATATGTTTTATCAAGATCATTAGTTATCTTAAGGAAATATAAATCAAGGGACTTGGTTGGATGGGGTAAAACATGTCCTGTTATGGCTGAAAGATTTTATAAATAAAAAAAATAAAAAAATCCATGTCCTGCATCTGTTTTTAGGGACTTCAGAGTTCAGTATATTCTGCCGATGAAATTTTAATTTTCGAAATTTGAGTTTCATATTTCAAGGACAGAATTATACTTGTTTTTTTCCTCTTTGATTTTGTTTAGATTGACAGATTAATGGGCTGTGATAATGAATTTCTTGCTTCATTCTGTCACTTCGATGACTCCAGTCTCTCCACGTCTTTAATGAATCCCAACAAGCAACAGACCACCAACACTGGATGTGCGTGACTGAATCAAGAGGAGGCAGGAAAAGGGAACAAAGCTGGAGAGAGATTGGATTTGTTGGGGGTAATGGGAGCCGAGGAAAGGGCAGGGAGCAAAGAGCGTGACCGGTTGTCACCCAAACAAGCCAGTCTCTATTGACACTTGTTGCCTGACCTGTAGCGCAGCCCACACGAACTCTATTCTCTTGTCTTGTTCACTTCCTACCTTACACGACAAACGACAAGGGCCTGCAATGACCTGCCACTGGTCATCACGAGCCTGCTGCTGCTGTAGCTGCTGTTGCTGCTGTTGTTGCTGTTGTTGCTGCTGTTGCTGCCGCTGCTGCTGGTGGTAAGCAAGACTCCATCCCTCTCCCTCTCAGCTTGTGTCACCCTATTAAGGCAAGCTCCATCAAGTTCTAGAGAAGACCCACTAGATGGCTCTGACGAAGCCTTGACTTGGGTCTTCCGACTTGAGGCTCTCACTTGGGTTACTTCCAACATTGTATAGTGCGCTACGACCTTTGCACTCTCCATTGCTTTTTACCAAATGAACGTTTTTGGCAAATCATATAACCTCAACAAATTAACACTTGGTTCTTAACTACTGTATGAACCTAATAAGACTACCTCAGTTAAAGCCACAATTTGGACTCTAAAGTGTATTCTTACCATATATTTTACTCGCTATTTTAAAAGACCACCTCTTATGCATTGTGCACCTTCTAGACTAGTAAAAAGGTGTTCATAATACTTTATATAGAGATGAGATCGGCCTATCTCATTTCTATATAGGCCTAATTAAAGGTGTACTGCATCGAAGATAAAGCACATTTTCCATAGAAATACTGAGGAGAAATACATATATTCTTATATAACAAATTTATTTCAATTTCAAAAATTTTAGGAGTCTACAAACGAATGTCTATTGAAGCTTCTGATGAAAGGAACTAATTTCACCAAGTTTAATTATACGTAAGGTCATGAATAAAAGAAGCGGTAGTATCTATAATTGATTACGGCTTGACTAGTTTTGTCTCTCCATGTTTTGGTTAACTTTCTGTCCTTTCTCCAGCTTTTTTTTCTTTAACTTACTTTCTTTGGTTATATTTTTAAAAATGAGCTAAACTAAAGAGCTGTAGTGCATGTATTCCACACAACGTGTCTTTCTCATAGCTCCATGGCAAACACTGATGACATTTCACCAAATATGCATTGTACATACACCATCAGCAAATTGCAAAATAGTACACGTATTAGTATATATGGTCATATACACTGGTGGATCCAGGGGGGGGGGGCAATAGTGCCATGCCTCCTCCCCCCGTATAATTCTACTTACGTTAATTACTACTTATATGTTATGTTATTTATGAAACGAATGATAGTAACCTCTTTAAGTCATGCATATTTTACCTCCCCCCCCCCCCCGGTAGATGCTGCGCCCCCCCCCCCCTCCCCGGCAGGGTCAGGGCTGGATCCGCCAGTGATCATATCGACGCCTAATTTCACCACTACATTTCAAAGAAAACAACGTCGGAAATAGCTAGCAATTTAATATCCAACAAAAACATAATTGTCCCAGTGAGCCAAATATTCGTCCTAAACAGGATTTTAATCACCGAACTACGCAGAAAACCAAATTTATTCGGAGCGTAATTCAATGATTAAAATTGCTGGCTGTGACCTAGATGGAATGCATGATAAAATATTTTATATGAGACACAGTTTGACATGAATCTTGTTCATTTGGGAATATATGAATTGCATCACATCTGCTGAACACCAATAATAACTCTTGATAAGGGACGCAACTTAAGTTGCAAGATGAGTCCTGTTTGTAATCACAGAAAGAAGATGGCAGTCTGAAACAGCTGGTCACATCGATGATAAATACACCTGCCCTGTTAGTATACAGAACTGTGTAGCAATTAAGCCTACCCTGTTGGCCCAGTGGAGCAGGTCAAATATATGGAACAGCAGAAGAAATTCATCAAAGCCATGTTATATCATACACCATAAATCACTACACTTGCATGGTTTACGGCACGTGTCTGTTCTAGGCTAAAACAATAAAAGTGAAGCTTAATTAGCACTGTGATACATACATACATACATACATCCTCTTCAGCATTGTACTTTTGTGTTGCCAACTTTATCAACTTCCAAACTTACTGATGAAAATGTCCACTATACATTATTCACACTATTGTCTTACAACTGTTTATCATTGACTCATTGAACTGTTACCAACGTGAATAGCATGAGTAACATTGTACAGAAGTTCGTGCCCTGTGTTGGCCACTTGAAGTTTGACATTTACTGTTCTAAAGGTAGCCTACACACATTTCATTTTCCAAGTAGCACAAAGAGGCTCCATGGTAAGACGAGAGTTTTCACTCAAGTGTTAAAATACCACCCTTGCCTGGTCCAGGACTCATACCATCACAGAGACGACTTAAAATCTAAATTAGATTGGACATTTGTGAATGACATGACACCATCACGCAACCAGTTAAAAGACTGCACTCTAAAGCCCAGTCCATACTATCACGAGTAAGAGATGAGTGACCGGACGTAAAAAAGGGACTATGCTTGCTCACTCGTGGCAGTTAATCATGTATAAATTCTTCAACAAGCGTTTGAGGGACGTCCGTTGACCGCTTGGTGGACGGCCAATTTCTGCTGAAAGATGGCGCTTGTCCGGTGCATAGCACCGGTTTTTCTGAGAACTGACGCAAAGCTCAAGGGATACGGTAAAAAATAGATCGTTGAAGAGGCATCGCAACGCCGTTCGCTTGTTCAGTGCCATTTACGAAAATAGTACCTTCTGCTGTTGGTGGAATTCTGTGGTAAAGTTGTATTTCATAACGTTGGTAGAGTTTTAAGTCAAAAGAAATCATCTGAACCAGTTTCACAGCGAGTGGCTTCGTGGAAGAAAGAAATAAGGCGTAGTAATCGCACTACCTTGTGTGCAGACAACGCGCAGAAGCATTTCCCTCCCCGATTCTGGGGGAGCGGCAAATCGGTTCCCCAGTAATTCCTGATTGCTTCCCGAAATAATGTAAACAATTTACTCATAGAACTTCTGCAAAATTTTTTCCTCACAGATGGTCATGGATGATTTTGAGGGACTATGACCATGTTACGGATTAGCAGGAGTATCCGTAAAACGCTCGCCGATTGACTTACGTATGAACAAGGATAAGCAAGAGTACAAAATATTGGTCGTCTGCGCTCACTCACCATGCCCATCTGTGAAAGTGAGTACTCCCCAATAGAGTGACAAGAGTCAGCCATTGTTACTCAGTTTTCAAAAAGCAACATAGTTGACTCCAAGTGTATTTCTTCTTAAGCCCCATTCACACTGACTATACCGGCTCACTTGTGGAGGCTATTAATCACGTATAAATTTACATGGTGGCCAAGAGTGAACATGAGTGGATGGTGAGTATACAGGAATGGACAGCCTCCCCTGTGATTGAATAGAGTCTTTTCACTGAGCAGCCTAAAATTAAGCAGGACATAAGTCTTTCTTCCCTTTTTATTACTAATTTTGCTTTTCAGACATAGTAGATCATAACTAACTGATTCCATTAATATAATTTTCTCTGGGAGATCAACTGAACGATAAGATGTCAAATATACATTAAAATGCACTAAAAAATACTGCTGCTAGGATGCACTTTGCTTTAGCCAATCACAGCCAAGGGCGGGAACTTTTTCAGCCAAAAGAATGGCAATATTCTGTCATAGCCACCTATTGAGAACCTTCCGTGAAAATCCACTATTACGTACTGACAAGGTTTAGCAGGAATAAACAAATTTCGTCATCCGCGCTCACTTGCCATCCCCACTCGTGACAGTGTGAATGCCCCTTTAGACATGGCGACTGTGACAGTGCTATTAGCCTCATATATGATATCACAGAATCCTCCTACAGTGCTTTCTTTACATGCATATATATATATATATATATATATATATATATATATATATATAATTATCACTGGATATTCAGGAAGATGGGCCTGTTAATTTGACAGAAAAACAGAAAATTGACCTGAACCCAAAATGGTGCTCTCTGACTTGTAAGAAATGGTTATGTATACTGGTGGTAGAGTGGTTTGTAATTATTATGGGACAGACAAATCCAATATTATTATTCAATGAACAAAGTCACTCCCATATCAAAGCATGCGAAAACAAAAGAATCACAATTATCAGCCATATTGTCGGTAACTATAATCACGGCGACATGTGGCAGCTGATAAATGGAAGGGTAAACCTATTAGTGGCACCTTCTCAGGTGGATAACCAATATCATAATCTTACCTTTAATTTTTCCAGGTTAATAAGTATTGTTAAGAGCTGCCACACAAGTTCTGTGGATAAAAGGATACACATACCTTTTTCTTTCTTTAGTCATTCTTTTTGTTTTTTGCCATAACTTTCTACATTGTAGCTGATAATGACACTGTTCTAGCAAATATTCTAGAGTTCACTATTTTTCCAGTTTGTGAACTTTCCATGCCACCTTCTTTGATTTACTAAGCTTTCACAACAGTTAATAAATGCATAAAATTATTCTTGACAAAGCTAATAGCCTAATACATCATGGCTGTTGGGTAAGCTGGATTTAATGGTACATCCCAATATTTCAAACGTATATATTTTATTAAAAAAAAAAATTCAGTATATATTTATACAAAACCAGATGGTCTTTATATACAAAACAGATATAAACAAATAAAATGATCAGATTCTGGAAACTGTTGTGGTTACACGCTTGCGTATACTAATTTTAATTCACATTTGAAATTTTGAATATCAGTGATTTCTTTTGTAGAATTTTGCATGCTGTTCCAAGTTGGACCTGAATAAAACAAACTTATTTTGGCTATGTTATTTTTTTCAGAAAAGAGTACACACATTCACTTATATAGTGAGTGCCACACAATGTGACTTAATAACTTCACCCTCATTACACAAGACAGTGACACCTCTCAAGAGTGCACAACATGTGAGGACCTTGTCACATTCAATTAACCCTCCTAGTAGTTCGTTAATGGAAATGCCTCTTGAAGGGTTTCTTTCATAATCCCATTCATTTCCACTAAGTGTCTCATTCTTGAAGATACAAAACATCTCCATATATATAAGGGCACACACTACTGTGGCTGTTCGTTTTTAATTATCTTTAGTATATTAAGTTAAATTGCCACAACCTATTACGCAGTCCATCAAGCTGCTGTAATCATCAACACATTCAAAACCATGTTATTGGGCATGTAGTTGTTGCGCTTGTTCTTTTCATGTGCCCAATTTAATTTTCGAGCCCTCAGTACATTTTATAATTACTGTGTGTCGTATTCTTCTGAAAATTATTTATAGATGATGTTGGTCAGGAGGGACATTCAACCACCAGGGGTCTCCGTGGCTCACTTCAGGTGTTAATAGAATGGAAATAGTGCCACCTTGTGAAAATAAAACACAGCTGCTACATCTTATCTTATCCTATCCTCATGCAATTTCTGCCGAAAGACGGCGCTTGTCCGGTGCGTAGCACCGGTCTTTCTGATAACTGACACAAAGCGTCAAGGGATAACATAAAAAATTTATCGTTGAATAAGCGTCACAACGCTGTTACAACGCTTGTTCAGTCCCATTTATTTCGTTAGAACGCTTGTTCAGTGCTTTTTACGAAAATAGTACCTTCTGCAGTGGGTGGAATTCCACGGTTAAGTTGTTCAATTTCATGACGTTAGTAGAGTTTAAGTCAAAAGAAATCGTCTGAACTAATTTAACAGTGAGTGGCTTCTTGGAGGAAAGAATTAAGGCGTAGTAATCGCACTACTTTGTATGCAGACAACGCGCAGAAGCATTTCCCTCCCCGATTCTAGGGGAGCGGCAATTCGGTTATGAGAAAGGCCGGTGCTTCGCACCGGATCGTGGCGCCCCCTTACAGAAGAAAACGATCCTCATGTACTCACATTTATTTTCAACAAGTGCACATTTCTCTCAATCAAAGAGATGCTTATTTAATTCATAAGACTTAAATAAGACATTTTCACCCTCCGTTAAGGACAATGTAAGAACTAAGGTGTTAAAAATTGGTGCTCTGACCAAATGCCCTTATTTGATAATGAAACCGTACAATATATATATTTGCAAATTAATTGAGAAGTGCAGAAAATAAACTTATGGCGAATTTTAAGAATGACTGGAGTGTCTATCGTAATTTGCCTAAATTACGTACATATAAAATATATAAAGTCAATTTTGGATACACTCAAGTTTATCTCTCAAGATCTGAAAGATCTATGTCACAATTCCGTAGCTATAGAAACCGGACGTTTTAATAGCAACAGTCTGCCCCGTATGTAATTTACGTTAGTCTGGAGTTGCCCCCAGCTTAGGGAGGAAGGGGGGGGGGGGGGCCCTAGGGTAGAAAAGCATTACACACCAGAGGGACCACTAGAAACAACTAGACTGTGCTGCCACCTTGTATATCGATTGGATGAACGGGTTTTTACGACAGGTGCGCTGTGTTGCATCTGTCGTCATGGCGACCAGGTAGCTACAGTGTCATCCCCACATGCCTGAAGCATGAAGATGGATGAAAGATTATGTAGTAATTAGCAGACATTCTTCACGATAAATTTTCTCCCACCTGCTAGACCTTCTTTTGCATCATTTGAACCAGGTAGGCGTGTCATTCTATAATATAGACTACTTATACTATCTCATGGCATTATATAGGCTTGGACCTAACCATGACAGACAGTTAGGCAATCTCTGTTCTAATGGCCAAGCTATCTAGACACACCTTACAAATTTATTCATACAGAGGATAGATACTCCATCTAGGTTTCCTCATGAAATGCTCGAATAATTTTCTCCCTCTTGGTAATCAGCATTTTCTTGTGCGCGTTTATAAGTAGGCCTGTATATTTTGTGACATCACAATCATCACAATCACATCTCATTATGATTTATAATAATTAATCCTGTATGACGTCACAATAGACTAGTAAGCCTGCAGATGCTCTGACGAAGTCCATGTCATTGATTTGCGTTGATAATTACTCACAGACTAGCCCATGGATGTTGTGTACATATTAGGCCAATAATGGAAAGTTCATGACATAAATTATGAGCTTTACTATATGACATGTACATAACATAAAAATATGTGCCAAGATATCGTCTGTACACACAAATAAGTATATATAATCCTATCATTTGTCACGGATTTATAAAGTTCATTGACCAAACGGTCGTGATCATATTGATTCACGAACTGAAACTTCTGGAGTTCATTCTGGCTTGCATAAGAATGCACAGAAACTCATGGTCTGTTTGATAGAATCAGTTGTTTGTACAAGTTGATACAACATATACAATGTACATTGATATTTTCCAGATGGCAACTGAAGAGGATGCTAATAGGACAGCTTATGCGAGTGATCAGGTTGATCAACTTCTAAGATGTCCAATATGTCTAGATCGTTACAACCAACCTCGGATTTTACCATGTCAGCACACGTTCTGCTTGTCTCCCTGTCTCCAAGGGTTGGTGGATATGCAGAGCCGCAGTATCCGCTGTCCAGAATGTCGGATGCAGCACTACGTTCCTGGACAAGGAGCTCATGGCTTTCCCACCAACCGAATCGTGGCCAACTTCTTAGATCTGCAAGCCCAGACCATAGAATTACCAACTTCAAGACCAGCACAAGATGCCGAACCAGCCGAGGAGGAAGAACAACCACCCACAGAGGTTCCCGGGAAATGTGCTGTTTGCGAGAAAGATGCGGAAACATCTCGCTGTGTACACTGTAACAAACTTGCTTGTGAAGCTTGTCGCAAGACTCACTTTAACCAGATGAAGTTTGATGTTGGAAGATTGGTCAACCAGATCAGAAGAGGGATTCCCAAAATATCCAATGCTATATCTGGTGTAGAACAGAAGTCAGAACAAGTGAAGCAGCATGTTGAAGGTATTAAGTCAGAAGTCCGGGATACCATAGAAAGATATATCAAGGAAATACGGGACAGAGAGAAAATGCTTTGCAGTGAGTTAGACACTTTTATGCAAGGAGAACACCGAAATCTGCGATTGCATCAGGAGAATTTGGAAGTAGACATTGCCAGCATATCAAGCTACTGTGAATCTACTGAGTCCAGAGTAAACAAAGTTGAATGTGACCTGACAGAGGAAGACCTTGTCAATATGAAACACCAGTGTTCAGAATACATGACTCAGTTAGGTGCAGTGGAAACAGATGCAGTGCCTGAAACCCAAACTGCCAATTTTTCTTTCAGTGGAAATGCCTTGCATACTTCAATTGTTAGTTTTGGTGAAGTATCAGTGTCAAGCTCCATCCCAAGAAGTAACTCTGTTCCTGAAATGGCAACGTCAATATCACCACCTACTACAGAATCGGCTCCATCTAGAACAGTACCAGCCAGAAGGACCTCAGTGCCTGCTCAGAATGGGTCAATGTATCCAGCAACAAGCAACCGTCCTCCCCCAGGTGGACCAAGTCGTTTGAATGACCAACGCAGCCGAGGGCAACCTCCAACATATACTTCCCCATTGAACACTTTCACCAATGTAACTGAGTCAGACCAATCATATAACAGAGCAAGATCACCACTGCTTCGGTCAGCCAGTGATCTATCTGGTACCAATGACTTTGGACCTTATTCAGGATACATACGAACTTTAGATGCTCTGAGAGCTGGTTACATGTTTCACATGGACGGTGACACACAGCGGCCATTGCAAGGAATGGGCCTCAGTTGGGAAAACAACACACCTCGTGCAAGACAAAATGCAAATTCTATGTTTGGAAGAGAACCCTTAAACCGTGAGGACAGACCAGCTGGTTTCATGGGAGGTGGAGGCGGTGCTCCCCCAGCAACTATCGTTGCACCTCGTGTTATAGATGACCGCCCTGCTGTGTCCTTCTCAGTGGGTCTTGGGGATAATGGAGCCATGAGAACCAGAGGTCGTCCACCAAGGAGATTGCGAGGCAGAGGTACAGATAGAGGCAGACGAGGTGGTGGCAATTCCAATGGCAATCAAAACTCAACTCAAGCTGTTGAAGGAGAGGGGTCAACAAGAGGTGCTGCTGCAAGTCAAGGTGCATCAAGAGGCCGTGGAATGAGCAGAGCTCAGAAAAGAGAGGCCCAAGATCGATCAGGAGGAAGGACCTACAGAGCATCTCAAGCTCAAGCAGACTCAAATAATGGGACAGGACAAAGCTCATCAAATTCAGAGCCTCAACCTGGTCCCAGTGGAGAACATCCCCGTATTCAAGCTCGCCGAGGAACATATGTGATGGACGACGAAGAAGATGAGGAACTTGATAGGCCGAATGTTGATGAACATGATGATGATGATGATGTCGTAATTAGTGATACCAATTCATCGAATGCAAACTTGGTTCACAATGACACACAAGTAGCTGCTAGACCAGCCAATAACTACCAGCGCAAAGGTGTCATGAAGAAAAAACTTGGAGGTGAACGAGGAAATGCTACGGGACAATTCAGCTGGCCAAGGGGAGTGACAGTTTCACCAAGCAATGACAGTATTGTGGTGGCAGACAGCAGTAACCACAGAGTTCAAATATTTGACTGCAATGGAATCTATGTCACATCTTTTGGATCTTATGGCAGTGGTCCCGGAGAATTTGATTGCTTGGCTGGTGTGGCTGTCAATAGCAGTGGTCAGATAATCATAGCTGACCGGTACAATCATCGTGTCCAGATATTTGACCGCTATGGTACCTTTTTGAAAGAGTTTGGCCAAGAGGGAAATGGACAAGGCCAGCTGAGCTATCCTTGGGGTGTGGCTGTGGATTACCTTGGTAATATTTATGTCTGTGATAAGGAAAATCATCGCTTACAGGTCTTTAAGCCTGATGGGACTTTCCTGAGAAAGATTGGTCGACTTGGGAATCGTAAGGGACAAATGGAAAATCCTCATTATGTTGCAGTTGGACACGATGGGCGCATTATCCTAAGTGACACCAGTAATCACCGAATCCAAGTGTTCAACAGTGAAGGTCGACATCTGCTGAATATCGGAACCGAAGGGTCAGAGCAAGGTCAGCTTAAACTTCCAAAGGGTGTTGCAGTTGACCAGCAAGGCTTTATCATTGTTGCGGACAGTGGTAACAGTCGCATACAAGTCTTTCGAGCTGACGGGTCATATTACAGTAGATTTGGTGAAAATGGCACTGGTCCTGGTCAGTTCAAAGGGCTGGAGGGCCTGGCTTTGACATCTGATGGAACGGTCATTGTGTCAGACAAGGAGAATCATAGAATCCAGATCTTTTGAAGTGCAATAATATTAGATACTTCAATGTCACCCTATCATTCCACTGTGATTATAACATACATGATGATGATACCTATGCCAATGATGCTATGACGAGTAGTTGTGATAAATGATACCAAAGGGTTTGTGATAAACACCGGTGCCAACATCAAGTGCATTTTTAATTAATTGCATTTTACACACGTAACGAACTGGCAGCTTTGAGATTTTAACAATACATGCAATGCGCAGGCACAGTTATGCCCTCCCCCGCCCTCATTACGTGTTGTATGGTTTTCATGATGTTCTGTACATCGATATCTTAAGGTAAGTCCATTGGGGACCTAATGCAAAATTAAAGACAAAACACATCTGAAGAGGACAGTGGTTTGCACCTGCTTATGTGTTGAGGAAACACAATTTACTAAACCTGTCATTGATTCTTGAATTGTGTTACCAAAGCGCCTTTCTTCATTCAAGTTAAATCATAAATTTCTTCCATATGCGAGTGTATGATCAACTTTGCAAATTTTTAATTTCTGTTTACGCGTTCATTTTCTTGCATGCATTCAAAAATGTTATCCTTTGATCGTCCTCATTTTTCATGTTTTCTAATTGTGTGCTAAAATTACTTTGCTTAAATTGAGAATGTTCAGTGTATGACATTTTTATTTATTTTACACTATAAAAACTGTACAATATAGAATGCTTGTGTACACTTAATGCATTTGTTTTGCAAAATATTACTTCTGTACAATGATATGACAACAATAAACTGTTTTGCAATCTAATGTTATTTTTATGAGTCTCTGATTCAATATTCTTCAGTGGAAATGTGAGTACATAGTCCTGTCATATGTAGAACAAACTAGATTAATTTGATGACAAAAACTATCACAAATAAAGTCACTGTGATGATGATGTGATGTTTGTGATTAAGAGTGTCTGCAGAGGCAGCCACAGCCACACTGGCAGAGTCCTTAGCTTCTGGAAGGGTGTCAGAAGGTAGCCACTTCCATATACCTCCTTCATTATGAAAGTCATTGGGAAATTGTCCGGATGGGGAAATGAGGTCCCGAAGGCATCCGAGCATCCGCCATGAAGCCACCACGGCATTGCCTCTCGACGACCAATCGCCAGGCAGGAAATCATCTCCTCGGTCGTTTGGTGGAGCTGCCACGTTACATAGACCAGCGAGGGCCACCACGATGCCATCGTAAGCTGAACCATCAATGTCGGCAAAAGGATTCATGATCTCAACTTTAGGGAGCTCCTGAGCAAAATCCAGCCAAGAATCCTTCGCACATCGATACAGTGACACAACAACACCAGCTCGTGTCACCATGCTGCTGGATGTGATGACTTCATTCGATGTCTCCAGGTCCTTTCCATCAAGTCCTAATCCTTTCTTGATGTTGACACACAATGATGCTAACTGCTGTGAGGTAACCTGTCTGTTAGCATGGAACAAGACATCACCACATGGCACAAAACCCCATTGAATTGCCTGTTGTAATTCTTGACCTTGGACCTCAACGTCAAGATCAAAGCACTGAGGCACCTCCTCAGCCACAACATTCAGCTCAAGGTTATCCTGTTGACCTTCTAGGACCCTCAAAAATTCTGGTAGATCATACTGTCTTTGTGGCACAAATCTTGGTATTCTATGGAGTGCATTTAGCTGAGGATCATGCATTGCATCCAGGGCCAAACTCAAGTTGTAGAACTTCTTAGCAAACCTCAAAGTGGCTCGATTGTAATATCCTTGGGGCCAAGCAAAGTAAGGTCGACTGCCACCCAGCTGTTGCTCCAACCACCGCCTTGAACCACTCAATTCTTCTATCAAGATCTCTCTTGTGACCTCATCATCAGTCAGTGTTCTGCCTGACTTGCCACTGGGGTACACTTCAAACAGAGGTTCATTGTCTATGACCTTCAGTTGATCCAAGGTCAAGTATGGTCGCTCTGGTATGCTTTGACCTTGTATGCTGTCAGAACTGACAAATATTGCAGCATGTAACTTCTTCTCCCTTAATACAGGGTAAGCGTAAGTCCACACTCCACTTGTGGCTCCTTGAAACGTCAAAAGGACACTACGGGGTGGCAGCACCATGTTTCCTGTTAGATATGCAAAAAATTCTGTCACAGAAATGGTGTGGTATCCATTGACTTCCAGGTATGTCATCTGGTCAACGAAGTTTTGTAATGTTACGTCATTTGTGCTAGAATCATTAACGGAAACGCCAGAATCTATAATGTCGTGGTAAGCTATGACTGTGACGTCATGCGGTAAGGTCACATGATCAAAGTTGACGTTCGAAGGTTTCAGAGATGGTGGTAGAGGACTTTCTGGCAATGAAGCATATTTCGAAGCAAAACTTTGTTGCAAAAGTTGTAAAATTGCAACAAAATGGCTGAAATGTTTCAAAAACTTTGTTGTGACAATTGCCATCTTGATTGTAACTTCTGGTAATCTATTTCACATATAAATTGATAATGAAGATAAATTATATCCAATTTATGAAAATTACTACAACTGAAATCAGTGTAGTCTCCAAACGCAGTCCTCTCCAGTATTAGAATGAATAGTGACGCAACAGTGAAAATAGCCCATGGTCAGTCTTTGGTCACTATTGAACGTCAACAATGTCCTCTGGCACCGAGTGGACAAGTGGTGTAAGAAACAGTATCCTTTATAGTCTTAAATGACCAGCAATTCCTTCCTGTGTTTACATAAACATGTGCTTCATGTTTGCTCCTGTTGTCGTGACTGCCCTGTTATGGCCGTGCTCAGCCTTGGCCAAACTGGTTGTGACAAACACGGCATTCTATCCAATGAAACTTTCAGCACACTTTGTGGGCAGGTCACAATTGTGTTGTGAAAGTATGATTTATGCCATTGTACTGCCTTCAAACAAACTTGTGACTGCGGGAGGCTGCCTCAATGGGTCTGCTGGCCTACTGCAGAGATGTGGGCTATGGTGGGCTATGGGGCTCAGTTATGTTGCTAAGATCAACCAAAGAATTCCCCGGGGTGCTGCTGCAATAAGTATTATGCATGCACACGGGGCATTGGAAAGTATCCCTTGAGCAGGGGGTAAAGTAGTGTTGAAACGTGATCTACCCCTCTTGCTCTTCCACCTCAATCACTCACGGCTGCTACCCTACAGGTCTCTGACATTACCTTTTTCCCCCTGTGAAATAAATCAGTGCTACAGGTGAGCAGCACAAATGCTATTTCTATGTTTTGCTGACTGAGCTCCAAGTGATCATAAACCGATAACCTCATTACTGAGACCACCAGTTGTCAACTATGCTTATTTAATTGCCAATTGACATTAATTGTGAGGTAATTTTCAATATCATGGGGAGTTAGGATGAGTCTAGAATTCAGTGGTTACTCATTTTTTTATCAGCATCATAAGGAATTAGTTATGGGACATATCTTCAAACAGCATGAACTACACACCCATATGATACTTGTAGTGCAGAGGCCCACCCATAATTTAACCTATTGACACGTTAAAGAATTGTGTCATGGACCTTTGACAACAAGAAATGTCTCTGGAATGCACTGGCTGTCGTTTGACAATTTATAACTGAGATATTTTGAACAGTAAAATTATTGGATTTGATTAACTCAATACATAGTGTGTTTACTAAATGTCAAATATGACAATTCTGCACAGCCTAGAGCCACCACAGGGTCAGTACATGATGCATCCACATTCCTTCATAATGGACCACAGACCTCGGGGGTATCACATCCATGGGACTATCACCATGTACACAAGACGGCCTGTCACAAACAGATAGGATTGGTCTTCCATCCACATTTGCTATTTATCAATCATATTTCCTAGTGCAAAGTATATCATGAATATGAAAAGTGTAGCAGAAAAACATCGTTCAACAAGCAATATTCAACAAGAAAATTAACCCGTCAGGCATTGAGTAATGATGTTATGATCTCTTGCAGAAAATGTTAGAAGGAGAAGGGGTTAGCCACTGTGAGCTGATGTGCTGAGAGCAACTGAATTCTGTGGTGTTTATTTTTAGTTCAAAACAAATGGCATCGTTTATAGACAATGACTTTCGACAAGATACATGGCCCCTTTCAAACCTGTTGGATGTGAACCATTTTTTATGCTGTTAACAAGCAGTTTACACTAAGTCCACCGAGTAACACATGTTTCGAAATAGGTCTGTGTTTTAGAACATGTTGAAATGCTCTAATTCTGACAATTTCAGTGTCATCATGGCATACATTGCTTGATTGATTTATATAGTAATTTTAGATAACTACTACCTCATCTGGTGGAAGGAGGCATGCAAATTGATGCAATTGAACTCTCTCTCTCTGATGTCCTGATTCAGGAACCTCCACAAATTATATTTCCTAAACATCACTAGTCTCAAAATGTCAGTTTAAAGGTTGTTAGAAAATGTGTCTTTGATAAATTGACTTTAAAGGCTGATAACAAGTCAAACAGGAAACGCAAAGTTTACTTTATGATTGATTGTTTATTTTCTCTGTTATGCAGTGACAAGCTATTAACATGAAAAAGCAATGGATAGGCTAATAATAGTTGGCAAAAGCATTACTGCAAGATATATTTACATGCACGTCAGTATTAAATTATGATAATGAGTACCGTTATCTGCAATCAGAGGATACAAGTAGAAATCTGAGTATTTAAGAAAGCGCAAGTTATAAATACAGATACAAATCACCTTAGCCAGTCACGCATTATTAAGTGTCACTCGTTTCTCGTCTTAGAATTTTCAGTTTTTGAAAAAGGTTTTGACTTTGTTGCAACAGGCTTCATGGTGACTGACTCGGTCCTTGCATCAATGGCTGATGTCTTCGCTTCAGCTGAAGAACTCTCAGTTGCAGACGGCGTAGTTATAGATATTTGCCTTCCCGTAGTTTTAAGCTTAACTGGAGACGAAACAGTTGTGGTTGACGAGATTGCAGTGATTGTCGCCTTACTGGTAACCCCCGGACCCTCAACAGATTTGACAGACGAAACAACACCATCACTTCTTGTGGAATTGAAATTTTCATTTTCTTTCAAATCTAGGGTATGATCCACCAATGGCTTTATGGTTGTTGTTGTCAGGGTGGCCTGTACTTGAGTAGTGGTAGATGAGTTGGGTCCATCTTTCGATTCCAATGAATCAAGATCAACAGAGGTATCAAATAGTATCTTGGGTTCTTGGGGTACAGAAAGGGCATTTGATTCAATACTGACATCTTGTTTACTTTCATCATAAGAAGGTTTAGAGATAGGATATTGAAAATTCTTAGTTTGCACCCCAGGCCCAGTTTTATCAGAATCAGATTCAACCAAATTAGAGAAACCTGATAAGTCATTTGAGTTAGTTCCTCGTGCCAGAATTGTCTCATTGTCTTTAGGATAATCTCTGGCATCTGAAAGTTCGTAAACTCGGTTGTTGTTTTCATGGTGCCTTGAAGAACCCCTTCGTCCAAATAACAGGTCCAGAAGGCTCACCGGCGTCGTCCCCACAATATCAATACCTGAGTAAACAGCAATTAGAAGTAAAGTACAGATAGTAAAGGCATGGATATCATTTCCCTCACCTCACTGTTGTTTCATTGGCACAACTTCTTGTCACACTAAAACAAACTCATGTTTCCAACAGAGGCCAAAAGATACCAGAAACAATGGTTAGCCTTTAAGCTTGACGTAAGACAAAACAATCAAACATTTTAATATTGTACAGGACCAAGAAGTAAAATAAAATACAAACAAAACAAAATTAAATCATTCTTTGGACGTGGACAAAAACATCATACACCATAAAACAAAAACATCGATACATATAGGATCAGTTGTAGAATACAACCTCAGCATGACTCAAGGCAAATTTCCGGTCAACGTGTCATATTGCCAAGGAAATAAAAATGTTCAAATACCAATTTTTCTGTATTTTTGGAAGAATGACTCATGCTTGAGGTCGACACTATAAAGTGAATTCATAGATATATTTGTTAGTAACACTCACCCCAGTAATACATATGACAATGTAATTTCCTATTCCTAGAAAAAGTGTGCCCGAGCCTGAAAAAAATGCAAGGCATGCTCGGAATATTATGATCATGCTCAGTCTGTGCCAAACGTCATGCCAATTAGACCTGCTCAAAATGAACTTAAGGAGATTACACAAGGAACTAGCTCTTTCCATGCATATTAATTGCATGCTGCTGGCACAGACCTCGCTCAATCAGATAGACTGATATGTAATTATCATGACCAACATGTAAAAAAAGATCCTGCTTAATTGTACAAATACATAGACAATACAATAAGACTTGCTTTTTTCCCTCATACATATTTGTTAGTTTCCCTGATCCCCCACTACACATAATGCACAAACACAAAAATACGACTACGCTGAACCTCACATACAATTAAGACCACCATTTGGCTGAGGTTTGGGCGTTCTTAATTTAAACTAATTATGGATAGTAAAACAAGCAAGAAAAAAAGTATATGGTCCACTAATTTCATAGTGTCTTAGCTTTAATTAATGGGGGAAAGTTCTTCGCCAACTAAAGGTTGAAATGACTTCAGGGTCATCCCCCTTAAATTCACTAAATTCGATTAAGCAAAAGATCTTCCATAAAGTGCATCTTGGTTATACCGTAGAAAAGTGATTCAGAGTACCGTATTTATAATCAAAGAGAAGCCCTCCCATCTATTTTTTTAGAGAACAACTTAGCAGGGCCTTTATTTGAGGTTGGCCTCTATTCGAGTTGGGCCTCTTGTTTGAGGGGCAATGAAGGACACACACACAAAAAAACCGAAAATCTTACAAAAATACCCCAGGATGACCTCAAATTCTTGGACTTGAGCTCCGTTCATAGGTCAAATATGGGCCTCTATTTGAGGGGGGGGGGGGCGTTTATTCGAGTAACTACGGGTAGTTATTGGTTAGCCATTTTGGACACTCACCCAAATGACTGTATTATGGTAAAATGAGTGCCTCACATGACTTAACTCGAACCATTCTGAGTTCAAACATTAACTAACTGGATGTCCAAGGTATAAGCAATGACAAAGTATACCTGAGGATAACTTGGCAGCCCAGGATGACCAGTCATTCAGACTGTTCCAGGAAGTCCACTCTCGTCCACCGTCATTGTCATTTATTAGACGTTGATTTCCTGGATTTATTGGATGGTGAACCTCGTTGGTCCTCATGTTATTCCACCCAGCCCAGTGTGATCCGCGAGGTGGGGTGATTTCTGTGGGAAATCAGGATGAAAATATAAAAAGACTGTTAAAGAAATTTAGAAAATGTTGAGGTTGATGAAAGTCTCTAGAATTCTTGTGGGTCACCATGATATACTGGCTATTTGATGTTTATCCTGAGTCTAAACAATTAAGAAAGGTTGAAAAAATATATGTGCTCAAGAAAAACTTTAGGAAACAGCCGTAAAACAATATACTGAGCACTCCACACGGTGTACACGTATCTTATTTTACGATACTTTTTTCTGTCTATGTTCAACTTAAACAAAACATTCCATCACCTCTGATTGGTGCAGGTGTCACGTGGTTCCACATATTCCAGGGACTCCAGTTTTTCTCAGAACGCATTGCTTGGTCAGGTCCAAAGGGTGACCACCCTGACCCTCCGAAGGTTTGACCACTCCAGCCATTCCAAGAGTGGTCACTCCCCATGATGGATGGGACATTGTTGTCATGAATGGCATTGCCACCACTGAACGCGCTCCATGTATTTTCCATTGGACCACTGCCAAATGAAACAAGCAAAATGCCGAGGAATGGCAAAAAAAAAGTAATGAATAAATAAATCACATTTGCTCTTTTGTTGTGGGGTCATGCAGTCTAATGTTTAGTAATCTCTCATGCATATACTACATTCGTATCATCTCATCATTACGTCTGCCTCTGGCAGCTGGTCATATACACTGAACTTCAGATCAGTATCATTGAGATATTACAAAACAAACAATTTCTTTCATCTTTAAGGCAATGACATTAACCAATGATGCTAAGAACTTAGGAGGAAAAGAAGGAAAGATGGCTCTAGGTGCTTTACTATGTCTTATTTTGCGGACGTGTTTCTCAACTTTTTTTTGCTTTTTTTTTTAAAATTGTGCATGAATAATTTGAAACGATTACATGACGTGCAGCTCATATCAAATTACTGCATGAGCAGTCTACATGTATGCTCTGGCATTAAAACTATAACTTTCCAATGGTACATAATTAAGAATACAATGTGCATCACCTGAATGGCAATACAATACAACAATGTACTTAAGTATGGGGACCATCCAAGGTGTGTACTATCATACAGTAAATTGAAGTTTATGTATCTTCAATTCGTTTTAATTGTCTCCACTGCAATTGTAGTAGATTGTGTGTGCCAAGTTCAAAGGGATCCTTCATGACATTGAACCTTCGGGGGATAATACAGAGAATTCCAATCACAACATATCAGTAGTGCCTCCAACTATGTCAGAACTTTTTACCAAATTTTGACAGATACTAGTCATAAGGGATAAGGTTATTATGGTTCCCCAAATGCGTGGGACTTGACAATAAGAATGTTATATCTGGCAAGGCTAATCTGCTCAAAAGTTGACTACTTTAGGAAAGCCCCTTTGTAGTCCTTGATACAATAACTGTACCATTGCAATGTCCTTTCAATACTGATAACTGATAACAAGTTTTGGTTTCATAAGTGATAAATTATTCAGCCCCAGACTAAATTTAACACAAAAAGTTCAACTATAGGACAACAGCATGGGACAGAGAGTTTATAGCCTTTTCTTCAAGATACATGACGACGTTCACATTCGCCCTTAATTTTACTGTGCACTAGGATTTATATTACCAAGCCCACAAATATATTGGTCAATCATAACTTCAGTTGAACATATACCTTCCGACATCTAAACAGTAAACGCCTTATCATAAAATGAACTGTTTACATACTTCCACGAGTTCCAGGAGGTGGAGACCCTTCGGGAAGAGGACATGCGCACTGATGACCTGGCATGACTGGAAGGGGAGCGATGATATGACGTCATACTGACCCTCCTGCTGGACGATGCTTTGGCCGTCTTAGGTCCGTGGGGCTCAGTCCCTTGACGCTCGTGCTTTTCCTCTGACGAGTGACCTATGACCTTTTTGGCCATTTCATAGAGTGCAGTGACAAGCCCCCTGCCCTTGGTGTCTTTCTGAGGTCCATCTGAAACTGGTTCATTTGACAGATTCGGAAACTGTAGAAGCATGTCATTTTCTTGCATGTGTCTTGTGTCTTACCTTTGAGAAATTAGACCTAATTTCTCCAAGGTCTAACAATCTTTGAAACCTATATAAATACAGTCTGATTTTACCACACAAAATAAAATATAGCATTTTTAATCTGTTAAACAAAGAGAAAGGTAAGATTGATGTACTAACAACTTCTGCACTGATAGTGGAAGGGCCTGTAATTCTCGATCTCATTGAGGCATTCGACCTTGTTCTTCAACATGTCAACCCAGGGCAAGGAGACCAGGCAGGTTTGTTGACCTTGACAATGCTCGTAGACGACCTTCCACAAGGTCCTCTCACATTCCACGAGGGCATGGCTTCTTCCTGTTGTGATGGGACTCAGTTCTATGACGTAGTTGACAGGACATTCAGCCACGTAGTGTAACAATGCATCATCACTGCTAACAGCTGAAACAATGTTATGACAATTAAAGTCACCACAAAGTGGAAAACAGTGTGGTATAGGCAAACAGAAAAGTATGCACAATTGCACATTAAAGGACTGTTGCACTCTGAACAGAATACTTTATTTGCAATGTATTTTTGTGCACATCACAAAATGTTTATGGCAGAATCAGTGTTTACATTACAATTAATTACAAGAAAAAAAGAAGGCCTGTTTTATCTAACTATATAGGTCAATCACTTCAACGATCAATGAGACATTAAATTCTTGTATATACAGCACATACTGGTCCATGGGCGTAGCAATGGCACTTGAAAGGGAAAGAATGTGTCACAGCTCCTTATTATTTATGCATTAACTCTGTAGCATGTTATAAAAATTTTGGCATTTTCGACGAACTTTTCAAACACAAAAATTCTTCCAAATGCAGCGCAGCGGATATTTTTCTTTTCTATTATTTTACGTTGCAAGTTTTGGACCTGCAAAAAAAGGTAACAAAATTCAAGTACCTGTTTGCTTATTTCTTGACCTGAAGAAAGCATCCGACAGTTGCAGAGATGAAACGATAACAAGCACAGTTAGCAACAGGTAATCTGATCCGGTCATATTGATGAAAGATTTCTCATGAGTTGTCAAAAAAGAAGTTTGGTTCAATCCAGATAATCCTCATGATGACAAATATCCCAAGTGTCTTTTAAAGCTATCCTGGGTGAAACATTGCATTCTGATAGAAATAACAGTGAGTTTCATGTGATGCTGAGTTTGTTTAGGATAGGTTGCAGCCAGGGATGACACTGGCCGGTTTTAATGACCAGTGCACATTGTCAAAAGCTTGCCATGAGTCAACACCATTTGATATATATTCCCTATGGCCCGTCACGCACGCAGAGTGCTATCAAACACAATGGGCCATTACAGCATACCTCAGCAGCCAAAATATATGTACATCAGCAGCCACAATCCGACTACCTGGGATGAAAAAAGGACAATGATAGTACCAAGTGGACACTTTGAGCTACTTTGCACTCAGCCTGGTTATTAATTGGCACAGCTCAGTTACATAATAACCAAGTTTTTCAGATTTTGGCAGTCATGTCTTAAGAGGCGTTCACACTGTCACGTACAAAACCCACGAGTGACCAAGTACGTAAAAAATGGGTTATTCGTAGCTATACGTGCTCACGTGTGGCTCTGTTAAGCACGTATAAATTCTTTCCACGAGCGTACGTGGGGCAATCGTAAATCTCTCGCCGGACGTCCGTCAAACGGTTTAAATTTTTTCCTCTTTTCACGTTTGCTCGTGAGTGATCATACGCGCTCAGGATCGTCCTACGAATTAGCGCGAGTATACTTATATGGCCAAGGATGAACAAGAGTGAAAAATGTTCATACACATGGTCATACGTAGGTCTTGCACGAGATAGAGTGAACGCCCCTTTGTAAATTAATGGTGAATGACCAATGTATTGGATGAACTGAAGAAGCAAAAAAATAAAATAAAAATACCAGATAGTGTATGCACAGCATAGAACTGAATATTAATAAGTCTGTAAGAACCAAAAAATAAAAATAATAATCATACCTATACAAATTTGGCAGACCATTAATGCTGAGATCAATAGTTCACAAAGGAGCAGTCTGTGCAAAAACCAACGAGGACTCCATCACTGACCAGTATACTTTCAAACCTATAGTTTGCTGCTTGTATTAAGAAGCATTGGCTGCATTGCCAAACGATACCTTAGGTTAGTTTTTAAGTTTTAAGTTTTATTTTTTTTCTTGACACATGGTTCATACAATTTTACACTGATACATTCAATACAGTTATGCAATGTATTAGGCACTTTGGCCAACTAGAGAGCGTTTTTCCGCTCTTTTTTTGCCATAATCTGCAGTTTACTACATATGCAAGTCCATTGCCTCAAGCCAAAAACTGCGGATCATCCCTAAAATTTCGAGAAAGTCACACGAACAGACCCATTCCACAAGACAGACAAGAAAAGCTTGATTCAACAAAAGAGGGACTCAGGGCAAGCATGGTCATAAAAAAGGTGACTGAATAGAATTTTGCTGCAGATGAACAAATTCATAAGTAGTGTTAATGGACTGTCACATACAAAAGGCAAAAAGGAGATTAAATGAGGCATGTCAACAATTCACATTTACACACAGACACTAAAAACGAAGGAATAAAGGTGCTTCTATATTCAGTGTGGGAGCAGTTACATTTGATGCAAATTTTGTGTAGGTTTACCAAAGGCAGAGGCAGTGATACAACTGCAGAATACTTAGCCTA
Source organism: Alitta virens (assembly GCA_932294295.1). Lineage (NCBI taxonomy): Eukaryota > Metazoa > Annelida > Polychaeta > Phyllodocida > Nereididae > Alitta > Alitta virens. Next base: position 51,336,248 of record OW028573.1, read on the forward strand.
GTGTGAGCTGACTGTAGCTGCCTGACTGTATGCTCCACAGGGAGTTGAGTAAGGCTCATTCTTGAACAGGTCTGCGGTTCCATCTACCTGGGGTGTAAAAGTCGGTTGAGGCTATTGTAACTGGACTGTAAACCAATGCATTTACCATACATTTACTAAACTGCCACTCATTTATCTTTCAGCCCTGGCCATACAACTGCTTACCCAGGTCCTGGATTGACATGTTAGCCCAATAATGCCTTCATGATAGGCTGTATACGTAGATCTCACTGACAGATGGAATTCACGTACCTATAATTGATGATGTCTTGTACTCAGCGTCTGTGCTGGCACTGCAGAATGATCTTTTTTATTTTTCATAAATGTGAAAGACATGAACCAAGCCACATTATCTCATTACATCTGCCACTCGCAAATGGTCATACTAGCTGACTAAGCTAAAGTCCAATGGTATTGAAAACAAAAGAAAAAAAGAAAGAGTCCATTAACTTGGCTCTTCGACTTAACTCCCTGACAGCTCCCCAGCAGCTTCCTGAAAATGTGATGTTGGCTCCCTGGCTTCAGCTCTTTAGGAGCTGCCTTACAGCTCCCTGGGACAGTCACACTAGGGCAAAGCTGCATGGGTAACTGAAGTTACCTGGTCCCAGTGCAGTTACCAAATCCCTGGCAATATGAATCTCAATGAATTTGAAGCAATGGAAAATTTATCAACGGTGCCAGCTCCCTGCCAGCTCCCTGCCAGCTCCCTGGGGTTTGTAACACAGGCAAAGCTGCATGGGTAACTGCAGTTTTCTGACCCCAGTACAGTGCAGTTACCTGATCCCTGACAATATATGCTAAGCTGTTCAACTTTTTCCTGGCTGACTTAAATGAATTCCTAGATCAAAATCATGGTGTTAAAGTCAATGGAAATACTTTCACTCACTTGGTATATGCTGAAGACTTAGTTCTACTATCTGACAGTAATACAGGAATGCAAACCTTGCTGAGCAATGTGCAAATATTGTGCCAAAAATGGCATCTAATTGCGAACACAATTAAAACTAAAATAATGATTTTTAACAAAAGAAATAAAACATGCTGTGAAGTCTTGCATGAGAGCCAAGAATTAGAAATAGTTGACACATATAAGTATCTTGGACATGTACTATGTACTTCTCGTAACATACACTCGAAGATGTACCAAAATCTAGCAACTCAGGCACAAAGAGCATTACATTTGCTAAATGATAACATAAAAACAACTGTAGGTTTCTTGGCACCTAAATTAGCTTTAAAGATGTTTGACACACATATTCTCCCTAAAGCGAAATGTGGTTTAGTAATAAAAAGACAGATGAGGAAGAAAGATCCAGTTAAAAACTTTGGGATCATTGTGCTGGTATAGTAGGCCAATGAAAATTCTACAGGATAATATAAATTCCCCCTCCAGGGAATTTATAATGAAGTGCAAAACATAGACAAAGTTCCAGCAATGCTCTACAGTAAAGCCCAGTTTTACCTTTTTGCTGAAATCAATGACACATATAAATACTCCATACTAAGAACTGACTAAGCTCATATAATTTGAATATGGAACTAGGTAGGCATAAACGTCCTTAAGTCCCCCTTGAAGAATGTATATGTGATAAATGTAACCTGCAACTAGTAGAAGATGAATTACACTGTCTAATGATCTGCCCTAAATGGAAAGAAACAAGAGTGCCCCTTATCAAGGTAGCATCTGAACAAATTAATGCTTTCACAGTTATCAGGTTATGATTGCCAGTTTCTCAGTTTCCCTGAAAATAAATGAATGATGATAGAATAAGAGACTATTACCTTTGGTCCTGGGCGACGAGTGGCCCTCTGAACGTCACTGCTTGTGTGTGCATGTCTGTATATATAATATTTCTTGTGTGGTGTTATGTCTTGTGCTTTATGGTTAATGTACAGTGACTGGTGCTGCTTCTTGTGCTCTATTTGTTCCATTTATATTGTATATTTGTATATATTATATGAGATCATTGAAATCATCGACCTGTTTAATGACTCAGTTTATTATGCATTTATGTGTAGAGACAGAACAATATTTTTTAGAGACTGTACATACAAAGCTGTTTAACCATTAGTATTATTTTAACATGTGATTTGTACATTATGGTGCATATTACAGGGTGCGGCATAATAAGCAGCTACTGCTACCTCTGTTGTTATTATACCTCAATTGACAGAGATCGCAGCTGCAATCATACACATGAAAGTGATAATAGTCCTAAGTTATCTTTATGAATATATTTTCTTGTTTCCTCGAGAATGATAGATAATATGGATCTAAATATGCACATGTACACTTATCAGAGGTTATTTTCACCTCAGCAATACAAACATTAGATTATGTTGCTGATCATACAGATGTGTTACAAACACCTTTCTTGACCTTTGCCACCAAAAATAGGGCAAATAGATTCATTTTTAATAAGAAGGTAGAGTATTGATACCTTTGAGGCGGAAAGTGCCATTTTGGGTTCAGGTCAATTTTCTGTCTTTTCTGCCTAATTAACTGGCCCATTCTCCTGAAAATCATGTTATTATTTCCAGATTAATTTAAGATTTAAATGCCATTATAGTTCTCTGTTTTAATTTTATAAACTTGCTGGATCAAAAGTGGAACCAACCTTCCTATCATCTAATACCATGATATATATATATATATATATATATATATATATATGCACGTATAAAACACATTGAAGGAGGATTCTGTGCAAATATTTATTTTCTGTGGCCTAAGAGGTGTAGTAACTAGGAAATCTCGAATTTTTAAACTTCTGCGACTAGAGACACCATGCAAGCGGACACAAATCTGACTTCTGTGGTATGTGTCACTCAGAACAAACTCTGCAGCATGCACCCTCTCAATTATTCAGACACTGATATTGTCTGACTTTATAGGACCAAACATATCACAATGACCCATTGCTTCTGAGTAACCTAGAGCTATCTCAAAAGAAGAGATGCCTGGTGCACGTTTTTAGGCTGCTCTTATTAAACATTATGCGTAACGAAAAAAATATTCATAGTGTATTATGATTTCATATTGTATCATTCTTTACTTTTCTTCACCCTTTTCTATTGTACATACTTTTTGTCTTTGATGTTTTAACTTGACACATGTATCTTTTTGATATGGTTTTTGTCAATAAAAGTTCATATATATGTACTGTATTGCGATCAGGCATCCACAGGGCAGCTACCTGATCCCAGTGCATACCTGACAAAATATGCACTGGGATCATATCTGATCCCAATACATGTTTTTAATTTACCAGGGATCAGGTAGCTGCGCTGGGATCACGTAAATTTACTGGGAACAGATAACTGCAGTTACCCATACAGCTTCATGGCCCAGGAGCCTGTTTCACTTTTTCAGGGATCTGAAGGAGCCAGATTCGGGGAGCCAATTTCACTTAATGTCAACACAAATGACATCTTACAAAGAAATTGGCTCTTTAGTATACACTACTATGTCATTTGCTTGACAAGTCATAGATATAGCACAATCTTGTACTTTTCGGAATCCTTAGAAGTAGCTCTATCAAGCTACGGGGATGCCATTTTTTCCCATGGCAACATAGCTTGTTTTAATATAGTTTGAATAGGTAGCCATGGCAACCAGCCTAAAATCGTCACAAACAAAATCAAGATGAATGACAATGTTCTCAAATTGGAGAGATTTTGGTGGCTGATAAGTAGTTTTTCGGGGCCAGCATGGTCTTGAATATTAGTTTTTTGTATCAGGGAATATTTCAATCAGTGAATATAATCTCATTTTACGTTGCAATGTTAATTTATGTAGAGATGTCAACATGACCAATGTTCCCTGAATGTACGATGGAAATAGAACGTGATATATAATTTTGACTGGTATCCATGGCAACCAGGCAGGATTCACCACGAGACTGAGGATAATGAACATGTTCGCAAATTGGCAGGATTTTGAATGGCTGTTAAGCAGTATAACAAGGTAATAGAACAAGGCCAGTGTAGCCTCCAGGGTTTTTGTTTCTGCATTTTATAACATGTGAATAACTCAGTCATATAATCTTAAAGACGAATGATAGAAATGCATAACAGGCAGCAAAATATCACATGTGTGTTTCATGTCATTGACTAATTATTCAACAGAATAATCCTGTGGTACAAGCATTAAGGAAATCCACATTTTCCAAACCTCCATTCAGTTGCATGATTAATGCTTTTGTTTATGGCTGAAAGCTCTCAGATGAGGAAAATTTGACTGTGCAGAAAAAGTTTAAACTTTTTTATGAAAGTATTAAAAACTTCTTTTCACAAGCCAGCTTATGTGCAATAGTAAAGTTATATGACTCAATAGCAGCAAATTTTTTTTTATATTGCAACACACTTGTCACTTTAAAAAAAAATGTGATGAGTATACTGGCCCTGCAAATATGCATAGCTATCAACAAGCAGGTAGTTTCTTAGTTTTCTTAATGAAAAAACCAGCCTAGTTGCCATGGATACCACTTGACATTATCTACCCACATGGTATATTATGAGAGCATTGCTCATGTTAACATCTCTACATAAATTACAAGTCCAGAATAAAATGAGATTATATTCACATCCATATTGAAAATGGTCTGATTTAAAGTCATTGACCTCAGTTTTTACCATGACCTAGACCTTCGACCCCACAGTCACATGACTAAAATAATCCCATGTATACACCAAATACAGAAATATGAAAGCTTACAGCTATATTGGCCTTGTGAAATTGCATAACAGGCTGCAAAACCTCGCAAAAGTGAGAACATCATAATTTTCTTTAGTTTTGTTTATGATGAATCCAGTCTGGTTGCCATGGATACCAGTTCAAATTATATATGTGGAGCAAGTATTGGTCATGTTGGGATCTTAATATAAATGTCACTTGCAGAAATTAGAACACAGTATCAGACAGCATTAGATTATATTCACTCCTGTAGGGCATAAAATGGTGGCTCATGGGTCATTGACCTTAGTTGTCATCATGACCTTGACCTTTGACTTTGATGGTCACATGATTGAAATATTCCCTGATATAAAAAACAAATATATTACAAAATTTAAGACATGCTGGCCCTGTAAAAACTACTTATCAGCCACCAAAATCTCTCCAATTTGAGAACATTGTCATTCATCTTGATTTTGTTTGTGACGATTCTAGCCTGGTTGCCATGGTTACCAATTCAAACTATATTTGTAAAACAAGCTAGGATTACATTACATTTCTCATGAACTAATGTCAATTTGAAAACTGCCAATCAATGTAGCAATAGGTAGGATTTAATGTCTTCTTTTACTGCAAAAATTGACCAGATGTTTGCCTTTAGCCTCACTTTTATCATGATCTTGAACTTTGACCTTGAAGGTCACCCGAATAAAATATTTCTGCAAGTAGGTCATATTAAAAATCGCATATCTGGCTTTTTGGGATTTCCCATTTGTCTATGTTGTGAAGGACATCAATTCGTTTAGGATCATTTAAACCTGGTTGCCATGGATACCAATACAACCTAAATATCCAGAACAAATTTAGACTATGTCAAGTTACTGATGAATAAATGTTTGCATGGAAACAGGTATTTAAGTGATACGCATAATGAATCTAAAAAATATTTTTTTGTGAAAAAGGGCCAAATTTGTACATTTAACCCCAATTCTCACTATGACAATGACCTTTGACCTTAAAGGTCACATAACCAACATAAAGCATGTAGTTAAAAGATTTGATTATGTAACTTAGATGGAGTCTGTCAGTGCTAGTGGTAAAGAAATTTAAAGAAAACTAAAATTTCCTGAAAACCTGGGTTCGTTGCTATGGCAACATATTTCAAGCTATGTTGCCATGGGAAAAAATGGCATCCCCCGTAGCTTGATAGAGCTACTTCTGAGGATTCCAAAAACTATAAGATTGTGCAGTACCTATGACTTGTCAAGTAAGCCACTTTTTGTGACTTAGTAGCATAATTATTATACTACTTCATGACGCTATTGAAGCTTCTTCCATTCAAGTCAATAAATTTTAATAATTGGCTTACACTTAGTTATGAGGATGGCCACTAAGCAGCCTGGACCGTACATAGGCCCAGTCATATAAAACATTTGATGACTTCCTGCTGAGCATAAGGCCAAGTTAAGGGTCAGCTTTTTTGGCAGTAGGAGGGAGATTCTCGTGGATACGGTGTCACTATTACATTACAGCTAAGTTGCACATTACTATGGAGCAGCCCTTGTGTGAAAAAAAGTCCCCTTGACCCCGTGTCACATTGCTGTTTAAACAGTTTAAGCAATATTTATACCCCCCATAGTCGGGAGTTAACTTACATTTTTGTTGGTTATGTCCCGATGCTGAAGGGATATAACCACCAAAAATCTTAGTTAACTCCTGACTATGAGGGATATAACTTGTACTGCTCTAATACAATTTACTAATTTGGTTGATCGTTTGATTTGTTAACTGCTATTATTAAGCAATTAAAGTACAGTTTGCACTCGTGAGGGAGTCAACTAACATTTTCGTTGGTTATTGCCTGCTCAGAACAATAGGAAAACAATCTAGCTGGAGTATTATCCAGAGTTAATGCGCTTCCCAAGGATAACTGCTGTCTCCCAACACAATTTAAGTCATTATAATCTGACTTTTTCTAGTGTTACGCTTCTTCTTTATCACTTGAAGCAATTATTTTAGAAAACACTAATACTACAGGAACATTACAATACATATATACAATACATATATATCTTCATAAACTTGTGTTTTTGACAATTTTATTCAGGTAACATTCATATGTAATACATCATCAGTGTTATGTATAATATTATACAGGTAATTAAAATCACAACTCCACTCAAACTTCCACAACAATTTTCCCAACTCTTTGATCAAAAATATATGGCAATATATCCATGGCGTCAGCAATTGGTATCTTCTTTTTAATATTTGGCTTAAGAGTTCGTTTCGATAATTTATCAATAATTTCTTTCATCATATCTGGTGCAATGTTAAGGAATGAACCATAAATCCCAACAATAATATTATCATGGTTGTACATATGAACAACAATGTTTACAGTAAGTTATTTGTAATATAATATAATTATATAATATAATTATGTAGACATCGTCTAATGTATAGCGGCCAACCCAGGTTAATATAATCACATCAACTATACTGAAGGCTATATAAAACAATGTATGCATAATTATTATGCAAGTTTGTTATTTTCATAATGCTAAAAGTTAACAAGCAATGATGTAATGATCCCTGGATCTCAGTTACACAGTTTATTTGATAAAAAATTCAGATAGCTTAATTATGGTCACTGTGAAATGAGCCAAATATGGAATTTCATATTGGAATTTATCAGTAGTGCAGAAGACAATTGCCAATATAAATATCTATTAAAATTTCTGAAGAGACCCTGGGAGACTAAATACACTACCTCGTCACTTTTCCAATATATTTTAGACAATTAGTGTCATGACTTTTAGTTGGATGACAATCTGGTCATTAGATGCTTGGAATTATGTGAGTGATCACTAAACCTGGAGGTTTGACGGGATGTATCAATATGTGCAGTGAATGAGAATTCAAAACGTATAATCAGCATGCCTGATTTTATAAATGCAAAAAATAATTGAAAAAGATCTTGGAACATTAAAAATAAAAACACGGCGGTATGATCTATTGAAAAAAAAAACATATTACTTTAATTTAAAAGTTTGTGAGAAATGTAGTGAAACATCCAGGGGGGGGGGGAGAGGGGGGAACCTGAAACTGAGGACTGATGTTTCAACAATAGATAGCCTTTAGTCTTCTCCAGAAATTTGGTTTGAATCTGGCATTAGTCAATAGTTTAGCCATAGGCTAGTCCATTGTTGAATACTAGCCCCAAACGTGACTCGCGATGTGCTTCGATAGCATCTGGGTAACGTCCGAGATTAGTTGAATACCAGTCTAACTTGATGTACCGATAGAGCAAACTAGGCCATCGGCGACCCTAAACCATTGCATAACACAATGTAGGCCAAATCATCAGCGTCTCTGCCTGTACTTGTGACGTCATAATTGCTCAGGTGAGGCTAAAATGCATCTCCCATGGCGATGATGTCACAACGGATGCGCTAAATTTCTTGTTCACTGGCTGCACACTTTCACCTATTTCTAAAACTAAAGTGAGGTTTTGGGACACTTTTTGTGACATTTCTGGTTTCAACTTGATAAGTTACGACCTTGTGCATCTATCATGAGGGCGCCCACTGGGGGTGGGTGGCCGATATAAAATATTGACGAAAAAGGATACGTTGAAACCTTCCATACTGAGCAGCAGACAATGACCAGCATCCAGGGAACAGAAATCCTACTGTCGCTCCTCGCAGATACAAGAGTTCACTATGGGGAGGATCAAGCTGACAACGAAAGAAATACATTATAAAGGGTGTATTTAGGGCCTCCACAATGACAATTAGTACAATAGGCTTCTTTATTACAAATCAATTCAATTGGGATGATCAAAAGGTGTCCGTTACGACCAAATTTCATTTTTTGTGGTTCTGATTCAGATACATAGGCAAAAGCCCAGTTACTGGTTAATGTCCTCGTGGATTTTAACAAGTAATTGGATTTTCATTTTAAGTGTTTTCATTATGAATGGGTTCAACTGTACAAGGCACCATAAATTTAACATTTTATGCAAAATGATTTCCAACTGAAGCACATAATGCAAAGGACCTCCAAATACAGCACTTACCAACTTAATACTTGACTGATTGAAATTTTTGTTGTTTATAACTTAGAACTTTCATTACAATTACCTTTTTGTCATTTATAATTTAGTACTTTCATTACAATTACCTTTTTGTCATTTATAATTTAGTACTTTCATTACAATTACCTGCAAGTTAGACTGAGAAGTTATAAGACGTCCTCCTACAGCAAGACAAGATATCAAATCATGTTTGCTGGGATACTTTTTCCAGTCTTCACCCATTGATGACAATTCTTCATCATCTTCATTTAAAAACTGTTTTACTGGAAAAAAAGAAAAACAGTTAACATGTACGCTACATTAATTTTGGTAAATTTTATTCAGATGTTCGGCATCAAACACACACCATTTTCTGTAATGATGACATCAACTCCGATGCCCCCAGTTTCTTCAAGTACAGCAGAAGTCAGACGACCATTCTGCGAGTGAACTTCAAAAATATTACCTGAAAAAAAAAACCATGTCATGAATATCAAAAGGCACAACAATGGATTAGCAAGATTATCAAACAGATGAGAGATGCTGGAATAAGCAATTTTCATATTACCAAGCGGAGTAGGCAGCTCATCAACATAATATTTTTCCTCTTCTGAACTAACAGTTCCAAGGACCTGTAAAATAAAGAAATAGCATCTGACTGCCTTACCTTTTGATATAAATTCAAGAAATCCCATTGTTAATCCAACTCACCTTAGTGCCCCAAGACTGAGCAAGCTGAACTGCTACACTAGCCCAGCTAGAAGCAGCATCAACAATCAAGACAGTGTCCCCTGCACATGCTCTGCCTAGGTAATAAAGCGCTGTGTAGGCCTTGACTCCATCTCCCAGCAGACCAGCTGCATCAGTGTAACTGACAGTATCAGGCAAAATAACTGAAAAAACAACAAAAAACAGTGGAAGTGGAAACTCAGATCAGGTTAAACAACTTCAGAAAATATTGACCAATATATAATAGTTGAAATAGATCTATCTTTAAAACAGTTGAGGTCAGCTGCACACAAAAATAATCACCTGTGTCATATTCACTGATAATGCACTCCTCTGCTAAACCAGAGAAAGGCCAATCTAAAGGTAGAAGACCTGGAAATATTCACAAATATTTTATCATTGTTTATGTAGAAGACAAAATCATTGATCAAGGACATACTAAACACCTCAGATTTGACATAAATATGTTATGTATAACTTCGTTCTATTGGTGAATTTGTGATGCACATTTTCACCTTAAATATAATTCAGTTTAGATTTATTATTATAAATAAATTTACATTCATAAATTCTGTGGCATACTACGGTGTGTTTGTCAGCACAGCATTTTTCTATCACCAAAACGTTTTTTCTACAGAATGCATCATTAATACATGCTACTAATCAACAACATGATAATATACCTGCAACTCTGCTGCTCTTTTCAAAGGTTTTGACAGCAGATCCGACTTCTACAACAACTCCGGCCACTTCATGTCCAACAGGAATGTCATTTGTTTTGGACCGACATATTTTGTCAACCACCGTCTGCAAGTGATATGATTAAATATCATTCTCTAAACTCAGTATTTCCAATTTAATAGTCTTGAATAATATTTTGCCAGCTGTCCACTTACTTGAGCATCACTTTTTGATAAACCACACGCTTTAACTTTTATCCGAAGTTCATGATCCCCCAACTCAGCAGGCAAGCTCACCTGAAAGAAAAACACATATTAACTTAAATTAATAAAATTAATCAGTTTTTTGTATGGCATGATTAGACATTAGAGTGAATAGAGCCATGAAAAATCATGATCAAACGACATATTTCAAAGCGCTGACTAATACCACCTGCATGACAGGTATAATTATGTTGGTCATTGTGAAACATCATGATGGACTTCAATTTTCCCAAATACAGTATGGTTACTGAAGTGAACATCAGAATGTTAGAAGTATGAATTTATTGTCCCTGGAAACTGAGGCGACCTACATTAGCGTTATCGCTATGTGATTACTAGTCAACTCACCACCTCTACCAACTCCCAGCCCGCAAGGGTAAGTCAATTCACTGCCCATATTTAGAAGTCACCGCCTGTATGGTAAGCCCACCAATGGCCAAATTTAACTCACTGCCGCCTCCCCGCGTCAACTCACTGCCACCGCTAATTACAATCATATAGGCTAATCGGCTTCTAGTCACTGCGTGATTCGTCCTAGTCACTCGAAAAAAGTCTGTTCGTCACCCGAATCTGGTCGATTTGTCACCCGAAATTGGTCAGTTCGTCACTCGTATTTTTTTTAATATTTTATATAAATGCAAGCACAGGCTGTCCCGCTGGCTAGCCTTACTCTACGGCCGCCCCCAAATTGGGACCGAAGCATGTGATGCAACAGCCAATCAGGTCTTTGCCCAAAAATTTCATTAATTGCAATTATCTTCATTTGCAAGTTGAGGGTCTGAGAAAGAACAACTGTTTGGTTCTCCAGAAATTTATTTAAATTTATATATATATAAAAAACAAGAAGTCATAAATGCAAAACCAACTATACAACAATACTAAAAAAAAGTGGAAAAATCTTGTGCAAGAAAAAGTATTGAAAAAGACTCTGATGTTCTGTACGACTTTATTGAAATTATTATGCATCATTTGATATGCACCAAGTAATATGTTACTTTACAACAATAATGAAGTAAAATTCTTAAAAATCCTCCGAAAGAAAAAGTATAGAACAAGTCTTTGTGGTTCTGTACGACTTGAAAATATTATGCATCATTTGATATGCACCAAGAAATAATATGTAATTATTAGTATCTAAATATGAATAATGCACTTGTGCATAGGAATAGTAATATGAAGAAATCATTTATTAATCATAATATAAGCATATTATTATTTATCATAATATAATAAATAATAAAAATGTTTTGATATTTTTTCTTTTCATATTATTATAAATTGTGGCATGAATTTAATATTAGGAAGCATGTGCTGTTTATGTGATTATAGATAAATAGGTTACAATAGCAATTAACAAGTGAAGCCGTTTCCTGTGATTCTGTACTGACAGGTTTTTCTTCTATTCACAATTGTATTTAGTTAGTCCATCAGGCATCACATGCTTATAAATAAGCTACAATTAAATTAAGTTGGTGTAAGATATTTATTTACATAATAGCAATAATGTAACACCATTCTGCACTTTTAAAATGCGGGTGACCAGATTCGGGTCACGAACAGACTTTTTTCGGGTGACGAATGGACCCATTTTCGCTGGGACGAAACGCGCAGTGACGAATCGACCTGCTACCGGCTAATCAAAGGCCCCAATCATAGGCCAATGTCTTTCACTGACTGTGCCATTTTGGTGCTAATCGCCATTACCAACTTAATCACAGCAGACAGTAGTCCTGTGATTAAACTTGAGGACTTTGCTCCATGTGTCAACTGGGTGCTAATTGCCAATATTAATTTAAAAAAAACGAAAATGTTTAGGGCGGTGACTTGACTTTGCTTCTTGCTAGTCAAGTCACCGCTGATAAAAACGGGCAGTGAGCTGACTCCGGCGGGCAGTGAGTTGACTACGGGCAGTGAGTGGTGAGTTGGCATTGGGTTAACCTTATAAACGTATTGCTGACCGAACTAATAAGTTCTATGATCGGTCAAGACTGCTTTGCAGCATATAATATTTCGGCGGATCTGTATATTCCTTGTATAATTATGAGCAAGTTTGAATCGAGGACCATAGCCTAGGTCAAAACTGTCTGGGTTAGTTGTGCGAGATTGCACACGTGTACATATTGAATGTTACCAAAAATTACTTATCTTGCAGGAGCAACAGCCCCTCCCCCTTTTTCACTAGACTACCACTGTAGTTCCAGGGCAGCTGTCATCATTTATCGCCCACCACTCTGACATATACATGGTTTTAGTATCCATGCTTCAAATGTGACAGTCATTATTCAATGCATGGAAATACCTTTTCATCAAGGACGAAAGAACACGAACCCCCTTCAGGGGTTTTCCTGCGACAAACTGACTTCATTTCATTTACATGGTCAAGATAGAAACACTGTCCAAAGAAATTATACTATACGATCTCTGCACTGTCAACAGTTCTGTTTTCGCCACAAACCTCTAGAGGGCGGTCGTCATTAACCATGTGGCGACACCTTTGAATAAGAAAGAGAGTCATGATAAATCCCAGAATTCTATTACATACACAGCATGCAGCAACCATGCGCCTATAAGTGCACGACTGGACCATAACAAAAACACTGACTGTTGGATACCCAGTATTGCATCAACAAATCACAATATGTCACAGTCCATATATTCTAAAAGGAAAAGTTTTCAAAATTCTTGGCTTTTGACATTAATGACTAATAAGTTGTCAGTTAATTCCTTCTGCATTAGTGCATGTTTCACTTGCGCAAGCTTGCAAAGCTCAAGGACCAATATATTAATGTCCAATGATGCACAACACATTTTGCATGGATGCCAAGTTCTGGTGAATGAGTTTTGCACCCAGTTCACATTAAAATAGACAAATTAAACTAGAGCACATAGAAATGTGCAAATGGCGCGCAGTAGGCCCTATGTGTGTGCTGAAACACTAGCAAAATGTAGTATATATCAGTAAGAGTACTATGGAAAAGAAACATGTGGAAAAAAGCACATTGTGGAGAGTAGTATTTAGTAGGGCTGGCTGGTAGATGGCCTGTGCCTGCAACTTATGTTTTGCATCTAACTTTAAATCCTTTCGATTAGTGTATCGTCACTGCTATATAAAATATGTAGAAAACTATGGGTGACAAATCGACCAATTTTGGGTGACGAATCGACTTTTTTAAAGTGACAAATGGACCCGTTTTGGGGGGGATGAATCGCACAGTGACGAAGCAACTATAGAAAGCATGTCAACTGGTCAACGAACATCGCAATATTTCCAAGGCAAATACACCTCTAATTACCATGACGACCGGAGCGCATAACTTCATGAAAAGTTGATCAAATTACAAAGTATACATTAAATAAAAGCCAACCGTCATAGAATATCTTTCTGAACAAAAACGGTACCTATCCACTCCCTCTGGAAACTGTAAAATTTGCCGTGTTATGCGGCAATTTCTACGGGCATTTAGTTCTGTTGTAGCCGACCTACATAGCCGTGTAGATATGTCACTGCGCATGCGCAAATTCATTAAAATAAGGAAAGAGGCCCCCGTTGGGTTTTCACAATTGAACGACACCCCAAAAATTCCCCGCCAGGGGCCTCTCGCCCGAACATGCATGAAGCTGTACAACGCATAAGTTGGTCCCCTCCTTCAGCACAAGTGCATAGTCACTACAGTGTAGGAGACTGCGGTTCCAGTGCTATACAACGCACTTCGGTCATTTCCGTCATAGTTCGCCATTTTGTGACTGGAATCAGCCAAGGGAGCAGCGTAGTCAACAAACAACGATTTCAAGAAATGTATGCAACACATAAAACATAACAGGAGTGCAAAACACTCCAAAGGCAGTACACTAAAGACGGGCAACGTGGCAAGGCGCTATGACGTGTAGTATATATACACGCTTAAACGTACACCCGAACCGGCCTCATTGGATTAACAGTAAGTTCAAATTTACTGCTCGGAAAATGGCAAACCGGAAGCATTACGGGAAAACGCCTGCGAACACAAACAGAATAATTGGCGCTTGCGCGCCAATAATTAGAGGAGTGAGACAGCAACCAAATTAGTGCGACTTTGAATGGGTAAGACTTGGCAGGTCTGATTTTTGTTTGCCAAGGCTGTCAAGCCCAATCATGCTCACACATAAAACCAGGTTACTACTGTAGAATAAAGTAGAATGAATAATAAAGTTCCTTAAAAAATAATGCATAATATGATAAGCTTTTCTCAATGTTTATTTTTACAATTTTTTAACATTTCCACTCAAAGTGCATTTCTTATAACCTGTATTCCACCAGATATCAATAGACCAAAATATACAACAATAAATGCCAAAACTTTCCCAAAGTACTAATTTAAGCAATACAGTCCATTTATTGAAAGACTTGTAACAATTTCCAGCTTTAATAGCAAGGAAGCAGTACTGTATAATAATGAGGACCAAAATGTTTACGTCACTTTCAAAACTTGTAAAAACGGACCTTAAACAACGAAAATATCAATCTGTATTTTGCTGTAGATGTATGATATCTTCCAAAACGTTTTTCTTCATATTATACATTATACAATACAAAGTTGCAGTGGTTCTACACTGTACAATTATTAACAAAACAAACATGAGATTCCCCTGCAGTGCAGCAGAAATAAGACCTTAGGACCAGGCATAGCTTCTTCAGTGAAGAAATCCATTCACTTTAACATAGTAAAGATCATCAAAGATACGTTTGACAGACTAGAGCTCTTCAACACTAAATGAAAATAATACATCAATATTCCTGGTCAAGAAGGACATATTTTACCATAATTTCAATGATGAATTATTCCCATATGACCTACAATTTTCTAAGAAATTAAATTATCAGCCACTTGATGTGTTTTGACAAGAATTTGTGAAGTAATTGCACTGCGGGAAATTTGATCAGTGGTATTAAAGCTTTAAACGATAATGACAAATTTCAAATAAGTTCACAAATTAATAATTGAATTCTACCTAAATAACAACTTTCACAATGCACTTGATAACAAAGTCAACTTTCAATTTTCCAAAGAAAACTGAATGTACACTTTTCATAATGAAACTCAATTATTTTCATATACCCAGAAGTCTTTTATGAATTTTCATTAACACATTTGAATCGTATCACAGCAGGTATTGTAAAGACACAAGTTTGCAGAAAATTTGTGCTTTAAGGTTTTACACAGTTCTTCCAAATGAAAGTTACAAATTTGAGACTGACAAAAGCAGTGAAGTACCATTTCTGTTTGAAAGGCTGAGACATAATAAAGTTTAATGCAATACTGGATCATTTACAAAATAATATATGAGTATCAAACTCAACATATTTACAGATACACAAAGAGTTTCTTCTAAGAAGAGAGAAAATGCACATCAATATTAAACAATTCATTTTAATAATGAGTCAAAGTACACTGTCATAATGGCCCATTCTTTATCATGATGACTTTCTTGATATGCACAGAATAGCTCAATGAATTATGATTGGCGTAATATTATCTAATCTAAATTACATCCTGATAAACTATAAAGTTAATGCCTAGGTGATAACATAAGGCCCATATCCAGGTTTCACAACATTTTCTAATGTCTGACATTGATTTAGAACATTACCGGTCTGTGTGTTACATTTTGATCATGCCAGCAAATCATAACCATTTAATTTCTTTCAGAGATGTACATAAACTCAATGTTTGCCAACAAGTTATGTACAAATAACTATTTACAACAGCAGATATATTTACATATCAAATATCATACATGTATATATTTACAAAATTTTTGCCATAAAGGGCAAAGTCTGTGTATATTTATGTACAATGGATGCTTAAGCCTCGGAGTTACTGTTATACACCAGACTGGACTTCCATAGGTTGCGCTTCAGTTGTGTCTGGTGAGGACGCACTGTTGCTTGGTTTGGAGGTTTGCGATGTTGACATGACAGCCATAAGAGCCTCTTCAGGCAACTTCTCGGGGCTGGTCATAATGGAGGTCTTGGTACTCAAACTGTGCACTGCGTTCAGGAACACTGCAATGAAAAATTGAACATATGTAATCAGCTTTTTAGCCATAGCTGAAATAAATTTATAAAAAAAAACCCAACAGTGATTTACACTTAAACATTTGTAACCAATAAATCGAGCCCAACTTAAAATTTTCCATATTTATTAATATTGATATTTTTGCCTTCATGAGAACCTACACATCCTTATCTATAAGTTTCTCCCAGTTTACAAAAAGTTTCATAAAATATCATTCAAAACAAAGAATAAAAGCTTTGTTAAGAGTTCTCATGATAATGTAACACATAGGGTGTACCTTACAGAATATGTAATTTGTTATGATTTGATTAGAAGTATGTAAGTAACAAAGTGGCAATATTAAATTCAAATGAAAATTTATATTTTTTGATTATTGAATATGTCGGGCTTGGAATTGTGTGACATCATTGATATGTTGAAAGTCTCACTGAATTTCAGACAGCTGCACTTTCAGTTTATAACAACACAAGATGAGCCAATTGTCCTTTTGACCTTTGGTATTACAAACATCTGACATCATGGTCTGATAGATAGCAGCTGATTGAGTGAAAGTTCAAACCATTTTCAATTCCTGATGCTTTAATAAAAACAAATGGCATGTTGAGGAATTACAATTATATTAGAAGCTGAAGACATGTTAAATATATAATAGACGTTTCCAAGTTTGCACAAGAAGCATTCATTTTTATTAGGTATTGGAATAGACAGATAAGTTGACATGCCAATCAGTCTATCAATTAACCAATACAGAATATTATTTATCAGTTCGTACTTTGAACCATAGGCACTGTGGTCTGTGTAAACTGTATGGTCATGATAAAAGATGACGCTTGACAATAATCTTGATATGGTGGGTGGTTGTGATAACTTTGTCACGATAAAAAGGAAACATGTGAGCAAACATGAAAATCTTGCTGAGCAATCCTTCAAGTTTTATTTAAGCAAATTAACTAGCACTTTGTTTACTTATCAACATGCACTGCTTCCATCTTCCCCAGGGGCCATCTGGGCTCTCTTGACAGGAACAAAATCATTTCACCCCTCTCTATTGACCAAACCCTCAAGGGCACATTCCCTACTAATATTTCCCATATGGCAACAGATCCAAAACACAAATGGGTAACTGTTCATTTCAGCAAGTCATCCATTATGCATATTTTTGGTGAAGTACTCCATTGCAATGCAAAAAAAATAGGTGCCATAACATGCAAATAAAATAAAGGTGGATAATATATGAATGCCTCAATAGATATATGAACTTTTACTTACATGGCCGAAGTGCAACTAGTGAACAGTTCTTGTCGAGCCACTGCATCAGGGACTTTTGGAAGATCTCGGCATCTTTGGTGTTCACTGACGTCTTGTAGGTCTCAAAAAGTGGATCAGCTACCATGCTGAACTACGTTACGTTAAAGATATAACTTAAAAATTTCCTAATTCATATATACAAATTATTTGAACTGTTCCAGAGGAATATTGTCATGATCAGGTTTCAGTTAAGCAGACTGTAAACCCTATCCTGAATTTAATTGTATGCAACTCTCAAATTATTAAATTTATTTCACATTTGGAAACATTTACATTATACAAATGCCTGATAAACTATGAAGTTGTGCATGTGCAAGATTTTTGAAAATGACTGATTTTGACTGAAAGGATACGATCCAGAACGTCCAGTCTTGGTAGACCCTGGCCTTGACGTAATCCTCGTACATCTTCTGCACTGGGAGGGACGGTTCTGGTTCTGAGGCCACAAGACCTTCGGCAGGCAGCTGGCTCTGAAATTGTCTGTGGATACGAGGACAGAGCATTGATTAATTTTGCAATCAACACAGTTCATATGGCAGACATAGTCATTCAACAGTGAAATACTTGTTTCTGCAGCTGATAAGACAAAAAGGAAAGCTGGGGAACACATCGTCTGGCGGTCTGGAGTCACCTTCGATTCGAGGGTGCTGGAGTCACCGAGGTCACGGCATAGCCTTCGACAACTCACCATCGTTTACCCAGAGCTGGCTTAAGGAGCACAAGAGACGTTTTTGCCAAAGTAGTCTCGGTGTGGGCATCAGAGACTTCTCTCACCCAATAAGTACTGTCTCTGCCTTCGCAATGCCTTTTTGTGGAAAGGGCCACATCAGTCAGCCAAACAAATAGTTAATTATGAAAGAAGTCACATTATATGGCTCATGCTATTCCACCCACTGACTGATCAATGGATCACCAAGTGGCCAAAACATACAGAGGCATTTTGTGAAACATGATTTCTTTTGCTAATTAATTCATCTGATATTCTGCATCAGTTCTCTGAAACGGCCAAAATATTTCTTCCTGATCTTAAGTTCCTTACAGACCCACTGAAGTCAAGTATTTCCATCCCTAACAAATCATCCTGGGTCCTTGTTCAATGTTCCTGGCGCTTTACATCCCTACCAAGGTCCTGTGCCTCAGAGCAGTGCAGACACTAAACAGGTAAAATGAAAGCGCTCTCTGTTAGTACAAGTAGGATAATAAAAGTATACCAACCCTTTCTGTTGGTCTTGCAGGAAAAATGGAGCTGGATGTGCCTTGTGACTCTGACTGTGTGATTATAAAGACTTCACTTCGGACTCAAATACTTGCCTTTCATGACATCAGATACAGGACTGCATCGTTTGGTTTACAAGTCCTTTCCAGACCCCTACTTACAATTTTTGGGAAGTGTCTTAAAGTCCACTGCGAGGTTAAAATGTCTGCAATTGTCCAAAAAGTACTGACTCAACCAGAGTACTGACAGCCAACAGTCTTCAAATGCGACGAAGTGGCCTTCATGCCATAAGCTCTGAACACCACCATAGCTTTCTAACCGTTGCACTCGCAGAAAGCAACAAAGAAAGCCGTATAAATGTAAGTCCATGTCCATGACAAAGTAGGGCATCCGGACTTAAGTTGTGGAACAAAGATTGTTTAAAGTCCATGGGTTTAAGTTTGACTAAGTCCACCATGTTGCTTTGTGTACAGAGAAGCAACAACTTGTCAAGAGAATAATTCCAAACTTCTTGGTCTTCTTCCTGTGGTACTTCTTCTCTTCTATTCCTCTAACAAATCTTAAGAAATACGTGACTAAAGTAGGTCTCTGATGATATAAATTGTGGCTCATGCTCACATAAAAAATTTCTAAGTTTCAATATATGCCCTCTGATTTAATTGTTGCATGTTTCACAAATAACTGTTCGTTTTACATTTGTAATTAGTATCCTTTGTATCAGTCCATAATAAAGCAGATTTTTCCCACAATTTGGACAACCAAATGCTGTTTCTCATAAAGATGCCAGCCTCATCTTTAATTTTCTAAATTTCGATCAGCATTTGACGTAGAGATAGAAATGTTCACTTACTGTAATGACTGAATGTGATGAAGATGAAACCTTTAGGACTATTTAAAATCCCTAAATAAGTCAACCCTCTCGGATATAAATAAAAATTATTGCGAAAGGTGTAGGGATTTTAGGGCATGGTGTGTTCTCCATGTTTAAGTATTTATGAATATAATATCTTTACAGAACAAAGAAAATTTCACTTTAAATGAAAATATTATAATTACCACAATTTCAGCTGCACTGGAATAATATTTATTTAAGAGAATATAAATGTGGTCGATATTGTCTTTTATAGAATTCATTAGAAAAGTAAAAATAAGGTTCTCTGAATTCAGAGACCTGCGCTACCTTCGGAAAATTTCACATTTGAACCCTTAGTGTTAAGGTGAAGGCCTTCTCTTTCTCTCGGTCTTGGAGGATACCTCAGCAAGACCTGGCAGAAATATAAATTTGGCATACATATGAAATGAGTTGTACCATAGTCAACTAGGTTTTGGTGTTAAGCAACCACAGAAAACTAATATTCTGCTTAATGTGTACACATTTACAAAACACAGGTAGATATATATATATATATATATAAATTTGAGCGTAATTGTTCTAATAATTGATACATAAATATAGCGGTGAGTGAAATTACCGCATTGTAGGCACCTGAAAAAGGAAGAAACCCCCTTTAGAAACTTCACATGCTGAAGCGTTCGTAAAATCATGGTGACCAAGTTTGCCATTTGTATTTTCCATACAAAATGGTTATTTTTATTTCAAAACCACATTTTACAATGCATTTCAATGTATACATTTCTGCTGGGCAAGAATTTGCTAATTCGTCAAACACATAGACCAGTGAAACAAATTATCCAAACAGGTCACGGATACTGTTTGAAAAGACTAATAATATAGTAATATTTCTGACAGATTTTTCTTGTCTTACAAACATATCATCTGTAATTAGAATTTGAAATAATTTTTTTGGTAGCCGTAATTGCAGTTAACAAATCCTTGCTCACAACTGACAGATCCTAAACCTTCAAAACTTTGATCATGCAAATATTTAGCAATTTAATTTGATCTTTTCTTTTCTGCTTAATAGGTTAGAAAGATTACAGCCAATGATAAATTAAAATGAAGTTCAGAAGGTTAAGATTGATCAATTACAAAATTACATGCATCTGTGCCATAAACAGACCTGCGAAAGATTTTGTGTAAAAATTTCTTGAACCTTGGTTTATCACATAAACCTGACGAAAACAAACTATCAAATGAACTTTTCATATTTTCATGGCTGATTCAGTTCATAAATACCAGATTTACAGAAAAGGATAACATTAGCAATCAAAACTGCCATTCGCAGGTCAGCAAATGGTAACAAGAAGTCGTCGACAAGAAAAGGAAACAAGATCATTCACTTTCACTAAACACTGTAACAAATACTATCATTCATGAAACATGAGAATCAAGCACCTTGTACATTAATTCAAGCAACACATTTTTATTACATTCTTAAATACAAGCAAACATCTGAAGATAAAACAAACCAATTAAAATGTGATATGGTAATGAACGAGGATGGCAATGATAGAGATCCTAATGAAAGATTTTAGCCAGTGTACTAAAAGAAATTAAAGAATGTGATATGCACCAACTTAAAGATTCATCTCAAACAAAATGTAAAAAGTCAAGAGGTTAATACGCTTCTTGGCAGTTTAAGCAATGCATATCATTTTCAAACATTTCTAATAGTGAAATATGGGAAGCTGAAAATTGAAAATATTTTAGTATTGCAAATGCAGCAATTGTGCACGTAGTAACCGTTTCATAAAGTGAAACATTTTATATAGTAGATATCAAATGCTTCTCACATGGTTCCGACAGACCTGGACCCAAAAGATTTAAGGACTTTATGCCGATATTCCAGGACCTAAAAGCATGTGCAGCCACACATTTTGCCATGTTTCTTACTTACATAATGGACTGTTCACTATTCCTCCCTCATAATATATATATATATATATATATATATATATAAATTTACATTTAATACTTATATATATGAATTTGGCAATTAGCTATGAAGTCATTCTAATGAAAACAACTCTATTGTATTCTGAAATTCCCAAATAAATTTAGTTTATTTCTTTAAATATAAACGAAATGTTCACTATTAACCACCCCCTATAATAAATGTATACCTCTAAATAGGCTCTAATGCAAATGTGTAATTGTTACTATTGGCTGAAATAATTGTAGGTCAATATGGTAATTATTTCTGACCATATCAAATATGATTCTAGTAAAATCATCATTACAAGGCAGCAAATTCAGCTGAGTGGCAAGGACTACTCCCGTACCAGCGGCCATTGCAAACAAAGTTAAGGACTTTTCCCGACCTGAGAGACTTTCTTAGCAATTTCCCATACTTTTCCCGGTTTCTTGGACCTGTGGGAACCATGTTCTAAGTAAAACATATGGTTGCAGCTGCCGACTTTGACTTATTGTCAAAGTGCAATATTATCTTTTTTATTTTATGCACAATTGCTGCATTATTCTGAAAAGAGAAAATGAGTATTACTTGCCTGTAATGAAAACAAACTTCATATTAATTATTAGCTGGAAGAGATGTTAATATTATTGAATGCAAATCATTATCTCAACAATCCTGTCAACACACCATTATAAAATCTCTTAATTTACCAAACGGCAGAATAATGCAACGTGAAAATGGTTGTCTGCAATTTTCATCTAATACAACAGATTAATTATATAATTTACCCTTACTTAATTTTTTGTCTACATAAAATTGGAGGCACAAATTTGTCAATCTGTGCTCGAGTGGTGCAATTAAGTATCAAAAATATTGCATTCATAAACATGTTATATTTAAAAACATGTAAATTGCAGGTTCTTAACAGAGTTCCCAATATCAAAAATGATTAAGGATAATTCAATGTAGTCTTTTATAATCAAATACTAAATGTATATCCACATAATAATACTAAAGTTCCATTTATTACAGGACCAAGGGGAACTTTGTTAGCCAGCACACAATCAACAAATTGAAACGATAACGCATGATAAATTACAAAATGACACAGGAGTTGAGGTAGTGAAATTGAATTGCATGGTTTTGTCAGGTAGGACAATGGATGCATAGTAGCAATAATAGCATGGGGCCGTTAGTTCTAAGCTCAAACAAACTTAATCAGTGCACTACAGGGAATGGATTTCAAACATAATTTTCTTAACACACAAAGTAAACTTTTGGGATATCATCAGGATGAAGCTCAGAAATATGCTTGAAAATTTGTTAGTGAAAAATTTATCTTTTTTTCTGAAAACTGAACACAAACTATCATATTTATTAATGGGCATCTTTGCTAGAAAGGAAAACATTATGATAATTATTAATGACTACCGTGGCGATAAATACATTAACAAGGAAAATAAAATAAAGGGAATAGTATTTTTGAGATCTGAAGATTTAACACTAATGGTTGGATTCCTGTTAGAAAAAGTAGTTTAATCTCAAACAAGCTACATTTCATGAGCTATAAATCCTGTGTGAAGAAAAACTGGAAAAAATGGCATTTAAAAGTGAACTTTCCTCAGCCCTGGTAACAAAGAGCCAAGGAAAACATTGGCATTCATCTGTGAACATGTATGCAACAGACAAAGTAGCGTCACCCACAAGCTGAGCAAAATTCATCAACAGATCATCATTATGGTGACAAAGACGTGGCACAGAACTGGCAGGAGAGGTGTTGGTTTACCTGATTTCCGCAGACAAAGCAGCTCTCTCATTACGAAGCTGCTCAGCTTGACTTTTTAGATCCTTATATTCTCCCCGCAAATGGCGGATATAGTCAGCAGCTGCAAGGTAAGAATAACAGGTGCAAAATCACACCCTAACCCCCCCAATTAAGTTGGGAGGGGAGCTACGCTACTTCACAATTATGTAACTTTACTTTAGTTTGAATACTTATACCACTGCTACTGACAATACTTCTATAATTTGTTTTAAAGTCAATATTAGTCCCTTATGAACTGGAAGTTACCCTTGATCTATTAATGTAAGGCCATTAGACTAGCGTCTTACACTGAAATCCCAATGTCAAAATTTTGTAAAATCGATTGCTTACTTTTACTTAGCATGCTAGCTTTGCTGTCCTTGTTCCCACTGGACACCATTTCAGTTATAGCAGGCACCATGGTCTTCAATTCATCGAATCCGTTCTGAAGGTATACAAACGTGTCAATGCAATGACAACATACAATGTTGTACAATGTCATAAATCACAAGCTTTAGACATTTAAAACAGACAAAAAATTGACAGGAATGCTCACTTGAATTTTGTTTCGTCTGCGGTATTCAGCTTTGATGTGGGATTCTCGTTTGTGTCTTGGGATCTTCTGTTTCGCAGTTGATAGCCCCTTGAAGGATCCAGGAGAGGTCCCTGGGCTGGCAGGATTTGAGAGATTCTGTGGACTGCTTTGTCCGGAATGGTCGGGAGTGGGTGCTGGGGTTGCTGGTACTTTGGCATCATCTAAATCGAAGTCCCTTGGAGACACGATGAACAGCTGATCTATGCCAGTCTGCAAGTGACCAGGGGGAGTGACCAGGCCATTTGCCCAGCTTGGAGGAGTGGGTGGCTGCAATGAAAGTAAAGGAAACGCATCAGCCTAACAAAGCAGAAACTTGTCAAGTAGTACTAAGTGAAGAACAGTCATATTCTACTGTAGAAAATAAACTAGTACCATCATCAATGATTTTCAGCCTGGTAGCATTTATGAACTATTACACTGCCAGGATACTCAAGACTGTTCCCAAGTCCAAATACAACAAATTGCAAACAAACTTTTCCCTGAAGTGGGTCTTGGACCTTGTTGAAGTCACTGCTTTAATCAATGTACAAGATTGTACAAAAGACTTGCTACTGCTACTGCATGTAGAAAATCACCTGTAGACTCCTTGTGTACAATCTTGTACATTGATTTATACTTGCATTGCTTCACACAGCTCAGACCTTTTTATAGCATTATGATAACATCTTCCATATTTGATCCTGAGCTATAAATCCTGTGTGACAGCAATCTTTGTTGAGCACATAGACCAACCAAGAAGTCCTAAGACATTCAGCATTGTGCAAATTTTCAGTATAACAAAATGCTAATTAATAACATCAATATGGAAATGAAAGGTCCATGAAAATTTATTGTGATCCACATCTTTGGCGAAGATTTTCAATTTTTCTTGGGAGGGGCAAGGTGGGGGTGGGGGGGGGGGGGGGCATCAGTAAGGTGGATCCTATGAGCTCCTATGCAATATGCCTGTCTGCATTTTCGCCTACAGACGCAAAATGCTGGGGAGGCAGACGTAGCCAAAGTCACGTGATAGGAGCCTGCTATGTGAAGGCGCGCAACGTGAAGCCTTTGTATTCACGTAACACAAGATCGATGAGAGCGTAGCCATTGAACTTAACAATATTGGAACACAACAAATCGAACAATTTCCGATATCATTTAGGCCTAAGACAAAATAAAAAAGGTGGGGAGGCTAATCGTAAAAAAATAAAAATAAATCACGATCAGGTCACAGGTGCGTTGAATTTCATGAACCGTTCATCAGAACGTAAAAGTGCATCAAGATACGGAAAATGTATCAGTACTGAACTTAAATGTAACCAAAATTAAAAACAAAATTGTGTATATGGGCCAATTTATTTTCACAAGTTGCAATTTTGTTACATACCATTGTCTACGTGGTTAGTTAGTACTTGGTGAACCCAGCTGATAAACATTAAAGACACTGGCAGACACATAGCCTACATTCTTATACAGTGAGCACAAAAAGGACTGTCGAGGTAGATCTGTTATTTTTCTCTTTTTATTTTTATTTTTAGGAAAGAATGCATTATGGAGGGCTTGCTATGATATGCATCATCTTCCCAGATTAACGGTTATAACTGCAATATTCAACTTGAATATTGTAATATCATTAGTAAATTTGTCTGCCAAGTAGCTCATATATATATATCAAATTAAATATCAATTTATTCGCCACAAACAGGGCTAATTAACGACTGAAGGCTCATAATAAGAGCACTCAATCCTTCGCATGTAAACAAAGGATGCAAGACAGATCGGTTATAGTTTATCTAATTTATCTAGCGTGACTCCATTAATCAACAGGCTGAATCAACAGACTGAACTCAGTTGGGGCTTTTTTCTTTCTATTTTTTTTTTTTTTTAAGAAGTGGGAAATCCATCATATCACGTGAGGACCTAAAATTGGTTACACTAAAATTAGAACATGTTGTAAGTTGCAATATAAAGTATATTTAGCCCTTAGCATATATATGATAAAGCATCTTCGCTGAGTTCTAACTGGTCAATGCAGCTGGGTGAGTAACAGCAATGATAGTATAAAGGGTCTTTGGAAACAGTATCCATCAGCAGGTGACGTACAGGGGCGGATCCAAAACATTCAGGATTAAAGCGCAACTTCGATGACTGCATGGCGCTGTATAATTTATAGTTTTGTACCTGTCTATTCCTACTTTATAATTTATAGTTTTGTACCTATTCCATGTTTCATGTGAATGAATAAATGATTTATATATATATAGGCTAGGCCTTTGGCCATCACCAACTTAAACCCAAGGCCAAAAGGTCCTTCGTGAATGTCAATGTAATTTCTAAATATAAATATTACGTAATAGGCCTAATTACACGTTTACAAGCCTCTCTAGAGGTAGGTAACGTGTTCATTATTTCATGGCAATAAAGAATGTATGCACTAGTAAGTGTAATGTAGTCTTTATTGTCATGAAATAATGGACACATTACCTATATATTGTAAAAGCTAGGAATATGTAGATATTCCAGGGTAAAAGATCCCATTATTGAGTAAATGGATCCAAGGTTGCAACTTGGTTCTTGGCAAACGCACATAGGTCTTTTGTGACCTCGGTCCATGTAGTAGGCTCTAGACTACGGGCCTAGGCCTACAAACTTGTACTACTAAAGTAGTCTAGATTCGATCTATGAACCTTTGTCCTTATTAGGCACCCCAAACCCTGCTCTCCCCTTTCATGGCACGGTCCCTGTCTACAAGTCGACCTCTTGTGCCATCTGTAGTGATGTCACCAAACAGATTGGGTCAAATAGTGAACATCGTAACCTGCGTCCCCCTAACCAAATGAGACAGCCTTTTTACCAGCACGTGTCACATGGGCCTTGATCATGTGAACACCACGAGGAGTGTCCATGCGACTCTCTCATTGGCCAACCGAAGGACCTGCCCCTCATGCTAGCTCTTTCATTGGCTACAGCTTGCTATAGAAAAACGTGAATTACCTGAATCTGGTTCTTACCAGTTGGGAACTCGAAGGCTCCACAACGAATCAACCACATTCTGTAGCCATGTATACCCAACTTGTATGGACCAGACCCATGTTTCGCTGCAAAGAATGCCCTTCGCATCAAAATATCAACAGTTCCGGTATTCAGGCAATAGCCAGCCTTTGTAAGGACTCGTACTGACAACAATCGGAGCCAATACACAAAATGCGGATTGTTCAGAGCCTCAGACAGAATGCATGTTGTCAGTGTCTGGGTCGAAAGCAAAACATTCACGATTCAACTTAGCTGTTTAGGAGATAATAAAAAAAGCCACATACCTCGCTGGCACTCTGTTCTGCGCTCTGGTCGGTAAATGATCTTGGCTCATAGTTCTCCACATCTTCCAGCTGAAATAGCAGTGATGTAATTTCGTCTAGATTGATTTCGTTAATTCTCATGGGCGGCATTGTAGTGTTTTCTGTCGACATCACTGGTCTGGCCAGTGCGCAGCCTTCCCTGAGCATGTGAGGAGCCGCGCCGCCCACAGTGCACCGCGCTAGCCTAGTACTCCTTGCCTGCCTAGCTGACCCACTAAATTAGCAGATAGCCTGAGATAGGAGGTACAGGGCAATGCTTGGCACATATATTCCCTCGATCATTGTTCAATGTAACGAATTGTTGCCAAGGGATAAGCTTAGCTATTACTGGCACATATATACGCACGTACACCTTTGGTGCATGCTAGCAAGTCACCCCCGGCCCCCTTTAGATATAGGCCTATATGTGGACCAGTGGCGCATATAAACGTTATTTTAGTTGTAGGGGGATTATTCCCTACACAACCCCCCCCCCCCCCAGGATTTCCGCCCCTGGACTCTGGATTGGCAGGATGTTATTTATTACTTGGAAATGGTTCAGAGAAAATGATTGAAACTAGTTGTAAACATTTAAAAATATCCTCACTAAGCGCAATTTAAACCAATGTTCAAAATATTGTTAAGTAAAGGTAAGGGCTGAAGACGGATAAGTCATAGGATATTGTAAGTTATCACATGTTAATTTCCTGTATTCTCAAAAAGAACATGTGATAACTTATAATATCTAAGGCCTATGCATAGGCCTACTATAGCATGGTAGGCAAAACACAGATTTTTTTTTTTGTAAAGTGAAGCACCAATATTACTATATTTAAATTACAGCTAGCATTCTTCATACAAAATTTTTCTTTAAATATGACATTGATTTTTTGAAGTACTTTTTCCTGATATTGGCTAATCATACAAATACAACTGATCCAATTCTTACAAATTGTAACTGATTAAAGTTGGATTTTTAAGTCACAGTGTTAAATGACTCGAATCTGGCTCCCCTCTGGCTCCCTCGCAGCTCCCTCGCAGCTCCCTGAAAATGTGAAGTTGGCTCCCTGGTCCCAGCTTCCTCGAAGCTCCTCACAGTTCCCTGGGCCGGGGGGCCAGTCAAAACTGCATGGTTAACTGCAGTTACCTGATACTAGTGCAGTTACTTGATCCCTGACAATGTAGAAGGAAACAATGCTTTCTTATGATGAGCTTAAAAAATGGTCTATTGAGATAAGTTCAACGCTATTCTTTGCTAGAGTAACTGCAGACACCGGCACAGCTTTGCCTCACATGTAATAAGTCAATAAAATTTAACGATTGGCAAGATGCTCTGTTGCAGAAAACTGACTAACTTCATCAGGTGCAGCATATAATGTAAGGCTAGTTTAATTTAACTCAACAAGTTTGTATTATGTGACATAGAAATACATTGCCGGGTATCTCAAGCAATGACAAGTTGATCTGCAGGGTGCTCCGTTCAGGGAGCCAATTTCCCCAGGTGCAGCATTTGCAAAGTTGGGTCCCTGGTTCCAGCTCCCTGGTAGCTCTTTCACAGCTCCCTGAGAGCTCCCAGGGCCATATGGGACAAGTAAGACTCAGGAAAAGCTGCATGGGTAATTGTGTTCCTGATCCTAGGACAGTTACCTGATCTCTGGCAAAACATGATGAATTGGGATTAGGTAACTGCGCACAGCTACCTGATCCCAATATATCATGTTTTTCCTCAATTTTTGAGGTGAAAAATGCATGGTCTTAGAGATTTGCCCTCCTTTGGAAAGCTATATCTCAGCAATGGCTGACTGTGGTTCATAAAACAGTAGTATCTAGGTCTATATTTACAGGAAATGTCAACACCAGTCAGCTAAGACACCTAGAGGCTGTGTTACAGGTAGGTAAAAATTGAAAAATATTAATTTCAGAACTTTTTCTCTACCCATGAAACAATACATGCTAAAATCTTCATACTATAAAATGTAATACATCATGATCACATTTTATTGTGTATGCAAAACAAAGTCCATCAGATGAAGAGTCCTGGAGTTACAGCTATGCTAATATCGTTCGTCTCTGGAAAATACCCTCTATTCAATGCATGATTTGACTGTGTAGACAGATACTCAGGATCTTGAAATGTTTTTCGTAGACAAATCACATATAGGGTAGTTTATGGGGTAAAAATTTCTGTCTAGCTAAAATGGCTTTATGGCACACAAAAAATCCTGAAAAAATGTCTAAATTGAATATATTTCATTATTTAGCAGTTTAGCCACCTGCTACGCAGCCTTCGATACTGACTTCGATGGCGACGGATGAGAGAATTATTAGTTAACCACTTTTATAAACATAACTTGTGCACATACAAACCTGACTACATGACATTTTGCAGTAGTACACGTGGTATGATATAATGAATCAATAATGAACAATCGGCGAATCGCGCTATTACATACAGTAGTGTCAGAGTTCTACGGAAAGCAATTCGTTTTGTTTGATTAGGCATGCTGGGATATGTCTGGCAGCCATTTTGAAACAAGGAGCTGTGGGTAAAATGGGGAATCTTTTTTTAAAAACTTTGTTTTTGTTTGCAATGTATTAATTGAAAAGAAAACAATTGCAATGCTAACACTATGCACTATACAATTGACTTTTTGAGTCTGCTTAACCACGCCCCCAGCAGTCACGTGATGATGACCCCACCAGCAGTGGGAAATTGCTGGATCTAAGGATTTTCTTTCAGCTTTTGGAGTTATAAATTGCAACTGCTTACAGTATGTCAATTTTGCACACAAAAGATGAAGTTTAATTTTTCATTAAAATCCATTACTCGCTATTACTATATTTTGGTTTATTGGGTTAGCTTGCTGTTGCTACATTTTTCTATTTTAGCAAAACAAACTATTTAAGTTTGCACCTGCTCATAGGCGTAGGGGACCCAAACATTCTGGGGGGGGGGGGGGGGCAAAGCCTACCTTGCCCTGAAAACCACCCAGATGCCCTGAAAATGTACATCCACAGTTGCTGCCACCCCCCCCCCCCCTCACTTTAAAAATTGGTTAAAAAAACTCGTACTTCATGTGAGATTTATTATTGAATCAATTATTTATTTCCTGATCACGTAACTCTTAAATCACCAGGCATCACATTCAAACATTAGTCATGGGAAATGTGTACATCGACACAATGTCTACTCTAAGACAGTTAAGTACAATTTACCTCTTTATAGTACTAATAAAGCTATATGAACTTGATTACAGCACTGTATAATATCTCCTTTCCTCATCAATATCTACTAAAGTAAATTTTTGCACTACTGTAACATGATCTGGTAAATACCTGTCAATGCAGTGACCTTGATTGACTCAATGTAACTCATAAAAATGTAAATTCATAAACTATCCAATTAATGTAAATATGAAAGAGTAACACCTCCAACTGTAAAGATAATTATAATTATGAACTAGATTTGTCTCACCCTTTAGGCTCAGAGTCACTTTGATTGCTGAGTATATTATAAGCAAGAGACAAGAGTGTCCATGGACTGATCATTTATAACTTAAAAGAAGTATGACCACCTGTCTTTGCAACTACCAAATGTATCAATCATGCTATCCATGTCATTTTCAAACACTTTGTTTGCATATGAACGTTCAATGTTGATTACTGCAATATCAGAGAGTCTTTCTTGTCCCATTGTGTTCCTCAAGTAAGTCTTCATTCTCCTAAGACCACTGAAGGCTCTCTCAGCAGTACATGAAGTGGCTGGTATCACAGTAAATATCTTGATAACTTTTGCTAACTGAGGCACCATCTCCAGCAGCTCAGCTTCATGCAAGGCCTCATAAACTTCACTAGCCTTTGTGAATGATAGGTTATTGTCAGAGCGAAAGGCTTTGAAAATAGCAAATTCTGCTTCCAGCAGATCTTGATCTAGTTTGTAGAACTCTGCAACATTATTGAAGCTGCTGTCTGCAGGCTCATCACTCAGGGTAATGTCACCCAGGCCACAAAGAATTGATTGGTCATTGCTTTGAAACCTGCTTTGTAACTCAGAGATGACTCTGTCCAGTGCTGGAAAGTAGGTTTCCACTTTGTGGTGTGATTCTACAGTAACTGGATATTGATCCTCCATTGTTTCGCAACTTTCTCCAACAAGGGCTTGCAAATGTTTTGAGGGTTTGCGTTTTCTTGGAACAGTGAAGTCTTTTAAGTCAAAATCACTGTCCATAATCCAATCTTTTATTTTGGCATTGATGGATTCGCAAAATTTCCAAATTAAATCAAAACTTCCATCATCCCTGCAATTCTCAAGGACTTGAATTGTGAGGTCTGCATTTCTTCTGGCAGTGGCAACATCAATATTCTTCCCTTGTAAATATCTAGCTAAGCTGCTAGTATTTAGCAGAAGCACTCTCAGGACACATAAACCAAGGACGAAGTTTGCATCACATACAGCGCCTGTCAGCACAGGTTTTGGTGTCTTTGTCATCTGCAAGTGAGAGTAGGGCTTTTATTATTCTTTCTAACTCCCCATAGACTGCCTTAACTGCTTCATAACGGGAGGTCCACCTTGTCACACTCTGGGACTTCAAGCTGTACATAAGTGATTTGCCTTCTATCTCAATGTTATGCAGAACTGCATGTCTCTTTGGGCTTGCTTCCAAGAAATTGTACAAGTTTTGCATTGTCCCAAGCGTGTTTCGCAAAAGTTGTACCTGTGTCATTGATGCCTGTATTGCCAGATTGAGAAGGTGTGCATAACAATGCACATACAGGGATTGTGGGGAGCATTCTTTCATTCGAGTTGCTAAGCCTTTGTTTGCTCCAGACATGTTTGCGGCTCCATCAAAACATTTACCAACGATGTCTTCAGCATTTAGACCACAGTCATCCAGAGTTTTTTTCACAAGATTGAATAAGATTTCACCCTCCAAGGACTCTGTGAGATAAAATCCTATAAAAGCTTCCCTTTTGGTGCCTTCTGTGACATAACTCAGGCAAATTGCCACTTGTTCTTGTCGACTGATGTCTGATGTCTCATCAACAATGATAGAAAATTTGCCACTGTCGCGCACATCCTTGAGAATATGGTCAAGAACATGTTCTGCTATGATGTGAAGTATCTCATTCTGTATATCAGGTGAGGTCCATTGTGCATGCTTAGAAAGTTGACTTTGAAGTTTAATTTTTAGCCATGGTAGATCTTTACAGCGCATGCTGAGCAATTCAAGGAAATTGCCTCTGTTTATGTCTGAGAGATTTCCCAGATTAGTGCGATCCTCTTCATGTGCCCGTTGAGCAATATTTTGCTGTGCTGTGTAAAACAGACATTCTATGATAACTGCTAAATACTGCCGGTTCATTTGAACAGCTGCTTGATGTTGCTCTTGCACGAGATTGAGGATTGTCTGCTTCTTCTTTTCAGCAGCTTTGGCATTAAACCACTTTGTCATTGCTGTACAATGCAGGCCACTTTGGGCATGTTTTGTAAGTCTTTCTGGCTTTTTCCAGTTCGTGAAAGTAAACTTGTAGTCAGAGTAAGTTTCACAAGCATAGCATGATGCTTCAGACTTCTCAATGGAATAACTAAGCCAAGGGTGTTGTTTGTACCAAGCTGGGTTAAAATCTCTGAAACCTTTTTCATTGCCGAATCTTTGAGGTTGATATTTACTGAGCTCTGGCTGTTTTGGCCCATGTTGTGTGTTTGTTTCACTTTTTGAACTTCTTTCGTTGTGAGAAGATATTTCATACTCATTATTTTCAGTGTCTGAACTTGTGAAGGCATCTGCATCAATTGACTCAGTTTCTGGAGGTTTTGCAGTAGGTTTCACAGCTTTTGGTATTTTCATTTCCTGTGTGGGTTGATCTATGTCAACGATTGCATCATCATCTAGCTGAGGGATTTCATCGTCAAGTTTTTGCTCCATGGCCATATTGTTAGCAATGTCAGGGACATCATCAGATTTCTGACTTCTGTCACCAATGTCTCCAATACTGGAGCATGACAGGATGCACTCCTGATTGGGTTGATCTTCTTGTGGTACATTTGTTTCCAATTTTTCGACTGCCCTATTTCTGTGTCTAAATTTAATATTTGATCCTCAGTATTGTCTTCTTTACTTAAACTGTTCATTGTGTTCAAAGAGCTAAACATTAACTTGGGCTGCTTGGGATCCTGAGGCAATTTTATAAATTTCACCTTCTTCCCATTGTGCCTCACTTTGATGTGATTGTCTGAATTGTCAGAGTTTAATTCTTTGTGACACTCTTCGTATTTAATTCTCTGTCGGTAGACATGTTTTCGAGGTCTGCTTGTACTTGCCATGATAAACTTTCCCTGTAAGACATCCAAAATGGTTGAATTTAATGATACTTGATTGTATACATAATCTCTGGAATTAAACTGGCTTGAGGATCTTCTAACAAAAATCACCTTAGACTTTGCTTGTAGCTTATAGTCCAGTGGTGGTTACATGTGGTTACATGTGTACATCATCAGTACATGAATGTAACCTGATTTTGTAAATAAATTGTCATATATACTATGATATAGGGCACTTGGGTAATACTAGATATTTAAACTTGGGTTCATTTGACAATGGTACAAGAAAAGCCACAAGAATATTTACTTACTTTTACAAAGGTGTGAGAAAACCACAAGGGTGGGGATAAACAAGGAAGTTGGGGAAATTCCATTGGTAGGGCAGCGCCCTCCTGTATCATTAATATGACTCATCACCCTTGGCATGATGTGCCCCCTAGTGATGACTGTTGAACTGTTGAGTTGTATTCCGGGAGGGGAGTTTTTTTTCCAATGGATCTGCTCAGATCACAGGAATGGGCAGCTGCTTCATTTGCCCTGAAATCACTCAGCATTTGCCCTGAAAATGACTTTGGCCTGATTCCAGGGGGGGCGGTTGCCCCCCCTGCCCCCCCAGCCCCTACGCCTATGCACCTGCTGTTGCTACATTTCTGTAGTACTATCATTCTCACTGCTTAGTCAGCTTTGATTTACTAGAGGAATCCTTTCCTTTAGGGGAATTACTTTTTTTTTTTTTTTTTTTTTTCACCGACATATTTCAATGTGCGTCTTATGTGCCTATGATCAAAAGGCCCCACAAGGCAATATAGAGTATTACTGCATACTCTAACTGTTCGGCCACTCAGCCAGAAGTAGCCTCTCTGACATTGACCTGTTTACGCTATACCAAATTGGTATAGCCAGGCAATATACTACGTCAGACTGGCACTGTTATTAATTATTCCTTGATTTTAGCCCTCGCAAATCACAACACAACGTCATAGTTGTTAAACAGGAAATCTTTTTTATTCTTTTTCTTCAACATGGGAGAGTTCCACAGAAATTAACACCGGAGGCGACGAATAATTCACAACATACTACGCCAGACTGGCACATTACTAGGCCAAGATTAATACGCGCATTAAGATTAATTGAGCTGTTTCAGTTACCTGACCCCTGACCCGACCTCCTTTTAATCCAATCCCACAATCCCAATGCAGCAGTGAACAGACCTGTGCGCCGCCGCCGATTGTCGGCTAAGCCTCTTAAATTTTGAGAAGCAAGCCCCCGCCAGGCGCTGCTGCCTAAAGACAGCCAGCCGCCAATTTCTGGCGAAAGATGGCGCTTGTCCGGTGCGTAGCACCGGTATTCTGAGAACTCACGCAAAGCATCAAGGGATAACGTAAAAAATGGTTCGTTGAATAAGCGTCGCAACGGCGTAACAACCCTTCGGTAGTGCTTTTTACGAAAATAGTACCTTCTGCAGTGGGTGGAATTCCACGGTAAAGTTGTTCAATTTCATGACGTTAGTAGTTTAAGTCAAAAGAAATCGTCTGAACTAATTTCACAGTGAGTGGCTTCTTGGAAGAAAGAAATAAGGCGTAGTAATCGCACTACTTTGAATGCGACGCGCGGAAGCATTTCCCTCCCCGATTCTAGGGGAGCGGCAAATCGGTTATGAGAAAGGCCGGTGCTTTGCACCGGATCAAAGCGCCGCCTTATGGAAGAAAACGGCCAGCCGCCGCCAATTCCGTGAACGCCGATCGCCGCCAGGGGGAGACTGTGTTGAGACTCATAACACGCACACCAGAGGGCATAGCAGTCAATTTTCGTACTTGCTTTTGTGCCACAAAACATGTAAGTATATTTAATTAAGCAGGTCAATGTTATACATTTTATGTAGTGCATGTACTACATCGTTCTCAGAGAGCCTAGAAGTAAGGACGTTGTCATTATGCCGTGATCCACAGATTAACGTGATTTCAGGCTCCCCACTATTAGACTAATGTTGCCTTGCTATTCGTTTCAATGAACTATCCTCACTTACTTGGTTTAAGATCAAATGCTAACATGTTTCTATTGCTTGTTTTTTTAAGTTAACGGTTCTAACTGTCATAAATATCACTTAAAACAGATAATTTATCTAAACAACGCATTCAGCATTATTATGTGACGTCATCACTTCGCCTGAGTCTTTGAGGCCCCATATCACACCGTGTAAATTAATTTTGCCGTGGATCTATCACATATACTGATATTATGTTATCTATTATCTCGTTACCTTAAGAAGGTTTTTTCAGTCTTGTGTATTTATTCATTACCTCCACCAAGGAGGCTATGTTTTTGTTAGGCATAACCATGAGAAATATTCAATTTCTTAAGATTTTAGACTTTCAAATCAATACAGAAGGCTTTTGGCAATAATAAATTGTTTATTTTAAAAGCCTTATGTAATTTTGCTCGAAATTAGTGTTTTCTTGAATATATCAGCCACACTATCACGTGGACCTCTTATTGACATGTACAAGTCAGTCAAAGAAGCAGTAATTGAGCAGTTGAAAGACATCAAGGCAGTGAACATAATGTATGATGGCTGGACTGACAAATACAGACGGCTTCCATTTTTAGGAATCAGAATTAGTTTCATAGATGATGATTGGAAATTAAAAATCTTTACCTTAAGCTGACCACTGCTTGGAGATCACAGCAGTATCAAAATGAGGGACCACATTAAAGATGTGCTTGCATCTGTCTTCACCAAAAGGGTCTTGCAGCTTCAGGTGCATGCTGTCCACGATGGGGCTGCAAACATGTTTCCTACTTCTAGACTTTTAAAGATAAACGACCCTCAGCATTGCCTAGCACACGTTTTGAACTTAGTGGATGGGTTTAACAAATGCCCACATATAACTAATATACTTGAGAAAGCCAAACGTATTGTGCATACATTACATTACAAGTCGTATGCATTATCTGAGGAGATCCTACACAAAAACGACATTGAAATATTTGCTAAATTAACAACTTTGGCAGACATTCATGGTTTGCTGCTTGTTGATGAGCAATTTGAGACTGGTGTAAATGTACAAGAAGACATAGATGACATTGGTCATTCCCACACAAGTTTGAAGACCATGACTCCTACAAGATGGAATAGCTCTTTGTCAATGATAGAGTCTATAATTAACCTACAAGATGCCACAATGAATATGTTAAAGAAGCTTGGCAAACTTGACTTGGTGCTAGACCAAGATGAACTCCATCTTCTCCAGCATCTTTTGTCATTTCTAAAACCGTTTGCCCAACTTACAGAAATATTAAGCCATGCCAACAATTCTCTAGCCGTTTTCCCCCTGGTCAAAGGAAGAATAGCACAAGTATGTGCAATGCACACAGAAGACAAACCTACTGAGTTGAAACAGCTGAAAAATAAGATATTGTTGAGGTTAGACCAACGGTTTGATTTATATCCTACAGCTAAACTTGCTTGTGTTTTAAACCCTGCTGTGTGCAAGTTCTGCTTCTCTAAAGAGGAGAGCATGAATGTGCTGATTGAAAATCGACCAACAGACATAATAATGCCTTCAGCTTCGAAAAGCAGCAATCAAGATGATGAGACCGTGGAGAAGCCAAATGCTCTGCTAGAACTATTGAATTCCATTAGGTCTGACATACAAACTGACGTTGATAATTTTGAAGAGGAAGTACACCGGTACTTGTCACATATGCCAACCACAGAAGAACAAGCGAGTCCTTTATCCTTCTGCATGAGCCAAAAAAAAAAAAAAAAAAAAAAAAAAAAAAGCTCACCATCAACAATATCCGACCCTAGCTAGCAGTAACGGCAGATCGAGGAGTACCTTTCCATTACTGCTTCAAGCGTTCCGGTGGAATGCATGTTTTCAGTGACAGGTCTTATAATGAACTCGAGAAGAAGTTCTTTTGATGCAATATCTCTTAATATGATAACGTTTATTTATGACAATGTGAAGATACTGAAGAACAAGGTTACTTGGTTTTAAAGACAATTTACCACTCGGTCCAGAATGTAAATGAATATGAAGTGAAAAAGAATAAAAGATAGCCCATTTTAATTTCTGTTTAACTGTATTTGTGATCATTATGAAAAGCAGATAATTCCCGTTCAGACATAGGCCTACTTGAGTTAAACTTGGGATGTAGCACATGTCGGTCTTGCTGGCTCTCTGTGAGGTCTGGTTTTTTTTTAAAATTATAATCTAGGTAAGACAGGTGACAATTCAATATTTTGAATTTATATACCTTATATATAGTATTTATGTGTATGCTGAAACAAGTGAAAGCTTCATTGTCATAAGCAGTCAGACTGATTTGATGATTGCCGTAATTAAGCATATTAGCAAAATCAAGCATTTAAGCCAAGCCGTATTACTACAAAATGTTGTTACGTCCGCCTGTCGGACGGGACATTAATGATAACCATAACCCTCTTTGAAATTTGTTTGCTGATGGCTAAAAATCACTGTTTGGTACCGCTGAAGAGATATCGAGCCTGCTCCCACATTTTTATGAGACATTTCTCATAAGGGCCAATGACATAATCCCTGTAGATGGCGCCAGTATCCAATATCGCTCCATCTCCTAGTGGATTCTAAAAGAACTAATTTTTCCATACTACACAATGGAAGCTTTTAAATAAATATATATATATTTTTTTAATCTAGCACTGGTGCTGCTCCTTTAATTATTTCTGACTGGAGGAGTTTATATCAGTACTTTTATGTCCATGGGCTATTCAAATGAAGAGTGACCACAATTAAGATATATGCATCATGAAAATCAGGGCCAGGCCTCTGCTTGGTTTTCTAAGACAGCCAATTTGTTTATAAATTTTGATATCAAAATATCATTAAAAACTTTAAAAATGATATATGATAAGATATGGATTTTCTTCGTTGTAGTTCAATAAAACCATTTCCAGTTAGAAGTACAGGTACCATTTCCATTTAGATATATTTCTTGGATCATGGAAGACAATTCAGTGTGAAATACAGGTCTTCATAAAATTGACAAAAGGTTTATTAACCAAAACATAACACATTACAATCACAATATATTACACAAATTATTAATGATCTTTAACAGTATAAGGACCTTAACACTGAAGTCCATGTATTCTCATTTTGGTGGGCACAAAAATGATACTTTGTTGTTTTTCTACAAATTTATTCTAAAATATTCCTTTAACTGCCTTCTAAGCAGTGAGGTGAGGAATATCCATATACTTAACAAGAGGGCTCAGTTAAGTATGAATGATAAAAAATCTGAACCATATTTTTTTTCTGACCATGTTTTATATTGAGCACACAAAATGACACTTTGTTGTGTTTCTACAAATTTATTCTATAATATACTGTACATCAAAGTATAGTACAATAAAATACAATGCTGTTTGTAAAAAAATATGATTTTGTCCCAGTTATTTGTGTTTCTGTTTAAAAAAACAAAAAAAACAGATGCTACGATTTCTATCATGTTAAATTTGGGCAATTTCAATATTATCTATGTTTTCTATATTGACCAACAGTTTGACTTAGACCTTGATATTATGAACAGCCCATTCAAAATAAGTCGAATGGCTTTTGTTGGTCTCATATTATATATATGAAAGGCTATAAACTTAAAAATAACATATCTTGAACTTTGATTTGATACATATAGTTCTCTCAGAGATT
Organism: Alitta virens; assembly: GCA_932294295.1. Classification (NCBI taxonomy): domain Eukaryota; kingdom Metazoa; phylum Annelida; class Polychaeta; order Phyllodocida; family Nereididae; genus Alitta; species Alitta virens. The sequence goes on from OW028573.1 coordinate 51,375,837, forward strand.
CGACAAAGGGTACGCAGCTATATTTTGGTGTTCACCTTACAGAGTGCAGATGATTAGGGAAATAAATGCACTACAAAAAAGAATCATGAAATAATATTAAATAAGACTTAATCTTGGGAAAATATATATATATACAAATTCAACGTTAGTATATATATGCAAATGACAAGCCACTACAATTGTACGAAAGACATAACTAACATATGCTTTGCATTAATTAAAATTGTTATCAAATCAATACAGTATATCCATATGTACATTACAATAGAGAGCATGTTGTAATTTTTGTAAAAACAAAAAACATGATGTGAATTATCAAAAATGTGCTGCTAAGTTCTGGTAGGTATAAAAACTTCAGAAGCCCTGATTTCGAGTTGCATGTTGAATTTCTGTATCAGAACCTGAGATACATGAACAACTAAATTCAGGAATTTTTTTGTTGGATTGTCACAGATAATAGCGAGTTTAAAGAACTTGAGCAGCTTTGGCAATGTTTTAAAGTTACAGTTCAGGAGTTTCACACTTCAGTTGAAGAGCTGGGGGCGCCAGCTGCATTTGGTGGACGTTGAGGTGTCGCTGAGTAACCACTTGGCCGAGTTATATCTCGGTACGTGTGGGATACTGAGGAAACGGATGCAGATTGCTGCTGATTTTGCTCATATTCAAAACTTTTGTTTACACTCCCCGAGCGTGTCTGTCCCCAGCCCTTGGTCTTTGCGTAGCTTCCTGCTTGTTGAGTGCGAGGTTGGGAGTCAAGGGCCAGGGGGCTGAGCATTCCCATGCCAACGAGAGACTGGCTTGCGGAACCAGTACCATTGAGACTGGTATTGCCCAAACTGCCACTCACGTTATGCTGATCATATCCATCGTAGCCTCCATTAGAGTACTGGGCACGGTAAGCAGCACTTGGATCTGGCTGCATGTTGACCTTCCCACCTGTGCCAATCACACTCCCCGATCCTGATGAAATGTCAGAGTCCCTAGATCGGTTGGCACCAGCATCACTGTGAGCAGTGCCATTGTAGGTGGACGTGGATGATGAGTTTTTCAGGATACCCTTGTTTGGCTTGGCTTCCATGGACAGGGTGGGGGTTTGGGGTGCCAGCATCTGACGACTACTTGTCATCATGCTGACGCTGTATTGTGATGGAGGATACGTACTGGCAAGGGTACTGCAAGCAAACACACCAACAACCAATAACCAAGAATTCTTAAACAGTAAGACATTATAATCTACAAGATAGATTACCAGAAACATCAAAAAGACTTTAATTATATCAATTAATATAGTAATTGTAACAAGTTCATGCACTGTGATCAAGAATGAAACTAGACAGGATTTACAAAACACAAGAAACTATACTTTGAATATAATTAGTGCGGAAGATTTAAAAGTGGTCTTTCAATGATAAATATTTCATATAGCTAAGAAAATAATAGAATTTAATTCATATCAGTGACAGCAGCAAAGAAAACCAGGCTTGCTTGTCACAAATTCAGCAGTAAAATTATTTGCTTATATAATCCTCAACAATAACATAAGTTATATAATATATTACTTATGTTACTGCTAAGGACATGATAACTTAATCATTATCAGGACCTTAGGTTTTTACTTGAAATTTTGGTAAACATGATCATTTTCTTCTTGATTATCATAAGTAAATATTAAGTAACTGCTATTGACAAGTCAATATTATCACTGTGCATGGATTCTTTGTATCTTAATTCAATCCAACCAACAACCCCTTGTCGTAACTCTTATTTTGTATTTCAAGCTGCCAGGTCTTAAATTTTATTTGAATAGGTGATCGCAAGGAAAGTTTGCCTCATACAAACTAATAAAAAGAGATAATAAAACTTAAATTTATCTTAAGGCTACACACAGACAACACCTAAGACATAGCAAAGCAGAGAGTTGGGACCTTATGAGATCTAAACGTCCATGGTAGCTTGGCCACCGGGATTAGATAAGGGCTGTGCAGACTGAGGATCGAACCTGTTAGGAGGCATTCCTCTGTCTGGTCTGAAAAGTCATACCATGCATGTTTCATTTTGGTAAAAACTGTCTGCCTGGTTTCGAAGTTTTGCTGTATATTGAGTGACAGCAGTGTGGGCCTTTTTTCACTGTTGATAATAAATTGCTCCCACACTGACAAATTAGAAGCCATTATGTATGTTAAAGTTAGTATGGTAGAACAAATAAATTGTAACCATAATATTGAATTTCAAAAATTGGTAAAATCATTGAACCAATGTTAGTCACATAAATCACTAAATCATTATTAACACATACATGAATCAACATACAAAAGACCACTTGAAAAGTTCAAAGTTAATAAATGAAATGTGCCTGAATGTATACCAAACAACAATCAAATCAACACACCTTCTGGACATGTTCATCATGGACTGATTCCGCTTTTTTTGGAATACACAGCTGTAGTAAATGGTTGCCACCAGAACTACAAAGCCAACACAGAAAAGTACTGGTCCGACGATCTTCAAGGGATTCCCTCCAACAGGCGCATAACTTGGCCATACACTGATGATGGTCATTACAAGACCAACAAATGCCAAACCAATAGACAGCACCAAAACGATGATAGCCGCGGGGTGGAACCGAGGTCTTTTTACAGGTTTATACGGCCTCGAAGTGTTAGGGGGGCCCCTTGCGCCACTATACTGGCTTCCTGCAGTGCTGTATTGCTGCTGCATCTTGGTTCTTTCTCACTTTATCCACAAAGTGAATTCAGCCGAAAATTATAAGCTCTTCCTCCTCGGCTATGTCTGAAAATAAACGTAGTACACACAATGAACACACAACTCAACCAACACTGTTATGCAAAAACAAATTGGAATTGATATCCAGATAACTAACTTCTAGACAGCCAGATGAAGACAATGCTGACTTCAGTGCCTTTAAACTTGGTGCCTTTAAAGCTGACACCGTTTAGTGTTGAAACTATCTTGATAATTTATTGGCCTCATTTAGGAGGTGTCTTCTCAAGAACACTGTGACCATTAGAGAAGGTTCACTGTAACTTGGCTAAGGGGTTTTTACATGTGGTGACCATTAACTTCAATGAAATATGTCACACTAGAAATGACTAAATTAAATGTAAAAAAAAAAGAAAAATCTGTAATGCGTTGTTGATCACATTTGTATGTAATTTCTTGATATTTTCAATTAAAAATACTTCTTTTTATGCATAAGTGTATTTAAATTTATCAGCAATTAAGTTTGTAAAATTGACTAGGCCTACTGTACGTAACTTTAATTCATAGCCACAGCATGACATATATTTAAATATAACATTTGAATTAGCATCAGATTTTTAAAAATTGTGTCTGATAAAATTTTGAGCGACTCTATGTAGGCCTATACTTAGCATTTCCACTAAAGCCAAGTGATAAAAGTAATTTCATTACCATCCACAATGAAGTGAATTCAATATGGTACCATCCAAAGTGAAGTCCAAATATGCCATTCGACTTGAGCCTCAGACTCTGACAGTGTCTATGATAAATATGTCAATGGTCCTTTAACAGTCTAGCCAATCACAAAGAAAGAAGTCGCTCTGTTTACACGCATGGAAATCCCCTCATAACACAATGAAATAATCCTAATCATGCCAAAATTACCTGTGGTATGATTTAGCATGCATGTAGTCTATTCCAACAATAATAGACTGCTTATTATGCCCTTTTAAAATAGATTAAACTATCTATGTCACTCGGACTGAAAAGGGGAAAACCCAACAGCTTGTTCCTTACCTGGTTGATCAAACCACACAAAAGATCCCAAGACTCATCCTCATCAAAATTCCAGATGTGTGGAATATTCTCACGTGTCATTTTCAAATAAAGAGGTCTCTTGGTGTGGAAGATCAGAGAAATATTAGATATATATCACAGAACTTACCTGAGAATCCCAGGAATGCTAAAACATGGTAGCTGTTGACCCACATACAGGTGATGTGTCAGAACGTAAAGTAGGTCATGCAATTCTTCAAGCGTGACCAATCAACTCACCTGGCCGACTTGGACGCCCTCTCGTGTAAATGCCAGTTCGTCAGTTATAGTGCTAGCACCTATTCATACCATTCACTACATCGGTAACTGCAGTTACAAAATGACTACTTTTCAACACCCATTGAAATAATTACGATTTACTTTAGGATATTAAAATTGAAAAATAACAGTGTTCTCCCTGTGAGCCCTTTAATTTGAGGTGCATTTGATTTAAACCTTTGAAACCGACCCACCTTTGTCTTATTTCTACTCCTAATTTTTTTCAATAACGAATTGACCTGGTCGTCTGTTTTCCCAAACTCACTGCTAATAATGTAGTAGACCATGAGATTTAGCTTTTGATGTCAAAATTATAGTACTATCAACCGGGGTATCTTTGGCCTCTTTTGCAAATATCATTGATTAATGCATTTCATGCCACCTAAATTGACATTATAAGGGAGGATATACACACACCATACAGTTTGAAACTAATAATCATAACAGATTTAGTTAACATTACCAAAATATACCATTGGTCTGCAAGAATGCATAATAACCAGATTATTTATGACCGTTTTACTTTAATAAACAAATCTCTGCACATACTTCGTGACACATTTTCACAACGTCAAAGTGTCGCTCGCTGTGCCAGCTCCAAGCACAGCGATCTTTGCCAATGGGAAAATTACTTTATGAAGGCTACATTAATATTCCACAAATTTTGGGACCCTTGAGTTAATTTTGGCCATGACCAAAGATACCCCATGCTAAAATTCAGAGGGCTGAAATATTAATACACTTATGAAAATGTGCCACTTGGTCTGATATGATGAAAAAACACGAAAATGCCGCGCGCTTACATACGTACACGGTTTGTTTTATTTTGATGAATACCATCAAGCCATACTTCCACTGAGTTTTAAGCGAGGCCAATCCTTTGGTGATTTGAGTCAAAAGTTATTCTTTTCATCCATGATTTTTTTCTATTTGAAATGAGACTTCTGATGGTGGTGTGCCAGTCAAGCATGTAATCCTTAGGCTTAGTAGTTTTATGGCTTCTTTTATTTTTTAATCTTTACATTTTATCATTTGACTATTTATAATACTAGCAATGCTGCAAATACGATGCACAAGAACTGTATGTGATGAACTTTTTATTGCAAATTTGGATTTGAACTATGAGCCTGGGCAACTACCTGTTGGAAAACATGTCACTGAATCAATGATGGCAAATTTAATGAGGCATTATTGCATCCAAATGGACTGGGGGCCTGCATAGTCAGATGGCATTCTAATTTTATATTAAGAATAATTAGGCATTTTGTGTTCAAGGCAGGCAACAGGTCAATTCTTGATTTTAATTTTTTTTTATACTGGGGTTTTAAATCTTGCTTTTGCCAAGCTGATTTTTAATCTTTCTATATACTGAATTTTGACCTTGCTGTTCCCGCTTAGTTGTAGGTCCTTCATTCCCATATTTGCATGTCAAAATGGCCTATATTTTTGCTCAATTTGGCGAAGTTTGAATGATTGAAAGTGTGTGTGGGACACCCAAATGTTATTAGTTATCAATTGAGTGCACCCCAGAATCGTTTTTCCTTAATAATTGTATGAAAAATTCCTATATACCAAATAGGGTGACTATTAATGAAGATATTTTTTTTTTATACATGTATCTCCTAACCTATGAAAGTTGATATGATGAATAGGCCTATAGTGTCTACAATAATGTTATAATGATCAAGGGATACAAAACCGGCGTGATGACTCTGGTGAATGAGCATACATATGGACATGGCTATGGCGGATAATACCACATTCTGCAAGGTTTAACTGAGTATATTACGATTTTAGACCTAAAGAGGTTCTTTCTTGAATCTTAATTAATACGCATTGAGGTTTCGATTGTAATACAAAAAAATTGAATGAGATGCGTCTGGAATGATAGACACAGCAGGGTGTTTTAGCAAAGGATTGTCAAAAGGAAATGGCAAATGTCTAAGTAATAAGGGGGCAGAGTGTAGAGATATGGAAAACAGAGGGAAAACATTTCTGTATCTTGTCAAAAATAATTATGACTTTGCTGTTGCCCAATGCGTTGCCCATATTTCATTAGAAACAAAATTAAAGGAATGCCCCTTTGGCTAAAAATTTGCTGATAACTTCAAAATATACCTTTTTAGATTTTAAAAAGTATTTCGCGATAAACCCTTTAATAATGAGTTTAATGAGTTACAAATCTAACTTCAGATACCCTATGCTGGTACTCATTTTGTAGCTCTATGTAGAAATCTAATGGTGGTATCACATTTATGATATGACACCAACTCCGGTTATTTAAAATATTTTCAAGGCATATATACAGGCAGGTAGCACTATACAGATTTCAAAAAATTCTTGGTTTCCCCTTCATAGAAGACCATTATTTGTGCTGGTATACAAAGGCAAACAATAATCCAACTACGGAGTAAGTTTCTAACTTTTATTGCATTTAGTGAAACCTTAATTGCACATATCAGGCCTAATGAACGTTAGTATTAAGTTGAACTAATGAGTCTTACTTAATTTACGCGAACGGGTGAGTAATGCTTTTCTGTACATTGAGATATCTTCAAGATTTAATGAATCAATAGTTTTATAATTGCTTCATATTGCACATAATAAGTTTTCATTTACACTATATACACCAAAAAACAACCACTGACAGATTAGACACTGGGAATAGATAATGCTGTATCTTTAGATTCATTACACTGGGGATGATGCTCAGATCCTATTTGACAATAATTTGTACTGGCTGCAAAACCGAAATTACAACTCTACCAATAAATTGCAGTTTAATAAAACTATGACATCTTATTACGTATTCTGCTGTTGTCTGTTAACTCTTTAAACTTGTTAGATCATTGATAATTTACGTTCATTTGATCTAGTATCGATTGCTTGTAGCATATTGAACTAAATTAAATTGTAGAAAATCCAAAGTTAATTGAACAGCTGATCAGTAGTACCTGTGTAATACTGAAAATAACCTCTGAGGAAATCCAATGCCCTTTATACCCAAGTAACATGTAATACATTTGCATGATAAGCATTAATATAATTGAAAATATTGCCACAATACTAATACTACATCACTAGGCATCTATTAACAATATGAGGTAAATTTACAAAAAAAAACATCCAATCATTGCACAAGTTCAGCAAGTCAACAAATTTGGCACATTGGGAATGGGAGCATTAGGTTATAAATTTACAAAATACACGAAACAGTTCCATATATAAAATGGCACAAAGTTACTCATACAGGAATTCATATGGTGCTGTTTGAAAGTGCAATGCCATTAAATCAGTTCGTACATAGCACTTGTGACAGCACTTTTAGTCTGTAAGTCAGTGTTAGGGTGACTGAAATAAATTTTTCAATTTTGCAACACTCCAGCTGATGGTCAGTTCCTCATCACTCAGTTGGTCTTGCGTGGCACTCTGCGGCGAGTACACTTCCGGTTGTGGGATGGGCGTGACTGGACTTGGCGGAGGAATATGATGATTTTCTTTCTCCTCATGGTTGTTGACTGCTCGCAGTTTGGGAGTTTGGACCTGACCACCTTTCTTTTTTGAGTCGTCGATGATGACGAGGTCTCTAGTCGGATGCACCGGCCGAGACCACCTTCGACCAGTTACAGTTTTAGGATCAGGAGTGGATGTGGTAATCTGTTCTGGGTTCATGTAAGCATATTTTGGCAACTGAACAACATCCACTTGTAGTGGCTTGCTGTACTGTTGTGCCAAGTCTTTATGCCATGTTCGATCCTTAACAGTCACACTTGACCTTCGAGGTCTGTTGAATGTAGAAGACTGGGGAATGTTGTTGTCATTGTTATTTGACAGGAGTCTGAGACTCACTAAATGTTCACATGAGTCACTTTTGCTGCGAGTCAAATTAACTTTATTTTGTCGTTCAGTCTCAAGACGAGTGTCACTCAGTCTTTGTTGTCTGTAACTTTTTCGTCTGGCTTTCACTCTCTCTTCGCCATTTTCACCGTTATTCTTTTGGGAAGAACGGTCTTTCTCAGCCTGAGCCCTTTTACGAACACGAGACTCGGATCGCTCTTGGGATTCCGTATTTTTATCCCTGGAATGAGAATGCTGCTTTGTCTTATTGAAAGACCGTGTGGTGTCTCTTGCAGTGCTACGTACACTGTGGTTGTCAACAACCGGAGTTTGTGGGGTTTGTGCAGTATTTTTGGGTTGACCTATGGTCTCTTTCGCATCTTGTATACTGTCCTGCTTTTTATGCACTGGGACAATAACATGGGTTTTGGCGTTCTTGGTCACAGTTTCAATGTCTCTTGAAGTGTCCATAGCTTGGTGATCTTGAGTTCTTCTAATGTTCACACTCTGTGATCTCCTGGGCCCTCTTCCAGCGTCCATGTAATTGTAGATTTCGTTAATTTGATTTACATCCATTTGCATAGGCTCAAGAGTAGTTTGTGCTTCCAATGCTGCGTAAGTTGAAGTATTGTTTTCTCCTGTTGGCTTTGATACATCAGCCTGAGCCTGGTACTGCTCCATTGAACGCATGTAAAGTTCTTGCGCTCGTAAGCTGTTCATTTTCTGTTGCAAGATCTCATCACTCGAAACACTGAGACCGCTTTGGAGCTTGACGTGTCTTCCCTTTGTCTCATCATTAGATGGCGGTTGGACAGGTTGGGCAGCCACTGCTGGTTGGCTCTCACTGGCAAGAAACTCTTCTTCTGAAAGTAACGACCTCCTCAGGTTGAGGTATCTTGGATAAACATCAGCTCCTTTCTTCGTCATGCACTTTCGCAGTTGCACTTGGTTCTTGGGTTGAGTCGGTGACGGTAAGGGCGAAATAGATGCTAAGGAGGGAGTGGAAACACTCTTGCGTTGCATTTCGGGAGAAATAGCAACTGGCTGCCTCCGCAGTTTGGACTTGTTCCTTCTTGGGGGTGGAACGGGGGGATGGTCTTGCTCAAAGTCACTCTGGAATAGACCGCTGTCAGATGATAAATGAAAGGGTTCGCAAGAGTCAGGAGTCTCGGGACTCTCAAGATCAAGACTATCCAATGATGATGAGGCGTGTGAAGGCAGAGCTGAAACAAAGAAATATATCATTTACATTTCAAAGTAAAACATCTATTGAATTTCATAGCTACTGTGTTAAGAAAAATATTTGAGCTGACTCTTACTAGTGATAATATTATGACGAGACGATTGCGGTGAAGGTGCTGGAGATTCCAAACTACTGCCTATAGAATGTACTTCTGGTGCTGCCGAAACATGCAGTTGAAGTTCTTCAGTTCCAGTCATCGTGAAACTTTCATTTTGGCTGTCTTCAACTGACACACAAAGACTGTCAGAATCGGTGCCTGAGTCAGCAATGTTCTTTGGAGAAGACGCCTCACCAAGGATGAATGGAAGGTCATCTCCAAAGAGTTCAATGTTGTGGTCCAAAAAGAACTGCAGCAATCTTGCAACCTAGAAAGTAAACCATATCAATTTTTGTGAGGGAATATTTTAGATAGCTTGCCTAATCAAATGACTTCGAAGTGACTCATACTGTAATCTAATATGCGATGTAGACTTTGCATGCATGTGGTATGCAAGGTCAAGCAGATAATTACATCCATTCTAATAACACATTATGATCTAAGGAAATACCTTCATTGTAGCTTGTGCTTCAGCATGTGTCTGAGCCTTGGGTGATGCTGGGGGCCAGAGCATGGACTGACCAATACAAATAGCCAGGTTGTAGCTGGTCATCTTGTTGTATTCACAGTTCATTTGGATGTTGTGGAGCACACACATGATCAGCTTCAGAAGGACATAATTGCACTTGGGCAACCGGCAAAGGACCCTGCAAAATTGTCAATTGGTAATTGAGAATATTTTCAAATACAAGATCTAGCACCGAAACGATTCAGTCATCTTTAATTGGTCAGACAGACATTGACCATTACCATTTCAGCCAGGTGCCTTCGGAATTGGAGCATTTTCACTTATTAATTGATTAATCTAGATGCTTCTTAATATGTTTTATTTCCGAATGCATTATCCCTATTATTTGGTCTGGTGTTGTGTTTATACAACAATCCAGGGGTCTATATACCCACTACTCAAAAACATGGCAAGCTTAGAAATCAAAAGCAAACACTACTAAAGGGAACAGGAAAGGCACTATATTGTATTATGGGTCAAGGAATCCCCCCTTTGAAGAAAAGCCTCTTCAAATGTTTACTTTATCAAGGTTCATGCCTATTTTTCCCGAACAGTTTCGACCATGTAACGAAAGGAAAACTTGTATTGTTCGGGTTGCATAAAAAGGACATTGAATATGCTGGATGGAAAGGGGTGCATTGTTACTTACTTCTTGGTCAGGTGTGTTCTTTCCACAACATCGTCAAGGTCAATCGCTCGAACCCAGTCTTTATACAGTCCAGTGGTCAGCAAACAGTCCGGTAGACTCCGAAGGTACTCCTGCAACCAGCCAAGTAGAAAAAGACTGTTTTAAATATAGGTCTTCAGCAATGCAAATTCATCTAATATTTCATTTACTTCCATAAACGCATAGGCCAAGGTCATATTGGAAGGGACCACATAATGTCATGGTACATATTACACGTGATTCATGTGGTAGGTCCCCTGTTTTGACGAAACCATGCGTGAGTAAGTTACATGTCAGTTTAACACGAGTGTTGACAGTTTTCAAACCAACTAAATGTAGATGCACTGAACATAGTCTGAATATTGGTCAAAAAGGTCCTTTCCATTAGTCAAGGACATCTCTCCGACAAGCCTATTTCAAGTCTGTGACCCTAAAAAGTCAACTCTATCAAAGATCTGAAATTCAATCAGTCTGACCCGACCTGTCAGATTCAGACAAAGAGGGCAATGCAACAAGAAACCAGAGAAGACCAGAGTGATCTGAAAAGTCAATGTTTACGTTTTGGGTACAATTAATCTCAAGGTCAACACTTGAAAAGCGCCTTAGGAAAATGAAATGGACAAATATGCACAATACCTGTACAAGACAATATATTGTGTGTCTTTATTTTAAGCAGTGCAAGCCATTCTTCATAATACCGAGGCTAGGGACTTACATATACTGGTGAATTCATCTGGAATTTCTTTAGTGCTAAGTACTTAGTTCAGCCTTACCATAATTCTGGATCTTTACGTTTGCAAATATAGTAAACTTAGGCCTTGATTTCGAACTTTTCATAATTCCAAGAAAAAACAAAACATGTCACTGATGTTGAACCATCAATTGCTTCTCTGACAATCCTCGAGGAAGGGACATTACACCTAAACATTGCTACCCATCCACATTACATTGTATCAGTTTAATTTCAACTGAGTACACTGATTATTCAAGCGGTCTAAGTCCAGTGCGTTGACATGCAACTGTTACCCAGGTCTCAATAGCCTGTACTTCCTGTCGTTTCATGTAATGTACACCATAGAGATTGCGCATACACAAACCATGCACCAAATGAAACCTATTTAATGAGAATTATTACAGCAGTATACCTTCAATGTGGAGGCCAGGACTTTGACATTTTGGGCAGCGAAGTCCACTGTGCTGCCCGAGTCCAGCTGGTCCTTCAAAGCTTGGCACTCTTTGTAGTTCGCACTCACTCGAAATATTCCTTTCAATGAAGGTCCATGGGACACTAGCTGGTGGAGTAGCAACTGCAAAAGAAAGGACCTTTGAGTATTCGGTTGAACATGATTCAAGTACATTGATTGAACAAAATGACATAGATATAGGACAGTTAATAAAAGGCCTCCTCAGAGATTTTCTGTTAAGTGTATAGCCCTATCTAGCTAAAGATCAACCCATCTGTCACCAACAAAGGTTTTAAGATCATTCAACTATCATTTCAATTACTTTGTGAAGGTCATATGCTGCATTGAACATAGGTGTACACGCTATGTTGGAAGTACTTTAGGTATATGTGAATATCATAGTAGGCGCCTGGATAAGCTACAAAAAGTTTCATTGCTGTAATGTATGGTGATGACTGGATAAAGTATTATTATTAAAGTTCACTTCCATGAAGTCCAGCATGGCAGTGAACATAATAATGAAAATAATTTTCAGCAAATACAAATGTATATATTACGATATATTTTTGGTGTAATTTGTATGCCTTTCTCTCTATTATAGATATTTTTACACTATTTACACCAAATATTAAATATCTATGCTAAAAATAACTGGAATAACTGGAAAAATGTGAAACTCCACGCGACACAAATCACGTAAAAGGCTAAACTAGGAATGGAATTTCAACTACAAACAATTTAACTTTATTTTTCTCAGATGCGTTTTTCTCGACACGGCAACTTTTTTGAAGGTTTTGGCTGTGTGACGTGCTAATGTCTTGTTATTCTGTCTGTGGTGGTGGACACGCTTCGCCGACTGTTTGCTTGTATAGTAAATTGTGTTTGGTAAGTACACGTTCCATAAGGTTATGACTACATGAGTAACCAAGGTGCATGCAGTGCAATTTCACTTCTAAGACCACCCTTATGCTGAGTGACGTTTGTAGTATCGTGAACCTTTCACAAAAGACGAAATTGATCTCCATAAATTCATTGAAAATATGGTTCATCTTTGTGTATCCTTAACCAAATTGCCCGACTCTACTGAGGTACATAGTATTAACAATGACATCTAAGGCACTGGTATGAGCGTATGTGGTCAACCAAATTTGAAAGGTTCGTTTGTGGTTGATTTATGACATGTTATTAAATGTAATCTTGATCAGATTTCGAAGAAAAAAAATTCCCTGCTCAATATGTCACTAATCAAAATGATCTTATGAGTTTGGTGTTGTGTTGTTGTGAGGACCCTATAACTATTTATAAACTGCTGAAATGATCTTGAGTGGCCTTCAAGTGTACTTAGGGCACTAAATGTTGTGCTTAATTAGAAATTAAATAACGTCATTATTTGTGATCTTTCGATATGCGTTATGCTGTGGGGGTTCATAATTATGATGGTTTGATAACATGTGTTAGAGTTATGCTGATGTGTCTTCAAGTGAGGTGTACATGTAGGCCAGTGTTTGTTCTCAGAACATGCACTCGATTCATACTAACTAAGGCTTGGGACAAATTTTTGGACATGCAATGAATGAGTCGGTGAGCATGCAATCAGTAACTGGCCATATCTGTAAAGACCTAGGGTCATCGATATGTCCTGCAGGCCTGCATGACACATCCTTAATGACTGGAAAACTTTCTCAGTGTTACTTGACTGACTATCTTAATAGGGCCAACCAATCCTTATGAAATTTCTACCATTCTTGGCATGATTACCAGTCCATGCACTGCCTGAACCTGTTATTAATTGTCGACTCTGATTGTTTTCTAGTGACATGTACGCCCCATCTAAATACTCTCCCATGTTATTTCACATAAATGTGTACCTATAAATGGCATCTAAATGGCTGATTTGACTTCAGATATAAAACCACTGGAGGAAAACGGGCAAAGCGTTACATAAAAGTTTTTTAGCCTCAGTTACACAATATTCTAGAAGCTCAGTGTCATATTACAATATCAAACAGATCACAGAGTACTCTCATATATGTTGGACAGGACAATGTGTGCATGTTTTACTGTTGTGTATTGCTCCTTGGTCGTCACAATAAAAGAGACTTCACGTGGGATATTTCTTGTTTATGTGCCAAGCTAACACGAAGGCCAACTATTGTGTCAGCTCAAGTACTTTCCCTCTATATTTTCGTATATTCAAACATTGTCATTGGCTTATTTTGCTATGTGGGAAGTTATTGAAAAGATAAGGTTTTTTAGACTAGACTATTGAGAAAAAAAAACCATTCATTTGCAATATCACCATGGAGAGTGGGTGGGAAAACATGAAAACACAGATAAAGCAAAGAACAAACTGCTATAAAAATTGCTTAACATTGAGTTGACGTAAGGTAATCAAATATATATGAATCACTAAATTCATAAAACCTTTACATATAACTAAGTATTCAGTTCATTTTTTTTTTAAGTGAATCACTGACAGGCATTCCAATCATTCAACTGATCAACATTCCCCGGGTGTTTTTTTCATGAAGACAAAGCAATTTAATCTTTCATAATCTTTAAAGATTGTCCTCGATCACCAAAATGATCATGCCATACATTTCCTGATTCTTGACTTTTGATATTGCTGATCTTTGCATACCAACCCTACCCAGTTCCAGGAAGACGGACATTACAAAGTCCATTAAATCTAAACTTTCTTACCACAACTAGCTGGTTTAAGTGGTCTTTGGTATGTCACCCTATATTTGGAAGTGTGAACACGTCACATAATGGCTATTGCAGGCAGAATTGGGTACATGTACCTTAACAAATAACATCCGTGTGCTGAAAGTATTTGCTTGTTGGTAATTGCTTACTGGAAAATATCTAAATAAGGCACGTTGTCCTGAATCGGTTGATTCATAAAAAGGCGAAAATTGTCGAGTTACCGTTTCGGGTTTAAATCGATTTCAAAATGGTTTACTGTGAAAGGGTAACTGCTACAGAGCCAATTAACTCGTCACATTTTATTTTTCAGCTGATTAATACCCTGCTGATCAATAATATTGTGATTCGCAGAGATAAAGATTAAATTGGTTGGAGCTTTTCAAATAGGATCCAGCATTTATCTAGGGACTCGAAGTCAACCCCTGCATGAAAATGACAACAACTAGCCTTGGGGTCTGCGTTCAGCTGATCAATCTATCAATCAGTTTTGATGTTCACCACTACTAGCTCTACAGTTACTCTACTATCCTCTAAAGTGACAAGAATTTTCCCCAAAGGGCCGAACTTGACCAATCGATCAGTTTTGAAGTATACTTGTACATGCACTGCAACATCTATCTGGAAGTCCTAAGCTGCTAATCTGCTTATATTTTATCATTATTTACCTCCTGAAGATTTAAAGGCTAATGTCAGGTTCTTGGATGTGTTGAGCTTAACACAATCGTGTAGATAATCTATTGATAATGTATACCTTTAACTTTTATACCATGTATATATATATATATTGAATATATAATTAGTGAGTAGAAGTAGACTTAGTACATGTTTTTATGTTATTTTTGACAAATGTATCTTGTATGATATTACTGTGTCAATAAAGGCATACATAATAATATATTAATTAACAGTAAAACACTTTCAGCTGGCTAACACTTTCTTGAGACGTTGCATCTCTTATGCAATAGAAAATGTGTTAGGTAGTTGAATTTTGTAGACCCTTTGTGTCAATTCAACCTAACTCGATGTGTTTTTTTTTCTTTGTTGTGTCGAAACATGTGGTTCACTTCTACACTAAGGGAAGTGATGGATCTATTGAATGCTACAATATTGCACAAGAAATTTGTCCTCGGTTCCTGCTGACTTCTTAAATCAGGATAAGCTTTCACATAATTACACACAATGTTACTGTGTCTTTCCTAAGCATTTGTTAGTTATAGGCTTGAACTTAAATCTCATAAAAACCCTTCATTGTGGTTGATTGATAAGCTGACCTTAATGCCCTTTCAAGGAGGCTGATAAATCACCTGTCAGTGTATCAGTTTGGGGAATGTCAGAAATGCAGAAAGGACCATTTTAGAAACGCAGAAAGTAGGATTTCAGAAATGCAAGAGAAAGACTTACCACGACAGAAAGAGGAGGCTCCCCTTTAGGAGAGCTGACATCCTTCAAGTGTTGCCCAAACAGTGCTCCGGCAAAACTAGAACTGTCATCTAAACTTTTCTGTTCTTTCGGTTTCTTGAAGAAGTCGATAATTTGTCGTCCGGGCTTTCGTCTTGACTTCTTGCTCTTTCTTGACAAAGAGTCTGCAAAAGCAAAATTATATTTTGTTCGATTTGAATGTAATTGATAAATCTATCTTTTAAACTTTATATCTGATACTATGTATCATAATAAAAACTTTAAGTCACTGATAAAGTGATAATCACAAGGTGACCTCAATGATTCAGTTAAATACAATGTTCAATTATTTTTCAAAATTGCAGTGAATAACAATTTATGTGTCAGCCTATGTCATCACCAAATTCGATCTAAGAGCAGAGACCTGGATAAAGCACCCTTTCAAGTCGACAGTTAGATCATTGATTTGTTGTGAACTTGAAATATGTCTTGTCAATAACAGTAAATTATATACTCAAAAGGTCCAATTTAGTCTCATCCTCATAAAAACCCTATAAAAACATAAAACAATTGAACGCTTCATAAGATCACATGACACCTACCTAGACATCATGCAATTAGTTCAAAACTAAACTCTAAACAGACCTATAACAAAGAATCTATAAACATAAGATATCAATCTTAGTACCATAGCCTTTAGGCGTTCTTATATGCTGCAAGTGCTGTATGTTGGGCAAAGAGCTGGACCTCCTGAGTTGGGTATTCCTAACAATCCGGTCTTCCATGGATTCAAGCTTTTGACTTTACGATTCTAATTGATGTAATAAATCCAGATTGAAGATGTTCAGTGTGACAGAGACTGTTGTTTGGTGTCGACCATAAAACATGTATATTCCATATGATCCTTGCTGGTTGAATATAATGACTTCTTATCTTATCTGAGGCTGAGTAAGGGGCCAAGTCGTTGTTAGCTCATTTCTACGTGCAAGGTAGGGGGGGGGGGATGTAGTATACTCTATCAAAGTAAATATCATAAAAGTGTATTGTATGTTTGTTATGGGTCATTTTTTTTATTGTAGCTATAATTCTGGGTTGGCCACCTCTCTCTCATATCCCATGTGGAGGAATATGTGCTTATAAGATTATTTGTACATTATACAATCTACTAAATATGAACTTGGTCTGCTCAAAGATGTTAAACCCTTGGTCTTCTCATTGTTTGTTGTCGTCATTGAGAAATGTCAAGCACATTCTCTCAGAGATGGAATGAGATAAAAGAGATCTGGAATCTGAATGAAGTTGTTTACACTTGACTGGTATAGATTTACGTCAAGACGATTTTATTGAATGTGTCATCAAGCCAATTCATTGAGGGTTTAGTTATTTGTTGACCATTTCACTTTCGTGGAATTGCACACACAAGTAGACACTCCAAATGGCCTGATGAGGCAAACGGTATTTGTCAACAATTTTCAACATCGTTTGTAAGTGGAGAGCTTGGGGGATGGGGAAAACAGGTCCCATCAGGTGAAAAGTGCCCGTCATAAACAGCATAACACGTGAGTACGCAACCATCATAATATGTGTAATATTGTATTGTCACTCAACATTCCTGTTGGTCACTTGAAATGTAATACCACATTGAACCATATTCTAAACAGTCTTTCAAGAGTTCATTTTCAAAACCGTAACTACCCTGTATATATATAGAAGTGGCTAGTCAGTCATTCAGTCAGTCAGTCAGTCAGTCAGCTAGCCCGTTGGCCAGAGTGGATCACTACCTTCCTTGCATTTCATACATAAATAACTTACAACCTACAATATATAGAATGACCTACCTGCTGAATCTGATGTTCGATGCTTATCATACTGAAGGATACCCTGAAAATGAAATAACACCAATATAATTATGAATGTCTCATTGGAGACTAAAGTGCACACGTTGAGTTTAAATAAGGTAGACCTTGTGATGAATGGGGACTAACTAACCATAACCCTGAAACCTTAGATATTGGAAAGTGATCTATAATGGGCCCTAAAAGACATGTCAATGACTTTGGAAAGGTCCATAACTCATATTTATAAGACAGTGAAAATCAGGAAGCTTCTTAAACTAATGACAGATGGGAGAGGGCCATATGATTCGGAAGGAACAGTGATAATGCCACTGAATGAAGTGTATGTGGAACTCCAAAGGGGGGGGGGGAGATGGGTTAATGCATCAAAGCTTTACCAGGGGAAAGAATTCACCTCGAGAGTGCCACAGTCCTGATCTTGAAGGTTATAATGAGAGCCATAAAGATACCCTATGTGTGTGGAACTGTGTACCAACAGTGTTTGTCTTTGTGCACAAGGATTGAACAAATGGCAATAAACATGGCCTCACGTGACACTGCCTAAATGCAATGACATTTGCACGATGACATCCCATTGTGAGAATCAGAGGCACTCGGGAGCACCCTCACGTGATAACAACAGTCCAGTTCCACTTGTGTACAAATGTCTTGGAGGCATGCATGTATTTTGACTACTTTTAAGGCTGGTCTTATACATAAATACATTTTATGGAAATAAAACCCATGAAAAACCCATGTTTTGCTAGTTGTTTTGTTTGAAAGGAAAATATAGAACCAGAGAAAAAAAGGAGCATATCAGATTAAAAAAATTAAGCATAGGCAGAGAAAACAGCATTTATCTTCCACGCACTGTAAGCCCCAGCATGTTGACCTCTAAATTACGTTGTGCACGTTTACCATGGATCAGACCAGTTCTACCCAAGTCTTTACTATTTGTTTATTTTGAATTTTAAATGTTATCAGCAGCACTAATCAGAGCTATAAATATATATGTTTACATTCCAAAGACCTAAATATGACTTTAAATAAACACAGTGGCGCCACTAGATGATCGACTAACCCATGTTATTGCCTGTGTTATTGTTGTACTTACATATATATCACTTTAAGAGCATTAATCATTACTCATTACCCATCGAAGCATACGATTACAGCAGAATCTGAAGTAGCAACAGCCACACTTTGCCTCTCGCAATACTTGGCTCGGTTTGAGTCAGTCAGCCATACAAAATAGCCCCAAGGGTAGGTTATTAGCAGAAATGGACCATGTTGACAATAAACTTCAAACCTTCATCATTTTAACCCCATTATCATACATATGACACAATGCAGGGGAGTGAGATACAGAGGTAGTAATTTTGTCATCCATCAACAATAATATAAATATAAAAGGCATGAAATATGTCAAATGTTATGTCATATGATATTATCTAGCATGCATAATGTCACCAAACTGCAATAAAGTTAGGCTAACAAATTTGCTTTCTATGATTTATTGCACAAATGGCCTCGCTTACTAACGACAACTTTGTGCTGTGTGTTTATCCAAGATAACATCACAGCCCCACAGCTATGACAACTTGGTAAGAAATTATTGTTATTAGGAAGTTTTATTTAAGCAGGTTGCAGAAATTTGCGCACTGTGACATTGGAAATAGTTGGCTATATATTCCAGTGAGCAATGCTCTTAGTTGTCATTTGTACCTAGTACGAATTGCCAAATACTATTTGTTTTTACATGAAAGAAAAGTGAAAAATCTAGTGACATCTAGTGAGATTGCAGATAAAAAACAGAAGATGAAAAGATAGGTTAGGTTTTTCACACATAAATTATACTTACAGCATATATTGAGAAAGTGTCCGGGGGCAGTGTCCCCCCTTGGGTCATAAGACCTGTCTCCTTGTCCTCATTCAAGCTGGAAAATAAAGATGACAAATAAAGAAAAAATAGAGCATGATTTTTGCTTATTGAGTAAATAAGAATAGGCTTCAAAGCACTTTCACTGAGCAATATACAAAAGTTTGACCCAAAAGATGACCTTAGATTTGTCCCCGGGCTTGGTTGAGTACCAGGTTCTTGTTAGAAATGGTAATTGGACACACGACCTTGAATCTTAGAACTTCAAGGTCAGCTTTGGCAGGTATTGATTGCGCTAAACTTCCAAAATGCACAAAGACGTAATTTGTTACAAGACATTGAATCATGGGCCAAAATTCCCCAACTGGGTGTTCATGCAGATCTTGTACCACTAGTCATTTATCATGATTAAAAAAAAAAAAGAGAGAGAATTAAGTACACGCCATGTCTGACATAACAGCGTTTTTTAAACAGTTGTATAGAGCTCATTAATTGCTTCAATTTTGATCATTACTTCGCTAATTAAGATAATGCGGATTAATGGTCCAAATTATGCTTGGCAATCATGCAATGTTTGTCAAAATTACATGGATGTTAGACGCAATTAACGAAACAATGCACATGCTACACTAGCTTTTTCGCAGACTTAAAGGACTTAAAACGCCTCTTTTCTTGTGGCTTAAGTGCCACACTAAACCAACAACCTATTTTGGCAACAGTCACTTAAGCCACCAAAGTTGCATTCTAAATGAGTGCATTTTCTCAGCCAAAATGCTTTAAATGCGCCACTTACTTTCTTGGGCTAAATGACCACAGATTTGGCGTCGATCTTCTTCGAATGGATAATTTCTGTAACAAGAAAAGGAAAGAATTGTTTAAGGGTCCATTGTCCAACTATCAATTAAGGAACAGTACTTAAATATTTTCCTTGAACTTGAGATATGATCACGCCACTGCGGATGGTACCTTAAATTTGAGGGTTTTGATGTTTTAAAGTAGAGTCTTAAAATAGGTATTGAACAATGAAGGTAAAATGTAAAATGTAGATTTTATCAGTGTACTTAAGACAAACTACTTCCGTGGCAACACTAGTTAAGGCTGCATGGAACTAGCTCGATCACAAGATTAGACGCCAACAGACAAACGGGAATTTAACAGACACTGAATAATTTACAACAAGATGGAATAGAAATTGGCAAACTTACCGATCTGTGGTGTTTGTGGTGCAGATCATCTTGGGAATATCTCATCTCAACCTGTGCATAAGCCATCCCAGAACCTATGGAGCAGTTGGAAGCATCAAAACGTCTTCATGGTCTGCAAGCAAATGCCAAAAGTAGATTGCAATCACCCAGACCAAATAGCTGCAGCTTCCATTAGCAGGAGAGGGGGGCGGGGGTGATGAATCATTGCACTGTAATTAGGTCATTCCTAGATGGTCATTAGCATCAATAAAAGGGGTGGAGCCCAGGTGAGAGCCCACCTGTGGGGGTAAAATGAACCGTCACGTGAGTTTTAAGGCTTCATGGGGGTAAACAAATGGAAAAAACAGGCAGGAATGAATTTATGTGGTTAGTTTTACAGAAATATTGTTTCCACAAATCTCGTGACTGCATTATTACCATTTCGTGAGGTCATATTTCAACACTGACACAGCACAGCTAGTCACATTCCTTGTTAAACACTCCAAAATGGACAGAATGTAAAGAGTGGCTGACATATTTGATATCCTGTATTCCACCTAGCCCAACGCATAGCAACTATTTTTTATGCTGATCTAAACCAAAACCTTAAGGTCTTAACAACGTGACTTTGTCACATCATCTCTGCGAATATAATGGACACACATTGTTCATCTTTCAGGGCAAACAGCAACGTTCCACCTTGACAAGCACTCCAGTGGGTTCTATTTTTAGAATACCAAGCGACACGAAAATTCCACAACAAGAATTGTTATCGCATACGTCATAAGAGAAACTCAGAAGTTTTTGAAACGTTTCAAAAAAGTTAAGGAAGCATGGAAACAGGTTAGGCGTAGGAAAATTCAGAGAGGTGTCCGTTTAGAGAAAAAGAAATACAGTACTTTTTCACGCTAAAGAAACAATTTGATTGATACAAAAACTTTTGTGTTGCAAATGAGAAATATTACTACATAAATGAGGCATATACAGAGCTCAACGAAATGTGGAGACCTCAAGGGAAGAGCTGGAGGCTAGCATTTAAAAGAATAAGCCCAGACAGGAACTGACAATGAGATAGCTAGACAATTACTTGATTTAATGAGACAAGAAAAAAATGTTACGACTCAGTGGTCCTTGTAATGTGAATATAATATATTGAGTAAATGTGGTGTCAACTATGAATTAAAATATCTTTTAGTATTATTCCGGGAAGCATCTATGCATTACTTCTACCATGAATTTTAAGGGTTACTGCCAGACTACAAGAGTGAATCATAATATATGAACAGAAACAGAATGACATCTTTAAAAACATTTCCTTGGATTGTGAGCAATGGTAAGCTTACTGCTTTTGATGTGTAAGTAATATCAATGTGTTCTGTCAAATCCTGTCAAACGAAGCCACTCGTGACAGATGAAAGTGATAGCAAGTCTGATCTGAACTTACAAGAGAGATTATGACACCTTTAAAATGACAGTATCTCAAAAATTAAGTGACATTAACACTGATTAAAGGTATTAGATGAAGAACATTAGCTGGTTGGCCTGAGAAGCCTCTTATAACCCCATGCAGGGCAGTGGCTGTATGTCACCTAACCCCAACCCTAGGTGACCTGAGCTGGGTATTTACCCTGGCATACAAGAGGCCAGTTAAATGAGCCATAGCTCTGAGAAAGTTGTATGTAAGGCAAACCAAAATTATGCAATGGTAACACTTGAGAGGTTTTCAGGAACTTTACCCTCTAATAAGGACAGGCACTTGCAAAGAATACGTACAATAGAATAGTACAAAGGATAGGTCATGATACTCTACCAAATAACTTAAATGTGCATTTGACTTTTGACACCTGTAACCTCATAGATTCCCATAAAAAGGTTGACACAAGACTTAGGTAAATGTAATTACATAATGCAGTATGTGTTATTAATACAAGCGCTGCACCTCAGAATAAATTATACATACATACATACATACATACAGTATGCCCAATGTATATATTTATATAGTCTTCCTATATACTTCCGACATCCGCACCACAATATATTTCCATAAAACACTAGATAATGTGATTTTTCTCACCTTCAACTAATATAGTATTGTTATCCTGCATTGTCTATCCCTTGACTTTTAGACATCTTACATTAATACCTCCAAAAATTCCTGCAGACATTAGCAATGACGTCTACTAAGTGTATCGGGCGTAATGGCCTCCTCACCTAGTGTTGAGATTTTTACTGCGATTGTTATGTTAAAACATGACACATCCCATAATAATGTTCCAGGAAGAATTATATCATATCTAGCAGATAACAAAACACTATAAATGTGTTAAAGGAAGTAGCTGGCAAGGTGTGTCAATTTTTGGACACATTCACGCATTATACATACAGATAGAATGACTTATTATACATTGGGTGGAACAGAGACACCCTTGCCTGCAGAGAGATCTGATGACAACAGGAATACAATGAACACAACATTAATGGAGATTTTATGCAGTTGACACAACTAAACCTACTACAGTTACATTGTACCACTATACTTTGTCCAAGTGTTTGTATCAGATACCTGTGTAACTGGATTTGTTACAATAATCAAATCAACTAAAACCATATGTAGTAATCAATACTTATACACAATACTGTGGGTGTTGGTACATTAAAATAACAACTTTGAGTACATACATGTAACATGCTACATGCATGTAATGTATATAACAATCAAACATTCAAGGTATGTTAAGTAGCACCAGAATTGCTGTAAAAGACGAGCATTGTTGAAGTTGACTCAGAGTGGCTCAAATCATGAGTCAAATGTTATAAAGTTGTGTATGCAAATACCCGAAGAACTTTCTCACCCCTCTATAATATTCTCAAGTTTCATGTCTCTTTCAAACAACTTTTCATGCAGCCGTGATTTACCAAAAATGACACTATACTTTACACTCGCGTAAATGTGTACACACTCCGAATATAGTGCGTTATTTATAGCATGTGGTGAACCAGTTACGTCTCATTTAATTTATAACACAGTGAAAAGTAATTGCGAAAACGTGGTGGCTTTTTCTGAAGTCAGTATAACACATTCAACAGTAAATATACTGTATAAATCGTGTGATGTGATCCAACTTGAAAAGTTAAAGAACTTAAGATACCAACCTGAGTCAAAACAGCAGTTGAAAAAGACAGGTGTAAAGGGCTGCTAGAAGAAACTTAAATGGAAAGCCAGCCAGAAAGATAATTGCGGGTCCTCCTTTAGACACAGCTACAATTTGTAAATGCTGCAGAGAAGGCAATGATACGCTTAGTGGCTGTCTCTCAGAGCAGAACAGAGATGACATGGCCGCCATACCTTTATTGCTTCATGACAGCGTCCAATACTATAGTCAACAAACTGCACGCATCACTTCCAAAGCTTTGGCCAGGTTTATAAATGCTAAGAAGTAGAGGCACAATTGTCCAGTTGAATAGTTCCAGGTACTGTGTGCTTTTCTGATGTGTAATTACAAAGTACCCGTCAATTGATGATAGTGTTATGTTATCCTATTGTCTTCAACCTCTTTTCCATTGTCTTTATCACTCAAATCCAATAATAGGGCCTGAAGTAGCTCAGAATCAACACCCCAATCGGTGTTATCACAATTTGTCAACATGATAAAATTTTATCACCCGTATTCTCCATTATTACTGTCAACATGTTTGTAGCTACCAATGTCACACTGCTCATGGCACACCACAGAGCACACACTCAAGGAATCGATCGATCAGTCAACATGATCAACGCGTGCTAACGATGGATGCATATAAACCAGTGGCAGAGCCATTAAATCATGCTATGGTCTGTGGTCTACTTAATTAAGTCTGGTCATCATGAGAACACTGCTACCTCCGCCACTCAAGAGTCTATTAAGCTACAATATCTCAGACTTTAATTGACTGTTTACATTTTAATCTTGTATTTAAATGACCCCTATAAACCAAAGGTCATTTGAACCATTGAAATTCAACCATCATACACTTATGGTAGACCAGAAGGAAGAAATGAGCCTTAAGTTTGAACTGACTCTTAAACTGCTAGAACAGAACTTAAATCCTTAAGTTGCACTCTAGTAAATTAAATTCAGAACTCGGAGAGCGTAATTAAACTTAAGTGCACCAACAAAAAACCTCTGCACATAACTAAATCAAGTTTGGAGACAAGTGCTCATTATACATTCTAACATTAACTGCGAAAAAAATTCTTTAAGTAGGCAATCTCCTTAAACCTGTTGAATATTAATGGGAAGTTGTTCTGATATGATGTCAGGATGATACTTTTTAATTCTTTACATGCACATCTTGCTCAGAGGACATTTAATGTTACAAAAGTAACATATGAATTAAGGAAGGAAGACTAAAAAAAGGTGAATAAAATGTTTCAGAATGTTTGAAGCCTCATACATACAAGGATGGTAATATGATATCTTTTCCAGGAAGTGGTCTTGAGGCATGCAATTTAAGTGGCATTAAATACAGCTTTAATCATTGCCGAAACCACTGCTCATTTTAATTGCATGATTAACATGAATGTACTGGTGTACTGTTGTGGACTAAAGTATTGATCCAGGTATTGTCCAAGGCACCAGTACATTTCAAGATTTCTTAATTATATGTGTGGCTGCCAAGTATGTCTACAGTGTTTTATTGAGATGCGAATCTTATAACACTTTCCATGTAACAATAACATTAAATGTATTGTACAACAAATGAATAAAATGATAATAATAATACACTAATTAAGTTTATTATTATTATTTACATTAAATATGTTTGATTTTAATTTAGACCTTAACATAGCTTTCAACATACCTTTAAAGTTGTCACTCCAATGTTTTAAGGTTTTGACTTCCTAAATAAAGCAGCAGCAGAGAGTGATGGTAAAGGTCATGCACACACGAACCTAGTGACTGGATTGTATACACTTCAGCTGGGTTTGTTGATGCGAAGTCAGGTAAAAGATGTTCACTAAATCCCTGAGAGTTACAAGTCCTGCTAGTCCGGATATGGTGTGTATGACTGGCCTTAGCAACTAGTGTGTGCCGGTAAAAGTCCACTGGGGGTTGAATGAATCACACTGAGCAGTCTTACATGGTGTCTGCCGATGACAAGTTTCAAGGCAAACCATTGAAGCTAGCAGACGAATGAGCTGCGCCTGTTCAGCATGGCTAGTTTCTGGGTCACAGTGGAGCTTCACTACAGCACAGTGGAGCTCAGTTTGGCTGTACTTTTAGGGATTACTGTAGCTAACTTTAGTCATGACCAGACGTCCAGTGTCTAATGTCCTCTCTTAAATTGTGCAATCTTAGTCCAGTAACATCACACGAAACACAGAGGGAATTGCAAGCTGCGTATTACGATTGTTCCATTCTCCCCATGCTATGTGAATGCACACACAACATTACATGTAAGCTTGATCCACGGAGCATGACAGGAATTTTCTGCCCATGTCAGCCCAGTGTGCAATGGGATTTATGATTAATGCCCGCTACAAAAGCGTAAAGCACACCCCTTCGCCATTTCTATAACTGCCAGGGCAAATAGTTAAGTCTAATAAAATATCACTTTCACAACCTCATGGTTAGACATACTGTCTATGTCTACATAATCTTAACAAGTGCCCCTCTAATGTAGTCTTAGTATTTCAAGAATTTACTTTGAAGGGTGATATACGCTAGAGGGAGGAAACATCCCTTTAAAGACCAGAGAGAAAAAAACGATAATTAATGACCTTCCTGAAATCAAGCTTGAATGGGCGTGGGCGCACGTGACATGAAACATTTACACGTTACATGCAAATTATAACAGTTTTTTCTTCACCTAATTCAAAATCATCAAAGTATTGCGGAGCCAGTTTAAGTTTTATTGCATTACATAATGAGTGACCGAATCATGCTGTTTGGAGCTCTGTCTGCCTTTCTCTCTCTGACAATACTGAAAGACATACAGTTATATATAAACACAGACAGGCAGAAAGAAAAAGAGAGATATACTAATATAATATGCAAACAAAACAGTCTTGCAAGTGAGCAGTGAAAAAAAAAGAGGTCAAAATAAATCATAGAAAAAGCTCTACAAATTTATATAGGACCAAAAATGATAAAGACAGGAAATTTACTGGTGGTTCAAACTTGCAGACAGCTAGAATCATATATGCCTATTTATAAATAGGATATAGTGAGGTACAACTCAAAACTCAGGATGTAGGTATTGTCTAACTACATTGCAAATTTGGTTCCAGGCCAAAGAGCCATTCTTGTACAACCTTTGCTTGTGGAATCCTGGATCAGGTGGTTTCAGCCCATGCTTTATGAGTTAGCTACCATGGTAACGGCATTCATGTATATCCTGGGTGAACCGGAAGGGCCTATTTACCAACAAACGGAACAATTGCATGAGTGTCGCCATGGTTGCAAGGCATTACTGACAGGTCACTACCACCCTAAATGTTATACACCCTGCTTGTTTACATGGTATACATGGTGAATTAATATAACTCCGGGAATTTGGAAATACCATGAACAATGCTCACATCCTAAATCCTGGCAAGCAAAAACGGATTCCTGAGATAAATGTTGGTAATAAGCACAAATTGACATGCACTTCTTGGCTAAATTTAAATTGAGTGGAATGGAATTTTAATGCTGAACGCACATAAATTTAGCCAGCTGTATTTTTGATCTCATCGGAGAGAAAATTAAGATCTTAAGTTTTCCTTTGTATACGATTGGGCAACGATTGATCAGTGATAGGCTACAAATATATAGTCGATATCTATAATCTCTTGATCACTTGAAATACAGATATAAATATATTCCTCGGAACGTATGGAATTCTAAGAATTTGTGGCATTATTTAGCCTTAAAAAAATGAGTGGTCTTTGATATATTCAGGTTGAGGAGTTTTACATGTAGAAAAAAATGAGGACATAGAGAAAAGAAGTTAGTAAAAAGAAAAGGGCAAGTAGACCACATCCCGATTTTTACAAATATGTATGTGCTCAACAGGGATGTGGCTAGCATTATTATTCTGGTTTTGCTCACCACAGGTAGGCTGCTGGCTCTTAATCATGTATACAACAGCGGCTGGGTGGCCTAATATATATAATTAAGGCAGCTCTGCTGAAGGTCCCCGGGTCCAATCCTCGGCCCAGGCAATCTTCATGAGCTACATCCAAGCTGGATGTCGATTGCTTGAGACATTAAATTGGAAGTGCTTTGTAATGGGTATCTATGCTGAGGCAAACTAAAAGACCCCATCCATGGGGTAAATAATGATCTGGACTCCCAAGAAGTTTATCATCTCTTCATTACATCTGTCTCTGGCAGTTGGTCATATTAGCTATATATAACAGACAGAGCAGCACACACACACACACACACACACACACACATATATATATATATATATATATATATATATATATGCCTATATAAGTTCAGGAAATTAATTGGGATGTAGGCAGTGGTGTGTCACACCGGCTTGGATAACATGGGGTTCCAATGATATTTTTTTTCTTTTGGTTTGCTATGCCCTTGTTTTATCATATTGAGATAACAGGCATAACACTTTTGAGACACGTACATCCTAGTATGTACAGCTAATAAATAAAATCAGTAGGACTTCATTGGTTTATTCATTCGAGTAATATCCGTAAGGGGCGCTGTAGTATTCGTATCACACAGCGCCCTCCGCGGAAGAAGCGTTTCAGCCAAATAGACGGAAGTACCGGGACGTTGTTTACGTTGAGGAAGCCGCCATGTGAGAGAGAGAGAGGTCTCGATCGCAAAATGTTTATCAGCGGGATATATCTGATTCTTATGTTCTATGTTGTCGTGCCATACATATTTCACATACTATGTCGATTGAAGAACAAGGAGCTGTCAAAATCGCGGAAAGCGCTGATTGTCATTGCGCATCCTGACGATGAGTGCATGTTTTTCGGCCCCACCATTTTAGGCCTGAGACAGAAAGGAGTGGAGGTGAAGGTTTTGTGTTTGTCCAGAGGGGATTTTTATGGTCAAGGTGAAAGAAGAGAGAAGGAGATGGTGGACAGTTGTATGGCACTTGGTATAAAACGAGAGAATGTGACTGTGATCAACGATGACTGCTTGCCCGATAACCCCAAAATTGAATGGTCCAGTGAGAAGATATCGAAATACGTGCATGCAGACATTCTTCAGTTCAGTCCAGATCTTGTGATATCGTTTGATGACCAAGGAGTCAGTGGACACTTGAACCACATCAATGTCTGCAAAGGTGTGAGGAAGTTGCAGAAAGTTCACCAGAAGAATCTGAAGGGCATTACATTTTATGAACTGGAATCAACTAATGTCATCTTAAAGTACGCAGGAGGATTGGATATCATCCGGAGTTATCTCTTCCATTCCAATGTCTTCATTTCAACAGCAAGCGTCTACATACAAACCCAGCGATCTTTCCTGTGTCACCGAAGCCAGCTCGTCTGGTTTCGATTCTTGTATTTTGCATTTTCTCGTTATGCTCTCGTGAACACTTTAATTCCAGTCCAGACTGAAGCTTGATCGAGGATTTATCTCCATTTTCACTTGATGTACATGATTTACAATTATGCATGTTGCGTAAAGAGCTTTACATTATTCCAGTATTAAAGTATTTACTAGGCTATATAAACTCTATGCACTGTAGCTCACTGTGATGTTGCTTGTTCTTAACTTTACTATATAGTGTAATCAATTGTTAATGTGATACCTCTTTGAATAAAGTATTATAATATTCTTAAGTTTCTTGTAGTGTTTAAAAGGGAGTTGCTGCTCATCTGGCAAAGCTGAGCAAGAATTACACTTTCACAGTAACCACTGCGCCTCCTGGCAGAAGAAGTGGAAACTCTTTTTCGTCACACACAATTGCGAAATTCAATTGCTTTCTGGTTTTATAAACTCCCCTAGAATAACTTTGGATTTGCCTATTTGTCTTCAAATTTGGCAGATTTACGCCCCACTTGTATTGGCGGTTTTATAGTTTGCGGTACCTAGTCTTCCATCCAATCAGTGTCTCGGAGAGGGAAAGGGGTCCCCTGGACTCCCTTTGAATTTTGCTAGAAAACCCACTCTCCAAGTCATTCATCAAAATATAAACAAACATTTCTTCCTCATATTGAATCTTTCAGTTAAATTCCTCTTCATTTGAGGATTATTTTGTCATTTTTTCCCCGTCAGAAAATGACAATTCTATGCAAAGTTTCACACTTATTTAGCTAAAAAGTCGCTATTTAAGTAAGCAAAATCAGTTATTGTTTACATTCTCATAACTCCTGTGGGACAACTCAGGCGAATTTGACCTTTAGGTAGTTAAAATATTAAACATCAACAATCCAAACCACATATAACTGATAGGTGCGAAAGTTGTTTTTAAAGGTAAAATTGCAAGACAAGTTCTGCAGAAACTCTTTACAGTGTATCTTTTGTCATTACTTCTGCTAATATTACATGACATTTAATGTAAACACTATTGTTTTAATATTATGTAAGTTATGCTTGTTTCAGCATAGTTACCACACCGTTCTTATAATTCAATTCAAATAAATGAAAAGGTGAAATTGCAGTTCCACAACAATTCATAGCAATGAACAATAACATTCTGTCCGGCCTATCAGGCCTTTGTGTTTATCTGGTACTGATTTTTTGTTGATGTAGAGTGACTTAAAGGACTGCTAATATATGTGGATAACATGTTCATAGCTTTGGATAATTACCTATGTGGTTTTTCCAATACAGTTGGCAGCAGAATTATTCAACCTACCTGGAGTTTGCATGAAAATATGACAACTATAATTTTCTGCAGGACATAAATGATACATGCAATCATCACAATTTCCATGGAGATAATTCAAAAACATTTTGCAAATTTTAAAGCTGTTTTTCCGGGACACTCAATACCACATGACCAATGCATACAAAATCTCAATACCACATGACCAATGCATCAAAATCTCAATACCACATGACCAATGCATACAAAATCTTACACATTCATACTCGAGGGTAGGATTGAGATATAGTTAATATTTTCTTCATTCAAGATTTTTAGCAGATATAGTAATATTTTCTTCATTCATCAGCAGATTTTCTCTGAATTTCCTGAAATTCATCCTGGCAAACATTTTATCCAGAAATCATGAAATTGCAGCTGGCTGATAAACAATTTTAAGGACTTCAGTAGTGCAATAACTCTTCGTGAAATTACATCAAAATTACATTTTGTTCTTAATAAATCTTTAGTTTTATACTTCAAAAATTATTTTGATTATTGCTTTGTCAATAAAAAATCAAAAGAAATAGTTTCCAAACATACACTAAACATTTTACAATCTAATCAGAAGAGGCAAAAATCGCTTTAATTTTAAACGCCAATGATATTGCAATATTTTCATCATAAATAACAATCCCCTACTCAAAAATGGCATGTGTGGGAGTGCATGTGTACAAATAAGCTGTTGCAAAAACACTAGTAAAATAAGCAAAACATGGCACATTATCACATACTCAAAAATGTTGATGATTGCTCAGTCCCCCGGTGCTACAGCTCCCCCAATGACATTGCTACGTTTTATAATATTTTGTTAGGATTTTCACATATCTTTATTGAAGGTAGACTTAGAAATGTTGGTCGTACTTACAGGTGAAACATAGATAAATTGGGGGACCCTTTGGTGATGGGGCCATCATGGGCAGCATAGCCTTATTGACCAGGGCCAACCTTTCATGGTGCGGTGCACCAGCCATCCTCAAACTGAGCCAACTCTCAGGTGAAGGGGCCTATTTCCTTATCCGGGCCAACCTTCCAGGTGAAGGTGCCAATCTTCCCTGGGCTAATTCTACCCAGTGAAGGGCCAGCCTCTTGACAAGGAACCATTCTTCCCGGTTTGGGACAAAAACGCTGGGGCCAGCTAACCTTCCAGGGTTGGGGCCATATGTCCAGCAGGTGAATGGCCTTCCAACTCCTGGCCCCGCCACTGACTGATCACCCAGTTTCTATGCATGGCCAATCACCAAAATTGTATGTAGCAAAGCAATTGTCAAAAAACCATAACCATCTATGAGATTCTGAATGCCCTCCATTAAGTACGATTTTGTCAATACAGAGAAACGTTCATGAAACTTCATCAAATATGCTATGAAGTAAATAAAAAGTGTATGATATTTAAGGCCCCTTCACACTTAGCCGGATTAGACAAAGGAGTGTCCCGGAGTATAGCTCTGGCAAACTCCGGTAATAGCTTGTAGACCTCGTGTATATTTCCAGTATTGTCCGGGGCGATCCGGGAACACCTTGGGACTCCGGGGAAAAAAATTAAACATGTTCAATTTTTCATGCCGGAGGTCCCAGAGTATTTAATCCGTGTTGATCCGTGTTGATACGTGTAGACGCCCAGTAGACTCCGCCGATCTCCGTGTTGACTCCGGCATATCTCCGGCTACTTCCGGCATATCTCCAGCTACTTCCGGTGTCAACCGGGCATGAATATTTTGCCGCCATTAACGCCGGAGAGTACAAGAAGCAACACGGTTTCACACGAATGAACACGGTGTAAAGACCGGTTATATCCTTGAAGGCACCGTGTAAAATCTGGTTCACTCCGCACTCTCACGGGACAGTTGTGTTAACTCCGTGTTGCTCCTTGTTGCCACCGTATTGCCCTCGTGTACACACCGCTTAACTTTTTTTGTTGTTGATATTTTTAGCTCTTTGAACCCGGAACCCCCCGGAGTGAAAGAAATTTTACTCCGGGACACTCCGTCGTCTAATCCAGCTAAGTGTGAAGGGGCCTTTATGTTATTGATTAAATACATATAATTGAAATCTAATTACATGTAATATAAACAATTTTTTTGCGCTAAGGTGATTTAGAATTCCCCCGACCAACATTTCCCACTTTTATCACTGCTGAGGGAAAAGACTCAAAAGTAACAATTTTTTGATAATGAATTTATTGCAAAATGTTTCTGTGACAATGCTCAGTTCCTGATTGGAAAAAAATGACTGTTTTGTGTGAGAAACTTTATGGAATGTCAAGGACTGATCTTTACAAAATGATGGTAGTTAGCAGAGCAGCACCAATACTTACTGGTACTGAAACAGGTACTGTGCAGGCAATAACAGGCTTGAAAGATAGGCTGTCACATTTCTTTGACAATAATTTTAGATATTTATGTACAAAATAACTATTTTTCCATTTCTTATAATGTAAACAATTGTAAATTTTGTTTGTATTGATATTTATTGCAATTTTGTTTGTATTTACATTTATTGCATGTAGCAATCACGGAGAGCAACAAATAACGATAACAATAACAAAAATATATCTCCTAGAACTGTGTGTCACAGTTATATGAGCTTCACCTAAACTGTAATGTTGTAATCAAACTATTTGTCACATTATATAATGGGTATCAGGTCGAAACGTCCGAAAACCGAAAAGTCCGAGTCCGAAATCTCCGATTCCCTGAACGTCCGATTCCCTAAACGTACGAAAAGTGTCCGAAACGTCCGAAATTATTTTTTCTGCTGTTTTATGTACTTTTTCGCAATAGTTTGTTAAAAATTCATTTAATTTCTTTCACGTACAAGTTCTGTCTGTAGTTTAACATGAGATTTGATAAGCAAGACATTTTTTTGTGCTTTTAATTAAAGTTAAGGCTGACCGCACCAATCGGACGTTTCGGAGGCCGGCAATGAACCTGCTGACCGGCCAGGAACTTCATTTTACTAATAAACACCTGATAAATAATTATAACATAACTACTAATAAATACATTAATAATACATAAATTGCGTTTTTAGACCAGTGTAAAATTATTTTATGATGTCATAAAGGTATTATAATACCTCATATTCGAATGAAGTTTAAAGAAAATATTGACTTTAATCAACTGGTAATGAAAAATAATCCCCATATTTTCTTAACTTCTTATTAACTTCATTCGAATATGAGGTGTTATATCGAAACGTCCGATTGGTGCGGTCAAACTCCGAAAAGAAGGGGGGGGGGGATAATGACAAAAACAAAGGTCTTCACCATAGGATTGTGAAGACAAATAATTTTTTTTTTTTAAACAGACTTTAGCAATGCTATTAAAATTTCGTGAAGAATAGATAAGTAGTATTACTAATTACACCAGGGGGCACTGTGTACGCCACTGTACAGCCGGTCGCGCCCTCTGGAATGCGATAGACAGTCGGTTGCAGTGATTCAACATGACTTGAAAAATAAAAAAATAAACACGACAATCAGTTTGAGGTAATTATTCATTAAATAGTGGGTACTTTAACTCATATCATTAGCATTAATTCCATCTCTGGTGGTAAACGTATGGATATAAGTAACTCTGTCAGGTATTTAAATTGGGTTACATATCCCAGTGATAGCAATATCAATATTCTTTCTTCCAGTTGTAACTTTGAAGTCTGGCGAAACAATTTTCAAGATCTATCAGATCTATCAAAGACCTATAGTGAATGCATCAAGCCAGTATACAAGAACAGAAGTTTGTTTCTTTAGCATCACTCATGTAAAATAACAGTTACTGTTTCCTGTAGTCGCACATTACATTTTTATATTGGTTAATTAAAACAAGGTTACCTGGGTGCCTGCTTGTGAGGGATTGCAATCATTATATCACAGTGCCACTTATTGATGATGGTTTTAGACCAAAATCAGTAGAACATGATGCCAAGATTATTATTTGAAACAACGAGTATCATAATAAATGTTGTGTCAATTAAAATAATATGTATACTGGGTGGTATTCAGTTTCTAGTGGGGTAAAGGCAAGGGGGCAATCTTTCTACTACAGCTGTACTCTGTTTAACATTACAACACTAAATTGTGGGGTTAAATAGGGGAGTTTCAGGTTGGTACGCAGATGATATAATATTGTTCTTATTGCTGATAATGAAACTGACCTTCAAATTATGCTTAACCGGTATACTTCATGGACAAAGAAATGCAAACTAGCTGTTAATACTGAGAAGACCAAAATTATGTATATCAGTAAATAATATATAGCTTGGGGCTGTAAGCTACTTTCTTGGGGTACTCAGATTTGCTCCCACTGCCGGTCTAGAAGGTGATATCGGGGTGCCATTAGAAATAAATTGAATTTGTTAAAATATTGGAATGGATTACTAGCTCTCTCTAACAAAACAAATATTTCTATAGGATTATGAACGAATCAATAGGAAGTGGTCTAGTGATATATTTGATATTTTTGGAATCATTCCGGTCAAAATCAGTTGGTGATATTTCTGAATGTTAAGCGATTCTAATTGACACAAGAGTGAAAGGATGAAGCCACTTCAAACTAAAATTGCGAACATATGCTAAATTTAAAACGGAATTCAAAAGAGAAAACTATTTATTTTTTCATATATATGGAAATTGATGAGGGAGTTGAGGGGTTGAATTTATAGTGAGTGATAAGGAGATTAAGAGAAGGGCTCCTATTGGCCCAGGCGAAGTCAGCTGTGCGCGGAAGCGGAAGTAGCATTATTATTAATTAACTAAATTTAATAATTAAATTACATTTTTTCATAGATATGAAAGATCACAATACTATATAGAGAACCTTCCGTGAAAATCCACTGAAAGAACCATGGGGTTAATGCGTAACGTGGTGTGAACTCCCAAGCCTCATCATGCATTGTTGCAGCTGGACTCTTTGATGGATCCTCTTTCCATGGAGGTACTCTCTCTCTCTCTCTCTCTCTCTAAAGCTTAAACCATGGAGACCAGAGTACTCTTGTCTCGATCCATACCTCCATGTTTAAATGCCGACGAATAACCAAGTGGAGAAAAAAAGGCAAAATGCAGCTCAGATGTTGCCCATTTTCTCCATATAATGAATGAACGAATATATCGTATGACATTTTTGAAATTATTCTTTTGAAGTAATTGTAACCGCATACCATGATAGTTCTGTGTTTAATTAAGCGTGTAAACACGGGACTGTGAGTGTACCACGGTAACAACCACACATGCTCACAGTAATTATGAACGCAGTTTGTCTTCATAACAATCGAGAAAATTCTTTCTCAGAGTGAAGTATTGTGAGTTTCCTTAGTAAAACCCGGTTCTTATTGTGATAATGATGTTGAACCCCTTTTAAATATCCCATTTTGAGTTATATCACTGCAAATGTTCTTCCCCGATAAACTAATGACCATTTGCCGGTCATTGATGTTAACAATTCAGGCATGGATAAACAATGGGTTATTCCTCAGAGAGATGAAGTTGTGATATGATCACGATGCTATCAACGATGATTCTGTGGATGTGTTGAATTGGTCATTGAAGCTGATGAGGTCTGATAGCATTTAGCGCAGCTGCAGGAGTCAGCTGCAGGACCCATGCAGTGTTTGGCGCGAGTGCTGCGGAAGATGCTCATGATGCAGGCGAGTAGACCTAGCGAGTTGGGAGGCAGGGCAGGCGTACTGCTGGTCAGTCGGATTTGCGCAGCAGTCAGCCCCTGATGCGGCTCTCAGCATCACCAACCAGCCTCTCTGGAGCCCAGTGCAAGTTGCGGAGGGTAAGCACTCGAACTGCCTGGACAGGTCTCGCCATCAGGAAAAGGACGTTGTTAAAGTATAGGCTTCGTAAAGCGGGTGCAGAAGTGGAAAGCCTCCCTTGTGCAATCAACTGGAACCTGCAACTGCAGGACTGAAGGGGCAGTGACAACCCAGTCACTGACACAGTTGAGTGGCCCCGCGCCTGCACTCTACAGTGAGTACGGCGGCTTCATTTTTTAGACTGTGGGGGCAGCTCAGCTCAGACTGGGCTCCCACCATCCTTTGCAAGGACAGCAGATGGAAAGCATGCGCTTCTCGGACCTCAACGGCTCAGTGGAGACGACTTTTGGGCCCAACAAACGAGGATGCTTCGTGACAATATCCTCGGCCTTCATCCTCGTCCTGCTAGCCATCTCCATTGCCGTGGGAGTGGGCATACTCGTCCATTTTGCTGGACCTGACAAAACTGTGCACTGCCAGTGCTCCTATCCACAAGACAATGGACCCGCAGTGACCTCGGGCCAAGTTGCCCCGACTTTACACCCCGATCTAATATGGGAGCAGTGCATCAATCTATCCACAGCTCGCAATGAATGTAAGTATGCCAACTAGATGTATTAGCCCAGTTTTTTTGGGGGCTGAATATAGGTTCGCTTGTAATCATTTCTATTATGGCTTTTTGCAGATGTGTGTACAAATAGTCCCACAAACTACACTTTCCTTTATCATAGCACATGTCCAACACAATCCATGAACTGCACATGTTGTAGCATTCTGATCAATACAGACGATGTGGCCCCAGGCCATTCTTAATCTTAATTTTGCTCAACATCAGATTGCAACTGCAAGCGCAACAGGTCCCATGGATTGCATTAATGCGTAGTTTTAAATTGCACAGGAGAAAACATGTTCACCTTCAGGGATTAATCAATTGTCTGTTTTAATCCTTCATGACAACATGGGGAATTCAGCCAATGTTTTGGGTCAAATATCTGGGCTCTCCCATTTATAATGTATATTTAAACGTTCCGTGGCAGACAAAATACCCCCATTCAAGACAAGAACAACCCTTTTGCACCTCTTGGAGGGCAAATCCAGCCTTTAATTTGAACCATTGTCTTTTGACAGACGTTAATCAGATGCTTGTCATGAATTTTGATTGCATTAAAATCTGAGAGAAGAACAATTTATCCTTGAAGCTGGCCTTTGTTTCCAGCAGCTTGGTTTCCGGCTGTTTCACAACCTACTGAGCTGTAATTCACTGGGTTCAAGATTTGAAGTCTTTTTCTAATGATACATTTGCCAATTATACAATCCCGATGCTGCATAATAAGCCAGGAAGCAGTCCCAATTTGTAAATCTGCCAAGCAATTATCACCCACCAATGACGTCAGAAACTCCTTATTTTTGGTCAACAGATGCAGTGCTGTTGGCAGTTTTAGTAAATAAGAGAGTGGTTCCTGCTGCCTTGGAAGTGTAACAATCATCTGGGTTTCCAATATAAACATTAGCAAAACGAAGGAAATCTCAAACATAGTGTTGATGGAACCTCACTTTAAGCATCTTCTATCTCTCGTTTATTGTTGCCAGATAACTTCCTTGGATTTTGGAGAACTGATTCTAGTTCTTTGGTAAGTAAAGCTTGCACCGAAGAAAAATTTCTTGTTGCCAAGCGACGCTCTTAAAACCAGGTGCACCAAACAAAAAAAAAAGTGATTAATTTGACGACATTCTAATCGCAGTAGTCGGCCAGATGCGTTACATGGCATTGATGATATTTAAGGTGCATGTCCGCATTTTGGTATCATTGATAGATATTGAATTGAGTTTTTATTTTCATGTGTTGTTGGATGGTTTTGGGTTGAGGGTTGCATGAAGTATTGTATGAAGTTTTCCATCAAAAGGAATTTATTGAGACTTCTTTTAATTTTGACTAAAATCTGGTTTGTTACCATCCGGGTTTTTCATTTCGAAATTAATATGAACTTTCCCAATTTAAGATACATAAATCGACCTCTTGAAACAGTCTATGTCATATGTCATAACAGATCGTTCCAAAGCTTATATTGGTCCTGCTTGGAGCCGCCACAGTATATGGACAATGGTTTATGCAAGGCATTAATCTCTGAAGATATCAGTGATGCATTTTTGGTTGTCGTCAACTGATCGGGCCTTATATGTAAGGAAATTGGTCAATTGGATTACTGGGGTAATTCGGGGCTCATGGGTGTCCATTGGGGACAGGGTAATGCATACGACGCCCTGGAGCCTCAGATGGGCTCCCACATTGTGATCTGGCCAGCCAGCATTGGTGCCACATTGGCATTGGCTCTTAGTTACTCATTAACTTTTGATAGCAGGGCACCCCACTATAACATCCCACTGATGGAGAGGTCTGTCCTCCCCAGCCGCCTATATGGCAGCCCAGAACAGCGCTTAATGGCACACGCTAGATTTGCATCGTAACGTTGTGTTTTTGTTGGGAGCAAGGCTCGTTTGGCAAAGTGCAGCCAACAGCAAATACAAACACCCAGGTTTTCCCGAGGCTCCGTACTTCCTATTAACAGCCCACTCCGTCTGTCTGATTAAACTGCCATCCCTCCTCCCAGCCCCTCCCAATGTTTAAAAGCAGGCTTACTCTAAATGGTCTCCTCCCCTCTCAAAACACTACACCCTAAATGTCTGCATTCATGGTAAGAATACCTAGATCTATCAGGCGCCCTATTTATCCCCTCCTTCCAGCCACCAGATAGTGAAGGTCATCTAAATCCACAACCATTCAGGCAACAGGTGGCCCAAAGATGGTCAATGCCAGGCATTATAAGCTGTTATGCAGCTGTAGGGCCTTGCCATCGTCAAGTGCCAGAAATCAGTCCTTCATGGATGGTCTTGCCACACTCAAGGCTTGATTAGACAAGAACAATATGCCTGTTAGTGCCTAACATTATTATATTATGTCATTTGGTACTACACAATTGTGATAATTGTGTAAAGCGTAGAAATAATCATTGACATGTGATATAGTCATTGACAAAGTCACCGGGATGCTTGTATCCTCAGATTATCAAGCAAACGAAATTGACATAATATTGTAATATTTCGCAAACTTCTTGATATTTACTTTGAGAATCAGCCATCTGTCTTATTTCATATTCACCACGAGGCAGTTGGTTGTCTGCTTGCACAGATCTGGCCATTTTCAGACAATAAAATTTCCATGTCATTAAACCGTTCTGGAACACAAGTCTACAGGCTCACCCTGCCAGATGGACTTTAAGAACCAAAACCACACGACAAAGGTAATGGACATTTGGCATGTTTTGGGGAACATGCATTGCTCTGAGGAGTCCTGGTAGTCCAACTGCATCCAAGCAAGTGCTGGTTGCTTCACAGAGATATGTCTCAATTCTTTGCTGCCCAGGAGATGAGATGGTATGTAAACAAAGTATGAAATGTGTACATAGAAGCTCCTGTTGCTTTTGTCAATCTTGTGTGTTTTTCCCACAACAGGGACATTCAAGGCATTTTTTTAGAAATTAAGATTTAGGACAGTGCAAATAAAATTCCAGGTAAAATGGATTTGAAACGTTAATTCGTGAGACAGTTTTTGGCGACCTCTTTTCGCGATGTTTTTATTTATAATTTTTTTTTTATCACAGTGATTGAATCAGTTCTTTATTGATTGATTTGTAAAGTATTTATTTATCTTTTTATTTCTTGGGGGCTGTAGATAAAACATTCTTCTTTTTTTTTTGATGCAGAGAAACTATATATAGATGTAGGGGAGAGGGGGTCACAGTGAGACACAGGGAACAGTGAGACAAACCCCTATAGTTTCAACAAAATGAAACCTTATTATGAAGGTTATAACACTGCCCTTGAGTGATTTATCCCAACTCTACATAACTACCAGAATGTTCCAAGAATTAAAAGCACGAGGTGTTTGAAGTTTCACTTTTTGGGTTTTACACCAGGTAAAGTAATTTTTTATGAACGTGAGTTTTCAATCTTATTCTCTAGTATTTGGAGATAATGAAATCATCTTACAGTATACCTTGGATAGTGGTCTTTGATTCCAGATATTAATAAACAGTGCTGTGTAGCCATATGGACTTCAGAAGGTCACAAGTTCATAATAAAACCAGCACTGGGAAGAGTGAGACAAAGCGCGAGTGGGGCAGGGTAAGAAGGTGGATGATCAGTATGTTTCTGTCACTCTGTAAGATGGAATAGTACCTAGTGTCAATGCCGGGCCAGGATAATGATCCCAGCTATGGGGTATATGCATAACATTGCGAGGACTTTGATAAGGCTTACCATTTCATTATTACATCTTCCTCTGACTGCTGGTAAAATAACCTGCTAAGCTTCAGAACAGTAGCAATGGACAATAAAAGGATCCTGCTACCAAAAATAAGGTAGTTGTTGCAAGCCCGCCATCTCTGCGTAGCTATGTTGGGCACTCAAGAGCTGAGCGGAAAAGGCGGACTTGCTTCAGGAAGATGAGACTATAGAAGAAGCATAAACTGTTATATGAAATATCTATATTTGCCAGTTGGGTTCACATATATACACACCATCCAAATTCTTCTTGACATTGCAGTAAACTGATATCAATGTAAATTATGCTGAATTCTTGGTCACCCATGCAGATGCTCTTTTGTATAAAGCCAATAAATAGGCAATCATTGGGCTATTATGACGTTTGCAAACAATGTAAAACTTTACCTTTCTTGTCCTGAAATTGACCTTGCAAATCACTCAAACAAGGTAAACTGTCATGTGTTTAAACTGGGTTTGGCTGCACTTCATTGCATTGAGCAGTATGATGCCAGGAAAAAAAGAGCAAAAAAACATTAGGATGTTGGGAATCCCAGGAAGGGAGTTAGATTCTTTGACTGTGCATCCCCTTGATGTCTGACTTGACTGTGCACATTTGTGGATTGTACTTGATGCGTCATATATGCAAATGGACATGGGCAACATCTAAGTTGACATTGCTCACTGTGCTAAGGGACGTGATGTGAAAGACAATCCTTCATTTGGCAACTAAAAGGATTTACCATCAAACAAGACTGTATAGTCTTCCTTAGCAAAGTAGCAACCACTTCATGCCTAGTATTGACTGCTAGGGTATTTTGGTCCATCTTTATGCACAAACAGTACATCAGACGGTAATAAATACATGAAAAATGTTAACCCTTCTACTCAGGAATTAGTGAACACATTATATTCTATTCTATTCTATTCTATTCTATTCTATTCTATTCAGGCATTCATGTTCCAGAATGTCCAATTTTGAGTGATGCAGATGTCAAGCATGTATGAGGCAGACGTAATGACTACATTGTATGAAGAAGTCAGGTCACGAAAAGCCACTATATCAGCAGGGACTATAGTCTTTCAACAGCAACGAACATGCAGTACAAAGACATTACATATTTGTCCATAAAACTTTCTCAATCATAATTGTGCTTCAGACTTTTAAAAGCAAGTAGTCTCAAAGTTCAAGCGACCTGGTGGAGAAGTTCCCATGCCTTACACCTTCTATATAATTTTCTTTCAGCCCCCACAGAACCTGAGCAGACCCCTGCCTGGGCTGCGTAAAATACTTCATTCCAAGATAAGAAGATATTTTAAGGGGCAATACCTCAGTTGATATATACTGTGTTTCTTAAAAAATGAACGCTTTCAAATAAACATTAGGAAGTAGAATAATATAAGCAAGCTTGGCTTTGTGTTTACAGATTTACCTAGAAAGAAATGTTCTGTAAATCTTCTGGAATAATATTCTTCAGTATGTTGAAATTATAAAGTACCCACAGGAAAAACTCTTGTAAGCTCTCAATTGCAATGTGCTAACAAGGTAAATGGGCATAAGTGAAAGCCATTTGTTTAGCTTATTTCTCCACAGACACCAGTGAATGCCATTGCCTTAGCGTGCTGCCAATTATTGTGAAATACAAGACTTTGGCATGGCTGACCAGACCGTGGGGAGATCGTGATGGAAATCGGGAAGTTATGGGATACTTCTTACTCAGTTTACACACAGCTGGGCAAACACGACTTGATGCCGTCTGCTTTCTGGTTCCAAATGCTCTTGTACATGTATTTCTGAAGAGTGGGTAGAGCTATAGTGCTGTGGAGCATAGGACCGATGGCTCATTATATGGCATCATGTAAGTGCATCTGAGTGTACTCTTCTCACCCATTGACAGCAGCATCAGCAGCAGCATCAGCAGCATCAGCAGCATCAGCATCAGCAGCAGAGATGCAGCAGGGGTGTAAGTGATGGCTGGTGAGCAACAAAGGCTGATGGAGGATCTGCAGGGAATCAGATCACATGCAGCTGACAGTCGGGATCCGGATGAGCTGCAGTAACTCTCTTGCAGACCACCTGCATCTTCTCATGCTGTGCCTGCGTCAGTCATGTGCCCCATCACACTGCTGCTTCCTCATCACTAAGTGGGGATGCTGCAGCCCCCCTCAGCAGCCGAGCCTGACACCAGCATCACTTAGCACCAACGTGCTGCTCAGAACCACACTAATGTTTCTCTTTTCTGAAGTCAAGCTTTGAAAATGCACTTCTCATTCCCTCTGAAATGTACTCCATTTTGCTTGTAACCACAGGAGAGTGGAGGTGAAGAGAGGACAGGACTAGAACGTAGTGTTGCTGATAATTAATGTTGCTGGCACTTGATATTGCTCTCACTTATTGATGTATTTCTATTTCCATATGATGTGACCATAGAGCCAAGATAATGACCACAGGTATAGTAGGCATAAAACATGCAGCAGAACTTTATTTAAAGACTGCCTCATTAAAGTAGTTTTTAAAGACTTGGAAACTAAACTCCAGAAGATGTCA
The DNA here is from genome assembly GCA_932294295.1 of Alitta virens. NCBI lineage: Eukaryota > Metazoa > Annelida > Polychaeta > Phyllodocida > Nereididae > Alitta > Alitta virens. Next base: position 51,418,899 of record OW028573.1, read on the forward strand.
TGTAAATTCAGGACTTTCATTGGTTAAAAGGCATTCACTCAGCCAACAGGACATCTGGATGCACATGATGTCATCTGGAGTTTTGTTTCCAAATCTATGAAAACTGCTGTGACACTATATAACCTCTTAACTTAGTTCACCAAATATGGGCCTAATGTGACATGGTCAACAGTTGGGATGGTATTTTTCTCGGAATTCCAGTCTCATGTGATGGGCCACGCGATAGGTTAATGAACTCCAAAATATTTTCTCATTTTGATCGACGCAAAATGTCAATTCCAAAAGTCTTTGATGCTGTCTATGAGGCCTGTTAAAAGCAGATCCGATGTCTATTGTTAACAATAAATCGATGGAATTGACAGGCTTAGCATTACATAGCATGACAGACATAATATAGCATGTGACTCAGTGACTGTGTACATTGTCCGACCATAGCTAGATTGACATCATTACTGGGCTTTGTTAAGTACGCTTCACATTTTGACCTACATATGCACACACCCTCCCAAGCTCCCCTTGATATTTTTGACACATTGACTGTAGGACAGTGGCCTGTCCTCAATAGTCTGTCAAAAAAACATTTATCAAAGTTCGTGTGAGATGAATTAGCTCAAAAAAACAGTATCTTAATGAACTGTCCTCCCATGAAATATATGTTTTGTATGATAACTCATTTGTTTCCATAAATTGACTATATATGCAAGATATAGCTATCGAGTTGATTCCCATTGTATTCCAGCATGCAGACAACAGGAATGGTGATATGTCCACCATCCCATCACAATGCATGTTGACAAGACCTACTTTCTTGAAGCCATTATTCACCAAATGACCACTGTCACCAGCCTACCTATATGTATAGCCTATAGGTTATATGATATACCCCATGCAATATCAGCACAACTTAAATTCAAGAGATGAAATGTATAAAATCAAAAGAATGCAATCTTATAGTTTATTTCCTGATGCGAGATCATTCTTGTAACCTTGGACAATTAATCCGTATAGTTTTTATGTTAAATAAAAAATCTGATATATAACGTTGAAAGAAAAGTACCAAGGTATCCTAGCCTTTGGATGTGTAAAATATGTTGAAAATTACTGACAATGAAATCCATCATGGGTTACACTTTATTGACAAAAATATACAAACACGCCATATCGTTTCATCAATCAATAGAATTATTCACTCCCTCCCCACCTTGAACCGGATTACAAACTGGTTTCAAGGCTATTTTGGAGTTTTTCTGCTACATTTAGTATCTGTGTTAATTTTCTATTTTTTTCCTCAAGAAATTTGACCTCGTAAATAGCCATCATATAAAGCTGAACATTCATTTTTCGCATAAACATTATGACATACATCTGTGTGGCCCTATTGGTACTTACGGCTTTCTTCCATCGCCTAATGTTGTCCTAAAATTTTTTAGTAGTAGGTTGTAATTTCCCTTTATATGCTTCACAGTGTCGGAATCCACTATACACTAACACAAATTGTAACACAACTATAGTTTAATCCATAGATAAAGGTCTTGTTTTTCGCTTATATTTAACATAAAAAGCACAAAATGGACCGACATTTTACTTAAAAGTCAAACCCTAACTTTCAAGCCAATAAAGATACCTCTGTGTACCAATTAACTGGAAGTTTCCTATATTTCCAATGATAAATTTTTGCCACGTCATTATGGCCATTTGTTAAAGAAATCACATGACGTTTATTTATTATTTGTTAAAGAAATTACATTATGGCCATTTGTTACAGAAATTACAATTCAGAGTATGTATAGCATTTAGCTATTTTCTTTCCCAGAAGTTCGATGCGATAGTAGCATTCCTGTCAATTTGTATTGCTTCATGCCATTTGTGGAAAAATAAGAGCAAAGAATAAGTGAACATTTATTTTGAATCCTACTATATATTGCATGGAGTGCTGGAACTGAATTACAAAAGTAAGCTACCAAATTCACAGTAATACAGCTAGTCTCATGCATACACATGTAGTTTAGAAACATATGGTGACTGACTAATTTCATTACTTAAGCTTGTCCAACTTCTCTGCTGCTGGCTTTGGGTTGAAATTGATATGGAGTCCACATAGTTATATACTTGGACCGGGTGAGGCAAAACTGTAATGTGTTTTGGTGAACATAACATTTAAAGCAATGTCACTCTACCTTGCTCTGCGAAAGCCTGATCTATACCAGTCAAATATTTGCCTTGTATATATTTGGGCCACCATCTTCTAATGTGACTCCAGCTTTTGGAAATCGGGTTTATGGCAACAAACCAAACAAACACGACTTTCCATGTAAGATGTTGAACCTTTTGCCTATAAGTAGCAGAACAAACAAATTATACGACGTATGAATTACAAGTGCATGCATATACAAGTACATATTTTACTTAGTTAAGGTGAGACATAAATTATGTGTACATGCACAGCCATGGAAAAATGTATTTAAAATGCATGGAAATGTATTTACTGTGGCATTATATATCTGGGTTACCTTTCCAAATATAATGAATGGATTTTCTGAGATAACCAAGCTCTCCTTATCACACTGTGAAATATGATGAGACACAATAAAACCTAAAATGGTCAAAATTTCGATTTGGTATTTATATTCTAGTACTTTATGTAAGAAATATCTTCATTCTTCATATTGTTTCAAAGCTAATGGTTCAAAGTTTATTCAGTTTACATAAACAACAGACAAGAATTGTTCTCTTTCTTTCTTTCTTCTTTTTTCTTTCTTTCTTTCTTTTTTTCTTTCTTTATTACTGCTTCGTTATAAGTTGGCAAATGAGTACTGTATACTTGTAAACAGGGGCGTCGATTTCTCCTGACGGGTGGGAGGATGCCCCAGATAGCATCTGACATCGTTTTGATGTCGGCCCTATGTGGGCGACATCGGACCAACATCGGGCCAACATTGGACCGATGTAGCATGTTATCAGGGGCAGGCCTGCTCTGTCGCACTGTGACTTCCCCTCGCTCATACTTGTCAAGAGGTAAAGTAACTTGTACTGATATGAAGCTTAAAACAAAGCACAAATGTTCCAAAAATATGTGTGTACAAAAAAAGGTTATTTTCATCTGTGAATTTCAGGGGGGATGATTGCATTGTTCATCCCCCACTTTCCAAAAGGTGGAGTGTATATATCCCACACCCCCCCCCCCTCCCCTTGTATCGACGCCCCTGCTTGTAAAGTTATGTAAATCCAAGAAAAGTAGCACAGGTTTCATACTGTGTCCAGGAAAAAGATATTGCGTAACGAGCAACAGTCCTATAGTTACATCTTAAAAAGAGGATAAAATGTGAAAATATTTCATACCACTTTTTCTATATTTCATAAATCAAATTCCAACCCAAATGGCTTCAAGGGCGTGTTAACACTTTTTTTAAAGGAAACTATTTCTCTTTGTCCCTGGTACTCATTTCTGTCAAGTCACATAAAGCATATTTCACCCAGCAGGAAATGCACTAATAGGTTATCACATTAGGGCATTCCCTATATTTTCAGTGTACAGGTCACGTTCCAATGCTTGGAGAGAAACTATATGGTATCATCTGGTTTTGTCCATTACTAAATTGTGTGTCCATCTTTGAAAATCGACGTCACCTAGAATTATTTCTGTATACATGTATAAGGCACAGTCTCACAGTATGTTTGGATCTAAATAGCAAACTTCAGGTGCTGCGGAGGACCACCTTGGATGCTGCAGTGCATGTGCTACGCACCTGCGCCCAAGCACCAATTAAGATCTTTTATTCCATTTTTACTGTGGTACAAGAAATATCCTGCTTCCGTGAAGGTATCCTGTATGGTTTCAACTAAACAGTTGCATATACACTTATCTTTTATGTTTAAAAATCACAGCAAATTGTAAAAGAATGCTATCGGAAGTAAGCAAATAGAAGGATGACCCACGAATATTTCCAGGTGACAAGAACGTGCCCGGGGGTCATTTAGATCATAAATTGCGCAGGTCCATGTACTACCATTATTGTGCAGGGTGTTTTGTGTCATTGTGTAGATTAAAAACCATTGTCAGTCTTTCACACTATACACTGACAAACATATTATGCAAACTAGTACACCATACTTTCAAACATAACTTGATACAATTTGTTGGCATTTCAGGTATCCACAGTCCACCATGTGCGGCGGCTATTCCAACATCCACCATTGCACCAACTGTAAAGACGACCATTAAGGACGTCCGACTTCCGCCTCACTTGCGCCCTCTACATTATAACTTGGAATTAGCCCCAGACATTTATGGCCCTGAGCCCACAAAATTCCTTTTCAATGGATCAGTTGACCTTTATTTTTTCTGTGAAAACAGGACGAACGTTGTTATTTTGCACTATAATATGCTTGTCATTCATAATGCTTCCATCGAACTCCGAGACCAAGACTCTTCGCAAGAGGCGCCATCTTGGACCCACTGGGAAAAAGACTCGCTGCGACAGTTTTTTAAACTCTATCTTGAATCAGAGCTCACTGAGGGCCACACTTACATCCTTCGACTAAACTTCACAGGACCTTTACAGGATGACCTCATCGGTCTCTACAGGAGCTCCTACAAGGAAAACAACGCTACCAGGTCAGTACCTTCATTGTCAATTTTTTTTTTTATATCACCAAATGCTTATTTCTAGGATTGTTGTGGTCTGCATTAAAAAACCCTGGGCTTGATCCACTGAAAATAATTATTTTCAATGCTTCAAGCCTTTTTATAGTGAGTAAAAATGTTATTGTACCTGTGAGCCTGCATTTTCAACGGAAGTCCACAAAGCCCAAGTTGTCTACAACAAATTCCCCCTTAGTATAATTACTTCGTTCTCCTAGCTTGTTGGCCCACGTAAAGAACGTTCGATGTAGCTGCCCAGACGATGAAGAACTACCCGAAGCTAGAACAAGTCAAAGCTAGCCATATCTTGCCGGATTACCCAATAGTCAGCTCAGAGTCAAACAAAACCCCATATTAGCAAAATAACTATTTCGGCTACACATGCAATCAAAATACCAGTCATGAGGTGGTGATAGGATTGAACGTATTTTAATATATTACGCAGTAAACTACAGGAATCCGAAGTTCGTAAATATCTAGCTAGATATCTGTGACTTTTATTCATTTTGAGAAAATCGTGGCAACCATTGTGTATGACGCGGACTACCTGATGAGAGCAGTGACCTGAGCGAAGACGTCTCGTGGTCGTCATGGTGTGGTCGTTGTGGCAACGTCGTCGTGGCAACGTGCCTGTTGTATGCTACCATTTTTGATACGACTACTCGAGAGTATTCACAGTTATATAGGCATTGTCCATCAGGGGCTGCCTGTGAATTGCAGAGCCATTCCTTGCAAATGAAAGATGCCGCTCATATATGTGGTCTTCGTGATGCAACTTGTCTCCCGCAGCTGTTGCTTGTATGCCAACACAAGAATGCATTAACAGCAGAAGACGCACGAATGCATATAGTTCTGCTGCACACGAACAGGACAACATAAATTCATAGAGGCAAAACTAGGGTTTATATCCCGCAAAATTACATTTACACTGCATTCCCTAAAAGCCAAACAGGGGCAGCATGAGGCTGACTATAGTTCAGCCATAGATGGTTCAGCCAACGGATAGTAATCTGGCCTGTCATTTTGAGCCAGGTTCCACTACCTTGACATCAACCACAACATTGTCACAGTATGACAGGGCCATTTTGTGAAAGAGCTGCTGCTCAAAATGTTTATACCCTGTATAAATATGTTTTTATATATAAATAAATAAATGACAATATTACCATTAAATATTACCAAAATCAACAATTAAAATCGAACCCAATACCGCTTAATCTTTACCATAATCTTTACCATCCAGTTACCCAATTTGTTGCCAGACATGGTATCAATCTAGAACATTCAAGTTTGGAAGAACGTTTATCAAACATCCAAATCAACCTCTGCCGAGTTGCTCTTTTTTACTTGGACACATTTCACGCAGAAAACTAGGTTGAGTGGAGAACACGACCAGCAAATTAAATTGGGAGGATTTAACCCAATTTAAAAAGAACATGTAAAAGTACCAGAACGAATGCTATCTACATTTCAAGGAATTCCATCGAATTATATTTTTTTTATCTGAAGTGGATTGCCCACAGGACTAGTGGCATTTGAATTTCAATCAAATTGTGGAACAGAAAACGTAATTATACGAAGAAATGCACACTAAATGAGGCATCAAATGGCTATGCCAAACTGCTGTGTACGGAGGAACAAGATACCTTCTGGCCAGCTCCCTGTTTTAACCCTCTAAGGCTCCTGTCTAATTTTTAAAGTCTTTATGTTATCAGTTTCATTGTACTGTGCAACAAATCAAAAATTGATGACAAACATACATTTGATTAACCCAAGCATTAAACTGCTAATAACTGTTTAGAAATGTTAAATTGTGACAAATGTAGGCTTTTAACATTCTACATCACTCAACTGCTGTAAATTTGTCATTATCTGAATCAAGAATGTATATTTGATCAACCTATGGGTCAGCAAGTGCACCTGGTTGCTAGCTAATAATTTTTTAAAGTGCTTTGTCAAGAACCAACATTATCCTCCCATCATGGGAGGGTTAAGATAACCCTGATATCTTGATTCCATTACATTTAACACATACTGTAATTCTAGGCGAGTACTGCAACTACTGGCATTCAGTTTTAATTTATTTCGATACTTAAATGACAATGCATTATTATATAAATAGTTCTTCTTTCATACAAATTGTACAAATCGGATTTTAAAATAAGGAGAATGGAGTTTCTTTAAATAGTTGAAATGTGTGCAAAATAAGAAGTGCAAACAGCATGTATATACTGCTGATGATCAAGTGATGCAACTATTCAATGTGCCTGAACTGGAGGCCCCTTTAAGGGACGGAGGCTCGATTGAAAACGGAGTCATCTGTCTCGCTACACACAATAAATATACAGCTATGTAAATAGTAGTTATTAGCACGAACTCCAAAAATGTGCAATGTCACAATTTACCAATCAAACTTCAGATGCACTCGTGCATGTTATTGTAACAACACACTCCCAGCTGGTGCAAAACCACGAGCCATTACATGCCCTAATGGATTTATTGTCCAAGCAAAAACAGGATAAACTGGCTTTGTTTTCCAACCTTGTCAAATTTATCACGCAATTTCATGTTTTCAAAAGAATAGGGTCTCTCATTTTGATGCCATTTTGGCTGAGGCTTTGAATTCAATCATCAAGTTTGAGTGAGCACAAAATATAATCGTGAATATTCTTTAGAAGGAGGGTGACACCAATGAGGCTTTTTAAATATATTTAATTTTATTGACAGTATTATGGCAAACATAAGTACATTCAAATTCAACAGAAAATTTAGCAACAACATGAATACACTGTGCATTAAAAAATTTCATTAAAAGAAAAAGAAAAAACTAGACTTAGCAATGATTCCATCCACCAAGTGAAAGTTATTAACATAGATGATTGTACTATATCATATTGTTTTACATACACATTTTATACATGTAAGTAGACGTAAGTAGATATAGAGGGTGCGGCCTAAAAACTTTCGGGATAGCTCTAGGTTACTCAAATGCTTATGAAGTCTTTTTAAAATTTGTCACATTTAGTAAGGGTTATAAGCAATTGGTCATTGTGATATTTTTGATCTTATAATGTCAGACAATATCAGTATCTGAATTAGTGAGAGGGTTCATGCTGCAGGCCTTGTTCTGAGTGACACACATCACATAAGTCAAAATTCTGTCTGCTTGCATGGTGTCTCTAGTTGCAGAAAGTTTACAAATTAGAGATTTCCTAGTTACTACAACTCTGAAGCCACAGAAAATATAATATTTGCACAGAATCCTCCTTCAATGTTTTTTTATATGGTATTAGATGATAAGAAAGTTGGTTCCAGTTTTGATTCAGCCAGGTCATAAATTGAATCAAATAAATATAATGGCATTCCAGAAGGACTATTTGAATCTACAACTAATCTGGAAATAATCACATGATTTTCAGGAGGATTGGCCAGTTAATTAGATAGAAAAGACAGACAATTGACCAGAATCAAAGGTGTCAATGCTCTACCTTCTTATTAAAATGAACATATTTGCCCTATTGTCAAGAAAGGCATCTGTAACACATCTGTATGATCAGTGACATAATCTAATGCTTGTATTGCAAAAGCCGAGGTGAAAATCACCCCAAGGTGTGATAAATGTGCATGTGCTATATTTAGATCCATATTATCTTTAATTCTTGAGGAAACAAGAAAATTTATTAATATATAAAGATAATTTTAGGACTATTATTACTTTTGTGTGTATGATTGCAGCTGCATGCGATCACTGTCAATTGAGGCAATAACAAAAGAGGTAACAGTAGCTGCTGGTGCAAGTTATTATGCCGAACCCTGTATCACACACAAGCTCTTCAACAAGCATCACATCACATACAGCAGTAACATAGGTATATGCATTATACAATACAGGTTTATGTACTAACACATTTTACAGTTTATATACAGTTTTTTTGAAAGATTTGTTCCGAAATGTTATTAAGGTCACTTTTGTAATGATTTGAAGATTCAGTATTGAACCGTGCAACCCTAGGAGATGGATGATTGCAAGCTTAGACATCAGTGTTTAAAGAAATCTATAAAGAACTTTTAGCAGCTCAGGCTCCATAGAAGTCATTTTCCCTGTAAATTGTCCTGTGTTATGTAATGTGTCAAAGTTATCAATATATTTCCTGGCTATTTTATTTAAGTTCCGTCCAAATAATGAAATGCTTGAACATATCAAAAGACATTGTATTTATTCCTTTGCAGGAACTTTGGATTTTCATGTCTACCGGTTTCGATATGATGACTGTGTGAGCTGGTTCTGAATCTAGCAATCTTATTATATGCCTTCCTATTAAGGTTTATTAGTAGATAGGGTTCTAAAACCTACAGTCACTTTTAAAAAGTTTATAGGTCCTTAGCTTTAGTTGCTGTATGGTGATATACATTTCTGCAATGATGCCTTGTTGTTTGTGTATAGATTGACTTTGCCATTTTGCAGATAATGTCAACATTTTTAAGACTATTTTGATCTAGGGTTATACCACAAATATTCAATATATGACTCACTTTGCCTAACCAACTACTGGCCTCCCTGGAAAAAACAAGCATATTATGACAATCTTGTCACAATATTGTAGATCACATTGTCGCATTATGAATGTATGGACCCTAGAAAACTGTGCAGCAACATTTCTGATAATATTACCAAAAACTTAACGAAAATATTTTTAGAATATTCAGATTATAATTTTGGGTAATCAATCCTTCAAAAAGAATTGTGAGAATATTTTCACAGCATTGACAAGTTTAACTAAGATTTTGAGAGTATTCCAGATCATATTGTCACAATATTAAAGTGTCCACAGTACATGTTTCCCCGAAACAGAAGATACTTATGACATTAATATTATTTTAATGAACAAATATTGTGACTACTTTGCAGAACATATTGTCACAAGGTTGAATTGTGGACCCTAAATGCTTTAAAGCAATATTTTCTAAAAATAGTCAGAAAAAAGATTTTCACAATGGTTTATATCATGATTCAGGTTTAATATATAAAATATAACAGCTACATGTCTGGAATAAGGAGAGAAAATATCTATTTTCAAATAAACATTCGATCAGTATCTGGAAGTTATCGTGTCTTGTTTACAGTCAGGCTCATGATTAGGTCCACTTCTACATCAGTATACACCTATGTTTTGCAGGGTAATATATCCTAGCAACTGCCTGGTATCACCTTGTAGAGTAAAAATTGCTCCCTGACCTTGTGTTGCACACTGTCCCAGATATTTAAAGCTGTCCATTTCTTCGAGTTTTTCTGCGATGCCATTTTCACTAAAAACTATAAAAAGAATTGATACTGTTTTGTAGGCATTTCACGCAGTACTATATCATCAGCATACAATATATGCACTTTAAAAATTAGATTAAAATAGTGTTTATAAACCAAGCAACCTCTGTCACTTAGAACGATTTCACGCTTAAACTTCAAGCTTAAACTGACCAGAATCTTGCCCAAGCTGCACTACTGGTATCGAACAATTATTTTGCATCTGATATAGTACAGCTGGTTAAAAATGTTTGTCTCAGCTACTCTTATGATGCTTAATTCCGAATCTGGTGATTATGTAGTAGCTTGGTGTTTAACTCTGGCTCTGTTTATTAAGAGAGTAAACTATCCAACAAATAGGTAATACAGGTTTTACTGTCAAGCCATATCCCATCATCACATCTGCTTATCATGGTCAGTCATTTCTAATAGAGCAATATCTCAGAGGTAAAATTGGCCTAGCTCAGTTTCAGCGCACTGAGCTTCCAACCACTGGGTCCCTGGTTCAATTCCCGGTCGAGTCTAAGTTGGATGGCAGATATGTAAACAATTTACTTCCACTACGTATTGTCAATCTTTTTGAAATTCCAGATCATAATTATGCCACAAGAAATAGAAATAGGCTTCAAGTACCTCACCATACCGTTCAAATCTATAATAGATGTTTCTTGGCCAGGGCACCCCATTTATGGTTAAACTTACCTCAGAATATTAAGAATAAGGATAAAATTAAAACTTTTGTTCAGAATTACTATAGATTTAAATGGTCTCAACTCAATGTGTGACAATTTGTCTGTAATTATAAGAAAAATCAAATCATATTCATTATTATATTGCTGTAATATGTACATATCACTATATAATTTATATTTTATTACATTTCCAATATTGTGTCTTTTTGCAATTAAGCATTTATATGTATGTTATAAGTTATATTTTTGACTAACTTGCTGTGGCAGTTTGTGGCACTGTAGGCACCAAGAGGGGCCAACGATGCTATTGCTGCTGTGGCATATTGTGATATTTTTCCTTATATGCTTTGTACTTTTTCTTTTTCTTCTTTACGCGAGCATTGTTTTGTTACATTTATTGTTGACTGCATGTAAGTTAGGGGTGTACCTTCCTTGGAAATGGTAGTTGGACTACTCAGGTGCACTCCTGTTCAACACGTTGTCTTTTTTTATTTATACTTGTTTTTGGTATCACATTATGTATGTACTTGTGTTGAATAAATATTTCAAATTCAAAAAAAAAAATTCATCTCATTGTCATGGTCCCTGATGGCCCTAATTAGACCCATCAGGTGCAGAAATTCAGGATGTAAAACCCTATTCCACATCCACCACGACATGCTAGAATGGCGCCTGAACAACTAGCCAAAAAGTCTTCTAGTTAAACAAGCTCGTACTAATGTCTGAAATATTAGCAATAAGCTAATGAGTTTTCTTTTTGTCCAAGATCAGTTAGCCAGTACTAACTTCGACCTCGGTCAGAGATTTATTTTCAGGGCGAAATCCAGCCAACGTGACATGTGATCTGAGCTTGGATGAACTAGAGAAGGATTGGTCACTATAGTTCAAAATTACCAAATAATGATGCTGTAAAACGAGTGAAGCTTTAAAATCCCCCTCACTGATTCCACTATGAAACAAAGGCAAGGGGTCCAAAATATGTATTCTTATAAGCCTACATGCATGTATTTCCTGTACACACTAGTTCATCCAAGATCTGAGCAACCAGTATTGGCACAAAAGTCAAAATTGTCTTGCCGTCAAACTGAGTAACTAAGGAAATGGCATCAGATAAGCGATCGCTGCTCAGTTTAGGCTTTATCAGTGGATTTATTCATGGCGATTTTGTGGCGATAGGCAATTTCCTGAGAAATTTACTCTGACGAAAAACACTGAAACTATCACTTTGTCTTTGCTCACAAAAGATGGCCTTGGCTCGGATGGTTAATCTCGATATTGTTGCATCAGCATGGAATCGGATATGGTTTACCACAGGGTCCGTCAGCGTCTCCCATAACTAAGAGCACGGGGCTGCCATGGCTGGCATAGGATGCTGTCGGCAACATTTACAAGAGAGCTCTTCTAAACACGGCATCAATTACAGCAGCCAATTGAGAAGACAGAGTTGCATTTCCATTTCTCGATTGCCATTTTCACTTCGATTAAAAGCTGCGTGAGAGTTTTGCCATCGAGGGCCATGAGTGCCTGAACAATCTCCCTCCACAGTGAGACAATTGGCCTTTTCCAAAGCTGCTGTCTCAGCACCGCCTTCTATTTGTTTGTACTTTCCCTTTCTGCGAAGTTTTATTGTTTTGCTTGTTTTCTACGCGGTCAAATCAGCAAACAACCACAAATTTGATGTCACTGACCACAGACACATGTTATTTAACTTACTGAATAGAGAATGACATATGATCCTTTCTAGATGTTCAAAGAAGCTTTAAACTCCATTAGATATTTTTTAATCCCAATCACAAGATAATATTGTTGGTGGCTAGCTTTATAACATCAATATTGAGTTTAAAAATTCGTCTCAAGTTGGAATAGATTCGTTATTTTGCTTGAGCTTAACATAATGATGACAAAGACTAATACATGGGACTGTCTGAGACGGACAATCATTGACCAATGCTTTCTGAGGAACCAAATTGCATTGCAGCTAATAGCCAATTGGCTCTTTCCATCACGTGTATTTGATAGCGAAACGGAAGGGATGATTGGAGGTAGGGATGATGCCAAAAAATAAAGGTTGAATCAAAGATTGATTGATATTGATTGATTGATTGATTGATTGATTGATTGGTACAGGTCTAACTCCACAATGGGATATTTCGTTAATCGAAGGTCACTTACCTAAAAAAGGACCATTACGATTTCATTAGAAAATCATCAAATCAACACTGCACAGTATGTATTATAATGTTCATGTCATAACTGCTCCACTTTCAGATGGATTGCCACAACGCAGTTCCAGCCAACCGACGCCCGAAAGGCCTTCCCATGTTTTGATGAACCTGCTCTGAAAGCCACGTTCAACATCACCCTGTTGCGCAAGAGGCACATGAGGGCTTTGTCCAACATGCCCATCATCCACACAGAGCAAAGGTATGATTATTATATGTACATGTGTGCAATACAATGGTACACAGTGCACATGTGTGCGCATTAAATTTTAATATGAACTGTGTTATTGGTTGGTCAACTGAATGTTTCAAACAAAGAGTAAAGAAAAAAGACAGAAAGAAAGAAAGAAAAAGAAGTTGTAGAAAAAATGCATGCTCATCAATCAAAAATAGTACAATTAGTTTCATAAAATATGGTCGATTCTAGACAGCTGTAGCAACCTATTTCTGGCTGTAGCTATAACTGACTAAATGACTAAAGACAGCTGCTTCTGTCTACTCCTAGCTTATAGTCGACTTAAGGGTCTATCTCACATAGCCAAGTGACAATGCAGAGTGATGCCGAGTGCCCCAATAATCAGGCAGTAATACTCAGCTTTGCAGGCCAACCACTCTGGAAAAGCTCGGCAATACTTGGCAATACTCGTAGACCGATCGTGACCACTCTTGGTTGGTAGAATAAGGACCCACAAATTTTAAACATGTTAAACATTTTCTAGGAGTGTCGCTGAGCAACTTTGCTTTGGAATCGCTCTGGATTTACATGGGTTAACTCACCGTGCACTCGCCGTGAACTCATTGAGTACACTTGGTCACTCGGCGAGTACTCTTGGTCACTCAGTGAGTACTCTTGGTCATATGGAGTGCTGTGTAGACGTGATTTCCTCGCCGAGCAGTCAGCGTGTAAAGAAGAGTTATTGGCTTGAGACTCGGGACAATAGAGGAGTGCTTGCTCGGGGAGTTGTCAACGAGCAGTCGGTGAATAGTCGGCGAGTTTTTGGCGTGTTCCCTCTCCTTCCGTCCTGTTCACTCTTTGTCACACGGCAACAACACTGGGTCCACACTTGAATAAATCGGCAAGTTTGGCGAGCTTGGCGAGTAATCGGCGAGTTGTTGCTGACTTGCTTTTTCTCACTGGCACTAGGCATCAAATGACCAAGAGTGAAGCCGATTCATTGCTTGACAGCAATTGTCATTACTCAGCATCGTCACTCGGCTATGTGAGATAGTAGCTTCTAGGGCTACTTGTGCCACGAATGAAAATTTTTATTACTCTTGCTCATCCTTGAGCCATACGTAATTCACTCGCCGGGCGTTTCAAGGATACTCTTGCTAATATGTAGAACACACTTTGTAGCGCTAAATCATCCGTGACCATACGTGGAGAGGGCAAAACCTGTTTTAAACTTTGGCGGACGTTCTACGAGTGAATTGTTTATATTAATTACGTAACTCGCGCGGGATTCACTCGGCGAGCATTCTACGTATGTTTTACATACAGTTTACGTGCCATACATAGCCATATGTCCATACTTAGCCACTGTCCATCTGTATGTACTCGCCATCCACTCGCGTCCCCTCGTAGAACGCTCATAAAAAGCTCAGCAGACATCCGTCGCCAGTCGTCTTCCGCGCCAATCCTTGCCCATCCTTGAACCACTCACACGGATGATGTATGAGCGATCTACGAGTGCCTCACGTATGGAAATTCGGTGAGCGTTTGATGGATTTTCGGTGAGCTTTTGACGGATGTCCGGCGAGTGTCTGACGGACGTCCCTGAGCAATCTACGACTGCCCCACGTACGCTTATGGAAAGAATGTATACGTGATCAACAGAGCCACGAGAGAGCACATATAGCCCCTTTTTTTTACATACGTGGTCACTCGTAGGTCTTATACGTGACAGTGTGAACACCAACCACCACTGAAAAGCTATAAACCTTTGTAAATGTAAGACATTTATCTCATTTATCATATATATGAATGTACAATAGACATGCATCTTTTCAGTGAAAAATGAAAAATATGGGTAACTCTCAACTTATCACCAAATGGTGCTGCATGTACTTTTAGTTCTGGCTTAGAATGGCCATACTAACTGCATATATATAATTATCGCCGCTGTGTTAATTGTTTTCTAATCAGTTTTACTGCAATAGCTCTCAACAGCTTTATTTGTTGAATAAAGGCTTATTATAGTGTCAGCACGTCGCGGAGTTGTGATAAACGCTGATTGCTTTTCACAAGTGGAAGTGCAAACTGTTTCCACTCAAGTAAGAATTAGTGCTACTGACAAGTGCTTTCATATAATTAGAGTGATTAAGAACATCTTTTTGGGACACATTCAGAACTGGGGTCCATGGGGATATTCTTGTGACCAGTCCTCAATATTACCAGGGTCCTTCATCATACCTGAGTGGCCCCTGGATCTGTCTGTCGACCGATCATCCCTTCATTGTTTGAAGGGCCAATTGGGCACTAGCATATTTAGCGTAATGAGGACAATGAAAGCCTCCTCATGACGTCACCTTGACATATATGACGTTCAGGACGTGTCCTATTACGCTGTGTGCCACTTATCCCTGCCCTGGGTTGTCATAAAGATGTTCTACTCGTCTCTTGCAGACCAGATGGCTGGCTGGCTGACCACTTCAACAAGACGGTGGAGATGTCCACTTACCTGCTGGCCATGATAGTGTGTGATTACGAATACAGAGAAGCTTACACTGCAAATGGAGTCAGAGTATGTTCAATGCAACATCTTATACTAAAGTGCTAATCACAACAATATAATAGAGCAATTGGCTACTCATTTCTCATTTAACTACTTTACTTAGCCGAAAATAAACTGATCTTACAAAGCTTTTACTAATTGCAGTTCAGAGTATGGGCCACCCGTTCCTCCATCAACCAAGTCAATTATGCTTTGGATATCGGAGTCCGGATTTTGGAATATTTTGAGACGTACTTCAGTTTACCCTTCCCACTTCCTAAACAAGGTGAGCATGCTTTTTTTGACATCTTTAGACTTTTTTTTTTATAGCTGGGCTGATTGTTAAAAACAAAAGGTAGCCAAAAATGTAACTATTTTATTGTATATGCGTTTCCATGACGACTGATTCAAGTCTGAGTTTGTTATCTTTAAGAGGAATATTTCCAGAGGCACTTGAATTTATTTGTTAATGCCATCATTTATATAATATATGCTGCATCATGTAATCAGCTTGCCCTGTAATGTAAATTCAAGTGCTCGTGAATATTTCCATTTTTTCTATCACATCGCATGCATTACCCATCATCCCTGATTAGTCTGGTGTGTTTGTTGCACAACTATTCATTACTTTTAATTGGTTTGAATTGCTTGAATAATTGCTGAATAAACACCCCATAGGTACTAATGGTATGCATAACAAGTGATTGATTGTTTCGGGTGTCAGTTTGACAATGTGGTCAGGTTGATGGAGTGTTAAAAATTTCAGAATCACCACTTTTATCCTGTCTTTTTTTAATTGTGATCGACTATTCATGATACCTCCGAGTACCCACGATCCCAACTGGTTTTGAGCGATTTGCCCTTGGTTTCAGGGTTTGCCACAGATTTTAAGGTTCACTGACCATTATAACACATAAATAAAATGGAGGTAATTTTCTGTCATTATTCTTTTAAAACAGTCGTGACCAGAATGTTGTGATACTGCATAGCCTACACACTGCACAGAGCATTAATGACTTCTAGTTTGGGAAGTGACATGTTCCTCATGCCAATTCCCATGTAATTGTTAAATTAGCCATGCAATTAACATAATTTGATTAGATGGATATAAGTGGATTGCCAATCACAATGTCAGAGTATATTACGAATATGTGAAGCATCTCTGTTATCTGGTGTGATTCGAGTCTCGAATTAAATAAGGGGAAAAAGAAACAAGTCTATAATACCAATACTGCATTAGTGCATATGGGTACATTTCTAATGTTTTACACATACATACCAGTGCACTAAATCGATAAAAATCCACGCTGAGATACATTTTTCAAGGCCATTTGTGCTGTCAGCATGTAAGCTGTATGTATGTACACATGAGTTTTCATATTGTTTTGAATCAGGCGCCATCCACACAATTCAATTAGGTCTACCACCAACTAGTCTTTGATGAGGGAGGCATTGAGGTAATACAGGGATCCGCGCTACCAGCTACACTTTCCTAGAACTGAAATAAAGACGCAGTCAACAATGATTCTGCTGCTAGATTTTGGATTCAGCTCCATCCAACTCACACTAACTGAACATTCCTGTCACTCATACTGTTACTTCCTAAATTCACTTCTCTACTCATCTTTTCTCCCCAGACATGATCGCCATCCCTGACTTCGCAGCTGGAGCCATGGAGAACTGGGGATTGATCACTTACCGAGAGACTGCCCTGCTGTACGACCCCCAGGTTTCCTCCACGACCAACAAACAACGCGTGGCTGTCGTGGTCTCCCATGAACTGGCCCACCAGGTGAGGACGCGTGATGCAAGACATCGGGCCGGCTGTAGTTACTATAGGGGTGTTACACAAGGTCATATTACAGCTTACAAGTTGGGTTTACACCACAGATGTAGTGACCAAAACAACCACTGTCATTGACTATGTAATAAAAACTGATTCCAGTGGTCTGCTCTCCACCCAATTCACCTAGGACTATCTAGCAAATTAGACAGACCAAAATAAATATTATTCCAACTATTGATGTAAATCCATTAGGATGTGCCCTTCAATGCGTGACCTTTGCTGCCCTTTAAAATTCTGTGAGTAATATGCAACAACGGTATAGTGAATGTTGGCAGAGAAGGTCAGTTTATAGTTCAAGTTCTTGCAACGTAATAATCATTAATGTACATCTGTCATTATAAGAGATCAGTGACCTTCAACTCTTGCACCTCTTGCAGTGGTTCGGCAACCTGGTGACCCCGGCCTGGTGGGACGACCTTTGGCTGAACGAGGGCTTCGCTAGCTACGTCGAGTACATTGGTGTAAATCATGTCCACCCTGCCTGGAAAATGGTTTGTTTGCTTATCATTAGGGCGTGGTAGTCATTAGGGGGCCAGAAGTCGGGTAGATTTGTCAAGATCTTGTAGACAGATCTTGAAAACAGGCAAATGGTGTGCCTTTCCAATCATGACATTTGTTGGGACTAAAGACAACAACCTTCCTGCAAACGGATAAATATATCAAATTAGAGGTACTTTCATATTACTTAGGTAATTTTAGGGCGTAGTCCTGTCAGTACGTACTGAATTTGTGCAGCTGGCTTTGTACATTACCCAATGACTTTTATAACGTGTTCAGTTTTGAGATGAAGGTACTTCGTAATATTCACATTTCTTTTCTCTAAGAGATGGTTACTGAAGATAAAGTTATTACACCATCTTAAAATTTGAAAGTCCTTCTCGAAGATCTACTTAACCTTCGACTTCCTCTTGTTAATACACCTGTTGTAATTCTTGCACCGGCCGACAGATGGAGCAGTTCGTGACGGAAGACCTTCAAGACGTTCTCATGACGGATGGCTTGGGCACGTCGCATCCTATTTACGTTCCTGTGTACCATCCTGACGAAATCAACGAAATATTCGACAAGATTTCTTATTCCAAAGGAGCGTCTGTCATTCGAATGATGAACGATTTCCTGGGAGAGAATACTTTCCGGAAGGGGCTGTCTGTAAGTGCCCTCTTGTGATTATTGCCTAGTCTATATTTAGTTCAAACAGGAATAAAAGAAATGACTTTCAACAGCCTTGCCAAAAAATCAACAACACTATTTCCGGTCTCAGCTACAAATCGACACAATTTGCCAATAAGCTACCGGTGTCGTTGACATACATACATGTTTTATGTGAAGGATATATGTTTATTGAAGAAGAAAAAGTAGTCATTAATAACATAGGTATAAAGTATCTTAAAAAGCTGTTGGTATTGAATCACATTAATTACGACTGTGGTAGTTTCCTATACATTACACACCTGTATTTGTTTACTTTTTAGAAATATCTGGCTCGTCACAAGTATGGCAATGCTCACCACCTAGACTTATGGAAAGCATTGGAGGAGGTGAGTCTAAATGGAATTGGGAGAATTAGTTTGTCACTTGCCCATGGTTCAATACTTTCTTTTCATGTTCAATAATTCTTCTGTTGCAGCAAGCCAAAGAAGATGGCCATTTTGACCTGGACATTCAGGCCGTGATGGACACCTGGGTCCTGCAGATGGGATATCCAGTGGTCACCATGACACGTGACTACAATAGAAGAGACACTGTTGACGTCACACAGCAGCACTTCCTGTTGGATCCTCAACAACAGCCGGACGGAAAGTTCCCTACTCCATTCAAGTAAGTTTCAGGGATTCTGAAGTAAAGTATACAGGTGTCCCACAAGGGTCGGTTTTGGGCCCAATATCCCTGTTCGTTGCTGCTTAATAAATGTAGCCATACGAAGGAACAGATGGGCACCTACAGAGACAGACGAATAGACAGAGGTCCAGCAACGTAAAGCAAAGACTCAGGCACACATAGAATGGAGAGAATTGAAGAGATATACCTGGGCTGTACTATTCCGATGCTTAATAATAATATATCCTCCATTGGATGTATTATATACACAATTACAACACATGAGTAGCTATAAAGAACATTTGGCCAATGTATTCAGAAGTTTCCCTAGGGATGATATAAATTTATCATATATGAGGTAAGGGTGGTCTCTACATCGAAGAGCTGGCTCGTGATCACACATACAGAATATACTTGTGACTATGAATATTTCATTTGTGTTTCAGCTACAAGTGGATGATTCCTTTGACTTACACAACCAGTGCTGTCCCAGAATGGGACACTCCAGTCAGAACTTGGATGAAAATGGGAGACTGTGAGTAAATTAATGATTCTGGATTAACGCAAAATGAGTACTCGTACACCCTCCTCATGCGGGCGGAGGCCTAGCTCAGAGGTAGCACTCTGGGCTTCCAACCGCTGGGTCCCGGGTTCGATTCCCGGTCAAGCCTAAGTTGGATGGCTGTTTCATCCTTCGTCTCATTGCCATGGTCTCTGCCTGTCCTAATTAGCCCAATTGGTGCAGAAATACAGGACATAAAGCCCTAATCACCCACCCACCCACCCTCCTCATGCAGACGATCTGTAACCATGGAGTCACTAGATCTGTTTGTATAGTGACTCCATGCTGTAACTAAATTTAATTGAATTCTTGGAAACGCAGACTACACTATTCTCTCTGCCATGCTCCATTCTCCAAATTCAATGTCACACAGCTAAGACAATTAACCCCTGTAGCTTGTGGTTGTGGTAAACTACTTGTCATATGGAGACATGTCCATGTTTGTCACACCGAATAAGGACCAAATTGAAAAGTAAACTAGTAACAGTAAACAACTGGACCAAACCAAACAAAGCATGGAACCTAATCTATTGCGAGGTTCAGGTTGTGTTATTCTTTGCAACAGTGTCCATCTCGGGTGTACCAAAGGATGCCACCTGGATAGTGGGCAACGTCCACCAAAATGGCTACTACAGGGTGAACTACGACCTCCAGAACTGGCAAGCTCTCATCGACCAACTTAAATCTGACCACAAGGTAGTTTCTGTCAAAAACCGGGCACAGATCATCGACGATTCTTTCAACCTTGGAAGGTAAGTGGTGTGGTGTTTTTATAAACAGAGGTGTGTAGGTATGACTGCTTCATGAGGCAAGTTACATGATTGTGGGCTGGATTTAGGAAATAAAAAATAAAACAAATATTCCGAGCTGGCTGCTTTTTCCATGGAATTTAGTAATGAGCCAACTTGCTCGTATATTGTCTCTCATTAGGATAAAGGACTAAATAGCCGACTATTGAGAGTGAAATAAGCACTTCCTACCACTGGAAAAAAGAAACTTATAAAAAGAAAGCTATATAACAGGAATTAGTTGTTTCGCCTAATAACTTAAGTACACCGAACAAATACATTTATAGGCATACATCATTGTCTTGTTATGTGATATTGCCCGTAACGATTACTTCATCAAAATATTTACACAGGCTGGCCCATTTACTGAATTAATCCATTCAGACCCAGATTGCCATGAATGTCAGGGGTAAAGCTTTGTTAATTGCCTTCGGCTGCAAGTGATTACTCCAGATGGATCACGCACATCTGCCAGTGTTTCTGAAGCCTTACTCGTTTCATTTGATTCAAAGCACTAACAGTAGTTCGAGTTCACTAAACTCTTTCTGTTCTGCTTTAAATCGTCCAATCCGTATCTCGTGTTAATTGATACCATGGTGTTCCATGCCCTACAACCCATTTGTCACATTTTAGCATTTCCAATTTTTTTGTACATGATCCTTCGCCTCTATTCCCACTAAGCACGCTTCAATCTGGGTTAACGAGGGGTGATTATGGAATTACATAACTCTGACGTCACAAGGTAACGCAAATATGAGAGATTTGCTGTTTACCATGTGTTTCTGATCATGTGTGATTTAACATGGTAGATGTGGATCTTGGGCAGCTGGGCTATTCAACAGGGTGGCATCCTACACAGGGCAAATAAGAGGGCAGTAAAGCCAGGGGCTAATGCCAGAGTCCTAAGGTCACTCCACCCTCTTAAGTAGTTAAGTTGTTTGTACTTGTACTATGTATGCAGGTGTTTCAGCTGATTTTAAAGGGTCATGTTAGTGCAGAACAAACTTCCACGAGTCTGATCATAGGAGCCAAAGTCACTGCTTTTTTAGAGGTCACTTAAAATAATACAATTGAAAAGTTGGAATAACCAATTATAACACCTCATCCTTAGACATGTTGCAGTTGCTACGATGCAATGACATCTATTTCATCCTCATCTTTTTCTTTTCAATTAAACTTAATGAAAATTAACTATCCCATAACAAGTGATCAGACAGCCAGTATTATGAGTAAAGCAAACGATTACTGTACCACGATTGATACACATATGAAGACATCATTTACAAGACAGATTTTGTTATTTCCTGAGATGTTGCTCATCATAAGTTTTAATCTTTCAGGTCAGGCATCGTCAGCCAACTGCTGGGTTTGCAAGCTATCGAGTATCTGAGCAGCGAGGAGGAGTACCTGCCTTGGGAAGCTGCTTTCAGCAACCTTGCTTATGTGGACGACATGCTGGAGAAGTCCTCTGCTTACGGCATGCTGCAGGTCTGGCAATCTTACAGCAGATTTCATAGTACATCATGTGAATCTAGGACTCAAGTTTGCTGAAGGACTGCCTAAGCCAATGGAAGTTCTGGATTCACATGACGTCCTATTGACTTTTGTTTCCACCCAAGTCTTGATGAATTCAGCCGTAATGACTGTAAATAATGTAGTGATGTCTCGTGACCTCATTATGAGAGGCACTATACTTTCAAGAAATTAAGAAATCATTCTTGATGGCCTTAGTTCAAGTTAGTTGGAAGTGCAATAAATTGTGCATGTTGCTTTTCCATTTATGTCAAAATTTTTCATATATTTAGTCACTTAAGTATGATAGGTTATCACGAATCCATATTCATAGACAGAAACGGCGACAGTCTGTCTTAAAACTGGCCAGCAATGTTTAGAACATGTTACCCATGCAGATTGCATCCAAGGAATAGCCAGAGCTAGCCAGCTAATCGTTCATTACACATTCCAAGGATGGGGTTGCACCAGAGCCCATGTAAATGATGCCGGTGGCCCTACCATTCCGCACACTGATGGTGTTCATTTCTTATTTAACAGAGTTACTTGTTGGAACTTGTTCTCCCAACTTACAATCGGCTAGGATGGAATGATGATGAGAATCTTCCACATTTACAAAAGTAAGTGAACTGCCTTAGATGCTAAAGATGATGACGCTCTTATTACATGTATCTCATAGGTTTCCCGGAGGTTAGAACATTTGAGTGGGGAGCATGAGGTTTTTGGGATGGGACAACTTCTTGCCTCTTGCAACTTCCTCTTTGAACTGTTTTGAGAGGGGAAGGGGGATTGGGCAGGGGTGTCTTTCCCAAAAGAGTCTCCAGAGAGCCCTGGTCACTTGGAATGTAATGAATGATATGTCTCTTCACCCAGGTACATCCAGATCATTGCCGTGAGCACTGCTTGCAAATACGGCCACAAACCATGCCTGGATACTGCATCTAACATGTACAAAAGATGGATGGAGGAATCTAACCACAATTTGTAAGACATTTTAATAATTCTTACCAACCTAATATCTCACATAAAGGCCCCCAATAAGTGCATCTGTATACACACGAGCTTGGCTTGGTTAATGATCCATTAGTGCCACAGGCCCCTTCCAGCAGGAGCTGACATGTCTTGACACATATTTACATACAGTGTCTAGATATATGCCTTATACTTGGAAGCGGTCTGTGGTCAGGCCCATGATTTGATAATGGAGTCTATCTCCTATTTTCAGAATCAAGGTTACATCAAAAGCATTCTTATACATGTGCTAATGATGGAAATCACCCCGGGTCCTTCTTTGTCTTTTCAGTATCAGCCCTGACCTTAAGACCTTGGTCTACTGCACTGGTATAGCTAATGGAGGCCAGAAGGAGTGGGACTTCGCCTATACTAAATACAGGGAGGCCACGGTGGCGTCTGAGAAGGACAAGCTCTTGTATGCTTTGTCGTGTACCAAACAACCTTGGCTGCTAAGCAGGTAGGTGGAATCTCCAAAGCCATGTTTAACAACAGCTTTATTGTGAGTAAAGGATGAATTTGATTGGTATTAATCAAATGGCCAAGGTTATGATTTCTGTGTGTTATTCTTGAAGGTAAAAATGTGTTAGTTAATCAGTCAGGCTGTAAGCAGTCTACACTGTGTGGCAAAACTATTTTCTCTTGCCGCTCAAGGATTTAGAGTCCTAAATTTAGAAACGTTTCATTACCTCTTTTGTTCTGTTCTGCAATAACATTTGTTTACACCCATCTGTTAACAGGTACCTTAAAGAGATGCTGGAAGGAGAACAGATACGCAAGCAGGATGCTGTCTACACTGCGGTCTACATTGCCAGAAATCCAATCGGGCGATACCTGGCTTGGGACTTCGTTCGAGCGAACTGGGCATACATTAGGAGTTCGTAAGTAGCTTGGTAATCAAAAAGAACAAGTAAAACAAAGTAGGCAATCGAGTTTAATATGACTTTCTGTAATTTCCATCAGATTTGCTGGAGGATTCTTTGCCATATCTCGCTTGGTGTCTGGGATCACGACAGGTTTCAACACGGATTTTGAAATGGAACAGGTAAAGCTTCAATAAATCTGCTACACGACTATTCAGAGGTCATTTTATTTCAAAGACTGTTAATTAAATTAAAGAAAAACATCAGACGGAGGAAGCCATTGCATGGTTAGCCCATAAGACTTGACCCACACCTTTTTCTTTTGGATTTAAAACATAGATATAATATAATACCTATATTTTCACAGCTGAAGGAATTCGTGGCCAGCCAGTCAGCCACTCTTGGAGCAGGAGAAAGAGCTTTCCAGCAAGCCATGGAGAAAACGATAGTGAATGTCAAATGGATGAAGGCAAATGAAAAGATCATCACAGACTGGTTGACAAATAGATCATCTACATCTCGATAAAGGAGAAAATATATCGTTTGTCATACTCAAGTCACTTGTTCAAGTGCAAAACATGTTTCTTGAAGAGTTCTGGAGATATCTCTAGCAATTCTATCCACCAGATGGCGATAGTTGGCGTTTTATTATAAAGACGCCCTCTTGCGGTGTCGTATATTTGGTGACATGGGCATTGAATCACCCAGACCAATTATCAGTATTTGCCAATTTTCTGTCAACGATTCTTACCTCATTGATTCTTTGTTGGGATTATATTTACTGTTCTATTGGAAACAAGGCAGTTTAGCTTTTTTTTCTTCTGGGAACCTTTGTCTGAAAACACAACTGCTCCACTGTAATATATCACTATATAAAATATAGCTTAATTAGGTTAGTTATATTTCAGAGATACAGATCTCATTGGTAAAATATTTCAGCTGTGTTTGTTGATATAATGTTTAATGTAAACTGTGTAGGTATGACTCCCAAGACAAGCATGTACTTACACTTTATTATTTTGACTTGACAAGTAAGCTACATAAACATATGTAAAAAATATGACTTGTACAGCGCAAAACGAAATTTACATTGCTAACTAAACAACAAGTACAAAGTTGTTTTGATATATATATAGGACCAAACCACAGTGTTAAAGTATACTCAAATAGATATAGTTCTATATGTCAAATCATGACATCACAATTGTCTATATTTCTGTGTCTGATATCATGTGCAAACTCCAAAATGACTGTTGTTTCAGCGTTACACTTCTGGAAAAGGTACACATCAGACCTCCCAGCAGGAAATTTCTTCTAAGGTCCAAAAATTATTTGCATTTGACCATTGTTACGTGTACACCACTGGCCTTCATATTGGCACCAATACTTGAGTATTGTCATTTTAAAAAATGCCGCAGACCGAAACTGCCAGAGAGCGCTTTCATCAGTTTGTGGCTGTAGACTTCGAAGTTATTAGGAGAACAATATTTAGGCGAATAAAGGTCCAAACCACAGTTTAAAGGTTTTAAAGTATACTAATCCAAAATAAAGGTTTTTTTAAAACGTTTTAAAGGTTCGCTGGGAGGTCTGAAACATTGTTAATTTGTTAACCTTTACATTGAAACAGAATTACAACTAACTTTTTAACAAAATTAGTCAATACAATAACCTAAGACTTGCAGAAGCTCATTTGAATCATTGGCCAGCCTAAAAAAATTACCCTATGATATTAGTCAGCTTTTATCTGAAGTAGAAATTTATAAGGGACCAAAGAAAAGTGTGTGATTGCACACACGGTGTATTTTGGTCTTGAACACAATGTCTACATTTTGTTCATGGGACAGTGACAATGTTGAGCGGAGTGCAAAATGCAATATTATACATAAAAAGGCACATGTTTTATAACGATTTTAGTATCAATCCATAATGTAGTTCGTGTTTGGTGTCTTTGGCCCCATTTAGTAAATTGGTCAATGCTACCATAAAGAAATTAAAACAAGGTTCTTATTTTGGAGAGAAGAAAGACTCTACAAGAGGCAATAAAACTGGTCACTGGTATTTCATTTATGTCATTAAGTGTTACAGAACCATTTAACTGCCAAGATAAAGGAACATAAATCTGTCCATAATATATGTTATCTAGTAAAAATCACATTCGCATTACTTATGTACTTGTTCGACTAATTATGGCGTGTGTTGTCCACTCGTTCCACAATATATGATCACAATATATGATGTCGATAGCCGAGATACGACATGTTTGTCAATGTTTATCTGTATATATCTTTACGTAACATTGCTATTCCTTGTTGTTATGCATAATGTAATTCAATATTGGACATTTTTATACACTGAAAGTGAAATTAAAAGTCTATTTACATTGTGTGGGTAGCCTGCCCAACATTAAAAAAAAAATCTGTACAATTTCTATTATATAGGCACTGCTTATATAAAGCAACGCTAATAAATAACATGTATGTACATTGTAAATTAGCTTATAATACTTCATGTATTAATTACAAAAGTGCATTTGTATATTGACTTGTATAATGTAATTTGTATTGACTCTAATATCATACACTGTTCTAGAAACATTGTATTACTATCACATTCTTATGAATAAATCTACAAAATATCACAATAATGTCTTCCTGTTGTGACTAGGTTTCAGTATCATAATCTGTCTATCACGCTAATTTCGCCCATGGGAAATGAATCATTGTAGTAAGCATTCTGTTCTTCTGCTTCCTTTGCCTTAGCATGCAAGTCAACTTGACTTTCGGATATTCCAATGTGTTGTCCATTGGAAACTTGCATCTTCACTTCATCTGACATTTCTGGGTGCTGAAAGTTCATGACAAATATACACCTATATTAGTAATCATCAGAATAAAACGTCATGACAGGGGACGTCAGAATTCAGTGTAAAAATATGACATGTTATAACTTATAGACTAGGACATATCTTACAGTTTCATCATCAGCTTCATCCACACCACAGCGACAAGCATCCTTGCAAGATGAAGGACAACAGATGCAGACATTGTCTTGGAAAAAGTAGAAAAAGCGAGGATCTCTCTTCTTTTCATCAGGATTTCCACCTGCATAGAGAATAAAGTAACTTAAGAGTCCTAATTGTAAATGAGAATGGTTGGGTTGCTCCACCCGGAGTGGTTTCAATTAAAGTTCTTGATCCAAACCTGTATATTAATAGCTATTTATACAAAGATGTAAAAAAACCAACAATATTGTTACTTTAACAAAGATAACATTATGGCGTTATTTACCAATGGTCAAGAGAATGCCAACGCACTGGATATCAACTAAATCTTATGAGGCTATCTTCACAAGCTTACCTGTTATTAAGCTGACAAAGATTCCCACAATGAGAGCAACTAGAAGAGCAAATAAGCTGTAGTAGGTGTAGGACAATTCGTAGATTTTGAAATGACTATCTGGTTCTCTGAAAGTGAAAATGTATATTTAAGGTCCTCAGAAGAGCTATGGTATAGCTTTTAATTCATCTAAAACAATTTTATAAAGAGAAAAAAAACCTCTCTTTGCAACCTAACATTAACTCTATTGCATAAAAAAAATCTCTCTATTAGGACAACCAGGATTTTTAGTCTATTTGTTCGAAACATTCCAAAGGAACTATCTAATTTTAGCTTGGGTTCTTAGGTGGCTTACTAACAAAAAGAGGGAAATTTAAATGTGGCGTGCACAGGTGCCTTTTTTTGCTTCAACCTTACTTACAATGGGGCAGCAGTGGTGAAATCGATAGGACTAGAGATAGTGGTGAAATTTACAGGGCCAGTGAAAGTGAAATTGCAGCCAGAAGTGTTGGTAGACAATGGGTTCTGTGGTACATTGCTCACAACTGCTCCAATCCCCACCCAAAGAGTCAGTGCAAGGCTACTGTACAGTCCAGCCAGGGCACCCTAAAAAAAAGAATAAAAGAAAAAAAAGCATCAGTAGATGTCTCGAGACACAAGAATGTAGAAGTAAACTAAGGCAAGTTGGCAGCATACAAACTCACCCAAGCATTTACGAAAGGGAAGAATATTCCCAGAGTGAGCACTCCAAGCAGAGGTCCTCCCACCATCCCATAGATGCTGACCGTCAGTTGCAGCATCAGAGACCCCATCACTTCAGCCAGGAATGCCATGGCTATGATGATGCCTCCAAATAAGACAGCTGCAAACACACAGCGAAGTCTTTCTCTAAGCAAACACGATAGAAAAACTTCTAAATAAAAACACCAAAAGATATCATCATAGTGAAACTTACACAAAAGCCTGGTTATATTTTTGCCAGTAGATGCTTCGAGGGATTTGCCTCTGAAATGTTTGTACAAAGGAGCCACAAGGTCCTCCAGGTAGACTGCTCCAAGGGCATTGATGGCTGATGCAACAGTGCTGCAAACAAATGTAGGTTATCTTTAAAAGTCAATGGATTAGTGTGTACATGTACTGGAACATTCCACCGATTTTCCAGTACATCTTAAGGGCAATAAACAGACTTTCTCGACTACTTATAGGGAGTATTTGGTATAATACACGGAGTTACTCTCCCTCATATCAGCACCATTGGCAGTGGCTGCCTATAACTAGTGGTCGATTCTACCTGATGCCATAATTAGCTAGACCTGTTGATTCGTACCTCCAGACATCTGTTGGATGGCTAATAAGCCTCTCCCCATACCAAGATGCCTTCGGTTTAAGCACAGACTGTGGAAACTTAAAAGCAGGGACGCCACAAGGTACCCCATTTTGCCCCATGCCTATATACTAAACGTTTGGTTAACATCACAGATAACATATGCAACATCCTCTCGACATTGACGAAACATTGGCTGATGATGGCCAGTGTTGGAACAATGTCGACCTGGTCTGACATGCTAACTACGTAGGGTATGATTATTCTCAGCAGTGGTCTAGCTAAGTGTATTCTATAACTTACGTGCCATATTCAAAAAGTTGTGTAGGTACTACTAGGTACGTAGGTACATTACCTCAAAGTAGCACTAAATGCTGCAGCAAGAAAGAGCCCGGGCAAACCAGGTAAGTGACCCATGACTTCTAAAACAAAGTTGGCGACGATCTGAAATCAAAATAGTATTTTTCAGATCAGGTAATGTCGCTGCCTTCCAGATCTGAATACAGCAATAATATAACTATATATATATATATATATACCTTTAGTGACAATGAAATATCATTGCAAAAACAAAATACTATATGTACAGTAATAATATAGATAATCATACATGATAATGAAAAAAGGTAATATAGTAAAAGTAATGGGTTAGCAGTTAACAGTTGATTATAGCTTCATAAGTTGGTTAAAAAGCGAAGGTTAAAAAGCGAAGGTTAAAAATAAAGGTTCCAGTCACCATCTATTGTTATTGTTAAAATAGTTGCTAATATGTGGATATAATTTTGAGCTTTTAGGCATTTTTTCTGGATATTATTTGCTGGTGATTTTTCCAGTTTAATCCAGGAGTTTATCATTCTAATCATTTGGTGTACATGAAGCAGAAATCTTCCCGTCTCACCAAACACTGCTTGTGAAGGAGACTGTTTTATAATTCTTAACATATATTTTAAGTATCCTAGTAGTATTTTTTTCTAATTCGTTCACAGGTTTGTTACTGGACCATAATTCACAGTTAATAACATAATTTTATATTTCTATTGTAAAGTGCTGAACATATGAATGACGTGCGGTCACTCATGCTTTATGAGGGAATAAGTTCCTTTACTAGTCCTGTATCACACCATATACCATACAAAATTGAAACGTAATGTTTCATTGCTTGTCTCATACTGAAGAAGTTGTTAATGACAAATACAATGTAATGTGTATAGTACGATATTTTAGGCCACCAACAAATCTGTTCTCACCATTGCTATACATATTATTACTGGAAAACAGTGAATGCAGTATCAAGCAAAAATAAATCTGTTATGCTTGCTCCTGGAGTAAATCCCAATTGACATGAATCATCCAGATCTAATGCTTTTTAAAATATAATCGGGTGTTTGAAATGGAGTCAAAAATGTTTCCCATTACTACATTTATTGTAATTTTGCTACTGGTTCAGATTTATCTCCCTTCTTACGTAGAGCATTAATTAGTCCCTCCGGCCACAAGGAGGGTATTAACCTTGGTCAAGTACATAGTTAAAGACTGCACTAAAAGGGTGTCATACTTATAGAATTCAGCTGCTACACCATCTATGCCTGCAGCTTTATTACATTTAAATCATTTTATATGCAGTGACTGTGTCTTAATGTCTTCCTACCTGGTCGTTTTTGTCCACAAGTCCTCCAGCAATGGGATCGCAGAATTGATACTTGGCATAAATCGTGGCTCCAGCAAAAAACACAAGAACAATGCAGAGGGCAGTGGAGACCCCTGAAGCCCAAACAGCACTGGAAGGTAAATCAACGAGCAGCTTTCATTATGACATTTCAATGATTGTCATTAATGAATGAGTCAAGAACAAAGCAAAAGATTAAGCGGAGTGCGCGCTTGGTTAAATAGTGGCAACTAATCCGTGCCGAGGAGAGTCCTCCAATTGGTCGACTAAGTCACGTGACTGTTCTGGCGGGCACTATGACGAAGAAGACAGACATAAAATGGCTTCCTATTACTAACTCAATTTACATAAGTAAATTTTACTTATTGACATAAGTCAAGTTTACACTTACTACTAATGTCATAAGTTACAATCTAATTACGATGAAAACATATTCATTTCAGTTAATCTCTACAACTGAGTTAATGTGAAACTACTCACATCTGGCCCTCCCTGACAGTGCCGAGGCTGAGGAACTTCTGGATGACAGACTGACTTGCTCCAAACAGCACCAGTAACATAAAAGTCCCTCCAATGGTCTGAGTCCAAAATGTGGTCCTAATGAACGGATCTGGGTTGTACCTGAAGAACGAAATATCCAGGACAGAATGAAAAAAAAAACAGTAGATTAAGTGTGCCTGCTTTGCGATTTTAACCCATAACCTGATAGTAATACATCCTGTGTTGCTACCAAGTTTTAGTTCAATCAACCAAGGTATGGTTGACCTTGCCATCTGGTTGGTAAACTGACTGACCAAATATGGTTAAATCTTGATCAGTTAATACCTACGTTAGTTAAATACCGGAAACAACCAAAAAAGATTGCACTGTAAAAGAAAGAAACAAGAAGGGAATGAAGGGAATGAAGGGAACGTACGTTTCAGAAAGGTAAAGAGTATCCCTGTCTCCTTCTTTGGCAATTCTGAGAACTTCTCCAAAACCTCCAACAGCAACAGAACCAAAGACAACAATCATGATGAAGTTGATGAGGATCACTCCTGCCTGGATGGCATCGTTCCAGATAGCTGCTTTGAGACCACCCTAGTAATAAGATTAAGTAATACACCGATGGTCATTTTGCTTACTTATAATCACTATGATTACTAGACAAAGCAAGAAGTTGTGTTACTCACCACAACAGTGTAGAATGTGACCACAATTCCAACAAGAGCAATTGATGCAGAAGTTGGCAAACCAGATACTGCAACAGACAAAATGATTGAAAAATAATGTTTGTAAGGAAATAAAACATACCAGCTAGCTTTCACTAGTTTGATGGTTAACTGATGCCAGAACACTTCACAATATCTACGATATCTATGTAAAGTAGTAACTCACCTTGACTGAGGGATACGGATGGAGTATAAATCACAATGCCACTGTATAGAATCTGAAATTGTGGAAACTTTTTTTTACATAAAACACGAATCAGAATTTGAAATTCATATTCAGTATCAATTGTTGTTGTTTTTTCTCTTTTTGTTAATAAGTAACTATGCTTTTTTTTTTTATACTAAAATTAAATATTGGGCTTCACCATCCTATGGTGAAGATCTTTGTTTTTGTCATCCCCCCCCCCTTTTTTTTAGTTAGGGGGCGTGACTTCTTGAGAATGTTCCTTGGGGTAAGACATTCAAAGATGTCCAGATAATAGTGACCTTGAACTACTTTTCAAGGCCATAGACATCCTCAAAGGTGAAAATCGCCATATTTCACAGTCAATTTTTATATCTGTAAATAATGAAGTTGCAGAAAAGTGGCTATAATGTTTGTCAGTGACTAAAATACTACCACCATGCATCATGAAAAAAAAGGTTGTAATGGGGTAAAGGGGTAATTAACTCCCATTTGATCAACCCATTTAACGTGCAAATGTCAAAAATCAATTGTCTCAAGCATAATGAATATATAAAAATACGTGGAAAGAAATCTGGTGTTGATCAATAAAAGGGTTAGTATATATATATTTACTTATAGGGAGATAGGGCACTTAAAAATGTCAAGTTTGCCCTCAAAAGTTAAAACATTTTATAACTTTTAATTAAGTGGCTCAATTTTAACTAATTTATTGTCATATATTCTACTTGGGTAGAGGAATGTAGTTATGTAATATGAGTGACCTTGGGCTAAAGGTCACAGGTCACCTTAAAGTTGCAGATTTTGAAAATTCTTATCTTGGTTAATTTCAGTGGTAAAATTTTGAAACAAAAGTTATCCAATCTCAGTTTTGTGTGCTTTGAAACTATTATGTCAATTGGTTTTTTTGTTTTCTATGCAACATTTGATCTTATAAACACATGTTAAAAGGTATAAATTTACATTCTCCCATGTCCAATGCTGGTCAATAGGAAAAGTTTGGCGATTATTTGATAAGTGGTAATTGAGATTTGAGACATTAAAATGCCGAAAATTTCCCCAAAAACTAAAAAATCTATTATTTTAGACTGGCTCATCCAAATTAGACCATATTTGAATCTCATGTAATCCATGACCAGTTCAGTTTCTTTTTTGCAATATAAATGACTTTTGTCAAAGGTCAAGGTCACAGTTGATTCCAAAGTTTAAAAAAAAAAAAAATGTCACCATTAATATTGATGGTACATTTTTTAGCAAGATATCAAAATTTAGGGCTTGAAAATTTTTTTGAAAATATAGCATGACATTGGACATAAATCAATGTCAAATATCAAGATGAAATGTGAAAAAGTGAGATTTCATGAACATCAAAATCACCTAACTGGCTTAATTTCAATAGTAAAACCTTAAAACTACTTTCCAAAGTATTGGTAATAAAAAGAGGTTTTGAAATATTACATAACGATTTATCTTTGAGGTGAATTTAAAAAGGAGTGCAGCATGTATAAATTATATTATTACAGGAGCTAAAGCCATAACACTTTAATGATGCTAAAGTTGAGTGATTTTTATTATATAATAACACACATATTTTGATGACAACATTACAGTTTGGGTGAAGCCCATATATCTGTGACACACCACAGTTATCGACAAATACTAGGTCACGACAACATGACAGATGGCTTTAATCTAGATTTGGGACTAATTCACGTCAGAAAATAAAACACAATAAATTTTAATGGACGAGCAAATTTATCGAATTCGATTATAAAACTTTAATTGTTTAGCTGATACGAATAAATAAACAAACAAACAAACAAACAAATGATCTGTATCTGAAAAAAATTTAATAAAACATTAAAATTGCTGACTCACCATCATTACACTAAAGGTGAATGATCCACTAAGTCTAACTGCTTTGTTGAATCTCAATTCTAGGTACTGAAACAAACATTTATTTCCATTAAGATTAAACGAGATATTCGAAAACACCATGTACATACTACGACAGAGACCCATTAGTAAGACCATTAGTAAGACCATGCTTGGTGTATATGTAATCAAAGATTTTCGTAAATTCATTAAAATCAATTTATTGTCAGCAAGTTGCTTTTTATCAAGTGACTAGCCTCAATGTCTGTGTGACAAACTAACAAGCTTATTCCCATTGACTAAAATAAGAAAATAACTTTTTGGAACATATGTTCATACATACTATCATGTCTTTTAATAAGTGATACACATATTCCCTAAATGGCTACTAACTAAATGGCTACTAAAATCCCACGAGTCTGATGGACATAATCATTACTCTCAGCAAACTTTGGTCAGATGATGAATATAAATCACCCTAACTCAAAAAAATGAAGGCAACTCTGGAACTCATATATTGGTAATAATCAATTAGAGGGAAAATCATGCGCAGTGACAACCAGAGCCAAAGGTGCACTACTTTGGGTGGTCGCTAGATCACCAGGTTTTTGATAATTTTCTTCATTGTTGTTCTCTTTATGAGTTGCTTGTAGGCTCTTGTACTTGTGCGTATTCTTTTATGAATAGTTAGTGTGTAAATCAACCAGAAGGACGCAGGAGCCTCGAGATATGGAAGCTGAAGTTGTTTGAGTTGCCCGGATACCAACTGTCATCGTGAGGTGTGGGAGCCATTGGTATACTGGTCAAAGATGAATTTGAACAAGCAAAGCAAGTGAAAAGCAAATTCAAGAGGAATTCTTTGTTGGTTTGGATCTTTTTCTCTTTTTTTTCTCTGGTTACCAGTGCACATTATTCCAAAACAGACCCACTCCGTTATGCCATTCCGCAAACTGTGATGCTTAGTGTACCCTATATCTTTACTAAGCTTTTACTAAAGATTGTCCATACCTGATATCCATTGGTCAGTCCCAGTCGATGGAATATAGGCAAGTAAATTTGAGCAGCCAAGCCATGACCAAAAAAGCATGCAATAGCAAGAAAAGCGAATGTGGATCCGTAAATGTAGATTTCTGCAGGAATACTGATAACAAAGATGGCCGATAGGAAGGATGCAGTCATTGACATGGACACTGGAAACCAATGTAAGTTTCCTCCTCCGGTCAAAAATTTTCTCGCGTCCATGTTATTCTTTCTATTCATCAATCCCACAATTACTCCAATACAAGCGGAAAGTAAAATAATAAGCGAAAGAACCACGTAATCTGCCCAGTGAAATTGCAGTCTTTCGGTTTCCATATTGAATTGAATAAGATCTTTCAGATCACAAAAACAAAAAAATCATATGTTTCAACGATGCTTCAATAATTATGTTATAATAATCTAGAACTAAAAGCAGCCAATGCAAGGTGCTGCTCTGACACCTCAGTACAGAAGAGTCACCCTGAGCTGCTATTTATTGGATCTATCTTATCTCAAAGTAGGCCTACTGGCCAAACTTTTACACCCGGATAGCAGCATGAAGCTTGATTTATGACGCCTGATCAGAAGAAAAGGAAACGTGGATATCTTAATAGCGGGGAAGACCATCTTCTTTGTCTGATTTATAACACCTTTTCTCCCTCATAATTATTATAGGATGCAGCTCAGAGAATAATTGTAAATTAGTTTAACCAAATCTCTGATAAATTCTTTGTTATGAAAGGTGTACAGAATCCAAATACCATGAAAATTACTGTTGTGAAAACATTCGGATTCATTTAATTTATCTTAGACATTCATGCAGTCTGCAGTCCTAGTTTCATTTTAGGATTGGAAAGCAGTTGACCTTGGGCTGTTAAATGATCTGTCAAATATTTCACGTTCAGGTAAACACTCAACTTGTCAATGACTCGAGACCAAGAAATCAATCAAATTATCAACAGCAAAATCAGTTTGCAGGAATACAATAGGAGGGAATAATCTGCAATCGACATTGCTAAAACCTGAAAGTTTACTTTATGATAATTTTGATAACATAATTTTATATTTCTATTGTAAAGTGCTGAGTATATGAATGACAGCAGTCACTCATGCTTTATGTTCCTTTACAAGTCCCTTATTTATCGCACCACACCATGAAACATTAAAACAATTAAAACGTTATGTTTCATTGCTTGTCTCATACTGATGTAGTGGTTAATGACAAATACAAGCAAATTGTGGAAAATATTCTATGTAATGCATATAGTACGATATTATGTACAAAACTGCAACAAGTCAGTTCTCAGCATTGCTATAAATATTATCTGTGCTTCTGTCTTTGTAGTTCCTTGCCACAGTGGTACCTTAAACTGGTTTACAGGAACTGAAGTGCTTGGAAAGTGCACTTATTCTCAATTCCCATATCATCGATAAAACATCACAGAAGGTGATTAAAACACGTCACAGTCATCAAAATATATATCAATGACTTTGATAAGGATGATCAGAGATTAGATTAGACAAAATTGTTTATGATCCTATTATTTAAAAGAAAAGAAAAAAAGAAGCACATTGTTGTTCAAGTATGCAAATGACGACACAACTTGATCTCATTCTATTATTTTATCAAACTATGTTTTAGGACATCCGATTAATTCTTATTTCTGCATGAATTTTTTTAATAACATTGCCATTCACGATGATGTAATGAATGAATAACTCGGCCATGTTTTGTGAGCATTATCATTCAGGTAAGTGTGGTAGTGGCTTGCTGACTGTGCTCTTGAATTTTTCTGTCTAGAAGTGACCACAAGACTACTTCGAGTATAATGGACACCGAACAACAGAATAGCCATGGGCTGCATATATGATGTCTGTAAAATTGTAGAACATTAGAGAAAGTGTAGTGCACAACAATATATACATAATAGCAGAGAGACATACACGAAGTATGTGGGAAACCTGGTTGTAGTGTCAAAGGTGACCTATCAGTCAACTTCATAAAAGACCATCCAGGACGCTCAGACATGGAATATATACATAATTGAATTGAATTGAATTGATTTATTAGGTGATACATACATTTCAAACATATTAAAGTGAAGAATTTTTACAAATAAATCATATAAATCCAAAGTCAACTTAATGAACAAAACCTACAGGAATACACTTAAGCTAAGATTGTTAGTTTTTGTTTTTGCATATCCTCCTCACGTTTCCATTATAGAGCCAGTCAAAATTTAGAACGACAGCAATAAACATAAAACAGTATTTTATGTCTCAACTTTATATACGACCATCTTAATGCGCTGTTTATATCCTCTTATGCACTTACCAGTGCCAGATATTACACTACATGAACTGCCTCTACATGGGCTAAAACACTGTAAGGTCACAAAATATGATGTTCAAAACACCCATTATCAAAAATACCAAGTTCGTATTTCTTATGAGTAACTTCAAGATTGGGATGATGAAAGAAGCTAGTTCCAAATGTCAGTTAGTTTCTTCATATCAAGGCTCAACTCTTTCGAAATGGAAGATACTTTAAATACACCCACAAATGAAGCCACAAGCTTTAAGCTGTTTGGGCTATTTTCACTAAAGGCCATGCCAGTTATAATGAATAAACTCGCATGATGTACACTGACTATCATTTTGACCGGCATGTTACTGAAAGCAACTTATGTCTTAGACAATTTGAAGTAGAGTGACTCCTTCTTCTATATTTAAATTATTAATCTGAAGAAAAAAAGTCAGTGCCGTATACAATGAATGCCATTATATGTACATGTTTGTGAAAAAGATTTAAATGGGAGATCATTCCCGATTCAACATTGGCCATGCATCAGTGGATGTCGCATCAATATCTAGATGTAAGCCAAGTTGGCAATGTATTTTTATTATTTATTTATTAAATATATCTTAAAAGGGTTGAATTTCTCAGTACAAACTGTTTTTCAGCAATGCCCTCCCTTTACGTTTGTACAAATTAAAAGATTTTACAAAAATGCATTAACAATAAAAACCACAGTAATAAATTTAAATCTATAACAATGTAAAAACATACGAAGGATAAAATATTACATGTGAACATTCCTTTTCAGTTGTTTCTTAAATCCATATATGTTTGTAATTTCTTTGATGATACACATCCTGAATAATAAAGACTTCTCTTTGCTGTTTCACTATTTGGAAAAAGGAATGTGTACATTCATATTGCAGTTTGCCTACAAGACTAAAATTAGTACTACTTTGTGCACCCTGCTGGTAAAAGAAATTAGAAAATATTATATCGATCACCAGTCAGATGTATAAGCTTGCTTTATAGACGCAAGTAAAGCGTTTGACAAGGTGCAGCATCACAAGCTTTTAAAATCCTCATTGAACTTTGAATACTAACCAGTGACATTGGAGTGTCAAAGCACTCAGTCTTGAAATTACTCAATACAATGTTGAATGAAAGAGCAGTGTAGGACCACAGAACTGTCATATCAGGCAATATCAATTATATTGATCATATTAGGTGCTCTAAATGACTTAACTGAATAATAGCCATTTAAAAAAACAACTAAAATAGGCCTAAATATGAAAGAAAACAATACCACATAAATATAATTTTAATTTTAATCTGATAACGAGTAGAATAGACAGAGCAGAATGGTCATCTTGAGACTAATTTATACCCACAAATGTGGCACTCGTCAAATGTTAAGCATGTATAAAGAATAAACTATTGATATCATAGGCTTCAATGTATACTTGAGAAAATTTACTGCGTTGCTATGGTTGGAAAAAACTAAAGGGTGACATATTAAAAAATATATATACTTACATTATTGGGTACTGTTCTTACATATCACACAAGACACAATAGAATTTTTTTTTAATAAGATTTTTCTTTATCTCTTTTTATTTTTTTAATATACTGGTAAGAATGATATATCTTTAAAGTGACAACTTTTATCTCTGCATGTTACATTCAAGGTTTTGCATGAGATTTTCAGAAACAGAACATCATTCGCATGAAAACTTACCAAAAAAAACAGTTTACACGAAAGAGAAAATTGCTGAAGTTTCTGTCCTGTATTGACTGTCGATCTCATACGAAAGAAAAGTGTGATATTTCAGAATTTAAAATATAATTGCTCAATAATTCCTAAGTAGCAGTTTTAGATGTAACTCATACAGGACCGATATTTCTGTTGGCAAAAAAAACCATGGATATCATTCGCTGGGCCAAAACTAAATCAGCAAAAGTGGAAAAGAAACATAAACCATTAGCAAGTGAGTTTATTGGCCTCATTGAGCAACTGTCTGTCACATTTTCTAGTCGATTGCATTCCACATTTACAATCATCTGGACTTGAAACTTTGAGGTATTGATGAAGTTGGGTGCGCAGTATTTGTGCAGTGGCTTTTCATGTGATCACTCAGCTCCAATCGATCAGAAATCAATAACCAATCAGGCTTGGAAGATGCACATGACGTCCTCCATTCATCCAGAACACGCCTTACCTGTGTTGGGTAAAAAACGTGAGAGAGAGGGTATGGTTATTTCTGACAAAAAAGGTTGAAATTCCATAATCTGCCTGTTCTTTCTCATAGACTATTGAACTCTGTTGGCTATAATATTTGCTTCATCACAAGATGCAAAGCAAATACAATCCGTTTCAATAACAGAAGAAAGCAACCCAACTTTAATGCAAAATGTGCCAACTATAGAATAAAAACTAACATGACATTGTACCAAATGAAGCACCATAAGTTTAATAAAGGACATGCTATATTTCATATGTTTTTAATGTTCTTAACATAAGACGTTCACTCACTAATAATAATAAGAGAAAGATGAAAACTGCTAGATTTAAAGAATAATAGGTTTTTTTTGGGTTTGTTTCATATTTGGTATGCACCATGCAGCTTGGTCGACAGCTTTAAATAAAGGTTACTTCATATGCCATTAACGAAACTGTTACATAATAAATGAGTGTTCTTTTTTATATATGTATATATATATATAAGTGCTTTGTTCATCAGTATAATTGCGTTAAAATCTTGCACAATATCTTGCCTTTCACTATATTCGATTTGCTCAAATATACCAGAGCTATCAATTGAGTCCAGCACGATTCTCTATTGATCTGAGTAATGAAGAAAGATCCGCGCTTGGAATTATGATAATTCTGAGACGGTCCATTCTAGAGCCACATGCTCAGGGCCGTACACGACTACATCCATGGAAGCACAAGGTGAGAACTCTATTCATTTATTACATGACTATACAGCAGAAATACACATATACTTAGCATGTTTTACAGATATTAGGACAATATCCATTTAAATAAAAGCGGTCCGTTAAGGCTATAGTTCCTTCATATATACATATATACTATGCATGTTTACAAGAAATGTTGCGGTCGTGGGCCACTTTTCATAAGTTTATATTTCAATGTATGTTAATTTACATTATCGATCTCTTATTTTAACGCATAAATGAAATGAACCACATAAGGCATGACTTATACATACAAAGCAGTTTATGTAATTTATCATACAGTAGAAAGTAGTAAATTATCTAAAAATCAGAAGCATCGTGAATTTTTATCCAGATCTATTTTCAAATATCATCTTGGCAGTAGTAATTGTTCTTTGAAATCAAATCATCTATATTTTTCCCAGGTATGTCAGTTCAAGTACACGAATTTTCTCTCAAATACCATTCATATATATCAATGCAGCTAAGGTGAAATAACACAATTGAACCTTTAATAATTAAAAAGATAACTAAATTGAAAAAAACTTTTCCCCCAAATTTTGCTAATGAAGTCTTTTGTGATCGACTATGATAATACAGCTATTTCAACTATTTCTGCTACAGCTAAGTTGCAATATCTTATCGCAATCATATAAATAATTCTCAGATATACCATATAAAAATCGTGTACACCTAGGTTTGTATTTATTCTTTCTCCTGCATGATAACCTTAGACCAAAATTTTTAAATTTTTTTCATTATCTTTATAAAAAGAAATATTATTTTTTGATAATGATAATAGTATATAAGAAATAGTAGCTTTTGATAGTGACTCTGAGCGTTTTTGTCATAGGTTAGCCATGTTCACCTCAGAAGATGATCTAATGGCCTATTCAACATCATTTGATTGTGAAATTCCTCATGAAATAAAACTGGCACTAATAAGTTGCAAATAATCCAACCCAGCAATCTGTCCCTTATTTAAAATCTGTCATCTTCATTGTTATATTCCATTGTGTCACATGACTAGGTAGTACACATCTCACATGTTAATCATGCAGTGCTATAGGTTTTTCTTTTTTTTACCAGATCACATTGTCAGATTTCAGATTTTTTAAATGTTGATTTGTACCACATAGATCTTTGTGACCTCCACACGTAGGTAAAATTAATTTTTCAATGGCTTCATAAGTATAAATTGATATATGAACAATGAATTCCATATCTGCTATACATGAAAGGAGATAATTATTAAACTGCATGGACAAAAACGTTTCACTTCCTGCATATTTGGATGGTAAACAAAGAGTAAGAAAATTTGTTAGGGCAATACAAGATGAATAAACTCTGGATATTTGGTGCCTGCCATGGATGACTATAATAGATTTAAAAAAAATTTTTGTCATGGCAGTCATGCATACACGCGGTCAGATTAATTCATTATATAAATGTAAATTTTGACATGAACGTAAAATCCCTAATTATACATCATGCAAGCAAGAATGTTTGAAAACATTTCGACTAATGTAAGTAGAAAACGTAAAATAGGTGATGTATTATTAATCCAAATATGAAAGTCCTAATCGTGAAGTGGACAGAGTGTCCATTACTTCTCATTTGGTTTATTAGCAACCAAAAATGCATGCGTGAGGCCTAACCAACCATTCCTTATGGTTGCAACATTGAATCGTGTAATTAGTGAAAGATGTTCAAAGTAATTGGGCGATATTGGCCAGTTGACTTCCATTATACAAATTATTGTGATTTCACGTGAGTTCAATGA
Source organism: Alitta virens (assembly GCA_932294295.1). Lineage (NCBI taxonomy): Eukaryota > Metazoa > Annelida > Polychaeta > Phyllodocida > Nereididae > Alitta > Alitta virens. The sequence goes on from OW028573.1 coordinate 51,460,526, forward strand.
GATTGACCTTTTCCCATAAAGTGATCGAGATTTATCGATCAGCCTGTGTTTCAGGTAACCAAGGTAACAGCATTGATTTTTAGCCTCCTCTGGATTAAGGGGTGGGGTTTAGAGAGTACTGGACAGAATTGACCACGAGCACACCTAGCTTGTCATTGTAATGGCAAGGCAGATGGAGCCAGCTCACAAAAAAAACTCCAATCACCAAATCAGTGAGCCAACTAAAAAAAAAAACCAGAGACAATCGCTTCGATTAACCCACTCTGTTCAATACGACTGTTTCCAGCCTTTTTTCAAACGGAAATGCAGGATAAACATTTCTAGGAATAGGCATTATCTTTGTTTGCCTTAAACAATGAACACCATCCTAAAAAGTTGTTATTCTCCTGAAACTGTAGGAAGGTCATTGATTTACGACCATTCTAGGTGATTTTCAGATACTTTTTATATCACTAATGCAAGTCGCTACACGAGCAAAATCTGTTTTCATTTGGGTGCATAATTTGAACGGTCATTGGTAAAGATTTAATCCACTTTGCTGCCCAATACCTGTGAATTATAACCAAAATTTGCAGAAATAAACAGAATATTGAACCCCCTCTTATTGGCGAGGAATTTTAGTGAGGTCAACGACCTATTGGGGAGACATCAAATCCTGAAGCAGAAATTTATCAAACGGTGTACAGTTAGTTTCATTAAAAACTGCCTGTCAAATTAAACCTAGACAAAGCGAGATAACTTCTGCTACTTCATGCCACTAAACAGAACGTACTGTCTGGCTATAGCTGGCTACTCAAAGCTGGATCTTAAAGTACATGCAGCATAGGTTGAGAGTTACTCATATTTGTCATTTCTTGTTGAAAAGATGCTTGTCTACTGCAAATATATATTTATATGTTTAAATAAATTTCTTACATTTGCCAAGGTTGATAATATTTTGCAGTATTTGTAGGTGTAAGCCAACTATAAGCTAGGAGTAGACAGAAGAAGCTGGTTTTAGCCAGTTGTAGCTACAGCCAGGAAAAGGTCACTACAGCTGTCTAGAGTCAACCATATTTTATGAAACTAACTGTATGATGGGCCCACTTTACTTCCATCGACATGATAACCAGTCAAATATTCAGGGGAGAAACCTTTTTTTAATTGAAAGTAATTCCAACATTTGATATATCATTAATCCAACATGTTTGTGACTTGCACAGCAATGCTGCATCAGTAAAAACTACATTTCCATTATAAAATTAAATTACTGCAGAACATGCAAATAAATACTTGATTTTCGATAAAATTTCAGTCAATTTGGTAAGTGGTGAATCTGATATAGTTTATGGGCCCTGTTTATACTGCAAATGTATTGATTTCAAGCCCTGCTTTTGTTGTGCTGGGGCGGAGCCCTGAAAACCACATCCACCAGTGTGTGACAGCCAGAGTCGCAACCTGCTTGCTTTGTGCCAATAGGATGTTGTTTATCACACCTTCAGGGGTATTTGTCGCATCTTGGATTTAGGATTAAAGTTAAAAACGTTGTTAGACTTCAAAATGATAGAAATGCAGGTGAGTGGTCCGTTGTGAAGTCTTTATTAGGTAATTACACGGTCCAACCCTAATAGCACTGCAAAGTCCATATTGACTGCAGGCTATTTTTAGCTCATTGCGGAACCCTTTGTTATTGGCAAGTGAAGAGTATCCGAATAATTCAGGTGTTAAATCCCCTACTAATATTTTGATCAAAAATAATTGCATAATGGGAAATGTTAAATGCCTGTGACAATGCTACATTGTTTTGTTTTTTATGCCCTTCAAAAATTGTACTACGTGAAAAATACGATGCATAGCTGCTTCACTTAGACCCATGCAACACCACACGTTGTTCAAAAATGTAAGTCATTATGTCGACTGAAGCTATACGAATCAGTCATAACCTTTAAAAGAAAAGAAAATCTGAAACCGCGGACTTTAAGAGCTCTGATAAATTCACATTTCAAGGATAAATTAACGTTTTTTGGTCTTTCATTTGCATGTGTACATTCAGTTTCCTAACAGGCATGTTCATATACTATGTTCATGGAATATGAGCAGCGCACCAGAGACATCTCACCTCGACATCTCACCACAAGTAGTTTCTTATTGTATTTTCAGACCATCAAAGAGGAGAGCTTTTCTGCTCTATCAACAGCCACATCTCGAACTCAGGCTACCTCTGCAGCAAATGTTGACAAAAGTAAACAAGCAGATAAACAAACAAAAAGTTTAAAACTAGAACTACCTGGGAAAGAGACTGTTATTGAGCCAAATAAAGACTTAAATCCTGCAAATGACAATGCATATGTAAATAGTAATGGCACAGTTAAAACTGACAAGGATAAGGACACGGCATCTGACAAGGTTGAGGACACTCCAAAACACAAAGCTATCAAGAAGATATTAGAAAAAAAGACTATTCTTAACAGTACCAAACATCAAGAAAGTTCGATTTCAAATCATAATCCAGAAGAAGACATGAGTAAACCAGGTTTCAACAACACAGTCCTAGCTGCCACAGCAGTGAAGGTTTTGGGGAAGCAGAACAGCGGTTCTTCAACAGCTCCATCTCTAGCCGGCAGTTTCTCATCCAGCGTGGGACTAGCTGAGGTAAGACTGGTCAAAACCTACATTAACACTGAAATGAGACAAAGGAGCAGTCATAATGCATAGCAATATGGTGGCTTTGTGGTTAAGGTGTTTGCAAGCTCCTCTGAAACAAATCAGTTCAATTCTAGACCTGGACAAACATGACGAGATGGTACGTATAGCTCAAGTGAATGCCTTGTGCGGCCTATGCCATGAAGGAGATACCTTGTACTCACCAGTCATCTGGAGGATGTAAAAGGCTCCAAATATATAATAAATTTGTAACATGGCAATGACCACACGCCCGACCATTTGATATACAATTAAACTTGTTTCACGACAAGCATAGGTTCTTTAAAAACAGACTGACCATGAGCACCATAAAATTCCAACCATAAAATTCTCATGTGGCAAGTTGGCGCTAAAATCGTGTTGCTGGAGATTAGCTGCACTGTATTTCTTTCTTACTTTATTGCTTGACTGTTCCAGCGAATGAGAAGATTAAAACGGGTACCAAGATCCACAGCAGATCTTTCATCTCTGGATGAGGACAGCGAGCGAGAAAGGAGGCATAGAAAGAAAGAGCTGGAGGCAGATGTTTATGTGCATCTCTTCGAACCTCTAAAGGATTGTAGCAGGCAAAGATTAAGGGCCATTCTCATGGGATTAAGGAGGTATTCCACGGTGGAATCAAGGGTGACAGTTAAGGACCTGAAGACTGTTTTCGAGGTATTTTGTGGTTCACCAACAATTGCCAACATTGGCTTTTAGATTTAATTGGTTTACTAGAACTCAGGGGCATCCAAGCACAGGGAAAAAAATTGCATAAAAGTCAGAAATTACTTATAGTGGTATTGTGGCAGATGTCCCAATCTTCAGGTGGGAATTTTGGATTTTCATGAAGTCCTCTGGAGTTCAGTTTCCATGTCTATGAAATTTGATGTAATGGATTATAACCTCCATTACTTCTGCTTGTTTTAGGCCAATTTAGGGCTGTTAAATGAATATCTGTTCACTGAAACTTTGTTTGACTATAAGCTGCTAGTCAAGACAGCTAATTTTTCACTTTTAAAAATGTTTAGTGAATTTGTGCTAATGGATTTATGGCATCCAGGGTAGTATAATGAAAGTGACGATGAGAATATTTCTGTTATAGGAAAATCTAGTGAAGGTAGGAGGACGATCCCTACAGATGTTAGTCGATGCGTTTCATGATTCGTTTGGAATTGATTTTGAATTGATGTGGAAAGCACTGGTCGTAGCACAGTCGAAAACAGGTAGGCAATATCTGAGGCAATGACTGGAGATATATACAATGAACTTAATCCAAATTTTCAGGATTTCAACATGTATATATTATTTTATGAACGTTGTAGATGGTGTGTATAGGACATGGTGCGTCAAATGTGATGTTCCTGCATGTGACTTGCTTAATCATTAAATTTTATTTACTTTTAACAGGAGGTAAGATGCAGTATTACGTGTAAGTCCTCATTGGTGTATTGGTGTGCTGTGAGTTCTATTTGCAAGAGTTTCCAATGCACTACATCTAAGTCTCTCAGCTGTAACTGCCCTCATTTGGTCTTCATGTTGGTGTTAATTTGGTGTGTCAATAGGCCACTATTTTTGTCTGTCTTCTGCACAGGCTTCTAATCAAGTAATACACTAACGTCACTTCTTTTCAGAAACTTACATGCACAATGTCTTCCTTCAGCTGTTCACTGTTGTATTTGAGATAACATTGAAATACATTAATTGCCCTTCAATTAAACCATCACTTACTCTAACCTAAGTTTTGCATCAGGCAAATTGCATTGAAATATAGGTAGGCTCCCTAAAATCGAGAATGACAAATTTCCTGGGGCACTCAGTAGAGACCATTTGCCTCAAAAATGATAGATACTCCCACTTACATTTTGGTGGTTTTATAAGGATTTGTGACAAGATACAATATCCAACTGACAAAATATGTACTGTCACTACTGTGTATTGTCAGACACGGGCCAGACGAACACACATTGAATCATAAAAAACATAATGAAGGCAGTGTGATTTGATTTGGGACATGAACAATAAAATTGTGTTTCTGTACGTTCCTGATTCATTAAATCTCCTTCACCAGGTAGGGACAGTGTTCTGGCCAGGAACAGAAGAAATGATCTGGATACCAACCGGAAGATGATGACAAGGGAGCAGAAAGATGTGGACCTGCTGCGGAGACTGGAACAGCATCTTTCCAAGAGCAACGTTGATCTTGCGGAAATCAGGGTGGCATGTCAAAACAGAGACAGAAACAAGGCCGGCAAGATTGCTGCCAATGAGGTAGAACCCACTTTCAGTTTACCAGTCAAATCCAATTTATGTTTTCCTCAACAAAACTCCTTGTTTACTAGTTGTTGCTTCTCCACCATATGCTAGAGCCTTAAATGTGCTACTGCCTGTATGTTGCTTCAGGTTTATATTTTAAGGCAGACATTCCATAGGTTCAATCCGAAGAAGTAAAATCAGAGTATATTTTAACAACTTTTGACTGTAAAATGTGGCACCCCCACCTTCTACAAAGAGTATGTTTAGTGGTAGAAGAAAACGCAAAGAACATAGGATAGGGTGGGTGGCAAGAGGTTGTGTACATGCTGAAATGGTCTTATATTTTTTGATGTTCTTTTGTTGTGACGTCTTGCAGGATACTATTTTCAGACTCACCATGTTTCATCATTTCAGATTGTCCAAATTTTCGTCGAGAAAAACCTTCCGATATATGGTGCATTATTAAAGAGTCTCTTAAACCGTTGTGACGATGAACAAAACAATCTCATAAGGTGAGAAAAAAATTAAGGTGATATCAATTATTAACCATTTAAAAAAGTTAATTTCAAAGATAATTAATATGAATTATTTATGTCGCATGTGTTAGCTGGCATGAAGCAATGAGTTTCCTTGAGAAGGCCAAGACCTGGCAAGGAGAACCAATGAGGCCACCAACTGCCGCTTCCATGACAAGCCAGCCCCAGTCTGCCAGAACTATCGCCCTGTCACAATCCTCACTAAGAAGCAGCAGTCGACAAGGACGCGGCAGAGGGCGTCATGGTCAAACTAGGGGGCGCACAACGCCATCCAGAGGAAGAGGGAGGAAAACAAAAGGATCAGAAAGTGCAGATGAAGACACTCCAGGAAAAGCCAATGAGGAAAATATTGTTCCAGAAAGCAATGAAACTTCCAACCAGGTAGGTGTAGGTCTTTGAATATGCACAACTGACGTGTGTGTAAAAAGAAAAAGTTACATTTTTAGACATATATTTGCAGCCCAATTCAGTGGATACTATTCAAGAAAATCCCGAGAAGCCAAAAGATGAGAAATCTGCTCTTGCAAGTAAGTTATAACAGGCAATTCTGAAGTTTTAATTCAGCATTTATTATTGTTCTTGACTCCATTTTTTGTATGATTGACTTTTTTTACAGTAATGAACATATATTGATGCATCTGTCACAAACTTTAAAACGTGCATGTGGATGTTTCCTATCCTTTCCTATCCTATCCTATCCTATCCTATCCTATCCTATCCTATCCTATCCTATCCTATCCTAATTGTAGCCTACTTTACAGCATGCAAGGTTTCTCAATTTCAACTTCCGGTGAAGTTCACCTCTGACTTAATCTGGTCCTATCTAATTTGTGGTTCAGAGCTACGAAAGAACGCCGAGTCTATCAGAAATAATGCCAGGTTGATGTCATCAATAAGAGGCCAGTTTGGTAATCTTTTTATGACATAACTTTGATTTTTCTTATAGCATGACCTATTTTGATTGTTCGCGGGGCACATTTCAAGACAATCACACTTTATATGCATGGTTTACTATCAGAAAGGCTTCTGGCATAACAGGCTGTGGGTTGCTTATCCTGCATATTGGAGCAAATCAGTGGCGCAAAGAAGCAGGCTGCATCAACCCCTTTTTCATAAAAATTCAGCTATTTTCCATTTTTGCATGTCTGCAATTTGTATTTCAAGATATTCTATGAATGCGATGCAGCAATGTATTATGTATGTACCCAATACGATTTGATAAATAAATCCTTTAACAATTGCCGAAACAATAAAACCCCTTCCTGCATGCCTACTGCATGTCAGTGAATTTCCAACTTTTAATATCGACGTTTTCATGTCTTTTTCATCTAATAACTAACAATATAATATGGTCATGTTGATATAAAAAGATTTTCATCCTACAAAAGAGTAAGGAACTTTTGCATATAAATATGACAGTTCAATGTCAGGTAACCGATAAAGTTTTGAGATATCATGTTATGAAGTAAACCAGTTCAGCCATCAATTCCAAACGCATCCGGAATTAATATTGATGAATTGTAGGCAAGGCGAGAGAGAGACCCATCCTGCCACCCATCCAGGGAGACCGCCAGCCTCTGGACCCCGCATCAGTTGCTGCAGTTGTGGATGAGAGTCTTCCAACACCCAGCCAACAGATGCTCAACAGACATATGGGTCTCCTGTTTCCCGCGCCAGCCGCTCACAGCCTCAATGGGCCTCCCAAAAATGCTTGGCTGAAAGCGAGTTCCCAAGCAAGGCAGAGCAACCTGTTCTAGCAGCTGTGTAGTCCGGATGCCCTTCTGGGAATCCCCGTGCCCCCCTCCAGGCTGGTCCTGTCAGCTTCCCGTGTCACCCTTCCCAGTAATCCAAAAGAAAAGTATTGATACTCCAACAGAAGGCATTGATTATCACTTGAAACTCATTTAATAAACATTAGCTGCACTATGTCTTACCTCATTGTCCTACTCGATCTTCTGCTATGTGTGTGTTCATAATATTTATCACTTTTCTCGAATGTCTGTTTAAATAATTCATTAAATGTAACCAAAAATGCTCATGCAATTAATGAATATTCATTAGGCTTGTTTCTTAAATGGTCAAGATGACTAAGTACATTTCCTAATACGTCAAAACTCACCTTTCTTGTAGACATTACACAGACTTTAAACACAAAGTGGATAGTTGCACAGTATTTTGTTACTTCTGAGCAACCTATAAATAACTGTCCATATTTTGCAATTCTGTTCAAACTGAAGCAACATCTTTTGTACGAAAGTCTACAGCAAAACAATTCCGGACTTATACTCTCTGACTTTAGTGCATCTCAATCACTACTGACTATATATATCAATTCCTTCCTAATCTACATCTGTCCCTTGTTTGTAACTCAATTATACCAATAAACTACTTTGAAGAAAAGCTTCGAGTACAGTAGTAGAATCTCTAATTATGTTGGTGCAAGCACCGTGCAGCACATGGTTGAATGTATCTAATACTCCACCAACACAGTTACATAGTTCTCAACTTCAAATGCACCACTTCTCACTGCGTGAATCTACACCACTGCAATTCTAAGAATCTACTCTTAATAAAAGTATTTTCACGTGAGTATGCTTTCTGATCTAAGCACGTTTTATTTTTTCATTCCATCTAATCTTGTAATGGATTTGATAGTCATCAAATATACTGTAGATCTTTACACAACTTAGACATCTTCTAAAGGCTGTACTCTCTAAGCATACTTCTGACAACACAATTTCAATTCCAGTATTTTCAGCAGCAGCAGCAGAGAAAATCGGAAGAGGAGCTTCATACTTTCTTTTTTGTCTTTTATACTATTACTATGTACCTGAAATAAACAGCCAACTCCACAGAACTGGCCAGCAGCGGTCAGCAGATTTCACCCCAATCCCTATTTGTGTTAGACCTGTGTTTAATTTTATTGACCCAAAATATCGCTAAAGACTCAGTTCATTTCAGAATCGACCTTGCTAGCTGCTGATGACAATACCAAAGCTAATGTGGTGCAAATCAAGGGCAAAAAGGTCACTCTCTATTCACCTGATAAATTCGATGCAGCCAAAGCGAGCAGTGACCCGCCTCATCAGAGACTCAAGTTAGAATGGGTGTAAGTCAAATCACCTGCTAAATTATTAGCTAAACCAATGACAGTAATTGGCCACTAATGCAAATGAATGTGAAATAAGTAATTGCATTTCAATGTAGTTGTTGTTTTAGTTTTTTTAAATTGGAATTTTGAAACAGTAACAGTCGAGTTGTTAATGTTTTTTTCTGATCTTTGATAATGAAATACTTTTAGGTATGGCTACAGAGGCAACGACACCAGGAACAACTTGTTCATTCTAGCCACTGGAGAACTTGTGTATTTCATAGGAACCACAGCTGTGCTATATAACAAAGAAGAGCATTCGCAAAGGCATTACAGGGAACATACACAAGAAATCAAATGGTATAGAGTTACATTGCATTCCATCTATAGGTGTGTGTAGCTTTAACTGGCCAAAAAGGATATAAACTGTGATGCGCTTGATAAAAATATACGGAATTTTCATCAACACTTAAAGATTTCTTAGGAAATTTTCAAAATTGTGCTCAATTGAATGTAACACTGTTTCAATTAATTCGCATTACAGTATATCTATTCATCCCAATGGGATGTTGATAGCCACAGGACAAGGGAGCAATGGCCAAACCAAGTCCCAATCAAAGGGGGAGGTAAGACTGACATTGTGTTTAACCTTACATAGGCAGTCTGGGTGACATCTTCAATTGCACTGTTAACCATGAAGTTTGAAGTTTGAAGTTTTTTATTTTTTCTTGGTACAAAAAAACATACAAATACACATGTATAAATAGAACATACAATTACATATAAATAATCAGGTACCAAGAAGAGCTGCAACATGATCTCGCACAGAATAGTTTAGTTGCAGTATTTTATAACCGAAACTCAAGTAATTTAATTACTTACTACTGGAGAGTGATGTGGAGAGATCCTGGGTTCAGTATTCAGGTTATATCTTTATTTTCAGGTACAAGTGAGAGTATGGCGAGCGGACACCTTACAAACATTGGTTGTTATAGGAGAAAGCATTTTTACGAGTACAGTCATTGCAGTGTCTTTCTCACGATCTAAGGTAATGTCAGATTCAGATTTCTGTTAACTTCACCTGTCGTTTGCTGAAGTAACCAAACATTGGCAGAATATATCTTAAATTTTTTTATTGTTTTTTCCACTGAAGGACAGAATATGTGCAGTGGATGGCAGTGAAGGACACACTCTCTTTGTGTTTGATGTCCACTCAGGGAAGACCATTGTCCAGACTCCAGTAAGTCGATCGATCATCCTTCTGAACATTGCATAGCATTCCTTTGCTAAAAATCCTGCATGCCTAAATAGCATGTAATCGATTATTATTTAACAATATTGCCTTTTCATAGTTGAAAACAGATGCCATCCTGGACTGCGATTTTAATTCAGTCAATGCAGACATCATTGTGACTATTGGCAAAGAGCATCTTGCTTGGTGGTGCATCATGCAGGAACAAGGTGCTCTGCAAATGCAGTACAAGGCAGACTATGGGGTAAGACTTACTGATTCAAGTAATATAAGTAAAATAACCACAATGTTTAACATAAGATCAAGCTGCCATACAGTCACCTTCATGAATGCATGGAATTCCAAGATAGCTACCATTATAAACACAACTAGTACAATTTACTGAAACACCTGCATTTGCACACTCCTTTTATGAAAGCCCAATGTGGACAAACGTGTTTCTTTATCGATTGCAGACCTTCCTAAAGCCGAAACATGTCGTGAGTTTACTACATAATGATAAAGGAGATCTGATCACTGGAGACTCCAATGGGACTGTATACGTTTGGGGAAATGGTGGAAATACAATTAGTAATTTCATCAAACATGGACATGACGTAAGTAACAATTAACAATACGCAGAAGTACGCCAATTGATTTCATTCCCAATATTCTTATCACCCATGCTGTACCACCCAGGCCTTACCATTAACTAGGGCTCATTCTGGAACGACTGATATTTCTGTGCACTGAGGACTTTTTTCAGGGTCCTGTGTTCGGGCTGAGCCTAACCAGAGGAACTGTCATAACAGGAGGAAGGGATGGCAAAGTGTGCGCTTGGCTTTGGGGCAAAAACATGGATAGAGCTGGAGAAATTCAAGTAGGTTTGATACTCTACCACGATTTTACAGCGCATTATGAAAGAGATATTAGTAGCACCATTAAACCAGTAAATGTATCTATTTCAGTTACCCCCACAGGAAGGTGGAGTAAGAATGCTACAGCTTTACAAGGATATCCTGCTGATTGGGACAACGACCAATTCCATCAGGACAGTCAAGTTGTCCGCTCAGGCTCTGAAGAATCCCCTTGTGGGAGTCAAACTGGACCCTGTCCCTTTAACCCAGGTACTGGCAGGTATAAAAGATACTACAACAGACGGACTACAGCCGGACCCTAAGAAACTATTTAGTACCGGTAAAAAGTCATAAGTTATAGCCAGGTTTCGTAATACATGAGTCGGTCACCGTCCGTGCAAGAGATAGGAAAAATAAAGCCGTTATTGCACAATGGCCTCGTAACATCTGAACTTAAAGCATTAAGTCCAACTGTACAGAGCATTGCATGCATATGTACTGTGGTCCTTTGTGTATCCTCAGACTTCAGTGTTATTATTTGCTTTTCCAGGGCCATTTTGACACAGTGGACAGCTTGGCCTCTGTCAGGGATGGGGAGACAGGATGCTGGATTGTGACAGCTGGAGTTGATGGGATTGTTTCTCTAATTGATGCCAAAACTAAACAACCTCTCTGGAAACTGCTGATCAGGGTAGGCAGTAGTACATCAACAATTTGTGAGAAAGAGTTTTCATGGGATAGAATATGAATCAAATTCCTGAATATGCTGTTTTGTAGAATACTCGCATTTACTCCGTTGATGTTGATGATGAGGCCTCAATGATTGTTTTAGGGACAAAGGACTCGTAAGTGGAAAAATTAAATTTCTTGAAACAGATCTGCATCAGAAGTTATCCTTAACTTGTTTGTAGTGAATCTTGCAAAAGGTACACTATGAAAATTACCATAAAATACATTCAATAGTCTTTTTTGTTATTTTTATTATTTTGCCAGAGTTGTCATCATGGACATAGTAGTGGAGCCAGGTCAAGGATTGTTTGCTACAGAAACTTTGAGGCATAACTTTGGCAAGTTGATCACATCTGTCAAATTCAATCCAGGTATGACAATTATAGCAGTAACAATTTACCTCTAAGTAGCTAGCATTTTAAGATGATTACTCCAGAATGCCCCATGACAGGAATAAAATGTTGCAAAACAATTACTCATTCTTCTTAATATACTAATTCAATTGAAAAAACTAACTAATAACCATCCTACAAACAAGATGAGATTTAGATATGGATTCTTTGGTCATATGAAAGGCGTCTAATGTACTAATGTTTCTTTTTCACATATTATTTCTGGCTTGCACTTTGTCAGAACAAAGGCAAAACTTCAGATCTTTCAAATTAACTTTTTCATCACAGAATTCAGTGTAGTAGCAGCTGGAGATCAGGAGGGTAACATCAACATCATAACTTGGAAGGAAGCAGAAGGAAAAGAAGCGGAGCAGAACGAATCAGAGGAACTTGAAGGCAGTTGGAATGTCACAGGGTCATGTCAAGGTCATAAAGGAAAGGTCATTGCTCTGGACTGGTCCAGTGATCTGATTGGTGGCCAATACATCCTGAGAAGCACTTCTGATGCCACTGAGTTGATTTACTGTGAGTAAAGCAAGCTTTATATCTGATTATCCTCAGCAAATGTGTATTCCAAAGCAGTGAATTAGTCTCACAACTGCCTCAGTGACAAGAACATTACATTAGAAGGGTCATTGGTGCCACCATATTGCAGTTATGTTTAATGGCGTGCTATAGGTATATGACCTAGAGAGCCTTTTCTTAAGTTTGCATTATGCAGAACCCTGACGTATCCAGTGTTACCAACCTTGCCACAAAGGCCCAGAGTTACAATAAATTTGAAATGTATCAAATTATTAGTCACGTATAGGACCTACGTATGATCACAGATAAAAAATATTTTTACTCTTGGTCATCCTTGGCCATACGTGATTCACCGAGCATACGTGATTCACTGAGCATACTTGGAAAGGGCAAAAAATTTAAACATGTTTAAAACTTTGGCAGACGTTGTACGAGTGATTGTTTATATTAGTTATGTAACTTGCTCAGGAGTCAGTCAGCAAGCATTCTACGTTCTTACGTGACCATATGTAGCCGTACGTAGCCACGGTCCATTCATATATGCGCGCCATCCACTCACGTCCACTCATAGAACGCTTGTAAAACACTCAGCGGACGTCCGTCACCACTCGCACGGGAGATCTATGAGTGCCTCACATTAGCCTAATGTATGCGTGATGGATGTCTGACGGGTGCTTGGCAACGGACTTTTGGCGAGCGTTTGACGGATGTCCTGCGCATGTTTGACGGACGTCCGCTGAGCGATCTACGACTGCCTCACATACGCTCATGGAAGGAATTTATACGCGATTAACAGGCCACGAGTGAGCACGTATATCTACGTATAGCAATTTTTTGACATACGTGGTCACTCGTAGGTCTTATCCGTGACAGTGTGAAGGCCCTTTATGAGTGAGATAAAAAACTGTTTACATGTACCAATTTCAATCTATAATTCTTAGGGGACTGTGAAAAATGTCAACAACTAGAAAAACAGAGCCTATTCAGAAATCTGAAGTGGAGAACAGCCCAAAGTCTCCTTGACTTCAGCGTTTCTGGAATCTGGCACTCAAGACGAGCAAAGGAAGCAGACATAACTAGTGTTGATGTCAACCACCAAAGAACTCTTGTTGCCATGGGTGACAATGCTGGATACATCAGTCTCTTCCGGTTTCCATGCAACAAGCAGGGGGTATGCTGTCAATAAATTTTCTTTTTAAAGAGACATTTTGTGAAGCGCAGTAAAATTATCTGTAGGACCAACTATCGTATGATAACACTCGTACATGTATGATCATTCAATTTGCTCATCTGGTTTCATTTGTGATCAGCAGAATTAATTAATCATTGCTACTATAACGTACTGAGGGCTATTGTTACTTTGCAGGCTTACAGTCACACATACAGAAGCCATTTGTCCTTCAAGAACCTTGTTTTCACGAGGAATGGTTTTAAGGTCATAACTGCTGGAGGAGCAGACTCCTCGATCCTACAATGGGCTGTTGTTTGAATTTACTGTACCAGACTCCACAAAAATGTGATTGTCAAATACTGCATATACACTGTTAAACATTTCATATAAATCCCATGGGTTTCTTTTCTTTTTTTTCTCGTTTAACCACTATTGCAATGTTAATCAGCTAGCTGGAATAGCTGTGCGTAGGGTGGTAAAATGAAATAAAATTAATGATATGACCGAAGTAGTCTTCATTTCTTGGCCACAAGTTAGTACATACATGCAGCAGGATAACAAAAGGTTGATGAAAGCAATATACATGTAAATAGCTTCGTGAAAATCACACCAGAATCACAAAAGATCAGCTTTCCAATGAGGGCGGGCACTCTCGTCACAAGCTTTGCGAGCTGTGAGGAGAATGAGGCTTTGCTGAAGGAAGATGCACAAGAATAAGAACCTTATTCCCCAGAAACATTTTCCTTTATCTAGGGCAGTAAATAATAATATTCAAAAAAGAGAATTTTATACAGAGCACAGATACGTATCAGCTAATTCCAAGCATCTTGCAGGACCAAGTAGTGTCGTCACAAAAACTCATATATTACAACCACACTTGGGAAGACCAGGTATAATGAGGTCATTTTCCAGAAAGATCGTCTCATCTGCAAAGAGTTAGGGTTATAATAAGTTCTTCAACACAGATTTATGTACATTTCACAGCCGTTTTCCACGGAAAACAATCTAATGAACGTTTAGTATGTTTCAGATGGATTCGCCACGACGAAATAGAAGCGTCTCGCCTCAGAGAAAAGATTGACGTCAGAGCGCAAGCAGGCATCATGGCCATGACGATGCGGATCACACAGACAGACAACAGAACGAACCTACAGAAAGATGTTCCAGATCACAAAGTAGATCTTCGTTACGTTCTAGATCACCTTCAATGAACACAAGACAACGAGAGCAGACCGTGGGTAGTGCAAACCTAATTATGAATCCTAATGCCCCAGAAGAGGAAAGGAAAATGAATTATGTTACGGGGTGGCTTCCAGAAAAGAGGCGGCCTCTTTTCTGGAAGTTCCCTCTTCAGCCATGGCTAGCGCCATTGTGTGTAGCTCTCTCTTTGTAAGGTTTGATTTGTAGCTGTTTACAGAGTTCACTTGCACCAGTTCTAAGTCACAACGTTACGTTCACACAAGTAGAAGCCAGACTGCACCACTTTTGGAAGTGTTGGGAAACACTGGGGGTAAAATGTTCAGTGGTGGATATTCTACAAAACGGTTTAAAATGGGAGTTCACAAAAGAACCACTACTAAGACGCACACCCTGGACTGCACAGTTGCACATGTCAGTAAAGAAACTGCAGGTCTTCAGAGAAGTGATAGACACTCTTCTCCTGAAGGGAGCAGTGGAAGAAGTGCTAAACCTCACCTCAGAAGGACTTTACTCGATCCTGTTCCTACAGCCCTATCATCGACCTGAAACAACTGAACAAGCTCCACCTACAAGAGTGGTGGAATCTCACTCAACAAAGACACATGTTCCCATTTCAGTCCACATCAAGATTCACATTCTCTGGTGGACCCAGTCGAATGCCCTGAGCGTGGGAGTACCACTTCAACAATTCTCTCTGCAGGAGACGATATACACAAATACAAGGGAAACAAGTTCTCATAGCTATGGACAATACAACAGTCCTAGCTTACATCAACCACCAAGGCGGAACAAGGTCAGCCCCACTAATGGAAGCAACTACACACCTCTTCAAGTCAGCTCAACAGCACAACATCTCGCTGAAAGCCAGACATATACCGGGGCGCCTGATTGTCCTAGCAGACAAACTAACCCGAACCGACCAAGTCCTCCCCACAGAGTGGTCATTTCACCCCGAGGTAAAAATGTTGTGGGAAAAATGGTGGACACCCATGGTGGACTTGTTTCCACGAAAGAGAACAACAAGCTGTCATCTTACGTGAGCCCAATTCCGGACGGGTACGCTATGGCTGTAGACGCTCTCTCCATGAACTGGGACAACCTCCTAGCCTATGCGTATCCCCCAACAGGCCTAGTCGCAAAAGTCATACAAGATGATTCTGATAGCTCCACACTGGCTGAAGAAACCTTGGTTCCCCGAATTGCTCCAACTCCAAACCTCAGAACCAATGCAGCTGCCTTCCTGGGCTGACCTTCTGAAACAGCCCAAGAAGCCAATCTTCCACCAAAAATTCGGCAAGGTAAACCTTCACGTGTGGAATCTATACAGCGAGCGGTGCTAGAACAAGGCTTCTCTAGTAATGTAGCTGAACAAGTCACCCAGTCTGTCTGCGCCTCGCCCAGGAAAGTGTAAGAAACGAGATGGTCCTACTTCTCAGAATGGTGCCTGGCTCAACTTATAGACCCACCAAAAACAACAGTCCAACAAGTCGCCAATTTCCTTTGCACCTGTTCACAAGAAATCCAGCCTGTCTACTATTAAGGGCAGAAAAGCTATTGCAAAAGTCTTGTCCTTCGACAGCGGTGTCAACATCTCACCCCACCAGGTGATTTCTTACCTCAACGGAGGGCTGGAGCATAACAAACCCAAGACCGGACAATTCTCTATGCTTAGTTCTTGTGAACCTTAATAAACCTCCTTATGAACCGCTGGGCATGGCAGACCTGAAAAGCCTCACCTTCAAGACGGTCTTCCTACTATGGCTTGCCTTGGGGGCCAGAGGAGTGAAATGCATGCCCTCGACATCAAGAGGGTCACACATTACGAAAACTGTAAGGTGGTGTGACTGGCCCCAAACCCTCAGTTCCTAGCCAAGAACTTTAACTACAGTAGGGGAAAAGGAACTTTGATGGTTTCATGATCGAAGCTCTAAAACAAAGATTAGGTCCCAACCTGCAAGATGAAAACAAACTGTGCCCAGTCCGAGCTCCGATACTACCTGGACAGAACAAGCAGCTTGAGAGGAACTGCCACTCAGCTCTTCATATCCCTAAAATAACAGAGAAAACCGGGCCATAAGCAAGAACACTTTGGCCTCTTTGGTCAAAACTTTGATCTGCAATGCTTACGAAGTGTGCCCTACATCAACAATCTCCACTCACAAGGTTTCTTCCCATGAAATTAGAGCTCTAGCCATGTCAACGGCCTTCTATGGCAATGTGGCCATGGATGATATCCTTAGTGCTGACAGATGGGCAAGTCAAACAGCTTTCACAAGCTTCTACCTGAGAGAAGTCACTACAGACCTGGAAGGCATCTACCAACTCGGGACTGGTCACAGCTCAAAAAAGTCAGCATGGGGGGGGGGGGGCATCCAATGATGGAGAAGACTGTGGAAGACCTGACTGGAACACCGTACGAAGTGGAGAAGAACCAAACTATACTGACCTGGTGAGCATCGTTTTTCCTACTCTCTTTAGGATAAGTAACAACTGAGTCAGTAAGGTAAAGAGGCTATCCATAGTCACCCATGAATAACCCCCGTATGAATCCGTATTCTGACGGGGTTTTAAATTCATAGGGAATGTAAGAGGGGATGGGAGTGTGGTTGTCTCCTCATTCACAAGGAAACCTTCCTTACTTGCAGAAGAGGATCTACTTCCTACAACCTGCACCAAAATTCCTACATCTGGTACATAAGGATGCTTGTCCTAACACATCCTGTGCCAAATTAGGGACCACCGCTCACTCCGCTCAACTATACCAAGACTTCTTAGGCTTATACCCTTCCTACCATATGGTTAAGGTATTTCTGTATTAAAGTGGTTTTGGGCTTGTATTGTGAGTAAAGAACTTATTAAAATTTTAGTAATTTCTATGTTTCTTAACACCTAATACGAACCCAAAGCCACAGGATTTTCCCTCCCACCTCCCCCATATATTTACTACTCAAATCAAAATATGGTGGTGTAGGAGTTTGGGCACATGCGCAAAGGAGTGAAAAGATAGACGGTGCTGTGGTAGCCACCCTAATAATATTATATTATCGAAATTGAACAGAACCCGATGATGTTGAGTCCTAAAGTGGTTTTGGGTCTCATATTTTGAGTAAAGAAACCTGTAAAACTGCTACATTGTAGCATGTGATTTTCATTCAAATATTCGAATTGGTGTGGCATTGCATATAGTGTATGCATTTTCTCCTAACGGGCTATGTTGAACTGTTAATAAGTATTCACCGTAACCAAGAAATGTAGGCCTTATGTAAATATTTAAAAACCTATTGCTGGAAAATTACCTCATTATACCTGGTCTTCCCAAGTGTGGTTGTAATATATGGGTACTGAGTTTTTGTGACGACACTACTTGGTCCTGCAAGATGCGTATCTGTGCCCTGTATTAAATTCTCTTTTTGAATATTATTATTTACTCCCTAGATAAAGGAAAATGTTTCTGAGGAATAAGGTTCTTATACTTGTGCATCTTCGTTCAGCAAAGCCTCCTTCTCCTCACAGCTCGCATGAACAGAACCCGACAATGTCGAGTCCTAAAGTGGTTTTGGGTTTGTATTAGGTGTAAAGAAACATAGAAATTACTTAAATCTCAGTAAATTTCCAAGCAAGAGAGGCCTTCATTGTGATCCATTCCAAAATATCCAGGAGCAATAATGCACCTTTCAGATGAATATCTGGATCTCCCAAATTTAGCTCTGTATAAAATAAACAGGAGTAAAGAAGTTTGTATGAAAACTTGTAATTTTATTAGACCTCACTATAACACATATCACATATTTGCAACATAGGATATAATATAAATTCTTAACATTTTTGATACATACATCTTTCAATCACAATGACATCACATCAAGATAAGATTGAAGATAACAATACTATGATGATGGAAGCAATCTCACAGCCAACAATGAGATCACAAAATAAACCCAGTTTACTCAGAAACAGGAAACAAAAATTAATGATACTAAGTTATGCATCATGAACAAATGATTACACTACAATTTAGCTCAGATCCTGTTACAAAAAAGTATTGCTGTCAATGGAATGTAATCACTGGCAGTCTGACATTCAGCAAGTAAGCTAAAACAAATATTAGACAGTTTCATAGACAACTAATAAATCAGTAACATGGCTAGCAAACTGTATAAATTCAAGAAGAACTGGCGTACTTGATTTGTAACAAATAAAGGTGGGACACTTAAAGAAACATTTGGCTTTCTTACTACTTGTTCAGAAAATTGCACAATATCACAACTCTCAACTTGATCAGCAGACTTCATATGGCAAAATGAATACTTAAATATCATGGAGATGAATTTGATAAAGGCTTTGGAGTATTTCAACAAGTGAAACTCTAATCTGAATTATCGGTGGTGGAGGGTTCTTCCATTGTTGCTAAAATCTTGCTGACTTCAGCTCTCTGTCCATCCGACATGTGTTGTGTGATGTGAACCATGGAATCCATGGCAACCTCTGGATTATCCTGGATCAGGCTGCAACAAGACAAAATGTTCTTTAAATTTCTATGTTCAATAAAATTTCTACCTTATAAATGTTTTCTATCCACTTTCACTATGTAATGACAATGCACTTACAACTTTGGACAAGTCAGCGAACTCGCACTTTTTGGACACGTTTTCAACACTGGTACTAAATTAATTCATCATCTAAGTAAATGTGCTTATAGTTTACAACCAGCCACAGCTTATTTGCAATGTGAAGTGTTCACAACTACAAAGTTTGCATTTGGACAAACAGGAAAGATACACTGGACTTAAATTACTTTACACCTACTATTTCTAGCATTAATATTTCTTTGTTTCTCTTATCTTTTGCTCACCTTCTGATTTGCTGAATCACATGGTCTCTTTTGACAAACTTGATATTCTCGTAGAGAATGGAAGTCTCCCAGCTGTTTTCATTTAATTGTTTGCTCATCCACTCAACGACGGCTTTGTTGTCTTCCCATAGATAAGCATTCACTGCACCTTCTGCCTGAACAAACCACCGACTGAGCATTGAACCCATCTGACCATCGGTCAACTCAGGATTCACCTGCCTGATCTTCTTCTTGACCTCTTCTTCCAACAATAATCTTCTTAATCGCCAATAAAAGAACTGTCGGCTAGTCCTCCATTTCAGGATATCCTGTAAAGCAAATTTTGTAACTAAAATTCCCCAACACTAATTTATATGAATCGTAGTATCTCAAGACTTTCCAGTTATATTACCAATACAGAACAGTCAATTATTACAAGTTTGTGACAACAAATTACTTAGCAATCTAAGACAAATATGCTAGACTTTTACTTACAGTGATGACTCCCTTTTCCTGCATTCTCTCTGCACGATCATGGAGATCAGCAAATACTACTGCCACCTGTTGATAAATGGCCATCAACCTCTGTTCTCTTTCAAGCATTTGTTTCTCCAACTTGATTTTCTCCTGTTTACAAAAAATGAAAGTTTGTATGTCTTAAAAAGCTATTTCAACTAAATCAAGACAGAAAATTGACTGAAAGATTGTCATCACTAATACCCACCTCAGGTTTGAGTTCAGGAAAGGCCAGCTGATCCTTGATGCGTTTGCAGACAGGGTCTAATCTGTGCATTGTCTTGCTGAGATCTTTGTATCTGAACTTGATGTCCACTGTCCCTTCTGGCTCGAGCACCCCACCTCTGCAATGAAAACATGATTACCATGAAACATATAATTATCACTACCACTAAATCTAGTCTAAATGTGACTGACACTACCATCAAGTAATTTTCCCTACCTGCTTTCAACATCAGCATACATCTCCATGTATTGCTCGTTAATGGTGGGATCAACAACAACCCAGGCACCTCCTCTCAATTCTCCATTTGGCGGCAAGTAAACCAAGATTGGCTGCTTGTACTCTCTCAGGCCATCAACAATGTATGATCCAAACTTCAAGACTTGGTCAAACATATCTGATGAAGGGAACACAGCATTTAATAAACATACTGTAGTAAATCTTAAGCAATGTGTTCGAAACAATGAGCACTGGATAATAGACAAAATGTGAGGGCCATCCTACCTTTCATACCACCAGAGAACCCTCTCCAGTTGGCAAAGATCATAAGTGGCAGCTGTTCCCTATTAAAATCTTTGATGACTTGAGCTGTTTTGTATGCAGAGTCGGGGAACCATACTTGCCCAGCTTGTGGAATGACCTAAACAAGCAAGTTTAACATATGCAGAAGATATTTAGACCAACGAAAACTACTTCTTACTTTAATTTTAGCTGGATATCAACTTAAAAATGTCATACCTTGGCATCAGAATCTATATTGGCTGGATCAGCAGGAATGGTGGCTTCAACACATCTCGTTTCCACGGCAATGACACCAACAGGAATGCCACCCAGTCTGAAAGTAAACATAAATTAATTAATGAATGAATGTCAGGAGCCAAATTTATTATTCAAGGTATCAAGATAACTCACAAACAAGTCTTTACCTTGCTCTACCACAAACAACAGTCTTAGCCCAGCTGGCCAAAATCTCATGCCAAGAGCCTTTGTCAAAGAAACCAGATTCCCACACTTCATGGTTGTATGGATGATGGCGTCCACCTAACATCCACCGAGGATCATAAGGTGCTTTGGTTGGGTAAAAGTCTACTTCACGATCAACTGGATCGATTGAAGGCATGATTGGCAAAGCCCCATCACGGCTCTGAAGAGAGAAATAGTGTTGAACATAAAGTGAAACATCATCCCTGTGTGGATTTCAATTAATAAACGTCGCACAAACCATGTGTTCAGATACTGACCTTTGGCACATAAGACAGCCACCTGAGCATCACATGTACACCTTTGTAATCATCAGAGCACACAGCATGCGTCACTCCATTGTTGTACATAATTTGAATGCCACCAAGTTGGTTGTTGCTGGTGTATACCTCTCTACCAAGCACCTTGTTGAGAGCCCCAGCTCCCGTTAGGATGATGTGTGAATTTTCCACTTGGACAACTCTTTGTCCGAGTCGGACCAAGTATGCGCCAATGCCCACAGATCGGCAAGTCACCAAATTGAAGGTGACCACTTCATTGTAGGCCCGGGACGTCTCTCCAGCGATCATACCAGACCCTCTCAAGTTCTCAACACCAAGGCCTTCCTCTTTGCCAATGATGCTCGTTATCTTGTATCTTGACTCGCCTTCATCTTCGATCAGTTCAGCATGGACAGAATTCATTGCACTCACTTTCTTGAAGTCTTCTGGGGCAAGGTAAAGGTATTTCACGCCCTGAAAAATTATATACAAACACAATAAGTTATAATTCGTCAACCAATCTTAAATCTGCTAATTAAACACTAATTAAACAACTTGCCTTGTCTGGGTCAGTCTCATCAACCCATGAGATTTTGAAGAGGTGTTTGATTTCCTCCGCAAGACCAATGCGAGCTCCACTGTTTGCAGACAAGTAGAACCTCGGAATGCCCAGTTTTCTTGACAGCACAGAAGCTTTCTGCAATTACAACACATGCGGCATATTAGAGAAAGTTTGGTCATATAAGGTTATAAATAAGCATCACTTATAGGATTTTATCATTTGATAAGTAGGCATTACTTACATAGAAAAGTTGATCTTCCTTTGGACCAAATGATCCAATCATGTGTGTGATGTCATTGGCAATCACAATGATGTCCCTTCCTTCAGGGAACTCCGGCGTCTTCAAGGTCATCTGCCAAGCAACCATTCCGACCTCATTCTCTCCAGGCAGTCGATTCAGAATGACAAGTTCCTCCTTGCTGTTCAGTACCAATTCATTGCTAACCAGCATGTCACCGGGTATATCTGTGACACCAGTTTCTTTGCTGTGCTCTACCCAAATCTTATGCAGAGCCTGTCTGAACATTTCTGGGTAGTCATACGCGTAAGTTGTGCCATTGGACTGAGCCTGGAATCGCTTCAACTGCAGGTGGTCCTTTGTCATATAAGGAGTGCTCAATAGCAAACCATGCATTGGTCCTTGCTTGGCACCATATGCTTGGAACATGACCTGAAAGTAGTAGAGCAAATCACATTTAAATTTACGCCAGAACAAACTCCAATGACTAACTGACATGTCATGTTATTCAGAACATAGAACCACTTTAAACCCTCACCTGTCCTGTTCTTTCGTCAGTGACTTCCTTGTACATGGTTATGTTCAAGTAGTAACCACTTCCATTGCTCAGGAACAGTCTCACTGGGATTCGATTCCCACTGTTCAAGATACGAATTGTCATCTTGATCTCAGCCTGCAATACTCGAAGCTTCCAGATGCGACTACCATACCTCATCACCATACTCCTTACAGTCTCTTCCAGCTGAAAAATGCATCAGGCACGTTAAAACATCACCAATAAAAAGAGTGACTAAATCTCAATCACACATGGTTCTATTAAAACCACACAAAACAAATCATTCAATTTAAAGACTTACCTTGGCAGCTTCTGTGAGAGTGAGAGTTGGTACAACATTGAGGAAGATGTGATTGCAGTCAGTCTTTCTTGCCTGAAAAAAGCAGTTTATACTTGAGTAACACCATGTTACAACATTTGCATTAACACTAACAGAAATTCATTGATTGCACTGATGTATAACAAGTATGTTTAACATACCACTGAGCTTGAGAAAGCAACTTCTAAAGCATCGAGAGCTTCCAACAAAGTACGCTCTCCCTCATTCTGCAAATATTCGAACGATGCCTCTTTGGTAACAAGATCAGAATGACGAATGATGGTGCGTACAAATATTCTGTAGTCAGACACTTCTTGGGTTTTTGCGACTTGCTGTAATGAAAGAAAAAGAGGAGGGTAAAACAAAACATATCTGCATACTGAGGTATGCTTATCATACCTTATTGAGTCATATGAGCATATCAAATTGCATATTGTAGACCAATACGGACCTTTGCTCGACCAAGATAAAGGTGCATGCGATGGTTAGCAACAGGAATGGCCTCAAGAACAAAATTCCTCATTCGATTGATCTCCAGTTGGAAAGCCAATGCTGGCTCCAAATGCCTGTAAATCCTGTCCTCAGCAAACTGCAATACAAGAAAATATATTAATGATATTAGGCAATACAATACATTAATGATATTAGACAATACAAGAAAATATAATAATCCTATAGAATATAAAAGACAAAGATTGCAGATAGTGTGGAGTCAGTGTCTCAGATCAGTTTGGAATATTAATGGTGTGAAGCAGGGGGGCATTGCTTCAACTGACCTTGGAGAGTTCTAGCATCAGTGGACATAATTTGAAATCAATTTGTGACAGATATGGTTTTAATTACATGGACCATTTTAGTTATCTTAAACTCAGCGATTTTATATCAAGTTTTACATTTGATGAAGTTAATTTTATTATGGACAATTTATGCTGCATGTAATTTTAACTTAGCTCTTTTATGATTTTTCGCTTTTATTGTTTTCATATATGCCTACATTGTGCATGAATAAATGACACACATATATATATATATATATATATATATATATAAACCGAAATGACATAGCATGAAATGACATAGCATGCAAGCAAGGAGTAAACAAATCAGAAAGCTATCAAGCTAATTTATCATACAATCTCAGCAAAAAGATAATCAAAGCTTGTGGAGAAACATTCACCCATAGATCCAGCACTATCATAATAGCCATGAAGCTGCTTGAGAAATAGTATCATACCAAGCAATTATGTACAGCCCTAACAACATTTATGATGACACTTTGCTTCCATATTTTCTGCGTTTCTTTATCTCAAACTTAACAGTAAGTTATAACCTAAATCCCAGGAAATCTAATCACAAGTGAGATTATATACAGGTGCCACAAGCAACCCCACTAATTACAGCAGTACATACGCGTTCACTCACTTTCACAAAGCTGAGGAGGTCTTGACAAGACCAATTATTGCCAGTTCACTCTGTGTTTGAATAATATAGCAAACATTTCATTAGTTGCAGAATTAATGAAAAGTAGGAATGAGTACATCAAGGACTAACGTGATCAAAACAAGCACCAAGCACCTCATTTTCAATTTCATGTTGCTCATGAAACTAAAATAAAATACAAGCAAGATTTCATTGATATGCAGCATTTGTTAGCAGTACTATTTGATTCATATAGATTTCAGTAAAATAATTATAATATTATCTCTAAACAACAGAAATACGGGTTACCTGAGTTCTGGCATGGTATGTGAAGTACTTTGGAAAATCTCGCTGAAAAAGAAATCATACAATTTAAAAAATGATTGCACAAATTAGAGTGAAAGGGAGAACACAAATCCATCCCTATTATTTTTACTAAAAGTTACCTTTTGCAAGAGCAGGAATGTGATGCGGCGAATGCCTTTCTCTGCCAATACATGTTGCTGGAATGAGAAAAACTCAAAATTAGCCAAAGCAACAATCATAATTCACCTGTGAATTAAGATATTCTTCATTTCTATATGAACCAATGTGACGACACTTACATTCTCAACACAGAATTCGCCGAATGTAGCAGCATAATTTTCATCGCTGTCTTGGGTCTCTGATCGGATTGCGATGTTGAGTATATGGATGGGTTCATCAGTCCTCTGAAAAACAAAAAGGCATTGTTAAGTCATGCAAATAACCCATGTAGATTTCTAAGAAATGAGAGTAGACAACTTCATTATTATAACAACAGTCACTTACATTGCACAGAGATGGATTCTCATCATCAACTCTAACCATGCTGCTTGAGAAGCGCCCCATCAAAGAATCAAAGTAGACCTTGAAGTCTTCAAAGCAGGTGAAAGCAGCCATGATGCCCATGCGCTGACATTGAGGCAACTCTTCGCTGAAGGTCGTCATGTCCTCACTGAGGCTGGCTACTCGGGGAACGTTTAGGGAAGCCCGATGAGGTTGCATCCTAGAATAACGTCTAAAGGGTCAACCAAAGCAACGAAACAAACCAGGAAAGGGAACAGAAAAGGAACGGGAAACACAACAGAAGGTAGAACAGGAGAAGGAAGAAAGAGAAGAAAAAAGTGAAAAATTGGCACATAATATAGCTCACACAATTACAGAAAAATACTAAAGCCACAGATAAAGACATCCACTGTACCTGTTCGGATGAGATGATGGCAATAGGAACATGAACTCAACAACACAAGGGCCATTTGGCAACTGGTGCTGATGCAGGCAGCTGAGTTCATAGGCAATATAAGCTCTTCTGACATATACCTCCAGGGCAGCCATTGTTACCAGTTGATTTGAATGGAAGAAGAAATCTTGCAGTACATCGTAGATTGATGTCTCTGACATAATGAGTTTCTGCAAGATTAAGAAGATGATTAACATCGTACAACGAATAAGTGTTTGAAGTGTAAGATGAATGACTAACATCATACAAGGATTTTCAATATGATCACAAGAAATGGGTATTATAAATATTCTAAAATATTAAAATTGAAACAAACCTGCAGATTCTTGGGACAGAATTCATGACCATACATATCAATTGCAGACAAAAAGATGGACTCCACTTGGTTGTGACGAAGTTCATAAGCAGGTTGAT
Organism: Alitta virens; assembly: GCA_932294295.1. Classification (NCBI taxonomy): domain Eukaryota; kingdom Metazoa; phylum Annelida; class Polychaeta; order Phyllodocida; family Nereididae; genus Alitta; species Alitta virens. The sequence continues at coordinate 51,486,755 of OW028573.1, forward strand.
AGGCAGCATTGAGCACTTGTCTGGCTCTCAAAGCCACTTTAGCATTCTCAGTTTTGTTCAGGGTGGTCATGTCAGTCAAGATACTGTGCAATGCATCAGTTAGACCTGGTTCCTTTTGGAATAGGTGGTCCTGCAAAAGAAGGGCAGTCACCAGTCAGAAAAAGTACCACTTAAAGAACAAGCACAATGACACAATACCAGCGAAAGTACTTACTATCAGTGAAATCACAAGCAAGTTAATCTTAGCAACTTGGGAATGCGAGAAGATGATGTCTGTAATTTCAACATCTTTGACCTTCTCTCGCATGAGAGCCAGGCATTTGTCATAATGTCCTTGTTGAAACTGCAGTTCTACATTGAGGTATTTCTTCAACAAGTTTTGCACAACATTTTTCATGTGCCCTCTGATGCCACTGCTATACCGCTGGACCAATTGGACAACATCTGACATCGACATGAAGAAATCGTCACGATCTCTTTTCTTACTCAGAGTTGCAGCATGACTGTTTATAATGGCTGCAATTTGCTGACTTGGGAATTGACTCAACACAGATGTGATGTTGCTTGCATAATTGGCCATCAGTTTGCAGATCTTTTTTTCAACATCCGGCACAATACGACCTGAGATAACGTAGATGAGATCTTGAAGTTCCAGCAGCGGAAGTCTTGGATCACAGAGACACCGCATCATGACATTGATGGTGCTATGCAACCTTTGACTGAAGTAAGGGTCAGGTAGAGTGTATCCGTTCAAGACACTTTCCAGGGTAGACTTAGCTTGTTGATACTGTTGGTGGAGCTTATTAACATGCAAGTTTTGATTGGTAATGTTCACTGGTAGAGTTCCCGTGAACACTTCAGCTTGTTGGATCTTGCTTGGGTCATCCAGTTGTAATCGAGCAATTACACTTCCTGCTTCCAAGACTGCACCAGCTCGTTTTTGGAAATGCACACATCCATTTTCTGTTGCTCTCAACTCCATCACCATCTTCATCACCTCAATTTCCACATACACATCATTGACAAAAACATGGCCACCATCTTCTACAGTTAAGTTGATGATTTTGCCAGAGCATGGAGATCTAAGCAGGGTGGGATCATTTTCCTTTTCAAGCACACAAGTTCTGTTGTCAATAGTGATCCTGTAACTGCTCACTTCCTCTTTCATGTAAGTTGTGTAACTGTTACCCAGCGAGACAAGAAGTCCTCCGTCACTCAAGTGATGAGCTTCTACATCAATATGAGAATCATTCATGAGAATGAAGTAAGATGTAGGGCCCATCTTAGACACTGAGGCAACATACTTGTTTCCTTCGTAGATGAACTCGACGATCACTGAACTTTTGAGAGCTGTGATTGGAAGGATTTGACCCCTGAAATGACGTACAATATCAACCATTCAGTATCGCGACACAAAATGGATAACTACCATGAATAACTGAGAATACATCCTAGCGTAAATAATAATACCTGTCCAGAGTATTCTTGAAATGTGTGAAGCTGTTGTTGATGGTCTTTACAGCCACATGCAAAGACCCACAGATAATGCCCAACATGGCATCTGGTTTCTCAGCTTGGACCTTTTCTGCAATGAGCATGTCCAGCCATCCAGTATGAAATGTGTTGCCTTGAAAATGTTCAGTCTCAAGCAATTTGATGAGATACTCGACAGTTGTTCGGAAGTCACCTCTGATAGAAAGCTCTTTCAATGCAATAACCATGTTTCTGAAATTAATGATAAGTTAAGTTAAACATCAGCTTACATGTATTTCTACAGCATCAAAATCTTCTACATAGACACTAAAGTGTATTTTAGATTAGCCAAGATCATTCTGATTAACGATAAACTTACTCTCTAGCAACTTCTCGGTCCTCTCCCCAAGAAAAGCAATGACCAAACTGAGAGTCGGCAAACTCATGAAGACCACCAGAAGCAGAAACGCTGAAGTATCCCCACACATTCTTGCTACTGCGGAAGTTCAGTTCCGAGACTGTACCAGAACTTGGCTTGAATCCCTGCAAGACAATCAGAAACAATTACACATTAAGCACATTCACCAAATGAGCAGTAAATTTAAGTCTCCAAGAAGAAGAAAGATAAAGTTTTATTTATCATTTACACACCTCATCAGGATTTTCACTGGTAATTCTTGCAGCAATAACATGTCCCTTTGGCAATGGTTTCTGAGGTGGGTTGTCAAAATCAATGGGAGTTTCACCCCAAGGGTCTTCTCCATAGAGGACTCGGATGCACTTGATGCGGTGCAGTGGCAGACCCATAGCAATCTGGAGAGATGAAGTAACACTTATTGTTAAAGCACTGACACTAAACTAGTTGAGTACTTTTCAAAAACAAGATCTTGTACATACTTGAAGCTGAGCTGATGGCAAATTGATGTTTGTGACCATCTCAGTGCAGGGATGCTCCACCTGAAGACGGGGATTCAACTCAAGGAAATGGAAAGTTTCATCCTCATCATTGTAGAGGTATTCCACAGTTCCAGCACTGACATAGCCAACCATTTTTGCAAGTGTCACAGCAGCCTGAGGGAGAAACACAGAAAGAATATTACAATATAATAGATAACAATCAAAGCGAGAACTCAAGCATTGTCAAAAATATTTACAACAAAACAAATGTATTGTGTACCTTTTCCATTTTTTCCTGCACATCTCTTGTGGCAATCGAGACAGGAGCTTCCTCAATGATCTTCTGGTGACGTCTCTGAATGGAACAGTCTCTTCCAAATAAGGAGATAGCATTTCCATATTTGTCAGCCAATAGTTGCACTTCCAAATGCCTGGCTTGGATTGCTAATTTCATAATAAAGATGGGAGAACCAGGGATCTCTGCTTGGACCTGAAAATTAATGTCAAACCATATTGTCAATGTTAGTGATCAGCAACAATTTAAAACCAATTCTCAGCAGTTTTTCAAAGAACAGTAATTGATACACACCTGTCTGAATAGGTTGTGAAACTCATCAGCATTCCTGGCCTTTCTGATGCCTTTGCCACCACCTCCCTCGGAGGCCTTGATCATCACGGGAAAGCCGATTGTCTGCGCTGCTTTAAGACCTTCATCAGAATTATGCACACATCCCTTTTGGTACAAGTCATCAGTAACTGTAACATTTTTCCTTTCTTGCAAATCTACTGGATTCCACTCGACAGTTAATCCTGATCCATTCCATGGCAGTGTAGGGATTCCAGCAGTCTGAGCCACAATGGATGACGCAATTTTATCACCAAGGGCCCACATGGCATTCTCCGGCGGACCAATAAAGACAATGTCATTCTTGTGGAGCAGCTCAGGGAGTCGAGGATTTTCTGAGGCATGACCCCAACCTGCCCATACAGCCTGAAACATACAACACTTTTGTAACACACTGAACTTCATTTGAATTGATGAGGACCATTTGTAACAAGCCACCGGTCATAATGCATCAAGCATCAGATCATTTTCTCACCTGTACTTCGGTACGCCTTGCAACATCCAAAATAAGTTCACAGTTGGCATAATTGTTGTTGTTGGTACCTCCAGGCACCATTACATACTGATCAGCAAGTCTTATATACTCTGAAAGTTAAAAATAAACAGTTTTTGTCTCATTTACATATCCCATACATACACAATGTCATTTCTTAAATTTTCTGGATTCCAAATAGTTCTTTTAGTGAGGTAAAGAAATATGCAATACCTACCAGCATTTGCTTTGAGATCTTCAGGGGTAACCATGACAACGAAATGCACAGCAGTTTCATTTTTGAACATTTCATAGGACCATCTTCGGATGGAACGAATGCACTTGACTGCGGCAATTCCATTGTTGGCAATCAATACCTAGAAAAGGCAGATGGTATTGTGTTGAAGACAATTGCACAGTTCCAAATCAATGCATTACATAACTTTTAATACAAGACCTTAATAACCTTACCATTGACACTTTTGGCTAAGGTCAACACTAAACAAAAACATCTTCGACAATTGTGTACATGGTACCCTATTTGACATTTGAGTACAAAATCAAGTTCAAAATCAAATGTCCAACAATTTACAACATCCTATCTTATCTTCTATCACCACATAATAAGACATTCAAAAGATAGTAAACAGTCAGAACTGATGTTAAAAAGTGTGAACAATGAAGTGAAGCACTTACTTTATTGATAAATCGGTCGCCCCCAAACTTTTTAACGAACTCCTCTGGAGTTGCGACTGTAAAATCCTTAAGACTTCCACGAGACAAATTTCTGTATTGTCCAAATTTCATGTGATGGACACCAGACATGGACCTGGAAGGGATCAATAATGCAATAAATAACTAGCTAAATTCAACAGAATATTGATGCAACATAAAATTACAGTAGTGCCATTTATGAAATAAGTATCTACAAGCACTAACTACAATATCTCCTAACTTGAAACATATAATTGCCAAACCCCTTAACAATATCACATAATGACAATATTTTACCCTTATATTACATATAAAACTGTACGACTGCTTAATCAAATACTTTTGCGCTCCCAGCATAATTGATATGATAATCAATATCTTATTGAGATATTTCTAGAGTTGCTACTGTGTCTCAAAATGAACCACTTGCATATTACATGTAGCTATGATAACTTAATAGCTGTCATAAATGACAATTCCATACAAGACTTCTTGAGTGCATGTTTCACCAATTTCTATACAATGCTCCAATATGATCTCACCTCTGATAAACAGGCCTATCTTGTTCATGAGTATGAGGTGGTACATTTGGGTTATCTACAACTTTAAGCATATTCCCATTTTCAACGATGCAATCCATATCATCAACTACTACCACTGCAGCAGCAGCAGAATCGGGCATGTCATCATCACCGGACTTGGTGACAACCACTCTAGAGAGATCATCTTCCAAAATTGTGGCCATCCTTGGCCTCTTGGCAAGAGGTCCATTGCAGTGGTCAGTCATGGTTAATAATTATTATGGTAACTTATCAATGCAGCTCAATGCAAACTTAAGAAGACAAATGATGAATGTTTTCCTCCTTGGCAAAATATCCAAACAAACCAAAGAAATACGAAACAGTTACAGAGACAGCTTGCAGGACAACCAATGACTAGTGTCCAGAGACAACTGTACTGACCAATGCCCTGATCAGCATTTATACTTCAGCCACTGCCCGCAAGATCATCTGGACACAGGTCACTATAAAGGACCCCTATAACTGCACGCATGTCAATGTGCTCATAGGGGTTAAGACAATGGCTGAAGCTCACACAATTAGAGGATAAGGCTTAGGTAATGACATTATCCCCCATTGTTGTTTAATACAGAATTGGTTTTTAATAGCAAAACCAAATATTTGGCAAATATGCATTATCTACTGACTGGTACCTTTAGCAACACATGGGTGGTCACAACTTGAAAAATTGACTTTGTTGATTTTCAAATCACATTAGTAATTTACTAAACAAGGAAGGTTAGTCTGTCATAATGTCTTATTCAGCAACATTCATTCAGACACATAATCACACAATCTGAAGCACACCATTACTTTCATAAGGTAGACAATGCGAGACTTCTCAATTAAACTTGACAAAATCTACAGGTACTGAAGAATTTAATTCTTATATCAGAGTACACTGTGATGAATATCTCTCTTCTTTTGTTTTATTTTTTTAGCCACATGGATTCTAACATTGCAGCACATTGGAGTGTCCAAAAGACTCTAACCATGCTCAGCATACCCATATGGACCATTCACACTCTGCTTTTGGAACAAATATGAGAAATGTTCTCTCACATTTATCATTCTTCTTCTTTTTTTTAGCCAATTGCTTATTTGTTCAGACTGACTATGTCTACTGAATTGTATGACCCACAAATTGTCATTTTCATTTAAAATTTCCAGCACAATTTAGTCCAATCTTTTTCATAGCATATAAGACCCTACACATCTGTTGCTAAGCTGCAGCAATCCCAGGAATTTCTTTATTCCTAAACGAGAAGAATTTGTTGCCTTGGAAACCTAGCCTCAGGAGCCAATCAAAGGTGGTCATCTGATGGTCAAAAGGTCTGGAGTTCTTGCTAGAAGCAGAACAGCCACATCTCAATAATCTTGTCCCCTGTCAACATAAAACAATTTTTTTTTTAATTTCAGTTAATATATAAATATAAACTGGAGATTTTCTTGCTGCAGATGCTGAAGTGTGCAATACAGACCACTTTCAATCTGAATTCACTTCAAGATTAGAACTAAATTTAGAACTAGATTGTCAATCCATTCTTGGTCCTCTTTTATTTATCATTTATGTCAATGATCTTGTCAACGCTACTTCTGTCTTTCATCCAATTGTTTATGCTGATGATACAACTCTTGTTGCTTCCCTGAATACTTTTCAGGGTGAAAGAAATATGAATGATGAGTTGGTCAGCGTGAGCAATTGGATGAAGGCAAATAAGCTATCTATTAACAAAAGCAAAACGAAAGCCATGATTTTCCATGCACCCCAAAGAAGAGTTCAAATTCCTACTATTAAAATATAAGACTCTGTTATCGAATTTGTCAATGAATTTAACTTCCTTGGCATAATGTTAGATAGACATCTAAATTGGAAAGCTCACCGTGATATTATTACAAAGAAATTGTCAAAAACAGTAGGCATTATGCACAGATTAAAAAATATGTTGCCTCTCTGTGCCTTGTTACATTGTGTTATCATACTTAAACTATGGAGCTCTTCTTTGGGGTTGGCAATGTCAAAATATATTCATTTTACAAAAAAAAGCTGTCAGAGCTCTTACTCACAGTAAATATAATTGTCATACTATGGTTTATTTAAAAAACTAAATCTTTTAAAATTCCATGATATCTGTGCACTGTGTGATCTGAAATTCTGCCATAAACGATTCAACAATGCCTTGCCACAGTATTTTCTTGATTTACTACTGCTATTTAGAGATGATCCTCATTACTATGAAACTCGAATAGCTGGTCAACTACGACTTCCCTTAATTTGCAAAACAGAGTATTAAGTATAGATTTATCAAAACCCTTAATAATATGCCCATAACTTACAGAGAAAAATTAGAAACACATAGTTTAGATGGATTTAAGAAATATGTGAAAAATAGCACTGCAGCATCTTATTCCGCAGACTGCAGTATTGAAAATTGCTATATATGTATAAATGTTCATCCTACTGCTTCTTCATAATACTTTTCAACAATATATTCTTTAACTTGAGATGAGTAACATTGATGAGACTACTACTGATGAGAGTAAATTCCATATTGTGTTTGATTTAATGTTCACTATGTAATATTAATAGATCTCTCCAGGTGGCCTCACGCTAGCGATAAAATGTATTTATCTTTGTGAGGTCTCCTTGCAAAAAAAATCTTTATAAATAAAAATATGAAAATAAATTGTAAATATATTTTTTTTGCAAAATAAAAAGAATCTGAATCTGAATGAATCAATGTGTTGATGTTTGTGAAATTGCATGAAAAATGTCAACTACGAAAGAACTCTGGTTGCCATGGGTGACAATGCTGGATACATCAGCCTCTCCCGGCTTCCATGCAACAAGCAGGAGGTATGCGGTTAATCTGATCTCTCTTTTTTTAAAGAGACATTTTGTGAAGTGCAGAAAAATTGACAAAATAATCTCCAGTAAAATTATCTGTAGGACCAACTATTGTATGGTAACACTCTTACATGTATAATCATTCAATTTGCTCATCTGGTTTCGTTTGTGATCATTATAATAAATTATTCATTGCTACTACAATGTACTGAGGACAATCGTTACTTTGCAGGTTAACAGTCACACATACAGAAGCCATTTGTCCTTCAAGAACCTTGTTTTCACAAGGAATGGTTTTAAGGTCATAACTGCTGGAGGAGCAGACTCCTCGATCCTACAATGGGCTGTTGTTTGAATTTACTGTACCAGACTCCACAAAAATGTGATTGTCAAATACTGCATATACACTGTTAAACATTTCATACAGATCCCATGGGTTTCTTTTCTTTTTCTTCTTGTTTAACCACATTTGCAGTGTAAATCAGCTAGCTGGAATAGCTGAGCGTAGGGTGTTTAAATTAAATTAATGATATGACCAAAGTAGTCGTCACTTTATGACAAGTTAGTGCATGCATCAGGATAAGGAAAGGTGGATGAAAGCAATATACATGTAAATAGCTTCATGAAAATCACACAACAATCATCTTCCCAATGACCACGGCTCGTGTCACAACCTTATTCCCTAGAAACCTCGAGGATTCAAAAACATTTTCCTTTATCTAGGGCAGTAAATTTTTAAGTTATTTTATACAGAGCACAGATAAGTATCAGCGAATCCCAAGCAACTTGCATGACCCAGTGGTGTTGTCACAGAAACGCTGTCGGACACATTTATTTCAACCACACTCCGGAAGACTGGGTAAAACGAGGTCATTTTCCAGGAAAAGATTAAATATCATTTACATCAGACCCACATATCTTGGTTACGACGAAAATTTATTAACAATTCATCATAGCCTGTTATGAGACTATTTCTATGAGAAACCTGTCACTTTCTCTTCACAATGCATACACTAAATGCAATGCCACACCAATTAGAAATGTTTTGATGAAAATCATATGCTACAATGTAAGTTTTACTCATGATACTTCCAACCAAGAGAGGCTTCATTGAAATCCATTCCAAAGTACCCAGGAGCCAAATAATGCACCTTTTAGATGAGTATCTGGATCTCCCAAATGTAGTTTTGTATAAAATAAACAGAAGTGAAGAAGGTTGTATGAAAACTTGTAATTTTATTAGACCAGATTGCTCACTATAACACATATCACATATTGGCAACATAGGATATAATATAAATTCTTAACATTTTTTATACATACATCTTTCAATCACAATGACATCACATCAAGATAAGATTGAAGATAACAATACTATAATGATGGAAGCAATCTCACAGCCAACAATGAGATCACAAAATAAACCCAGTTTACTCAGAAACAGGAAACTTACAAAAATCTGAACAAAAATTAATGATACTAAGTTATGCATCATGAACAAATAATTACACTACAATTTAGCTCAGATCCTGTTACAAAAAAGTATTGCTGTCAATGGAATGTAATCACTGGCAGTCTGACATTCAGCAAGTAAGCTAAAACAAATATTAGACAGTTTCATAGATGACTAATAAATCAGTAACATGGCTAGCAAACTGTATAAATTCAAGAAGTACTGACATACTTGATTTGTAACAAATAAAAGTGGGACACTTAAAGAAACATTTGGCTTTCTCACTACTAGTTCCAGAAAATTGCACAATATCACAACTCACAACTTGATCAGCAGAAAAACATTTAAATTAATTGCTAAAAGAAAACCAACTGATAAATGCTGACTTTATATGGCAAAATGAATACTTAAATATCATGGAGATGAATTTGATAAAGGCTTTACAACAAGTGAAATTATTCTCTAATCTGAATTATCAGTGGTGGAGGGTTCTTCCATTGTTGCTAAAATCTTGCTGACTTCAGCTCTCTGTCCGTCCGACATGTGTTGTGTGATGTGAGCCACGGAATCCATGGCAACCTCTGGATTATCCTGGATCAGGCTGCAACAAGACAAAATGTTCTTTAAATTTCTATGTTCAATAAAATTTCTACCTTATAAATGTTTTCTATCCACTTTCACTATGTAATGACAATGCACTTACAACTTTGGACAAGTCAGCGAACTCGCACTTTTTGGACATGTTTTCAACACTGGTACTAAATTAATTCATCATCTAAGTAAATGTGCTTATAGTTTACAACCAGCCAAAGCTTATTTGCAATGTGAAGTGTTCACAACTACAAAGTTTGCATTTGGACAAACAGGAAAGATACACTGGACTTAAATTACTTTACACCTACTATTTCTAGCATTAATATTTCTTTGTTTCTCTTATATTTTGCTCACCTTCTGATTTGCTGAATCACATGGTCTCTTTGGACAAATTTGATATTCTCGTAGAGAATGGAAGTCTCCCAGCTGTTTTCATTTAATTGTTTGCTCATCCACTCAACGACGGCTTTGTTGTCTTTCCATAGATAAGCATTCACTGCACCTTCTGCCTGAACAAACCACCGACTGAGCATTGAACCCATCTGACCATCGGTCAACTCAGGATTCACCTGCCTGATCTTCTTCTTGACCTCTTCTTCCAACAATAATCTTCTTAATCGCCAATAAAAGAACTGTCGGCTAGTCCTCCATTTCAGGATATCCTGTAAAGCAAATTTTGTAACTAAAATTCCCCAACACTAATTTATATGAATCGTAGTATCTCAAGACTTTCCAGTTATATTACCAATACAGAACTGTCAATTATTACAAGTTTGTGACAACAAATTACTTAGCAATCTAAGACAAATATGCTAGACTTTTACTTACAGTGATGACTCCCTTTTCCTGCATTCTCTCTGCACGATCATGGAGATCAGCAAATACTACTGCCACCTGTTGATAAATGGCCATCAACCTCTGTTCTCTTTCAAGCATTTGTTTCTCCAACTTGATTTTCTCCTGTTTACAAAAAATGAAAGTTTGTATGTCTTAAAAAGCTATTTCAACTAAATCAAGACAGAAAATTGACTGAAAGATTGTCATCACTAATACCCACCTCAGGTTTGAGTTCAGGAAAGGCCAGCTGATCCTTGATGCGTTTGCAGACAGGGTCTAATCTGTGCATTGTCTTGCTGAGATCTTTGTATCTGAACTTGATGTCCACTGTCCCTTCTGGCTCGAGCACCCCACCTCTGCAATGAAAACATGATTACCATGAAACATATAATTATCACTACCACTAAATCTAGTCTAAATGTGACTGACACTACCATCAAGTAATTTTCCCTACCTGCTTTCAACATCAGCATACATCTCCATGTATTGCTCGTTAATGGTGGGATCAACAACAACCCAGGCACCTCCTCTCAATTCTCCATTTGGCGGCAAGTAAACCAAGATTGGCTGCTTGTACTCTCTCAGGCCATCAACAATGTATGATCCAAACTTCAAGACTTGGTCAAACATATCTGATGAAGGGAACACAGCATTTAATAAACATACTCTGGTAAATCTTAAGCAATGTGTTCGAAACAATGAGCACTGGATAATAGACAAAATGTGAGGGCCATCCTACCTTTCATACCACCAGAGAACCCTCTCCAGTTGGCAAAGATCATAAGTGGCAGCTGTTCCCTATTAAAATCTTTGATGACTTGAGCTGTTTTGTATGCAGAGTCGGGGAACCATACTTGCCCAGCTTGTGGAATGACCTAAACAAGCAAGTTTCACATATGCAGAAGATATTTAGACCAACGAAAACTACTTCTTACTTTAATTTTAGCTGGATATCAACTTAAAAATGTCATACCTTGGCATCAGAATCTATATTGGCTGGATCAGCAGGAATGGTGGCTTCAACACATCTCGTTTCCACGGCAATGACACCAACAGGAATGCCACCCAGTCTGAAAGTAAACATAAATTAATTAATGAATGAATGTCAGGAGCCAAATTTATTATTCAAGGTATCAAGATAACTCACAAACAAGTCTTTACCTTGCTCTACCACAAACAACAGTCTTAGCCCAGCTGGCCAAAATCTCATGCCAAGAGCCTTTGTCAAAGAAACCAGATTCCCACACTTCATGGTTGTATGGATGATGGCGTCCACCTAACATCCACCGAGGATCATAAGGTGCTTTGGTTGGGTAAAAGTCTACTTCACGATCAACTGGATCGATTGAAGGCATGATTGGCAAAGCCCCATCACGGCTCTGAAGAGAGAAATAGTGTTGAACAAAAAATGAAACATCATCACTGTGTGGATTTCAATTAATAAACGTCGCACAAACCATGTGTTCAGATACTGACCTTTGGCACATAAGACAGCCACCTGAGCATCACATGTACACCTTTGTAATCATCAGAGCACACAGCATGCGTCACTCCATTGTTGTACATAATTTGAATGCCACCAAGTTGGTTGTTGCTGGTGTATACCTCCCCACCAAGCACCTTGTTGAGAGCTCCAGCTCCCGTTAGGATGATGTGTGAATTTTCCACTTGGACAACTCTTTGTCCGAGTCGGACCAAGTATGCGCCAATGCCCACAGATCGGCAAGTCACCAAATTGAAGGTGACCACTTCATTGTAGGCCCGGGACGTCTCTCCAGCGATCATACCAGACCCTCTCAAGTTCTCAACACCAAGGCCTTCCTCTTTGCCAATGATGCTCGTTATCTTGTATCTTGACTCGCCTTCATCTTCGATCAGTTCAGCATGGACAGAATTCATTGCACTCACTTTCTTGAAGTCTTCTGGGGCAAGGTAAAGGTATTTCACGCCCTGAAAAATTATATACAAACACAATAAGTTATAATTCGTCAACCAATCTTAAATCTGCTAATTAAACACTAATTAAACAACTTGCCTTGTCTGGGTCAGTCTCATCAACCCATGAGATTTTGAAGAGGTGTTTGATTTCCTCCGCAAGACCAATGCGAGCTCCACTGTTTGCAGACAAGTAGAACCTCGGAATGCCCAGTTTTCTTGACAGCACAGAAGCTTTCTGCAATTACAACACATGTGGCATATTAGAGAAAGTTTGGTCATATAAGGTTATAAATAAGCATCACTTATAGGATTTTATCATTTGATAAGTAGGCATTACTTACATAGAAAAGTTGATCTTCCTTTGGACCAAATGATCCAATCATGTGTGTGATGTCATTGGCAATCACAATGATGTCCCTTCCTTCAGGGAACTCCGGCGTCTTCAAGGTCATCTGCCAAGCAACCATTCCGACCTCATTCTCTCCAGGCAGTCGATTCAGAATGACAAGTTCCTCCTTGCTGTTCAGTACCAATTCATTGCTAACCAGCATGTCACCGGGCATATCTGTGACACCAGTTTCTTTGCTGTGCTCTACCCAGATCTTATGCAGAGCCTGTCTGAACATTTCTGGGTAGTCATACGCGTAAGTTGTGCCATTGGACTGAGCCTGGAATCGCTTCAACTGCAGGTGGTCCTTTGTCATATAAGGAGTGCTCAATAGCAAACCATGCATTGGTCCTTGCTTGGCACCATATGCTTGGAACATGACCTGAAAGTAGTAGAGCAAATCACATTTAAATTTATGCCAGAACAAACTCCAATGACTAACTGACATGTCATGTTATTCAGAACATAGAACCACTTTAAAACCTCACCTGTCCTGTTCTTTCGTCAGTGACTTCCTTGTACATGGTTATGTTCAAGTAGTAACCACTTCCATTGCTCAGGAACAGTCTCACTGGGATTCGATTCCCACTGTTCAAGATACGAATTGTCATCTTGATCTCAGCCTGCAATACTCGAAGCTTCCAGATGCGACTACCATACCTCATCACCATACTCCTTACAGTCTCTTCCAGCTGAAAAATGCATCAGGCACATTAAAACATCACCAATAAAAAGAGTGACTAAATCTTAATCACACATGGTTCTATTAAAACCACACAAAACAAATCATTCAATTTAAAGACTTACCTTGGCAGCTTCGGTGAGAGTGAGAGTTGGTACAACATTGAGGAAGATGTGATTGCAGTCAGTCCTTCTTGCCTGAAAAAAGCAGTTTATACTTGAGTAACACCATGTTACAACATTCGCATTAACACTAACAGAAATTCATTGATTGCACTGATGTATAACAAGTATGTTTAACATACCACTGAGCTTGAGAAAGCAACTTCTAAAGCATCGAGAGCTTCCAACAAAGTACGCTCTCCCTCATTCTGCAAATATTCGAACGATGCCTCTTTGGTGACAAGATCAGAATGACGAATGATGGTGCGTACAAATATTCTGTAGTCAGACACTTCTTGGGTTTTTGTGACTTGCTGTAATGAAAGAAAAAGAGGAGGGTAAAACAAAACATATCTGCATACTGAGGTATGCTTATCATACCTTATTGAGTCATATGAGCATATCAAATTGCATATTGTAGACCAATACGGACCTTTGCTCGACCAAGATAAAGGTGCATGCGATGGTTAGCAACAGGAATGGCCTCAAGAACAAAATTCCTCATTCGATTGATCTCCAGTTGGAAAGCCAATGCTGGCTCCAAATGCCTGTAAATCCTGTCCTCAGCAAACTGCAATACAAGAAAATATATTAATGATATTAGGCAATACAATACATTAATGATATTAGACAATACAAGAAAATATAATAATCCTATAGAATATAAAAGACAAAGATTGCAGATAGTGTGGAGTCAGTGTCTCAGATCAGTTTGGAATATTAATGGTGTGAAGCAGGGGGGCATTGCTTCAACTGACCTTGGAGAGTTCTAGCATCAGTGGACATAATTTAAAATCAATTTGTCACTGATATGGTTTTAATTACATGGACCGTTTTAGTTATCTTAAACTCAGCGATTTTATATCAAGTTTTACATTTGATGAAGTTAATTTTATTATGGACAATTTATGCTGCATGTAATTTTAACTTAGCTCTTTTATGATTTTTCGCTTTTATTGTTTTCATATATGCCTACATTGTGCATGAATAAATAACCGAAATATTAAAATCATGAAATGACATAGCATGCCAGCAAGGGGTAAACAAATCAGAAAGCTATCAAGCTAATTTATCATACAATCTCAGCAAAAAGATAATCAAAGCTTGTGGAGAAACATTCACCCATAGATCCAGCACTATCATAATAGCCATGAAGCTGCTTGAGAAATAGTATCATACCAAGCAATTATGTACAGCCCTAACAACATTTATGATGACACTTTGCTTCCATATTTTCTGCGTTTCTTTATCTCAAACTTAACAGTAAGATATAACCTAAATCCCAGGAAATCTAATCACAAGTGAGATTATATACAGGTGCCACAAGCAACCCCACTAATTACAGCAGTACATACGCGTTAACTTTCACAAAGCTGAGGAGGTCTTGACAAGACCAATTATTGCCAGTTCACTCTGTGTTTGAATAATATAGCAAACATTTCATTAGTTGCAGAATTAATGAAAAGTAGGAATGAGTACATCAAGGACTAACGTGATCAAAACAAGCACCAAGCACCTCATTTTCAATTTCATGTTGCTCATGAAACTAAAATAAAATACAAGCAAGATTTCATTGATATGCAGCATTTGTTAGCAGTACTATTTGATTCATATAGATTTCAGTAAAATGATTATAATATTATCTCTAAACAACAGAAATACGGGTTACCTGAGTTCTGGCATGGTATGTGAAGTACTTTGGAAAATCTCGCTGAAAAAGAAATCATACAATTTAAAAAATGATTGCACAAATTAGAGTGAAAGGGAGAACACAAATCCATCCCTATTATTTTTACTAAAAGTTACCTTTTGCAAGAGCAGGAATGTGATGCGGCGAATGCCTTTCTCTGCCAATACATGTTGCTGGAATGAGAAAAACTCAAAATTAGCCAAAGCAACAATCATAATTCACCTGTGAATTAAGATATTCTTCATTTCTATATGAACCAATGTGACGACACTTACATTCTCAACACAGAATTCGCCGAATGTAGCAGCATAATTTTCATCGCTGTCTTGGGTCTCTGATCGGATTGCGATGTTGAGTATATGGATGGGTTCATCAGTCCTCTGAAAAACAAAAAGGCATTGTTAAGTCATGCAAATAACCCATGTAGATTTCTAAGAAATGAGAGTAGACAACTTCATTATTATAACAACAGTCACTTACATTGCACAGAGATGGATTCTCATCATCAACTCTAACCATGCTGCTTGAGAAGCGCCCCATCAAAGAATCAAAGTAGACCTTGAAGTCTTCAAAGCAGGTGAAAGCAGCCATGATGCCCATGCGCTGACATTGAGGCAACTCTTCGCTGAAGGTCGTCATGTCCTCACTGAGGCTGGCTACTCGGGGAACGTTTAGGGAAGCCCGATGAGGTTGCATCCTAGAATAACGTCTAAAAGGTCAACCAAAGCAACGAAACAAACCAGGAAAGGGAACAGAAAAGGAACGGGAAACACAACAGAAGGTAGAACAGAAGAAGGAAGAAAGAGAAGAAAAAAGTGAAAAATTGGCACATAATATAGCTCACACAATTACAGAAAAATACTAAAGCCACAGATAAAGACATCCACTGTACCTGTTCGGATGAGATGATGGCAATAGGAACATGAACTCAACAACACAAGGGCCATCTGGCAACTGGTGCTGATGCAGGCAGCTGAGTTCATAGGCAATATAAGCTCTTCTGACATATACCTCCAGGGCAGCCATTGTTACCAGTTGATTTGAATGGAAGAAGAAATCTTGCAGTACATCGTAGATTGATGTCTCTGACATAATGAGTTTCTGAAAGATTAAGAAGATGATTAACATCGTACAACGAATAAGTGTTTGAAGTGTAAGATGAATGACTAACATCATACAAGGATTTTCAATATGATCACAAGAAATGGGTATTATAAATATTCTAAAATATTAAAATTGAAACAAACCTGCAGATTCTTGGGACAGAATTCATGACCATACATATCAATTGCAGACAAAAAGATGGACTCCACTTGGTTGTGACGAAGTTCATAAGCAGGTTGATAGGCAGCATTGAGCACTTGTCTGGCTCTCAAAGCCACTTTAGCATTCTCAGTTTTGTTCAGGGTGGTCATGTCAGTCAAGATACTGTGCAATTCATCAGTTAGACCTGGTTCCTTTTGGAATAGGTGGTCCTGCAAAAGAAGGGCAGTCACCAGTCAGAAAAAGTACCACTTAAAGAACAAGCACAATGACACAATACCAGCGAAAGTACTTACTATCAGTGAAATCACAAGCAAGTTAATCTTAGCAACTTGGGAATGCGAGAAGATGATGTCTGTGTGTTCAACATCTTTGACCTTCTCTCGCATGAGAGCCAGGCATTTGTCATAATGTCCTTGTTGAAACTGCAGTTCTACATTGAGGTATTTCTTCAACAAGTTTTGCACAACATTTTTCATGTGCCCTCTGATGCCACTGCTATACCGCTGGACCAATTGGACAACATCTGACATCGACATGAAGAAATCGTCACGATCTCTTTTCTTACTCAGAGTTGCAGCATGACTGTTTATAATGGCTGCAATTTGCTGACTTGGGAATTGACTCAACACAGATGTGATGTTGCTTGCATAATTGGCCATCAGTTTGCAGATCTTTTTTTCAACATCTGGCACAATACGACCTGAGATAACGTAGATGAGATCTTGAAGTTCCAGCAGCGGAAGTCTTGGATCACAGAGACACCGCATCATGACATTGATGGTGCTATGCAACCTTTGACTGAAGTAAGGGTCAGGTAGAGTGTATCCGTTCAAGACACTTTCCAGGGTAGACTTAGCTTGTTGATACTGTTGGTGGAGCTTATTACCATGCAAGTTTTGATTGGTAATGTTCACTGGTAGAGTTCCCGTGAACACTTCAGCTTGTTGGATCTTGCTTGGGTCATCCAGTTGTAATCGAGCAATTACACTTCCTGCTTCCAAGACTGCACCAGCTCGTTTTTGGAAATGCACACATCCATTTTCTGTTGCTCTCAACTCCATCACCATCTTCATCACCTCAATTTCCACATACACATCATTGACAAAAACATGGCCACCATCTTCTACAGTTAAGTTGATGATTTTGCCAGAGCATGGAGATCTAAGCAGGGTGGGATCATTTTCCTTTTCAAGCACACAAGTTCTGTTGTCAATAGTGATCCTGTAACTGCTCACTTCCTCTTTCATGTAAGTTGTGTAACTGTTACCCAGCGAGACAAGAAGTCCTCCGTCACTCAAGTGATGAGCTTCTACATCAATATGAGAATCATTCATGAGAATGAAGTAAGATGTAGGGCCCATCTTAGACACTGAGGCAACATACTTGTTTCCTTCGTAGATGAACTCGACGATCACTGAACTTTTGAGAGCTGTGATTGGAAGGATTTGACCCCTGAAATGACGTACAATATCAACCATTCAGTATCGCGACACAAAATGGATAACTACCATGAATAACTGAGAATACATCCTAGCGTAAATAATAATACCTGTCCAGAGTATTCTTGAAATGTGTGAAGCTGTTGTTGATGGTCTTTACAGCCACATGCAAAGACCCACAGATAACGCCCAACATGGCATCTGGTTTCTCAGCTTGGACCTTTTCTGCAATGAGCATGTCCAGCCATCCAGTATGAAATGTGTTGCCTTGAAAATGTTCAGTCTCAAGCAATTTGATGAGATACTCAACAGTTGTTCGGAAGTCACCTCTGATAGAAAGCTCTTTCAATGCGATAACCATGTTTCTGAAATTAATGATAAGTTAAGTTAAACATCAGCTTACATGTATTTCTACAGCATCAAAATCTTCTACATAGACACTAAAGTGTATTTTAGATTAGCCAAGATCATTCTGATTAACGATAAACTTACTCTCTAGCAACTTCTCGGTCCTCTCCCCAAGAAAAGCAATGACCAAACTGAGAGTCGGCAAACTCATGAAGACCACCAGAAGCAGAAACGCTGAAGTATCCCCACACATTCTTGCTACTGCGGAAGTTCAGTTCCGAGACTGTACCAGAACTTGGCTTGAATCCCTGCAAGACAATCAGAAACAATTACACATTAAGCACATTCACCAAATGAGCAGTAAATTTAAGTCTCCAAGAAGAAGAAAGATAAAGTTTTATTTATCATTTACACACCTCATCAGGATTTTCACTGGTAATTCTTGCAGCAATAACATGTCCCTTTGGCAATGGTTTCTGAGGTGGGTTGTCAAAATCAATGGGAGTTTCACCCCAAGGGTCTTCTCCATAGAGGACTCGGATGCACTTGATGCGGTGCAGTGGCAGACCCATAGCAATCTGGAGAGATGAAGTAACACTTATTGTTAAAGCACTGACACTAAACTAGTTGAGTACTTTTCAAAAACAAGATCATGTACATACTTGAAGCTGAGCTGATGGCAAATTGATGTTTGTGACCATCTCAGTGCAGGGATGCTCCACCTGAAGACGGGGATTCAACTCAAGGAAATGGAAAGTTTCATCCTCATCATTGTAGAGGTATTCCACAGTTCCAGCACTGACATAGCCAACCATTTTTGCAAGTGTCACAGCAGCCTGAGGGAGAAACACAGAAAGAATATTACAATATAATAGATAACAATCAAAGCGAGAACTCAAGCATTGTCAAAAATATTTACAACAAAACAAATGTATTGTGTACCTTTTCCATTTTTTCCTGCACATCTCTTGTGGCAATCGAGACAGGAGCTTCCTCAATGATCTTCTGGTGACGTCTCTGAATGGAACAGTCTCTTCCAAATAAGGAGATAGCATTTCCATATTTGTCAGCCAATAGTTGCACTTCCAAATGCCTGGCTTGGGTTGCTAATTTCATAATAAAGATGGGAGAACCAGGGATCTCTGCTTGGACCTGAAAATTAATGTCAAACCATATTGTCAATGTTAGTGATCAGCAACAATTTAAAACCAATTCTCAGCAGTTTTTCAAAGAACAGTAATTGATACACACCTGTCTGAATAGGTTGTGAAACTCATCAGCATTCCTGGCCTTTCTGATGCCTTTGCCACCACCTCCCTCGGAGGCCTTGATCATCACGGGAAAGCCGATTGTCTGCGCTGCTTTAAGACCTTCATCAGAATTATGCACACATCCCTTTTGGTACAAGTCATCAGTAACTGTAACATTTTTCCTTTCTTGCAAATCTACTGGATTCCACTCGACAGTTAATCCTGATCCATTCCATGGCAGTGTAGGGATTCCAGCAGTCTGAGCCACAATGGATGACGCAATTTTATCACCAAGGGCCCACATGGCATTCTCCGGCGGACCAATAAAGACAATGTCATTCTTGTGGAGCAGCTCAGGGAGTTGAGGATTTTCTGAGGCATGACCCCAACCTGCCCATACAGCCTGAAACATACAACACTTTTGTAACACACTGAACTTCATTTGAATTGATGAGGACCATTTGTAACAAGCCACCGGTCATAATGCATCAAGCATCAGATCATTTTCTTACCTGTACTTCGGTACGCCTTGCAACATCCAAAATAAGTTCACAGTTGGCATAATTGTTGTTGTTGGTACCTCCAGGCACCAATACATACTGATCAGCAAGTCTTATATACTCTGAAAGTTAAAAATAAACAGTTTTTGTCTCATTTACATATCCCATACATACACAATGTCATTTCTTAAATTTTCTGGATTCCAAATAGTTCTTTTAGTGAGGTAAAGAAATATGCAATACCTACCAGCATTTGCTTTGAGATCTTCAGGGGTAACCATGACAACGAAATGCACAGCAGTTTCATTTTTGAACATTTCATAGGACCATCTTCGGATGGAACGAATGCACTTGACTGCAGCAATTCCATTGTTGGCAATCAATACCTAGAAAAGGCAGATGGTATTGTGTTGAAGACAATTGCACAGTTCCAAATCAATGCATTACATAACTTTTAATACAAGAACTTAATAACCTTACCATTGACACTTTTGGCTAAGGTCAACACTAAACAAAAACATCTTCGACAATTGTGTACATGGTACCCTACTTGACATTTGAGTACAAAATCAAGTTCAAAATCAAATGTCCAACAATTTACAACATCCTATCTTATCTTCTATCACCACATAATAAGACATTCAAAAGATAGTAAACAGTCAGAACTGATGTTAAAAAGTGTGAACAATGAAGTGAAGCACTTACTTTATTGATAAATCGGTCGCCCCCAAACTTTTTAACGAACTCCTCTGGAGTTGCGACTGTAAAATCCTTAAGACTTCCACGAGACAAATTTCTGTATTGTCCAAATTTCATGTGATGGACACCAGACATGGACCTGGAAGGGATCAATAATGCAATAAATAACTAGCTAAATTCAACAGAATATTGATGCAACATAAAATTACAGTAGTGCCATTTATGAAATAAGTATCTACAAGCACTAACTACAATATTTCCTAACTTGAAACATATAATTGCCAAACCCCTTAACAATATCACATAATGACAATATTTTACCCTTATATTACATATAAAACTGTACGACTGCTTAATCAAATACTTTTGCTCTCCCAGCATAATTGATATGATAATCAATATCTTATTGAGATATTTCTAGAGTTGCTACTGTGTCTCAAAATGAACCACTTGCATATTACATGTAGCTATGATAACTTAATAGCTGTCATAAATGACAATTCCATACAAGACTTCTTGAGTGCATGTTTCACCAATTTCTATACAATGCTCCAATATGATCTCACCTCTGATAAACAGGCCTATCTTGTTCATGAGTATGAGGTGGTACATTTGGGTTATCTACAACTTTAAGCATATTCCCATTTTCAACGATGCAATCCATATCATCAACTACTACCACTGCAGCAGCAGCAGAATCGGGCATGTCATCATCACCGGACTTGGTGACAACCACTCTAGAGAGATCATCTTCAAAAATTGTGGCCATCCTTGGCCTCTTGGCAAGAGGTCCATTGCAGTGGTCAGTCATGGTTAATAATTATTATGGTAACTTATCAATGCAGCTCAATGCAAACTTAAGAAGACAAATGATGAATGTTTTCCTCCTTGGCAAAATATCCAAACAAACCAAAGAAATACGAAACAGTTACAGAGACAGCTTGCAGGACAACCAATGACTAGTGTCCAGAGACAACTGTACTGACCAATGCCCTGATCAGCATTTATACTTCAGCCACTGCCCGCAAGATCATCTGGACACAGGTCACTATAAAGGACCCCTATAACTGCACGCATGTCAATGTGCTCATAGGGGTTAAGACAATGGCTGAAGCTCACACAATTAGAGGATAAGGCTTAGGTAATGACATTATCCCCCATTGTTGTTTAATACAGAATTGGTTTTTAATAGCAAAACCAAATATTTGGCAAATATGCATTATCTACTGACTGGTACCTTTAGCAACACATGGGTGGTCACAACTTGAAAAATTGACTTTGTTGATTTTCAAATCACATTAGTAATTTACTAAACAAGGAAGGTTAGTCTGTCATAATGTCTTATTCAGCAACATTCATTCAGACACATAATCACACAATCTGAAGCACACCATTACTGTCATAAGGTAGACAATGCGAGACTTCTCAATTAAACTTGACAAAATCTACAGGTACTGAAGAATTTAATTCTTATATCAGAGTACACTGTGATGAATATCTCTCTTCTTTTGTTTTATTTTTTTAGCCACATGGATTCTAACATTGCAGCACATTGGAGTGTCCAAAAGCCTCTAACCATGCTCAGCACACCCATATGGACCATTCACACTCTGCTTTTGGAACAAATATGAGAAATGTTCTCTCACATTTATCATTCTTCTTCTTTTTTTTAGCCAATTGCTTATTTGTTCAGACTGACTATGTCTACTGAATTGTATGACCCACAAATTGTCATTTTCATTTAAAATTTCCAGCACAATTTAGTCCAATCTTTTTCATAGCATATAAGACCCTACACATCTGTTGCTAAGCTGCAGCAATCCCAGGAATTTCTTTATTCCTAAACGAGAAGAATTTGTTGCCTTGGAAACCTAGCCTCAGGAGCCAATCAAAGGTGGTCATCTGATGGTCAAAAGGTCTGGAGTTCTTGCTAGAAGCAGAACAGCCACATCTCAATAATCTTGTCCCCTGTCAACATAAAACAATTTTTTTTTTAATTTCAGTTAATATATAAATATAAACTGGAGATTTTCTTGCTGCAGATGCTGAAGTGTGCAATACAGACCACTTTCAATCTGAATTCACTTCAAGATTAGAACTAAATTTAGAACTAGATTGTCAATCCATTCTTGGTCCTCTTTTATTTATCATTTATGTCAATGATCTTGTCAACGCTACTTCTGTCTTTCATCCAATTGTTTATGCTGATGATACAACTCTTGTTGCTTCCCTGAATACTTTTCAGGGTGAAAGAAATATGAATGATGAGTTGGTCAGCGTGAGCAATTGGATGAAGGCAAATAAGCTATCTATTAACAAAAGCAAAACGAAAGCCATGATTTTCCATGCACCCCAAAGAAGAGTTCAAATTCCTACTATTAAAATATAAGACTCTGTTATCGAATTTGTCAATGAATTTAACTTCCTTGGCATAATGTTAGATAGACATCTAAATTGGAAAGCTCACCGTGATATTATTACAAAGAAATTGTCAAAAACAGTAGGCATTATGCACAGATTAAAAAATATGTTGCCTCTCTGTGCCTTGTTACATTGTGTTATCATACTTAAACTATGGAGCTCTTCTTTGCTGTCAGAGCTCTTACTAACAGTAAATATAATTGTCATACTATGGTTTATTTAAAAAACTAAATCTTTTAAAATTCCATGATATCTGTGCACTGTGTGATCTGAAATTCTGCCATAAACGATTCAACAATGCCTTGCCACAGTATTTTCTTGATTTACTACTGCTATTTAGAGATGATCCTCATTACTATGAAACTCGAATAGCTGGTCAACTACGACTTCCCTTAATTTGCAAAACAGAGTATTAAGTATAGATTTATCAAAACCCTTAATAATATGCCCATAACTTACAGAGAAAAATTAGAAACACATAGTTTAGATGGATTTAAGAAATATGTGAAAAATAGCACTGCAGCATCTTATTCCGCAGACTGCAGTATTGAAAATTGCTATATATGTATAAATGTTCATCCTACTGCTTCTTCATAATACTTTTCAACAATATATTCTTTAACTTGAGATGAGTAACATTGATGAGACTACTACTGATGAGAGTAAATTCCATATTGTGTTTGATTTAATGTTCACTATGTAATATTAATAGATCTCTCCAGGTGGCCTCACGCTAGCGATAAAATGTATTTATCTTTGTGAGGTCTCCTTGCAAAACAAATGTTTATAAATGAAAATATGAAAATAAATTGTAAATATTTTTTTTTTTGCAAAATAAAAAGAATCTGAATCTGAATGAATCAATGTGTTGATGTTTGTGAAATTGCATGAAAAATGTCAACTACCAAAGAACTCTGGTTGCCATGGGTGACAATGCTGGATACATCAGCCTCTCCCGGCTTCCATGCAACAAGCAGGAGGTATGCGGTTAATCTGATCTCTCTTTTTTTAAAGAGACATTTTGTGAAGTGCAGAAAAATTGACAAAATAATCTCCAGTAAAATTATCTGTAGGACCAACTATTGTATGATAACACTCTTACATGTATAATCATTCAATTTGCTCATCTGGTTTCGTTTGTGATCATTATAATAAATTATTCATTGCTACTACAATGTACTGAGGACAATCGTTACTTTGCAGGTTAACAGTCACACATACAGAAGCCATTTGTCCTTCAAGAACCTTGTTTTCACAAGGAATGGTTTTAAGGTCATAACTGCTGGAGGAGCAGACTCCTCGATCCTACAATGGGCTGTTGTTTGAATTTACTGTACCAGACTCCACAAAAATGTGATTGTCAAATACTGCATATACACTGTTAAACATTTCATACAGATCCCATGGGTTTCTTTTCTTTTTCTTCTTGTTTAACCACATTTGCAGTGTAAATCAGCTAGCTGGAATAGCTGAGCGTAGGGTGTTTAAATTAAATTAATGATATGACCAAAGTAGTCGTCACTTTATGACAAGTTAGTGCATGCATCAGGATAAGGAAAGGTGGATGAAAGCAATATACATGTAAATAGCTTCATGAAAATCACACAACAATCATCTTCCCAATGACCACGGCTCGTGTCACAACCTTATTCCCCAGAAACCTCGAGGATTCAAAAACATTTTCCTTTATCTAGGGCAGTAAATTTTTAAGTTATTTTATACAGAGCACAGATAAGTATCAGCGAATCCCAAGCAACTTGCATGACCCAGTGGTGTTGTCACAGAAACGCTGTCGGACACATTTATTTCAACCACACTCCGGAAGACCGGGTAAAACGAGGTCATTTTCCAGGAAAAGATTAAATATCATTTACATCAGACCCACATATCTTGGTTACGACGAAAATTTATTAACAATTCATCATAGCCTGTTATGAGACTATTTCTATGAGAAACCTGTCACTTTCTCTTCACAATGCATACACTAAATGCAATGCCACACCAATTAGAAATGTTTTGATGAAAATCATATGCTACAATGTTAGTTTTACTCATGATACTTCCAACCAAGAGAGGCTTCATTGTAATCCATTCCAAAGTACCCAGGAGCCAAATAATGCACCTTTTAGATGAGTATCTGGATCTCCCAAATGTAGTTTTGTATAAAATAAACAGAAGTGAAGAAGGTTGTATGAAAACTTGTAATTTTATTAGACCAGATTGCTCACTATAACACATATCACATATTGGCAACATAGGATATAATATAAATTCTTAACATTTTTTATACATACATCTTTCAATCACAATGACATCACATCAAGATAAGATTGAAGATAACAATACTATAATGATGGAAGCAATCTCACAGCCAACAATGAGATCACAAAATAAACCCAGTTTACTCAGAAACAGGAAACTTACAAAAATCTGAACAAAAATTAATGATACTAAGTTATGCATCATGAACAAATAATTACACTACAATTTAGCTCAGATCCTGTTACAAAAAAGTATTGCTGTCAATGGAATGTAATCACTGGCAGTCTGACATTCAGCAAGTAAGCTAAAACAAATATTAGACAGTTTCATAGACGACTAATAAATCAGTAACATGGCTAGCAAACTGTATAAATTCAAGAAGTACTGACATACTTGATTTGTAACAAATAAAAGTGGGACACTTAAAGAAACATTTGGCTTTCTCACTACTAGTTCCAGAAAATTGCACAATATCACAACTCACAACTTGATCAGCAGAAAAACATTTAAATTAATTGCTAAAAGAAAACCAACTGATAAATGCTGACTTTATATGGCAAAATGAATACTTAAATATCATGGAGATGAATTTGATAAAGGCTTTACAACAAGTGAAATTATTCTCTAATCTGAATTATCAGTGGTGGAGGGTTCTTCCATTGTTGCTAAAATCTTGCTGACTTCAGCTCTCTGTCCGTCCGACATGTGTTGTGTGATGTGAGCAACGGAATCCATGGCAACCTCTGGATTATCCTGGATCAGGCTGCAACAAGACAAAATGTTCTTTAAATTTCTATGTTCAATAAAATTTCTACCTTATAAATGTTTTCTATCCACTTTCACTATGTAATGACAATGCACTTACAACTTTGGACAAGTCAGCGAACTCGCACTTTTTGGACATGTTTTCAACACTGGTACTAAATTAATTCATCATCTAAGTTAATGTGCTTATAGTTTACAACCAGCCACAGCTTATTTGCCATGTGAAGTGTTCACAACTACAAACTTTGCATTTGGACAAACAGGAAAGATACACTGGACTTAAATTACTTTACACCTACTATTTCTAGCATAAATATTTCTTTGTTTCTCTTATATTTTGCTCACCTTCTGATTTGCTGAATCACATGGTCTCTTTGGACAAATTTGATATTCTCGTAGAGAATGGAAGTCTCCCAGCTGTTTTCATTTAATTGTTTGCTCATCCACTCAACGACGGCTTTGTTGTCTTCCCATAGATAAGCATTCACTGCACCTTCTGCCTGAACAAACCACCGACTGAGCATTGAACCCATCTGACCATCGGTCAACCCAGGATTCACCTGCCTGATCTTCTTCTTGACCTCTTCTTCCAACAATAATCTTCTTAATCGCCAATAAAAGAACTGTCGGCTAGTCCTCCATTTCAGGATATCCTGTAAAGCAAATTTTGTAACTAAAATTCCCCAACACTAATTTATATGAATCGTAGTATCTCAAGACTTTCCAGTTATATTACCAATACAGAACTGTCAATTATTACAAGTTTGTGACAACAAATTACTTAGCAATCTAAGACAAATGTGCTAGACTTTTACTTACAGTGATGACTCCCTTTTCCTGCATTCTCTCTGCACGATCATGGAGATCAGCAAATACTACTGCCACCTGTTGATAAATGGCCATCAACCTCTGTTCTCTTTCAAGCATTTGTTTCTCCAACTTGATTTTCTCCTGTTTACAAAAAATGAAAGTTTGTATGTCTTAAAAAGCTATTTCAACTAAATCAAGACAGAAAATTGACTGAAAGATTGTCATCACTAATACCCACCTCAGGTTTGAGTTCAGGAAAGGCCAGCTGATCCTTGATGCGTTTGCAGACAGGGTCTAATCTGTGCATTGTCTTGCTGAGATCTTTGTATCTGAACTTGATGTCCACTGTCCCTTCTGGCTCGAGCACCCCACCTCTGCAATGAAAACATGATTACCATGAAACATATAATTATCACTACCACTAAATCTAGTCTAAATGTGACTGACACTACCATCAAGTAATTTTCCCTACCTGCTTTCAACATCAGCATACATCTCCATGTATTGCTCGTTAATGGTGGGATCAACAACAACCCAGGCACCTCCTCTCAATTCTCCATTTGGCGGCAAGTAAACCAAGATTGGCTGCTTGTACTCTCTCAGGCCATCAACAATGTATGATCCAAACTTCAAGACTTGGTCAAACATATCTGATGAAGGGAACACAGCATTTAATAAACATACTCTGGTAAATCTTAAGCAATGTGTTCGAAACAATGAGCACTGGATAATAGACAAAATGTGAGGGCCATCCTACCTTTCATACCACCAGAGAACCCTCTCCAGTTGGCAAAGATCATAAGTGGCAGCTGTTCCCTATTAAAATCTTTGATGACTTGAGCTGTTTTGTATGCAGAGTCGGGGAACCATACTTGCCCAGCTTGTGGAATGACCTAAACAAGCAAGTTTCACATATGCAGAAGATATTTAGACCAACGAAAACTACTTCTTACTTTAATTTTAGCTGGATATCAACTTAAAAATGTCATACCTTGGCATCAGAATCTATATTGGCTGGATCAGCAGGAATGGTGGCTTCAACACATCTCGTTTCCACGGCAATGACACCAACAGGAATGCCACCCAGTCTGAAAGTAAACATAAATTAATTAATGAATGAATGTCAGGAGCCAAATTTATTATTCAAGGTATCAAGATAACTCACAAACAAGTCTTTACCTTGCTCTACCACAAACAACAGTCTTAGCCCAGCTGGCCAAAATCTCATGCCAAGAGCCTTTGTCAAAGAAACCAGATTCCCACACTTCATGGTTGTATGGATGATGGCGTCCACCTAACATCCACCGAGGATCATAAGGTGCTTTGGTTGGGTAAAAGTCTACTTCACGATCAACTGGATCGATTGAAGGCATGATTGGCAAAGCCCCATCACGGCTCTGAAGAGAGAAATAGTGTTGAACAAAAAATGAAACATCATCACTGTGTGGATTTCAATTAATAAACGTCGCACAAACCATGTGTTCAGATACTGACCTTTGGCACATAAGACAGCCACCTGAGCATCACATGTACACCTTTGTAATCATCAGAGCACACAGCATGCGTCACTCCATTGTTGTACATAATTTGAATGCCACCAAGTTGGTTGTTGCTGGTGTATACCTCCCCACCAAGCACCTTGTTGAGAGCTCCAGCTCCCGTTAGGATGATGTGTGAATTTTCCACTTGGACAACTCTTTGTCCGAGTCGGACCAAGTATGCGCCAATGCCCACAGATCGGCAAGTCACCAAATTGAAGGTGACCACTTCATTGTAGGCCCGGGACGTCTCTCCAGCGATCATACCAGACCCTCTCAAGTTCTCAACACCAAGGCCTTCCTCTTTGCCAATGATGCTCGTTATCTTGTATCTTGACTCGCCTTCATCTTCGATCAGTTCAGCATGGACAGAATTCATTGCACTCACTTTCTTGAAGTCTTCTGGGGCAAGGTAAAGGTATTTCACGCCCTGAAAAATTATATACAAACACAATAAGTTATAATTCGTCAACCAATCTTAAATCTGCTAATTAAACACTAATTAAACAACTTGCCTTGTCTGGGTCAGTCTCATCAACCCATGAGATTTTGAAGAGGTGTTTGATTTCCTCCGCAAGACCAATGCGAGCTCCACTGTTTGCAGACAAGTAGAACCTCGGAATGCCCAGTTTTCTTGACAGCACAGAAGCTTTCTGCAATTACAACACATGCGGCATATTAGAGAAAGTTTGGTCATATAAGGTTATAAATAAGCATCACTTATAGGATTTTATCATTTGATAAGTAGGCATTACTTACATAGAAAAGTTGATCTTCCTTTGGACCAAATGATCCAATCATGTGTGTGATGTCATTGGCAATCACAATGATGTCCCTTCCTTCAGGGAACTCCGGCGTCTTCAAGGTCATCTGCCAAGCAACCATTCCGACCTCATTCTCTCCAGGCAGTCGATTCAGAATGACAAGTTCCTCCTTGCTGTTCAGTACCAATTCATTGCTAACCAGCATGTCACCGGGCATATCTGTGACACCAGTTTCTTTGCTGTGCTCTACCCAGATCTTATGCAGAGCCTGTCTGAACATTTCTGGGTAGTCATACGCGTAAGTTGTGCCATTGGACTGAGCCTGGAATCGCTTCAACTGCAGGTGGTCCTTTGTCATATAAGGAGTGCTCAATAGCAAACCATGCATTGGTCCTTGCTTGGCACCATATGCTTGGAACATGACCTGAAAGTAGTAGAGCAAATCACATTTAAATTTACGCCAGAACAAACTCCAATGACTAACTGACATGTCATGTTATTCAGAACATAGAACCACTTTAAAACCTCACCTGTCCTGTTCTTTCGTCAGTGACTTCCTTGTACATGGTTATGTTCAAGTAGTAACCACTTCCATGGCTCAGGAACAGTCTCACTGGGATTCGATTCCCACTGTTCAAGATAAGAATTGTCATCTTGATCTCAGCCTGCAATACTCGAAGCTTCCAGATGCGACTACCATACCTCATCACCATACTCCTTACAGTCTCTTCCAGCTGAAAAATGCATCAGGCACATTAAAACATCACCAATAAAAAGAGTGACTAAATCTTAATCACACATGGTTCTATTAAAACCACACAAAACAAATCATTCAATTTAAAGACTTACCTTGGCAGCTTCGGTGAGAGTGAGAGTTGGTACAACATTGAGGAAGATGTGATTGCAGTCAGTCCTTCTTGCCTGAAAAAAGCAGTTTATACTTGAGTAACACCATGTTACAACATTCGCATTAACACTAACAGAAATTCATTGATTGCACTGATGTATAACAAGTATGTTTAACATACCACTGAGCTTGAGAAAGCAACTTCTAAAGCATCGAGAGCTTCCAACAAAGTACGCTCTCCCTCATTCTGCAAATATTCGAACGATGCCTCTTTGGTGACAAGATCAGAATGACGAATGATGGTGCGTACAAATATTCTGTAGTCAGACACTTCTTGGGTTTTTGTGACTTGCTGTAATGAAAGAAAAAGAGGAGGGTAAAACAAAACATATCTGCATACTGAGGTATGCTTATCATACCTTATTGAGTCATATGAGCATATCAAATTGCATATTGTAGACCAATACGGACCTTTGCTCGACCAAGATAAAGGTGCATGCGATGGTTAGCAACAGGAATGGCCTCAAGAACAAAATTCCTCATTCGATTGATCTCCAGTTGGAAAGCCAATGCTGGCTCCAAATGCCTGTAAATCCTGTCCTCAGCAAACTGCAATACAAGAAAATATATTAATGATATTAGGCAATACAATACATTAATGATATTAGACAATACAAGAAAATATAATAATCCTATAGAATATAAAAGACAAAGATTGCAGATAGTGTGGAGTCAGTGTCTCAGATCAGTTTGGAATATTAATGGTGTGAAGCAGGGGGGCATTGCTTCAACTGACCTTGGAGAGTTCTAGCATCAGTGGACATAATTTGAAATCAATTTGTGACAGATATGGTTTTAATTACATGGACCGTTTTAGTTATCTTAAACTCAGCGATTTTATATCAAGTTTTACATTTGATGAAGTTAATTTTATTATGGACAATTTATGCTGCATGTAATTTTAACTTAGCTCTTTTATGATTTTTCGCTTTTATTGTTTTCATATATGCCTACATTGTGCATGAATAAATAACCGAAATATTAAAATCATGAAATGACATAGCATGCCAGCAAGGGGTAAACAAATCAGAAAGCTATCAAGCTAATTTATCATACAATCTCAGCAAAAAGATTATCAAAGCTTGTGGAGAAACATTCACCCATAGATCCAGCACTATCATAATAGCCATGAAGCTGCTTGAGAAATAGTATCATACCAAGCAATTATGTACAGCCCTAACAACATTTATGATGACACTTTGCTTCCATATTTTCTGCGTTTCTTTATCTCAAACTTAACAGTAAGATATAACCTAAATCCCAGGAAATCTAATCACAAGTGAGATTATATACAGGTGCCACAAGCAACCCCACTAATTACAGCAGTACATACGCGTTAACTTTCACAAAGCTGAGGAGGTCTTGACAAGACCAATTATTGCCAGTTCACTCTGTGTTTGAATAATATAGCAAACATTTCATTAGTTGCAGAATTAATGAAAAGTAGGAATGAGTACATCAAGGACTAACGTGATCAAAACAAGCACCAAGCACCTCATTTTCAATTTCATGTTGCTCATGAAACTAAAATAAAATACAAGCAAGATTTCATTGATATGCAGCATTTGTTAGCAGTACTATTTGATTCATATAGATTTCAGTAAAATGATTATAATATTATCTCTAAACAACAGAAATACGGGTTACCTGAGTTCTGGCATGGTATGTGAAGTACTTTGGAAAATCTCGCTGAAAAAGAAATCATACAATTTAAAAAATGATTGCACAAATTAGAGTGAAAGGGAGAACACAAATCCATCCCTATTATTTTTACTAAAAGTTACCTTTTGCAAGAGCAGGAATGTGATGCGGCGAATGCCTTTCTCTGCCAATACATGTTGCTGGAATGAGAAAAACTCAAAATTAGCCAAAGCAACAATCATAATTCACCTGTGAATTAAGATATTCTTCATTTCTATATGAACCAATGTGACGACACTTACATTCTCAACACAGAATTCGCCGAATGTAGCAGCATAATTTTCATCGCTGTCTTGGGTCTCTGATCGGATTGCGATGTTGAGTATATGGATGGGTTCATCAGTCCTCTGAAAAACAAAAAGGCATTGTTAAGTCATGCAAATAACCCATGTAGATTTCTAAGAAATGAGAGTAGACAACTTCATTATTATAACAACAGTCACTTACATTGCACAGAGATGGATTCTCACCATCAACTCTAACCAAGCGCCCCATCAAAGAATCAAAGTAGACCTTGAAGTCTTCAAAGCAGGTGAAAGCAGCCATGATGCCCATGCGCTGACATTGAGGCAACTCTTCGCTGAAGGTCGTCATGTCCTCACTGAGGCTGGCTACTCGGGGAACGTTTAGGGAAGCCCGATGAGGTTGCATCCTAGAATAACGTCTAAAAGGTCAACCAAAGCAACGAAACAAACCAGGAAAGGGAACAGAAAAGGAACGGGAAACACAACAGAAGGTAGAACAGGAGAAGGAAGAAAGAGAAGAAAAAAGTGAAAAATTGGCACATAATATAGCTCACACAATTACAGAAAAATACTAAAGCCACAGATAAAGACATCCACTGTACCTGTTCGGATGAGATGATGGCAATAGGAACATGAACTCAACAACACAAGGGCCATCTGGCAACTGGTGCTGATGCAGGCAGCTGAGTTCATAGGCAATATAAGCTCTTCTGACATATACCTCCAGGGCAGCCATTGTTACCAGTTGATTTGAATGGAAGAAGAAATCTTGCAGTACATCGTAGATTGATGTCTCTGACATAATGAGTTTCTGAAAGATTAAGAAGATGATTAACATCGTACAACGAATAAGTGTTTGAAGTGTAAGATGAATGACTAACATCATACAAGGATTTTCAATATGATCACAAGAAATGGGTATTATAAATATTCTAAAATATTAAAATTGAAACAAACCTGCAGATTCTTGGGACAGAATTCATGACCATACATATCAATTGCAGACAAAAAGATGGACTCCACTTGGTTGTGACGAAGTTCATAAGCAGGTTGATAGGCAGCATTGAGCACTTGTCTGGCTCTCAAAGCCACTTTAGCATTCTCAGTTTTGTTCAGGGTGGTCATGTCAGTCAAGATACTGTGCAATTCATCAGTTAGACCTGGTTCCTTTTGGAATAGGTGGTCCTGCAAAAGAAGGGCAGTCACCAGTCAGAAAAAGTACCACTTAAAGAACAAGCACAATGACACAATACCAGCGAAAGTACTTACTATCAGTGAAATCACAAGCAAGTTAATCTTAGCAACTTGGGAATGCGAGAAGATGATGTCTGTGTGTTCAACATCTTTGACCTTCTCTCGCATGAGAGCCAGGCATTTGTCATAATGTCCTTGTTGAAACTGCAGTTCTACATTGAGGTATTTCTTCAACAAGTTTTGCACAACATTTTTCATGTGCCCTCTGATGCCACTGCTATACCGCTGGACCAATTGGACAACATCTGACATCGACATGAAGAAATCGTCACGATCTCTTTTCTTACTCAGAGTTGCAGCATGACTGTTTATAATGGCTGCAATTTGCTGACTTGGGAATTGACTCAACACAGATGTGATGTTGCTTGCATAATTGGCCATCAGTTTGCAGATCTTTTTTTCAACATCTGGCACAATACGACCTGAGATAACGTAGATGAGATCTTGAAGTTCCAGCAGCGGAAGTCTTGGATCACAGAGACACCGCATCATGACATTGATGGTGCTATGCAACCTTTGACTGAAGTAAGGGTCAGGTAGAGTGTATCCGTTCAAGACACTTTCCAGGGTAGACTTAGCTTGTTGATACTGTTGGTGGAGCTTATTACCATGCAAGTTTTGATTGGTAATGTTCACTGGTAGAGTTCCCGTGAACACTTCAGCTTGTTGGATCTTGCTTGGGTCATCCAGTTGTAATCGAGCAATTACACTTCCTGCTTCCAAGACTGCACCAGCTCGTTTTTGGAAATGCACACATCCATTTTCTGTTGCTCTCAACTCCATCACCATCTTCATCACCTCAATTTCCACATACACATCATTGACAAAAACATGGCCACCATCTTCTACAGTTAAGTTGATGATTTTGCCAGAGCATGGAGATCTAAGCAGGGTGGGATCATTTTTCTTTTCAAGCACACAAGTTCTGTTGTCAATAGTGATCCTGTAACTGCTCACTTCCTCTTTCATGTAAGTTGTGTAACTGTTACCCAGCGAGACAAGAAGTCCTCCGTCACTCAAGTGATGAACTTCTACATCAATATGAGAATCATTCATGAGAATGAAGTAAGATGTAGGGCCCATCTTAGACACTGAGGCAACATACTTGTTTCCTTCGTAGATGAACTCGACGATCACTGAACTTTTGAGAGCTGTGATTGGAAGGATTTGACCCCTGAAATGACGTACAATATCAACCATTCAGTATCGCGACACAAAATGGATAACTACCATGAATAACTGAGAATACATCCTAGCGTAAATAATAATACCTGTCCAGAGTATTCTTGAAATGTGTGAAGCTGTTGTTGATGGTCTTTACAGCCACATGCAAAGACCCACAGATAACGCCCAACATGGCATCTGGTTTCTCAGCTTGGACCTTTTCTGCAATGAGCATGTCCAGCCATCCAGTATGAAATGTGTTGCCTTGAAAATGTTCAGTCTCAAGCAATTTGATGAGATACTCGACAGTTGTTCGGAAGTCACCTCTGATAGAAAGCTCTTTCAATGCGATAACCATGTTTCTGAAATTAATGATAAGTTAAGTTAAACATCAGCTTACATGTATTTCTACAGCATCAAAATCTTCTACATAGACACTAAAGTGTATTTTAGATTAGCCAAGATCATTCTGATTAACGATAAACTTACTCTCTAGCAACTTCTCGGTCCTCTCCCCAAGAAAAGCAATGACCA
The DNA here is from genome assembly GCA_932294295.1 of Alitta virens. Taxonomy (NCBI): domain Eukaryota; kingdom Metazoa; phylum Annelida; class Polychaeta; order Phyllodocida; family Nereididae; genus Alitta; species Alitta virens. The sequence continues at coordinate 51,521,954 of OW028573.1, forward strand.
AACTGAGAGTCGGCAAACTCATGAAGACCACCAGAAGCAGAAACACTGAAGTATCCCCACACATTCTTGCTACTGCGGAAGTTCAGTTCCGAGACTGTACCAGAACTTGGCTTGAATCCCTGCAAGACAATCAGAAACAATTACACATTAAGCACATTCACCAAATGAGCAGTAAATTTAAGTCTCCAAGAAGAAGAAAGATAAAGTTTTATTTATCATTTACACACCTCATCAGGATTTTCACTGGTAATTCTTGCAGCAATAACATGTCCCTTTGGCAATGGTTTCTGAGGTGGGTTGTCAAAATCAATGGGAGTTTCACCCCAAGGGTCTTCTCCATAGAGGACTCGGATGCACTTGATGCGGTGCAGTGGCAGACCCATAGCAATCTGGAGAGATGAAGTAACACTTATTGTTAAAGCACTGACACTAAACTAGTTGAGTACTTTTCAAAAACAAGATCATGTACATACTTGAAGCTGAGCTGATGGCAAATTGATGTTTGTGACCATCTCAGTGCAGGGATGCTCCACCTGAAGACGGGGATTCAACTCAAGGAAATGGAAAGTTTCATCCTCATCATTGTAGAGGTATTCCACAGTTCCAGCACTGACATAGCCAACCATTTTTGCAAGTGTCACAGCAGCCTGAGGGAGAAACACAGAAAGAATATTACAATATAATAGATAACAATCAAAGCGAGAACTCAAGCATTGTCAAAAATATTTACAACAAAACAAATGTATTGTGTACCTTTTCCATTTTTTCCTGCACATCTCTTGTGGCAATCGAGACAGGAGCTTCCTCAATGATCTTCTGGTGACGTCTCTGAATGGAACAGTCTCTTCCAAATAAGGAGATAGCATTTCCATATTTGTCAGCCAATAGTTGCACTTCCAAATGCCTGGCTTGGGTTGCTAATTTCATAATAAAGATGGGAGAACCAGGGATCTCTGCTTGGACCTGAAAATTAATGTCAAACCATATTGTCAATGTTAGTGATCAGCAACAATTTAAAACCAATTCTCAGCAGTTTTTCAAAGAACAGTAATTGATACACACCTGTCTGAATAGGTTGTGAAACTCATCAGCATTCCTGGCCTTTCTGATGCCTTTGCCACCACCTCCCTCGGAGGCCTTGATCATCACGGGAAAGCCGATTGTCTGCGCTGCTTTAAGACCTTCATCAGAATTATGCACACATCCCTTTTGGTACAAGTCATCAGTAACTGTAACATTTTTCCTTTCTTGCAAATCTACTGGATTCCACTCGACAGTTAATCCTGATCCATTCCATGGCAGTGTAGGGATTCCAGCAGTCTGAGCCACAATGGATGACGCAATTTTATCACCAAGGGCCCACATGGCATTCTCCGGCGGACCAATAAAGACAATGTCATTCTTGTGGAGCAGCTCAGGGAGTCGAGGATTTTCTGAGGCATGACCCCAACCTGCCCATACAGCCTGAAACATACAACACTTTTGTAACACACTGAACTTCATTTGAATTGATGAGGACCATTTGTAACAAGCCACCGGTCATAATGCATCAAGCATCAGATCATTTTCTCACCTGTACTTCGGTACGCCTTGCAACATCCAAAATAAGTTCACAGTTGGCATAATTGTTGTTGTTGGTACCTCCAGGCACCAATACATACTGATCAGCAAGTCTTATATACTCTGAAAGTTAAAAATAAACAGTTTTTGTCTCATTTACATATCCCATACATACACAATGTCATTTCTTAAATTTTCTGGATTCCAAATAGTTCTTTTAGTGAGGTAAAGAAATATGCAATACCTACCAGCATTTGCTTTGAGATCTTCAGGGGTAACCATGACAACGAAATGCACAGCAGTTTCATTTTTGAACATTTCATAGGACCATCTTCGGATGGAACGAATGCACTTGACTGCAGCAATTCCATTGTTGGCAATCAATACCTAGAAAAGGCAGATGGTATTGTGTTGAAGACAATTGCACAGTTCCAAATCAATGCATTACATAACTTTTAATACAAGACCTTAATAACCTTACCATTGACACTTTTGGCTAAGGTCAACACTAAACAAAAACATCTTCGACAATTGTGTACATGGTACCCTATTTGACATTTGAGTACAAAATCAAGTTCAAAATCAAATGTCCAACAATTTACAACATCCTATCTTATCTTCTATCACCACATAATAAGACATTCAAAAGATAGTAAACAGTCAGAACTGATGTTAAAAAGTGTGAACAATGAAGTGAAGCACTTACTTTATTGATAAATCGGTCGCCCCCAAACTTTTTAACGAACTCCTCTGGAGTTGCGACTGTAAAATCCTTAAGACTTCCACGAGACAAATTTCTGTATTGTCCAAATTTCATGTGATGGACACCAGACATGGACCTGGAAGGGATCAATAATGCAATAAATAACTAGCTAAATTCAACAGAATATTGATGCAACATAAAATTACAGTAGTGCCATTTATGAAATAAGTATCTACAAGCACTAACTACAATATTTCCTAACTTGAAACATATAATTGCCAAACCCCTTAACAATATCACATAATGACAATATTTTACCCTTATATTACATATAAAACTGTACGACTGCTTAATCAAATACTTTTGCGCTCCCAGTATAATTGATATGATAATCAATATCTTATTGAGATATTTCTAGAGTTGCTACTGTGTCTCAAAATGAACCACTTGCATATTACATGTAGCTATGATAACTTAATAGCTGTCATAAATGACAATTCCATACAAGACTTCTTGAGTGCATGTTTCACCAATTTCTATACAATGCTCCAATATGATCTCACCTCTGATAAACAGGCCTATCTTGTTCATGAGTATGAGGTGGTACATTTGGGTTATCTACAACTTTAAGCATATTCCCATTTTCAACGATGCAATCCATATCATCAACTACTACCACTGCAGCAGCAGCAGAATCGGGCATGTCATCATCACCGGACTTGGTGACAACCACTCTAGAGAGATCATCTTCCAAAATTGTGGCCATCCTTGGCCTCTTGGCAAGAGGTCCATTGCAGTGGTCAGTCATGGTTAATAATTATTATGGTAACTTATCAATGCAGCTCAATGCAAACTTAAGAAGACAAATGATGAATGTTTTCCTCCTTGGCAAAATATCCAAACAAACCAAAGAAATACGAAACAGTTACAGAGACAGCTTGCAGGACAACCAATGACTAGTGTCCAGAGACAACTGTACTGACCAATGCCCTGATCAGCATTTATACTTCAGCCACTGCCCGCAAGATCATCTGGACACAGGTCACTATAAAGGACCCCTATAACTGCACGCATGTCAATGTGCTCATAGGGGTTAAGACAATGGCTGAAGCTCACACAATTAGAGGATAAGGCTTAGGTAATGACATTATCCCCCATTGTTGTTTAATACAGAATTGGTTTTTAATAGCAAAACCAAATATTTGGCAAATATGCATTATCTACTGACTGGTACCTTCAGCAACACATGGGTGGTCACAACTTGAAAAATTGACTTTGTTGATTTTCAAATCACATTAGTAATTTACTAAACAAGGAAGGTTAGTCTGTCATAATGTCTTATTCAGCAACATTCATTCAGACACATAATCACACAATCTGAAGCACACCATTACTGTCATAAGGTAGACAATGCGAGACTTCTCAATTAAACTTGACAAAATCTACAGGTACTGAAGAATTTAATTCTTATATCAGAGTACACTGTGATGAATATCTCTCTTCTTTTGTTTTATTTTTTTAGCCACATGGATTCTAACATTGCAGCACATTGGAGTGTCCAAAAGCCTCTAACCATGCTCAGCATACCCATATGGACCATTCACACTCTGCTTTTGGAACAAATATGAGAAATGTTCTCTCACATTTATCATTCTTCTTCTTTTTTTTTAGCCAATTGCTTATTTGTTCAGACTGACTATGTCTACTGAATTGTATGACCCACAAATTGTCATTTTCATTTAAAATTTCCAGCACAATTTAGTCCAATCTTTTTCATAGCATATAAGACCCTACACATCTGTTGCTAAGCTGCAGCAATCCCAGGAATTTCTTTATTCCTAAACGAGAAGAATTTGTTGCCTTGGAAACCTAGCCTCAGGAGCCAATCAAAGGTGGTCATCTGATGGTCAAAAGGTCTGGAGTTCTTGCTAGAAGCAGAACAGCCACATCTCAATAATCTTGTCCCCTGTCTACATAAAACAATTTTTTTTTTAATTTCAGTTAATATATAAATATAAACTGGAGATTTTCTTGCTGCAGATGCTGAAGTGTGCAATACAGACCACTTTCAATCTGAATTCACTTCAAGATTAGAACTAAATTTAGAACTAGATTGTCAATCCATTCTTGGTCCTCTTTTATTTATCATTTATGTCAATGATCTTGTCAACGCTACTTCTGTCTTTCATCCAATTGTTTATGCTGATGATACAACTCTTGTTGCTTCCCTGAATACTTTTCAGGGTGAAAGAAATATGAATGATGAGTTGGTCAGCGTGAGCAATTTGATGAAGGCAAATAAGCTATCTATTAACAAAAGCAAAACGAAAGCCATGATTTTCCATGCACCCCAAAGAAGAGTTCAAATTCCTACTATTAAAATATAAGACTCTGTTATCGAATTTGTCAATGAATTTAACTTCCTTGGCATAATGTTAGATAGACATCTAAATTGGAAAGCTCACTGTGATATTATTACAAAGAAATTGTCAAAAACAGTAGGCATTATGCACAGATTAAAAAATATGTTGCCTCTCTGTGCCTTGTTACATTGTGTTATCATACTTAAACTATGGAGCTCTTCTTTGGGGTTGGCAATGTCAAAATATATTCATTTTACAAAAAAAAGCTGTCAGAGCTCTTACTAACAGTTAATATAATTGTCATACTATGGTTTATTTAAAAAACTAAATCTTTTAAAATTCCATGATATCTGTGCACTGTGTGATCTGAAATTCTGCCATAAACGATTCAACAATGCCTTGCCACAGTATTTTCTTGATTTACTACTGCTATTTAGAGATGATCCTCATTACTATGAAACTCGAATAGCTGGTCAACTACGACTTCCCTTAATTTGCAAAACAGAGTATTAAGTATAGATTTATCAAAACCCTTAATAATATGCCCATAACTTACAGAGAAAAATTAGAAACACATAGTTTAGATGGATTTAAGAAATATGTGAAAAATAGCACTGCAGCATCTTATTCCGCAGAATGCAGTATTGAAAATTGCTATATATGTATAAATGTTCATCCTACTGCTTCTTCATAATACTTTTCAACAATATATTCTTTAACTTGAGATGAGTAACATTGATGAGACTACTACTGATGAGAGTAAATTCCATATTGTGTTTGATTTAATGTTCACTATGTAATATTAATAGATCTCTCCAGGTGGCCTCACGCTAGCGATAAAATATATTTATCTTTGTGAGGTCTCCTTGCAAAACAAATGTTTATTAATAAAAATATGAAAATAAATTGTAAATATTTTTTTTTTTGCAAAATAAAAAGAATCTGAATCTGAATGAATCAATGTGTTGATGTTTGTGAAATTGCATGAAAAATGTCAACTACCAAAGAACTCTGGTTGCCATGGGTGACAATGCTGGATACATCAGCCTCTCCCGGCTTCCATGCAACAAGCAGGAGGTATGCGGTTAATCTGATCTCTCTTTTTTTAAAGAGACATTTTGTGAAGTGCAGAAAAATTGACAAAATAATCTCCAGTAAAATTATCTGTAGGACCAACTATTGTATGATAACACTCTTACATGTATAATCATTCAATTTGCTCATCTGGTTTTGTTTGTGATCATTATAATAAATTATTCATTGCTACTACAATGTACTGAGGACAATCGTTACTTTGCAGGTTAACAGTCACACATACAGAAGCCATTTGTCCTTCAAGAACCTTGTTTTCACGAGGAATGGTTTTAAGGTCATAACTGCTGGAGGAGCAGACTCCTCGATCCTACAATGGGCTGTTGTTTGAATTTACTGTACCAGACTCCACAAAAATGTGATTGTCAAATACTGCATATACACTGTTAAACATTTCATACAGATCCCATGGGTTTCTTTTCTTTTTCTTCTTGTTTAACCACATTTGCAGTGTAAATCAGCTAGCTGGAATAGCTGAGCATAGGGTGTTTAAATTAAATTAATGATATGACCAAAGTAGTCGTCACTTTATGACAAGTTAGTGCATGCATCAGGATAAGGAAAGGTGGATGAAAGCAATATACATGTAAATAGCTTCATGAAAATCACACAAGAATCATCTTCCCAATGACCACGGCTCGTGTCACAACCTTATTCCCCAGAAACCTCGAGGATTCAAAAACATTTTCCTTTATCTAGGGCAGTAAATTTATAAGTTATTTTATATAGAGCACAGATAAGTATCAGCGAATCCCAAGCAACTTGCATGACCCAGTGGTGTTGTCACAGAAACGCTGTCGGACACATTTATTTCAACCACACTCCGGAAGACCGGGTAAAACGAGGTCATTTTCCAGGAATAAATTAAATATCATTTACATCAGACCCACATATCTTGGTTACGACGAAAACTTATTAACAATTCATCATAGCCTGTTATGAGACTATTTCTATGAGAAACCTGTCACTTTCTCTTCACAATGCATACACTAAATGCAATGTCACACCAATTAGAAATGTTTTCATGAAAATCATATGCTACAATGTAAGTTTTACTCATGATACTTCCAACCAAGAGAGGCTTCATTGTAATCCATTCCAAAATACCCAGGAGCCAAATAATGCACCTTTTAGATGAGTATCTGGATCTCCCAAATGTAGCTTTGTATAAAATAAACAGAAGTGAAGAAGGTTGTATGAAAACTTGTAATTTTATTAGACCAGATTGCTCACTACAACACATATCACATATTGGCAACATAGGATATAATATAAATTCTTAACATTTTTGATACATACATCTTTCAATCACAATGACATCACATCAAGATAAGATTGAAGATAACAATACTATGATGATGGAAGCAATCTCACAGCCAACAATGAGATCACAAAATAAACCCAGTTTACTCAGAAACAGGAAACTTACAAAAATCTGAACAAAAATGAATGATACTAAGTTATGCATCATGAACAAATAATTACACTACAATTTAGCTCAGATCCTGTTACAAAAGAGTATTGCTGTCAATGGAATGTAATCACTGGCAGTCTGACATTCAGCAAGTAAGCTAAAACAAATATTAGACAGTTTCATGGACGACTAATAAATCAGTAACATGGCTAGCAAACTGTATAAATTCAAGAAGTACTGGCATACTTGATTTGTAACAAATAAAAGTGGGACACTTAAAGAAACATTTGGCTTTCTCACTACTTGTTCCAGAAAATTGCACAATATCACAACTCACAACTTAATCAGCAGAAAAACATTTAAATTAATTGCTAAAAGAAAACCAACTGATAAATGCTGACTTTATATGGCAAAATGAATACTTAAATATCATGGAGATGAATTTGATAAAGGCTTTGGAGTATTTCAACAAGTGAAATTATTCTCTAATCTGAATTATCGGTGGTGGGGGGTTCTTCCATTGTTGCTAAAATCTTGCTGACTTCAGCTCTCTGTCCGTCCGACATGTGTTGTGTGATGTGAGCCACGGAATCCATGGCAACCTCTGGATTATCCTGGATCAGGCTGCAACAAGACAAAATGTTCTTTAAATTTCTATGTTCAATAAAATTTCTACCTTATAAATGTCTTCTATCCACCTTCACTATGTAATGACAATGCACTTACAACTTTGGACAAGTCAGCGAACTCGCACTTTTTGGACATGTTTTCAACACTGGTACTAAATTAATTCATCATCTAAGTAAATGTGCTTATAGTTTACAACCAGCCACAGCTTATTTGCAATGTGAAGTGTTCACAACTACAAAGTTTGCATTTGGACAAACAGGAAAGATACACTGGACTTAAATTACTTTACACCTACTATTTCTAGCATCAATATTTCTTTGTTTCTCTTATCTTTCGCTCACCTTCTGATTTGCTGAATCACATGGTCTCTTTGGACAAACTTGATATTCTCGGAGAGAATGGAAGTCTCCCAGCTGTTTTCATTTAATTGTTTGCTCATCCACTCAACGACGGCTTTGTTGTCTTCCCATAGATAAGCATTCACTGCACCTTCTGCCTCAACAAACCACCGACTGAGCATTGAACCCATTTGACCATCGGTCAACTCAGGATTCACCTGCCTGATCTTCTTCTTGACCTCTTCTTCCAACAATAATCTTCTTAATCGCCAATAAAAGAACTGTCGGCTAGTCCTCCATTTCAGGATATCCTGTAAAACAAATTTTGTAACTAAAATTCCCCAACACTAATTTATATGAATCGTAGTATCTCAAGACTTTCCAGTTATATTACCAATACAGAACTGTCAATTATTACAAGTTTGTGACAACAAATTACTTAGCAATCTAAGCCAAATATGCTAGACTTTTACTTACAGTGATGACTCCCTTTTCCTGCATTCTCTCTGCACGATCATGGAGATCAGCAAATGCTACTGCCACCTGTTGATAAATGGCCATCAACCTCTGTTCTCTTTCAAGCATTTCTTTCTCCAACTTGGTTTTCTCCTGTTTACAAATAATGAAAGTTTGTATGTCTTAAAAAGCTATTTCAACTAAATCAAGACAGAAAATTGTCTGAAAGATTGTCATCACTAATACCCACCTCAGGTTTGAGTTCAGGAAAGGCCAGCTGATCCTTGATGCATTTGCAGACAGGGTCTAATCTGTGCATTGTCTTGCTGAGATCTTTGTATCTGAACTTGATGTCCACTGTCCCTTCTGGCTCGAGCACCCCACCTCTGCAATGAAAACATGATTACCATGAAACATATAATTATCACTACCACTAAATCTAGTCTAAATGTGACTGACACTACCATCAAGTAATTTTCCCTACCTGCTTTCAACATCAGCATACATCTCCATGTATTGCTCGTTAATGGTGGGATCAACAACAACCCAGGCACCTCCTCTCAATTCTCCATTTGGCGGCAAGTAAACCAAGATTGGCTGCTTGTACTCTCTCAGGCCATCAACAATGTATGATCCAAACTTCAAGACTTGGTCAAACATATCTGATGAAGGGAACACAGCATTTAATAAACATACTGTAGTAAATCTTAAGCAATGTGTTCGAAACAATGAGCACTGGATAATAGACAAAATGTGAGGGCCATCCTACCTTTCATACCACCAGAGAACCCTCTCCAGTTGGCAAAGATCATAAGTGGCAGCTGTTCCCTATTAAAATCTTTGATGACTTGAGCTGTTTTGTATGCAGAGTCGGGGAACCATACTTGCCCAGCTTGTGGAATGACCTAAACAAGCAAGTTTAACATATGCAGAAGATATTTAGACCAACGAAAACTACTTCTTACTCTAATTTTAGCTGGATATCAACTTAAAAATGTCATACCTTGGCATCAGAATCTATATTGGCTGGATCAGCAGGAATGGTGGCTTCAACACATCTCGTTTCCACGGCAATGACACCAACAGGAATGCCACCCAGTCTGAAAGTAAACATAAATTAATTAATGAATGAATGTCAGGAGCCAAATTTATTATTCAAGGTATCAAGATAACTCACAAACAAGTCTTTACCTTGCTCTACCACAAACAACAGTCTTAGCCCAGCTGGCCAAAATCTCATGCCAAGAGCCTTTGTCAAAGAAACCAGATTCCCACACTTCATGGTTGTATGGATGATGGCGTCCACCTAACATCCACCGAGGATCATAAGGTGCTTTGGTTGGGTAAAAGTCTACTTCACGATCAACTGGATCGATTGAAGGCATGATTGGCAAAGCCCCATCACGGCTCTGAAGAGAGAAATAGTGTTGAACAAAAAATGAAACATCATCACTGTGTGGATTTCAATTAATAAACGTCGCACAAACCATGTGTTCAGATACTGACCTTTGGCACATAAGACAGCCACCTGAGCATCACATGTACACCTTCGTAATCATCAGAGCACACAGCATGCGTTACTCCATTGTTGTACATAATTTGAATGCCACCAAGTTGGTTGTTGCTGGTGTATACCTCTCTACCAAGCACCTTGTTGAGAGCCCCAGCTCCCGTTAGGATGATGTGTGAATTTTCCACTTGGACAACTCTTTGTCCGAGTCGGACCAAGTATGCGCCAATGCCCACAGATCGGCAAGTCACCAAATTGAAGGTGACCACTTCATTGTAGGCCCGGGACGTCTCTCCAGCGATCATACCAGACCCTCTCAAGTTCTCAACACCAAGGCCTTCCTCTTGGCCAATGATGCTCGTTATCTTGTATCTTGACTCGCCTTCATCTTCGATCAGTTCAGCATGGACAGAATTCATTGCACTCACTTTCTTGAAGTCTTCTGGGGCAAGGTAAAGGTATTTCACGCCCTGAAAAATTATATACAAACACAATAAGTTATAATTCGTCAACCAATCTTAAATCTGCTAATTAAACACTAATTAAACAACTTGCCTTGTCTGGGTCAGTCTCATCAACCCATGAGATTTTGAAGAGGTGTTTGATTTCCTCCGCAAGACCAATGCGAGCTCCACTGTTTGCAGACAAGTAGAACCTCGGAATGCCCAGTTTTCTTGACAGCACAGAAGCTTTCTGCAATTACAACACATGCGGCATATTAGAGAAAGTTTGGTCATATAAGGTTATAAATAAGCATCACTTATAGGATTTTATCATTTGATAAGTAGGCATTACTTACATAGAAAAGTTGATCTTCCTTTGGACCAAATGATCCAATCATGTGTGTGATGTCATTGGCAATCACAATGATGTCCCTTCCTTCAGGGAACTCCGGCGTCTTCAAGGTCATCTGCCAAGCAACCATTCCGACCTCATTCTCTCCAGGCAGTCGATTCAGAATGACAAGTTCCTCCTTGCTGTTCAGTACCAATTCATTGCTAACCAGCATGTCACCGGGCATATCTGTGACACCAGTTTCTTTGCTGTGCTCTACCCAGATCTTATGCAGAGCCTGTCCGAACATTTCTGGGTAGTCATACGCGTAAGTTGTGCCATTGGACTGAGCCTGGAATCGCTTCAACTGCAGGTGGTCCTTTGTCATATAAGGAGTGCTCAATAGCAAACCATGCATTGGTCCTTGCTTGGCACCATATGCTTGGAACATGACCTGAAAGTAGTAGAGTAAATCACATTTAAATTTACGCCAGAACAAACTCCAATGACTAACTGACATGTCATGTTATTCAGAACATAGAACCACTTTAAAACCTCACCTGTCCTGTTCTTTCGTCAGTGACTTCCTTGTACATGGTTATGTTCAAGTAGTAACCACTTCCATTGCTCAGGAACAGTCTCACTGGGATTCGATTCCCACTGTTCAAGATACGAATTGTCATCTTGATCTCAGCCTGCAATACTCGAAGCTTCCAGATGCGACTACCATACCTCATCACCATACTCCTTACAGTCTCTTCCAGCTGAAAAATGCATCAGGCACGTTAAAACATCACCAATAAAAAGAGTGACTAAATCTCAATCACACATGGTTCTATTAAAATCACACAAAACAAATCATTCACTTACCTTGGCAGCTTCGGTGAGAGTGAGAGTTGGTACAACATTGAGGAAGATGTGATTGCAGTCAGTCCTTCTTGCCTGAAAAAAGCAGTTTATACTTGAGTAACACCATGTTACAACATTCGCATTAACACTAACAGAAATTCATTGATTGCACTGATGTATAACAAGTATGTTTAACATACCACTGAGCTTGAGAAAGCAACTTCTAAAGCATCGAGAGCTTCCAACAAAGTACGCTCTCCCTCATTCTGCAAATATTCGAACGATGCCTCTTTGGTGACAAGATCAGAATGACGAATGATGGTGCGTACAAATATTCTGTAGTCAGACACTTCTTGGGTTTTTGTGACTTGCTGTAATGAAAGAAAAAGAGGAGGGTAAAACAAAACATATCTGCATACTGAGGTATGCTTATCATACCTTATTGAGTCATATGAGCATATCAAATTGCATATTGTAGACCAATACGGACCTTTGCTCGACCAAGATAAAGGTGCATGCGATGGTTAGCAACAGGAATGGCCTCAAGAACAAAATTCCTCATTCGATTGATCTCCAGTTGGAAAGCCAATGCTGGCTCCAAATGCCTGTAAATCCGGTCCTCAGCAAACTGCAATACAAGAAAATATATTAATGATATTAGGCAATACAATACATTAATGATATTAGACAATACAAGAAAATATAATAATCCTATAGAATATAAAAGACAAAGATTGCAGATAGTGTGAGTCAGTGTCTCAGATCAGTTTGGAATATTAATGGTGTGAAGCAGGGGGGCATTGCTTCAACTGACCTTGGAGAGTTCTAGCATCAGTGGACATAATTTGAAATCAATTTGTGACAGATATGGTTTTAATTACATGGACCGTTTTAGTTATCTTAAACTCAGCGATTTTATATTATGTTTTACATTTGATGAAGTTAATTTTATTATGGACAATTTATGCTGCATGTAATTTTAACTTAGCTCTTTTATGATTTTTCGCTTTTATTGTTTTCATATATGCCTACATTGTGCATGAATAAATAACCGAAATATTAAAATCATGAAATGACATAGCATGCAAGCAAGGAGTAAACAAATCAGAAAGCTATCAAGCTAATTTATCATACAATCTCAGCAAAAAGATAATCAAAGCTTGTGGAGAAACATTCACCCATAGATCCAGCACTATCATAATAGCCATGAAGCTGCTTGAGAAATAGTATCATACCAAGCAATTATGTACAGCCCTAACAACATTTATGATGACACTTTGCTTCCATATTTTCTGCGTTTCTTTATCTCAAACTTAACAGTAAGATATAACCTAAATCCCAGGAAATCTAATCACAAGTGAGATTATATACAGGTGCCACAAGCAACCCCACTAATTACAGCAGTACATACGCGTTCACTTTCACAAAGCTAAGGAGGTCTTGACAAGACCAATTATTGCCAGTTCACTCTGTGTTTGAATAATATAGCAAACATTTCATTAGTTGCAGAATTAATGAAAAGTAGGAATGAGTACATCAAGGACTAATGTGATCAAAACAAGCACCAAGCACCTCATTTTCAATTTCATGTTGCTCATGAAACTAAAATAAAATACAAGCAAGATTTCATTGATATGCAGCATTTGTTAGCAGTACTATTTGATTCATATAGATTTCAGTAAAATGATTATAATATTATCTCTAAACAACAGAAATACGGGTTACCTGAGTTCTGGCATGGTATGTGAAGTACTTTGGAAAATCTCGCTGAAAAAGAAATCATACAATTTAAAAAATGATTGCACAACTTAGAGTGAAAGGGAGAACACAAATCCATCCCTATTATTTTTACTAAAAGTTACCTTTTGCAAGAGCAGGAATGTGATGCGGCGAATGCCTTTCTCTGCCAATACATGTTGCTGGAATGAGAAAAACTCAAAATTAGCCAAAGCAACAATCATAATTCACCTGTGAATAAAGATATTCTTCATTTCTATATGAACCAATGTGACGACACTTACATTCTCAACACAGAATTCTCCGAATGTAGCAGCATAATTTTCATCGCTGTCTTGGGTCTCTGATCGGATTGCGATGTTGAGTATATGGATGGGTTCATCAGTCCTCTGAAAAACAAAAAGGCATTGTTAAGTCATGCAAATAACCCATGTAGATTTCTAAGAAATGAGAGTAGACAACTACATTATTATTACAACAGTCACTTACATTGCACAGAGATGGATTCTCATCATCAACTCTAACCATGCTGCTTGAGAAGCGCCCCATCAAAGAATCAAAGTAGACCTTGAAGTCTTCAAAGCAGGTGAAAGCAGCCATGATGCCCATGCGCTGACATTGAGGCAACTCTTCGCTGAAGGTCGTCATGTCCTCACTGAGGCTGGCTACTCGGGGAACGTTTAGGGAAGCCCGATGAGGTTGCATCCTAGAATAACGTCTAAAGGGTCAACCAAAGCAACGAAACAAACCAGGAAAGGGAACAGAAAAGGAACGGGAAACACAACAGAAGGTAGAACAGGAGAAGGAAGAAAGAGAAGAAAAAAGTGAAAAATTGGCACATAATACAGCTCACACAATTACAGAAAAATACTAAAGCCACAGATAAAGACAACCACTGTACCTGTTCGGATGAGATGATGGCAATAGGAACATGAACTCAACAACACAAGGGCCATCTGGCAACTGGTGCTGATGCAGGCAGCTGAGTTCATAGGCAATATAAGCTCTTCTGACATATACCTCCAGGGCAGCCATTGTTACCAGTTGATTTGAATGGAAGAAGAAATCTTGCAGTACATCGTAGATTGATGTTTCTGACATAATGAGTTTCTGAAAGATTAAGAAGATGATTAACATCGTACAACGAATAAGTGTTTGAAGTGTAAGATGAATGACTAACATCATACAAGGATTTTCAATATGATCACAAGAAATGGGTATTATAAATATTCTAAAATATTAAAATTGAAACAAACCTGCAGATTCTTGGGACAGAATTCATGACCATACATATCAATTGCAGACAAAAAGATGGACTCCACTTGGTTGTGACGAAGTTCATAAGCAGGTTGATAGGCAGCATTGAGCACTTGTCTGGCTCTCAAAGCCACTTTAGCATTCTCAGTTTTGTTCAGGGTGGTCATGTCAGTCAAGATACTGTGCAATTCATCAGTTAAACCTGGTTCCTTTTGGAATAGGTGGTCCTGCAAAAGAAGGGCAGTCACCAGTCAGAAAAAGTACCACTTAAAGAACATAACAAGCGCAATGACACAATACCAGCGAAAGTACTTACTATCAGTGAAATCACAAGCAAGTTAATCTTAGCAACTTGGGAATGCGAGAAGATGATGTCTGTAATTTCAACATCTTTGACCTTCTCTTGCATGAGAGCCAGGCATTTGTCATAATGTCCTTGTTGAAACTGCAGTTCTACATTGAGGTATTTCTTCAACAAGTTTTGCACAACATTTTTCATGTGCCCTCTGATGCCACTGCTATACCGCTGGACCAATTGAACAACATCTGACATCGACATGAAGAAATCGTCACGATCTCTTTTCTTACTCAGAGTTGCAGCATGACTGTTTATAATGGCTGCAATTTGCTGACTTGGGAATTGACTCAACACAGATGTGATGTTGCTTGCATAATTGGCCATCAGTTTGCAGATCTTTTTTTCAACATCTGGCACAATACGACCTGAGATAACGTAGATGAGATCTTGAAGTTCCAGCAGCGGAAGTCTTGGATCACAGAGACACCGCATCATGACATTGATGGTGCTATGCAACCTTTGACTGAAGTAAGGGTCAGGTAGAGTGTATCCGTTCAAGACACTTTCCAGGGTAGACTTAGCTTGTTGATACTGTTGGTGGAGCTTATTACCATGCAAGTTTTGATTGGTAATGTTCACTGGTAGAGTTCCCGTGAACACTTCAGCTTGTTGGATCTTGCTTGGGTCATCCAGTTGTAATCGAGCAATTACACTTCCTGCTTCCAAGACTGCACCAGCTCGTTTTTGGAAATGCACACATCCATTTTCTGTTGCTCTCAACTCCATCACCATCTTCATCACCTCAATTTCCACATACACATCATTGACAAATACATGGCCACCATCTTCTACAGTTAAGTTGATGATTTTGCCAGAGCATGGAGATCTAAGCAGGGTGGGATCATTTTTCTTTTCAAGCACACAAGTTCTGTTGTCAATAGTGATCCTGTAACTGCTCACTTCCTCTTTCATGTAAGTTGTGTAACTGTTACCCAGCGAGACAAGAAGACCTCCGTCGCTCAAGTGATGAGCTTCTACATCAATATGAGAATCATTCATGAGAATGAAGTAAGATGTAGGGCCCATCTTAGACACTGAGGCAACATACTTGTTTCCTTCGTAGATGAACTCGACGATCACTGAACTTTTGAGAGCTGTGATTGGAAGGATTTGACCCCTGAAATGACGTACAATATCAACCATTCAGTATCGCGACACAAAATGGATAACTACCATGAATAACTGAGAATACATCCTAGCGTAAATAATAATACCTGTCCAGAGTATTCTTGAAATGTGTGAAGCTGTTGTTGATGGTCTTTACAGCCACATGCAAAGACCCACAGATAACGCCCAACATGGCATCTGGTTTCTCAGCTTGGACCTTTTCTGCAATGAGCATGTCCAGCCATCCAGTATGAAATGTGTTGCCTTGAAAATGTTCAGTCTCAAGCAATTTGATGAGATACTCGACAGTTGTTCGGAAGTCACCTCTGATAGAAAGCTCTTTCAATGCGATAACCATGTTTCTGAAATTAATGATAAGTTAAGTTAAACATCAGCTTACATGTATTTCTACAGCATCAAAATCTTCTACATAGACACTAAAGTGTATTTTAGATTAGCCAAGATCATTCTGATTAATGATAAACTTACTCTCTAGCAACTTCTCGGTCCTCTCCCCAAGAAAAGCAATGACCAAACTGAGAGTCGGCAAACTCATGAAGACCACCAGAAGCAGAAACGCTGAAGTATCCCCACACATTCTTGCTACTGCGGAAGTTCAGTTCCGAGACTGTACCAGAACTTGGCTTGAATCCCTGCAAGACAATCAGAAACAATTACACATTAAGCACATTCACCAAATGAGCAGTAAATTTAAGTCTCCAAGAAGAAGAAAGATAAAGTTTTATTTATCATTTACACACCTCATCAGGATTTTCACTGGTAATTCTTGCAGCAATAACATGTCCCTTTGGCAATGGTTTCTGAGGTGGGTTGTCAAAATCAATGGGAGTTTCACCCCAAGGGTCTTCTCCATAGAGGACTCGGATGCACTTGATGCGGTGCAGTGGCAGACCCATAGCAATCTGGAGAGATGAAGTAACACTTATTGTTAAAGCACTGACACTAAACTAGTTGAGTACTTTTCAAAAACAAGATCATGTACATACTTGAAGTTGAGCTGATGGCAAATTGATGTTTGTGACCATCTCAGTGCAGGGATGCTCCACCTGAAGACGGGGATTCAACTCAAGGAAATGGAAAGTTTCATCCTCATCATTGTAGAGGTATTCCACAGTTCCAGCGCTGACATAGCCAACCATTTTTGCAAGTGTCACAGCAGCCTGAGGGAGAAACACAGAAAGAATATTACAATATAATAGATAACAATCAAAGCGAGAACTCAAGCATTGTCAAAAATATTTACAACAAAACAAATGTATTGTGTACCTTTTCCATTTTTTCCTGCACATCTCTTGTGGCAATCGAGACAGGAGCTTCCTCAATGATCTTCTGGTGACGTCTCTGAATGGAACAGTCTCTTCCAAATAAGGAGATAGCATTTCCATATTTGTCAGCCAATAGTTGCACTTCCAAATGCCTGGCTTGGGTTGCTAATTTCATAATAAAGATGGGAGAACCAGGGATCTCTGCTTGGACCTGAAAATTAATGTCAAACCATATTGTCAATGTTAGTGATCAGCAACAATTTAAAACCAATTCTTTGCAGTTTTTCAAAGAACAGTAATTGATACACACCTGTCTGAATAGGTTGTGAAACTCATCAGCATTCCTGGCCTTTCTGATGCCTTTGCCACCACCTCCCTCGGAGGCCTTGATCATCACGGGAAAGCCGATTGTCTGCGCTGCTTTAAGACCTTCATCAGAATTATGCACACATCCCTTTTGGTACAAGTCATTAGTAACTGTAACATTTTTCCTTTCTTGCAAATCTACTGGATTCCACTCGACAGTTAATCCTGATCCATTCCATGGCAGTGTAGGGATTCCAGCAGTCTGAGCCACAATGGATGACGCAATTTTATCACCAAGGGCCCACATGGCATTCTCCGGCGGACCAATAAAGACAATGTCATTCTTGTGGAGCAGCTCAGGGAGTTGAGGATTTTCTGAGGCATGACCCCAACCTGCCCATACAGCCTGAAACATACAACACTTTTGTAACACACTGAACTTCATTTGAATTGATGAGGACCATTTGTAACAAGCCACCGGTCATAATGCATCAAGCATCAGATCATTTTCTCACCTGTACTTCGGTACGCCTTGCAACATCCAAAATAAGTTCACAGTTGGCATAATTGTTGTTGTTAGTACCTCCAGGCACCAATACATACTGATCAGCAAGTCTTATATACTCTGAAAGTTAAAAATAAACAGTTTTTGTCTCATTTACATATCCCATACATACACAATGTCATTTCTTAAATTTTCAGGATTCCAAATAGTTCTTTTAGTGAGGTAAAGAAATTTGCAATACCTACCAGCATTTGCTTTGAGATCTTCAGGGGTAACCATGACAACGAAATGCACAGCAGTTTCATTTTTGAACATTTCATAGGACCATCTTCGGATGGAACGAATGCACTTGACTGCAGCAATTCCATTGTTGGCAATCAATACCTAGAAAAGGCAGATGGTATTGTGTTGAAGACAATTGCACAGTTCCAAATCAATGCATTACATAACTTTTAATACAAGACCTTAATAACCTTACCATTGACACTTTTGGCTAAGGTCAACACTAAACAAAAACATCTTCGACAATTGTGTACATGGTACCCTACTTGACATTTGAGTACAAAATCAAGTTCAAAATCAAATGTCCAACAATTTACAACATCCTATCTTATCTTCTATCACCACATAATAAGACATTCAAAAGATAGTAAACAGTCAGAACTGATGTTAAAAAGTGTGAACAATGAAGTGAAGCACTTACTTTATTGATAAATCGGTCGCCCCCAAACTTTTTAACGAACTCCTCTGGAGTTGCGACTGTAAAATCCTTAAGACTTCCACGAGACAAATTTCTGTATTGTCCAAATTTCATGTGATGGACACCAGACATGGACCTGGAAGGGATCAATAATGCAATAAATAACTAGCTAAATTCAACAGAATATTGATGCAACATAAAATTACAGTAGTGCCATTTATGAAATAAGTATCTACAAGCACTAACTACAATATTTCCTAACTTGAAACATATAATTGCCAAACCCCTTAACAATATCACATAATGACAATATTTTACCCTTATATTACATATAAAACTGTACGACTGCTTAATCAAATACTTCTGCGCTCCCAGCATAATTGATATGATAATCAATATCTTATTGAGATATTTCTAGAGTTGCTACTGTGTCTCAAAATGAATCACTTGCATATTACATGTAGCTATGATAACTTAATAGCTGTCATAAATGACAATTCCATACAAGACTTCTTGAGTGCATGTTTCACCAATTTCTATACAATGCTCCAATATGATCTCACCTCTGATAAACAGGCCTATCTTGTTCATGAGTATGAGGTGGTACATTTGTGTTATCTACAACTTTAAGCATATTCCCATTTTCAACGATGCAATCCATATCATCAACTACTACCACTGCAGCAGCAGCAGAATCGGGCATGTCATCATCACCGGACTTGGTGACAACCACTCTAGAGAGATCATCTTCCAAAATTGTGGCCATCCTTGGCCTCTTGGCAAGAGGTCCATTGCAATGGTCAGTCATGGTTAATAATTATTATGGTAACTTATCAATGCAGCTCAATGCAAACTTAAGAAGACAAATGATGAATGTTTTCCTCCTTGGCAAAATATCCAAACAAACCAAAGAAATACGAAACAGTTACAGAGACAGCTTGCAGGACAACCAATGACTAGTGTCCAGAGACAACTGTACTGACCAATGCCCTGATCAGCATTTATACTTCAGCCACTGCCCGCAAGATCATCTGGACACAGGTCACTATAAAGGACCCCTATAACTGCACGCATGTCAATGTGCTCATAGGGGTTAAGACAATGGCTGAAGCTCACACAATTAGAGGATAAGGCTTAGGTAATGACATTATCCCCCATTGTTGTTTAATACAGAATTGGTTTTTAATAGCAATACCAAATATTTGGCAAATATGCATTATCTACTGACTGGTACCTTCAGCAACACATGGGTGGTCACAACTTGAAAAATTGACTTTGTTGATTTTCAAATCACATTAGTAATTTACTAAACAAGGAAGGTTAGTCTGTCATAATGTCTTATTCAGCAACATTCATTCAGACACATAATCACACAATCTGAAGCACACCATTACTGTCATAAGGTAGACAATGCGAGACTTCTCAATTAAACTTGACAAAATCTACAGGTACTGAAGAATTTAATTCTTATATCAGAGTACACTGTGATGAATATCTCTCTTCTTTTGTTTTATTTTTTTTTTAGTCACATGGATTCTAACATTGCAGCACATTGGAGTGTCCAAAAGCCTCTAACCATGCTCAGCATACCCATATGGACCATTCACACTCTGCTTTTGGAACAAATATGAGAAATGTTCTCTCACATTTATCATTCTTCTTCTTTTTTTAGCCAATTGCTTATTTGTTCAGACTGACTATGTCTACTGAATTGTATGACCCACAAATTGTCATTTTCATTTAAAATTTCCAGCACAATTTAGTCCAATCTTTTTCATAGCATATAAGACCCTACACATCTGTTGCTAAGCTGCAGCAATCCCAGGAATTTCTTTATTCCTAAACGAGAAGAATTTGTTGCCTTGGAAACCTAGCCTCAGGAGCCAATCAAAGGTGGTCATCTGATGGTCAAAAGGTCTGGAGTTCTTGCTAGAAGCAGAACAGCCACATCTCAATAATCTTGTCCCCTGTCTACATAAAACAATTTTTTTTTTAAATTTCAGTTAATATATAAATATAAACTGGAGATTTTCTTGCTGCAGATGCTGAAGTGTGCAATACAGACCACTTTCAATCTGAATTCACTTCAAGATTAGAACTAAATTTAGAACTAGATTGTCAATCCATTCTTGGTCCTCTTTTATTTATCATTTATGTCAATGATCTTGTCAACGCTACTTCTGTCTTTCATCCAATTGTTTATGCTGATGATACAACTCTTGTTGCTTCCCTGAATACTTTTCAGGGTGAAAGAAATATGAATGATGAGTTGGTCAGCGTGAGCAATTGGATGAAGGCAAATAAGCTATCTATTAACAAAAGCAAAACGAAAGCCATGATTTTCCATGCACCCCAAAGAAGAGTTCAAATTCCTACTATTAAAATATGAGGCTCTGTTATCGAATTTGTCAATGAATTAAACTTCCTTGGCATAATGTTAGATAGACATCTAAATTGGAAAGCTCACCGTGATATTATTACAAAGAAATTGTCAAAAACAGTAGGCATTATGCACAGATTAAAAAATATGTTGCCTCTCTGTGCCTTGTTACATTGTGTTATCACACTTAAACTATGGAGCTCTTCTTTGGGGTTGGCAATGTCAAAATATATTCATTTTACAAAAAAAAGCTGTCAGAGCTCTTACTAACATAAATATAATTGTCATACTAGCGGTTTATTTAAAAAACTAAATCTTTTCAAATTCCATGATATCTGTGCACTGTGTGACCTGAAATTCTGCCATAAACGATTCAACAATGCCTTGCCACAGTATTTTCTTGATTTTCTACTGCTATTTAGAGATGATCCTCATTACTATGAAACTCGAATAGCTGGTCAACTACGACTTCCCTTAATTTGCAAAACAGAGTATTAAGTATAGATTTATCAACCCCTTAATAATATCCCCATAACTTACAGAGAAAAATTAGAAACACATAGTTTAGATGGATTTAAGAAATATGTGAAAAATAGCACTGCAGCATCTTATTCCGCAGACTGCAGTATTGAAAATTGCTATATATGTATAAATTTTCATCCTACTGCTTCTTCATAATACTTTTCAACAATATATTCTTTAACTTGAGATGAGTAACATTGATGAGACTACTACTGATGAGAGTAATTTCCATATTGTGTTTGATTTAATGTTCACTATGTAATATTAATAGATCTCTCCAGGTGGCCTCACGCTAGCGATAAAATATATTTATCTTTGTGAGGTCTCCTTGCAAAACAAATGTTTATAAATGAAAATATGAAAATAAATTGTAAATATTTTTTTGTTTGGCAAAATAAAAAGAATCTGAATCTGAATCAATGTGTTGATGTTTGTGAAATTGCATGAAAAATGTCAACTACCAAAGAACTCTGGTTGCCATGGGTGACAGTGCTGGATACATCAGCCTCTCCCGGCTTCCATGCAACAAGCAGGAGGTATGCGGTTAATCTGATCTCTCTTTTTTTAAAGAGACATTTTGTGAAGTGCAGAAAAATTGACAAAATAATCTCCAGTAAAATTATCTGTAGGACCAACTATTGTACGATAACACTCTTACATGTATAATCATTCAATTTGCTCATCTGGTTTCGTTTGTGATCATTAGAATAAATTATTCATTGCTACTACAATGTACTGAGGACAATCGTTACTTTGCAGGTTAACAGTCACACATACAGAAGCCATTTGTCCTTCAAGAACCTTGTTTTCACGAGGAATAGTTTTAAGGTCATAACTGCTGGAGGAGCAAACTCCTCGATCCTACAATGGGCTGTTGTTTGAATTTACTGTACCAGACTCCACAAAAATGTGATTGTCAAATACTGCATATACACTGTTAAACATTTCATACAGATCCCATGGGTTTCTTTTCTTTTTCTTCTGTTTAACCACATTTGCAGTGTAAATCAGCTAACTGGAATAGCTGAGCATAGGGTGTTTAATTTAAATTAATGATATGACCAAAGTAGTCGTCACTTTATGACAAGTTAGTGCATGCATCAGGATAACGAAAGGTGGATGAAAGCAATATACATGTAAATAGCTTCATGAAAATCATACAATAATCATCTTCCCAATGACCGCGGGCACTCGTGTCACAAGCTTTGAGAGCTGTGAGGAGGAGGCCTTGCTAAAGGAAGATGCACAAGAATAAGAACCTTATTCCCCAGAAACCTCGAGGATTCAAAAACATTTTCCTTTATCTAGGGCTGTAAATTTTTAAGTTATTTTATACAGAGCACAGATAAGTATCAGCGAATCCCAAGCAACTTGCATGACCCAGTGGTGTCATCACAGAAACTCTGTCGGACACATTTATTTCAACCACACTCCGGAAGACCGGGTAAAACGGGGTCATTTTCCAGGAATAGATTAAATATCATTTACATCAGACCCACATATCTTGGTTACGACAAATACTTACTAACAATTCATCATAGCCTGTTATAACACTCTAATCATGCCACATCTTAATTATGGTTTGCTTTTGTGGGGACATCAATCTGGGTCAATTTTTAAATTACAGAAAAAAGCTGTTAGGCTTCTAGCCCTCAGCAGATACAATGCCCATACAGAACCACTTTTTAAGCAATTTAATTTACTTAAAATACATGATATATACAAGCAACAAGAGCTGAAATTCTACTTTAAATACATGCAAAGTTATCTCCCTGATTACTTCACAAACATAATCTTGATTCGTTTTGCCGACCAACATGACTATTATACCAGAAGAAACGCTGAATATGTCACACCGAGACTAAAATACAATTTTTCCAAATGCTCAGTAATGAAGCGACTGCCCAGTATTGTTTACACCTGCACTGCTAATATACTTTGTAAAGTTCATACACATAGCTTAAAAGGGTACTCAGACTATATTAAAATATCAATTCTAAATGATTATGATAATACTTGTCAGGACCCACGCTGTTATGTTTGCAGACAAATACCTGAGCAGACTTCAGCAATAGAGACTCGAGCTAATTAACATACTTCTTTTTTGACTATCAATTTATCTATTTACTTCTTAAGATTATAAGTGGTTTCCATGGAAGTTAACTGCATTGCATCACACACAGTTCACAATTCTGTTATCTATTTATATATACGTAATCTTTTCATTATTATTATTATTATCTTATTTATTGTTTCTTAAACATCTACCTGCTAGCTAATAAAAATTTTGTATAAAATCAATGTAATATTGTTGGCGGACCACCTCGAAAGCGGTGAAATACCTTAGAGGGGCCGGGCCCCCAGGTATGTATGCTATTTAGCTATATTCCAAATAAAGTCATTTGTCTGTCTGTCTGTCTATAAGAGACTATTTCTATGAGAAACCTGTCACTTTCTCTTCACAATGCATACACTAAATGCAATGCCACACCAATTATAAATGTTTTGATGAAAATCATATGCTACAATGTAAGTTTTACTCATGATACTTCCAACCAAGAGAGGCTTCATTGTAATCCATTCCAAAATACCCAGGAGCCAAATAATGCACCTTTTAGATGAGTATCTGGATCTCCCAAAATTAGCTTTGTATAAAATAAGCAGAAGTAAAGAAGGTTGTATGAAAACTTGTAATTTTATTAGACCAGATGGCTCACTATAACACATATCACACGCTGGCAACATAGGATATAATATAATTTCTTTAACATTTTTGATACATACCACATTCAATCACAATGACATTACATCAAGATAAGATTGAAGATAACAATACTATGATGATGGAAGCAATCTCACAGCCAACAATGAGATCACAAAATAAACCCAGTTTACTCAGAAACAGGAAACTTACAAAAATCTGAACAAAAATGAATGATACTAAGTTATGCATCATGAACAAATGATTACACTACAATTTAGCTCAGATCCTGTTACAAAAAAGTATTGCTGTCAATGGAATGTAATCACTGGCAGTCTGACATTCAGCAAGTAAGCTAAAACAAATATCAGACAGTTTCATAGACGACTAATAAATCAGTAACATGGCTAGCAAACTGTATAATTCAAGAAGTACTGGCGTACTTGATTTGTAACAAATAAAAGTGGGACACTTAAAGAAACATTTGGCTTTCTCGCTACTCGCTATTGCCATGATTCAGCTCCTTGTTCCAGAAAATTGCACAATATCACAACTCACAACTAGATCAGCAGAAAAACATTTAAATTAATTGCTAAAAAAGAAAACCAACTGATTAATGCTGACTTAATATGGCACAATGCAGTAACTTAAATATCATGGAGATGAATTTGATGAAGGCTTTGGAGTATTTCAACAAGTGAAATTATTCTCTACTCTGAATTATCGGTACTGGAGGGTTCTTCCATTGTTGCTAAAATCTTGCTGACTTCAGCTCTCTGTCCGCCCGACATGTGTTGTGTGATGTGAACCATGGAATCCATGGCAACCTCTGGATTATCCTGGATCAGGCTGCAACAAGACAAAATGTTCTTTAAATTTCTATGTTCAATACAATTTCTACCTTTAAAATGTTTCCTATCCACTTTCACTGCGTAATGACAATGCATTTACAACTTTGGACAAGTCAGGGAACTCACACTTTTTGGACATGTTATCAACACTGGTACTAAATTATTTATCATCTAAGTAAATGTGCTTATAGTTTACAACCAGCCACAGCTTATGTGCAATGTGAACTGTTCACAACAACAAAGTTTGCATGTGGACAAACAGGAAAGATACACTAGACTTAAATTACTTTACACCAACTATTTCTAGCATCAATATTTCTTTGTTTCTCTTATCTTTTGCTCACCTTCTGATTTGCTGAATCACATGGTCTCTTTGGACAAACTTGATATTCTCGTAGAGAATGGAAGTCTCCCAGCTGTTTTCATTCAATTGTTTGCTCATCCACTCAACGACGGCTTTGTTGTCTTCCCATAGATAAGCATTCACTGCACCTTCTGCCTCAACAAACCACCGACTGAGCATTGAACCCATCTGACCATCGGTCAACTCAGGATTCACCTGCCTGATCTTCTTCTTGACCTCTTCTTCCAACAATAATCTTCTTAATCGCCAATAGAAGAACTTTCGGCTAGTCCTCCATTTCAGGACATCCTGTAAAGCAAGCAAATTTTGTAACTAAAATTCCCCAACACTAATTTATATGAATCGTAGTATCTCAAGACTTTCCAGTTATATTACCAATACAGAACTGTCAATTATTACAAGTTTGTGACAACAAATTACTTAGCAATCTTAGACAAATAGGCTAGACTTTTACTTACAGTGATAACTCCCTTCTCCTGCATTCTCTCTGCACGATCATGGAGATCAGCAAATACTACTGCTACCTGTTGATAAATGGCCATCAACCTCTGTTCTCTTTCAAGCATTTGTTTCTCCAACATGATTTTCTCCTGTTTACAAAAAATGAAAGTTTGTATGTCTTAAAAAGCTATTTCAACTAAATCAAGACAGAAAATTGTCTGAAAGATTGTCATCACTAATACCCACCTCAGGTTTGAGTTCAGGAAAGGCCAGCTGATCCTTGATGCGTTTGCAGACAGGGTCTAATCTGTGCATTGTCTTGCTGAGATCTTTGTATCTGAACTTGATGTCCACTGTCCCTTCTGGCTCGAGCACCCCACCTCTGCAATGAAAACATGATTACCATGAAACATATAATTATCACTACCACTAAATCTAGTCTAAATGTGACTGACACTACCATCAAGTAATTTTCCCTACCTGCTTTCAACATCAGCATACATCTCCATGTATTGCTCGTTAATGGTGGGATCAACAACAACCCAGGCACCTCCTCTCAATTCTCCATTTGGCGGCAAGTAAACCAAGATTGGCTGCTTGTACTCTCTCAGGCCATCAACAATGTATGATCCAAACTTCAAGACTTGGTCAAACATATCTGATGAAGGAAACACAGCATTTAATAAACATATTGTAGTAAATCTTAAGCAATGTGTTCGAAACAATGAGCACTGGATAATAGACAAAATGTGAGGGCCATCCTACCTTTCATGCCACCAGAGAACCCTCTCCAGTTGGCAAAGATCATAAGTGGCAGCTGTTCCCTATTAAAATCTTTGATGACTTGAGCTGTTTTGTATGCAGAGTCGGGGAACCAGACTTGCCCAGCTTGTGGAATGACCTAAACAAGCAAGTATAACATATGCAGAAGATATTTAGACCAACAAGAACTACTTCTTACTCTGATTTTAGCTGGATATCAATTCTTAAAAATGATATACCTTGGCATCAGAATCAATATTGGCTGGATCAGCAGGAATGGTGGCTTCAACACATCTCGTTTCCACGGCTATGACACCAACAGGAATGCCACCCAGTCTGAAAGTAAACATAAATTAATTAATGAATGAATGTCAGGAGCCAAATTTATTATTCAAGGTATCAAGATAACTCACAAACAAGTCTTTACCTTGCTCTACCACAAACAACAGTCTTAGCCCAGCTGGCCAAAATCTCATGCCAAGAGCCTTTGTCAAAGAAACCAGATTCCCACACTTCATGGTTGTATGGATGATGGCGTCCACCTAACATCCACCGAGGATCATAAGGTGCTTTGGTTGGGTAAAAGTCTACTTCACGATCAACTGGATCGATTGAAGGCATGATTGGCAAAGCCCCATCACGGCTCTGAAGAGAGAAATAGTGTTAAACAAAAAAGGAAACATCATCACTGTGTGGATTTCAATTAATAAATGTCACACAAACCATGTGTTCAGATACTGACCTTTGGCACATAAGACAGCCACCTGAGCATCACATGTACACCTTCGTAATCATCAGAGCTCACAGCATGCGTCACTCCATTGTTGTACATAATTTGAATGCCACCAAGTTGGTTGTTGCTGGTGTACACCTCTCTACCAAGAACCTTGTTGAGAGCCCCAGCTCCCGTTAGGATGATGTGTGAATTTTCCACTTGAACAACTCTTTGTCCGAGTCGGACCAAGTATGCGCCAATGCCCACAGCTCGGCAAGTCACCAAATTGAAGGTGACCACTTCATTGTAGGCCCGGGACGTCTCTCCAGCGATCATACCAGACCCTCTCAAGTTCTCAACACCAAGGCCTTCCTCTTGGCCAATGATGCTCGTTATCTTGTATCTTGACTCGCCTTCATCTTCGATCAGTTCAGCATGGACAGAATTCATTGCACTCACTTTCTTGAAGTCTTCTGGGGCAAGGTAAAGGTATTTCACACCCTGAAAATTTATATATATATATATATATGGTTTTTATTGTATACAAACACAATAAGTTATAATTCGTTATCCAATCTTAAATCTGCTAATTAAACACTAAACAACTTGCCTTGTCTGGGTCAGTCTCATCAACCCATGAGATTTTGAAGAGGTGTTTGATTTCCTCCGCAAGACCAATGCGAGCTCCACTGTTTGCAGACAAGTAGAACCTCGGAATGCCCAGTTTTCTTGACAGCACAGAAGCTTTCTGCAATTACAACACATGTGGCATATTAGAGAAAGTTTGTTCATATAAGGTTATAAACTAGAGCCTTACGGTGCTGAATCCAGAAGGTGATGATATTGTACATGTAATGGATTGGTAGAGTTTTAGTGCTAGAGTACTACCAGATGGGGCTGGACATCGTTTGATCCTTAACGATTCAATAATATCACGATAAATTGGTAACGATAAATATAACTAATTTAATAATTAATAACTCAATGTAATGTGTGAATGAGTGCAACATTCTCAGCTTAATTAATTTTTGCAGCTAAGAGCAATTATCAGATGGGTTCAGTCTTGTCATTAAAATTATATTAAAATTGCATTAAAATGATTAAATTACATTCACTCTTGGCACACCTACACTGCAGTGGCATGCTCTCAACAAAGCTCAAGTGCAATTAAAACATTTATACAAGTCACATGGTAAATTGTCCCAATTTTAATCATCTGGTGTCATTTTAATTGAAAGAACTAGTAATTGCATTTCTGGACAGGTCTCGACAGGTCTGAAAAGGTGGGATCCAATTGGATCGAATTCGCGGTGTTTCCCACCATTTTTGCTGCTTGAGCCACAGGTCTAACTTACTGATCTCACAACTGCTACAGACAACAAATTTTCTCCTGTATTATTTTACACAAAGTAGCCCAGTTCTTGACCATTCTGAATCCCTCCAATCCCTTCCCAGGCACTAAAACAGCTCTGAAGAGCCAACCTCTACAACCATTGGAGTTTCTGTTCAGTAGGCCTAGTTCTTAAATCTGCCACAAGGGGCACTGAGGTGGATTGCATACAAGGCCAAGAGCAACAAAAACGGCGAAATGCCGCGAAAATAGCCCTAATTTAGCATTTTTAAGCAAACTACTGATATCTTTCTCAAAAAACGAGCTGAAGAATTGTGCTCAATATATTTTAAAGTATACTGAGCCCTATGTGACACTGTTCAGCTTGATCTCCACTAAGGCTATTCATTTGAAAATTTTTCTGAATGTTCCACTCACTCACATCTCATCCTTTGACAATATCCGGAAGGCTTGCTTTCGCAACCTTCTGGATAATAAGCATCACTTATATGATTTTATCATTTGATAAATAGGCATTACTTACATAGAAAAGTTGATCTTCCTTTGGACCAAATGATCCAATCATGTGTGTGATGTCATTGGCAATCACAATGATGTCCCTTCCTTCAGGGAACTCCGGCGTCTTCAAGGTCATCTGCCAAGCAACCATTCCGACCTCATTCTCTCCAGGCAGTCTATTCAGAATGACCAGTTCCTCCTTGCTGTTCAGCACCAACTCATTGCTAACCAGCATGTCACCGGGCATATCTGTGACACCAGTTTCTTTGCTGTGTTCTACCCAGATCTTATGCAGAGCCTGTCTGAACATTTCTGGGTAGTCATACGCGTAAGTTGTGCCATTGGACTGAGCCTGGAATCGCTTCAACTGCAGGTGGTCCTTTGTCATATAAGGAGTGCTCAATAGCAAACCATGCATTGGTCCTTGCTTGGCACCATATGCTTGGAACATGATCTGAAAGTAGTAGAGCAAATCACGTTTAAATTTACGCCAGAACAAACTCCAATGACTAACTGACATGTCATGTTATTCAGAACATAGAACCACTTTAAACCCTCACCTGTCCTGTTCTTTCGTCAGTGACTTCCTTGTACATGGTTATGTCCAAGTAGTAACCACTTTCATTGCTCAGGAACAGTCTCACTGGGATTCGATTCCCACTGTTCAAGATACGAATTGTCATCTTGATCTCAGCCTGCAATACTCGAAGCTTCCAGATGCGACTACCATACCTCATCACCATACTCCTTACAGTCTCTTCCAGCTGAAAAATGCATCAGGCACGTTAAAACATCACAAATAAAAAGAGTGACTAAATCTCAATCACACATGGTTCTATTAAAAACCACACAAAACAAATCATTCAATTAAAAGACTTACCTTGGCAGCTTCTGTGAGAGTGAGAGTTGGAACAAAATTAAGGAAGAGGTGATTGCAGTCAGTTCTTCTTGCCTGAAAAAAACAGTTTATACTTGAGTAACACCATGTTACAACATTCGCATTAACACTAACAGAAATTCATTGATTGCACTGATGTATAACAAGTATGTTTAACATACCACTGAGCTTGAGAAAGCAACTTCTAAAGCATCGAGAGCTTCCAACAAAGTACGCTCTCCCTCATTCTGCAAATATTCGAACGATGCCTCTTTGGTAACAAGATCAGAATGACGGATGATGGTGCGTACAAAGAGTCTGTAGTCAGTCACTTCTTGGGTTTGTGTGACTTGCTGTAATGAAAGAAAAAGAGGAGGGTGAAACAAAACATATCTGCATACTGAGGTATGCTTATCATACTTTCTTGAGTTATATGAGCATATCAAATTGCATATTGTAGACCAATACGGACCTTTGCTCGACCAAGATATAGGTGCATACGATGGTTAGCAACAGGAATGGCCTCAAGATTGAAATTCCTCATTCGATTGATCTCCAGTTGGAAAGCCAATGCTGGCTCCAAATGCCTGTAAATCCTGTCCTCAGCAAACTGCAATACAAGAAAATATATTAATGATATAAGGCAATACAATACATTAATGATATTAGACAATACAAGAAAATATAATATTATTAATCATATAGAATATAAAAGACAAAGACTGCAGATAGTGTGGAATCAGTGTCTCAGATCAGTTTGGAATACTTAATGGTGTGAAGCAGGGGGGCATTGCTTCACCTGTCCTATTCATTGTTTATATTGATGAACTTTTAAATCGCCTGAAAAAGTCTGAAGAATTCGGATCTAGGCATGGAGTTAAATATAGCCCCAACAAATCAGTGGCATTGCATATGAGTCGACAATCTAGGAAGTTATTACCAGAAATGATTATTGTCAAAACACCTAGGGAAATTATTTTAGTTGGGACTTAAGAGAAACAAAGGAAATTTTGCACAAAAGAGAGTACTTCCATCGATCGTATGAATTATGTACATTGTCCAAAACTGCATATGTTGTAAAGGAGGAAATCTTCAATAGTCAATGAAGCCATTTTTATTGTTGTGAATCTTGGGAGTTTAATTATTAAAAAAGCTGGTAAGAACTTGGAACCATGGGGTTGGTAGATTTTTTAAATTACGCCAGTGCACACATACAACATTACAACAAGCTTTTGTAGGCCACCAGCATGTGGCTGACCAATTCTATGAGCATTTCTACAGGATATTGATGACAATGCTTAAAAGCAAAAATCCTAGTAATGCTTCCTTAGCGTACATTATGACCTTGGATAGTTCTAGCATCAGTGGACAGAATTTGAAATCAATTTGTGACAGATATGGTTTTAATTACATGGACCTTTTTAGTTATTTTAAACTCAGCGATTTTATATCAAGTTGCCAGAGGAGGATAAAGTGACTGTTGCACAATCATTGAAATAATAGGTGCTCTGCAAGATGGAACTGAGTTGCCGCATTTTACATTTGATGAAGTTTATTTTATTATGGACAATTTATGTTGCATGTAATTTTAACTTAGCTCTTTTATGATTTTTCGCTTTTATTGTTTTCATATCTATGCCTACATTGTGCATGAATAAATGATATATATATAACCAATATCATATTAAAATCTTGAAATGACATAACATGCAAGCGAGTAAACAAATCAGAAAGCTATCAAGCTAATTTATCATACAATCTTAGGAAAAAAGATAATCAAAGCTTGTGCAAAAACATTCACCGATAGATCCAGCACTATCACAATAGCCATGAAGCTGCTTGAGAAATAGTATCATACCAAGCAATTATGTACAGCCCTAACAACATTTATGATGACACTCTGCTTCAATATTTTCTGCGCTTCTTTATCTCAAGCTTAACAGTAAGATATAACCTAAATCCCAGGAAATCTAATCACAAGTGAGATTATATAAGGTGCCACAAGCAACCCCACTAATTACAGCAGTACATACGCGTTCACTTTCACAAAGCTGAGGAGGTCTTGACAAACCAATTATTGCCAGTTCACTCTGTGTTTGAATAATACAGCAAACATTTCATTAGTTGCAGAATTCATGAAAAAAAAAGGAATGAGTACATCAAGCTGCGACAGGACTAATATACTAGCGTGGTGAACATATTCAGAAACGCAACAGCAGTGCAGTGATCAAAACAAGCAGGAAACAAAGCACCTCATTTTCAATTTCATGTTGCTCATGAAACTAAAATAAAATACAAGCAAGATTTCATTGATATGCAGCATTTATGAGCAGTACTTTTTGATTCATATAGATTTCAGTAAAGTTATAATAATATTATCTCTCTACAACAGAAAGACTGGTTACCTGAGTTCTGGCACGGTATGTGAAGTACTTCGGAAATTCTCGCTGTAAAAAAATCAAACAATTAAAAAAATGATTGCAAGAATTTCAGTAAAAGGGAGAACACAAAATCCATCCCTATTTTTTTTTTACTAACAGTTACCTTTTGCAAGAGCAGGAATGTGATGCGGCGAATGCCTTTCTCTGCCAATACATGTTGCTGGAATGAGAAAAACTCAAAATTAGCCAAAGCAACAATCATAATTCATCTGTGAACAAAGGTATTCATTATTTTTATATCAGACAATGTGACGACGCTTACATTCTCAACACAGAATTCGCCGAATGTGGCAGCATAATTTTCATCGCTGTCTTGGGTCTCTGATCGGATTGCGATGTTGAGTATATGGATAGGTTCATCGGTCCTCTGAAAAACGAAAAGACATTGTTAAGTCATGCAAATAACCCATGTAGATTTCTAAGAAATGAGAGTAGACAACTTCATTATTATAACAACAGTCACTTACATTGCACAGAGATGGATTCTCATCATCAACTCTATCCATGCTGCTTGAGAAGCGCCCCATCAAAGAATCAAAGTAGACCTTGAAGTCTTCAAAGCAGGTGAAAGCAGCCATGATGCCCATGCGCTGACATTGAGGCAACTCTTCGCTGAAGGTCGTCATGTCCTCACTGAGGCTGGCCACTCGGGGAACGTTTAGGGAAGCCCGATGAGGTTGCATCCTAGAATAACGTCTAAAGGGTCAACCAAAGCAATAAACCAGGAAAGGGAACAGAAAAGGAATGAGAAACCCAACAGAAGGTAGAACAGGGGAAGGAAGAAAGAGAAGAAAAAAGTAAAAATTTGTCACATAATACAGCTCACACAATTACAGAAAAATACTAAATCCACAGATAAAGACATCCACTGTACCTGTTCGGATGAGATGATGGCAATAGGAACATGAACTCAACAACACAAGGGCCATCTGGCAACTGGTGATGATGCAGACAGCTGAGTTCATAGGCAATATAAGCTCTTCTGACATATACCTCCAGGGCAGCCATTGTTACCAGTTGATTTGAATGGAAGAAGAAATCTTGCAGTACATCGTAGATTGATGTCTCTGACATAATGAGTTTCTGAAAGATTACGAAGATGATTAACATCATACAAGGAATAAGTGTTTGAAGTGTAAGTTGAATGACTAACATCATACAAGGATTTTCAATATGATCACAAGGAATGGGTATTATAAATATTCTAAAATATTAAAATTGAAACTAACCTGCAGATTCTCGGGACAGAATTCATGACCATACATATCAATTGCAGACAAAAAGATGGACTCCACTTGGTTGTGACGAAGTTCATAAGCAGGTTGATAGGCAGCAATGAGCACTTGTCTGGCTCTCAAAGCCACTTTAGCATTCTCAGTTTTGTTCAGGGTGGTCATGTCAGTCAAAATACTGTGCAATTCATCAGTTAGACCTGGTTCCTTTTGGAATAGGTGGTCCTGCAAAAGAAGGGCAGTCACCAGTCAGAAAAAGTACCACTTAAAGCACATAACAAGC
The DNA here is from genome assembly GCA_932294295.1 of Alitta virens. Classification (NCBI taxonomy): domain Eukaryota; kingdom Metazoa; phylum Annelida; class Polychaeta; order Phyllodocida; family Nereididae; genus Alitta; species Alitta virens. Next base: position 51,556,317 of record OW028573.1, read on the forward strand.
GCAATGACAAAATACCAGCGAAAGTACTTACTATCAGTGAAATCACAAGCAAGTTCTTCTTAGCAACTTGGGAATGCGAGAAGATGATGTCTGTAATTTCAACATCTTTGACCTTCTCTCGCATGAGAGCCAGGCATTTGTCATAATGTCCTTGTTGAAACTGCAGTTCTACATTGAGGTATTTCTTCAACAAGTTTTGCACAACATTTTTCATGTGCCCTCTGATGCCACTGCGATACCGCTGGACCAATTGGACAACATCTGACATCGACATGAAGAAATCGTCACGATCTCGTTTCTTACTCAGAGTTGCAGCATGACTGTCTATAATGGCTGCAATTTGCTGACTTGGGAATTGACTCAACACAGATGTGATGTTGCTTGCATAATTGGCCATCAGTTTACGGATCTTCTTTTCAACATCTGGCACAATACGACCCGAGATAGCGTAAATGAGATCTTGAAGTTCCAGCAGCGGAAGTCTTGGATCACGGAGACAGCGCATCATTACATTGATGGTGCTGTGCAACCTTTGACTGAAGTAAGGGTCAGGTAGAGTGTATCCATTCAAGACACTTTCCAGTGTAGACTTAGCTTGTTGATACTTTTGGTGGAGCTTATTACCATGCAAGTTTTGATTGGTAATGTTCACTGGTAGAGTTCCCGTGAACACTTCAGCTTGTTGGATCTTGCTTGGGTCATCCAGTTGTAATCGAGCAATTACACTTCCTGCTTCCAAGACAGCACCACCTCGTTTTTGGAAATGCACACATCCATTTTCTGTTGCTCTCAACTCCATCACCATCTTCATCACCTCAATTTCCACATACACATCATTGGCAAAAACATGGCCGCCATCTTCTACAGTTAAGTTGATTATTTTGCCAGAGCATGGAGATCTAAGCAAGGTGGGATCGTTTTCCTTTTCAAGCACACAAGTTCTGTTGTCAATAGTGATCCTGTAACTGCTCACTTCCTCTTTCATGTAAGTTGTGTAACTGTTACCCAGCGAGACAAGAAGTCCTCCGTCGCTCAAGTGATGAGCTTCTACATCAATATGAGAATCATTCATGAGAATGAAGTAAGATGTAGAGCCCATCTTAGACACTGAGGCAACATACTTGTTTCCTTCGTAGATGAACTCGACGATCACTGAACTTTGGAGAGCTGTGATTGGAAGGATTTGACCCCTGAAATGACGAACAATATCAACCATTCAGTATCGCAACACAAAATGGATAACTACCATGAATAACTGAGAATACATCCTAGTGTAAATAATAATACCTGTCCAGAGTATTCTTGAAATGTGTGAAGCTGTTGTTGATGTTCTTTACAGCCACATGCAAAGACCCACAGATAATGCCCAACATGGCATCTGGTTTCTCAGCTTGGACCTTTTCTGCAATGAGCTTGTCCAGCCATCCAGTATGAAATGTATTGCCTTGAAAATGTTCAGTCTCAAGCACTTTGATGAGATACTCGACAGTTGTTCGGAAGTCACCTCTGATGGAAAGCTCTTTCAATGCGATAACCATGTTTCTGAAATAAATGATAAGTTACACATCAGCTAACATGTATTTCTACAGCTGCTCTCCAGCATAATACAAAGCAAGCATCAAATTCTTCTACATAGACACTAAAGTGTATTTTAGATTAGCCAAGATCATTCTGATTAACCATTAACTTACTCTCTAGCAACTTCTCGGTCCTCTCCCCAAGAAAAGCAATGACCAAACTGAGAGTCGGCAAACTCATGAAGACCACCAGAGGCAGAAACGCTGAAGTATCCCCACACATTCTTGCTACTGCGGAAGTTCAGTTCCGAGACTGTACCAGAACTTGGCTTGAATCCCTACAAGACAATCAGAAACAATTACACATTAAGCACATTCACCAAATGAGCAGTAAATTTAGTATCCAACATAAGAGAATAAGTTTTATTTATCATTTACACACCTCATCAGGATTTTCACTGGTAATTCTTGCAGCAATAACATGTCCCTTTGGCAATGGTTTCTGAGGTGGGTTGTCAAAATCAATGGGAGTTTCACCCCAAGGGTCTTCTCCATAGAGGACTCGGACGCACTTGATGCGGTACAGTGGCAGACCCATAGCAATCTGGAGAGATGAAGTAACACTTATTGTTAAAGCACTGACACTAAACTAGTTGAGTACTTTTCAAAAACAAGATCATGTACATACTTGAAGCTGAGCTGATGGCAAATTGATGTTTGTGACCATCTCAGTGCAGGGATGCTCCACCTGAAGACGGGGATTCAACTCAAGGAAATGGAAAGTTTCATCCTCATCATTGTAGAGGTATTCCACAGTTCCAGCGCTGACATAGCCAACCATTTTTGCAAGTGTCACAGCAGCCTGAGGGAGAAACACAGAAAGAATATTACAATATAATAGATAACAATCAAAGCGAGAACTCAAGCATTGTCAAAAATATTTACAACAAAACAAATGTATTGTGTACCTTTTCCATTTTTTCCTGCAAATCTCTTGTGGCAATCGAGACAGGAGCTTCCTCAATGATCTTCTGGTGACGTCTCTGGATGGAACAGTCTCTTCCAAATAAGGAGATAGCATTTCCATATTTGTCAGCCAATAGCTGCACTTCCAAATGCCTGGCATGGGTTGCTAATTTCATAATAAAGATGGGAGAACCAGGGATCTCTGCTTGGACCTGAAAATTAATGTCAAACCATATTGTCAATTTTAGTGATCAGCAACAATTTAAAACCGATTCTCAGCAGTTTTTTAAGAACAGTAATTGATACACACCTGTCTGAATAGGTTGTGAAACTCATCAGCATTCCTGGCCTTTCTGATGCCTTTGCCACCACCTCCCTCGGAGGCCTTGATCATCACGGGAAAGCCGATTGTCTGCGCTGCTTTAAGACCTTCATCAGAATTATGCACACATCCCTTTTGGTACAAGTCATCAGTAACTGTAACATTTTTCCTTTCTTGCAAATCTACTGGATCCCACTCGACAGTTAATCCTGATCCACTCCATGGCAGTGTAGGGACTCCAGCAGTCTGAGCCACAATGGATGACGCAATTTTATCACCAAGGGCCCACATGGCATTCTCCGGCGGACCAATAAAGACAATGTCATTCTTGTGGAGCAGCTCAGGGAGTCGAGGATTTTCTGAGGCATGACCCCAGCCAGCCCATACAGCCTGAAACATACAACATTTTTGTAACACACTGAACTTCATTTGAATTGATGAGGACCATTTGCAACAAGCCACCGGTCATAATGCATCAAGCATCAGATCATTTTCTTACCTGTACTTCGGTACGCCTTGCAACATCCAAAATAAGTTCACAGTTGGCATAATTGTTGTTGTTGGTACCTCCAGGCACCAAAACATACTGATCAGCAAGTCTTATATACTCTGAAAGTGAAAAATAAACAGTTTTTGTCTCATTTACATATTCCATACATACACAATGTCATTTCTTAAATTTTCAGGATTCCAAATAGTTCTTTTAGTGAGGTAAAGAAATTTGTAATACCAACCAGCATTTGCTTTGAGATCTTCGGGGGTAACCATGACAACGAAACGCACAGCAGTTTCATTTTTGAACATTTCATAAGACCATCTTCGGATGGAACGAATGCACTTGACTGCAGCAATTCCATTGTTGGCAATCAATACCTAGAAAAGGCAGATGGTATTGTGTTGAAGGCGCGGTTCCAAATCAATGCATTAATACATAACTTTTAATACAAGACCTTAATAACCTAACCATTGACACTTTAGACTAAGGTCAACATTAAACAATAACATATTAGAGAACTGCGTACATGGTACCCTACTTGACATTGGAGTACAAAATCAAGTTCAAAATCAAGTTCAAAATCAAATGTCAAACAATTCACAACATCCTATCTTATCTTCTATCACCACATAATAAGACATTCAAAAGATAGTAAACAGTCAGAACTGATGTTAAAAAGTGTGAACAATGAAGTGAAGCACTTACTTTATTGATAAATCGGTCGCCCCCAAACTTCTTAACAAACTCCTCTGGAGTTGCGATTGTAAAATCCTTAAGACTTCCACGAGACAAATTTCTGTAATGTCCAAATTTCATGAGATGGACACCAGACATGGACCTGCAAGGGATCAATAAGGCAATAAATAACTAGCTAAATTCAACAGAATATTAATGCAACATAAAATTGAAGCAGAAACTCTAAAAAAAATGTATCACATAGACATCAAATTAATAAGTTACAGTGTTTTAAATGAATGCAACAAGCAAATGACTTTTAAATGTTGCTTCAATTTCGTTACGTTTGAACTACCGTATAATTTTGATTTAACGGTGAACAAAAATGCAAAAGCATGAAATAAGTTTTCAAATTATTAACATACACAAATAGCAACAAAAGCTACAAAAGTAACAAAAAACCAATTCATACAATGCACAAATCATCACAGCGGCAAAGGATGATAATTATAGTAGTGTATGCTTGAACTATAAAAACATAGTGGAGGTACAGTAGTGCCATTTATAATGCAACACAACCAGCAATAATGTGGGAAATAAGTATCTACAGGCAGAAACTACAATATTTTCCTAATTTGAAACATATACTTGCCAAACCCCTTAACAATATCACATATTTAATCCTTATATTACCTGTAAAACTTTACGACTGCTTAATCAAAATACTTCTGTGCTCCCAGCATAATTGATAGATATATCTTATTGAAATATTTCTAGAGTTGCTACTGTGTCTCCTCAAAATTAACCACTTACATATTACATATAGCTATGATAACTTAATAGCTGTCATAAATTATTATTCCATATAAGACCTCTTGAGTGCACCCTGTACACAGATTTTGCATGTTTCACCAATTTCTATATATTTGTCCAATATGATCTCACCTCTGATAAACAGGCCTATCTTGTTCATGAGTATGAGGTGGTACATTTGGGTTATCAACAACTTTAAGCATATTCCCATTTTCAACAATGCAATCCATATCATCAACTACTACCACTGCAGCAGCAGCAGAATCAGGCATGTCATCATCACCAGACTTGGTGACAACCACACTAGAGAGATCATCTTCCAAAGTGGCCAGCCATGGTTAAAAATTATTATGGTAACTTATCAATGCAGCCTCAATGCAATTATGAATCTTTTCCTCCTTGGCAAAATATCCAAACAAACTGAAGAAATACGAAACAGTTACAGCGACAGCTTGCAGGACAACCAATGACTAGTATCCAGAGACAACTGTGCTGACCAATGCCCTGGTCAGCATTTATACTTCAGCCACTGCCAGCAAGATCATCTAGAAAAAATGACTTTCTTGATTTTCAAATCACATTAGTAATCTACTAAACAAGGAAGGTTAGTCTGTCATTAGTTTTATTCAGCAACATTCATTCAGACACAACTTTAAAGAACATAATCACACAATCTGAAGCAAACCATTACTGTCATAAGGTAGACAATGCAAGACTTCTCAAACTTGACAAAATCTACAGGTACTGAAGAATTTAATTCTTATGTCAAAGAACACTGTGATGAATATCTCTCTTCTTTTTTTTTCTTTTTTTTTAGCCACACGGATTCTAACATTGCAGCACATTGGAGTGTCCCAAAGCCTCTAACCATGCTCAGCATACCCATATGGACCATTCGCGTTTGTGCGCACTCTGCTTTTGGAACAAATATGAGAAATTTTCTCTCACATTTATCATTCTTTTTCTTTTCTTTTTTTAGCCAATTGCTTATTTGTTCAGACTGACTATGTCTACTGAATTGTATGACCCACAAAATAATTTTTATGTAAAATTTCCAGCACAATTTAGTCCCACCTTTTTCATATCCAAATAAAACAAAGGCCATGTACTTTCACTCTCCAAATAAAGTTGTAAGACCTATGAACTTAAAAATTGACAATACTGACATTGAATTTGTCACTCATTTTAATTATTTAGGTATCATAATTGACACACATCTGTCGTGGAAGTCACACACCAATATGATATCCCAGAAAATAGCAAAAACAATTGGTATTATGTGTAAAATGAAAAAGTTTGTCCCTTCAATTATTTTACAAACAATATATAGTTCACTAATAACTCCTTATTTAAATTATGGAATTTTAACATGGGGCACTCAAGCATCAAAATTATGCAAGTTACAAAAAAAGGCTGTCAGAATTATTTCAAACTCAAAATATAATGCCCATACCGACCCACTTTTCAAAAAATTTAATGTTCTGAAGGTAACAGATCTGTGTGCTCTGCAGGAACTCAAGTTTGCCTTCAAGCTGGAAAACGGAACTCTTCTATCTTATTTCACGAATTCTATGTACCAAAGACACTCAGAAATTCACCAATATGAAACTAGAAATGCAAATAATTAGGTCACCCCACAGAGTAAGCATTATTTCACAAACAAAAGTATAAGATTTCGTTTGCCCAATATATATAATAATTGTCCAGCTAATATAAAGAATAAAATTACCACACATAGTTTCCATAGTTTTGTAAATTACATCAAAACTCAATTAGTAAGTATGTATCAAACACTTTGCTCTGTAAGAAACTGTTATATATGCCATTCCTCTTAATCAACTGTGACATACACCTATATATATATATACTTAAGTGTAATCTTCAAAGTGGCGTCTCATCATGATATACAGTGTCTCTCATTGCCTTCTCCAAACTAGATATTTAATCTTATCATAAATAAATTTATTTAAAATGCTAAAATCTGTCTGGTAGGGTCTGCTGGGATCGGGATGAAGAATATTCTGGTGGCACCCCGGTAGCGATAAGAAATTATCTTAGGGGTGTCTCCACCTGTATATACCGTTTGTATAGGAAATAAAATGAGTCTGAGTCTGAGTCATAGCATATAAGACCCTAAACATCTGTTGCTCAGCTGCAGCAATCCCAGGAAATTTCTTCATTCCTAAAGAGAAGAATTTGTTGCCTTGGAAACCTACAATAGGTCTGGAGTTCTTGCTAGAAGCAGAACAGTCACATCTCAATAATCTTGTCCCGTCAACGTTAAATTTTGTAATTCTGCCAAATTTTTTTTACATTTTATGTTAATACATAAATATAAACTGGGAGACTTTCTTGCCACAGAACTAGATTTTCGATGTGTTGATGTTTATTAAATTGCAGGAATTAAAGGAAATAAATTACCCATACCTATGCATTGACTCCATGCTGAAAATGAAAGTTTTCAGTACCAGAAAGTGAGACTGCTATCCATCAATCTGTGCTTACGACAAATTTCCTCATGTAAGTTTACCAGCAAACCTCATAAAGACTTCTAAATACATATACATTTCATGACACATCGTAAAATGCGTGGCATGGATGTTGTTAAGGCCGCACCTACAGCCTACTGACCCTTGCGGTATTTGACTTGTGATTATGTAAAATCTACGCAATATTTCACACTTCACCGATTTTTGGGCCACACTGGCAATATAACCATAAACAATTTGAATAGCAAATATATATTTTTCTGCATCAGCAATTCTTTTTCCTTCCCTAATGTTTTCTTTGCTTGACGCATGCCCATGTTAACAAGAAAATTCTTTAAAAAAAAAAAGAATAGATATCTGGCAACGTGAACAATATTAGCAGTAGCTGTCAATGTACATGATATTGGGACCATGGAGAACCTTCTGATGCCTCCATGATGGCAACTAAGCAGATAAGTTAGTGTTGAATGGTCCATGTCTACTGCTTATATTGTTAATGTTGCCAGATATCTATATTCTTTTTTTTTTAAAACAAGCAATGTGTTTACTTTCTTTACTGCAGTAATACTCCATAGTTACAAGTTCAATTAAATCTTTAATTTATAAACTTTGGAAGTTGTAACCAAGGATTTTAACCCCAAAATTAAGTGAATACTGCCTAGGTTAGTTGTGCATGAGCCTTTCTGGGTCGAATACATTAAAATAGTGAAGAGGCCCCCGACGGGTTATTCATAATTGAACAACCAATAGAATCAAAGAGTCATCAAAATTACCCCGCCTGGGTCCTTGACCTTATTGGTTTCACCCAAAAAACGGAGTGTTCGTAATATATATCTGGAATTTTGACAAACCATATCAGTTATAGATCTATTGTGTCATAGGTATAGACGCCAGATATAAAAAAACAACCTGTACAATTCCCAGCCAGGCGTCGGTCACACAAGACCTTAACTTGGTGGTGCCTTGTACTTGGTGTCTATGCTGGGGCAATTAAAAGATCCTATCAAGAGGTAAAGTTATAACTTGGAGTAGACTCCAAGTCTAATCTCGATATATACTGGCACGATAAACTGAGACAATAGTGACAAGACAAGTTTGTATCGGTATCCATGGACCACTGAATCTTAATTGCTACCAAAGGGTATTTGGAAAGACAAATTGCCCTCCTATGTTTCCAACTCAGTCAAACTGATGCAAACTCAAAACTCAACATTCCATCAGTTTCCCCATTGATTTCAATCTGTAAAAAAGCTTTAATATATTTTCAGACCTTACTGAAACTTTGTCCTTACCAGAGGTTTGCACTATTGTCTACAAATGAATTAAATCAAGGAACAAGACCTTTGAACACCCAACTCAAACGATAAATTCCTTTTTGATACCTCATACAGAGAAGTCCAGAAGGGCTCAGAAGGGGAATTAAGAAGGTTGAGCAAGGTTGAATTTGTAGACCTAGATATAGATATAGGTTATTAATTACTAGAGGATAAAGCCTTGAAACCCATAGGTACACATACACATTATGATGAAAAGAATTAATGAAAATGAACTATCCAAGTTAACATGAACCAGAACAAACATGACACACATTCAGACAATCATCTAAACCATCATGAGATCTAGGATGAAACATTATCCAGCTATGTCTAAAAGACTTACTGAGTTTGAGAACCTTTGACAGTGGAAGCAGAACTGTCATTTTCGCTTGGTCTTTTGGTAAAGTCGTCCTCCTGGCACTTCGATTTCTGTTCATCGTCAGAACTCATGTCCAAGGAATCGCAGCGTAATGACTTCACATAAGGCTTTGTTGCACAAGTCAAATCAGGGCCCTGATCTAGCTGCGAAGGCGGTTTTTGATTAACTTTGGAGCACTGTTTTGGATTCAATGTTGTTGTTGGCTCCTGTTGTGATTGACAGTTTGGTCCAGTAGCGGTTTGACCTGGTCCGAGCCTCACAGGTTGACCTGCTCTGTTTCTGTAATCACAGAATCCTGTGTTGTTGCTCGTGAACACCTCATCAGAATCAGAATCACATGGGCAAGCAGTGACATTCTGACATGTATCATTACTTATATTTCCTGATGTGTCTGTAATGTGACTTTTACCACAATTACATCGAGTACTGTGTTGTTCTTTTTCAGTATTGCAACTGTTCGGAGAGCACTTTTGTGACTCTGTATTCCCTTTTGTGAGCGAAATTAATCCTGCATCACTTTGTTCATCACTTTTGATCTGGCAAGATATTTCACCACAGGCAAGATTTTCACCTGAATTTGTTGATTTAGTGTTACACCCTGTTATACTCCTTGAGGAAACATCACTTTGGTATTTAACAGCTTCCTGAGAATGTGTATTTAATCTACATTCCATAGTGTAATTGTGAGATTCATAACTTGAGTTCAGTCCTGAATCCAAGGCACTTGAAGTGTTAAGTGGCACCATGTTATTTGTATTTTTAAACCCACTTGAAATAGTTTTACTGAGTGTAAAATCTGTCACTCTAGCAGCTGTCAAACTAGGGAGATAGTTCTGATTAGATTTTATATCCTGCATTGAACCAGGGGCACCAATCAATGATATTTTTGAATTCAAAGCAGAACCAGTACGAGTAGCTGCCAGTGATGTGCTTTTCACATTTACTGGTGTATCTTTCAGAGTGGCAGTTGCACCCAGCGCCTCAGCTTTTTCAATCCCACCATTTAGAACAGAGAAAATGTCAGTGGAACGCAAATCACTCTCACTCGTCAGACCTCTCCAGTAGGAGAGGTCAACTGCTGCAGCATCTGTCTCCACATCACTTTCTTCAATAGACGACGAAAAGGACTTCAGGTGAAGGATATCTCTGCGAAGACGCCTGCGAGATTCCACAGCTGCAGATTGGCTGCATATTTTGCTGTGAAAGCGGCTTGGTGGCCTGCTGGGTGCCTGACTGGGTGACCCCTCACTATCCATGACTTTTTTCTCCATGGTCAAATCCAGTTATTAGTAGATAATAAACCTCTGCAGCTCGGCTTTACCTATGGTGGTGTGTCCTTAAATGATACAAGACAAGTTTAAGTACCCATCCACTCAACAAACACTGATAAGCTCCAATGAACCTGAACAACTTGTGTGGAACCATGAGTAGCAGTAAATCACTACTCTCAGATCATAAACAAGCTGAAATCCATTTAATGCACTGCAGCAACAGGTAGATACCTGTTAAGAAAACTTGTTAAATAGGAAGATCCTTGATGTTTAAAACGTGTGAATATGTAAACTAATTCCAAGGGACCTAAACAGTCCATCACGGTCAGTTCACCTACAGGTTAAACTTTATGCCTGAAAAATAAACAGAGCTTGATATTCATGCTTGACACGTTTTTACTTGGGTCAACCATAGCCAAGCAACATTTGTCAATCTGCGTATGGCTGCAGTTTTATGTTTAATCTTCTCAATGCTCCGATGATCCAATGAATCTGCTGTGAAAGCGGCAGATCTTTAACATTATTCCTTTGTCCTTGGCAGACAAAACTTGATTCTACTTCTAGAGAGCTACTCTATCAAAGGAAACTTACTAGTACTTAGTAGTGTTACTTGCTATCTGCATGACAAAGTTATCCAGCAATTCATACATTTGTGTACAATGTGTATCCAGAGTGTGAACTTTCAACCTATTGACCTGAAAACATGTACATGTATGTATGGTGTACCAAGTACTGTATAGTTAACATGTAAAATCCAGAAAAATACTGGTGTGTTGCCCAGATTCATTGTATGGAGGCTTTGACCTATAGGTGTGGTTCCCATAATCTGCTGATGCTGCTGATGCTGCAGCTGCTGCATCTCAGGTGATGTCAAGTGAGGACAACAACAAACTCAGCTTGCAACCCTAGCCATCCTACAAATGAGATATGCTGAATTGACCAATAGGCACTAGGCACATATGATCCGCCATATAATAAAATGTACTCCTAAATTATGCAGCATTCATTTAACAGCAGAATTTATATTTTAACTGTCAATTAAGCACCAAATCATGGTATATTAAATTTATGTCAATACGACTGACAATGGAATAAGTATTACAGCTGTAATAACATTTACTATAGCACAAGTGATAATGCGCATGCATCAAATGTGCATTTTGACATACAAGCAGGATTGTGAGGGGGCAATATGTGAATCAATAATTATTCATTTTGGAAATAGCCACCGATGGTTGAATATCTACATGGTTTTTAATATACACACAAATGTAATTAGGTTACTTCTATGGCCATACATAGCATATGCAATATCCAAGTTGAATGACATATAAGACTTTAATAATCTACAAGTAATCTTAAGAAGAGCAACTGATCCTGTATGATTTAACTATGTACTGACTAAAACTGTGCCAATGGTGTCTCTTTTTTTTTTAAACAGAATTTTTGTTCCACCAAGCTGCAAGTACATGAGCACTTTCGTCCTCTCATGAGTGGAAGTAAGCCTAGAAACTGCAGACATTTAAATGAACGGAGATCATGATGGTTCCACATTCTGTCAATCAACTATCACCATCTCGAAGTAGGCCATTCCCTCATCATGCGTTGTGGGCAACTCATTTGAGGATGGAGGAGGCATTAGGTTATCTCATTGATAAGCTGCAGCAGGTTAAAAATAGCATCTTGGTGAAAGTATGAACTATGGCCACACTGCCCAAGAATAACACAAAGCAAAGAAATATTAAGATCCATGTTACCAGGGTATAAGATTATCCATAGTCAACATCCATTCATAACACATTCAAACAGTGCAGTCCAGTTTACACACATGTACATCTGAGGATCCAGGGTGTAGCTGAGGTTTCCCACTGGCTCTGACCTACTTTGTGCCTAGCAACAAATTCAGCAACTGGTAAACATCACATCATGTGCATACAGAATTCAACTATAAGGCAGGCAACTGCGTGCAGTATGCTTAATTTTTCGTCAAAAATCACCATGAAATATGTGTCAGATCATTGTCCCAATAAAGAATATGAATCAGTCATTGTCTGAACTAACATCAATTAATGTATCCACGGACTAAGTTATTCTTTTATAATTAAGAGCTATCAAGGGTGCCTGACACTATCTAACAACTACAGAATATTCCTTGCATTACATTAGTTCAATATTGGAATACCGGAATGAAAATACAGTATATGTTCACATAATGTTAGATATTTTTTAAGAAGTCACAGTTTCGTATGAAGGGGGGAGCATTTATTGTGAATTTTTAACCTTTACTCTCTCCTTTCCCCCCCCCCCCTTGTGTCAGTACCTGTACTTATTTTTATCATGTTTAATCAATAAATCAAATCTAATCTGAAATCAATTACACATGTCTTATATCTACTTATGCGACTATGCATTAAAATTACCATGTGCATAATGTGTAAAATCAGGGAAACTAAAGTAGATACATTCTGTGTCCATGGGAAAATACAGCAAATTTTATTAAATAAGCTGCAAAATTGGTAAATGCAGAATTACCCAAAGCTTTATAATATTATATCCAAACCCCAAATGATTTTTCATCCTAGAAAAGGACAAATAAAGTCATCCTTGAGACCAAACTTTCACTTAGTTTTACAGACCCATGAAAAATGAAAAAATAAAATTGACATTGGTATTCTCTTCTAGACAATATGTTTACTTATTGCTGCCAACCATATACATATTGCAATAGCGAGTTGTAACACTGAAATTGTCTGTGAAATATACCAAGAAAGTTTGACCACAAAGAAAATGTTGCAAGTTTTTAAACAAGCTTAATGCACCAATTGCAAAGCTTTAACAAAAAAACTGCTTACATGTAATCACCATAGTGAGGTACATTTTCAAAGATTCTACAAGGTTTAACAGGAAAAAATATATATAAATAATTTGTCGCCTGGAATGCAAAACTAAATATTCACATTTAAGATGAAGCAAATAAACCATTGCAACTACATTGTACGCGAATTAAATTTTTTGTCGGTAACAACATACAATTTTGTCACTACTTATGTAAATAACAGTCAATGCAATAATGCATGGAGGAAAAACTGAAAAGAGTCATGCCAATTACGACATAGTACCAGTTGTGTGTGTTATCTTAATTAGGTTTTTCTCTTACAGTAAGTGCATGAACAGTTTACCTTTTGGTGTATCTTGTTTGGTGACTCGGAGCTTCTCCGTTCTCCAAGACGCCATTGTCCATGGATCTGATACTCGACGTTGACGGGAAAGCACTCTCAGATGAGTCTGTCTCATCAGCTGAATCAGTTTCCAGCTGGAAACTAACTTTTTCTGATGTTGAAGAATCGATGTCTGTCATTGTGTGTCAGTTGATTAAAGCTACAAGAAAACCATCAAAAATGCTTCAGTACAAAGATAGAATCATTGGCATACACAGATGCAGATATGTCAGACGATCTGAACTTATGAAGCCACTGCAAGTCGAACACTCCTTATCTGGAATGAGCATTTACTGTTCACAAGATCAACAGATGTTCAAGAAAAATCCTCAGCTGCACCAAGAGCGAATGTGATTGTGTTCTGACAAAGGCAAAGTCCATCGTATGTTGTCAGTATAAAACATTCCCACTCAAGTCATAAAAAATAGTATGATAATCATATCTTTTCAGTCCTTAATTCAATAATACACATGGAGTCTCAGTCATGAATCAATTAATTTGACAGAATAAAGTTCACCAAAATGAAGTGGCCACTTGGATCTAAACTTACAACTGTGCCAAAGCCAGCCAAGCAATTGTAATTTAAGTTAACCTTTACTTTCATGCATGAACTATGTACACTTGAACGGATCCATGACCACAACTCCTCCCTGACCTCTACAACGTCAAGCATCCATTATCTATAGGTCCTAAATTGAATGCAGTGTATACCATGGTTGATATATATATATATATATATATATATATATATACATACCAGGAATTATTGGGAGTATTGAAGACAATAGGGTGGGGATACTATGCAATCATTATTGGTCCATGCATGAGAAGTACATCCCTTCTCTACAAATTTTAATTTTCTTCATATTTTGATGTCCATGTTTATGATTTTGTGGCTCTAAAAGGTTTCATTCACCCCCCCCCCCCCCCCCCCCCCAGAAAAATGTTAAATCTGTGTCACTGAACATCAGTTACATTTTTATTTATAAGCTGTCATAGGACTAGCAGCCAGACCCTAGATGGATGGAAGGCTATCAAATGTAGCTGTTGGATTAATTAGTCTTTTTCTGTTGTTGGGTCACACACATTTTCTTTTTACTTAGCTAACATCAGAAAACAATTCCTAAAATATTTTACATGAGTATTATCATGATTGAATTAATTAAGTCTATTTAGAAATAAACTTTAAGTCAACTTAAGACAATTCACATGATGCTCACACTGTCACACAATTACATAACTTATTAAGGCTTACATGTATCAGTAAGTTAGTGTAGGCCTACACAGTCTGCTCTGCCAATAAATTGTCATTCTACACAAACTGCATTTTACAGGTCTATTCAGAATTTTTACAGCTAGAAATCCGTCCTCTCAGAGATTCCACTTATACTTACTGAAACTGTAGTTTTATTGTATTATCCTGCTGTCAACTGTCTGACTACTGAATTATAGTGAATAGTCCTTGACTACATTGTACATTACAAACTACGATGCATGAACAGCCAGTGACAGTGGAGTCTGTACAGCTAGACTGCATGTGAACCAATTTATGAATGTCAATACAACGGGATAAAAAAATGCAATGGAATCATTGAACAACTAATGTTGATCCGTATCTCACCCTCAATGCTTTCCAAGATCGAGACATGCTTTACATCTAAGTGCATTTGCACTTGCTAAAACTCGTCATCGCCTGATGTCATGGCGTGATTATCAACAGAGATGCGTACTACCCTCTAAACAGAATTCTCTACAAAATACATTAAATATGTGGTTAGTCAATATTTTAAATTATCTTAATTATTCGAACACACAAAAAACTAATTTTTGACTGGCTTATTTATTTATTACAGTATCTAACAGTTTAGAGATTAACTCGAGCCTCAGTCTGGAAGCCATCTTGAAGACGAGGTTGTCCATTTCGAGGTTTGTGACTCGTTTTCAGCCCCAACCCGCATTCGAATGTTCTGCTAGTGGTTGGAACGTTCGTTTGGAACCCCCTGTCCAGAAGTCTGAAGTCAGGGGTGTCTAGTCTTGTTACTTGAAATGACGTTCGAAATAAATAACGGGGGAACTACATATCCGTCAAAGCGTGGAATAATTATCATAAACAGGCAAAAGCTAAGTCTGCAATGTTGGGTTTTTTTGACAGCTGACAGCTACAGTATAATTATGCTATTTATGGGGCATACCATGTTTTCTGAAACTAGGCTACACTAGGAGCTAGGGCTAAGCAAGGCTAAAACAGACAGACATGCCAAGTCTCACTCATTCAGAGTGAGTGTCACTCATTTGGTTGCTGTCTCACTCCTCTAGTCTAGACTAGTATTTTCTTCATATTTTAATTTGTCTCACTCGAAGAGAACCAGATAAATCTTTCACATTTTAATGTAAACTGGTTGGAATCTCACTCATTCACCACTCTAGAGTTTGGCGTCTCTGCAACAGACATGCCAATTAAGTCTTCACTCATTGAGAGCGAGTCTCACTCCTCTTCTAGCTCTTTACCTGAGTATATTCTAAGAGAACCCGAAAAAATATTTAATATTTTAACAGAGATGCCAAGTTCTTCGAGTGTTGATTGCGAGTTTTGGCTCTTTCCAACCAGTTTACATTAATATGTTATAGATTTATTCTGGTTCTCATTGCGTGAGTTCAATTAAAATATGAAGAAAATACTCAGTCCAGAGTAGTGATCGAGACAACAACAAAAATCGTGAGACTCGCGCTGAATGCCGCCTTGGCATGTCGATTTTAATGTAAACTGGTTGGAAAGGTCACAACTCATTCACCATTCCACTTGAGTGACTCCAGAACTTGGATCTCTGGACGGGGTTTGGTCTGAACGGCCACAAACCAAAACGGCCACAGTAGTAAACGGCCACAGATCCATAACGGCTTGAAACTAATGGCCACAGACCGAAACGGCCACATAGTATATGGATAGTCGGTCTATCTAGATTTATTTAATATAAAAGGTTTGGGATTTTTATTGCCAATTGTCTGTATTGACACTATTCTAGCAGAGACAATGGCACATCCAGCCCTGACTGTTAGTGTCTCTGTCAGTCACTTTATAGGCCTGTGATAGACGTCAAGGCTGGTACAATGCCCTTTCCGCGCGATCCGCCAGTGAACAGAGATGCCAAGTTCTGGAGTGGTGAACGAGTTTTGGCCCTTTCCAACCAGTATATACATTAACATGTTATAGATTTATTCTGGTTCTCTTAGGGTGAGACAAATTTAAATTTGAAGAAAATACTCAAGTTTAGAGGTGTGAGACAGCAACCAAATGAGTGAGACTCACTCTTAATGACTCAGAATGAGTGAGACTTGGCATGTCTGATTCTAGAAAACGTGTAATAAGTGTTACACCTGTATCTATAGAGTTGTCATAAAAGGCACCTGGGCACCTGACATGAATCTTAATTATGTTTGGAGAAATTCTGCAAAAAAACATTTAATTACAATCATGCTGACCATGCAACAAGTGTAATCAGCATATATCAAAGGGTCCAAAATTTTGAAACATTTAGCTTTAGCTGCCGTAATTACAATTATCTTTTTTCTTTTCTTATCATAGGCCTACATATAATTACTTACTGTGTCAATAGCAGTTTACCCGACACTTCTTGATTTCAATTGCCATTAGGGTAGTTGTCCAGATACTATATTACAGTTGGATTGAGTTGCTGATAGAATATCATAATAATGACAGATTTGTATTGACAAATTTATTTGAAGTTGCTCAGTTTGTTTTCCCATGTTGAAAAGACAAGGAGCACAAGATCCAGAAGATATTCAGAAAATAACATCATTTGGGGCAAACTTTGGGCTATACGAACCATGTGACCGTTTTGGTCTGTGGCCGTGAATATTTTGGCGGTTCTGGAAACGTGGCCGTTTATTAGTACTGTGGCCGTTGTGTTTTGTGGCCATTCTGACCATACTTCTTCTGGACTACAGTAACAGTTAATTACATTGTAATACCAAACATGTGCAAGTCACATACCCAAGTATACTGAAACAAGAAGATTTCCACTTTACATTCTACAAAAAGTAAAAATTAAACTCCCAAAACACGCTAAATCCTACATACTATTGGTAAGCAAACTAATTCACATCACTTGAATCTAAAATTTTTGGCTGGGAATCTATAAATCCTGATGTTTTGGTATATCAAATAAAAGAAAATTTGTATGAAACAGAACAGCAAGAGATACTAAATCAAATAAACAACTGTGAAGCAAACCCCAAGGTTTGAAAATTATATACAAACTGTCCATCTGATTCTACTGATTCGAAAAGAAATTGCTGGCGAAGAAAAACTACATCTCTCATGATCTCTGTGCATGTTATGTTGTTCTTCTTGTAAACACTAACATGACAAAGAACTACATTTGCTGACACAACACCAACATTTCATTAGTTCTTTGATAGCATCAACAACTGGTTTTAGGTCTGATATCACTGGTATGAAATTGACATTCTCTAACTTCCAAAAAAATTTTCTTTGGATTGTGCATTTGGTTTGACATTTTGAAGGAAAGCTTCAATGACATTAGGATTTGCCTTTGCCAGCATTGAAACATTAGACAATCATTGGACATTCATATCCAGTAAAAGCATAGAATTTAGGAAGAACAATATCTGGTCCAATTCCCCCATAGATGGCTTTAACACTGTTTAAACCCTTTTGTAGAACTGTTGCATTGCCTTTCTCCATCACTCTAAACTTAGGGTTGGCAAAATGACAAGAAGGCTGTCATATACAGCACCAAGTTACTAATAGGTAGTCATATTGTAGTGACTTAAATTGTCATTTCTGACAACCCTTAGTCATTTTGACAATTCTTTGTTTAGAGTGCAGAACTGTTAACATACCAGGTACAAAAATATGATATGGATGATAAACAAGGCATCCGCTTGCTCATGATTGCTCTCCAGTTTTGCAATGTTTTTCCCATTTGACTTCACATTTTTCTTCATTGCCACCAGTGAAGGTTTGGCTTTAGTATCATTCTCCAGAGAAGTCTTTATCTATGTTGTCAGTCACTTCATAACTGCATGCATATATTATTGCTTGCCATAAAACACTAATCTATCCCTTTGTTTAAAAGTCTGTCCAACATCTACAGTGTATAAATAAAGATGATTTAATGATCAAAATACAAGATGAGCCACATTTTGGTTCTGGCTAAAGCTGACGATCTTTGAATTTACCATTCAGCAAACCCTGTGCCTGTTTTGACTGGTAGCGTCTACACTTGTAATGAACTATATACTATTAAATTGATGATGCGAGTTTATCTTCAGCAACATATCTAAAAGCCTGAGTAGACATGGCATGTCATCATTGCACATACTTTACCCCAAAAGGGTGATGATACTAATCAAAAGCATGGGCATCATCTCGATCCAGTGTAGTGTCACTTTGGTCAACAGCGTGGCCCAACTGTTCCAGCATCAAAGCTGCTGATTTAGGGCAGTGGTCTGGCATCATATTGTTAGAAAAAAAAAGACATATATGCTTCGTTAATTAGTTGAGCTGATGACCTGTTGGATCTATGATTATTATCTAAACTGGGAGGACCTAGCTTACTTATGAGGGTGGCCTGACTTTGGAGAGTGGAGGCCAAAGGAGCTTCAATATGTACCATGGTACTGAGCACAGTTTCTTACAAAGTTGTGTCATTGTAACTGAGATTGTTGCATCTCCACCTTTCTGACATATCATAAACAATCAAAAGTTAATCTGATAACTTTCTGATAAGTGTCTCCTTTAAGCAGAATTTGCATCAAGATAGCCGTTTACATATTTGTTTACTTCTTTCTATTATATAAGCCACAAATGTAAATTGGAAAATCCTCACAAACAAGGTAACTTCAAGCTTTGAGTGTGACATGGTGAATCTGCACCAAGCACTAAAGTCTACAGTTACAATATTTAATGACAGGGTGAACAGCACCACCATGCAAGATATACCCATATAGATAACATGACCAATAACCTATTGATGTAAAATTAACTAGCATATAATAAAACAGTATAAAAAATATTGCCCAAACTCGTTATTTATGCAAACTATTACATGTTTCAATGTATATTTAAGGTTATCACATCAAGACCTTTCATTACATATGCATCATGAATATGTTTTATTATATTGATTATTTTAATTTAACATGATACGTTGTGAAAATCTGCTGACCCTAAACCTTGTTTAAAAAATGACACTATATTTTTTCTTGAACTAAACACCTTGAAGTGAAAAACAGTATGATGTCAAGAATTAACACACATTTTTACAAGACTTTATTTATCTACACAAACGCTTGCACTAATAGAGCTGCATAGTCTGCTTCAAGCTAGTGAAGTGATGTTTTCCACTGTTCTAACTTCTATGTGACCCATCAAGTGAGTTTTAGTCAATGACTGTTCAACATACATGTGCATGACTGTCATAGTCAGACCCAAAAAACCCCAAAATAATGCTGCAATTTTTTTTATACTAATGATGTTTATATTGTCAACTACTGAACAGAAAAGGGTTGGGCCATATATTGATGATAGGAGCTTTCTTATTAAGAAAATTCAAATAAGTTTTTGTCTTAAATTGATTCATCTCAGTTCATACCTTTGCTTTTACAGGTGATGAACAGATGGGGTGATGGGAGACAGCCAGGCTGAAGTTGGCACGGGCTCCGACAGTGTTCCTGATACCGATCTTGAAGATCATGTGGAAAACACAGACCTTGTTGATGCAGTAGACAGCATTAATGGTGCTATCATTACTGATGATGAGGATGACTCACTTGGAGGACAAATTTCGTCTGTGGATGGAGGTAATGTGCATATTACATGTATATATAGGTATTAAAGCCAGACGTTACTTTTATGTGTTCTGCATTAATTTTGCAAGTTGTTCATTTGATTGCCATGTTTGTATTCTGTTACATAGTTACCATTGGTGATCAGGCTACCTTACAAAGCTTGTTGGCTGGGACACCACTGTCTGCAACAAATACGGCGGGACTTCAGCTAGCTGGGACAGGCAATGGAGAGACCATTCAAATCATAGCAGTGCCCAGCACATCAGACCTTTTTAATGCTGCTGGAAAAGTCTGGCATGTTTTGCCAAATGTTAACTCCTCTGAAATAGCTACCATTATAGTAAATCAGAGTGAAAATCAAGGCAATTCAGCAGGTGTGCAGTTTTTCCTGTAACATGATTTTTGACTAGCAGCATGTATTGAGCGTTTTACAACTATAATTGCAATGTTTTTTAGGTGGGGAATTGTCGCACAGTGATGGAGAAGGTGAGGAAATTGCCAACAGTGGGGGTATGCAAGTTGTGGACATGGTGCCAGTATCTGGCTTTTCTGGGGTGGGGATCATTCTGCCCGAAATCCCAATGCCATCAAAACCTATGCCGCCTGGTGCTCCAGCATGGGCAACTCGATTACAAGACTGTGAGGTATGGGCCCTATTTCTTGGCAAATTATTTTTTTAAGCATCATTAGATATTTATAGGTCACAATTTGTTGTGTATGTTCATGACAACATGGTTTCTGTGCCATTCATTATTTTATTGGTCACATAACAATTTTTATTCAATTTTATAGCATTTGATGCAGAAGTACACCATCACTCAATATTTATAAATGCCTTATCATGTAGTTGTGGAGTGCTGCAAGCTATCTGATAAATAAGTTTTCTGGACATACAGACATAATATGAGCATAAGCAGTTCGGATAAGTTTAAATCTCACACATTTGACTTTTCAGGTAATTGGGGATTCATACCGTGGATGGGTTGAAACCGAAGTTGAATTAGATTTGCTTCTCACATACCACAAGCAACAGACCCAGAGTTTCTGGGGAACCCGTCAGTCACCTAGTCCTGCAAAGCTGTCAACCCGTCTCATGTGGAAGTCACAGTATGTGCCATTTGATGGTATCCCGTTCATTAACTCAGGTATGTCAATTGATTACTCCAATATATGGGAGATTTTGTTGTCAGTGTACCATTACTGACCCATCAGGTTTTGAAGTAGTGATTTATCATATGTTTATAAATTTGAAATTTATTTATGTACGTTCTGTCTGATATGATTTGATTTTAAATAAACTTTAAACTTATAAAGTTAACTGTCATTACTGTTAAAAAAAATTTCTTCTCTTGTTCTAGGCAGTAGAGCCATTGTCATGGAATGCCAGTACGGACCCCGGAGAAAAGGAGCTCAGATCAAAAGACAAGGAGATCATGTGATTCGAAGTGAATTCAGACAAACCTGTCCTGCAAGGTATTATGGTTCTTGCCAACAATGTCTTCTTAATTTCAACTTCCCAAGTGTCTGAAATTTGAATCAC
Organism: Alitta virens; assembly: GCA_932294295.1. Classification (NCBI taxonomy): domain Eukaryota; kingdom Metazoa; phylum Annelida; class Polychaeta; order Phyllodocida; family Nereididae; genus Alitta; species Alitta virens. Next base: position 51,578,153 of record OW028573.1, read on the forward strand.
CAAGATTCTGTGATAAGATTTCTTGAAAATTTGAAGCTGAATTGCAAATTGTGACTTGTAATTTTTTCACTTTTCAGAATATACATTAAAAAGGTCCGGAAATTTCCTGACTACCGTGTTGACATTACTCAAGATAAAAAGCTGTTGAAAGTGACAATGGAGAAAGCATTCCATTTACTCAAGGAACGAGGAGTTGAAGGCCATGGACAAGAAAGGTAAGGGTTGTTCCACTTGGGTGGGTGGGGGTGGATAGGAAGGTTTTTGAAACAGCGGGGACGGGGTGTTCTCCAAAAGAGAAAAAGAGGGGGAGGGGGGATGTTTGACCAGTATTTTCCTAATATCATAATGTTAAAAAAAAAAAAGGGTGGGGGTCTATCAAAAAACAAAGTGCGGGTGAGGGGGGGGTTGTCTGAAAATGTTCCTGTCCACTCCCTCCACACTTTTAAATGGAACATTCCTAATAAGAAATCCATGGTCATTGTGTAAAGTTGAATGAATTTTTTGATGAAAAAGGGTCTGGCTGTTTCAGATTTTATGTCCAGCTTCCCACTGAAAAAGGGCATGAATATCATGGTGAACAAGTCATTGCAAAATCAGATTCCAATAGCAGTGCGTCAGACAGTGATCAAGCACACAGACTCCATCCAGAGGTTGCACAGAAAATTAGAGATCTTGTTTCTTCCGGTGAAACCAAACTCTATGTTATCAGGAAAATTTTGAGGTCTGATTAATGACAGAAAGTGATTATTTCTTTTGTATGAAATTGGCCTGTATAATGTTTTATATAATGTACTTGCAACTTTCTTGCAATTGCTTGCAGACGATATGTTGAAAGGGAGCTATTTGACAATGCTGAACAAGTTCCAGAAAAGCATGACTTGACTTATTACCCAACAGTTAATGACCTGCAGAACCACATCCACCAAGCTTTGAAAGATGTTCAAACTGGAATTTTACCTCTTACAGCACCTACTGTGAGTTAAAAGGAAATTGCATTGATTTATTTTACACATACTTGAATCATTCACCATGCAGGGTGTGAATTCTAGACTCTGTTTCAGTGATTCTGTAATCAGATTAAGTTTTTAAAGGTTTCTTTTATTTTTTTGTTACAGCTTAATGTAGAATTTATAGCAAACAGACAAAACCCAGGGAATGAAAGAGTGATATGGCCAGCTGGAGCTGCCGGTCAGCCTCATGCAGAAACAGTCACTGTAACTCTGACACAACAGCCAGGGGAAGGTGAGTATGCTTGCACTGCCACCTTGTGTTTAGCCTGGTGAAAAATGCAATATTTATGAAAATTGAATTGAAAATGTTTTTTTTTTATATGTTACATGCTCCCACTTAGCAATTATCAATGCCATTACAAATCATAGCATCTTTGTAATAGAATTCCATTTAACACAAATAAACAATACATTCTTGGATACATCTACTGTATAGGACTTCGACAAATATTTATAGAGACTGTTGGAATTGTTGGCATAATCCCACTACATCACATTTGTATTATTATCTGGTTACAGATGGTCACCATGTGATATCCAAAGTTGAAACTCATCTGAGCGATGGTAGTACTCAAATAAGTGACAACCTGACACCAGAGACAGCACAACTGCTTGCAAAACTTCATCCAAACATGTTCTCCACAGTTGACAGCATTTCGGAGGTAATTTTTGTAGACAATTTAAAAGTACCCTCTATTCCAGCTATTTTGTAGTATTAAAAAAAATATGCAGAACTGTGTCAAAGCAATAATAGAAATCAGAGTTGCTTTATCATGCATTTGTCACAATTTCAGCTCGAGTCATCACATTCCACAAGAATAACTGACAGCTTGTTGTCGGAAGGAGCAGCTACTGAAGCAGATAATGTGAAGTTAAAAGTAGATGAGGATGTTGATGATCTAAATTCAGACATTCTTGATAACAAAGGGGACCCAATGGAAGCCATTGAGTTGCAGTTGCAAGAAGACAGTACTACATCAGATGGTCTTGATGATCTTTCAATCCATGTGATAGGGGAGACGCATGGCTCTTCGCCCCCTCAAACTGATGATGAGGACAGTCAGACAAATGAGGATGGTATTCAAATTGTCACAACTTCTTCATTAGCCAACCTAGAAGATGGTGGACAGTTCATTCAGCATCCTGATGGAAGTCTGCATTTAATTCCTGCTTCGGCATTTGATGGTCATCAACTGCAGATCGATGATGAATCTCTCAAGTCTCTTGAACTGGCTGGGAAGATGCCTGCTCATGGGCTTGTAGCTCTAGTCACAGGTAAGTCTACAACTTATGGTATCTTAAAGCTGTTGAGTCCAATTTGCAGCAGTATTGATGTTAAACTTGGTTAAATATTGACTCTGTGTACATGTATTGCACTGTCTTTCATTCCTTATTTTGATTTTGCAGAGGATGGTCAAATGGTGCTGCAGTACAACAAATCAGGTAATTCTTAAAACTGAGGGAATCTTAAATTTATTTTAGGTGATATATATATATATATATACCTCAGCGTCGGGCTTTAGATGACGAGAACAGTTGAAACTTGAAATCATTACAGTTAGATTTTATTGTGATCATCTGTTAAAATTCTATACTGCATGATATAGCAGTGTCTCTTTGCATCTGAAACACAATTTACTGCATGTCTGCCAATAGTAACATATGTCTGGCCAATTAAACAGTAGTGCTGTGTAACCAAATAAGTTGGTCATGCATGTAATACAATTTCTACTTTGCCTAAGCCCTCCACTCAAAGTTATTGTCTGCAGAAAATTTTTTAAATCTCTGGTGAATTTATTTATTGCAGATGAAGAATCCGCAACAAATGATTTTCCTATTTTGAAAGAAGAAGATATGGATTCTGCACCGTACTGATGATAGAGTGAACATACATTTGAGTCATAAGGCTTACCTTTGTGTTCAGATGACTTTGTCATTCCACTCAATGTTTATTTGACAATCCACTTTGCTGCTCAGGATTTATCCAATGCTGTTTCAGGGCATATGGTTGCTTCGTATTGTGATGTATATGATGTAAATATTTTGCAATATAGTTTGATTTCTCATTGGTCAGTGCAAATGTGTTTATGTTGGAGTGCAGTTAAATGCTTACTTGTGCTTAAAATGTTGAATCCATATTTCAAAACATTTCTTTTTTCTCAATTTAACTCAGTAACGTTTGATTTTTAGGTGACTAAATGGTGAGATTGCTCTTTTCTTTTTTTCTTCATTTAAATGAAATTGTTGTAAAATGAGACGTCATTGTTTTTATGCCAGTCATATTTCCAAGTCAGTATTTTTGCAATGATCAAATTTGTGTGGTATTTGTTTCCCAGTTTGTCCCTAGTGTCTTCAATTCTTATTGGAAATATTTGTGATGAGTATTTCACCGGCTGCCTCTTAAATTATCAATTTCAATGTTTAGCTCGGAAGTCAACTACCTACTGAAAGTTCCAACTATATATATAGGCCTATATAATACTGGTGTTAATATGAAACATTGTGTTTACGTATTTATTTTGTGTTGAAGAGTTCAGTGGTGAGATTTTCAACGATGGGTTGTACATGAAATTGTTGTAAATTTCAGTACATTAAAACCATATTCTTCATCAGATGCATTTCATCTTTTAAAAAATCTCTGAATTGTACATGCTGCATGCTTGGTACATTGTACATAGTTTTGTGAATTGTGATGAACAGGCAAGTTGTCAAATTTGTCCGGTCAGCATGTGTGACATTTGGCAGCTCCAAGTGAGGGCCTTCTCTAGTATATTTTCATGCATGGTTACAATTATTGTCATACAAATACCAAGATACAGTGTATTACAAAGTCTTTCTTGCCCTTCGTTGGATTTTCAGCTTTATTGTTATGTTAGTCTGATAAGTTGCACCTGAGCGTGGGGCAGCCAATGATTATAGTGTATTGTGAAATAGCATGTGTTATAAATCTCCATGTGTCATTTGAAAGCCAGTGCTTCTTGAAATCAAATTAAATTCATAAAAAGACTTATTGTGTAAAGTTTATGATTTTCAAGACTACAACTGAAGCCTAACTTGTTAAGAATGCAGTCATCTAGTCAGTATTGAGATTGCTATGCTAAAGTGTCCTCTGGTGATTATTTTGGAACTACACTTGGTGTAGTCGGCAAAGGAAATATTTCCTTCCATCAACAATTTGTATACTTTTTGGCTGAGCAGTTGAGCAGAGGAGCACTAATTACAAAACTACCTTTTTTAATTCAATTAATTTAACACTGTTGTAACTTTCATATCCTTGTCAAGTTTGTTATGAAATTAATAAAGGCAATGTTGCGACAAGATATGTTTTAAGTTGTTTTAAAAAAAAAATCGAGTATTCAAATTTGAACTACGTACATTTGTACATAGATTAGTACTTTTAGATTGAATATATACTTTCAGCTTTGGTAGATTAAATTCAGGGAGGGACCCAAAATGATGGTTAACAGGCCTGCCCTCAGCTGAATATTTAGGTACATGTATGTAATAACCTTCATGGATCCACCCCTGGCTGGATTTCTAGTGCCAAAAGTTGTGTGGACTAACAAGTGATAGATATTGCTTGTGTTGTGCTTTCCATAAGGATGTAACTTCGATTAGGCTATATATATTTTTTATGCAACAATAGGGATAATAATTTGTTGTAAAAACAATTAAATTACTTATAAGTTGTCAAATGGTCAAAGTAAGTCGTAAAGCTTGATCCAAGTTGACAGAGCGCGAAAGTGAGCGACGTCAACTATGAAGAAGCCACGCCTACTGGTCCCCTCTGATTGGTTGGGATCGGGCGGAGGCAGTCCACGCATGCTCAGAGAGAAACTCAATATGTCGGATCGTGTGGCAGGCGCGGTTTCGTTTTACACATTGCTAATGTGGCGTTTTCTCATATTCGATCGGCCAAGTTGAGAATTCGGCCATAGCCGAGCGAAGATGGAGACAGGGCCGAACTTAGAGGCGAAGAAGAGCGTGAATGGAGGAATGCGGATTAAACAGGAGCCTGGAGACGATATGAAGGTAGGCCATGTGTTGTTTGTTTTGATTTGAGGCCTTCAGTGGCCTCTCACGTGATGTTGGCGGCGAGCGTCATGCAGGATCCTCTGCCGGTGCACTCCTTGGATCCCCGTGGATACAGGCAAGTACCCTCGCCCGAAACAACATTCTTGGCTAGACATAGTTACTGAGTACCTAAAGAAAGCCTCGTGGCGTTTGCAGTGCTCCAGTTAAGTGGGGTGTGCGCGATGGGTGAATACTTTCGAAAACAGAAAGAGCACCATCCTTTCATGTCGTTGTTGACATGATGATCTCGCGCGCTTGACTTGCTTTGCAGCAAAGGCGCGAGGTTAACTTTGGTATTTCTGACCAAAAAGTAACTTGTGTTTTTGAATAAGTGTTAGCATTATAAAAAAAAGCCTTAAGTTGTTAAATTGCCTATAGGCTGTAGCATCCTAGTAGGCCTAGATCTAATTTAACAGAATTTTCTGTAATCAAGAATATATGCCTATTGATAAGACGTACGTATTAAACGTATGTATTTTAAATTATGAAAGGCCGGGCTTCGATTCCGTCTGCATATCTATATCAATCTATCTATCCAGGGGCGGATTTAATATTTTAATATTAAAATGTATTTATAAGGCCCGGGGGGGGGGGGATTAAGTTAACCCCCCCCCCCCAAATCCGCTACATCTATCTATCTATCTATACTAGTGTATAATATATAAAAGTATTGGTTTTGCTCTCATAAATTAATTGTGAAAAGTTTTCTTGAGTTCATGATTTAGGATATATCTAAAGGCCTGGGCCTAAGATCTATAAATTATGTCAGGGGGATTTTAATACTAGGGCCCAAGTTTTGACGTGCGTGTAATTACAGAGGTCCTATCTTTAATGTCTTTTAAATGTGAAATCAGAGAATCTCGTGTTTATCTAATTCATTTAATTCAACTTGTCTATCTAGAAGGGAAACTACAGATATTCTGAACTTTGTTGCTCCGCATGTGATCTACAGATACATTATTATGTCCAGTTGTGTGAAGTGTGATTGTAGTAGGCCAATTAAAATAAAGGTCCAGAACACCTTTAGCTGTTTAGTAGAATACACGTATTAAAATGACACATTGCTTCCATGAAATGAGTACAAGGGACAAGGAAGTTAAGATAATGCCTGATGGTTCTGGATTTGCCCTTGCACAGTTACTTGTCACTCAATTGAAGTTGAAATGATTAAATACCACCCACACCAACGTATTTTTAACCCTCAGCGAACAAAGGTCGAAGAGGGTTGTTAACACTTCGAAAAATTCATGTCCATCCGTGGGCGGGCGGGCGGTTTGGACAGGCCGGTGTGACCTTTTCTAAAATTGTGTTAAATTGTATTTCAATAGCAGTTCTAACTCTAGCACTAATTCACTTACCCTATTTAAATTTTATACAATATTACTCTATATCACCTGGGTGTGCCTTTTGATAAACAGATTAATATATCTCCGCTATGTTAAACAAAAATTAAAATACATTTTTTATTTTTGGTTTCTGGAGCAGAATAATAATACAGAATATTTATAATTAGGGGAAAATATGAAGAATTCTTGATTTTTCAAAACTTTATATCAAAGACACTATTTATCCTTCAAGAATATAATTTTGCAATTAACATATTAATTATAGTGCTTTCTCTTTCCAAACTTGGTTTTGACATTTGCTTTATTATTTTTTTCATAAAGATGGAAAATCTTAATATAAATTATAATGCTAAGAATTGTTTTAATTTCCTAGATTTGCTAACTTAGCGTGCCATATTATTTCATAATGAAAGACAAAAAAAGTTAGTACATATATTTGTATGTTAGGGTTTAATGCAGTATAACGGACCCACATTTATGCCCAAATTTGGCATCCATGAAATAATCAGTATTTTTTACGAAATTACGTTGTGGCACACAATACGAATAACATACGTGTAGATAAACAATAATAAACTGCTTTCGTTTGTGCATTTGACGTCATAGGCCTGGCATCGAAGCTTATAAATATGGTCATAATTTTTTGGTCCGCTATATAGCCTACTGCACTTTTTCCAAGGAGCCAAAACTACTATTTCCCTGACCAATACAATCTCAACTCAATACTACTCTGTGACACCTGGGATCATGCACAGGCATAAATTACCGATTTCACAACTTCAGCTATATATATATATATATCCTAAAGGTATCCATCAGCCAAGCAGCCGCCAAACTTATGCCAACACTTCTTCGATGTTTTCTGTGATAGATGCAGCCTGACAGAGACTGTTAAAGCACAGAATTGTCACAAATATAGTTTACAACTGTTGCTCACATACCAAAAGTTGTTTTAGGCTTCCTGTGCTGCTACGAGAGGGAATTCCTGACTAAACTTGCACATTTTGTTGAATGCGGCTCACTTCGGCACTGACGTCGTCAATAGAAGAAGTGAAGGAAATACTGTTCTTTGGTTGGCTGAAATGCGGAAGTGTGTGACGTCAGTGCCCGTTTGAGCTAGAGACTTCTTTTTGAGCCATGGACGATGTTTACCTTGAGGTTATTATAATAGATTGAGTGCCGAAGTCGGCAAACGTTAATTTGGGCCTTTTATATAACGACCACATGTGGCTATCAAGACTGGCATGGTTGCTATTTAGACTCCTACTTCAATATCAAACTTTGCCAGATAAGCATTTGTTGAATCAACATCAGAAACATTTTATCATGCAAAATACATATAAACATACTAAACAAAACAAACACTATGCAACATTATATTTATTATCTTATCCGATAGTAGAATTGATATAGATTTTATTTGTCTCATTTATTACAGTTAAATATATAAATGGGTCCTAAGGTTTGATGTTGAAAGTCATATACAACAAGTAAGGCATGGTAACTTTGCAAACCTTAGGTATATTCCACGTACTGAACATGTAGCTGAATGGTGACAATAGATTATTAGTAAATAGATATCTATCATATCGAAGTTGCTCAAAAAACATCTCACACAGCTGTAAGAAACATCATCTGAGATTTTCCTGTGTGCCTATTGATTTGGAATTCGTTTAACATTATCAATTGTGATTGTCTTTGAAGGAACAAGAATAACATAAAAAGATAGTGTAATGTCTAGTTGCTCAGCTATACATTTGTTTCAGAGGTTGATGGTCATCGTGAACTGTGTGGCCATTCGCTGAGGGCTTGCTGCTGCGCAGCCTATGTTTAATTGAGGGAACTCAAAATGTTGGTAGTGAGTTTTTAATCTTTCCTGAAATATGACCAAGTCATTAGATAGAAGTAAACTAAAATAGAAACCGCGTTCCCGAATCCTCCCAAACCTGATATAGTATAACATTAGTGGAATAGTCTGAATAGACTTGTTTGATGGACATCCACGCCCAAGCTTCATGAGTTTTTAAAACTTGTGTCTTCCTTGATTTTGTTGTGGGTGGAAAGGACGTGAGAGTTGAAGGCTGTCCTCTGCCAACAACCTGAGATGTGAACAATAGAGGAAGGTGTTCTTAGTGTTCTTCAAGTGTATCTAAAGTGTTCTGGTTGCAGGCTTCTTTTAGGTGTTTGGTGTAGTCACGTATTTTGCAAGTATTACACCAGTATTATAGATGTACTATTACAGACATCTAGGATCTGCAGGCGTCAGTGAATCCTGGGTAAATGGTCTAGTGTTACTGGCATTTGCATTGCTACTGGTTGAAATTTCATACGGACGTTTTTGTCAGAACAAAACTGGGGACTAGGAATCCTAGCCGTCTTTGTGAGATAGCTATGTGTTTGCTATGCAGGAAACTTGAGCGCCTCCAGTGTGATTGGGAAATTTGATATAAGTGTTTTATGGGGCGAACGCAGGTTATCTGATAGTTCAGGTAGCTCATTTGATCCTCACAATCGAGGGGCTCATATCACACAGGCTTTTGCTATTCTGGTGTTGAATTTTCTGCCAACTTTCTGCCTTTTCTATAGCATAGAGGGGGCCGAGGGGGGAGGAGAGGCAATACCCTGTTTAATTTGGATTGGTGTGTATTGTGTGTTGGTTTGGGCTCTCTGTTCACTGGTATTGTGAACTGTGAATGAGAAAAAGGCCTGTTAAAAACAAGATGAATGGAGAAAATGGAGAAGTTTTGGCTCATGGTCGACTAAAGCAAGTTGCTGCTGATGATATTATTCTCCGTGCCTGGCCAGCTAGAATCTGCTGGGTTAGAAACACGATCCCTGGGATCAAGTTTCTCTCTGATAAGGGATCGATGGTGCTAGCCTTGGCTTACATGCTTGGGGAGCCAGGTGCGAAAGATACCATTGCTCTGCCCTGGCCTTATCTCTGCTCCCCTTGCAGGTCTTATGCAGGCCCTATGCTGCCGCTATACAATAGTATACATAGTGCAAAAATAGGCCAAATGGGCCGAGCAACTTGCTACCCCTGAATTCCAACAGAACCGTAATGTAAACAAAATGATGATCCAGTCATGATCATCCTGCTGGTCAGTCATGGTCACTGTGAACTAGGACTAGTCCTAGCTGTGAACGAGTGACTGAAGCAAGGTGTATGTGACGAGTACCACATCAAACAAGGCAATATTACAATAGGTTATGGGAATCTTGCCAGATAAGTTATGATAATATTAGGATTACCATCTGCAGGAAAGCATCATATTTCTTCTGGGAATTTTAGTTGTCTAATGTACTCAAATAACCTTCAGGTAACATAACCTGATTATTATACTATAATGCATAACAGACCCTATACATATCTATAGGGTTTGTTGAATATTGGTAACATTGGGCGTCTACAGTGTAAGATGAAATTTGATGCTTTCCTTGGAGAAAGTTGTCCTTACATAAGTTACATTACCAGATGTCAAAGTTGCGGATCTCGAGAACCTTAGACATTATCGTTTCTCCACATGGAACCAATGTCATCAGAATAGTCTAGGATCATTGGTCTGCTGCACCTAGCCAATCAGTATAAAGGTGTCAACAAAGACAGACATTTGGTTATCTCTGCATCTTATTACGTCATATTTATTTATTTATTTTATAAAATATGTTTAAACAGGATAAACAGTCATATGAAGCCTCAAGCTGCCCCAAGGACCTTCGAGACTGAATTGTGATAAAGCGAGGTCCTTTCGGCAATGCCCTCTGAATATTCACTTTGGTCGCAGAAGTTTGGGAAAGTTTCCTTGACTAAAACTCAGTTCAGTTTTATACAGAGGCTTTCTTGTCGATCAGGTGTTGTAGAGACGTGTCCAGTCCTGTGTTTGATGCATCAGGGACGGTCTCATCAGGTATTGTCTGATCATGTTACAAATGCAAGTATGACTGCAATGTATACAAGTATTTTATGAAATAAGTCACTATGTTTGAATCTGTAACTTTTCCTTGATAGAAAAGTATTTTAGACTACAAGAAAGTTTGAGCTCTATCTGGCAAAAAGTGGGTAAAATTATGAGATTCTTCTTTCTTTCTCTCTACCTTTGTAGCCTACAAGTAATGTCGATACTTTCAGCCTCTTTTTTTAGCCTGTTAACATAGAAAGGTTGATACTTCGGGGGAGTATAGGAACCAGGTGGCTATTGTTTCAAGCATGGGGCTGGAGAGCGAGACAATATGTGTTGAGGTATAGTCTTGGTTAAGTTGGGATGTCTGCTCTTTTAAGCTGATTACATGACAAGTGCCTGTCCTAAACCTTTTGCATTGTATGACCTACCACTTCCTGAGGGTGTAAGATCATGCAGTATGTGTTGTGCTGTGGCTTGTTATATCATGAGAGAATCGAAGGGGGGGGGGGGGTGGGGAGTTCTCTTTTTTCTGTGGGGTGGATGCCTGTGCTCCATGTTTAGCTGTAACGTCAGCTGCATGCTGGTGTCAGTATGGTGCAAGACCAGACAGAGGCAAGGAGGCACAGGTGTATGCGTCTACATTTACCTGGTGCATGTTATACCTGACATCTTGTTCTTAGTCTTTGAAGAGCAAGGATGCAGAAGAGATGCCGTGAGCAAGATGTGTTTTCTCTTTTACCTCTGGACCTGTCTCTTTTTAGCCCCATGTCTTTTTTCTTTCAGTCCACATGTTCCAGATATGTGAGAGTTAGGGGCCTTTGAAACACTTCTGAATGACCCCGAGCATGTCATTCTACATGTTTTACAACATGTCATACAACGAGTTACACAACATGATGGCATGATTTACAGGCAAATGAAGCCATCATTTTATATGCCTCAGTTGCACAAATTACACATGCACATACCAAAAAGATTGGGAATGTAGTAAACATGACCGGTCATGATCAACCTACACGCCACCTTACAATAAATACCTTTGTGCACCTACCTAAGCCAGCAAATTGCAGCAATGGTAGTGAATGACATCAAGAGGATCCAAAACACAACTTCTAATATGGTAAACGCCATTTTAGTGAATGTTGACTTGTTCACGGTAAATGTGTAAAACATGGTGTGGACTCCCCCCCCCCCTCTCTCTCTCACCTCATCAATCAACCCTCGAAAGCGACAAGAACTTGCCTTAGAGGGCTGTACTTTCCATATCTATCTATCTATCTATCAGCCAAAGTCCACTGTCAAGGTGTACAAAGGTAACATCTCTTGATGAAAGTAAAGTAAGGGCAACTTTAGAGGTGTCACTTCTAACAAGCACAGTACTTTTTCTGGCAGACTATTGGGTTGAAGGGGGTTTTTTTTTTATCAACGACTTTCGTGGGTTGCTTAAAGTTGATCAGCCTACCAAACAGTCATATACACCCATGCTTACGTAACAACCTTGACATCGGTGCAAATTAGCAGTGAAAGCTCTGTGTACGTGAAATGGCAACTAAATTTTTTGGCAATTAATCAATATTGATAATGATTAGAATGCATAACTCCTCGATTGTCGAACTGCCACTTGGTAATTCCTCAAGTAGAGAGTGCAAAATGAATGGTCGGGTGTTAGGTAATGCTGTCGGTGTGTGAGGGTGTTGACAGGGACAAACAGTTGAGGACCAGCTCACCACAGCAGGAGCCAGTGATGAGGGGGGCTGGGCATTTATTCACGTCTGGCTAGTGAGCCTTCAGAGTAGAGAGACATAGTGGCAAGCTGTACCAGCCTAGATAAACATGCAGAGGAAACCCCAGATCTCTGATGGCTTTTCTCACCCATCAACGCTATACTCCAGCACTCCATTCAAAGTGCCTTTGGTAGCAGGGCCCATCCTGTCTCCATTTACTTTTGAGGGGAATTTCATGCATACTGCAGCCCCTGCTCTGCATGCCTAATCTTTGTGCTGTAATTTCATAGCCAGCCAGTGCTCATTGAGACGGATCATAATCAAATTTTACTTTAATAAACGTAACCGAATCAGCGTCATGTTGGAAATTTTGAGGCTGTCTACGAAATTAAGGCAATCGAAAACCACGCCACGGTGCTCTAGCACAGCCAGCCAGGTCACTATTTGAATAAGGATTTGATTTCTTACGTTTTTTGCCTCCAGTAATGATTTTTGTGAGAGTATTTGTCTAGCTGAATCAAATCCAAGATATGGCGTTTTTATTCCATACACATCAGAGGAGAAATTTTAAGTCATTTCCTAAGCAAGACACAACCTTGTAACCTCCTTGGATCCTGTTACACCTATTTCACTTGTGATGGCTGAATGGGGTTCAAATTAAGATATAGAATTTCTTGTAATTTCCTCCCCCAGTCAATGTGACAGAGGCGAATCCAGCACAACAAAGCCTCCTATTCCTGATTTATAATTTTCTATCAAGCACGAACAGGAGTGGATATGTGAGTGTGGATACAGTTACTGACAGGAGACGATAGTTGTGGAAAAAGTAAGTTGTTGGTCTTTTCACTGCAGGAAACAGGGCATGCGGTTGACAGCTGGTATTGGGAAAGGCTGCTAAGGCCCGAATTAGGCAGACGGCAAGGGGATCAGCTTGCAGCTTCAGAGAGGTACAGGCCTGGTACAGAGGCTTGGTTTTCCTGGCCTCGGCGTATCATCTATCAGGCTGGCTGATACGTATCTGTGAGAAGCTGCAGAAATGTTGCTCTAATGGCCCCAGTCCACGCACCAGCCCTCCCCTCTACGCAGCTCCCCAGTCTCACCAGGGCAGCTCCCTTGTCTCACCAGACTTGTTTTGTGGCGTGTCTGATTTCCAGGCCCTCTAGAGCTGCATGCTGGCTCATACTGCGTCCGAGGGCCTTCTAAGTACACTTGCCTCTTTGGCTGCTGCTGCTACTGCTACTGCTGCTGCTTCTGCATTACATCCTCAGCATTCCTGCTACTTGGCCTTTGATAAGCTGGGTCAGAAGACTCAGAACTCTGCTGGTAACCCGACACTGCCTGGCCAAGTGGTAGTTGGGGCTGCATGGAACTACAGAGGGTGCACCCAGCCCCCCTGGCCCCCCAAGCATCCCCATGCTCTCTTGCTGTACCTCCGCATCCCCCCAACAGCAGCAGCAGCAGCACCTTACCCCCTCCCCCCACCCTGAGGGATGCTTTTGCTAGGAAGATAAGACGTCGACTTCTAAGGCGGTCCTAATGCACTCCAGCTGCCCTGCCCCTGTTCTTCTTGTGGGGTCAAAATCACAACCGAAATCCCCAATAATCTCCTGATTCACTCTGATAATGTTATCCAATCATCAAATATTAAGACATCAACTGGATCACAGCATCAGAAAGAATCAGCCGTTTCTTGACATAACATAACATGACATCCCAATGATGTAATTGTCAATTTGGAGCACTTAAAAAATGAGAAATGATGAAACCAAGCCTCTGCCTCACCTGACATCTGTCACATTGTTCACAAACTTTGCTAGATTCACTGAGGTTTGGTGTCTACGTCATGTAACTTCATCTTACATCTAGAGGATGTAATTGCATAAGACGCAATTCCAAAAATTGAAGTGTGGATGACAGCACAGTTAGTTGGTGAAAGTTTGGTGCCATGCTTCATAATGACAACTTTCGGTGTCATATAATATTTAATTTTAGATGGCGTTTCCCTTAAATATGAGAACGTTGACAGCCCCTCTCTAAGACCCAGCTGAGCTTAATGGGTGCGCTGTTGCCTCAAGATACAAGTTTTTTTTGTTTGGGCTTAGTGGATCAAGTTTCAGCATGGGCCAAAACTGACTGCTTCTCTAGTGGCCTAAAGTCTTACTTTCGTTCTTTGTTAATTCCGTAAGTTGATCACACCAATCAAAATAATTAAAATACCAAACTGACAGGTTGCTCCCGGAACTCGTTAGTAATGGGGATGACAGTGTTTCTGACGCTATCGTGGTAGGATCTTGTGACATTATATGAAGATTTAAGTGATTATCAAATTACGAAATGGTACAGAAAATGAAAACGTGCATTACCTGGAAAGAAACAAAGAAAACAACAATCAGTTGGTATATATTCTGTAGCCATGAAATTACATAATACCAACAACCAGTGTTGTGGGGGCCAGGAAGGGGGGGGGGGGATACAGACAGACATATGGGTGACGCAATGATGAACTAATCCAAGGACAGAAAAACTCTGTATATATATATATATAAGAACAGTGTTATAGACTGCCTGTATCCAGTACCGCATAATACAATAAGCCTATACTAAGAGCGTTTCTTTGATGACTGTTTTCGTACCTCGAGACATATGGTTCTCTGCATTCAGTGCAGACAGCAAATTATAAATTATTATGTGTGCATTTATGAATGGTAACCATAGGGCATGTAGGTTTGGCACCATTTGGTGCTTTTGATATTGAAGAGGCTAATTTTCCAGCTGTTTGCCTCTCCGACAAAGACTGGTGTCATTGGAGCAATTAGTTGAGCTGGGTTGATGACACAACTACTTTTTACTTTCTGTTTACTAGGGCCTGGTGAACATGCGAGGCTTGATTGCAGTTGTGAACAGAGGAATAAAGGAGACCTGGTGTGTGCAATGTTTTGGCTTGCTCGCAAGACCAGGAGAGACCATGTCATGATTCCAGGACTGGTGTAATGGGGAAACCAATGTTATCGGATAGTTTAATCAGGCTGGGAGAAAAGCAGCTATTGGCAGTGTTATTGATCAGCCTTTGGAGGGACTTGCAGTTAAACAGCTTGCAGCTGTATGGCTACTGCAGTTGAAGGGGGCTGCGTAGGGCCGGGGGGCAGAGACAGTCAGCTTCCTGAGTAATGTTCGTTCTTTCCTGAGTGTCAGGTTACTTCGCAACTGGATCTCTTAATTTGCTCAAACACAATGTTATGGTAAAATATGAAAATGGATTTTGCTCAAAGGGAGCCAGGAGCAGCTGCCGACAGGCTACACCTTAATATTACCTGGGCTTATTTGAGGCTCATACGATTTGCATCAGACTCGCTGAGGGTGTCCTGTTTCTGACCAACAGCGTTTCCTCTTGTGAAAAATGACACCAGTGAAAATGGACCAGCTGTGTGAATATACAGGGTTGATGGAGCAAAGTAACGACTTGCTTTTTGCACGTCTATGGCTGCTTTTTGTGTGGTTCTGCACAAATAAAAACGACTTAATTATGTGATTATATTACCTACAGATAATTATTGTGAATGTATGGTTCTTTATGTGAACACGGAGGTATTATATTACCTCATGATCCATTTCGTGGTCAGCTACAATTAATTCAGCTGGTAGGTACTGCATTGTAATGGTTGGCTGCTCCTTTTTCTCTCGCCCAAATCTGCAATTGAGGGGTATTATTTTGCCCTGTAGACTCATAAGAGTTCCAATTCTCCTAACATCCATAGTTGCTGTCTGGTTAACTGACCACTGAAAAAACAGTGGAGTTCACCTATACGTCAGTTGACGCGTCACACGTCATTTGACATGTCAAACGTTCTGGGGTCAGTGGCGACTCTTTTGTCACTTGTCATTGCCACTTGGCGTGTGGAATGATGTTGAGGGATTGGGTTACCTGCAGGACTTACAAAATGTAGGTGAACTCCACTATTTTTTCAGTGGTCAGTTAACCAGACAGCAACCACAGTCCGCAGCCAGATACCATTATGACGTCACTGTTTGAGGTGATGTGGTAGGGTGCTCCAAGTTTTCAGGCTTTACTGTGCATCTGTATATAGTGGGAAGGTAAAGCAATTTGCGATTTAATGGAATGGCACGTTTGTGGACATTGTGCAGCAATTTCCAAACCCCAGACACATTCCAGGATTTAAGAATACTTACACGTCAAACAGGGATATATATGTGAGGGATCTAAAAAGGCACTTGTAGTTTAGCCAGTGGGCAGTTTGGAGTTCCTGTCCAACCTGATTTGTAACACTTGAAGGAAGCCAAACATGAAAGTTAAAAACAAAACATGCAGTTAAATAGTGAAAGGAACAAAAACTCCAATGAAGCATTGCCATGATTGGTGAATTGAAAAAGGCATGATGGTGGAGGCCTTGTGTCTTGTGATGGGATGGATGGAAGGGGGCGGCTGTTTCACCTGCCTCTGCCTGCAGCTATGCCATCGGAAACAGGGCTGAGTGAAGATTGGTGCATCGGGAGACACTTGATGCCATCCCAGTTGCTTCTGTGCTCATTGTCAGCCTCCAACCTGAACACAAACATCAAACCAGGGGCGAAATGCTACCCTGACCCACCATTATGTGTTTCTAATGTTACTTTTTTCTTGACAGCCAAGTATCGAGTTTTGCGCCAAGCAAGACCGCCCCAGGAATACAGCCATGTTCAACTTGACAGTCTCATCGTCACCCTCCATTTTCTCTATTCTGTCGACAGTGTTGAGTCTGTTGACATGAGAGCATGATTTCTAACCTTATCCTTTCTTTGCAAGAGTTCATTATTACGTTCGTCATTTTGTGGACTATACTGAGTGAAGGAAGATCGTCTGCTGAACTTCCATTCCAATCAGTCTCCAGCGCTGGCAGAGCAAAGATTATCCTGCGCAGCCACCTATTGCTCATCTTGTCGGCGAAATAGTTTCAGCGACAGCAAGCAAATTGACGTCGACTAATGAAAAGAAAAGGAATGGTTAGTCATTTTGATGCTCTAATGAAGAAACCGTAGCTGCCGATAATGGTTTCCTGACAAAGATATCCTTGAAGTTAAGACTTTTAAAAGTCACGGAAAGGCTACACTGAGTCTTAGTTTCATTTGGAAAACGCGGATTGATATACTTATTTTGCTATTCACCAGTTATAGCCTTGGAAGTATTTTAGAGATTATTATTCCATGGAGCGGCTAGAATTCAACACCGAAAGAGCCTTTGAAGGTCATGGCGTAATTCTCCTTTTTAATAAAAACATCTCCTGATGGGAAAGCTGGATAGTATTAGTTGCGGATCATGAAAGTAGTTCCTGCGCGGAGGGATCATTACCTGGTGGTATTACATAAGCAGGAGGAAGCGGGCCTTCATTTCAATTAATGGCGGACGGTCTGCGGCCTGATTACTGTATCAGTTATTAGGCTGGCAGCCGGGGGGGGGGGGGGAGTTGAGGGGGGGGGGGGAGCTTGGTTTTCGGCTTTTTCTCCCATTGCCTTAGTCAGTGCTGTGTTACGTGAGACAATGATTTATATTAGCTGGTGAGGAAGGTTGCCTGTCGTAATGGTAAACTGAGCGAGCGAGCTGGATTAATTACTAGATATGGATGATTAATATCCCGGGGCCCACTGCTGGCTACACTACTCTGCATTTTCTGCAACCATGAAAGCATATATTCGATTACATATCATTAAGGAGTCGCCCTGGGCTACCTGTTCTTTCCTGTCACGCTATCACTTCTTATGATTGTAACGAAACTGACCCGCTCATATTGAGCTGATTTCGTTGTCTTCATTGCACACAATGCAATGCACTGGCCCTTCTGCTCGAAATTCCAGCAGGTACTTGGGCTTGTGCCACCATACTGGACGATTCATTGGTTTATTCAGTGAATGATTTGATTGGTTGACTACCTGAGTGGTCAAGAGATTGACCCTATATCTACTTCTCTGACAGGCAGTCGTGTTAGATTTTTCGAGCTAATTTTTGAACAGTGCAAACCTTCACTTGCAACTTGAGCTAACATTGAAGTGATGTTCATCTGTACTGCGAGTCTCCATACCTGGGAATCGAACCCAGAACGCCCATGTATATGGGAAGCAAGAAAATGATCAGTTACGTCAATAAACGCATAAACATAATATAGCCCTGTGTAAATAGAAGCTCAGTCAAAGCAGAGCTCATTAACTACATATATGTAGTTCAATAACTTCACACATTACTTTTGGGTCTTGAATGACAGACACCCACCCCCCTTCAAGCCATATGTGACTGAATAGGGAAGTCAGCTTTATTTTGACTATACGTTTTTTGCGTCAAAAAGTCACTTTACACGATTTTGAGGCTAAGTTGATAAACAAAGCTGACGAACATGTTAGTCTAACTGGCTATTGGGGATTAGTCATACTTAAGATTAACATGAACATATTGTTTTGTGACATCAGTTTGCCTAGCTTGAGTGATCTTTAAGTCCATTAAGGGCAAAAACACACAATTTAATTTTGTTTTATTAACTTAATCTTATTGGCTATCAACAGATAACATGTCATGCTCAGCCTCTCACTTAACTGGACAGCTGTAATAGATTATCCTCCTTTAGGTTCCACTTGAGTGGACTGCTTACTGTTGATCAAATTCTTAGGAAATTCCATGTTAACCAGGTAGTTTAACTGGTAAAAATCATTGGTGTAGATGGAATGTCTCATGACACAACGACAACTTCCTGTGGTGCACACACAGTTGTATATATTGTCTATGTTATATCTGTGGATTTACATAAGACCTGTTACTGAATTTGAACGTGACATCGTGTGTTGTTGTCTTGGTGAAATTTCCTCTTTCAAGCAATGCCGTGATATTTAATACTGGCACAGCTAGAACGGGTCTACAAACTTTAAGAAGAATATCTACATTATTTCATGTTCAACAGAAGTTGAACGTCTCAAGTTGTGATGTCAACTGTTTGAACCGAGTGTCAAGTGTTTATGATTGAGCCTTTAGTTTAAAAGCATTAAAACAACCAAGTCATGATCTTAGGCTCATATTCCGGGAAACCAGATATTTGTGCTTTTTTGTTGTCATAAATGTTGCGTGTCAAGCATTGGTTAACAACATCTCAACTCTTTGCTTGGTGTCATTTTCATTATTGTATTAACTTCTTGGAGGTGGTCGTGTTCATCCTAAAACATGAGTTACTTTGAGCAAGCTTACTTTGTAATATACTTGCTTTCTGTATAGAATTACATTGGAGAAGACAGAAGGAGTCAAGTTATGAAATGAAGCCTCCAGTAGACAAGAAATTATTTTATTGCTTTGAACTGTTTCCATGTGGTCCCCGCCCATGGCACACCCTCTTTTTAAATGCTAATGAATCAGAAGAAAATTTGATTGTTCTTGTTTTTGTTTTATGACAGGCTGCGTAATTCCTTTACGTAAAGCATCTTATGTTTCATGTGACGTATTTCAGTCAAAAATTTGATAAAAACCACCTAAATTGGACGATTTTATTTCTGACAGATATGAGCATTGCATGTGGACATTTACACAAAGACTTAATAGCGGATGAGCAATATTAATTCTGATTGATCTGTTGACTTTTTACCATTTAATCTTTGGTGGAGATGAGCAGGAAACGAGATTATTTCATGGCTCATGTATGGGGCTGAGGTGGAAGGGGGGGGGGGGGGGGTCGGAGTCAGAAAGATGATCCTTGTGTATTTTGTGCACTGGGGGGAGAGGGGCGTGCCCCAGCATATCATAAAGTAGAGCTAGATGATGTGGAAAGTTTAATCTTGTAGTATTGGCACATATCAGGTATAGACATACACACTGTCCTGTCTCCAATAGAAATGTCTGATTAGCTTTCATTCATTGCCTATTAAGGTGATCCGGTTGCAAGGCAGTCTGCCCCAGGGCTTACCTATAGAAAATGTATTGTTTAGCTAGCTTCGCTCAGGTTACTATCAGGGAGGGACTAGACTCGGGTTTCGCATGTTTATGACATGGCACAAAAGATATATCAGGCTCAGGTATACTTGATATTGCACAACTGCTATGTTTTGAAAGGTCATTCTGATATAGACTTGACTATGAGGCGTGAGGTTGGCCCATCAGTGGTGTATGGAACTCATCCAAAGTGACACGTGAGTCCCCTGTTCCCTGGAATCACCATGTAACTCATATAGAAGTCGATCTCTTAGGAGAAAACGCCGCATCCATTCCCAAGTCTTTTTGCAGACGCCCAAGATCAAGTTACCGCAGCTTTGGCCTCAATTACAATGCTACCAATTATACTCTGTTATTTATTCACGTTAAGGGCAATGAGGGTTGGGTTTCCTCGCACCTCTAGGCCCTAAGGCTACAATGTGCTTGTCATGAATTGACCTCTGTAATGGTGGACAGAGGCTAGTGTCTGACCGGCCCTCCTCACACATGACATCATTGACATCGGGCTAGAGTGCAGTGTAAGGCGATGCCAATGATAAAGACAGGTGTGTTGTGTGTTTTTATGCATCTTCTCTTGTTATTGTAACACGACCATGCATTTGTTATCGAGACATCGTTCACTCCCTCCAGAAGGCTGAATCTCTTTGCATGGAACTTATAGTACAGCATTGCAGTCTTACTGTTCTTGTATTGTTTATATTTATCGATGTTTCAATGATTATACGAGATAGGGGTAGAAACATGGTATGACACTGACTGGCTGACTGACTGACTTGACTGTTGCCATGGCAACAATCCTGTTAAATTGACTAAACCTGGCTGTACCTTTCACTGTCACGCATGTAATGTAAGTCACGACTCCCAAGATATTGAAAATTGTCTGGAGACTTTCTTCATACAATTTATTGTAATTTCCTTCACTTATCGAAGATATATACACTTCATAATCTAATCTGAATTTGCTTTAATTTGTCATAATTTCAACACAATGATGACAGAAATTGTTTCTATTTCTTTACAGGACTTTGCTGAGAATACTATGAACGAGCTGTTGGGCTGGTATGGTTATGAAGGAGTAGACACCTGTGACACCCAGAATTTGAACTTGCGAAGATTTGCAGGAAACAGTGACCGAAGTCCAGCCACCCCTTCCAGTGGAGTGTCTGTGTGTGAGACTGTTAGCAACGCCAGTTCTGACAACTCCCAGCAAGAAAAAAGTGGTCAGTATATATAAATACACCTGAACTAAAAATCTGCACTGAAACAACTAATAGATATCTTAAAACGACTTTTTGGACTATATGTTCAGAGTGACTGATCTTCGGTTGCCCCCCCCCCTCCAATTTTAAATAACAAGTCACTTCGTCAATCTTACAACTTATTCTGCCTTATAAGTCAATACATATGTAGTCATTGTGACTAAATGACATACGTGACACTCACTACCGTTCAGCATTACACATTAGTAATAATTATGTGGTATTTAGTGACGTTAATTGATAATAATAATATAGTATCAATGAGCTGTCTCAAAATAAAGTTCTATAATGTACGGCTTTGTGACATTACTGTAGTTTATAATTTAATATCTAAGAAGGTGTTATGAAGGTTTATGTTGAAATATATATCGTGCTTTGTAAGTTGTGTGTGCAAGCAATATAATATAGAATTGCAGATATGCATTGCATGTATTTGTTTAACATTTGAGAGAAGTAAGTGGGATCATTATACACACGATCTTAAGATGAAATGCATTCGCATTGTATTTGAGGACAATGTGTGTATTTTATCACGTTCTTAGCCTGTAAACGGAGAAGCAAAGATGTAATATAGCCTAAGCAGAAAATTTAAAATGCGTGTTTGCGTAATTTTTTAAGCAGGTTGAAAGAAGTGCATTATCTTGTCGGTTGACATCTTTGGCATGGTCTTTTTCTGATTCATTTTCCTTTCACATAATCATATTTTCAGGAGGCGAAAGTGATCTGGCATCTCAACATCAAACTTTGGTTTCAGCCCTGAAAAACAGCAAGGCTGCTGGCAAGCAAGGCACAAGTAAGTAAATTAATATAAGTAGTTATTTTGAGTAGAAGCAGTAGCAATTTCCCAATAATTGAATATATGAATCATGGATGTGGATTTACATGTGGCCAGATCTGTGCAAAATGCAACAATGCAAGTATTGAATTGGTGATTTTTTTTTCTTCTTAATTTCCCAACTTGCGTGCATGAAATTGAAAATGAAACCCCAGAGAAAAAATAAACAAATAAGTATATAAATATGGTTAATTGATCAAAAACTGATTTTGCCCTTCGAGAAAGCCCTCGGATATGGCAGTGAGACCCCCTTTTTTGGAAATAGGCCTACATATCTGTCAATAATGATCTATATATAATTTTTTTGGTTTTTCTTAAAAGCAAATCTGGCAACAGTATAGATGTTTAGGTTTGTCACTTTAATTAAAACTCGAAGAGCACTGGCTCATCATCGTTGTACATTTGTAATAATAATGTTAATTAGTCTCTTCAAATTTTTACTTCTTCATCCGTGTCATCATTACCACGTCAATTCCATAGACATCATACCAATACACAACAGTATGATTGGAAAGTGATGTTTACTATTGATTCATCACACATAAAAGACCAAAGATTCTTTTTTTGCATTTGTTTTGGGCCACCTGTAACAATGTTGCGGATCAAAAACAACAAGCATTAATTGAGTTAAGAAAACTGTTAACTTATAATTAATTGCTTTGATTAAGCCTGGATTATGTCAGATATAGGTCTAGTTTACAATGCTGTCTTGTTGGGCTTGAGGTTTGCTATGTTCCTTTCAGAAATTAGTCACAATTCTACGGATTTACAATGCAAGGATAATAACACATTTATGCGTTTTGAGGTAAAAAGACCTAGGGCCCAATTCGTTTCTAAGTTCGTATCTTTGATCTTGGATGATCTCTAGTTCATCCAAGCTTTGATGGTAAGCCTGCCACCCTTTATGTACAGTCACTTTTGCCCTATGTGATCGATGTTCATTACGATGGCCTGCTTGCTTAGAAGTTATTTTGACGATGTGACTGGTCATTTGGTAAGAGTGTACTTGTATTGGACGCCTATAGGCCCTTGGGTGACGCCATGACTTCGGGTGCAGTTTGAGTGTGTTCAATGGAGGAAATCGTGCGGCGTGCATGAGACGAAATTTCTTGGGGAATTTGAAGATGTTGGAGATGGCTGTTGGAATCTTTCTTGTGCTCTTTGATACTGTTGAGCTTAAAAGTGTTGATGATCTGAGGCAGGTCTCCTTGGCAACCCGACGCCTAGCCCAGCAGCGGGTCTGTAGGAAGTAGGGGGCGCCAGTGGCGTGCCGCAGCACCAGTTCCTTGACTCCACGTGCGAAGAGCGGCTCATCAAGAAAAGAGCACCGCCAGCAAGAACCTTTGAAACTGGCATAGGATTATTTTGGACTGCAACTGATACGGGAGACACATGCAGATCACATGAAAGGTTGCCTCCAGTTAATGTCCTAATCACTTGCATTCACTGCGCAACTGGATCAACTTCCCCAAAAAGATAATGCCATTTTCGCTTGCATGTGAAATTAACTTTGGTAACACGAACTCCTCTCTATAGCTTTGCAAACACTGCGGGCTAGAATAACCCAAAAGGAGATATTGTACAGAAAAGCAAAAGAGAATTCTCTTTTCATACGTATCTTTCAGTTTCGTGTGATTCGTTGCTAAAGCTGCCATGGGAGGCTCGCTCTGATATTCTATCAGAAGCGGCGTCTTGCAATACGCGGGCAACCAGATCTCCTCTTAGGGGATTATCATGATACAAGTTCAAACGATGAGCCAAGAGATCACATCAATCTTTGAAAAGTAAAGTAAAAATTTGAGTATCGCTGCCACGCAATGGTAAGATGATCCTAGCTCAGAGAGAAAGGTGGATAAGATGTAAAGACCACAGGTAATCCTAGTGGGGCTGGCATATCACTGGAGCAAGCCAGATAAAAGGACAAGTTGGCATGCAATATGCAGATAAAAGATGGAGATAACAGTATCAGTTGAACAGTGCACATAACAAGTCAGGTTTCAGGAGCCTAAGAGCACAGTGATTCAACCTTCTATCTACCTTCATCTACCTCCATGATCTTGGGCTATATACCGAAGTTGTAGACAGGCAGTGGTTACCCAAGCCCTGCATGGAGAGAGTTTTTTTCTTTTCATAGTAGCCATAGTTAAGGCAGACGCACCTGTCCTGGACTCTTGGCCAGGGTCTGTGATTTTGTTTAGTTCACTTGATCCGCCTAGAGTGAGAAAGGCCAAAGCCATAATCAGAAGGGAGGCGAGCAAACTCCTCTGTGCATGTCTTTTCTAAGACCACTCCACATCAGGTATGTAATGGCCGGGCTCTTTGAGTCTTTTGATGAAGATAATGTGGTGTAACGTGAGGCTGGCACCCTTGGTGTTTTTTCTCCTAAGATACTATGATGTTTGTGATGAGTATTGCGTTTTCCTTGCATATAAAAGGCGGGGTAATGACGTGTGTATTGTCTTTGTCCTCCAGCTCTGCTATGACCGCTATCATATTAGCGTCGTTTGCTTCAGAGCATCACGTAGATGCAACTTCAAAGTCACCCCATCCTCCTTATGTGGCCCGCCTCAAATACCATCATCCTATTGACCGAGATCATCAGCAGCCTTCATTCATGCCCTACGCACGTTTCCTCTGTCATACAGAGACCTATCAGAGGAGACAACACACAATGATTTTTGTTTTAACCCGCTGACAAGACGCGCCGGAGATTTTTCCCTCTGAAATCCGATGCCACTGTTAGATCATGTGAAAACGGAAAGGAATCGGGTGTCGCTTCATAACAAACTTGGAAAGTGATGTCGCGTGAGCCCGCCTTATGTAGCATCGTCTCCATGCAAATAGAACTGCTGCAGCAGCAGCATCAGCAGCCACAGTAGAATGGAGATGCTTTTGTGGTCTTATGAGGCAAGGTTTTTACCTTGCAAATGATGCCATTAATTCGCCATTGCATCCTCTGTGTTTCTATGTCTCTGTCATGCTACTTTATTCCCTTGTCCTATAGATGCAAAACTATGGTGACGTCAAGTCGCGTCATACATGGGACTTATTCTATTGGGCTACGTACATTGTTTTCATGATGTGCCAGTGATGGGTGGGTGGCCCTGCCCTAACAAGACCTAGATGGAGAGCCTCCTTGACACGTGGCTACATTACAAGGACCTGGGAGCACGGGGACCACATATTTCAATTGTGCCTTGTGTTGTTTGTTGTCAAAGGCCAAGGTCACTGGTGGGGTCAAGGTCAAATGGGTCAAATGGGGTCTGGAGAAGAGAGCAGGGGGCAATTAGGGCTGGCAGGAGCTGGGTGGCTGCTGGGCGGAGGGCTGTACACTTTGAAGGCTTGTCTTTCCTTCAACAATCGGCAGTGATGTAACAGAATCAGTATTGACGGACGGCCAGACCTGCCTGGAATCTCAATGGGATGGCTGCGTCGCCTGCAATGTTGGCTAAGCATTGCCATGCATACGCCGCCTCGCCCATGCTACACACCTAGGCTGTCACCACTACCTACAAAGGAAATTATAGCAAACTTGAGCCAAATTACTAGTCCCAGTCTGCTCTTCTCCGATTGCGCCATATATCCCTGTTTTGCATAATATCTTGGAAGGTACTTGAAATCTCCCACTCTCGGCTTTCCCTTCATTGTCTCACATTAAATGAAGTGATTATGGCCCATCATAAAAGCCCGTCAAAACTATGTGCACATCAAGACCTATCAATTTTCAGACGGCTTAATAGAGCGCATAGTTCTCTGTATAAATTTAATAACTCTGCGTAATTTGTCCCTCTCAGGCTGAAACCATATCTTGAAAAAACATTCTAAACTTTTCTAGCAAGGGAAGTAGTTTTCACTCCACATAATGTTGGTAGGATCAGGTTGCTCTTGTGGTAAAAGTCTGTCCCGGAGTTTTTGATGAATTTGAGTACGCTGTAATAGCGATTGGGTTTCAGCTTTCTTTCCCTCTGGTTAAATCTAGCAGGATTTCCTCTATGTGCATTATGCAGCCAACCAGTCTATTCTGGGCCTTATTACACTTTATGTCAACTGTGTATTTTTTAAAGTTAAGCAAAATGTTTGCTTTGGGGTCTTCGGATTTCTTGAGGACCTGGATCCTGTTCTTCATAACAGGGTATCAATGTCGTACATTCATGATATCGATCCCCACACATACTCCCTTGCTATTAACAGAAATGAGCAAATATGAGATATATTGACATTTTCCTTGGTTCCATTTTGCTCTCATGCCATATCGCTTTACAACGACTTGTGTCCCCTCCTTCCATTTGTCTTATTTGTTGGCTGACGTCACATTCTGTTCTGACTTCACAATGCGCTTGCAGTGAGTGTGTCATGAACTGGTTAGGTCATTGGTTAATTGATTATTGAATGACCTTGTCATGGATCTTATACTTGTCATCTTTAGTGACTCGACTCGTCAGGTTGTGACTTTTCTCTTGCATTTTTTACCCAAGTGCAAGAATGTTTAATGTGGTGACGCTTGTGGTCAGCAATTAAAGTTTGAGGCCTTTATCATTTAATTGTTTACTAATCATTGAAATTATTTGACTGTGGTATCAGTTACACTGGTCTAATTGAAAAGCTGTCACGGCAAGAGGCAATTTATTAGGTTTCTAGTAAAGTCACCAACATGTTCCAAGATATAGACTTTAATATTATAGTGTGCTCCTAATGGGACAGGGTCATTAGTGCCATTATTTCGTATGTTTCTTTGCAATTGTGATGAATTAACGTTTACCCTACCAGATTATTGGCTGGCAGTACTCAGCATTTCACCGAATATAGCATTGTAACATGCGTATTTACTTGTCTGAGTCCAGCACAACTGGATAGCATGATAAATGCAATTGATTATTGGGGACACCGCAGCGGTACTGACTGATTATGTTATTATAATAAGTGACAGAATCATCCATTCAACAAGAAGGACTTGTCATCCAGTATTCCAGTCACGCTTCAGGAAATCCCCTGCCTCAAAAAGGCTGAAATCCCACCATCCAAACCTATGCCCTCTACTGAGCGAGTCTACTGAGTCTGGCTGTGCCTGGCTGAAGGTGAAACAAAACTGACAATCTTCACGATCTCTGTAATAACATGGCAGGAAGACAACACTGTGCGGGGGCTCCAGTGTCACAAATGATGCCAAAATGCAGACAGGCTGCAGTGAGGCACCTAGGTATCACCGGTTATTTACTCCATCTTCCTGATGGCCATGTAAGCTGGCATGTGGACACCCTACACCAGTTACCTATGCTCTGGCACATTCTCATTCTGCCTCTAGAGTTACCCTAGGATTCATATAATTACCTGGTTTAGCTTTCTCACTCTCTTCTTTTTGCTCTCTTTGTCTTGTCATCTTTCCTCTGCAGCTTTTTACCACTGCTCTTGGTGGGCGTAGCAGCTACACTTGGTGTACTTTGTGAGGTGGTTGGGTGAAAGGTTCTTGGAATGATAATTATTGTCGTCCCGACCAAAGATGGGTAACTGTGCTGCGTTACATTGTCAGGTTACATACAGTGTGACAATGGTGTTCTTGTCATTATGTCAAGATTTCGTATTCTAAACATATTGATGCGGTCAGAAAATCAGTGTCAAGACTTTAATTACCGGGACAAATTGCTTGCTCAATGTTTGTCAATTTTGTTACTGTTACATGAAATCTCCCGTTGCATGGGCTGCTATGTCATCCACATTGTTATACATGCAAAGCGGAATAAGTCTGAACATTTCTGTGCATAAGAAATTATTTGATATATTTAAAGGTTATCTTGAACACACCTCAGCTTTGATTGATAGACGTCAAACCAAACGACTTGAAGAATGTCTGTGTTGTGAACTATTTTTGGTTTGATGGCTGGGGGCTAAAAGAGCAATTGTTATTTTAACAAAAGAGTGGCGTGCGAGCTTTCCAAGTGTCTTCCAGTGAATGGGATCAAACATGCAGGTGAAAGGTGTTGCATTGACTTTGCTGCAGTGCAGGTGTGATCCAGGGATCCATCTTGCCTCCCAGTATACTGAGTGTATCTTGTTGGCCACCCGACTCCTCACTTTCATATTCAATTAAGTATGAAGTTCTGTAGAGGTTGCATTGGAAGAATTAGTGTCCTTGGCGTTCTCTGACAGATGAGACGATATTATGGAGACGGTGACATGGCATAACGGTAACTTTAGCTCAACTCCGACGTCGACTTGGCTTTCATGCTTTGCTGTAGCTTCCTGCCCGCAGCAGTCGGAGTTGGGGGATCAAATTATGGGGATTTCTAATTTGTATAGACACCTGACTCCTGGGATGAGATAGAGAAGCAGCCGTACTCATGCAGCGTTATCCCGTTATCATGCCACTTGTCATCAAATCGCGCCATCAAATTAGCCCTTGCCAATGACGTGCTCTTTGCCGCCACGTCGTCATGTCGAGCGAATGTCAAGTAGCGCGCTCCGTTGCGTCTGACGCACCGTCATGTGATACGTTATATTGCCCGAGTACAGATGTATGTGTGCTGCATATGTGTTGCTTGTATGTGCTTTCCATTTGGTTGAACTCTAAAGGACTCTACAACTTTGCTTAAAAGATTGTTTGTAGTGGGTGCTGTTTCCATTGCGGATGAACACATCTTCATATAGCTTTTTTGACAGCCGCAGAGGTGACTATCAGAGACAGCAACTTTTTTGTCTCAACCATTGTTTATCGCATCCTAAGAGGGCTTGCTTGGCGCAGTGACGTCATTGTCTTGAGCGACTCCCAGGTCCCTACCATGGCCCGACGAGTCTCCCTGGCAGCAGTGGCGATCGATGTCCGGCGCAATAACACACTGTACATCCGGTGCCCTCTTCCGCTCCGGATATCAAGTGGACTCTTGGCCCATTCCTCCAGACAAGCCCTGCCTCATCACTTTTCACTTATGAATTCCTCAGTCTCCCATGACCACATCCTATCCCACAGTCACTTGCATTTAGGGATGAGCAGGAAGGACAGGTCCAGCTTTGCTCACAAGTCTTCCACAAATCGTTTGTGCAAGCCATTCTCATTGCTATAGGTACCTAATGTTGATAGATAGATTGATTGGTTCAATTGATTGGTTCAAGTAATAGAAGCTATAACTTTCAGTAGCTCAGTGTACATAGGCTTCCAAAACATGATGCAAGCAAGATTTCGAACCCAGAACATACAATATGATATGTACAGTTTCAGGAGAGCTCACCATAACCCTAAACCACTTACAGCTGCAGCCGCTCGATTGATGAAGGCTGATGTGTCTGGCACTGTCTGAATTTTCCATTATCCCAACAGTGTCATGTTGCATCGCCAGCTCTGATTATTATCCCAACCTTCAAAGCTATAAAATCTTTGACAAGTGTTTGTCCAACATCTAAACTTTCTTATTGTCTGTTCAGGAGAGATAATAATAGTCGGAGCATCTCTGTTCTTCAAAGTGGAATAGGTTTTCTCACCTGTGTACTACAGAAAATAACTCCTTGAAACAGAGACCTCGCTTGTCTTATCAAGGTTTACAATCTCTTGTTTTGACGGGGCCTGGTGTGTATGACCTCCACACCTGCATGCAGAGCAATTAAATGTACATTGCTTCCCATGGCAGGATACTGGGAACATCGGGCAACTATGACACCAATGAACATGCAAATGGTCTTCACACATTATCGTAACCAAAAAGGAATGGGTCACTTAGTACAAAGAACTTCACTGACAGTCCTGTTTGATGCAATGCACACAAGCCCATGTTCATTTTGCTCATGTGGGCTACTGATCATGAAGGATAATGTTTGTGCCTTTACTCCAACGGTACTGTTTCTGCGTTGGTTTTGAGTTACCCTATTAAGATTCTTGCAGTGTGACCCATAGCCAGGGTATTCATTCCCTTTCTTTCTGAAGAGCTGCTACTTCTGCTGCTGATGCTGTTGTTGCTTCTATGAGTATGAAACAGCACGATTTCTGGCAGGCCACTGGCAGCACTGTACATGTGCCTCAAGCTTTTCAACCTCTCTAAGATGTTTTTGTGGGACTTTTTTCTTTCACCCCAGCGTAAAAAAAGCAAGGTATGTAATTTGTGAGGATGGTGATAGGGAAGCAGACAGGGAGAGGGTGGGGCTATGGCGGCGTGTTACATCAGGCCAAGCCACGCCTCTTCAGCTGCCCACTTGCTGCTATTGATCCAAAGCGATGCTGCCCGAAACTATTCCTCCACTCTGCCACGCGCTTCCTGAGCCAAAACTTTTAAGGGGAGGGGGACTGGGATGAGAGAGAGGTAAGGTGTCGCATCATCTGTTATTTTGTCATGCAGTCATATTTTTGTGTTGGGCCATTTGGCTATCATGGTGCATGGGTGCTCTCAAGGGAGCAATGTTTTGAGTGACGAAATATCACTGACTTGGTGATTGGGGGGGGGGGGGGGGGGGGGAGACTTGTAAGGACATTTTTGAGAGAAATTGTGAGAACCATTAGTTCCTGAAGATATGGTTCTAATTTCTCCAAGATTAGTACAGTACAGTGGTTCTCATGAGCTTTTTAACTTTTCCTTAAAGATATGATGTTACAAATTCACATTACACTCGGTCTGACCTTTAACTTGCTTCTTGATATCCGGTATAACATGAGCAGGGCTATGTTGCCAACTTGAGTATGTTGCGTTTACTCGCAAAGAGGCTGGCTGTGCAGCTGCCAAATAAATTATGGCATTGTTCTGTGCAGAAGTCAGGTCTGGAGGCAGCTGGATGCCCTGTGCACGTGACTGCAGAATTGAAAGAGACACTTGAGTAAGGAGAATCCTGTGCATGTGACAGCTCTCCTTTGCTCTCCTCTTTTCCGCGTAAGGATGCTTTTTAACAACAAAGTACTTCTTGTCATGTGATAGCTGTAGACGCAGCTCTCTAATGCGCATTTACATGTTTCTATCTTTGCCTCTGGTACTTGGCTTTCTAGAAATAAGGAATACAGGAGTAATCGTTTGAAATATTGAAGACAAGCTGAGGCTAGTATTTCAGGTGAGACGCCTTGGTTTTTTTCCCCAAGGGCAAGGTATGGCAAAGGCACCAGATGAAACGTAAGACTCTCACCCTGGCCTTTGAGCTGTTTTTGAGGAAGTGCATTTGTAATGGGAGACCTTACTTTCATGAGGGTAGCCATATCAAAGGCCGCATTATGGAGCTCCGTATAAAAAGGTGTGCCATTTATCCAACACGCAGGAAAACATGGCCAGATAAAGTGAGAATGGTTCTCGTTTCTGCAACCGATTCGCCGTCTCAAGTTCTGCCTTGTGAGCAGTGGGCTGTTTGGCTGCCTTCCCTGATCGTATGACGACTGGAAGAGAGCTAAGATCCCATGCAGCCAGCCTAGACCCCCTTGTCTCTCTTTCTCTCTTTCCCAGCCCAGCCCACAAGGCCAAGGCTGTGCTTTCTTAGAGCCAGAGTCTGCTATCTGCCTCAAGTTCCTCCACTTACCAGAAGAGGGCGTGCACTACTCTAGCGGATAAACTTGGCGTCCAGTTGATGTGAGGTCCTGTTTCGCCAAGTGGCAAAAAGATCACTCAAAATAACTGGTGTTATTCAGGCAAAAGCAATGTTAACAATGCTTGTATTTAGCTTCCTACCTAAGTATTTCTTCTGGCAACAGTATACCTTAGCAAATTACACAGTGTACCACAGTGCCGTATACATTGCAATCAATTAGACAGAAATAATAGAGTATGAGATAACAGTGCAGAATATACCTGTGACCTTTAGTGTGCAGACGCTTATGTAGCTGTGTGTCTGTATCACGTTTCTTGTAACTTGATCCAACTCCTGTTATTAACGTTCCACCTGGATCCTCGCCGGAGATGGCTCCCTATTATTCTGCCACTGTCGACCAATATCCAATGTCGCCATTGGCTATAACAAGTTGGAAACTGTATACCAGGAGTTAAGAAACAAAGTGCATTTTTAACTAAGACGTTAGATAATACAAATAGAGAGTTCTAAGCAGATAGGATACGCGGAGACGAAGCCAGACTTACTGACTGACTTACTTACTGGCTTGTTAATGCGTTTCATCATAAGAAGGCTATTTTGCAGCAAATTGCATGCATACACTTAAGCTCTACATGACGTCTGAATCCAGGGCTCCCATTGCACGAAAAGACAATCACTCAGCCAATGGTAGTTCTGGATTCACATGACGTCATCTGGAGTTTGTTTACAAGTGAAAACTGCTGTAACGCATGAACAACAAGCCAGGTAACATCGTTTTCGACAGTCGTCACTTTTGAGTTTTTCTAGGAATACGTCAATAAAGGTCAAAAAGGTCGGTCACGTCACATTTTGGGATAGACGAAATTGGACGTAGCAAGTAAAAATGTAATATATCTTGACAAATTTTTCGTAGCAAATTGGCATTCTGCTAGAAAGGGAGTAGTATTTCTGTACAGGGAAACTTGATCGAAGATTTTGTGAGAGCAAATATTGACCCTCTGTTGTAAGAATTTCCCATTTATTAAACAACCATAAAAAACACCAGAAGCATAAATGTGTGCGTATTTATTTAAACAGCTCTGTCAGAAATAAGAAAGTTTATGCAGTTATGAAGGGCAAATGAGAGACGGAAATAGTATATGGCGGTCATATTGTGGTAAAATGATTGAGGATGAAACAAGAGAGGCTCAGTTTGATTCGAATGATGTATGTTTTTTTGTGTGAGACTTGACAGAAACGTCTGAATGGTTGACACTGATATGTGGGACCAATCGCTGTGGGCCTCAACTATCATCATTCGCCTTGTTATAAAAGCCTAGTACAAAAGGTTGTCAAAATCCTGGAGTCTTAGTGACAGGGGAGAAGAAGAGTTATTTCGAGCTCTAGTGTCATATTTCTGTGGAGAAGTAAAGCTACGCCAGCATCTGGGAAGTGTATGGGAAGAGTCTGAAAGTCTTATGACTGAGGCTGTGTCACCTGATAGGCGAGAGGCAGAAATAGCATGTAATTTCATTTCATGATGGCTGGGCTCCCCTTTCACCAATCGATGGCAGCAACGTAT
Organism: Alitta virens; assembly: GCA_932294295.1. NCBI lineage: Eukaryota > Metazoa > Annelida > Polychaeta > Phyllodocida > Nereididae > Alitta > Alitta virens. The sequence goes on from OW028573.1 coordinate 51,611,301, forward strand.
AGTTTGCCCATTTGGCTACCTCTAAGTTGTTTGCGGCCCTTTCCAAGTGATGCTTAAGATGGGCTGCCATGGAAACCGATCCTAGCACTGCAACCTGAGAAAAATGGAAAACCGTCAACTGAGTGTAAGCATAGCCAAAGTGTAATTACAAAACAAAGTGATAGTTCTATTTGGTATGGGCAAACCTGCGAATCCAAATAGGCGATTTGATAGCGCCAGATAGGTCAGTTGACAGAAAGGCATGATGTGTCAATTTTTAAGCGATAACCTGAGCCAAAAACCTTTAGCGATTGGGGAGGGGAGCGCGCCATGGCTGACACTATGATACGCGAATCCATCCCGAGTCCTTGGTAACTGCTAATGGCCAAATGGCAGCAAAATTCAAGTCATGAACCGCAAGCCTAGCCTGGCCCTTCTGATTTAAAAAATGAAATGACAATCGGATCATGTTGCTTCCACTGCAAGGCTCGGATTCTCCACCTGACTACAGTGTTGAATCGGCCTGCAGCCTCTGGGGCCTGGGGGAGGAGGGGGGGGGGGGAGTGCACCCCATAGATATGGGGCAAAAAGGAAAAGAAGAATAGATGAGAGGCAGGGGAAAAAACCCCACCCTATGATAATGAGACCAGGTTGCCTCATGCCAGCATCACTTGACACAGCAACAGATAATGCAATGTTAGATGAGCCGAAATATGAATAATGAAATTGTGATTATTGCAATATTGCATCAGAGCTGCTCTTCTGTCAAGTTTTGTGACATGCTAATCGTGTAAGCTAATCATGTAGCATGAACATTAGATCATGTAAACGGCAGGGTCAATACGTCCACCTGCATGTTATAGATGAGTGGCTAATTGGCAATGTTTGGAGTCGTCTCCTGTTTCTTAAAGTTATATTTTCAACTTGTTGGTCCTGGTGTCAAGTTCTTTGCATCAACTGTCATGAGGCGTAGTTTGTTGGAAGCGTCATAGTGGTTGCAAATTTGAACTGTAACATAACCAGCGTCAATTTACAAGTGCAGCCCGACCCCATGGATCCATTTGTGCTATCAATTTAGACACTTAAAAACTTTCAGTGTCCATTTACGTCACTTTTGGGTCACACGCTTTTGGTAATACAGTACACAGAAACTTCTGAAGGAGTTTGAAATATTCATCATCTATAAATAAGAAACAATCTTTTTGATGGATTTTCTATCACGGTCCAAACCACTAAACAAATTTGTGAAGCTTCCTCTCTCTACTGGTTGAAACATGTAAACTTATTGGAAGGATTGAAGTGTCTCAGATTACTTATTGTTGCTGGGGCCATTCAATATTTGATGTCATCCAAAACATGAGATAGTGTATTTATTCGCGAGATTGGTTCTGCGGAGTAACATTTTTTATTGAACCAGCCACTACCATACATTTCATTCATTGCAACTTTCTACGTAAGTTGGAGTTTGCAGCATGCAATTTTAGTAACTTGATGCCCACTATTAGGCACACCTATGTTTTGGAATATAGACTCGTTGTTGACGCCACACATATGCTCCCTAATTTGTCAGACGCTCTACATGCGCTACGCAGGTGACGTTCTTGAGTTACTGTGGAGACGATAATTATGAAAATAAGCGCTGGATAAATCTGAGCATTGCTTGGAAATAATATTGAAAGAAAATGCACTGTGTACCAAGTTCTACAGAGATGAATTGCAAGTTAATAAGAATTTGGAATTAATAATTGACTCGTGGGAAGAAAACTTATCCACATAGCTGGGAGACAGAGGCAGAAGTAAGATTTGTGTCTCGGTGTTCCGTTACATCATAACATGTCATATCATAATTGTTAGCCATGAATCAAGTATATGTGGCCATATCATTTGTCTCTTACTGTGCCTGGAACTGGAGTATTAAGTGACTTTGTCATGACAGATTGGCCAGAACACTCCCTTGCTCAAATAACATTGCAGGGAATTAAATGCAACATGACTCTTTACCATTTCTCTCACTGCCCGCATACGATTCTTTGACAATTACTGGCTCTCATATCAAAACTGATCTTATTATTTGCGCACATATCTTTTTGCATCAGATTCGTGATATACTTATTCTAAAATGAAAAAGAGAGGGGGAAAACGAGGATAGGCAAGAAGATAGGAAAAAAAGTTCCCGAAGCATGAGAGACTAATTACAAGATATGGCAGTAACCTGATATGTGCTTCCACTGAAATGGGTCTCTATATGTAAGCTTTTGTAACAGTCAGTTCAGATTTATAGATAAAACGATCCACTTTGAAGAGTTGCCTTATGAAATAAATCACACTTGGCTGGATTTCGTCCCCTCATTCGCAAAAAATAGAAAAGGAATATGTCAGTGTGATATTGCAGTATTCTTGGATCGCCTTCGTGTTTAACATGACAGAAATACATGACGTTTTGGCTGTTATAACCCAGCTTGTAGCGTCGTGTCACAAATGAAAAAAGATTTGGAAAATATTGAGTCATACTTGAGAATTACAAGCCTTCCCTTGTGTCGAAAATATATTAATTTCTGTGACTTACGCGGAGATGAGGATAGATAGGTTTATACATGATATATATCCGTTTGAATAATTTGCCTTTAACTTTCGAATTTGGATAATTGAAAATTTGAGATTACACTTGTAAAATCTTTGCCTTTTTTTTTTGAGAACGTGAAGATTGACTTATACATGTAAGAGTCACGAGTCTTAGGACAAATAACAGCTGATAGAATGACAGTTGAAGCCAGTTGACCAGTGGCTCTGGAGGTCAGGGGCACCTTGTGGTCAGTTGGGGATTCTCCAGTTCTCATCACAGGCTGCCAAGTGACCAGTGTCCACTGTCCAACACGGCCATGGTGACCACAGTGGTCCTTGTCTGGAATGGCCATTGTGCTGCCCTTGAAATTGTACACCATCGTAAGATGATCCTACCAAGTGACAATGACCCTCACAAATGCACACAGCCTGTGAAACCCATAATGACAGGGTTAATGCGAGTTGCACGGTGTTAGTGGTTGGTTGACTGTCATGCTGGAACCATTTGGGGCCAAATGATAGCGCTCTGTTTTGTAACAAATACATTGTGTTGATAGTAATAGTAGATTTCCTCAAGGGTCTATGGCTGTGTAAGAAATTTAAATTCACAGATGGGAACTACTCAGAAGAGGTTTGGTGGAATTTCCCTGGGGCTGGATCCTCCATTGGTTACACCATGAAGGAGCACTGTAATATGATACAGGTTTACTTGAAAGCTTAGGATATATTTTCTCAGACAGTTCTCACGAAGGAAAAACAAAAGGTCATTTGGTACTCATTCCATGTTACAACTGCAGCGCAGACCTTGTTTTTCAGGTTTCGTGTTTGGGATAGTTTCTGTTTATGACTTTAATATGGAAGACATTATACATCTAATAACAAAAAACCATATTGCTGCTTTCACCTTTTTATGCTAGATCTGATCTTGACTTGTGTGTTAACCAGCTGCCCCACCAAATAATATGTTTGAACTCATTTCTTGAAAAGTAATGGCATTAATGAGGGATCTATAAATGTCGATAAGGAGAAGACACTGATCTGATGGAGATGTCATTGCATAAACTTAAAGAAAGGGCGTTATAAAATGAACCATATCATGTAGCACTCTGCTTCGAGAAATTGTATTGATTTGAGACAGAATATCCTTCATCTGGTGTATACTGACATATTTGAAAAGATCTGATTACCCACTAACGACAAATGGTATCTTTGTCAAAGTTTTCAGCAAGTCATTTGATCCTGAGCTGCGTCTCAATATATCCTATGTTGTTTGTCCTTGACACGCTTCGTGTAAATGTGGGTGTGGGAAATAACTGCAGAATACGTGGGAGATGTGGCTATTCTTATACATGTAAATTGTTTCCGGTTGTTGGGGGGGGGGGGGAGGTACATTTTACTTCTCCATTTTAATCTTTCTTGAAGTCAGCCATGTCAAGATGTTCGATCGAATGGATTTAGAATTCTTAATTCAACAAAAGCTGGATTGATGGAGTACCCTGGTGGTGGGTGTTAGAGTGTTTTAAATTGTTGCTAGTTTGGGCTAATTTTACATGTATACTTGAAGATGGTTTCTAGTTTGCTTTTGAATTGTGTCGAGTGTGACTGCTGTTGTGCCTCTACTGCCGATTTTCTACCTTGTCAGTCTACTTCCGGTTTACTACCAAGTCGGTGAATGATGGAAGTTTAAGGAACGGTCTTAGCAGCAGTGACTACAGGAAATGACTCCATGGTGTAATGGATGACTTTCTCACTTCCCATGCTGGAGGTGAGGTCATGAGTAATGGCATTAATGAAAATGCCCAGGTGGGACACTCTCCTTTCTCAACGATACATTGTATCATGTTCCTTGCACTATTGTGGTACATAATGTCATGCTTTGTTTTTCTTCTTGATAACACGTTCCATGGCTGTTGCAATGCATTACTTTAGGGATTGTTTCTGTGAAGATCCTGGCATCATATGGAGGCCAAATCGCTCACATTGTTTAATCTAGAATTGTTTATCCAGGCCTCACACAGCAATGTCAGCGTGGAACAGTTGTCTGTTCACCTGAGGTTCAAAGGTGGCAAGTTTGATTAACTCTTGACCAGTGGGTATTCTGGCATGGCCTCCTGCCTCAGCTGGGCCTCTGGTTTAGTTGGACCCCAGTTTCAGGTGAGGCCAGGTGTGATGTACTCTCAGTGTGCATGATTGAGATGGCTGATACTGACTGTATTGTTGCAAGCACTTATAAAAGTAAAGCCTATTTATTTAACCGTGTGTGTTCAATATCATAATTGTAGGATATGAAACAAGACCATTCCACTGCAGATAAACCAAAGCCCTCTTTGGGGACAGGCAGTAGCAAGAAGCCCTTGGCTTGGTCAGGTGCAGGGGTCCCTTGGGCCTGCAGAACATGCAGTTGGTCACTGGAACGTGGTGGGGTCATCCATTGGAATGTTGGCATCGTGCAGGTCCTGCAGAGTTGGGCCCTATAGGGTAAGGGTGAGGCCCTGCAGCTTCTCCTGGGAGACCTGCTACAGACACTAAGTGCTGCAGCTAGTCGTAAAGGATGCGGAGGGAGGCTGGTGGCATTCAGCTGATGCTGCAGTCTCTTGTTCCAACATTGGCACTGTAACCAAAGCCTCTTGGGCCAATAATACGAGTGGACGTGAACTGACAGCTGCCCCTATCAGGTGTCCTCCATCCATCATACCCGATAGCCCTCCGACTCCAAATTTATGAAATCATATCACATCGAGTAAATTTGCTTTCTTAGCACACGGATATCTTGTGTCGCTAGAAGGCCTGGCTTGTGCTGGGATGGAATTACACCGACCTCGCAGCTTGCATTTATTCTGATAAAAAAAACTTCCCACATCTCCCCCAGAGAGGGCCATATGTTGCGGAAAATGTCAGAGATCTGCCTGGCAATACTGCCAGCCTGGCTTGTTGTTGGGCTCTGCTAATGAAAAGTTGCCTGCTGATGTACCTCGGAAACCTCGCCCCAGTCTGCATACAGATACTGTGTCGACATGGCAACCGTGTGCGGAGTAATACGGCATGTCCTGTATGCTCTATCTGTCTTCGTTCGTCAGACAAGCGTGTTGGTCCACAGGACCTTTGCTGGCCCATTGTGTAGCCATGCTTATGGGGTAGGGTAGGGTGCCCTTGCCATGTAGTGTCCTGGCAACTAAGTTGGGACTCAGGGTATGTATGACTTTCACCACATGTTGTTGCTAACATAGGCCAAGGACCTTGGAACCTATCAGGCAATGACCTCATGAAATTAAACCTTTTGAATTAAGGTCACACCAAAAGAAACAGACTGAAATGGTTGGCCATGGGTTCGAATCACTTGACAGACCAAATGCATTAATCATGTCATTAAACATGTCTCTTTACGTAGTTAACCTGTCATTTGGACAATATACACAGGCCTTGGGGCTGTTGAGGCTGTCAACCTAGTGGTAAAGACCCAGTGAACGAGTAAACAAATTCACTACAAATACCTGTTTGCATTCCTTTCAGAACTTTGTGAAATGCAACCTGACATGTAATCGGATCAGTCTATGATTAGAATATTTCAGCTGGGCCTTGACCTCGTGCGCCTTCTTAGATGTCCACCTTGAGAAGTTTGCACTTGATGACTTACAAAATGCAAGTCGCTTCAATGCTATTTTTAGCGCGGAGGCGCCAAAAATCAGGCGCCGGCCCGTACTGATGACTTGTTTTGAAAGCTTAATAATGGAGTGGATTTCATTGCTTCCTTTTCGTGGAATTTAAAAATCGGAACATTTTTATCATCCATGGGCGTTCTATAAAGTTGCCCTTTAGGATCGAGGCACCTGGTATTAACTATATTATAAAAAGGACAGTTTGCCTATATGGCCTTTCATGCATGTATAGCATGGCATATATATATATGGTATGCCTGAAGCGTCTGCCTTAGTTTGGTCTTTGGTAGTGTTCTTTTAGTGCTTGGGCTGTTTTGCCCCAAAACCTCAGAAGTCAGGCGCTGCTTCATAATTGAGTGAATATCGTTAAATTGATATATCAGACGAACAGAGCAGAACTATAGGAGACAGGAGTTTGGGAATGACAGAGCGGTTGTTCTGCCATATCGGTGTCGAGCTTGTGTTTCTTTGGGATGGATGGCCAACCACATCCCGGGGCTTTTAGCCGTCTTACTTTCAGTCAGCCATAAATTTTGCATTTGGTTCAGTTTACCCAGCCTCGACGAGCGTGTATTGATGTCAGATTAAAGGCGGGCTGGCTTTGGGGTAGGGGGTATATGAAGCCACTCGATATGCCCTCTACAGCCTGGCCTGGCTTGCTATGGCCCAGCTCAGGTGTATCAGTGACAGTGTCGTATCAGTGGGCACTATAGCTGCTCCCATGATAGCCCCCCCCCCCCCCCCCCGTTCACAGTCCCCTCTTCTCTCTTGACGGCCTACGTATTCTTCACCGTCACGACATTCCAGACGTAACGAGCTCCCTTGTTGTGAAGACGTCACGGCGTTCGCTGACTACGTTACTACATTACTACGTTTTGGTAGCAGGCAGCGCCAGTGTCCTTGCGATATAAACACCTTCTGATGAGTGTGCTACTGCACTTCATGTGACAGTCATTTCACAACTTAATGGAACTTGTTGCTGAATTCTGAAGTCTAAAGCTAGCCTGTTTCTGACGCTGGATTGGGATGGTCCACTCAAGTTGTGCATGACCTTTTGGATGGTATGATCAAGGTATGTTTGTAACGCAGCTTATGGGCTTCACAATGCTCTGTGCTGTCTATCTAGTATCTGTATTTTAGTGTTAGAATAACTATTGTTTAGCCAGTCAGGTATTGCATCTATTGCAACATATTCCAATCTCTTGAGTCATCGCCAAGTGTTGGTTTTGTTCTATAGACAACATGTGAGCTTCTGAAGCAATCAACATTTTGGGCATTTTCAGCTGAATTTGTGTTTGTTTCTGCTTGTCTGTCTTTGGTTGCTATGTCTACCTGCTCTCACCTTTGAATGGCTTTGATGTCTATTGAGTTATGCAAGTGATGTTAGGAGTGGTAGGGTACCAGCGGTATCTGCCATTTAGCCATGTTGCAAGTCAGTTGAGCAAAGTTCTCTCTGTAACTTGACCAGGTGGCTGTGTGTTGAGCAGATGTAGTTGCACCTGTGCGGATGGGTAGCAGCCAATACACGGAAGTCTGATGCCTTATATTAGGAGAGGCAAGCAATATGGGAACCGTTATACTTCTAGAAAGTGTTATAAGACAGTGTTTTTGATGGTTGGATAGGAGCTAATCTTGTCTTCTTTGTGCGTAGTTGCTTGAGTACATCCAACTTGATCTAAGTGTTATGATTTCACAAAGAAGTATTTATATAATTTATTAAAATTAATATGAAGTAGGCATTTCAATGCCCATACCATGTGTATCACACAGTACAGAATCCATTGATTCATATTGTATGCAAGTATAATTGCAACCTTGCTTTATTATGACTCCCATTTCTCTGAAAATGAATGACCCGATCTGGACACCTGCTTCAAAGTATTTCTGGTGATTTGGAGCATTTGATGACTACCTGATTCCTGGTCCATTCAAGCAGCGCATTGCATGTCAACACGAATGTGTATATGTGCTGTCAGAGAAATTCTAGACCCATCAGGCTTCTCCATAATTCTGCAGAGGACTCTGGTTTCTTGTCATCTTGTGTCGAGTGTTCTCGTCCCCAAGCTTTTCGGCCTGGTCTGTTACCACACAAACACTAATTTGGTTATTTATGCAGAGAAAATAAAAGATAATACTTTCTAGCAGGGAAACAATACATTAAGGGGAAACATAAACTGCATGATAAATTCTGAATTACAGCCCTCCTTATGTATTAGTCGTAGTACAGTCATATATATCACATTGCTTACATTTATATTGGTTAAATTGACTCCAAAAGAATGACATGGATAGATTACCCTACATATACCTTCCTTGTGCATATATATGTCTTTAATTCTCCATTTATGTGAGTATCATGAAGCTCAAAAGCCAAGCCAACTATCATTCAACCAATAATATTAATGAAGTTATTTAGTGAAAATTGTTGCAGTTGGTTGAATGCCTAGTCAGTGGGTGGTGTAATCTATACTTCCAGCCTTGTAAACAAATTATTCACGGTTTTCTTTTTTTGTCTCTTTACAGGCGAAGGGTCATCTACCACATACATCACTTGTGCATGGTGCCTGAAGAACGGAGTTAAGTTGTTTACGCTGAAGACAGGCAACGGGACCAAAGCGTTTTGTAGTGAAGTTTGTTTCACTCAGTGCAGAAGAGCATCGTTCAAGAAGAACAAGATTTGTGACTGGTGCAAACACGTCAGACACACTGTTAATTACGTTGACTTTCAGGTAATTAACATTTGCCTTAAGAATTATATATACTAAATACTGCAATTTGTTATGTTTAATAATACTAATCTTTTGATAAAAGTTAACCTATTGAAATTAAGCCTTGTGTAACATCAGTTCTGTTCACAATATGTTTTGATGAAAGCTGTTGTCTTGCACAGCCTCAAACAATAATTTATCCTCTTGCTTATCCAGGACGGTAAACAGCAGTTGCAATTCTGCAATGAGAAGTGTCTGAGCCAATACAAGATGAATATATTCTGCATAGAGACCCAGGAACATCTGCAACAAATCCGTCAACAGATGGAAGACAGCAGTACAGCACCTGATAAAACATCCAACCAGATCTTAATCACACCTGACCTTTGGATGAAGAAAATGGAAGAACACAAAAAGATGGTCAGAGAGATTGGGCAGACCAATTCGAAAGATGTGAAGAGTGAGGAAGATGAGGAAAGAGATGAAGAGGCACTGGACCTCACAGAGACAAGCGGTGACAAGAAATCAGATAGGAAAGACCTGTCTCCCAACAGTGACACCACAGATCATCCCAGTCTTCTAGAGAAACTGGATCGTAGATATCGGGAAAACAAAATAAGACGGATCCGTACCCGAGATTCTGTATCCACCCCAGTATCCGTCAACTCCAGCCTAGGGTCGTCATCGCGATTATCTCATTCACCCTCAGCTGCTTCAAATGCTGTGACCCCACCAGTAGCCAATAGTGCAGCAGGCATGCCACCTTTAGGATCTATTCTAGGAGCCCTTGGTCCAGGCTTTTCTGGCCATCCGTTGCTGTACCACCATCTCTTGGCAAGTGGTGCACCAGGACTGCTCCCACCTGGCCTCTTGCCCCTTCCTGATCAACACAACAGGTCATCAAATATCAGAATGTTGCCGGGAATTGATGGTCCTCAAACTTCTCCTAGGTCATCTGGTAATCAACCTACATCACAGAGTGCATCCAATCCACACCCAGCCCCACCTCCAGGGATGGCCCTTCCCACACGTCCTCCCCATCCTGGTTTTGTCCCTGGACTTCCTCCTGGTATCCCAATTCCCCATGGATTGCCACCTGGAATGGTCCTGCCCCCAATGGTTCCAGGCATTTTGCCTCCTAACACTCTCCTATCGCCATACCCTGTGTTTATTCCTCTGCCCATCCCTGTGCCCATTATTGTGCCTGTTAAGACTGACAAAGACTTTGACACTCTCTACAACTTGTACAATCCCAAGAAATCTGCACCCATTTCTAAGACAGACAACATCAAGCGAGAACCAGTTCGCCCAGAGAGCCAGCCAGCACCAAGCACAATGATGTCTGACAGTGGTTCTGTACAGTCAGACACACCACCCACATCGGCATCAGTGCCATTGCAGTGCACCATTTCTGATGACTCCGACCCACCAAAGGACAGAATAATGTGTGCATGCTGTCAGGTCTCTAATCCAGAAGATGTGTGTACAAAATCAATGGACCCCTTATGTAATGACAATCAGGGAAGACGGTCTGCGGCTTTGGAGAACACTAGCCCTTTATCAATGCACTCTGACATTCAAGATGGAGTCATTGACCTGTCAAAGGATAAGAGTATCTCAGAGAAGCCACCAATTTTGAGTAATATAGATCAAAACAAAAGCAGAATGATTGTAATCAAACCGAGCCCACCCCTAATGGATGGAGATGTGACCAGCCCCCTTGCTCCTCCTATGTTGGGAGGACACCTCATGCCTCCACGTAACCATTCCTACTCCTCAAGACGTGGTCTGATCCTCGATGCCCCCAGTGTCCCACGTAATCGAAACGAAAGTCCTTCTCCAGAAAAGAGAATTCTTTTGAGAAGCCCAACTAGAGATATGCTTTTTGCTAAACGCAGATGTCTACGTCGAAGTATAAAAACAAAGTAATTGTATGATACAAATTGGTTAATGTTTTACAGTAATTCTGTAATATGTCTTGTTAAGTATTGTGTACAGATTGACCACTCTCTGTGACCCATCTCATAATATAGGTGCAAAAATACATTATCAATAATCAGAAATAATGAAAGAAGGGGTTTGTTCTATTAACTATTCCACTTATCTCCATTCATTGAACATCTCTAAACCTTGTATAAGAGGGAGTTGAATTTTTTCAGGTTTGAAATTAATTTACCACTTTTACCAAATATTCTGTTATTGTACAAGCAGCAATCATGTTCAGATTGCAGCTGGGAGTGGTGCATTTGGCCTATTGTAATGTGGCCTTTGTTAATATGTAAATAACTTGGGTGTGCTGTTAAACAGTTTTACCATTAATTTGTGTAGTAGTAGAGGCTGAGCCTCATATAGTCGCAGCGGATGGAGTTGAGCCCTGATTCAGGGTATGTTTATCTAGTCATTTAGGTCTCCACATTTAATTTGATAATTTTCATATGTGGCATGATTCAGTTTCACATCTTACTAACGGAATTACGTCATGATAATCTACAGAATATTTTGATATACCAAATATCATGCTTTCTAATGCTGAAAAACACTGAAGTACCAGATTATGATTAATGAACAAAATGTTTGACCTCAAAATCAGTTGTTTCTTGTGATTTTTTGGGTAACTCAATTTTTCAAAATTTTGTGACTAATTATAAAAGCTGTTACAGCTATAGTTTATTGAAAATCTGTAGATAAAATGTCTGGACGGTTTTTTCTGTAAGATAAGACTTTGAAAGCATGATGAATATCGATCAGTCTGTGTTCATGATTATAATTGTGTGCAATAAAATTCAACGTCTAGTTGTAGGTTTGACAGTCCACATTACCGGCCAGTCATATTTCAGAAAGCCTGGCCACCATTGTTCAGCACAAAGTGCTACATGCAGAGTTAATGATCAGGGTCTCTGGACTGCTTTTAATATGTCATTCTGTATCTGTATAAAGTTAACAATGTAAATATATTTAAAATATAATTATTATACAGTGTATGAGCACAGCTCCTTTATGTGAGGTTGCCAGCGTTATCTTTCATTGCTTAAAGAATGGCATGTTATGTGATCTATGTTTGCTTGTAGAATTATTGACATTCTGTGTGTTGATTAAAATTTAAAGCAACTTGCAGAATAGCAGTAGTTAGTAACATTATTGTCATCAAATGCACTGTTTTCAAGACCCAGAATATATGTACTCTTGCATTATGACAGGTGTTGTGAAGGGATGACCCCTTAACAAGGACTGTACACCGTTGGTGGAATTGCATGCACATACTGTAAATTTGCAATTGTCATTGATGTGATTTCAAATTGTTTTGGAGTATGATCAATGAGTAGACTGCAGCATGTTGTGATAATGAAAATTTTGTGAACCTGATAATATTATTATGCGTGCTATTATGTTTCGTATCATGTTTTTGGTTCATGGTTGTTTCCTCCACATGTATCGGAAAGATGATAGCGGTGCACTGAAAGTTAAATGGATGCACTGAAACATTTCAGGGCAAATTAAGATGAGTGTGATATTACATATGTTGGATTCCTTTTTTTTCAAAAATTAATATATTGATACTACAGGCAGAATAAGTAAGAGAGGAACACAAGCCATGACATCAATATTTGATTTTGTAATATTTATGAATAAAATATACAACTTGCCTTAAATGTTGTTTTGTCACCTTTACAGTAAAACTTGCCATATTAAATTAAAAATACAGGAACAGTAGTGATGAGCTTTGTTGAAAACCAACAAGAAGTGTGAGGAGCTAAATAAGACTTGTGGACGTTTATTGACATCAAAGAAACTACCTTTGGATGAAGGTTGAATAAACATTTAGCACAACAATTTATAAGTCTTAGATATTAACACTTTATTGTAATTCCTGTGTGAAAGGAGACTCCCGAAAGACAATTATCATTGTCGTTATCAGGAAGTCACCTTTAGTGAGAGGGAACTAGCACATTCGGACATAATTTATAATGGAAGATTAGGACCTATTTTTTTAAAGTTCATATGACAAGGATGATGAATTTATGAAGGGTATTGATTTTTTTCAAGGTAAAATTTACAAATTTGAGAAAATAGTTGAATGACAGTCATATGCTATAGCTAAGCATTTTCTCTTTCAAACTGTTTTAGATAGTGGTACATATATAAATAACTTATTTAAAATCCATCTCTATAATATATATTATATATATTAATCATAAGATGAAATTCACATGCTGTAAATGGAGGAGCATTTTGAGTATAAACATTCTGACAAATGAAATTCACCTGCTATTGATTTGATCATTGAGGATTGAGAAAGTGAATGCATATAAATGATTCCGTAGTTTCAGTGCAATTAAAACTTCACAAACCAAGTAAAAATTTAACATAATTTATTTGATACCAACTACATATGACTATGAAAAACAAGAAATGCACTAAAATCAAACTGCAATATCAGTGGAATAAAAAAGCCTCTTCACATGACATAATTTCACATTAATAAGGTCGTCCTCTTTGTCTGTTCGGTAGGGCTCCAGATCGTGGTGGAGCAATAGCAATGTCTATATAATCGCCTATCTGGAAACGCTTGCTGGCAAGAGTGACATTGTCGTCTGTGCCTTTCCTACCGGCACAAGTGCTGCCAATTTCTCTCATCCGATATGTTGGTGTTCTTTGATCAGGATATACAATGGCAAAATCAAAGTATGTTCCTTTACGTCGAGCATCGGAATTGACTTCTTTAACGAGACTTGTGAGTTCCCTCAAGCTGGCATCCATCCTGTGAAAAAAATAACAATTTTTGAATTAGTATGGCATAGGCCTATGTTCAAATTGCATTTGTGGGGAAGATATCCTCCATCAGGGTTTCCTGAAGGCCTCATTCAGGAGGTGGAGGGAGACTCCTCCCAAAATTAAGCTCCCCCTACCCTCCTAAAAAAGTTTCGGAAGGAAATAGCATGAGGATTCTTGCCCTTAAAACAACTCTCCCAGCCTGCATAGGTATCAGGTTACCTCACCACCCGCCAATAGTAGTCAACTCACTGCCCATCCTAGTCAGCTCACCGCCGGTCTTAAATAGGCGACCCGACTTGTCACCAGTTCTAATCAACTCACCACTCCTAAATTAATAATTTTGAGATGATATAAGTGAAGCCTTGCAACTGGGGTTTTCTAAGAAGGCTGTCATTGATTTCACACCTCAGTATCAAAAGATGTCAACTTGACAAATCTAAATTGCAATTTGCACTATTGTGTCATTTGGATTGACCAACAATGGTCAGTCATCAACTTAATTGTTGTTGGCTGTACTGCAGTCATTCCCTCAGATTTAATTTGCTCCAACCGGTATTGGTTTCAATTAGGGCTCTGTATTGATACATTTTTTCAATATGCTACCTATCACGATACAAATGTTTTGATACACAATACGTGTCACGATACGCATATGGGCGACTGAGTGGTACAGACTGAAGGAAAAATATCCAATACGTGAATTTTCATATGGCTTGACCAAATAACAATAAATTAATAATTTTTGATAATATTCAATATTTCCATATTTCCCATTATTTTCCCCTTAAACAGCAAAGTATAACGCATTTGGAAATATACTTTGAATTAATTGAAATTGAGTGCTTAATTTTTTCAATTGCTATGAAATTGGTGCATTTTGGCATACTACTATGGGATCTGTCTTTGGACAAAGAAATTCAAAATCATCCTGTTTACATTATTGAAGTGTCAAACATTTTAGTAATACTTTTATTGATACCTCAGTTAAACTTTATACTTCAGAGACTTAAATATGCAATTGCAATTTGTGAACTTCTGAAGGATTTTCTTCACGGTACCATTACTATTTGCAATCAACTACCAGTGTAGGAGTGAACTTCAATTAGCTGAGGTGTGAACTTCGTGAACATGTCAGATTGCTATTAGCTCTGCAGATACGACTCCTTTGATTCAGAGTGGCAGACAATGGTGAAAATGTACTGGATTGGATACACTGTACGATACACAGGTGGCTGTATCGGTATTCGGTACGGGCAGGAGTTAACGATACGCGAGTCGGTACAGAGCCCTAGTGTTAATAATATATAGCGGCGCTGACAAGAAGGTCGGCCGGTGATGGACTCAACACCCTAGTGGGCGGTGAGGGTTCAAAGAGGCGGTGAGTTGACTAGTAATCCCAGCATAAATGCTGGGCCCCAAGGAAGCCCTGACCATGAAGTCTCCATTAATCCAAATTTGCTTTGGTTGTGTGGATATCTTACCAGGTATAGATCTGTAGTTCATTGGCTGGTGTATTTCCTCTGCTGTACTCGCTGAGTGGGTGATGTCTGCCTGTGCTACAGAATACCCTGAGTAACAAGGGGCATGTCTGAAAAACAATTTAGGATGCTTACCATGCAGTCAATATCTTTACATATCTTTACAAGTTTTGATCCATACTGACCAGCTGACTCAGCTCAGTGTCAGACTTGCAAAAGTTAACAGCTGTACCGCTGTGACGTGAAGAAATATCAAAAGTCAACCCTACACATTACAAGCCACGGCGCATTTAATGGAAATTAGTAAATAATTGATACATCTATTATCGTTCACAATCCACGCATCTTCTTTAGTCAGTTAAACAAACGGTCAAACTTGGCTTAAAATCATCAATGATTGCGTTGTATTGTTTTAAACGCACCTTCTCTCTGTCTACGGGCTTTTCTGGTTCCCTAGTGTCGGATTTATCTTCAACAATTGACTCTACGGTGGCCATCTTTCTCGTTCCCAAGCTAAGTGTTGGTACCGGATATTACCAGCAGAGGGCTAAACCTTCGACTCCCTCTGGCGTTTAATCATGCGAAACAGCTGGCTGCTTAGCAGACGACGAATACTTTCCAAAAATGCCTTTCTTTGTGGTTTGCTATGAAGGTAAAACTTATAGAAGTGGTTTGGTGTGATATTTGAAGTTTCGAAGGCTTTTTCTGCTGCAGTAAGTGATAATAATGACGCATAATTATGCAGAGTTAGATATATCCAGACATGCCAAGTCTCACTCATTCACTAAAGTTTCAGTGAGTCTTGGTTGCTGTCTCACTCCTCAAGACGAGTATTTTCTTATTTTAATTTGTCTCACTCTCAGAGAGCCAGAATAAATCTTTAACATTTTACTGTAAACTGGAGGGCCAAATCTCACTCTTTCAATTTCACCAGAACTTGGCATCTCTGAGCTATCCCATATCATATGTCAGAACGTATCAGTCTAGATAGCATATATATCTATCCTCCAAAAAAAAAAAGATGAAGTCCGTCATCTTTCCACCGTCCATCTGTACAGCTGAACATGCATGTGCCAATGAATGCGTGAGATTTGGCCTTAATTAAGGTTGAGCACGTCCAAACCCAGGGCTGCCAACTCTCATGCATTCGTCGTGAGACACATTTGGTAGCTCTCATAATTAAACATGTTCTGTCAACATATTAATTTGCACAGAGCTAGAATAAATTTCATATTAGCTAGGCCGATCTAACAACTCTCATGCATTGGCACTGTGATACTATAGGCCACATTGATGATGATTGAATGATGTATCTTGTGGTATCTCAATTTCAGACAACCAGAATATTGTTGTGACAAAGGACTGTTCAGCAGCCAATATTGTCACCTACCTGACAGAAAAATTACCTTGGGATCAATCACAAAATGCAGGAGGTATACATGACCAGCAGTCTATATAGATCTTTCTCTCTTAGGCTGAGCTATACACATAATGCATGATGTGACACATTCATATAGCCACATTTCTCTTTTCCTACAATACAGATTTAGATCTATGTGACTCTTCTGGAAGGGTAATTGGTTTGTGCTACATGGGTAACTCAACTGCTGGAAATCTGCTAGTTGAAAGGAGTGTTTACTATCCAGTTGTGTTAAAAGGTATACATTATATTGGCCAGTCTTCTGCCAGGATCAGCAATGAAAATTGGCAGTAGATATATGGTATTTTCTGTACTCTAACAAACTTTTCTTAAAAATTCCCATAATTTTTTTCCAGATGACAGACCTTTGGGTTTACTCCTGTCACCTGCTCATAAAAACTACAAACAGCTAATGGGTAAGTTATTTGCTATTGTTAAAGTTGAATTAGTCTCTTCTTAGAAACATGTGCATATATTGATTTTAATTTTGTGCCTAACTTACAAGTTTATCATTAACTTCCCTTGTAGCGCAAGTGACCAAGTTTTGCACAACTTCAAGGGGCTTGTATGAAGATTCCATCTTAGCCTCAAAAAAGAACACACCTAACTCCACTCAAGACAAACGAAAGAAAGGTCGTAGCTCTCCCAGAGGAAAACCCAGAAAATAGTTTAAAATTGGCGACTGCAAGAATCAAAATCTGCCTCTTTCTGTATGTACATTATTATCATTTATTAAATTTCACTCTTGTAATCTTTTTTTCATTGAAATATACATAAGCAATTAAACACAAGTCTATGTTTTCAAGCAATAACAATAAATGATTTAAAAATTTTGCCCTCTGAAGCGATAAACTCTGAATGCAATATCTGTGTGGTTTAGTGCCCTGCATTTACATAAAAAATATGTATTATACAATCAGTGCATATTAACTTTATTCGTCCCATGACTAACTACACAAAAAATAACTAGGACAAATAAGCATTATAGAAATGGCTAATAGTAGATAATTAAGGTCATTAACTAAATACTGTATATTTACAGCAACACAGACCAGATAATACAATTAGAAGTATAAAACAGAAAAAAAAGAGGGGGGGGGGGGGGGTTTGGGAAATCTCAAATAACAATAACAAGCGTCTCTCATAAAACATCATACCAATGCCGTCAGCATTATTAGTTGATAACTTCATAATTACATAAATGCTGACGAACCCAGTTATAAACCTATAGGTGGATGTTTGTAGTGATTGCAATCACCTTTGAGTATGGCATAGAATTTTATGAACAACTGATGCAGTGTTTGACTGTGTCTTTGAAATACACATCAAGCTAAACTTGTCTCAGCCTGGCCAGTCTCTGCGACAATTCATCCTGTAAAATAAATATAACATAAGTTAAGGTCATACGAAGTATTTAGCTCAATTATTTGAATACACAATACCAAGCAAATTAACAGAAGCTACTTGTATAATTGCACAAACCTGCTCTGTGGAAGCCTGAGTAGAAGCTCCTATGGATGTAGACTGTGCCTGAGGAAGGTCCATATTTAACTCCAATCTGCAATAGATTTTAGCCATTAGTTTCCATTCAATTAAAGAATTGATGTTGAAGCACAAACAGCCAATTATAATCTTTCACACTCACCCTGCCTCATCTGCTACTTGCTGCATCAAACAGTCCACATCTCCTTGCGGTGTGGTAAGTGTTGCAGAATTGGCCATAGTGTTTTCCATAACCTGACTTTGTACATCGAGGTTTTCAAACTCCCGCTCGAATCGGTCCATCAGGTTGGCAATCTGTTAAAAAAACAACACACTTATGTATAATTTCCTAATGATAACACAAATTCAATGCATGCTACAAACTGCACATGCTATCTACAAAATATAAGAGTGTGTAAGGGTAGAGGAACTGCTGAATTTTTTGTCACAAAAGGCTCATAAACCACGGGGTTTTGGGCCTGTTACACATAATCACTGCATAGGTTGGGTCCAAAAGAATCATGTATATACATTTCATGGATAATAAATAAAGTTTTCCTCCATTATTTTATGATATAATGAGGGCTATCTACAAACTGAAATGCTGAATTCCTTATCTAGGTCACTGTGCCATAAGACAGGCAGCAGCAGCACAAAGACTGGCCTGTTGGTATTTAAAAATGCCCCGATTCTTGAAGCTAAAGAAGTTATCAGAACATTTCTTTGTAGTGCTTATTTTGTTTAGCAGTTCAGGGCTATTCTATTCCAGCCAGCATCCCTCAACCAATTCTTTTCATATTTGTTTCAATCAACCTATGCATTCCTTGGTATTAACAAGGTGGATACCAGGGGGTGGGGGGTGGGGGGAGGGGTCATAACAATGCCTCCCCAATTTATTGGGTACACCCCTGCAGTTTTCATACTTCAGCAGAGAATCAAAACCAATTTACTAGAACTAGTATATTTTACAGTGCCAAAGTATTTGGATATCCAAATCACTTGCATATATTTTGCCAGCATTTAACATTCAACAACTGCCAAGACAGTTACAGATCAGATTCAAAATGTGAGAGCATGATTTAGGACAATGTAAGGTTTAAATTACAGTTTATGAGAAAACTGTTGTCCAAATATTTTTGTGAAATTACATTCTGGTGAATTCGGTGTCCTGACAGTCCAAATACTTTCATTGAGCACGGTATATACTCCACTTATATATCATGTCTCCCTCCCCTATGGGACATAATGAGTCATCACTTACCTTCTCAAGGTTCATCGATTTCATGGCTGATTCCATAGCTTTACATACTCCTCCCATGGACTGTGTAACCTGAAAGAAAATTAAACACACAATTAATTACTTTAATTGCAGCCTATAGTTTAAGCATGATTCCCAGTGCTCAGTGACTTCAGTTCTGTTTGGTGCAACTGTCTAAACACTATCTATATATAATTACAGTCATTAAATGTGGTATTTCTCTCAACACTATTATTATTTCCACAATGCAATCACAGATAAGTCACCATACATACAATCCTGAATTAACTTTGAATAACTGCAGGCATATCTTTTTTTATGAAATCAGTGTTATGATAACAATCATCACAGTAGATCTACCTGTTTTGTCGTAACTGCAGTCTGAACACGCGCTGCTACAGCATCAACTCGGGCACTCATACGTCTGTAGTTCAAAGCTTGATTCTTCTGTCTAATGGCATTTTCTGCATGTATTCTTCCTCCTTCCATATTACCTTTTGTTATCGCCTGAAATTCAACCAACCAAAATATATTGTATATTATATATAAAATTATTAAATACACATATAAAAGAAATTCTGTTCGTAAATTAAAAATAATTTTAAAACAGTAAATGACAGTAATTACACCGTACCTTTTTTAATTTTGACTTTTCTTCCCTTTCCTGTTTCTCTGACTTTTTGGCATTTCTTTCAAGATCCTTGGCAGCAAATTTTAAATTAAATAGTTGTTCTTGCAGGTGTCAAGGAAGACATTTCATAAGAGTTCATACACATGATAAACACAGATAATTGTGCATCGATTAGTACATAAGACCAGGAAGTCTTTCAATGGATGAAAAGATGTTTGCCAATTTATTATTTTCCTGAAAACATCTAACATAATTCTTAAATGTAAATCAAATGCTGACCCTCAAATTTAACACCTTTCACATGATGACAGGAAAACATGATAGTCTAGATGCAGTGCCAGTGGCTTCATGCTTCACAAATCAAAACATCATAAAGCCAAGACAACAACACTTGGGAATAGCTTTAGTCCATGACAATAATATTTGCTGCTTTTTAAGCAAAATGATCCCATTCATTTTAAATAGTTACACATTTCACAGATCACTAATTGACCAGGAAATGGACATTGCCACAAGAAATCAGTCAGATCAAATTTCACAATCATGATAATTATTTTGACAAATAACCAAAGTAAAGTCTTACTATAAAGAGATCCAACTATTTAATTCATTCCAACCATTTCCTTACACTTTGCTGCATTTTTTAAAAAGGATACTTTCCATCTGTTTGGTGGACATTGTGACTGCTGTGTGTTTCTCCTGTAATATACAATAAAATGCTGACAACTAGTCAATGGGAAGCCACTTACTCAATCCTTGCCTTGATGAGTCGTTTTGGTGTGATGTTTACGTTCTGACTCATGACGTCATGCCAAGTATAGTTTCCCATCTGGTCATAGTCATTCAAAGAGTGAAAAGATTGCATTTATGATATAACCAATTCATATATAATCAAGTGAAATTGGTATCGAAATTGGTCCAGTTATACGATATTTTACGAAACCGTCAACTGGGATCTATTCCAACATGGCAGCCTCCGTGAGGTCGCCGGAGCAAAGCATGTCTTCTCCTAAAATGAAAATGCCTCGAAAAAGAAAGGTTGATCAGTTGCAGGAAACTGATAACAGCAGTGAGGATGTGTCTGGAAAGCGACGGAACACAGACATTTATTCTGTTGCTGAGTTTAAGGTCCTAATGAAGGACCCAAACAAGAAATTTCAAGGTACACGTGGGTTTATGAGCATATTGACAGCCAGACCTAATTGACTGCTGTCAAATTTGTTAATTTTAGCAATTCCCATAAAAAACCATGACTTTTTCCACCCCAACCCTTAGGTAAAGAAATCAATAGCTCTGATTAATGTGCTGTGGTCATCTTATCTAGTCACCTTAATCTTGGTAATGCCACTTTGTATTGAAGCTTTTGAGTTTAGCTAACCACTTAGTGAAACACACAAGTTACAGCCTTGAACTCTATAATAGTCTATTCAAATTCACATTGCAATTTCTCTTTTAGCACTGGAGCAATTTGTCAAGTTTGCCAAAGCCTTTCCAGAGTCCAGCACATACGATTTAGTAGATGAATATTGTCAGTCATCACCTGAATGCAAAGAAATTTTTAGTGTTTTTGAAACTGGTCGACTAAAGGCAAATGAGGTAATTGTTTTCTCAACTTTCAAATAAATTTTGGAATTGTTTCATTTTTTCCTGTATTAAAAAAAATGTATATTCCACTTCAGAGTCGCGCAGTTCTTGAAACATTTGAATCAATTTTGCTAAGAATTGCTGATGACTTGAGCAAGCACAAAAGTGTTGGCAAATTCATTGTGCGCCGTCTGTTGACATCTCATATTGCGACTATCTACTTGGTTCTTTACATTGGAAATAACTCCGTACAAATTAAGTCAGCGCTGAGAACTCTGACAGCGATGGTTCTGCTCGGAACTGATACAGCTAATGAAGTTCTTCTGCAGTTCAATTTCTACCACGCCAACATTCCTCCTCTGCTAAATCGTAGAGACACCAAGGTACATTAAGAAACATATAACTGTTGTACTACGTTAAAGATTAATTTAGCATCCAGTTTGTAGTGCTACAGTGTTGTCCCAGAACTGGAAAATACTTCTAAAGTTATGTAAATTACCGAAATTGGCGCAGTTCTTGACCCTAGATGTAACGCACCAGTTTTCATAAATACAGGTCAATTCTTCGACACGCAAATTCGTCAACATACCAAATCGTTGACACATTAGAAGGACTGGTACAAATTCGTTGACAAACCCAACTCGTATAAATGTGGGAGACAAAATGTCATTGACAAACTTTTGAAGATAAAAATATCATTTTTCAGGACCCTCAAGATGTACGGACTTGCTATGTTCAATTCCTGATGTCTTTTCTGGTTATTGGAGACAATGGGATTATTCGGCAACTCATGGAAGCAAAAGGTACCTTTGAGCAGCTTGTAAACGATAATAAATGGTGACAGAGCCACATCCAGACATTATATTTATCAATTAACTTCAATTTTCAGGTGTTCTGAATTTGCTGTTCCATGACCTGAGGTATGACAAATTGACAGTGATTAATTTGATTCTTCAAACAATGAAAGAAAAGGTTGGTCTGGTATCATGATATATAGGGGGGACATGGGGTACATTGGTATACCTGCCATATCTGGATAATAAACAACTTCAGAAATCCAAGGCTGGCCTCAAACTGAAGTAGGGGGTCCCCTTAATTTTATGTTTGGAAACCATCAAGATCAAGTAAAGCGTTCAGCTGTGGTGGATCATTTCCTGATTTTTTAAGTCTGAAGTAAATTTTCCATTGATACTTTCGAACCCTTGTGCTTCATACGATAGCGTCATACCCATGTTTCATAAGTGCCTTTCATAATAGAGATTGATTAAGCATAGTAATCTCACACAGCGTGGATGGAAGAGTTAACAGGGGGTTCATTTACAAACCACTGTGTTGGGATCATTGGGACAGTCAGGTCGGGGTACACTGGGATAGAGAGGTGACGGTATAATTAACCAAAAGTATGTTGCATATCTATCTATTATCAAAGTATGGCGAGAACCACAAAGATGAACTTGATAGGCATAGTTAGAATGGCCCTGAACTCAAGAAGAGATGGTTTGATGCTGTATTGCAGGGAGAGGCTGTCAAATTAGGACAGGGATTTGTTAAATAGTTGTTATACCTAACAGTCTCAACCACTTGTTATGTAATGGGGGACTTTCAGGTCAACAGGGGGAGCTATATGCCGGTCTTAAAGCCTTTGATGATGTTATCATACCATCAGGTCATTGAGTGCATTGATGACGTCACAATGTTGCCAGAAATGTTTCCCATTGAGAAATTGTGCTAGAGGTATTTGTTATTTCATTGTTTCGGCAGTTTATTGAAAATTTAATCTTTATAACTGTAAAAAGATCGAAATCTTATTATTTAAATTCGATATGTAAAAAAAAAAAAAAGGCATGCTTCAAAAATTGACAGGAGATCACTGATCTTATAATTGTCTTTGTGTGAGTGACAATTTACAAATGGAGTCTCTTCCGTGCAAAAAAAGGTACAAATACTCTAATTTTTTAATGTCCCAATGGTCTCCAGACTGTGTCCCAATTGAGTACAGTCAATTCCCCCAATTATTTCTCGCCCAATTTTTTCTCGCCACAAATATAACTCGCCCAATTTTTTCTTGCCCATAACACAACTCGCCCCCCCCCCCCCCCTATTTATTTTGTATTTATTAGTTTTAACTTGTCAAAGTTAAGTGGTAGTAGACGCATCTTTATTATACCATCATCGCCGCATGTATGCGTACATGTAAACGGGTGATTCAGTGGACCGTTTTAGTTTGACAAAGTGCATATGACAACCTCCAAAGGTTGTCAGATATATATATATCATTTTTGAATACTGTTAATATCAATTCTGGTTGAACTATCAACCAATCCGATTCCAGAATACAGAGAAAACTGCAATTAATTCTGACTGTTATACCAAATGACAATTAACACTCAGATATGCCTGATGTTCAAAGTGGCTTCTTTTTAATTGTGAATTGCATAGCACATGACATTAAACCTGTAATCCAGGTATTTACATTTGGCTAATTGAATTGATCTATATTATTACATATATTTACATATCGTAAATATCATTTATGTTATAATATATTTCAGTTATAGGGTAAATGCCTATATATATAGCTGTTATAGCTCTATAGACATCTTTTATTATTAATTTTATAGTTATATCTATATAGCTCTATAGACATCTTTTATTTTATTTTTTGAGATATATATCAATATATATATCTCCTTATTTACAGCTGTACCTAACACAAAAACGCATTTTAATGGTTCTTCAATGACAAGTTATCTTTTAGTTTTAACTAACTACACAAATAACAAACACACAGGGGTGAAAAACAAAGCCAAGGGCGAGTTTTTTATTGGGCGAGTTGTATTTGTGGCGAGAAAAAAATGGGCGAGAAAAAATTGGGCGATTTGACAGGCCCCCCTCCCAATGTACCCCATGCCTGGGGACGATTGGGACAATTTTTTCAGGCTACAGAACTGTTGCACACATATGAGACTATGTCACTGAGTATCAAACTTGCTTCATATATGTTTCATTGGTGAGATATTCCACCAATTGTCCCAAAGTGTCCCTGTCTCCCCTACCATCACTGAATACATTAACATACATTGCAGGTAGATTCTTTACATATTTCTTGTTTTAGGTTGTTGAAAATCCTGTGATATCTAAAACAATGAAGGTGAGAGTATTCAATGAAAAAACTTTGAATGAACTTGGAAGTGTTTACCAGTGGTTAGGGCCATCTGCTTGGGTTGTGGTGCGGAAGAGCAGGAAGAAATCTAAAGCAAAGCAAAAAGAAATTTTGGTAGGTGAAAATAACCACGATCGCATCTGGAGTTCTTGATTTGATGTAATTTCACGATACTGGCATGTCACGTTTGAAACAACAATTGCAATTTAATTTAGGGAGTTGAAAATACAGAAAGCAATGAAGACAAGGAGAGTGTGCGTGAACTGCTTCATGAATTCATGATCAGTATATGCTGTTCCTTGAAGATGGGAATCAACTTTTTGGATAAGACTTTAGGAACCAGCAAGTATGCATACATTATGATAAATACTTTGGTCGTACTAGATATTGTATGATGCACTTGGGAGAGGTTACAACAACCAGTATTGTTTTTCAGAAACCAGAATCACCTTTTGACCAACTTGATGCTCAAAATGAAGTCAACAGCAG
Organism: Alitta virens; assembly: GCA_932294295.1. Taxonomy (NCBI): domain Eukaryota; kingdom Metazoa; phylum Annelida; class Polychaeta; order Phyllodocida; family Nereididae; genus Alitta; species Alitta virens. The sequence continues at coordinate 51,636,484 of OW028573.1, forward strand.
TGGATGACTTGATGTCTGAACTCGTTGTTGAGGTGCTGAAAGTTTGCCCCGATCAGCTGGTTTGGTATTTGCCAAGTCTTAAGGAATCTTTGCAACCTAGACCCAGTTCAATGTGGCAGAAGACTATCAGACTTCTCCAAAAGGTTTGTTCCTCGCTCAGTCAATCTTGCTGGAATCAATGATTATTTCCATGTGTAATGAAAGCTAATGAATAGTGTGGTCATTAGAAGTTTGCATTTCATAATTTCAGATTTTCTCTGGCCAATCTTCAATCTGTCCTGCTGTGAAGATGCAAGGTGAATTCACACGAGCGACATTGACAAAAATGATCATGAATACTCTGTTGCCTCCAAAAGATGTCTGGCAACAGGTTACTGCTGCTCTGGATGTAAGCAACTCCTTTACTAGTCAGAAATATAGTTCATCATATTGTTCATTAATTCATCATTGTTTGTGTTTTTCTCTGTCATTTGACTTCTTTCTTTTTCTCCTGCCAGAATGAAAATCACAGTGTGAAGTATGAAGGACTCCATATGATTCTCATAATACTCGAAAGGTTGAAGGCTACCCTAGAATACTGTTCACAACCTCATGAATTTTATGCATCGCAAGAACTAGCAGAAATCAAACTGTTCATGATCCATAGCCTCAGACAAGTATGTTGACTTTGAATATTCCTGTTGTAAAAAAAAAGACTGACAGAACTTGGCTCCTTTATCATTGGGCTGAAACATACAGATTACTGATATTCAAAGTCTTGAACTTCTGAATCTGATTACAAAAATGCATTATGTAATTGCAGCTATTACCTGATGTGCGGGCTCTCATCCGGTGCTGGAACAGTGCTTTTATCTCATCAAAAGGTGAATCCAAGAAAGCTGCTGATGCAAAAGAGAGCAAAATATCAGAAGGTATGTCAGTGGATAATATTGTCAAATTGTTTCATGCAAGTATGATATAGTGATAGTGAATTTTGTTACACTTTTTCACACAAACAAAAGGAAGTATGATATAGTTCTGACAAATATGTTTCGGATGGCACATTTGTCAGCAAGGATGTGTACAACTACATTTGCTGTAAATGATTTAGTCTGAGTTCCTTGGTCTTTCAAGTAGGCCTAATATAATGCTCAATTACTTTCTGACTTTTTCCAGACTTTGCAGAGGTATCAGAAACAAAGTACTTGGTCTCTCTGCTGCAAGTGCTATGTGCCTATCAGACCACACTGCCTGAAGTGTTTCGAGACCACACTGTTGACTTTGGAGCTTTGCTTGAAGGAGTTCGTGCAAAAATACACCAGAAAGAGGAGGCAAATGATGCAGATAATGATGAGGAGGATGTCACAATGCTGCAACTGTGTCTCCTGCAACTTTTGGCTCAGTCAGACATTCGTCAGTTCTCATGGACAAAAGAGGTGAGTGCTGATAGCTGAAGATTAATCATTGTTCCCTGTTTCCTGGAAAATGGTTGACACTCAATTAATTGTAATACAGGTTTGGCTGTCTTGCTGTTGTGATGGGAGTTTTTGTATACTTTTTCAAATCTGTAGCGTACTGCTATACTTGGGTGTAATTTTTTTTACAGAGCTCTGGCCACCGGACAACATTGTACCTGCTGTTAGAAATGACGGTCACTGTTGCCAAGGCAGAACAGTTCAGTGAGGCTGCAGTTGCTCTATTAATTAAGGTAAGCAAATCACAAAAGAGGAATTTACATGTCTCCCAATATTCACAATTACCAAGCATTGTTTTCATTGATCCATACTTCAGGTAATGTGAATTTATTGCTTTCAGCTACTGATAGGAACTGGGGCTTTTAGTCATTTGGAAGCTGAACTGCAAATCTGGATTGAACATCTTACAAAACTGCAAGAGTCAGAAGCTGGGCAAATCATTGAGTTTATTGAAAAAGCGATACTGAAAGTGTTGAAGGATCCCTATCTCTACACAGAAAAAGTCATTGATGCTGGAGCAAAGTTATCACAAGCTGGGATAGGAGAAGGATCTTTGGAAGCGTTTTCTGATGCCCAGTTTGATGGTGAGTATTTCAGAAATGTGCATGCACTTAACTGCTTTTCTGATGAGTTGATAACACAAAACAAATCAGCTCCATTATTGCGCCCATTTTGCAAACCATGCATAACGAAAAATAGGACTAACTTAGTATTGTTCCATTCCAGAAATTATGAAGATTGACATTGACCTGTCCGATATGACAGTTGCATCTGGCAGCCATGGCGAAGACATTCAACTTGCTAGGTAAAAGAGAAATCTCAATGTACTTTTTCTTTCAGAATCATCAAAATTTTCTTTAAAATTTTAACCAGGACAATGTTGCAAATGTTGAGCAGGTGAGCAATGCAATAAATTAAAATTATGTTGTTTATTCACAGATTGCCATTTAGTCCTTTAGTTCCATGCAGTCTAGAAGCACTGGCTAAAACTGAAGATGTTTCCGCTGCTGTGCAGTCCTACTTTCAAGGCGTGTTGAAGGATATTGTTTGGCAGCAAACTGAACCTGAGGCTCTTTGTTTACTGTTGGTGCAACAAAAAGACAATAGTGTGATCGGACCATCTCTTGGCCCACTTGTCCAGAAATGGCTCAACAATGATATCTCTGAGGTTGGTAAATTGATAATGTCAGATATTGCTAGGCATAGTGTTTACAGTAACTATGGGTGTTCCATTTAAAAAAAAAGGGGGGGGGGGGGGGAGGGGATGTGGACCTGAACATTTTTAGACCCCCCCCCCCCCCCCCCCCCATATATGTTTTTTTGACATTTCTACATTCAGATGTTAAGAAAATACTGGTCAACTAGATCCCCCCCTCCCTCCCCCAAAAACAGTTTTCCGCAGAAACAACCCATACATCCCACCACCCCCCCCCCCTCCCTCGCAGGCCCCCCGGATATCTGAAAAATCTTCAGGTTCACACCCCCCCCCCCCCACCTCTTTTTTTAAATGGAACAGCTCTAACATAATATGAATGAAAGTTACAAATACATTTGTGGAACATTACAGCATGCATGTTATAAATGAAGGTATCATGAATTGCTATGATGTCAAGATAAAAGTTTCATTGTAAAATATAAAGTCAAAATCTGCTACACAATTATCATAAAATATGCCATAACAGTATATGCTGCTCTTCATTTTTACTTTACCTTGATGGAACTTATTTTGTTTAATTTCCAGTATCCAGTGACAAAAAAAGAGAAGAAGGCCAAGGGTATATTGAGTATGACTGAGCAAAGTGTCTTGGACAGTTCAATCCTCACAAAAATAGATCATCTTGATCTTGAGGGTCTGACATTTTCGCAAGTACTACCTTTGACAAGTAGAGTGTTACTGGCACTAAGGACTGCACTAATGGTAAGCTCATGATTTCTGGGGAAATATATTTTGACCACTAATTTTGTTAGAATACTGTGGACATTTTTACTAATCTTCCTATGTTTAATCATTTGGAATGTTAATTTTTTAGGAGGAATGCAACAAAGATGTTTTGAAGGTTTACAAAAATCTACTCATTAAGATTAATCAGAAACTGCAGAGCGATGAGGATCAACAATTAACTTCAACAAAAGATGAAAGGCTGTCATTTTTGGACAATAGACAGTTAGACATCAAGTCGCTCCGTAAAATTTTTTACAAGTTGGTACTGACTCATCCATCCATGAAAGAGTGGTTTTTGCGAAGCACTGTTTTGGAGGACGTAGGAAAGAGTTTTCAACTGAAGAGAAGGATTGTCACTAAAATGATAACTGGAGTCATGAGCACCATGGACGAAGAAATGATGTCTTCAGTTACATCTGACTTAGAGCCTTATCGACATCAGCTCATTAAGATGGCAACTACAAATGAACCAAAGGATAAAGTCATTGCATCTTGTTTGAAGAATATGACGCATATTTTGGATACTCGGCAACTTCTTGAAGCTGCAGAATCTCTTTTGACTTCGCAGTGCGATGCGCTGATTGCTGATCAATGTCTGACAGATTATGGTCAAGCTTTACTTGCTCTATTGGACAAGTATCTTTCTTCACAAAGTCTAACATCTCAAAATGAAGCGCTTTCCTCTGGTGCCTTCCAGTCAGTTCTGACAGTGGCGTCCCTTGTTTCTGATTTTGATCAGTTGATTGAGAAGACGATATGTACGTTTCCTTCTCTTGTGACAACAGTTGATGAGAAATATGTGTGTCATTGTCTACAAGAAGCTAGAGACAGCCAAATTGCTGTTTTGAGAATATGCCTGCAATTGAGTCCTGCTTGCAGACTCTGGTTTTGTGAATGGGCGTCTCAGGAGAAATTGAAAAGGGACCAGTTGCGAAACTTCTCATTGTTGTTCCAGCAGTTCTTAGCAAGTGCTAATAATGATGGTATGTTCTATTTTACTTTCAAATGCCCATTTTCACTGTATTTGCATATTGCTGTCATAATGCAGATCTTTGCTGCAAGTGCATTAGGTGATCTAACTACTGTATTGTCATTGCAGATGTGCAAAATCAAAAGCTTGCAAAGAAAATCGGCAAAGTGATAGGAAAAGATTTGGCTACCTGGTTTGAAATCAATGAACCTTATTGTTATGATCTTGTGAAAGGACTGCTGAAATGGAGCAGCCAAGGTATGTATACAATTGAAAATATTTAATGTGATATGTTTTTTTAGCGCAGGACATGAAGTGAACTTGGTGATCATCAAACTTTAGAAAATTTAAGAATATTAATTCTGTTTCAGAATTTGTCAGTGGCATATTTGACAAAGTTCTGGAGATAATGGAACTGCAAGAAAATGCTGATTTGTTGAATATCCTAAAAGTCCTCAATAACCATCTGAGCAAAACGTCTGATGACCAGAGTGAGAGAATTGTATTAGCTTGTGTCAAGTGCATGCTTGTACTTTCTGCAAACAAGGACCAGGATGAAAGATCTGGTGTTTTGCAACTTCTTGGAGGCATCTGTGACCTACTGAAGGTAAACGAGCAGAATTCAAGATTCAATGAATATAGCTTTGGAATTCACATGTATATTCAGTCAGTAGAAGTAAGATGGATTGACACTACATATGTATACCATTATATTTGCAGGAGAAATGTGCACCACTAACCAATGTCCAAGAAGAGTTAATGGCTATCTGGCCCCAAATGACCAAACAGTTGCTCAGGTAATTTAGGAAAATAGAATTTGTTGGGTGCTCTGATTATGCATAATCTGTTCCTTAAAGTTATTTAAAAGTCAATGGAACCAAACTTTTGAATGGGTTGGGATAGTCTCCTAATTGTTCTGCTTGTGCAGAGTGTGTGGATTTTTTGGTTTTCCTCCAATCCCGTTTTCCCTTCAAAGATGTGTCCCCCCCCCCCTTGCGTGTTTTTAATTATGTATAAATATTAAGAAAATATCACCCCTATAGATATGTCATAGTTAGCAGGGATAACATCTCCACATGATCAAATTTGTCACAGCTTGAAATTACTCAATACATTGTTGAACAATGACAACAAGATTGTTAAATTTATTGCTGAAAGAGCAGTGAAAGACCACAGGACTATCATATCAGGCAATATCAATTATATTGAGACTGTCTATATTTGCCTGAGTTAAAATCTTATTATTTATCACTTGAAGAACAGTGCACAGTTCAGGCTGTGAGAGACATTTTGATTTACAATCCATTAGATTTGTCACCACTTGGTAAATGCCACTTATTATATTTTCTCTGTATATATACTTTATTTCTTTTTTGACAGTAACCGCTCATTTAATTTCTTACAGGCATTATTATCAAACAGCTGATACCCATATCCTGCTGGAGGTTTTGGCCTCCGTCATTTATGATGGAGAAACACAAGTGAAACCAGATGTGAAAACCTTGCACAACATGATAATCAGCCATTCCGCTTTCCTGGATGTCATGCTGAATGAAGAAAATAAGCATATATTATGCAAAGGTATTTCTTGATTGCTCTCCACATCATAATTTTTTAATTTAATTTTTTGTTTTTCAACTTATCTATACTGTGCATCACTAACTTACCAAATCTAAACAATTTTTTTTTCTTTTCAGAAAAAATTGTGCAATTTCTACTGAAGCTAGTCACACTGGACAAGTCTTGCTGTGATGTGTCTCATATTGCTGTAATGTTGGGTTCTTACTCTGCCACCATGAAACCCTCCGGTAAGATTGTTATTTATCATCAAGGCATTCTGAAACTTTGTATCATTTCATTGGAGCAATTCTTTGAACTAAAATGCTCTACAATAGCAAGTTTGAAAATTGTCATATATGTTTTCAGATCAAATGCTCCTTGCTTTAATGAGAGAATATGAGCGGAATGACTGTGATATGAACCAGTACAAGCCTTACCTTTGGGGCGCAAAAGCTGTTGAACACCATGCTTTGAAACAAAACCTTAATGTCCGTTTAAAGAAGCAGCCAACTATGGCCCAAGTTTTGGAAGGGATAGATCCAGACGTTATGCTTCACTCTGTTCACCACTTTCCTCTGACTCGCTCTTATCAGGTATGTGCAGATAGGTTTTTTTTTTCCTGATTAATTTTGTGATGCATGATTGTGATTTGGCTGTCGGTGTTAAACGAATACTATCATCTCATTTCCATATCACATATATAACCATTGTCTTTGCAGAAAACGGACTTGGCAAAGGATGACATTGATGACATCAGCACAGATGTCTACGATCCACTGTTCGTACTGCCTTTGTTTGCTCATCTACTTTCACCAGGTATTTATTTATGCTTGAGAGGATTGAAAGAGGGAGGAGATCAGTATCCTGTTGTTTTCTTTTTCTTTCTTTGCTATCTAATCCATTTTGTGATATGTTTATACCATGTTATTTCCAGGTTATGTCACACACTGCATGAAGTTTGCAGAACTGCATTGTCTTGGTTACACGGTAGCAGCCCTGAGCAGTCATGACAAGTTTGTCCGTGGTGCAGCATACCATGTGCTTCACCTGTTTTATCAGCAGATAGAGGCTGCTAGGTTCAGCAGCAAAGAGATACTCATGTACTTCATGAAGTTGATTAGGAACAGCATCGAGACGCCTGGTGCTAAATTGACTCCTGTCGTCACAATATTCCTTGCCAAGACTGCAGCGATAATTATTGATCCAAGTAAGTTTATTTTACATTTGTTACAGCAATGCAGTGCATAGTTATATTGCATTAGGTTGAAATGTTACCATGGCTCCTTCTCCTACAGAAAACAGACTGTATAAGGCCATCAACTCGTTCCTTCTCGTCAAACCCAAAATGGATGTTTTGAATGTACCAGAATTTTACAAGCTGTTCAACTCTGTTGAAACACAGGTGAGTGAGGTTATTTCGATTTTTTGATTTAGTAAATCATCAAGTACTTCGTAAGTTTGCATACTTATGTCAATAATGTTTACAGTACAAATTTGAGAGGGCTTGGATGTTAACACTGCTCCGGGATGGCTTGAGAGAGATTGCTGACTACAGAATTTACCAGAGACGTTACATCTTCAAAATGATAATGGCATTTCACGACTCGCCTCTCTGTGATGAAAACAGCCAGGTAAGAAATTAGGAATTATATACTTTCACAACACTAATGTCATTTGGTGTATGTCTTAAATTTTATGATAATCATAACATGCTTTCAAATTTATAGAAACAAGTTTTGGAAGTTCTGCACCAAGCCTGCAAACTGAAGATAGTTGCCTTTGACCTGGTGAAGAATCATGCATTGTTGACTTGGATCACCACGCTGATAAGTAAAGGGTAAGACAGATGTGCTTGTAATTCGTATATCACTTATTGTCTATAATTGATCCGATCTATGAAGCTGAAATATCCTAATGGTATTTCTGAATTTGTTACAGGCCTTGCAGCTGGGGTTTAGTTACAGACATGTTGTCCTCTTTGTGGTTAACAATGCTACACAAAAGAGACGTTGCATCACCAGATGCACCAGATTTGAAACTGAAGCGACCTTGTTTGCCCATCCAGTTCACTTTGGAGATGCTACAAGTGATGGTTCATCTTCTGATGTCTATGAGGTAACAATTCTTGCACTCAGTATAAATAACACTGATGCGCTTCTTCTAATGTTTTAACCCCCACATTGGAAAAAGTGTTAACATATTGATTAGTGTTCATATGGGTTCTGTTCTCTCATTTCAGACAATGGATGACTGGAGAGCACTTCCGCACTTACTTGCAGTGTCTGACATCAGTATTGAAGCATCTGCTAATTACAAAGAAATTCTTGCTTGGAGATGACGCTCCCAGTGACACACCGAAGTTGGTTGACACCTTTGTGTCTTTTCCTTTTGTACTCCGACTGTTGTTGCACTGGAGCAAGATTTCTAAAAATGTCACTTTGGAAAAGGACATTCACTTGGTATTAAAGCAGTCAGCTGGAGATACAGTGGACTTGGTTGACCCTGAAGAGTCAGAAACAAGGGAAGAAGAAACAAAGGAAGAGCTGGACACTGATGGTCAACAGCACAAGACGGTCACATTCCTGGTCGACGTGTGTTGTATACTGCGTATGCGATTATCAGAATCTGAGAATGCTGCTGAAAAACAGGCACTGCTTTTCACATCAGACTTTCTTGTAACTAGCCTATTGGAAATTCCACCAGATACCACAAGGTGGCAGCAGTATGCATATTGGCTCAGGAGTGTACTCAATGTAGAGTGGATCAGATTGGCCTATTTATGCAACCCACTTGGTGAACTCCAAATGAACAAACTGGTGCATTTTTACAAGACTGATCATGAAGAGCTTCGTATGATTTTAAACAACATCCATATTACCTTGTATCAGACATGCCTGAAGCACAAAACCCCAGAAAAATGGTATGCTAGGCTGTGTGGACATTTCAAGTCAGCCATGCACAACATGTCAAAAGAGCTTGCCACAGGCAATATGCAAGAACTTGTAACTGAATTAGTTTTGGAAACTAAGTCTGGTGCTGTTAAGGATGGACCCTTTCAAGTCCTCTTATCTAAATTCTGAATATAATTTCGATGAGATGCAATGTATTTGAAATATGAAATAAACCCAATTATTACAGCCAGGCCAACGTGATTTCTCATAGTTTATTTCATCTAACATGGATGCATTACACACTGTACTTAATACAGCAAGAAACAAAAAAATAGAATTCCTTTCAACAGATTCCATGTACAGCAAGAAACAAAAATAGAATTCCTTTCAACAGATTCCATGTCATTCTGCTGAGACCACTTGGTGACTTAACTAAATATCTTTGTTTAATACATATGATAACAAGTACTTTGCATATATATATATACCAAATTATAATACATAAGGATATAATAAAGGGAAAAAGAGAAACATGTTTTTTTTTTAAGTCCTACAAAGCTTTGCAATTGCACAACCCTGCAAATGTCACCATTGTTGTCCTGTCAATTATTGCGAGACATCCTAAACTTTACGATTTGAGATAAGATTAACTGGTTCATGATCAACATTGCTGTTGTGATGATGATTATCAACGCATCATCAATGCTAAATTCATTTCTGATTTTTGTTGTACCCTTTAAGTGCTCCAGTTAGAAATGATCATACTGCATTTATAACTAAAATTTCAAAACCAGTGCATATATTTTCGAAATGAATCCTCTATGTATTCTATACGATTAATGAGAAGAAAAAGGGCCAACATAATTAGATCCTATGTGTGCTATGCAGTTTAACTACATTTACATTAACATATATACATGAATCTTGAATTTAAAAGAACTGTCCGATGATATGTCCTACCTTACTCATGACTAGCCTGCACATAAGCTCATTCTACCAGCCACAGTTTGCAAATTTCTACTTTACGATTAATTCTGAACAAAAACATTTCATTAATAACTACATTGTAAATATTATCATCTGTCGGATACGGGGACAGCAACAATTATTGATACAATTAACACTTTTTAATGAAACAATTTATGGTTGTCCTATACACATGTGCTCAGATATCAATGTGGGTGAAAAACTTCTGCAAAAAACGTACTACTGCACAATCAGGACTGAATAAAACCTAACACTGGAATGTACCAAAGGAGGCTGCGACGCAACTATTAATAGTGCAACTGACTTTAAATTTTGGTCTGAGAAATAACATTATTATGATAGGGAGAATTTACTGAATTAATTCGGAGAATTTACTGAATTAATTCAGATAAAATCCTGAAGATAATAAATATTGCCAACCTGCAGTCTCCTACTCTATGTACAGACATGTATCATATATTTACCTACCACTGCATGGTTGATTTATCTATGCTCCGGAAATCATGACAGTGCTTCTGTAATGCTCTGAGTGGGCTCGAAGATAAAGCAATGTTGTCACAGGTAAACTGAATAAGTAATCATTATGTGGGAAATACTTCAGTAAAACAGAATCACACAAAGAATACTGTATCTCTGAAATTAATCATATCCAAATTAAGCAAGTGCTTACTACAGCATAATATTATGGAGCCCAGCACATTTAACATTGCCATGTATGTAAAAAAATAAAGGCTGAAAGTATACACAAATCTACATGGAGGTGAATTACTAGGTATCATTTGTGTGACAACTACAAATCACTGTTACAACTTCCAGTACTAACCGATATAAACAATTGCTTTTATAACTCCTACATATGCTCATACTGTGGTTATATGTCCTACATTATTTATTGATCTAATATTTTCTGACGCTACATGCAAATTCTGTAATACACAATGACAGTATATTATAGCTCGACTCATTGTTTGGTCACAAATACATTCGTACGTGAATTTTTGAATACACATCCACAGTGCCTGGGAACAGACAGCACGGCAGAATTTATGGTAATGAGATGAGTGACAATCTTGGTGTAGTGACTGATCCCAACAATCAAGCAAGGTGCAGTCTAGGATGAAGTGTACATGTGACAGGAACTTGCTCCTCTAATGCACGCCAGCCAGTACTCCTCTAGCAATGTCATTTGCGTCACGAAGGGTCCCTTTGACTCCTATTCAATGTGTATGCTATGTACATTTCTCAAAAGGTCCCTTCCAAGCTTTTTCGTTAAGTAAGTAACGCTCCTAGCAGATAGTTAAGACTGAAATAATAAATATACACCAAATCATGCACCAATATTTAGTCAAATATCAAATTCAGTTCAGAGGTCACTTAGGTCACCAAGATGCTAATACTTACAATTATTTTACAATGCACCAAATGGGTCATTGGGCTGCTGTGGCTGCTGAGGCTGACCAAACATCGGTTGTCCTCCGTACATTGGCTGTCCCGGTCGGGCACCCTGGATAGAAATAAGTTATAGAATACTTCTCTGGACAAACATCATTACAATGAAGCTCATTGAAACAGTGCTATAATTGACCAATTAAATCTTTTGCTGCAACACCGCTGAGCAATAACTATATTTTCAAATTTGACAGAACAGGAAAATATACCGACATATCTAAGGAATATCATGCTTCAAAACTATCATAACATACCATAGGTTGTCCAGGATAGGCTCCCATCATTGGCTGCTGTCCTCCCATCATGCCAGCATTCTGGGGCTGACAACACAAAGATAACAATAAATACACAATATACATCCATCAGGCTATGCAGATGCTGAAAGTTTACAAAATTGAAGATTTTCAAACCAGACCCATGTAAACTACAGTTAGCCAATGACTAAAACAAAGTCTAAACTATGAACTTCAGCAAATAGTATGATTAAGAGATAAGTCACATTTGCAATCTTCAGGGTTAGGAAATCTGCTGTTATTTAAATCAATCTTTCTGAAAGCATGGTGCTAGTAATACATACAATGAATACTTTTAAGCAGGGCCGTAGCCAGGACGACACAGAGGAGGCCACCCCTTCGTCTTGGTAAATTTTTCTTTTATTGTAATGCCAGGACAATAAGACAGTCCTATGATACTGTAACTCAAACTATCATCATGGAGTTCGCCTCTTCTGATTTCAGCCTCTGGCTATGGCCCTGTTTTAAGCACTATCAACTCTTAATGCGAATGCTAACTGTTTATAAGTCCCTTCCACAAGTCCCTTCCACATATTGTGCAACTAAAGAACGCAACAAAAGAATAGATAATACCAGTAACAAAGCATGCATGAGGAGCGGTGCAATTCAATGAGTTGGGTTTGGTGAATAGAATGTAATGTGTGTGCGTTGTGATTGTAATTAACATGAAGGCATCTGGTCTTAGATCTGCAATTCCAAGGCATCCCGACACCGTGCTTATCTGACAATCACCAGGCATTTAATCAACCACTCTGAAATGCAAGGGAGATTAAAATGCAGGCGAGGTGTGAGAGGAAAGCGTTTTGCATTTTCAACAGCAGCAGCAGCAGCAGCAGTACAGACCATGTAGCCATTCGTGTAGCCCATCATCATCGGCTGACCCATCATGCCTCCTGCCATCATTGGTGGCTGTTCACAATAACAAACTCAAAAGTTTCAAACAAGTGCATCTACGACATCAAGACTACATCATATACAGCAGCACGACAACTAAAGCAAAGTGATAAAACTGACGTCAAACTGATTCAAACATGTCACAAGCAGATAACACAGCAACAGGCTCACTATCTCCATGTACATTAAGACAAAGTCATTCGTGATCAACTAGTCTGTAAAAGCAAAGTGACATCTTAGGCAAAGAATATGCAAGACATGACAGTGATGACACTCACCCTTGGCGGAGCCGCCGCTGCTGTTTGTCCAGCGGAAAATCCTCCTGGTTGGGTCTGCCAGCCTCCTCCTCCAGTCATCTTCTTTTCACCTTGTGGTTGCCACTGATGTCCACTCCTGAAAGAAAAACATACCGTTAAACTAGAGCACATAGTAATGTGCAAATTGGCACGCAGTTATACATTAAATAAAAGGCAGAACGTCATAGAAGTCATTTGCACTTTTAGTTGCCATCTGTCTGTGTGTACCAAATTTCTGTGCGACCAAGCAATCATGATAAGATTCAAACACGAGAGGGCGACACTGTGTTTTGAGAAATATACTGGATAGATAAGCCCAGGAATCAGTGCCGAAGACTATGAAGCTTTACACAACTGTTTGGTAACGCCAACAGGTCTGTACTTTGAGTGCATATGTGCTTTATACACGCTTGAGCCTTCCGCCGAACTGGCCCCATTGGATTAACATGTAAGTTCGAATTTGCCGCTCGCAAAATGGCAAACCGGACACATTACGCGAAAACGCCTCCTACAAGCAACGTAAGTATTGGCACTGCGTGCCAATAATTTAATCTTTAATCCAATAATTCCCACTTAATAGCTTACACTTTACAGCAGCCATATGATATGTTCTAGAGCTCCTTAGGAATATACAGCATTCCCAGATAACATGCCATATCTGCTCGATGTTATTCCTGCATTGGCAGATGTCGACCAATGTCAGTCCAATGTTGAACAGATCTGGAATGCTATCTTGGGTATAACACCCAGAAATGGGTCTAGCTGCATGCATTCCCCCACCCGAAAATTAAGCAGGAGTTTGATTATTACACATCTATCATGTGGCATTGCATCCCTTCAGCCTGCAGTCCAATTACATGTAATTCCAAACGAAGAGCACGAAGTGCAGCTAAAAATTTGTAGTGGGTGGCTGAGCATGAACCAGACCTTTCCAAATAGTACCCCTTGTGTTCACATAATTTTGGACTGCCTCCTGAATCACTATATCAACTCATCAGAATCTAAGTTATCTAATCTCTACTTACTTTTTGACTTGCTGTGATGGTCCGTTTACGCCCAGGCTGCTGATCAGTGATGATAAACTAGAGTCAAGGTCACCCTTTATCAGTTTCTCCTGAGACTTGGGCTGTGGTACAGGTCCTTTATGTCCTTGCTGATTCATTGGCTGTAGAACCTCTCCAAATCCGTCAAACCCTGTGCAATGAAGACAGGTTGAGTGTTATTGGCATTAAGAAGTAATGCTAATGAATTGGGTCATTAATTCTTCATTTGAACGAAATACATTAATTATCAAAATTGTCATGGTTAGTCATTTGAGGTTACAAAAACATCTTCTCTTAACAAATAAGGTTATGTAATATGTATATTTACATTATTATACACTAATTTACACCTATATTACATAACATGTGTATGTGAAGGTATTAAATTTGTGAGAACAGACAAAAGGCAGAAGCAGTTGTTGCCAAATTTCTTTCACACTACTCATTCACACCTGTGCGTAACAGAGGAAGGTTAAACAAAACCAAATAAAGTATCATAACAAAGCATAGAGCAAAGAAGGGTTGCATCAACAAATAACAAATTAAAAAAGGAAATGGAGAGAATATTGTAAGAGGATAAATAGTGTGTTTGTTGTGGTGTCGAGGCTTGGCGACTATGTACCTGAAAAGTGAAGTCTGTATTTAAAAGCTGTATGCACAAAAAGGAACACGGTTTTTTCTAAAACATTTTTCTAAAAGTCACAAACTACCAGTTGACACAAGGAAGTCTTCATCAGTCACAGCACATTCTCGGTTAGGCAACCACTGCCGACTACCTTACAAACATTTTACAACAATTAAATCACACTACATGAAAAAAGATATCAATTAAAGTAAAATTGAACATAAAACAGATTTTGACAAATAATTTCATGACATGTTTGTCCTTGATACCTGTCATCCTCTTTGACAAAGATGGAGACATGCCCGTCGGAACTAAAATAGTAAGTTGATGAACAAATAAATGAACAAAAGTACAAAACCTAATTGCACAAATAATGTACTTTATACACACTAGAAATTATTAACACTTCTAGAAATCCCAATAAATGCTTAACTATTTTCTGGAAATAAAATACAGACAACTGTTTACAGAATTTAGTTAATATCAATGGTAACTAAGTATCTTGAAGTCAAATAATGCTGCCCTACAACTAAGAACTTTACACAATGAAATACACATCCACTATTGAATGTTACATTCGGTAGAATTGATCACAGCCTCACTACATAGACATGGGTTGGTAATGCATACACCATACATTCAAAGTTACACCCTTACATAGTTATCTTTACAGTTCACTGTACATTCAGCTATATAAAGGGAAACATTCACCAGCAAAGACAACAACCTCAAAAGTACCAGTAAATATATCTCGGTGTTTCTAAGTGTAAAATGAAGCAACAGAGCGGCTTTCAGTTTTGAAGGACAAACGTACAGATATAGACAACTAGATATGTAGTTGGTGAATCGGTAAAAGACAAAATACAGCATGTGAAAAAGAGGTAAACATACATTTATAATCGAAGTTTTAAAGACATATAAGACAAGGTTAGACAAGGTAAAGAATAATAGTAATGCATATAAGTGAGTTAAAAGGTGAACTGGAGTGGGATCACACATGAAATAAAGGAAAAACAGACACAGAATGTGCTACAGGATGTAGTGCACACAGATCTTTTACACTGAAGTCATGACACGTTGCTACACAAATCGGTGGGATTCTACCACAAACACTTTGTAGACAAGATTAAAAATTGACGAAAGAGAGAATGAAATTTACTCATGCCAGGACTGCCTGATCTTGGAGGAAGAGAACATTTGGACATATCCAGGCCAGCTAAATATAAAATTTAAAAGACTCATTAGCCTTTGAATGGAAAAATAAAATGATAAATCATCAGAAATGTGGAATACAATGCATAGGTAATGAAGTACACATACGATAGCTAGGACTTGCTGATCTTTGAGCTGGTGACGCAGCTACATTCACATCAAAACCAGCTGCGAAAAACCAAATATCAGTATCACGACCATGAAATCAACAATGACACAATCACTGCTCTTGAATACATGTATATATTACAATGTTCCCCATACAAATTCACTGGTCACCCAATAGTTACGCAGTCAGATGCTGTTTAAAGTACATACACAAGATATTTGAAGCAGGAGCCGAGGTGGGTTGCGGAACTGAGGCCTGGGGGACCATCGAAAAGTCTAAACCGGCTGTGGAGAGAAAGTAGGAGTTACAATAACTGAAGACTGCCACAGCTTTGGTTAATTAGCATAATCAGAGACTTAAATAACCAGAGGATTTATTTGTTTAT
Source organism: Alitta virens (assembly GCA_932294295.1). NCBI lineage: Eukaryota > Metazoa > Annelida > Polychaeta > Phyllodocida > Nereididae > Alitta > Alitta virens. The sequence continues at coordinate 51,652,594 of OW028573.1, forward strand.
GGGTCACATAGAGAGAAGAAGAAAGAACATACACAAACCAGGGCTGGTTGGGGTGGGAGACATTCCAGATGCAGTGGACGCTACACAAAAAACCATTTACCATAATTTAGTCTCTAATAAATTAATTTTAACTGTAATGCAGATAAATATGCTGAAATTTATGTCAGTGTATCATTCACATACTTGGAATTAGTCCAGGACTGGGAGTCCTAGCAGGTTGAGTAGCTGTTAAATTAAACAAATACCGAGTAATCTTTGAAACTACAAAGAAATTTCTTCACATTTTAAGTCATTTATCTCTAATTTAATGTAATGAAACTACAAGATATCGTAACATTAAAACTGTAAGCACAGTGCTTTAAGTTAAACTATAGCACCTACATGCATCTACTGTTGCAACTGGAGAACAAGACAGGTCCAAGCCGGCTAATTGACAAAGAAACATTGGAAGAAAAATATAAAAACATTAAAAAAGGTTATGTGTATGGGATAAATGATTCTACATGAAAAACTAGTGTTTGCTATTTTAAGAGACCTAATGTATATTTTGGTTTTGAAAATGTCTGTTAACATTTTTGGTAAAGGTTAATTGAATTACAATGTTTATCTTTTATGTAACTGTGTGAATGTGTAACATACTGGACACTAGGCCTGGACTGGTTGCACGGTTCACTGTGTTAGTGATGGTAGACAGCTCCAAAATTGCTAAAACATGCAACAAGTTTAACATCAATTGATACCATCACGTTACATTCAATTTGTCCACGCAACTTTTAACAAATCAGGGACTACTTACTACGTAAGAACATATAACCAATTTAGCTCGGATATTACAAATTGAATGCAGAGGTGACAACACTACGTTATGAAATTGGAAAATGAGAACTAGAAGAATAAATCTGACCAGAAAGGACATAAAAGGTGTAACGTTATGCAAAATTAAGGAATCCTAATGAATTTAGTAAAGACATACTGCCAGCAACTCCTGGACTAGTAGCAGCACATGAAGTGGTAGCCAGGGAGGACTGCAAGCCAGCTAAACAAAAATTAACTCCCGTAAATTCACAGACAATAGCTCCTGAACAATCCGCAAATTTACAGAAGTAATTTCATCCTCTTAAATGAGATCAATAATTCAGTATAGCAAATAATGATACCATTGGTTTAATCTTTTTGAGAAAATTTAAATTACACATTTCTACAACTATAGATTTAACTACACTGCTAAGCAAGACATAGCTATTGATCTAGTTAAAATTACCCCGCAGTAGTCTATTAGTTCTGCAGTGTATGTATATATATCATTATATATATATATATATCTATATGTAATTGTCGAAATTTCAACGTAAAGAAAAGAAACACCTACAGAATCCTGGACTAGTGGCCACGTGGGTCTGGGCAAGTGTGACACTGCCGATTGGCAACTCCAAACCAACTTCGAAAGCAGAAAAAATATCAAACATGCCTTAACATCTAGCTAGACAATAACACAAGCTCAATGTGTCTGAATTGAATATGTCTTTCAATAATACTTGAAAATCAAACTATATGTGTAACAACAACTAAGATCGTCATTCCCTCTAGTAACCCTTGATGCTCAACAACGAAAATACAACTATGAATAGAGCAGGATAAATACATACTGCTGGAAGGCGGAGTTGCCTCAATCTTTGCACTAAGATCCACAGGGCCAGTATTCATGGTAAGATCAAGAGCATCTAAGTAAAATAAGAACATGTATTTAATGCACTATCTGAAAACTACCTGTAAACTAATAAAGCAAAAAGACCCATCAAACGCTAGCCCCATCACAGAACCAACCTTGGGACTGCGGAGCAGCAGCACCGTCTTTCTGTCCGGCAGTGGGACTCGCTGGTTGCGGTAACGGTGTAGGTGAAGGAGAAAGAACAGGGGCGGTGGGCTTAGCTTTGGGAGGCTCAGGCTCTTTAACACTCTCCAGATCAGGCTGGAAAGGCTTCTCATCTCCAAAAGGGTTCTCCGTGTCTCCACCAGAAATTTCTGCCGTTTTCTCATCCCCAAATGGAGTACCACCAAATTTGCCTCCGAATGGTTGATGGTCAAACACTCCTTCGAAAGTACCCGGTTGATCATATCCCGCTTGGAATGTCTGATCGCCCTGGAAGGCCGTCTGATCGCCCTGGAAGGCAGTCTGATCGCCCTGGAAGGCCGTCTGATCGCCCTGGAAAGCGGCCTGATCGCCCTGGAAGGCAGGCTGATCCCCCTGGAAGGCCGTTTGATCAGCCTGAAACGCCGTCTGATCAGCGTGAAATGCTGTCTGATCAGCTTGGAATGCCGGCTGATCTTCAAAAGCATCCGCGAAAGGATTCTTGCTGTTTAAGACGATATTGTTGCTGTCTAAGTTGCCCCCATCAAAACTTGCTTCAAACGGCTGGTTGAATGTAGCGTCTCCAAATGGCTTGTCAAAATCTGTATGGCACCATATGTACAAATCTTCATATCAGACAAAGTTTACAATACCCAACCTTTATCTTATAAGACACAATATCATTGACAGTGTGTAAATTTCAACAGCAAGTGATTTGGCAATTTATTATGTACATCTTGGTGCAGAATACACTATTACTACAAGACCACATAATAAGCCTATGCTACTCAGTATGGTAAAAGAGGCTGAAAAGAAGTACTGTGAAAAATCAAAGAGATCACAATGGTAAGCTAGGCATCTAGTCGTCGAAATTGACATCTACACCACAGAGTATCGATCTACACACACTAAAATAATGCCTGAAAGGAACCGTCAATTAAAATCAGTCACAAATTAAAACAACACAGTAAATCAAAGTGTGCAATAAAGATTGGTTGGTGAAACATGCTGATGCTTTAGGAGATACCTGTGAGTGAGCCCTGGGCACTGTCGAGGCCACCTCCAGCCGCACTGGCCGGAGGAGCGCCCCCAGTCGCCCCTGGGCCAAAGGGATCCAAGTCATCCTCAGCCTCTCCAGCTTCTGGGAAACAAACACACAGTTCTTAGGACAGGTAACAGCAAAAACAATGGAAACTATCAAAACAGCAAAGAGTACAGCACACAGTCAGGACTGGGGTATCACAATCAACTTCTCTCTCAGCGCCTGAAATGAAGTCTGTGTTAATGTGTCGGAGGAAGAAGCAACAAAGAAAAACTTGACAGTAAATGAAAGAAGAGAGAATAATGTGGTCATGTTGTTTCTTTCATTTTCTCACTCGCTCCACACATCACATACACACAACTAGTGTTAAACATATCTGGAGTTTAAACTACAAAGTGCATTTAAAATATACAATAATTGTGCAGACTATCACAAGCCAATCAGTGGCAAACAAAGAAGTTGTGGCAATGCACATGTTGAAATATGCCATGAAATTTGCAACTACCATGCACCTTAAACTATTCAGACTCCAGTGGCCAACTCCACAAAAACAACACTATTCCACGCTTGCATTTAGCATACAGAACCACCGCCACCTCAAAATTTCCATGATGCGACTGGAGTCAAGTTTACTACATACCTTGGGGAGGTCTCATGGTGGCATCGACCATATCCATACCAAAACCTGTGTTAGCAAACATTCAGTTTATTCTAACAGCTACATAGCACATGCATTTATGGCAACTTAATAAAAATAAAAATCAGTGTTAAATTACCAACACATGCCACTAGATTTTATGAGGGGAAGGTCACAAGCTGCCAAGCTGAACTCCTCCTCAGTGCCGTTATATTGTGGCATTACAAAAATAAATCATCACCATATAAATATTTAATATCCAGTTAATAAAATATTAATGACATTAATCAAATTTAAATAAACATGAAATATATCACTAGTTAGTGAAAGGATGACAGAGTAAATCAAATAAATCAAACAAGACTAAGTGTTCAGTACGACCATGACCCATGCACATGCAAATTGAGAACACACAAGTTAGCCGGAAGCCATTGATTAAGATGTCACCCTCCAGTCCCAGAGACCAGTTAGTGAGGAAGTATGTAGTCACTGTCTGCTTGGGGTATTAAAACCACATCACAGACAAGGCACTGATGACTACCCAGGATCAAACATGCACATGGTTTTCGCTCGAAGGTTCGTCATGGGATAATGGTGTAGAGCTCTTTTGTATTGAATAATTCAACATTACAAATTCACAAGTTATTGAAGAAGACAATGGTCAATAAACCAGTCGTCAACAACCAAAAGTTACGTATGCTGAATTTTTTAATTCCCTTTTCATATTGACTTTACTAAAAACTTGGGAGTCGCTTTATTTGTCCCAGTCTACACCATGTCACACAAAGAGAACCTCGAAGCAGCACCACAGGTCACGCCACAGCATAAGTTATCTGGGGTGCCAGGCAACTGACTCATTACCTGATGGGGTGCCATTATTTGATGCATCTGGGAACACAGCAAAAGCACCATTGGGAGATGTGGCCATTGTAGGTTGGGTGCCTGTCACAAATGACTAGTCAGTTAACTACTGATACATTGAGACATGTACAATACACAATATATAGTCACTACTACTGGCCCCTTTCAGATGAGTCATTCTTTCTTTCATTCTATGCCAGTCTAACAATCTTTACAAGAGTTCGGATACTCTAAGTTTGTAATGACATGTTCAACAATTCGTATTTCAAGACCTGTCTTCAAAATTCCTAACTTGCTACAAAATTCTACACAGGACTATCAGCTTATAACAATAGATAGACTACGGTGAAAGAAACAGTATATTCGTGATTTTGGAGTACTTGGTACATATTTTGTGACTCGATACATTCTCTCCATATTACACGGACATAAACATCCTATACAATGCAAAATATTGACAGAGAAGTGAAAGAAATGAAAGGGCCTACCTGCACTGCTGGCCCAGGGTGAGGATGAGGTGGGCTGGGCCTGCGCCTGGGCGACAACTGAAGCAAAAGGGTTCGTCGGTGGTCCAGAGAGGGAAAGCAGATCATCCTCGTTGGAGGACTGAGGTTTTGAGGTCACTGGAGAGCCAGCTCCAAGCAGGTCAAATGCGTTGCTGGGTGATGCAGGTGAGGAGGCTATGTCCGCCATGAAGGGGTTTGTAGCAGACGTGGGAGTTTCTCCTTCACGTTTTTGCTGCAAGATCAGATATTATGCTTATTAGGTTACTCAGTGGAAGACGGTCACATCATTCGAACTATACAAAATTAATGCTCAAGCAATAAGAAACCATTTAATTGGCAATCAAATCAAATTTGCAATGGTCTATACTTTAACAAAATTAATTTTCAAACACTTTATGACCAGTTAACCAGATAATTGCAATTTAGCTAATGAAAATGCAATACTAAGGCCCGAAACATGGGATTCCTTCTAGAAATGTTCATAAAACCTGAAGCAAATGCCTGTCTATGACTGTAACATGAACACTACACTTACTCGCAATTCTTCCATGCGTCTGGTTTCTTCTTCGAGAATACGTCTCTTTTCTTCTTCTGAGATAGCATTTGGATTAGGAGCACCAGATAAGGTGTTTATGGCAGATGTGACGCTCGCTGGGGCTGGGCTGCAAGTATTAATTACATAATAACATATCAAAATATATAACACAATATAAGACTAACAAATTTATTTGATTAAGAAAGTTTATTTAAAAGTCACTTACGCAGCCTTGGTTGTTGTGGTGCCACCTCCTTTCTTCGCAGCTTCTAGGGCTTTAAGATGTTCTTCCAAAGCTTCTAGCAAACTTGATGGAGCCTGGAGTTATAGGTTATTCAATTCATCATTAGTACACCTGACTAGGACAAAGCCTTCACATAACTGGTAATTAAAATAGTTGATGAAAATATTTTTTAGGCAAGGGGCACAGCATTTGTTTCAGAGGAAAAGACATGCTATAGTACTGTATACCACTATATCAACACTGTTCACCTCAGTCAGGGCCGGTCCTAGGGCAACGCAAGCAAGGCAGCGGTGTTGGGCCCGCAAGTGCTAGGACCGGCCCTGACCTCAGTTAATCCACATCTCAAACATACTCATGGCCGCATGCTTATACATGTATGCAGTTTTCATCACTACTGTCAGACGATTTGAATATGTTAAAGAGTCATCCAAGGCCATTTAAGAGAGGTGGCCACATAATAGAGAGGTAAATTATGCAATAGAAATTCAGTTTGAGGAAGATGGCCATTTACAGCAGGTGACCGTTCCATACAGGTGGCCATTAAATCAAGTTTGAGGGCACTGATCTCACTTCCATAATTTTTGTTTTTACACCCTCCTCAAATCTATCTTAGTAATAATTTTTGAGGTTAGTAAAACTTAATATACATTAGGCCTACTTGTTTAACGGTTATTTCACAGTTGAGACTTATCAACAGATATTACCTGAGGTGAAAGCTTTTAAGTCACTCGTGCATATCTTAACAAATTAATATAATATATACATATATTAAATATATGTGCATATTGTTTTGCAGAGCCATAATATTCGTCTTCCACAGAGCTACAACCTTGCATATTAGTTTAAGGACTTAGTCATTAGCAAGCATTTAAGACAAGGCTATCGACTAAAAAAAGTAGACACTCACTCCTTCTGAGTTCAAGTTGAGACTCTAAGAAATAAAAGAACGAAGGCGAATGAATAACCCTAGCAAAAAAAAAAAAATTATCTTGAACTGTCAAAATGAGGAAGTTGAAAAAGACTAAAAAAAACTGATCTCTCGGAGAAGCACCATCCACAATGTTTCAGGCAAGTAAAATTCATGCTGCTCATAACAAAAAGGCAGCCATCTTGCAAAATGCAGGTATCCAAAATAAAAGATTAACAGGCAAAAAACATCCTTAAATTTGTTTCCACACACACAAAAATAATATAACTGTCAAAACCATATAAAAAAAACTGTGGCAAATGCCATGCCCCTTGCACACCCTGATTTAAAAGACAAATTCAAAAACCTTCAATATTTTAACAACATACCTTTGCTAGGTCTGGAATCTCTCCTTTGTCAATGCCGACATTCTGAAACAAAAAGGCAACATTCATTAAAATGTTGACTGGCAGGCTACTTAATGGGACTGAAATTCATTGTATCTCAAATTGTGTCATACTACCATGCCGGAATAAAGATCTACATGCTAATTGAGGTGTATTTACCTGATTAAAAGCAGCAGTCTAAGCTTCAATGTATATAATATATGGAAAGGGGACTTTTAAGCGCAATCTTAATATTGGGAGCTACATTACAAGCCTCCAATCAAGTAAATACCACAGATAAGTTCAAGTTACTGTTAAATATCAAGTTCCATTTAAAGGAAAAGGCCACTGTGCCATCTTATATACAAATGTATCGACTACAGAGTTGATGGAAGAACAGAAAGTCCCAAATGAGACAAAAATCAATAAGGCTTCTGAAAGAGCTCTATTGAAGGATAATTCCACATCATATCTATCCAATACACAATATGTCAGACTACCATAATTTAGACAATAACGAGATTTTGCTACACGTTTACCTCAACACTGTATCATTATGATGCTTTATCATCAATATGATGGAGGAACCCTTCACAGTTATGTAGACGCATAGCAAATGTCTCTGTTGTGAAATCACATTCTGAGATTAAGGAAACGGTGTTCTAACTACAGAGCTTAAAGAGACTGTCCGCATATAGAAACACAGGAGTGTAAAATACAACAATGAAAAATACTAACATCCAAATAATTGAAATGTGCAACAAAACAAAAAAAAATATCAAGATTTCAATTCGTGCATATTTTTTGTTTTCCTTTTTTACCTAATTAGCTTTCAAAGGGATTACCAAATTTCCAGTGGGTCAAATTGTTTGTCTTCAAGCCTCCTCCCGATTTAAACAGGCAGCACAATCACCGTATTGCTTTGGACAATTAACTCACCTCTGCAACCTTAAGAAATTCTGATACTCTATCCATGCGCACCAGAAATCTCCTATAAATTTCCAAGGCATCACGGCATTGTTTCTTGTTCATTTCAAAATACTTTTCTGAAAAGCACACAAACTCAATAAATAACAGAAATAAACAGAACAGAAATGTGGGACGGACAGCCAACAGGACAGTGCAAAAGGACATTTCCACACAGACAAGCTACACCGGGCACTCAGTGTCCTTTTCCGACGGTCGTTGCACTTTACCTCTGCCGTTTTCAGGAACTTGGACACCCCATCCATGCGAACTACAAACTTCTTGTAAATATCCAGTGCCTGTTTACACTGCTTTCTATTCATATCAAAGTACTTCTCTGCAAGTTGTTACAAGACAGATTATGCAGTGAGCATGTCTCACAGGAAGACTGACAAAACTTCAAACATACAAATAAATTTAAATCATTTTACCTAGATAAATACCATTGTTATGATCTTTACAATGATCGAAAGTCAAATGCTGAATAAATATGCATAAATATTCAACTCAACTTACCTAATAAATTGATGATACCATCATTGTAACATGCAAACAGCCTAATAAGGTCTTTGAACATCAGCATAAAGCAAGCATTGATAACACCATTGGTCAGTTCATTTGGAGTACACTGCAGAAGAAAAGTAACAGAACGATTCAGTTTCAAGTCCAAAATTAAATCTATTCAAGGGCCAAGAAAAACAAAAAAACATTAACAATACAATGTATATATTTATATCAGTACTCACATCAAATTCTAGTAAAGCATCTAACTGAGTCTGCAAAGCTGGCAGAGTTTTCAATAATTTGTCTGTATTCATAGTCCGCAGCAAACCGTCTTCTTTCCTGTAAGTCAATTAGAAAAGAAGTCCACTTGATAAACTTCAAACTTCAAAACAATCAACTGCCTACAAGATTAACAGCTTTGTTAACATAATGACTTGCTTACTAAATCATACAACTTATGAATCTCTCTGTGTTTACAGAGGGTAACTTACTAGCTGTCACAACAATTCTCCAGCCAGTCAGAAACACGGCTAATTCATGTCAATCATATTGAAGGCATATCAGTAGGAGGGGTTATTTTACCCCAAACTGACCCCTGGCTACTGTTAGGATCAACCAGGGCTAAGGTCAGCTGAGGTACAGGGTGGAATTGCTATCAGTCAATGATTGAAATACCTGGAAGTCTTCGATATCTTACAGACACTTATCTAAATGATTCATAAACCATATAAATTTATTTCCATTCATGAATTGCATAATCCTTCACATCAACTCGTAATGTAGTGGCATATTACGAGTTGACTGATTAATTTGTATTGATCCGATTGTGATTTGCCAAATAATCAGGCAATCATTTCTAATCAAATCAGAGTGTTCCTACTGTATTCTATAACTAGACTAGTTCACTGACTAGTAGTAGTGGTAGTATTTTATTTTATTCCAAACATAAGTAATAAATAAATCGAAAGAAATTTGAAAATTTAGTACATTGCAGTTTCTAATCAGTACATGCAAACTAGTAATGTCAAACTGCCAATACAGTAAATTACTATAATGTTGTTTATACAGTGTATAGTTGACATAAATGCAACATTATATCATTGAACACCACACCCATTCCAATTAACTCCGGTTATGACAATGACATAAAAATACACCAAGAGCGTTTTATCTATCTAACGTGGCAAGTTATTCTTTGTTTGACAGTGTATATTGAAAAAGCCCATAACATGACCATAGTGACCTCACAATTATGAGCGTGTGCTGGTCCTATTCACCTAGATAGCTTGGTAATTACCTCAACATTCACCTGTCCATGCAATTTATTCCACATCTATATTGCCAAACTGACCCCTAGTATATCATTGTTCTATGAGTATTGATAAAAAAAACTTTTTGTAAACAGTGTACATTAGATAAAAAAAACCATAATAGTCATGAATCACCAAGATCACTTGCAGGGGGTAATCTACTGCCATAATATTTACGAAGTTGCACTCGCTATATAGAGTGAGAGTCATACATCAGATCTAGGGCATCAAGAACTGCATTTATTGATTACATAAAATGATTCAGCACTACATGCATAATATTAATATCAGAGCTAGATAGCTGTTACGGTAGACAAATGCTTGAGACATTGAGGGGGAATTGCTCGCCAATGATGGCATAAAGCTGAAGCGTGTAACTGTCAGCAACCCTAGAGGGGCTCACAATCACCTTCTGGTCACAACAGCAGCAGCAGCAACGGCAGCAGAAGCTACCATCAGCTGAGATCAATAAGTGATGCCATTGCTGCTGCTGCTCCTGCTGGCCTATCTACATCCCAACTAATTCCACATTAAAAAGTATGTGAAAGTACTGACTGCTGCAGCCTTGCAAAATATCTACTTGTTTACAAGCCCCACTATTTTGAGACGATCAGATAGGGGTACCAATCTTTTCACTAAAATACCACTGGAATGCATAGCTGAACATATATGCCATGTTGGTACAAAGCAATCGATCAAAACTATACCATTTTGAATGGATGGATACCATTCTTTTGATTTCCAATTTTTATTAATTCAATATTCTCCTCTACAATAGCAGGAACCATGGCTGCATCAACTGAAACCAAATGCAATTATTTGTCATAGATTGGTGCAGTTCACTGCTGTTTTGTTGCTGTAGTTTTAATTCCAATCCATGCGCAGCATTTTATAATAGTTGAATATGGCGATAAACTAAATCATGTTTTTGCGTTTCAAAAATGTTATGTCTTCATATCAAAACAACAGCTGGCAGTAATGGTCCACTTCAGTACAAATAAGTTCAGTAATTGGAACTGCTGTCATGTGGGTCGCAATTCCAGTTTCTACATACTACAAAATCAGGGTCATGATGGCCATTAAAAAACTTAAACTTCCCCTAACAGAGCTGAGCAGTCATAATAAATGCAGAATTAAACAAATATTGCAAAATCATCTATATCAAGTTCTAACAGCCTAAGCGGATATTAATAGATGACCCATTTCTTGATAAGGCCACTACAGTTTCATTCATATCTCTTAGTTATCATAATTTCTCTAATTTCTCTCAAGTGAAGGTTAGCGAACTTGATACTTTTATCAGGACAGCACGTTTAACAGCAGTATCACCGAATATTTCCTGTGAAACAAGATGCATTATGCGATGTTTGATTCGTAAAATATAATTTTTTTCCATGCAATTAACATTTAACAATTCCCAGTACATTGCACATGTATAAGGGTGTACCTCTTTAACATAAGAAGGCATCCAACTTGGAATGATTATAAACACAACCTTATCATATTAACATGCTTCATTTGTGCTGTTTTTCTTACTTGACATCTTCATGGGATTTCTATCATGTAATACCATTAAATCAGCTTGAAAGTTGATCATTAAAATGCCATAGCTTCAGAGAAAGTGAAATTAACCACAGCATCCATAATTAGACTAGCACCGCAAAATGGCCGAAATGCCTTCATTATGCAACATCGCTAATCATCAACAATGCATTTTGTAACACCAAGAATTACGTTTTTCCCATAAGGCATGAAATTGACAGGTTTGACTTAGCAACTCATGTCAATACTGATGCTGCACCATCTCGAATCAATGAATATGCTCCAGCTTATCTTACTGAATGCAGCAGCATCATCTGCGCAAGCTGATTGCCTAGAATTGATGCTCTCTATACAAAACGTATGCATACAGTTATGAAATATAGCGGAGTTCTCTTGAAAACAAAGATAAACATTATGTATTCTTCCCCGAAACATTATGGACCATGACTACGACATCAAGGCATATAAAAGACATTACATTTATTGCCAAGGACCTAGAGGTTAGGATTACTGCATCCTACATGAATATTAACAAGATGGTTTATATCAATCGGGGAACTTACAGATTAATTTTAATTAAAATTCATACAATATCATATGCAGATTTCATAGGTCTGAGACCTTTGTATTGAACTAGTTCAATACAAAGGTACATTCTGTAGAACTAACGAGCTTTTCATCAGTTAGTTGAAAGGCTTTCCTTCTTAACTCTACCAAAATTCCAATGTTGCAAATTTTAGGTGTTAATGGGAAATGGCTACATATGCATGCAAACAAATTAATTATGTAATATCTATCTAAGATTGTCTTGCTTTCTAAAATGGTAGATAAGTACAAGATACTTTTGCATGCGGATTTTTTTTTACCCTTTATCATTTTAATATGGTCAATAAAAAAAAACTTGAATCTAAAACAAACAAGGTACTCTTAATGCAGTCTTTGACACGTGTTATTTGTTAGTATGTAATTTTTTTTTCTGTCTAATTTGAATATCCAGGTTGATCCTTCTTATCCTTAACAAATAAAAAACACTATGGAAAGGCATCATAATGTTATATATTTATTTTTCACCTTTGTTCTTCATCTAAGCCACTGAAAGGGCAATACGGGACATACTTTGTAAACTTTCAATACCTTGTTATTCACGTAAAATATATCAGTCAAAGCAAACAACATAAATCAAGAAAACATTGACTCACCCTCTCTTCACTTTGCAGAAATCAAAAGCCATGAGTCTGTAGGAGACAGCTTTTTCATTGAGATATTTAGCATAGCGTCGAATAAATGTTGACATATCATAGCCTGAAATAAACAAAAATTTGCATCAGCATACTATCATATTTAACAAAGTATAGATGCCAAAAATCCAGAGACCTAACAATATTCAGGTTAATTTAAGATTATGTTAAATACAAGATAAAGAGAACCTCACCAGTCTGACCACCATCTGGGACAAAAAGGAACAATTGATCACGTGTAAGGATTAAAAATTTCCCAATTAGCTATATTCAGATTTTTACTGTTTACCTAACAGAATGAAGAATTCCTGCACTAACTACAAAACAATAGATTAAATAGAGAAGATGCATACCTTGGACGCCTGTTTTGTCTCTGAAACCTCCCAGATTAAACGAGCAGTTATTTGAGGCCAAGTACTGAGTAAAACGCTGGAAACCAACAACAAACACCAATGCAATTACAGTAAAAATAAATAAGCATAAAAGGGCATCTTCACGATGTCAAGGTGTCTTATTGTTGCTCGAGCTAAGATAACAGTGACACCTTGACATCCTGAGAATTTCCAAGGGATTGCAATTGCTGCCATCTAACATATGAGCTGGCAATTTACTCTCCACTGGGCCAATGGAGAACCTTGCAGGTGCTGTCCTCTGATGGAAAAACCTAATTCATTGGCCAATCAAACACCAGCTTACACCATGACACTATGATACCATATTCCAAATGTGGTGCTCTTTTGTAAGGCCTTCCCTGATTATGCAATAAACTTCTATTGCATCCAATCAGAAAGGATATGAATAACCAAACAAATTTAGGCCATTCAGCTTCCATGCACAGCGATCTTTGCCAACAGTAAAAAAATTACATATTTAATAGATTTCACACCATAACTTAATCCCTATAATAAACAGCAAAGCATCAACAACAAGTAAACAACTAACATATCCCACTCTTTTTTAGAAATTAACATAATCCTCTTGAAATAAACACATGCAAATAGACATTGTATAAGCTAAATTTAGTACAGACATTCAATGACAGTACTATTTGGGTATCAGCTGGATGTAAATGACACCACACAAGCTTAGATTACTCACCTCATTGCCAAAATTCATAATATTGTGAGCTGTGATGAGAGCTTTGAAAACGATGACCCAATTTTGTGACTGAGTTCTTTCAATGAGCAAATTCGCCAATTGCGGAATGGAGACATTTGGTTCATTTGTGCATAGTATCAAATCTGGAAATAAAATGCATTTCTCATAAAATATTGGGATTAAAAAAAATGGATGTTTACACAACAAACTTGAGTATGAGTATATCAATGAGATCAAACCCCCCCCCCCCCCCCAAAAAAAAAAAAACAACAACAACCGATTCTACATAAAAAGTTGCTATACTATTTAATCCCATCATTACGACCACCTCCAGTATCAGTCAACACGATCACTTAGGCATGTGTTCTCTCATGACCTCTATGTCTATACATGTCTCAATGCTACTGGGTTTGAAGCTTAGTCACCTTATATGACCAGCTGTCAGAGGCAGACATAATGATGAAATGATAAGGCTTGGAGTCCACACCACGTTACACATTTATCCCATTGGCGGGTTTTTTTTACTTGCCTCAGCATAGACACCAAGTACAAGGCACCTCCAATTTAACATCTCAAGTGATCATCATCCCAGCTGAGATTTAGCTCATGAAGAATGCCCGGGCCTGGTTCGAACCCAGGACCTTCAGCGGAGCTGGCCAATATGGAATTGGCAGATGCCATAACCATTAGGTGGGTTTTACAAGTTCAGCATATTAAATTTCTCACTAAAAGTAATGCATATTGCTAAAAGAGTGATTATTCTCAAAAATACTATGGCAAAAACATGTTACGAGATTTGTAACATTTATAATACCAAATCAAAGTTTTTCGGTACTTTGGGGCATTCAAAGCGCTAGCGTAAGGATTGATAAGTACATTGTATGAACAATTGATAGGCCGCAGGAGCGGCCCCGTAGGGGCCGCCCGTAGGGCTTTTATGTTTAGAGATTGGCCAAAAAAAAAATCTACTGTCATGCTATTCTCAGATGACCGGACGAACTATGTTGTCCTAATTAATCTGCGCGGCCATGATGCGCACAAAATAATAATGACCTACTTACACAAAAATGATTCTTAACTTAAGATAATACAGATCTACCCAACAAATTTGAAGAAACTCACGTTAGAACACTGTTAATCATCAGTTCTATGAGATTCAAGACAAGACAAGCAGTAGAACTATGGTTTTGAATGTTCCATGGGAGCTACGTCCATTGCCGTGATTTTCCATAAAGCTAGCCAACTAAATGAACGTTCGACCAATCAGAGCAGAGCTTATTTAATTACTAGGTCATTTGCTAGGCAACGAGCTCTAACAAACTCTGTGATTGGCCGTGGCACTTAAGTTAGAAATCAATGCGCCGTCATGATCCGGGCTGACAAAAAATAAGCCAAAAGTTGGCAAAACTTTTATTGATGACGTCACAGAAAATTCCTTTGGCGGCGTAGCAAGGTAAACATGACTGTGTACGTACGAAAAACGATGTGTTTGCTCAACCGGAACGATCGCGATTTTGTTGTTGTTATTACCCACATGTATGAAAATATCAAACTTCAACAAAGTATCATTTTACTACAACTCCTGCGGCCTCTCATGCACATTGCATAATCATATTATTAGACATTTGCTTTATAAATAATACATTGGTGTGAGCAGCCAACCATTAAATACTATGCCAGCTGAATACACACATACCAAATCAAATTGGATTCCTTGTGTGAAATTATGCAGAGATTGGGACCAAAATAGACTAGGATATCTAATTTGTTCAGTTCTCATTCCTCTGTTTTTAGGGGGAGGGGCTGTCAGGAAGTATTGATTTACACAGTTAAGATAGTACTGATACCAAACGTCATAAGACTGTCATAAAAGCTTCTTAGGATTACAAGGGAACAACATAGCACTTATGACATAATGTAAGGTGTAGTAAGTACAAAGATAACAAAAACGCCTCAGTAACATTATTAATGACAAGACCTAGTGTGACATGAAAATGCTGTCATGGCTGTCAAACACCATGGGGAATGTGTCATCCAGCATGCACCACAGCCAAATTATTGCAAATAAGTCACAATTTGTTGTATTAAATATAAACAAAAAGGCTTGAAGTAGTTTAAGAGTTTGAATGACCGGTTTTCACCTGTTTGTTTCGCTTACTCGTGTTTTTGTATTGAGATATGAGGCGGTTCAGTGCTTGACAGTTGAATTACACATTCGGCAAGTGCCAATGACAGAATGTGGATTCAGCCCGGCAAATTTGTCATTACACACCCCAAACTGACAGACGCTAACACCCAACATTGTCACACATATTGGTCAAGAAACAATGCTAAAATGTTCCTTATTCTAAAAAACGTGTTTTGATGGTACAAGAAAAAGCAGAACTCACAATCGAGATGTTTCTTCTTGGGTCCCATAACTTCCTCGGTCGTGGCTTTGCAAATCGACTTGGCCAACCCATGTCCGGCGATGCTGTGTTTAGCAGCCGTAAGGCGATCTGCTACACTTTGTCCTGACATCTTGATGCAGATTTCTCACTACATCTGACTATGGTGAAGGAATTTGGAGGCCAAGGAGCCTGGTATCCTCACCAGAGCCGAGTTAAGTCAAAGGGGGTGGGTGCTCCCTGGCCAAGATGGCGTGAATCGCCGAATCACGTGACCAAGGTGCTAGTAAACTAAGATAACGACAGACGGCGTTAGTAGTACTAACTTTGTTTTCCATGGCAACTGTCAAGCTGAAACTGCTGATGGAGACTTTCTCGTGAGTCGTGTACTGAAGACGCTAAATAATGTCAAAGCCTGATCATACTACTGGAGGCAAGTAACGTCATATACAGAGATGCAAAGTTCTGGAGTGGTGAATGAGTGAGTTTTGGCCCTTTCCAACCAGTTTCATGTATACATACGTGTATGCTTCTGACAGTTCTGTGTAACCAGCCTTGACATTCATAAATTGTCAATTGCACTGTCACTGTGTGCCTATTGTAGTTGGATTATCATATTCAACAACTTGCGCAAGAAGATGATCTACTGTGTGCCACCTTCATTCACAATCAGTTGTGTCAACTTGTGATATGTGCAGAAGCTTCTCCAGTCCTGTTAAATGTTATTTTAATTGAGACGAAACATCACACTTTATTTTTCAGAATCGCACTGTTCCATAAAAATAAATTTTCGCCATAAATTTAATCCACTGTACTTTCAGATAATAATGTCAACAAAGGAGAAAAGTAAGCTGGCTGATGTGGGCCTCAGACAGTTGCTGGATGAAATACAACTGTCGCACAGCCAAGACATTGCCACTTATACAGGTGGTCATTTAAACGAATCTAAGCTTTGGAAGCCACCCGAGGAGTCAACTCACAAATCATGGAAAAGTGCACTGAAGCCAAACATCACTCTTGTGCCTCCATCAACACTGCCAAAGAAAGTGGATCATTCAAAAGCCAATAGAATAAAAAAGATGAAAGAAACCTTGACAACATATAGCACAGGGATGCTCACTGAAAAAAACAATGCAACCTCAGAACCACTTAGAGATCGAGTTTACATTGAAGAGCTAAAAACTGCAGATCTGAAATTTGACAAGAGCAAAAGACAAAAAGGATGGTCAAAAGGCAGTCCACTTGAACCTCTAAAACAAACACCTTTACCAAGTAACAAGGATGTTGTCACAAAAAAGGATCAGTTCCAAGCAATTATGCAATTCAAGAAGGATCTCTTTCCTACCTCACAAACACAGCAGAAGACTAACTTTGGTGACACAACAGTGAATGTCATTGAAGAAAGATTGGAAAGGGTAATATATAGTGCTCATATTGTCAGCAACATCCCAAATAAAGAATGATGTTTTAACTGTGCTGACACCAAACGTAAATAATTTCTCTTTTCAGAATCTGGGTTCGATGCCACAAGTTACTCGTGGCACAAATTTTCACAGAGTACAAGCATTTGGTGGTGCATTTAATGAACTAATAGATAATTCACCAACATTTGGCTACATGTTGAAAACAATTAAGGTACATTGATACTACATACCACAAACCAGTTCTAAATAATATCTGAATGCCATAACATGAAAATAACTTTTAAAATGTATTACTTTCAGAATGAATATGACGCATATCTCAGTTTCTTACTCGACTCACAATTAGGTAAACATAGAAAGTTACATGACCAAGTGACACAGCTATCATCCAGGGGAACATCAAAGCCAGCTCTATTACAAAATCAGATTGATGAAGTGAAAAAAGCTGAATTGGAAGCCAAATCTCTGCTAACAGAAAATGACAGGTATATACTACATGTTACTTTGACATCTTGTTAATTTAAAAAAACGAATGGTGTTATTATCCATATAATTTTACTTAAACTTTTGCAAATAAACTGTCACATAAGGACTAATTACAAAAACTGATCTACTCCTTACTTTTCCAATTAATTGAAGATTAAGACAAGAGTTGGAAAGGGAACTGGAACGTTCTCAATTTCCCCCCACAGAATCAGGTAATACTACAATTTGGCTGTATGGCAATGAACCAATGTACCAATGTACCAATGCCAACATAAGTTCCCATAATTTGTATTGAACATGGACAATAATTTCCACATACATTTGTTTTTCCATATTATCTTGTGTCAGTCCACTCTAGATTTGTGGATTAAAACCTTTTCCAGAATCTACACCAAGACATGAACAATTTACAAAAGAAGAGAAACGCACATTTGTCACTGACATTGAGGATTTAAACACCAATGTTCTGGAAAAATTAAATGAGGTCAAAAGAATCCGAGACAAACTTCACCAAGAGTATGTGCCTGCAATTGTTTGCAACCACTTGGAGCAGAGCATAAAGGACACAGAGGTTTGCTATTATACTACAATAATATTAATTAAAATGACTACTGACAACCTGAATTTGTATTCACCCTTCTAGCTGTTTCCAATTTGTAGGTTGATATACAGAGATCAAAGACACAAAAGGAATACTTCAATAACACTATCTCAGAAACTGAAGGTGTCCTCCAAACCGCCATTGAATATGCTGATACTACAGAAGAAGATTCAAGGTAAGATTCCTGAAGCACACATACTTCAACTTATTAAATTCCTTTATGTATGCAATCCAATGCAGCACATTTAGAAGATATAAAGTGACGGCAGTCAGCGGGAGTAACTGTTACAATGAAAAACAGTGTCCAGAAGATCACTCGTAGCAAATGCACTAAACAAAATACCATGTCACTGATGAAATCACATAATTAGATATCACCAGACTATACATATATTCCATGACTTACATTTTCAGTCGCATATGGGAAAAGGTGCAAGTAACCCAAGATGCAGAAGGAAATGTCATCATTGAGGATTTGGATGATGATATTGATGAAGAAGCAAAATGGAACTGGTACATCTCGTGAGAGTAAAAAAATAATTTTTTTATAAATTATTGACTGCAGCATTACAAATGCACAAATTTGTTCTTCCAGCATCTTAGTATAAAACATGGATGATCAGTATTGTTGCAGAAAAAACAAACAGAAGATTAGATTGTTTTTATGAAGATTCAGCATTTTATATCTGTTTATGTTATACATGTTGATGATCTTTGTAATTTTACAGAGTTTTATAATAAATAACAGTTCATTAACTGTACCAATCATTAACTGTACCAATAACTATCAAATTGTGTTTCATAAATTCTAAACATTGTAATTTCCATCAGAACAGGGAATGACCGTCCCACCTATTTTTTCCTTTGTCTCTTCGTGATCGGTGTGGTCTTTTGTCTCTTCGTGATCGGTGTGGTCTTTTGTTTCTTCGTGATCGGTGTGGTCTTTTGTTTAGGATTATTTACATTCTTTTCTTGTTTCTGAGGTTCTTTTCCGAAGACTTTAACTTTGACTTGCTGCTTTTTAAAGACCTCCGATTTACTTATGGGTTCAATTACTTTACCCATTTCAGTCACAACCTTAGGTTTTATTAATTCTCTGTATGAAGTTTCAGGGTTCCATGTTTTCCCGATAGGAGCACGAATGCTGCTCTCAAATTGGTGAATACTCCTGAAGGAATGAGGAAGGCTGTGAACCTGAAAATACAATACCACGACTTATAATAATAATAGTAAACATGCCGGTTATGCTTGGTACACGATAAACAACATAGTATATTTGAGGGCTGTGGGCCACATCTGAACAGCCATTGGACATGGTGTACACATATTGCATATCTAGCCCGATATCTAGCAAAAAATGGCCATATACCACAATTATCTTTACAAATGATTCTTATGCCTCTCCTTGTAGAACAAACCCCTATTCATGTTCTACAAAATATTTGTACAGAGCTTTTATTATAAAGTGACATTTCTGTCTTTTATTAACATTGTAACTTTTAAAATAAGTATAATTATAGACCCCAACACCTTTGAGACAATTCTGGCTGTTCAACACTAATGTACATATATGCTAAACTCCATTATCACTGTGGTATTATAAATGACCAAATATATGTCCATCCCTGGGACACACATTGTGGGTACTACACTGTACAGTAATAGGGATATCCAGATGGTGAAAAATAGAGATATGTACAGTAATAGGGATATCCAGATGGTAAAAAAAACAGTATCATTGTGATAAGAAAATCTTTTCCAAGATAATCTGTTGAGACAATGCATATACTTGCCTGATGTTTGGCAATTGTGGTGTCTTTCACTTCGCTGATGATCACATGATTAAGGTCCTTGTCTTTCCTCAGCATTTTGGGAGCTTCAATAACGAATCTGTATGAATGAATGAATGAATGAATGAATTTTATAGACATGGAGAGGTCACCAAAGACCTATAATATATGCATGTCCTATATATGTCAAATAACAAATAGTGGTCAACTGATTAACTTATAACAAAGCAGTCTCAAGTGTTTTTTAGCAAAAATTTGACCAGAAAGGCAATTAACACTTACCTTTTCCGTTTTCGTTTGCTTGGATCCACACCAGCTCCACCCCACGCTCCCCAGCCTGGCAGTGTTAGATCGATGTCCTTGAGCTTTTCTTTGTCTTCAAGGTCACGTTTTTCTCTGTTGAATTCCTCAACGACATCATCTGATGCAAAAGCTTCACTAATCGTCATTCGATGCTGCTCTTCTCCATCTTCATCATCCTCATCAACAACATCAGGCAGCTGCGATGGCTTCAATTTACTTTCCAATGTTAAAAACTTCTTTGGATCTATTTGCTCTGTCTCTGTGGACCGTTTTGACCCAGATTCTTCCTCATTGTGTTCCAGAGTTTTTAAAGATGCAGCTGCAGGTCTGTCATCATCCTCTTTCTCTGACCAATCATCCATGTCTTCAAGAGTTCTTTTCCTACTCATGGACATACTAATCAATTCCTCATCATCATCATCCACTGCTGGAGGAACATTATCAGTAACACTATCATCTTTACTGGCAGAGTTCTTACTCATTGAATCTTTGTTCTGTTGTTTCCCTTTTTTAGAACTGTCCTTCAAATTTGCCTCATTTTTGTTACCCTCTTTCTGTTTTTCATTCCTTTTTTCAAGTTCTCCTAATGTGTCAAATAACTGGTCAATATCTACCTCCTCATGTGAATCAGATTGTACTTCAGATGAATTCTTATTTGATTCTGCTTTGGCTTTTCTTTGCTGCAGGTTGGTTTTCACGTCAGAATCAGTGACTTTGATAGCTTTAGGTCTGCTGAATTCTGACTGGGAGGATTTTTCTCTGGATTCTGGTTTATTTTTAGCCATTTGGCTTTTGACAGCAGCACCTGGAGCTGCCAGCCAAGGGTTGTTTGCAGAAGACAACATATGTGCAGGTGTGATGGGATCTGTCTCGGTGGTCTCCTCCATTATCTCTTCTTCATCTGAACTGCTTTCAGCATTCATTTTCCGAGTGAGCTCTTTGTTCTTGTCAATCATGTCTTGGATTGATTGTCGCGCCTGAAAACATAATAGAAGTTGTGTAACTTTTAAGTCTGTGAGGCACCTAAAAACCAAAATTCTAAATTTCTGATGACTTTTGGCTGTTCATGTCTCAAAGATACTAGGTCTGAAGCTTAGTCAGCTTACATGTCCAGTTGCCAGAGGGCAGACATAATGATGAGGTGATAAGGTTTGCTGAGTTTATTTCAAAGAACTATCTCATTTGACCTACCTTGTCATCATACTTGGCATACATTTTCTGTCTTCGCATAAATTTGCTGCCACCTCTGTGTTTCAGGCTCATTCTCTCCTGTAAGACATTAAAAAGAAAGTGATACAAAAAAAACATCCAAGTGATCCAACTACCACAATTTCTATAATACTAAAGGACATGCAACTTACCTCCATCCTGTCCGTATCTATTTTCTTTAGCTCCCCTAAAAATTTCTCTGGATCACTTTTCTCAAGTTCCTCCAGTCTTTTCTTTTCTTTCTTGTCATTTTCCTTTCTTAAAAACTTGTGAAACCTGGAAAAAGGAAACATTATATTTTATCATGAACAATGAATCCAATTATCGAAGAAAAGACATACACATTACTTTCACATAACTCCACAATTGTATTAAAAAAGGGAAATGACTCAAATAAGCACAACTATCTTATCACATATTTTTCATCAGTAAGATTCAATAATTTAACAAGATTAAACATACTTCTTGCTTTTGATTTTATTCTGACGCCTTGATTTGGCTTCCCGGTAAGAGAGGAGGGCCCTGTACTTCTGGAGTTCAGCACGCCTTTCTTTAGCCTGTGAAACAAATCATAGTTCCTTATTATTTTGGAGTTAATAACTGAAGCTATGACAGTAATTTACTAAATCAAAAAAACTGTCACAGATGCAATACTGTAATTCCATTATATGTAAAATTACCTCTTCTAAACTCATTGCCTTTAAGGCTCTCTCTTCCGCTTCTGTCAATACCGCACTGTTGTTCAGGGTAGCTTCTTTATAACCTTGCAGTGCAGCAGCCACTTCCAATTCTAATGAAGTGAATGGCTGAAAAAAAAACAACAACAAAAAACCAACATTTTAACTTTAAATTATACTTATTCATAGTTTCATTATTAAGGTCCCATGCAAATTGATAGCAGTTTTATAAATGAATTTGTAAGTTTGCCTAGAATATAATAAAAGATGTCTATAGAATGAAGTTCCTCTTTTTTTTTATCTGTTTAATATACAGATTTTGTGGAAAGACCTCACTCACAAAAATAATCAAAGGTCCATGGAACTTTCAACTCTGTACCATCCTTATTCAGGCCTCAGAAACTATAACCTACCCAATATTTTCAACAGACAAATTTCAATTGTTTTACTTATTGACCTATTTTGTTAAATTTTTTTTAGTACTTACCGTTATACTTTTAGCAACTTTATTGGTTGTCTGCAGTTTAATATCGGGTTTTTGTAGAGGAAAAGTGAGCTGATCTTTCTGTAACACGAAGAAAATTCATATTAATGGCAATCATCATGCATGCATGCAAGATTAGCGAACAAATTTCAGCATCAAAGCTATACCCTACTCACCTTTCGGTTTTTCTCCACAATGGGATCCCATTTCGAGACTTCATTAGCAGTTTGCTCATAAGCAATCACTCTCTTAATCTGGAAAAAAAAGTCCCCTCAGAGTTGCAACATTACATACTATTAAAGTAGGCAAATACGCAATATAAGAACAGCTTTAAGGAGATAAAATCCTGTCAAATTGGTTACCTTTTCTTGTTCCCCTTTCGGTAAAGGTATTGCAACAACCTTCTTTTTCTTTCTTATCCTGTTAAGTTTTTTCTTTAACTCTCCATGGCTTGCAGTATTTTTCAAGGCACCAACTAATTCATACAGCCCAACTTTACCTGTAATTGTAAGGGCATATGTAAGAATAAAGAATCAGCATCACTCATAATTTCTATTTCTTCAATTGCATCCAGTGAATTCAAGAAAAAAGGTCTACCTGAAGTTGTAGTTACATTAAATTCCGATACAGTCTTGGCAGGTTCTGACCTAATAACTTCATGTAAGCTGCAACAAACCAAAATGTCACAATCAATATAATTGACATATTATTTTAAGCAAGTTTGTCAGCTCTTTATGTTAAAATAAATACATGAGATGAAACAAACTCCATTACCTCTTCTTGCCGTCTAAACCGCCAATTGATTCCAATAATTGGGAATGTCTAAAGTCATCGATTACATCTTCCTGTAAAGGTATACAGTAAAGGTAAGATTCAGCAGGGAAAAAGACCAATGTTTTCTATTCAAATGTGCCATAGTATGTCAATCTGTTATAAATGAGAAACATACCCCATCATCACTGTCATTTTGTTGAGCAGTGATCAAATCATCCTCCTCTAACCTGAAACAGAATCAAATGGGAATAAATTCATTTCTTAAATTGCAGCAATAAGAAAAACGTTTAATAACAGTTACAGTAACAATTACATGTGGGCCTAAATCTGGGATGGGGGGGGGGGGGGGGGGAAGAGCCAATAAGGTAGGTATACAATGATTTCGGCCGTCGGTGATTTCGGCCTGTTGATTTCGACCGAATTAATAAAAATTTCTGTTAATGTTCTGTGGTTGCTATTATACCATTGTCACTCCTTTTTTAGTTCTTCTGGACTGCACGATATTTTTTCACTCAGCCTTGCACTCCCAGAATTAAACACATAGCCCACAATAGAACCCGCTGGTGGCGCCACAGCTAGATGAGAATGGAACTAATTTCCTGCTAGCTCCATGTAATCATTTAAAATATCTAGTCAGTCTAGTTTTAGGAAAATTGGTCAAACAGAATAAATCTGGGACAAAAGTTTCAGCCAATGAGGAGGTATCAGCTTGCAGAATAATTGCAATTGTTTGTTAACATATTAATCAAAGAAGAACTAAGAGGTATTTATTCTAGCAATCGCAGAATATTAATCAAACAAATATTAATCACAGAACATATAAATTGCAGTTATCAGAACATATAAATTGCAGTTATCAGCACATATATATTGCAGTTATCAGAATATATAAATTGCAGTTATCAGAACATATAAATTGCAGTATAAATTGGTTTGTTAATCACAGAACATATTTATCACAGAACATATAAATTGCAGTTACATTAGTCTTAGATATTTTAAATGAAGCTAGCAAGAAATTAGTTTCATTCTCATCTAGCTGTGCAGTCCAGTGCTATAACAGTCAGTTCTAGAAAGAGGAATTATCTTAATTTCGGAGGCCGAAATTACGGTCGGCCGAAATCACCGGAGGCCGAAATCACCGGAGGCCGAAATCAAGGTAATTCAATAAGGGTATCGAGTCAATTCGTAGACACGCAAAATCGTCGACACGCAAAATCATTGACAGCACATTCGTTGACACCAACCCGTTGACATGAGGGCGACCAACTGGTTGACAAAATATTTCTTCGGGCGACAAACTGGTTGACAGAAATCCGGCGCTATACTTAATCACAGACAGCCAAACCTCATTGCAATCTCAGTGTTCAGTACCCCGTGATTGGCATGATTAGTTCATTTGAACAGCAATTGCATTTAAATTTTTTAATAACATTTGCCGTTGTCGGCTGTCAACGGTTTTGCATTAAATTGTCATTAAATTGTCAGATGGTCATTACCTGTCAACGAGTTGGTTTAACCAATTTTAAGTTTGTCAACGAATTGGTCTCTGACTAATTTATACCAGTTGGTTTGTCAACGAATTTGTACATGACCCTCAAAAGTGTCAACGACTTGGCATGTCAACCAGTTGGCGTGTCTACGAAATGACCTGTATTCTTCAATAAGGTATCATCCCCACATTTACACGTCCAAGTATCCCTTTAGCTTTACCAAAATCAACAGAGATGCGTACAAACCAACACCTGTTATTATGTAAGATTATTTTATCTTTACTCTAGCATATGTGACCATTGTAGTTTTAACTAATACTGAACTTGCTAAATATGCCTGGTATGTGATATGGTACTCTATTTTCTAGAGCCACTGCATATGCAGTATACTATACTGCACATGCAGAGCCAATAGTCAATACTGGCAATAGACACTCCCACTACGAATACTGAATTTGAATCATAAATGACAGGTCTACAGTAATTGCGTAATTTATGGTAAAGGTCCTGGTTTGAAAACAGAAGTAGTTGATGTAGTTTGCCTCACCTAGCCATGATACTCCAGAAAGACCAATGTATATAAGGCTAATAACACCCTAATGCAAAGTTGACAGATCCGATCCACGTGGTGCACGAATTGTTGTCGCAATATGGTAGATTGTTGATAATATAAAACTACTATGCTGCAAAATTAAAATATAATAATAAGTATTCCATAATGACAACATATGTATTTCCATTGTCCATTATTTAAGTCATTATTTAGATTTTATTTACTTACGTATTTTACGACATTGTTTGTTTTTGTTGATTGGCGGCAAATGCAAAGATGGCAAGCGAAGGCGCACGTGCTCAGTCTTCATCGCGTGTTGTTTCACCTTTTCATGGAAATGTTGACGATGTCTCTCACATTTGCAAAGTTTTCTGTGACGAGGAAGATTCCTTGGCAATAGAATCAAGCAGTGCATGTAAACTGAATGACATCTTGGCTGTACTTCACTTGAATAGAGTGACAGTGATCCAAAACAACAAAATTGTGGTAAGATCGGAACCCACACGTTTTCATATCATCGAGCCTGTGATCAGACGTAGGATTGAATATACCTGTTGTTATTGAGACAGATTAATGCATATAATGCAAACTATTACATGTTTCCATTACTTTTTCAGGTAACTCTGGTTTATCCCAGTGCTGTAAATTCAATGAGTGTCTGCTGTCACAAATTGAATGTTGCAACTTTGTGGGCATTGACATCTTTCAAGAAGCTTTATTGTTCAGCAATTTCGAAATATATGTGAGTAATTTTTGCTTTGAAAATTTCAGCTCAAGGATTCGGTTTTTCCAAAGGATTTAATAACGACAAACTTACTAATTTGATAACAACAATTAACATATATATACTTTTCTAGTTTCAGAAATTCTAAAAAGGAAGGTGAAAATGTGTTTGGCGATCTTCTAGAAAATGAAGACAAAGGGTATGCTTATGATTATAATAATACAGCTCTGTGCAAATATAGGTGTTAGATTAAATGTCTACATTCAAAGATTCTGTAGAATTTCAGACAGAAGTATATAATTTGTGAGTTAAAAATTGTACAACAAAACTTGCTTAACACAGAGTAAAATTTCCCCTGTCGCGAAAGATGTCAGTCATATTTAATTATTTTATATTCATGAACCAAATATTTTAGTAAGATGTGCTAGCTGCACAGTGCGCATGCAAACTTTATAGTAGTTTTCAAGAAAGGAGATTTACTCAATATAGCTGCTTGAGTCAGTTTCACACTTTAAATACATAGTCAATTTAATTTTTACTTCAGGTTGCCTTCAGTGGTTTATGTTTCAGAAGATGATGTTTGGAGTGATGTAGATGCCACTGTTTCAGCATTTTGTATCACAGCGGACCACGTCATTACATTGGAAAAGCCCTGCAAAGGTCTCTCATGCAGCATTTGGAAGAAATCAGGATCTGAACACAAGCTCACATTCCATTATGCAGTCTATAGACATGTTATAACAAAGAATAACCCCATGGATGGCAAACTGGTCCTTTGTACTGTAAGTGCATGGACTGTAAGTCACCAAAAAGACATGCTTATGACAAATATGCTGGATAAAGACTTGTTCAATTCCTTGTTTGGCTTAGAACACAATCTTGTAGATTCTGTAATGGTGCTGGTTGGAACACCGTCTGGCATAGTTTGGAGTATTGGTTCTAAATCAAGCAATAGGCCACAGCAAATTTGTGACTTAGGCCAACCTGTTGTTGGAATTGTGTGTGTTAAAGAAGAAGATACGGAAAAGTGCCGCACATTAGCCATAATTGGACTCTCAGGCAAAGTCATGACAATGAGACATACAGAAGACGGTTTACTCTACCAAAGCTGGTTTACCACTTTCCCTGTACTTGATGTCACAGTTTCAGACAATGCTTTGATCCACTCCACTGGATATGGTCTGTTTGCTACTGATCTCAATCAATTAGCTGATGACTGCAGTCCACGACCTTGCATTCAGTCCTCTAGACTTCTGCTGAGTAATTTACATCATCTGACTGGCTACTCTGATGAAAAAGGTACATTCAGATCTTTCCAATTAAGACTTTTCTGCCTTGGGTTTGGGTTTGTTCATTTTTATTATGTGAAATAGCTTTGACATGTTACAATCATAAGTCAATATTATATTACTTGTATTACTGTATCAATAAAAGCATACATATTTTGTAATATCCATAGACTATACTATAGCAAGCACACAACCAATATATATATTTTTTTTTTCAGGCTTGTGTGTAACCAAAGGGGCTCAGATTGCAGGACTTACAAGGAATGGAGAATTGTTGAATATTCAGCTACATTTCACAAAACGCAAAGCAGACGTCACAACAGGTCATGACATGAAAGATTTGTTAACTTCTCTCTCCACGATGACCCAACAACTAAATCAGATCCAAGAGAAACTGAGCCAACAAGACAAAGTTCTCTCACAAATAAATTTGGCATCCATGCTAGTTGCAAGAAAAAAGAGCAAAAATTTTGCTGATCAACAAATCCTTGACTGCATACAAGCGGTCAAGACAACAAATCATGGGTCTCATGTCAGTCACAAAGTACTATTGACTTTGCGCAACACTTCAGATGTTGTTTTCTATAAAGGATGGAAATGGATTGTGACAATCCAGCCCAAAAATGAACACGCCTTCTATAAACATTCTAGTCAGTATTGTATGGGACTCGGTCAGCTTAGACCTGGTGAATTCAGAATGATTGAAAATAATCTAGTATGTAACCTGTTGGAAGACTTGCCTTTTCGAACAGATGTCCAACTCCTTTACACAAATGACTCACAGTCAGTGCCAATCAGAATTCCTGTCCAGTTGGAAACAATGGAGCTCAACATTTTGCACTTCTTGAGTGCTGCTGCTCCATCGCATGATGATCAAAATGTTCATGCCCTTGTCAAATCTACAAGACAATCTCACATGGCAACTGACACAGAAAAACCTTTGCCAACGAGGAATTTCTCTGCATCATTAGCAGTTTCTCATGAGACATTTTTGCAAGCTGCCAAATCCATGTCCGATAAAGGTACTCCAATAATATTCAGCCATTATTTCAAGCCCATTTAATGCTTGGTATAAGTAAAGGAGGATAAATTTAGCTTGATGCTTGGAAGATTTATTCCAATGACCATCACTTTGGCAATTTTTCAGATGCCGCACCGGAGTGTTTACTTTTGAAGTATTTAATGTCTGAGAATGATGTTCAATTACCAGCCAGTTCTGCCAGCATTCTTCTCAAGTTTGTGGGTCAAAATTTTCTGACCATCCACATAGACAGTGAGAATAATGGAAGCTACATCATCAATCTTCAATCAACCAGCTTGACAGTTCTTTCATCAGCAAGACTTGCAATAAGCAACAAGATGCAGGTATTGTCATGTCAGATAGAGAGTTGCTTTTAAACATCAAAAAATTTAATTGTTTCTTAGCATAATATCCAGTTAATTTACTTTTTTCCCAGCAGGCTATGCAGCCAAAAGACAAAAGAGAAGACTGCCAAATGGATCGAAAAGGGCTTTCCAATATCATGAAGAAGATTCATGTAAGAATACAATTTGAGATAGAACTGATCATACTTTTTTTTTCTTATAGTCCATACCAAAATGCTTTGCCACTATTATATAATTTTGAAACTTGATCTAAACAGATATTGAAAATCTAACCTGAAAAACCAATCTGCTGGCTGAAAGCAGACAAATCACATAATAGAGACTTCTTTTTTCCTCTCCATTGCAGGACATTCAGGAAAAGTGTTTTCTGATGGATGAAGTTGTTATGGAAGGTCTGGACAGTTCTACTATTACAAATAAAATTTTGGACTTACATGAAACATTACGGAAAATTTCTCTTCCACTGTAGCCGTGTAGCCCTATAGACACGGTTTTACTGATGATTAATCAATAATTGTTAACACTATTTTGTCTGTCATATATTTTATTGCTGTCTTTCAAATTTACATTCTTGTAAGCCACATATCCTTCACTTTTAAAGGTCACATTTTAGATAATCCTAAATACCAAGTTTTGTTATTACAACACCAGATTTGTTATTTATATAAAGCTAATGTATAAATGCACTATCACTTATTTACTGTTTATTATATCCAAGGTGCATTATGACATATTAAGCAAATTAATACTATCATATATTTCTGAGGGTGCCAACGTAATATCACATCCATTTATCAGCTAAGCAGTACAATCTCATCTAGGATAAGTGTTTTACAACTAAGATATATTTAAGTGTTCTCCTTGCGAGAAAACAGTAATTAATTATTCATACAATTCATACCTTATACAGTAATAGTTTGCAATTAAGAATCACCTGCATAACAAGCTAAACTATATCTTATAAGTTATGACATCCACTACAATAGTGTACATTCATACTCTACACATAAACTAACTTAAGAAAAACACACTCATACAGCTCAGCATTGTATCCAACATCTGTGAAGGCTAGTATTTGTATAGGATAAGTGAATACATAAATTAAGATTGCTAATTCAGTAGTGCATACTCATCCTACATAACAATTTCTAAAATAGATAAATAGATATAGCAAAACAAGATTTTTAATTAAAGAAATAAAATAATAAAAGGAAAACAGCGCATTATATTTCAATGCATGCACAGCGATTTTTGCCGGCGGGAAAATGATTTAAATGCAGTAAAATCTGTTCATTATTCCTCCCAAATTCGCACACCCCTTAAATCCAGTTTACATGTGACCACTAAAAACTTGATTTTCGCTTCTTACAACGTGGAAATTAATGATGCTGCTGGTTAGGGCACCACTGACAGTGTAAGTTCAGTCAACGATTCCAATCAATTTAAATGAAAAATAAATTCACCTAAGTTCTTTGTACAGCAATCTTATATACAGCCATTTGAAATCATGTGATACCACATTACATTTATTAATCATATTTACTCCCGACAATGATTGTGCATCTCAATTTCGTTGCACTAAGTAATACTAACAACATCAACTTATCTCTGTTTGACAAATATATTACAACTGATAATCACTAGAAAAGTTCAGGTGATTCTCCTCATGCAAATTAGTGTCTAATCAGGTTTATTGCTGATATGCTGCTGACTGAGGATACTGCCCTTGGGGTCGA
This sequence comes from Alitta virens, assembly GCA_932294295.1. Taxonomy (NCBI): domain Eukaryota; kingdom Metazoa; phylum Annelida; class Polychaeta; order Phyllodocida; family Nereididae; genus Alitta; species Alitta virens. The sequence goes on from OW028573.1 coordinate 51,683,535, forward strand.
GGGTACTGTCCATAAGAAGGTCCTCTGGAATAAGGGTTAGCGCCCCCGGCTGGAGGAGGGCCTGGTTGATTGTAATAACCTGGACCACTAGCCTGAGATGTTTGTGGATAGCCACTCTGAAAAAAAGTCATATCTGAATTAAATAAATTCTTAGGGTTCCTGCTGTTAACTATGTTCACTTCTCAAGTCATTTGCACATATGAACAGTTTTGTGACGTCACTAACTGACCATTTAACCTGTCACTCTGACGTTACAACAATTGTTGTGGAGGATGGCAATATCAAACTTGTCAGCCAGACTGAACATCAAAAGCGAGAAATATGTTTAATCTTGTTAAATTATTGAATCTTACTGATGAAAAATATATCAGATATTTGTGCTTATTTGATTCATTTCCTTTTTGTATTCAAATATGGAGTAATGTGAGCATCCAAGGGACATGAATACATGGAGCGATGCTGGGTGAAAGTAGGTCTATCACCATAAGCATGTTAAATTTAACTAAGCGGCGAACAAAATAGTTCTTTAAAACTTGTCGGAAACGACGTACGTTGCATCATTTTATTATGCATAAGGACTCGCCACTTTGTATTCACAGTATTGTTATGGTAAATATTAACTTATCTTCACTGTCAAATGCCTTGCCCCCCACTAATTTCTTGGTGCCCTGAATTCCCCAGGCCCTTCTGCGGAAAGGCCTGATCGAGGGTCTGGTGTTTAGCTACACAGAATTTGTGGTCATATGTGCAAATGGCTGAGCCACGAAAAGAGCCTATTAAATAGCCTAGATCTGTGTCTTGCATTCATGCTTGAGTGAATTTCTACTAAGAGTGACCTACCTGATTGGCATATGGAGCTTGGGGATAAGGAGACTGGGCAGGGGATGCAGAAGCTGGGTAGGGTTGCGGAGGTTGGCCAGGGCCTGCTGGTTGTTGTTGTGACTGTCCCTGCTGTTGCTGTTGTTGAGCATATCCACCCTGGTATCCTGCCTGTCCTGCTTGCACTGGGTGACCTGCCGCTGCCCCTGCTGGGGGGTGTCCAGGTTGTTGTGAGGGATGCCCTGGTTGTTGGGCATGACTTGCATGTTGAGGAGGGTGGCTTCCCTGGGGATATCCAGCTCCAGTTGGGGGTTGTTGACCATAGCTCCCTTGTGGCTGCTGAGGATTCTGACCTTGGTAACCTGCTTGCTGTTGCTGTTGGTAGCCTGAATGGTGAAAAGTATACCATTTATACTGTGACTGATGGCAAAATGTCATTGCAGTGGTGCATATTTCTGCCCCAAAATGGTAGATATCTCAAGAACCAACCTTGAGGATAGCCAGGCTGTCTCATAGGAGACCCCTGAGGAGCTGGTTTGTTAGCAGAGGCTGACCCAATACTTGACACACTGTCTGGGGTACCAGTCCTCTGTGCTGGACCTTCACTGTTGGCAATACCAAAGGATGACATAACTTTGTTCTGGGCGTTTTCTTCGACAGACTTCTGGGATGACAGAGGATCAAATTCTCGGCTGCCAGCTACATTTTTGGTAGCTGGCTTTGGGGACACTGTAGCTACTCTCGGACTCTCACTAGATGCTGAAATATTCATTACAAAAAATGATTTAAAACTCCACACTTTTTTTTCTACATTTGTGAAATTAGCATCCAGTGTGAATGGTACATTTTCCCAGGTAGCTTACCTTTTTCTCCATTGGGTATATCACGTTCCAAAACTAATTGTGATCTGGGTTCCAAAGTATCCAACAGATGATTCACTTGGTCTCGAATCTGTTTGAGTTCATTACGAATATGTTTGATGTCATCACCTTCCAATGGTCTTGGTTGTCCATTTACTATGCATAAAACATGGGAGGGAAAGATTTAACCATAAAGATATTCAATATCATGAACCACAGCAATGCACTGTAACTATCAGCCAAATCTGCACTTACCAAAGAGAGTAATCTTCAAAATTTTACTGCATTGAATGGCAAAGGACAAGTCTGAACTGTCATAAATTGTAATCAAATCACCATCTGAAAGAGAAAATTTTTCTGGTTTTCGAAAACTTGAATAAATTGGAAATTTTAGGTCACAATTACAATTAGGACCTCTAGCTAGTATAGCTACTTTTTCAAGATTATTCAATGAAGTGGAAGATGAGCTAAATTTATCAATTAATGTGTGTTACCTTCATCTCGATATTTTATGGTGACCTCATCGTTACTTGTCAGTTTGCCTCTGTACACCCTCTGCATCATCAGCACCAGTTCATCATAGGTTATGTCTTCATTGTGAATGGGAATGCGACGTATATCGTCTCCAAGCTGAACTTTGATGATGAGTTTGCCACTAAGGTCCAACTGCGCAAATGAGCCCTGCTCACCACCACGACTTCCAGCATAGGTACTCATTGCTGTGCTGTTTGTTCTGTCAGATCACTAAAATGCAATTGAAGCATCCAAGAACATATAATATGTCATCAGCCTAAGACAGAGGAGAGCAGAAAATAAGCTCTGTGATTCATTTATTAACAAAATTTTTGTTCATATTGTAGACATTTTTTGTTTTTGTGTGTCCAATTTTGTGATTGGCCGAGTCTGGCTTGGCCGTTGCAGCATTGCTGCCATCAGAATAACGGCAATGAGACTGCAGCAACATCAACAACCTCTTGTTCCCCTGTTCGTAACACTTTTTTTTGCAATTATTTCCGGATTTTTAGTACAATTTAAACATTGAAAGTTTCACAGCTAGGTAGAATCGTGGTCTTTCTGAATAATTTTAACCATCATGATTGAAAACGGCCTCCTAGTTATGGCAACACTAGTGTTTACTGCACTGATTAAGGCATTATGATTCACGTGACTATAACAATTGATGTCTAATCTTTAGGTCAGGCCATTAGTCTGGATACGCTAATTAGTAGGAAGTCGCTTCAGCTCTCGTGAATTCTGCTCTATAATATGCTTACAGACTATGTAATTTAGCAACATTGCTCTAACGGCGCCAAAACTAGTATAATTACTGTGCCCGTTGATTTCAATGTAGTGGTGAACAAAGTAGTTCATCAAATGTCGCTCAATCTGGTGTTATTTCGAGTTTTTAAGCATAAATGGCCGCCGTTTCAGACTGTAAAGGTTGATAAAAATTGTATATAGTGTTAAATTCCTTACTCCCCCACCAGGATCATTGCTCTGTCCGGCAGACCCTCAGGGCTATCGCCTTTCGCTTAGCGGTGTAAGCGCCCCCAGCAGGAGAGGGTCTCCATACGAGACTGATTGGCTAAGCTGCTTAGGAGTTTAAAAATTAAGTGATATGGAATGATTGTTTTCTGAAATTTTTTAAAATTTTAGTATTTCAGCTTAAAACTTCTGATTTGTTGTTTCAGCTAAATTTTTTATGAAAAATTACAGACTCTGAATCTGATATGGATAATGTCGAATCTACAAATATGTTGTTAGTTACATAATGTACTAATGTTAGGTGTCAGACCAAGTCACATTCATAAGTGGTCTTTCAGCTACTTTAAAAAAAAATCCACATGAACGATTTCACTGATCTAGACATAGTGACCACAATGAGTCTTAAATTGGACGTGACAAGTTGGCACTGACGCTCTTTACTTGTACACAACTTCACAAGACTTTAGACTGCTGTGTTGTCATTTCTGCAATGCCAATGGCTGCATGATGTGGATGGCACAGCCGTTCAGTTGGTTCCACGTTCAGCCAATCTCATGCATCAGTGTTCTTTCATTTTTCATTACATTGGGTCATAATATATTACCTTGATAGGGGTGAGCCCGGCGTAGGACAAAATTGCAAAGGATCCGACGTGTCCGTCCACAGCAAATCGCCGGAAGTACTTGGCGTATGATCCAGTCGCTTACGACATCGATAAATAGAAATGAAAAGTCCGACAGAGGGCAGTAACGACTATCCAGCAGGTGCTGCCCCCAGTAATGTAGTTTTTGTACCAGATCTCAATCTTTAGAATACCTCATACTATTCTAAGATATCTGGCTGCTCAGGTGTGATTCTAAAATCAAATTTAAAATTTTGAGGACATGCTTGGTGAACTTTTTTTTGTGCATGCCCATATTAATATGTAGCTGTCAATGCCAGGCGTGAGCGAAGCTATACAATATAGATATCTATCTATATATATATATATATATATATATATATATATATATATATATATATATATATCAGATTTTTATGTATAATTTTATTCACAAAGATTGAAAGATATTGTCATCATTGAACGTCAGACATACAATATGCATACAAAATACAATACATTATTTCGACAATAACGAAGTCAAATTATTAGATAACAATACTAAGAGGGTTAAGCCAACAGTCTCTCAGTCTATACTACATGTTGTAACTATATATTCTACTGAGAAGTTGTCCTGGTTGTGAGTGTGAGTAAAAATAATAATAAAATTAAAAAATACAGACAAATGTATTGCTTGTGCTAGTGATTTTAATTTGGCTATCCATCTACAGATTTTGGGTTTAGTGCAGTATCTATATAGCGGACCCAAATTTATGCCTATATTTGGCATCCATTAAATATGAAATAATCGCTATTTTTGAGCTAGTACACAACAAGAATAACATTTTCATTGAGTAGCAGGGGTTTGGGGGCAGTAGCCCCCGAGAAAAACAAAATGTAAACAATAATAAGCTGTGTTCTTGCCTTGAAGCCGCTGTTTGTTTGTGACGTCATTGGCATGGGACTCGCTAAATATGGTCTTAAATCTGGGTCTGCTATACTGCACTTTTTCCCAGATTTTAAATAATAGTAGGAGCCCAGGGGGAATGAAAAAGAAAAATGTCTTTAGAGGACGTGGTTTAGAAATATGCCAAGAGCACTACTAACACCTGCTTCTTTGGACATTATAGCTTGAAATTGTTCAGGTGTTCTATATGACAACTTAAATGTTACACTGTGTTCTTTTAATTAGACTCCATGTAGATTTAAAATTTTCAAAATCAGATCATAAATAACAATCTTAGGGGCAAAATAAGTCAAAGAATTGTAATGCGTACCTTCAGCCGCCAGGGGCACTACGGTTGCCTTACACTGCCCCCTGGTGTGATTTAACGTCATCGCAACAATGTCGTGGGTGCAAGCGTGATCGATTCAAGATGATTTATTATTCATATCTGGTAGGTTCCCCTTCTAAATAAACACTATTTCTAGGGCACTGTTAAAATTGTAACAGTTAGAGAAACAAGTTTTCTCCAAGTTTCAAGCTGGACGTGTATTCGTTACGAAATTATGGACATCGCAACTTTTGAACCGACGACGTTTTTACGACATGATGACGTAGTCTCGTTCTGGACCATTGGTCAAAAAGCGATATTAAGTGATCTTCCATAGGATTACATGTATTTTATTTTGAGACACTTCCGGTTCAGCATGATCACTTTGTTGCCTCATTTTGGAACCTCTCTCTACGGGAAGTGAGCGAAGCTCGGCCCCTGCGGCGTCGATAAGCTTCGCTCATATGATTGACCTACGGTGGCCCATAAGTACAAAGCGGAGCGAAGCTGCGGAGCAGCGCGGAATAATTGTGGAGCGGCGTGGAAGAATTGCGGAGCTGCGCGGGAGACTTGCGGAACGGCGCGACAGACATGCGGAGCTGCGCGGGAGACTTGCTGAACGGCGCGGAAGACTTGCGGAACGGCGCGGGAGACTTGTGGAACGGCGCGGGAGACTTGCGGAACGGCGCGGGAGACTTGCGGAACGGCGCAGGAGAACTGCGGAACGGCGCGGGAGAACTGCGGAACGGCGCGGGAGACTTGCGGAACGGCGCGGTTAGACAGCAATTTCTAACCGAAAGACGGTGCTTGTCCGGTGCTTAAGTAAAAGATGCCTCAAAGTTGTTTATTTGAGGTTGTGTTTTATGATGCCAGATTGTCCTAATTTATCAAGCATGTTTACGCAAAATTTTACAGAGTTTTTGTTACCAAAGAAACTTCTGTCGAAGTCGATTACATCCTAGTACATTTTGATGCAGAATTTCCCAAAAATGCACTCGATGGTTTCACAATGTATAATTTCATTAAATCTATTATGTAAACAACTAATCTTGAAATAGGAACTCATGCCATTTTATACATTCATGAATGGTCAAGCAAACCATTTATTGTCAAGCAAACCATTTATTGTCAAGCAAACCATTTATAAAGAGTTACAAATAAGTGCATGTTGTTTTACCATTACAACTTGATTTACATGTTTGAACAAAATATGTAGACACTTATTCTGTACCATGGTGGATTTGTCACAATATCTTCTCAAGTACTCGATGTCTACTGGATCCACAGCCTGAAGCAGTTGTTCACTCCCTGTTTAGGAGTATGTGCATGCTTTAATATGATATGGAATACCAGTATTTCAACTGTCAGAGGAAAACCAGCATCCCTTTGTCAGCTGCTTTACATTGAATGATCAATTTAGAGATAAAGTGAAAAACAATTTGAAAATATTGTCAATTCGGTCTCTATACCGAGTTGTGGATTCATGACGGGACTCACCATATCTCTCGGGAAAAGTAAATAATATATTTGGTATCCCTGTGAGCACACGCAGAACTTTGGACCAGCTCCTTCTGGATGACTGACATGAAGCAAAATTGCATGAGAGATCTGTAATAGAAAAGCCAATTAGTAATATGCACTCTGAACATGATACCTTTACTGCATGACAAAGCTTGCAGTTAACTTAAACTTACTTATCAAAATCATAACTCCTGTCATATTCAAAAGAGTTGACCAAAATTTTTCGATTCTCTGAAATTGAATAATTGAATTTGTAAAATGTTTCCGTGATGTTACAAAGGTCCATTGCCCTAAACATAGTATGCCACTAGATCTTCGATCCTTAACATAATGTAATCCCAAAAAAGTAACTGACGACGAAAAAAGAAAAATATATTTAAAAAATATACTTGGTTTCTTATTGACTGGCCAAATAAAACATGATTCAACCGCCTCCTCGTGTCTATGTAAAACATGTCTGCATAGCAGCCAACAATGTATTTTTCCATTCCTAGATCTGCTCTTATTTTCATGGGACAACCTGGAATTAATGTAGTCCTCATTGAACATATGCATATCACTGAAATTTTCTCAAGTATAACCACATGATAACCATATGGCACAAAAAGTGATGCACACCATTCTCGCCAAGTTCACTGACATACTATAATGTATTCATGAGGTGTTTCGTTTATGAATTGTTATTCAATTAATGACGTTCTTGTAATTACCCTCCATTTCTTGTATACTAGAAAATATGTAGCAATAACTCTGGGGTTGTTATTGGTTGTACCAGCCCTCAGTTACAACAGCTTTCTAGAGTTAAGGGAATAATATCATTGATGGATCAATAAATACCATATATTTACTCGACTCAAATAGAAGCCCTCCCTTCTATTTGTTAGAGGGCATCTTAGGAGGGCTTTTATTTGAGGTAGACCTCTATTGGGGGTGGCCTCTGTTGTTTTAAGGAAGAACTTGCTAACCTCCAAAACTTACTGGAACAAAGTGGCACTGGTGTTGTGGAATGGCTTGCCTGCCCACTAATGGAAGATCACATCAGTGTCAGTTTTCAAGAGCTTAAAGACTTACTTGTTTAATATTGCTCTCTTTTCTTTTAAATAATTATATACAATTAATTTCATTTAAATAAAATTCTTGCGTGCCGTTCCGCAATTCTTGCGTGCCGTTCCGCAATGCTTGCGTGCCGTTCGGCAGTTCTTCCGTGCCGTTCCGCAGTTCTTCCGCGCAGCCCCACAGTTCTTCCGCGCAGCTCCGCAAGTCTCCCGCGCCGTTCCGCAAGTCTCCCGCGCAGCTCCGCAATTCTTCCGCGCCGCTCCACAATTATTCCGCGCCGCTCCGCAGCCTCGCTCCGCTTTGTACTTATGGGCCACCGTATTGACCTTAGAAGGCAATACTAGCTCTGTTTGGGAAGTGCATGTGCTGTATGACCATAGTTTGGCAAAAAGTACTTGGTCACCACATTCAAAATGCACTTTTTAGACATAATTGTAGTGATTGAAGTGGGGGGAGGGGACTTGGGGGAACTTGACAATGTTCTCGTCTCTTGCGCTCAAGCTGAGAGACGAGCAGATATAAGCCCATTTAAATTTGTGGGAGCTCAATTTATGAAAAAATGCTGGATGGATGCCCTCATAAAATACTGATTTATATTCTTTGGTGTAATTTGAAACAAACTGAAGAGTTAGATTTTAAATTTATGTACAATAAATTACCTCCAGCTAGTTTAACCAGTTTCTGACAGAAAATAGCTCTCATCTTGATGCCACCATTTTTATTTTACTGAGCAAGGCATTCTGGGTTGATAACATCACAATTGGCCTGTGATGACGTCACCATTGGCTCTAATGAGGTCACAATAATGACATCACAATGGTGACGTCATAGTCAGGCCTTTCAGTCATTCATTATTTGGTGAAACTATTTTTCTTTGAAAAACCTGTATTTCATTTTTTTGCCTGCAATGATAGGTTACCTTTTAGTATGTGACAGGCCATATATTCACAAAATATAAATAAATTATGATATTGACCCACAATGCATTTTCAACAAAACAAACATGGCGGCGGGAAAATTAGAGCAACAAGCACTTGTCAATCATGAAAATGTCATGTATGTAAAATTTGAACACATTTATGAAAATTCTAAATCTATCATTTTTCAGATAAAATGTCAAGTAAAATTTTAGCAGAGAAAAACAAACATTAGATCTTAAATAGGGGCATAACAGACTTCCCACAAATTTAGACTGAGGAATCTCTCCAACCTCAAATCTGAGGTTGGATACTCCAACAAGGGGGAACTGAGTCCCCCTGACCGAAAAACAGGGGGAGCTCTGCAATGCTACAGCTCCCCCAATGAAATTGCTATATAATTCTTTATTTTGGATTTTTACTCTACAATATTTCGATTTTTAAAGGTATAGCCTTTGTTGGTAGGTTCAGGTAGTCAAAAGTGAACCCTGTGAACTGAGGTTCAGGTGAAGTGTCTAATATGTAGCTGTCAATGCCAGGAGTGAGCGAAGCTATACAATATATATTATGACATAGATATATCCGATTTTTTTTTATATGTATAATTTTACAGATATTATCATCATTGATACATCAAACATAAAATATGCATACAAAATACAATACATTATTTCAACAATAATAAAGGCTAATTATTAGATAACAATACTAAGAGGGTTAAACCAACAGTTACATGTTGTAACTAAATATTTACCGAGAATTTGTCCTGGTTGTGAGTGTGACTAGTAAAAATAATAATAAAATTTAAAAATACAGACAAATATATTGATGGGCTGGTGGTTTTAATTTGGCTATCCATGTACAGATTTAAAATAATAGGAGCCCAGGGGGAAAGAAAAAGAAAAATGTCTTTAGAGGACGTGGTTTAGAAATATGCCAAGAGCACTAATAACACCGGCTTCTTTGGACATTATATAGCTTGAAATTGTTCAGGTGTTCTATATGACCACTTAAATGTTACACTCTTGTGTTATTTTAATTGGACTTCATGTAGATTTAAAAAATTTCAAAATCGGACAATAAATAACGATTTTAGGGGCAAAAGAGGTCGGAGAATTGATTTGTTATTCATATCTGGTGGGTTCCCCTTCTAAATAAACACTATTTCTAGGCACTGTTAGAATTGTAACAGTTAGAGAAACAAGTTTTCTCCATGTTTCAAGCTGGATATGTATTCGTTACGAAATTATGGACATCGCAACTTTTGAACCGACGACGTTGTTATGACATGATGACGTAGTCTCGTTCTGAACCATTGCTCAAAGAGCGATATTAAGTTGATCTTCCATAGGATTACATGTATATTTGAAAACAGCGATAATAGGTGAAATCAATTTTTATCCAGTTCTGGTTGGCTTGTCCACTGTTTAGCCACTCATCTACGGGAAGTGAGCTTCGATCACGGCCTATGGCCGTGACGAGCTTCGCTCATATAAATAGGGCCATTGACACTGTATATACAGTAGCAAAAACAGTTTGGCTGCTGGCATAACATTGGTATTGGCTATGACACTGTGAATGAAGAGGCACCCACTGCTGAAGGGAGCTTGATCAGTGCCAATCTTTCATGGTGCAGGTACCAGCATTCCTCAACCTGGAGCTGCCTTCCTGGGCAAATCCCTCTGGTGAAGAGGCTAACTTCCTTTCTTGGGCCAACCTAACAGGTGCCAAGCTCCAGTGGGCTGGTACTTCTTGGAAAAGGACCAGTCTTCCTGGTTTTTAGTTTGGAGCCAAACTTGTCCATAAAAGAGCCAGCTAACCTTCCAGGGTTGGGGCCATATGTCCAGGTGAATTGCCTGCCCATGGCCCTGCCACCGTATAATGGCCCCTTCACCAGAGCTTGCCTTTATCATCCAGGTTTTATGCACTGCCAATATCCAAAATTGTATGTCTATGAGTTTCAGAGCCCTAATCTAATTGGACTGAAGGATGCAATATATATTAAATACTATTAAAAAAACAAAAATATAGAGTAAAGTTTATCATACCATTGAATAAATTAAAACATATTTACTATTCCTGTTATTGAATATTTGAATAAATATAAATTTTTGAAGTTACTTGCAATTAAAATGTTTGCGCTTAGCTGATCCTGTGTGGCCAGCCACTGGGGTAAGGGTTCCCCCAACCAAAAATTCCCACTTCCATCACTGCATAGACACTCCCCATAATTAAACTGGTAACAATGGAATTTTACTGTAAAACATGGTTTTTCCAGATGATGCAGCACATGACCTACATACTAAGAACATCAGGCGGGCGTAACACTCTCATTTACAGTGCATAACTCTAACACTAATGCACTTACACTAACGAAATTTTGTACAGTAATACTCTATATGGCCTAGTGGTGCCTCTTGATAGTAACATTGACATATGTTGGCTAAGTTTTACAAAATTTGGAAAAAATTGGAAACATTTTTTTTTTGTTTCCGGAGCAGAACTCTGACACTACTGCACCTACATGCTTAAAACTTTCTTTTTGACATTTGTTTCATCAATCTTTTTTTTTTGTTCATAATATTGGGAAATCTGGAAAAAATGTGTTGCTTCCTTCATATTCCTTAGCATCCCATACTTAGCAATTACAGCTGTAAATGTTGTACAATTCATGTGCAATTATTAAATATTTGATCATAGTATTGATATGCTAAACCCATTCAATAGTTTTTGTTTATAATTAGCATGTTATAATAAATAATTAGTTGCATGATGATCTATATTACTTTCACTTGACTCCAATACTTATTATTGTTTTCTTCATATACACCTGTAAAGTGTTTGGTTATAAATACTAATTTAAATGCCATAGATTTAATGCAAATCAGCAACCCAACAATTCAGTAACTGAAGGGAATATGGCAATTGATAATATATAGTTCTCTCAGTTGCCAGCTAAATTTAAACAGTGAGGAAAAAATATTTTGACTTATAAAGGCATTAAAATGGGTGTGTTGAGTATCATTCCATATGAAATAAACCTTTAAGATTTAGTATTTATTTGAATTTAGACTTTATTTATTTAAATACAAGTAAATAAAAACCTTGAATATAAATTTTGTATGAAATTATACCCAAAATCTTTATCACAATCTACATCTAGATAATTTTTAAGTGCATACACTTCTTATTACTACTGGACACCCAAGTATACTTGCTGATCAAAAGCTCTGTCTTTTTTTAACTGGTCATTCTGTCTAGCTAGCCAAGGTAAATGTAACTCTTGGAAGAACTAATATGTAATTTTTTATAAGTGACATTTATGAACAAGGGATGGTGGGATAATGCATGACCAAGACACACAGGACTGCAGTGTTTCCTGCATTGGCAGTCCATTACTACAGATTACTGACTTCATTAAAAAGACTTGGAATCAAAGTATGGTGATCACTCAGACATTTATTCGTATGACTTATGAATTGAAGTATCTATTCAATTTTAGACTGCTTTCATTTGTACCAACTAAAAATCCCAATAGGGGTATTTAAGAACAATGTTGGCTATGAGCAGTTCTTAGTTGCCATGTTGATGGACACAATTTTACAAGCATAATTGTCTTTAGGACACGCATAAGAACTACATTTCAATTAATACTTTGAAAATTCTTCCAATGAACCTGATGATGCATTAAAAATTGATTTATTTTTTGACATTGTTACTGCATTTGTGACATGCTGCAGTTTTTAATATTATGCAATTAAATTTATTTTGATCCTTTGGATCCCAAATCTAATTTAGACAAGAATGTGATTGTTTTTTTTTAATGTAGTCTTATGTAACCATTGTTTATTTGAGTACATTGTAGTTCATTATATTGTGCTTAATTGTTGATAGTTAAAGTAAATGTAATATTCAATTTATATAACTGCTTTTGCTCCGACAATGTGTATACAAATGCGCACAATACGAATAGCAACACAAGTTCTGTATAATGACGAATCTAGAATTTTCTAGAAATTAAAATTATGACATCATTTTCTCCTTTTGATCAGAAGTTGCTGGAGAACCTATGTCAAATAGCCAGTGCTTATACTATACATTGTCACCACTGAGAACGTTGAGTATTTACACGTTACTGTGGAGAATTTTGCCATCTTGCTGCATATTTGGAATTCATTACTATAATACTGGAGAGTCAATTCGACTGTGAATTGCCATCATTGAAGAGACATTTGTCCAAAAATATTAGGAGCCATTGAAATACTCTCAAGGACTATTAAGAACTGCGTTAAGAACATTAAGAAAACTCATCAAATCCCAGTGCCTCAAAAAACAAAGGATTCTATCATTTAAAGACATAGTTAGAATATTTATTTGTTTTATGTACATTGATTTATGGTTACTGTACATAAATCTTTTTTTTTTTTTTTTTTTTTTTTTTTGCCCATAGCTGCTGTTCTCACGTAACACATAATAGCATGTTTAATTCAGCAAAATTTGCTCTCAACAGCATTTCATGACAGAACAGTTTTATGTGCAATAAGCTGCAGTCTTTAAGTTTACTGTTTCACAGAAGTGTTTTTAGCTAAATAATTGGGATTCAACTGTCCATATTGTGCTGTCCCATGCCATTTATGTAAAAATATGAGCAAAAAACATCTGGACATTTATATTATAATTAGAAGATACCCTGGCTTGGGGGCGAAAATTACTTCAAGCGATAAATGGATCTTACTATAGGTTCTATTATTCATGCATGTCAGTGATGTCACGTATCCATATTAATGATACCAGGATACTCCAGTCTCCTACACAGACCCTCTGATACTAAGGGGCGCTTAGCGAAGGGCGATAGCCAACGATCCTGGTGGGGAAGCAAGGAATTTGACTGTGTAGATAAGTTTCTAACCATTACAGTCAAAAACGGCACAATCCATTCTTAACACCCTATATTTAAAGAAGAATAATTGACCTAGTTTTACCGCTTTAGAGCAATGTTGCAAAACCACAGTCTGAGAAAACTAGGCCTATATATATATGTATTTGTACAGCTGGGGCCAGCAATGTTCACTACATTGTTGTAGGACTGTTACTACAAGATGATGCAATGCAACTGTATCACGTAACATCTGTTGAAGATCCATGAAATGTTTGTTGCTCAATCTTTATTTTACGCAAACTAAGAACTGTAAGTGTGTGTGGTAAAGAACATTGAGCAGGTAGAAATCTATAATTGTCTGATCATAATGTCTCATAAAAACATGTATTCTCTCGAATGAGAAATTTAACTGAATGCAGGAAGTTAATGCTGCTTCATAATTGTGGGATATTATTAATCAGGTCAAGCCTGCCCATGTGAGGGAAATCAACTAAAAGCGTGCTCAAATTAATACAACTCGCATAACAGTACAGAATGCATAATACAAAATAAATATTATAATCATTAACGAATGTAACAAAATTTTTGTTTAAAATGGCCTAATACATCTCTCAGATCAGATCATATATGACATTGCTCAGTGATGACAGCACATTCTCAAAAGGCAGCTTGTCATTTGCAACAGCCAATCAGAATGTAGCTGAATACATTAGGAAAGCCCTGAGCTTGACGGCAATTATTTATGGCAGTTTACCGGTTAGACTTAAATACAAACAAATTTGCCAAATAGCCTGGCTGGCTTCTGGCAATTATTGTCTAGGAGTGAAATTGCATATGAATTATTTTTGTTAGCATTTATTATAACACAGAGGTTGTTAGATATCAAGAAGCACCATCATGTGTAGGTGGTGAAATATGCAAATTAGCTGCCACTAGAGATGAGAATTGAATATTCCCATCGAACAGGCAAGGAATTCCAGTGGTAAATACCAATAAATAATGCTTAGAATAAGAAGGAATATTATTTTGTGTATGATATTGCCATTTTTGAGGTGTACATGATGTTTATGACGGAAACTGGCCCCGTCCTTGACGGCAGTTTCACAGGACGGTTCTACATGGCCAATTGTGCGTTTTCCATGCATTTGGATAAACGCATGGTTTTTGCCTCATTATAATTAGCTAAAACCATGCGTTTATCCTTCTCATGGAAAACGCCTGTGGCACATTTGGCCATGTAGACCAAGTCAGTAGCCTTTGTCTTATTGTATGCTATCTTGCTGTCATGATGGCAAACGCCTGTGGTCTGTACCAGGCATTTAAGGCAATCTCCAATTAAAATTCACTATACTGCACATACAGTTGAATTCTTAATAAATTTGTCCAACAGTTTAAATGTGTATGGCTCAAGCTAATGTATCCAATACTAGCCATGTGACCATGCTGTCCTCGTTACATGGTTACAGTAGGTTTACCCACTTTTTTTTTATATCATGCAAGATAAAATTCTGACGCAAGGTCTCTGCACTTTTAATATATAACGCCACTCAGTTCCCAGGAGGCGCTCAGTCATATAATATGGAGCAAAAGAAAACTAAAGGTAAGTCTGATAGATTTATTGAATTAGCGTATGTTTGTCTTTTCTAAAACTTCAAAACTTGCCAACTGAGGTAGTCATTGACCTTTTTGTACTCTTTTGAAATACTTCTCAATCCACGCGTTTTCTGTATTTTTATTTTTATATTTTCCTTATAGCTATTGAACAATGTTGAATGTGTGATGGTCCTTTATAAATGACGTCTTTTCTGATTCAGATAAGTTCTTTTTAATTCTGACTTTCATATTAAGGCCTTCTGGCACGCTTGGCTGATGGTGAAACCATAGTGGCAGCCGAAGGGTATGTCTTCGAATTCGAACGACGGGGTTATTTGCAAGCCGGGGCATTCGTACCGGAAGTAGTTGTGGATCGACCTGACCTCATCAAAAACCTCTACGAAGAATTCGTCCATGCTGGTAGTGATATAGTTTTGGCTTTTACTGTGAGTTAATAGATATAGTTTATATCTCTGAGTTGGTTCAAATTTAGAAGCACTTACGTTACAGTAAGAACGAAAAACCATGTCTTAACCATCCTTACAGTTTATCTACAGGAAGTATTCTAAATACATCACACACACGTGTGTAGCGAAATTAGTTTAATAACAGGAACAGAGTTCATATCATAGATATGCCTAACAGCTAAGTTCAAAAGGAGGTCAAGTGTCATTTCATTATAATCTGAACAGAAGAAGAGCGGAAATTAGTTTTACTTTTTTTGTTTTATGATTTTTTTCCATTATTGAACATATGTAGACGGTTTATCTTGCGACTGCAATCTAGGCCCAATTGATTAATATTCATTGTGCTTGTGACTAAATTGCCATATATGTCTATATATGTATTTGGACCAATTTTTGTTTTCCTTCTTCCACAGTATTATGGCCACAGAGCTAAACTTCGCTTGATAGGACGTGAAAATGAGCTTGAGAATTTCAACAGACAAGCTTTGAGAATCGCCCGCCAGGTGGCAGATGAGCATGGCGTTCTTATGGTGGGAAATATTTGCAACACAGCCGTCTTCAAACCAAACGATAAAGACTCCGAGGCAGAAGTCAGAGCTATTTTTAAGGTGAGGACAATAGCTCAGTTATATTGCATTGCAAGAAATGCAATTAGTCGGCTTTGATGTGATGCGAGTTTTTACTTTAATTCAGGAACAAATAGAATGGGCAGTGGAAGAAGGCGCGGACTTCATTCTTGGTGAAACTTTCACCGAGTATGGCGAAGCAAATATTGCATTGGACTGCATAAAGCAATATGGACTAGGTGAAATTTAGTACAACTGACTTACAAACTCAAGTAGGTCTAATCGAAATAGGCCCAATCCCATGTAGTCCAGTTAGAACTTTTGAAGACTCTTAAGTTCCTGACCAAATCTTCATTTTTACCTTTTTCTTAAATGTAATACATTTGACACCGTGCAGCAGGCTAATATATATGGCCACCATACAGACAAAATAATGTGCTAAAATTCACCAAATACAATTTTTTAATGTTTTATTCACTCCTTTTCCAATCTTATACCTACAGGTTTACCAGCTGTAATAACTTTAATGAGCATGCCTGATGGATCCTTGTTGGACATGCCATCCATTGAGGAAGCTTGCAAAAAACTGGAGGCAGATGGCGCTGCTGTCGTTGGACTCAATTGTTCTTTGGGACCGAAGACAATTCTGCCCATGATGGAGAGGCTGACCAAAGTTTGCTCAGTAAGTGGTTCTTCGCACTCCCCGTCCTAGATTTAGGTATGAAGGTTCATCATTCCATATTGCAATATTTTCCTCACCCACAGGGACCTTTGGCATGTCTGCCAGTGCCTTACAGAACAACACCTGAGATGCCGAACATGCAAAGGCTCAAGGATCCTGAAACTGGTCAGTTTTTCAGCAGTTCTCGTAATAAGTCTTTTGAAAAGCCTACACACATACAATGCATAGATATATAGTATGTAGGACTACATTTGCTGCTATGAAGAATTATCAAATCAATTTTCTTCTCCAGGAAAGAGAAGTTTTCCTCTGGACCTGGACCAATGGCTCTGCTCCAGAGACGCCATCTTTGAATTCGCAAAGGAACTTCAGAAGATGGGCGTGGCTTACATGGGTCTATGCTGTGGCAACAGGGCATACCATATCCGAGCCATGGCAGAAGCTCTTGGAAGGACGCCCCCTGCCAGTAGATTCTCTGCAAACATGAAGCTCCACCTGTCGGCAGTTCCACATGAACATACCAAGACGACATATTCCACTATCCTTGGTGGAGAGCAGATGGAGACGGCGCAGTGAACTGTCAGTAGAGTACTGTATGAGTTAAGTGTCAATAAAATGCAATATGGTTACAATGTATATTGTGGAAGTACTTTCTTACCTTATTCAAATAAGAATTTTCAGACCGGAAGCTCAGGTTTTGGGCTTTCTAGACCAGCTAGAATCCCATTTTATTATAAAAAATATATACATATAATAAAACTAGATATCTAAGGTAAAGATCAGTCAACAATCCAGCTGTCCATGTTTCATCTTGAAATATATTTCAAATCTCTCCTCAATGTTTTCGAATTGTGACAAATTGGTGAAAATGTGTTAAACCGCAATCCTAATCTGCAGTGAAACTAAGTACGTAACTAACATACAAATCAACGCAATAATAGATCTATGCTGCAGATAATGCACTTAGGATTGTTATTTTGGCATTTTCAGCTGCCTCTACTGTTGCTTGCATGAGTTTGGCACTTCGGTCAATGCGTAAAATATTCTTCTCTGAGATGTTAATCCAATCACTGTCTTTCACATTTTGGCTGGGATTAGTTGAGGTATCCCCATCTTTTAGCCTGTGCGTTTCATCAGAGATGTGGTTCTGCAGCTTCAGCAGTTGTTCATGCAGAGAAGGCCCTTCTAGGAGAACAGCTTTGGAAACAGAGACATACTGCAAAGAATATAAAAACCCATAGCTGATAAAACAAGGCCTTCGTAAACAAATATTTATATAATACACATTGCTATATGTGTGAATTTGATGATTTGGCATTTATTTACCTCGTTGTGAAATTTCTCTAAACAATTGTTGAAATGTCTGTGTTGCTTGAGTAAAACGACGTAAAGTATCTTATCATATTCATAATATACCTTTACAAAGTTGCCATCAGGTGTCGCCTGAAAAAATAAGAAGAATATTCGGAATATAATGATTATACATAAGGTCGTAATGCTGCTGTATTCCAGATGAAATATTATATAAACCTTTTACAAATATTTATTACACATTATAATTATGAAAAAAGGGAAGAGGTTACTTCATGGAGGAATGTAACGTTCGCATAATAATAATTTGGTCATTCCTATTCTTACCAAAGTTCAATGAACTTAAGATGACAGGATATCATTAACATTTAAATGGACAGAAAGATGGAAATATAATATTCTGAATGAATAGTTCTTGATACAGACCAACAAAGGTCTATCCATATGTTTGTGAACGTAGTCTTTCATGTTGGACATGCAATGTCCTAAGTCAACTCCAGTATCCGGCACGAGCTCCAATTCCACACAGCTCAGCATAAACCTGCTCAACGAACCTTCATAGAGCATTTGATGGCGTTGACAGCTTTCCATAGGAGCATTACATTGGTGGAACAAATCATCCAACTGAAACATTGAAATTTGTGGAATTTACTTATTGGTTGTAAAGATGGATCACGTGTGATCATTTAAATTCCACGAAGAGCAGAAACAGGCACAATGAAGGACAACGGGACTGTCAATATAGCTTAATGTCTGTTACAGGCTTTTTTTTTTTTTTAAAGTGTATAAATGTTCAGTTTATGGAACAGATTGATTCAACCACTCGGTCTGGGGAGATGTGGCAGATCTCTGCTCTCCTAGCTTCTCCGCCAAAAACCAAAATACGCACCTCATTGATACCACTTTCAGCAAGCATCTCGAAGCTGAATTCAGATTCTGGGTCAGGCGTTTCTTTTTTCTCCTCATTTTTGTCATTTTCATCACGAAGCTTGAGTGGTTGTGATTTGTCCAAGAGATGTCTTATGAGGGCTTCCAGTACCTCGTCCACTGATCCATCATTCAGCTTGGCTGAAACCGGAATACTGCAAGTCATATATAAGAAACTAAACTTTGGTATTATGCCGAAAATGTGCAACAAATAATAATCGCTCACTAATTGCTCACTAATCGATATATTACGATGCTGTCACATATAATACGAAATGTTCATTACCTTGCTGTGAAGTTATATCGTTTCTCCATATCAAGTAGTAACCCAACAGGACTGTCTTTTGCATTTTCTGAATCTGATAATGAATTAAAAAACAGTTTCAATCAATCAGTAGTGTTGCATAGTTACGCGGGAACATTTTTAATGGTTTGATTTGTCATGTGCATACCACGGACAGGCATTGTTTCATCTTCTACATTCTCTTCGTGCTGCTGATTCTCTTGAATGCTATCATCGGTAGTAGCATCAATTTCTTTAACTGGTCCTGGGATAATATCGCCTTCAGGTGTGTCTAACTGAAATATTTATTGCATAATGACCTTTAAAATTTATTTTTACTAAGAAGTACGATATATTAGCTATAGTGCACATACACTATAGCCAGCCAGCCAGCCAGCCAGCCAGCCATATGACATTTCATGAAATTTCTCAAACGTTTTTTTATATAAATTTGCTGATAATAGTTATGGCCTAAAATAGATTCATTTTAGGTCATTGCTTAAAATACACTTGCCAGGTCACACTTGTTTCCCAGGAGAATAATGGGAATATTTTTGGGGTTAAAGGTTTCGTCAGGTTTTAGGCTGATCACGTGGCCACCATGTGGCAATTGTCCTCGAACTTCTTTGCTCCTCGACGCTTTGTTGATGAAATCCTGTTTCCAAACTGCCGCCATTTCTATGCTGTCTGTGTCTGATAAGTCCTCCACCACTTCAATCGTGTATCACAAAGAAAAAAAAGATTTAAAAATTCATATTCTCAGACATAGACCTAGGCCTATTAATGAGTTCAAAATGCCTCTGATAGGAAATTGAATCCAGGACCTCTGATAAAATTTACATTGCAAACCAAATTACGAATTTGTCCAAATTTATGCATTAGCAACATTATAAGATGTCCTGAGTATTTTAGGCATTATCACATACTCATTACTATCAAATGCGTGTGGGACCTGTACGTGATTTCAAATGATATCTTCTTCCCTGAGACCTAACATTCAGTCGTGCACATGATGCAAATTACTTTGTCAAGCACGAAATATATCTGTAGTATATGGATGCCTTCTTCATTACGCACATTACAGACATAGTCTAGAGTGTAGATTATACAAGGATTTAAGGATTCCTGGTTCTCCGCAGACAACTTAAGTATGTTAATATAACTGAGAGGTGAATGACCTGTGCTAGCTGTGTTGCAGACGATATTATCCAACACATTTGTGGAACGTCTAAAATGTGATCGTTATTTTTTTTTTTCATTAAATCTAAACTGACAATCAAGGAGAAATGCGGTATGATCAGGAACTATTTGCCACGAGACAAATTTTTTTTAATTCATCATTATGCCTCCTTTGCTGGCCTACAAGTTTGTATTAATTTGTTGGGTTTATTCCTACCAAACACTGCATCCACGTTGTGATAATAGGTCTTGCCCATGTCCATATCCTCTCGATTGGGAATATCCCACATTGCCATGGAAACCACCATATTTTGAGGTAGTTTCATTTTCTTCACAATGTTATCTGTAATTAACATTTAATCGGATGAAATATTCGTACGTGAGATATTCATTTACAGAATTTCTGGGCTAATATTAAATGCTGTTGGAATTATGCGGAGCCTTGTAAACATACCAATAGCGACATATTTTGTTGGTGTATGATTATCTTGAAACTGGTTCCTTGTCAGTCGTCGTGAAATGCTTGATTTTCCCACACCAGCATCACCTAGACATAAAAAAATGCGATGGGTATTTATTGGTGACGAAGTAGGATTAAAGGTATACACAAAATAAATTTCTTAAAACACAGATAAGACAACCAACGTCCCCTTTTATAGATTAATGATGTCGTGGTTTTATCAGAATGCTCAAAGGCTTTATTATTTTCACATTTTTAACCTTGCTTCCTTATTGTATATATTTATGTCTATTTTATTTGTTATTCCTGGCTGTAGCTATGCCGCTACTCTCTACTCCTAGCTTGCAGTCGGCTTATACCTACCACCACTAAAAAAATATATACTTTGGTAAAATGTAAGAAATATATCTAATATATCATAAATATATATAGTAAAATATAAATGCATATTATAAAATTACAACTATGCGCAGCTCTCAACTGATGCATTAAATGGTGCTGCATGTACTTTTAGATCCAGCTTTGAGTAGCCAGCTACAGGCAAACTGAAACTAACAGAACCTTGGATACTACCCCCCCCCCCCCCCCAATAACACAGGGTGCAAATACATTGTCCCTGTCCTTGATTACTGGAACAGTGGAACACGTCTACGAAAAAGGCATTTACTGAGAAGAACCTATTCAATATCCAAACTAAAGTAGGATTCGAAATAAATGGCCACCTTTTATTTTATTTGGTCATATATTTTCAAATTTACACATTTAACGTTTTATCGAAGAAATTATGCAAGTAATCTAGCATATAGATTGTGGAAATTTTGCCAAAAGATAGCAATAATAGTTGTGGAAGCTTTATCCCTGTGTCACAGGTATCCATCAATAAGTGTGAAGCTTTTTGTCCCGAGCGTTATGCTTCATTCATTACTCAGATTTTTACAAATTTATTGATCTGTTAGAAAAAAAGATAATAGCATAAAATCATGGTGTTATATGTTCTTCATAATTATCATTCTAGACTATTGTCGGAGTTTCCAGGGTAGTGAGTACCACAGAGTAATTATAATTAGAGCTACTGGAAAAATTGCTGGCCGAGCGTTACAGCCAATCTTTCTATGCTCTTTTGTGGCTTCCAGATATGCAACACGAAAAGCACACATGTCATCAATAAGTCAATCCCCAACGTTCTAAGCCATATTTTTTTTTTTTCATTATTCCATTATTACGGATGTTTGTCATTGTCAGCAGAAACTGCAATGTATAGTGTATAGTAAACTTCAATTGTTACAAATAGAAGTGTATTTATCAGCACACAAAAAATAGGTTTTGGAAATTTTGTTGCTAACAAGTTTTTTGTGCTGCATGAGGAAATACGAATCCTAGGTACCCATGATAGAAAAAACCAATATATTTTCCCGCGATTACAAGACAGATAATATTGCTTGCAACACTTGCAAAAATGCAATATTCAGTACACAGGACATATGACCAAACCATAACCATCCATGACACATTCCCTATCCCCACGAACTTTGACCCGATTACAGAACACATTCCCCATGTATTCAAGTTATCAACTGACCCATTACACTCTGAAGTAACATTATATGATGCAACAACACTGGCTCATATTATATAAAAGCGTTTTCAGCTGATTACAAATGAAAGTCTTCATTTGCAAATATAAAATTCATAAAATGTGATTGAAGCTTAAAATTATAATAAAATGGACTTACCTAGCAGTACAATTTTAAAGGTTGGGATGATATCTTTGTTGAAGTTAACCGGTGAGACTGCAAGATTCATTGAAAACGTACTGATGGTTATTTTTAGTGTATTTCGTATATAACTATAATAGAAATGTGTATCCTCTTTTATATTTGATTTGTGTATCAAGACTGCAATTACTACAATAAATAAATGTTTGATGGGAAATGCATCTAGACATTGGTATTACAGGATTTACTTCATTTTTCATTTAATCAGAAAATGGTGCTTAATTCAACGCATTGATTTTTACCTGATTTTTCTGATGTACACCCATTGCCCATGTTTATATTATAATTCAAATTATTATATATTGTTGTCATGGGAGTCAATCGAGCGTATCAGTATTGTGGTGAAGCAAGTGTAGTAAACTCACCAAGCGCTAGGTGGCAGCATGGGCATTTTCTGGACTGGGACGACACCTGGTGGTGAGTTCAGACCTAACATTTCTCAATTGAGCTGCTGATTCACTTACATATGTCGATGTGTACAAGTAATCAGTAATGAATTGTGTGCTTCTAAAGCACAGCATTAAAACTCCCCAGAAGAAGCATAACTAATATCACCTATAAAATTACATACTGTACACTGATAAATGAGATCTTCAAGAATTCTTACCACAAGGTTAACATCCCTAATTGTACTTTTTAAAATAGGCATTAATGTGGTCTTGATGTTAAGGTTTCATTGTGGTTAATTCATAATCACAAACTAATGTTTAAATTAAAATATAGAATAATGCGGGCAATCTTTATTAGCTACTTACAAGCTGCTGGTCCAAGACCACTTCCTACCCATAGGGGGAAAAGTGAATATTATCTGATTATCACATTGTCCAGGTTGTCCTCTTATCTGTACCCAACATATATTTGTTGCAACAATACTCTGAGACTTGACCCTATGGAAAATTTCTGCCATTAGCCGTTTCCTTTCCATTTCAAAACAGCCATTTTCCACACACACAGTCTGCTATCCCTACTTCTGCCAAGTATTGACTACTTAAGAAGGCGCTCCATGTAAACTCATTTTTACTGAATTTAGATTTGCATTAGAAGCCAATCTTCGTCAAACGATTGATCTACTTCTGTGGATTATTCAGGTTTAATAAGTACAAATCATTTGCTGTTCGTGAGAACATCTCACAAGTACTTCCAGTTGGCCCAGTGTCCAGAGGCAGTGCTCGAAACAAAGGGAGATCAACATATTAATTAAAGATCAGTAATTTATTTTGCCCCAAAGGCCATGCTCTTGTTTTGATTTATTGGGTCTGGGCATGGATTCCTGATATACATCAATATTTTAACAATTGCAGTACCCGCTGGAAATCCCTGTTCGGTGGTTTATTTGGCAAGTTTGCCTTGTATAAGTTCGTGCCTGGTCAAGTTAATTTAAACTTGTTCCTGTAGTTATTTTGGTGTAGAGATATCTGATGTGTTTCAGTTTGGTAGGTGTTAAAATTAACATTACAATCCAGATGCACCAATGAAAAAGGTTTCGTCGTCTTTGTGTGAAAAATAAAATAATGGAAACAAAAAGGCACTGTGCTGAGCTACTATGTGATGTTTTCGTTAAGATATAGGACAGTCTTTGATTCAGGTTCCTGCTTTATTTATTCATAAAGTTTTCCTTTCAGCTAGACGAAGTGCAGCTGGAACTGCTCATGCAGTGGGCAGACCATTGAAATCTACACAACAGCACTTGCATGAAAAGCTCACTGCAGGAGCAGAATGGCTGCTAGGGGCGCTGCAGTAGTGGTCGGCTGCTGAGCCTGCAGTTGGGGCATCATCAGTGGTGTGCCAGTTATGATGCGGAGGATAGTAGCTTATGTTGGCCCCACCAGCAAGATGGGCTCTTACCACAGCTTATGAGAATGGGGAGTACCATAGAGGGAACATGGGACTTGACTAGAGAAGGGTAAGTCAGTCTTAACTTATTATTACACTAAAAGGCAGTCTGAGCACGTGGCTGCTGCATCACTGTTGTTATAGATGCTGCCTAGGAGTCCTGAGCAGCTTCAGCAACCAGCATCCCACGACGTTCTGCTCTACTTCGTATTGATCAAACAGCCTGGGTGATTGGAATAGAGCAGAGCCAGGTCTAAAAGCCCCTTCTGCCCCTGTGCACAAGATCAGCAATTTGGTTGAAGCTGCCCACAATTCAGGACAAAGCCTACACAGCACTCTCTACATAGCAACACAGCAAGAGGGGCAGGCTAGATGTGTATGTTGTGAGTTGCCCCTTAGACAGTTCGGGGTTGTGCCCCTCCCACCAGGACGTTACTGATAGATACCGCTTTCCAAGGAACCCCTGTACTCTGCCCCACTGGGGTCAAAATGCTGCAATTGCATACTGCTTCTACATACATGTGGAGAAAGTGCTCTATTAACTTAACACCAGCTCCTCTTTGTCTGTAAACCTTGTTCACTTTAGTACGATACTTGTTGGCTGTTACGCGCATGTGTATACACTGACTGTTGTGCCAATCCCATTCATTGATACTTATTCATGAGTGAGTAGCTTGAATAATCACTCTGTCGTGGGAGATTGCTGTGTAAAAACAATTTATTGTGTGATAAACACCTGCAACGTATGATCATTTGTGAGGGGAGTTCACGTGGCTTTTTGTATCATTAAGGTCGTTCAATGGCTTGCATATCAATTAGATGTGCATTGGTGTTGGAAACATGACAATTAGTGAAATATTAATTCTTATTGATTGTTTTACAGCTTTGTGGCAGATCTGAATATTTAAAGGGTAATGTGGAGATCATTGATGTGCACTCCCTGCAATTAGTGAGTCTGCTGAATAAATGCCCCTGTATTGGTGGCATCATTGAACTCTGTACCGCAGCCAGTGACTGCGGAGGATCAATTATCAGCAACTGTTCTGTTTGACTTGTTGCCTGATGATGAGGGCAATAAACGAGATATACTGTCCATTTTTGCACTGATAGGCGTCTTATTTTGCGAAGCAGTGGCAAACATTTACATAGTTGGGAGCCCTGCAATGATCTCCTGGGCTGCACCAGCTGCAGTCTGCATGGCTATAGCAGTTTGCGCTCTTCTGCAGGACAGGAGGGGAGGGGGGCATCGTATAATATACACGGAGATCCACATATTAAGCTGTCAGGGGTCAGGGAGCACAAGTGGTTACTCTTAGAACATGAGCTATGGTGCAGGGAGCTTTGCATGAATTGCATCTTAAGATACAAAACAGCTGCTGAGATTCCATTGGGAGAAATACTGCTGCTTAAAACTATTGCAGCTTGCTACTAGAGTCCGGAGCGTTCATTAGCTCTGAAGAAATAAAAGCAAAGTAGAAGATGGATAGAATAAAAAGAAAATACACTCAGCACAATGAAGTAGTGAGGTATTGAGGATCTGCAGCAATGAATACCATGTGACTCAGATGTGAGGGCTTTTGTGAAGCAGGCTGCAGGAAAGGGTCACTATATCACAGGTGGAAAAAGCCCTTCGGATGATTGGCTATAGAATATAAACGAAGAACCAGGTAGTCCTGCAAGTTGCATAGAAAGCCACAAATGGTTGTGACAAGGGCATCAATGGGTAAAGGAATAAAGGGGAAATGGGACAGCCTGTGCAGCTCACATATGGCAATAGAATCTGGCAATAGCAATAGATTCCTGCAACCCATCCCACAATCCAAAATGCTCTTATGGCCAATGCTTAAAGCTCAATGACACAGAATGAGAACAGTGCGCTGAACATCACTCCCCTTGCATTTGTGTGTGCAGAATGCCTCTTGCCAAGTGCATTGCTTGCAAACAACATTGTTCCAGGACATGCACTAAACACACAAAGAGACAACTGTGTTATACCATGCCTCAATAGGTTCACAGGGATTTAAATACCTAAACTAGCAGTTTGATGCTTTGCCATTCGAACATTAATGAATCGCTGGACCCTTATCAAAATGAATCGGGAATTGTGGGACATAGTGAGAAGTAGGGATTTTGAACAGGATGATTTAGTTTTTTGAAATTGCTTTAAAGGGGAGAGAGGGTTTTAAGATTACTGCATATCAATTTGGACCATCTGCAAGTAGCACGGCTGTTCAATAATGTCATTTTATAGACACAAGCAGACCAGCCGTCAAAGACATGAAAGTAATCAATGACAAAACATGCAACAACCATGAGTCCATGACATTGTAATCAGATAACCAGTTCATAAATGCAGGAAGCTACATAAGCAAGAACAAAATGAAGTAATGTAACCATGGACGTATAATACGTCCATGATGTAACGATGCAACCAACGCCACAACCAGTCAATCTGAAACCAACCAATTAAGCACCTAACCAAGCAATACGACTCAAAGGTAGGAACTTGTGAGAAACTAACCAAGCAGTCAGGCAAATACCATCGATGCAGTCACATGAAGTCAAGCAGGCAAGGAAGCAAGCAACACATCATGTGACGAACCCTTCGTTAGGCTGCTTTGCTCACAGATGACGTGCTTAATCTGCGGTTGCTGACTTGTCACCTTCAGTTGGTGCATGACGCAGGAGCCATGACGCAGGAGCTATGACACTGGAGCCATGACACTGGAGTCATGACATTGGAGCCATGCAATGACACAGCCTCCACAGCTGGCAAGGTCTGCTGCAATTGCCTCCTGTGGAGTTGCTTCTAACCAAACACTGGCCTTCCATCAGTGAGAAGGAGTCAGTCGATGCTTTTCTATAGCCTCCTGTATAAATATGAATGTTGGGCAAATATGCCAGGGGCCGAATTACCAACCATGATTTTATACTGTTCCTCCGCGTCAATATGACACTTGGTCCCTACACATGTTGTATTGAGGTGCACAGAACCCAAAACGCAAGGTCATGCAGTGCCATGCATGCTATGCAAAAACTCTTGGGTATTAGTATTTCAGTTTCATACATGTTGTATAGCAGAAGCAATATATCAAGAGCAATGCCTCCTATGGCAAGTAATCCACACAGCACTTGCCCGTATGAGAATGCCCATTCAGCTTCTGATATGTCCACTAGAAGTGCTCCTTCCAGGTAACACAGAAACCCCCGCTAAGTTGGCTGGTTGGCCTTGCTGGGTAGTTATAGATATGACGTGAACTAAGGCCCTTGGATAAAAATGCCTTTGACCGTGGCTGGATGTCATGTGTCATGTTGGCTTTCAATATTAGGCGGACTGACCAAAGCTTCATGACAGCCAAGCAAGTTCTGAGCAAGGCTAGGCAAGAGAGGAGGAAAGGTCAGATGTGATGACCATTCAGGGCGCATTATTAATCACTCGTTGCTCCAAGGTTAATTCAATGATTACAGCAGAGCAACCGACTTGCTTTATTTCGCCAGCCAATCAATGGAGCAAAGAGTTTGGGAGGCACGTGATGTGGGAGTTGTTGATGTCAAATGACGTGTGTGCTAAAGGCAGCTGCAGCAGCTTGGATGTCAGTGACACAGTGTATTGTTAGATCAAGCGAAGCACAGTGGAAGCATCGACGCTAAGACTTGAATGCCAGACCTAATGTTTGTTGTACGTCGCAGAGCGTCATGAAGCATTAGCATCTGCGTCTATGCATTCGATTCGCCCCCTGGCCACCCTACCAACGGCCGACGATAATTGCGTTCTGAGAAATCAGAGGCAATGGACGGGGCGAGCACTGGCAGGCACTAGCTGGGGTACTTGGCAAAGGCACTGTCAGACCCCACAGCCAGGAGGGCGTTTGCAATAATTAGTAGTCCCCTGGGATGGACGAGTGGGAGAGAGTGCAACGCTTGACACACTGGCTGTCTGCCTGTCGCCATTAAAGGCCTCCCAGTGCGCCCAGGACAATCACAGGCTTCCTAGTCCACAGCATCCTCACCACTGCAGGTGCCCTTTGATGCCACAGCAGCTGTCATTCCATGCCTTGCTTCATACCTCCTTGCTTACATAACTGCCCCACTCTCCAGGGCACCATCATTGTTCCACACAACATCCACGCGAATGACCTTTTCATAACCACTTGTTGAGTTAACAGTGAGACCCGGGGGCAGCGTTCAAGGTAAACATTTCCGAATTGTGCTTGACTGGCTGACAGTGATGGATGCCGCCATGGCTCTACTGATCTTCTTATTGTTGCTATATTTGTGTAAGAGGCAACGAGGTCGACCTATGGATAAGTTGGACTGACCTTTGGCTGGCCCTGGTGCTTCTGAGGTCATAAGCACGGGACTGTGAGGAAGGCCCCGTGTGTGGAAGGGCCCAAGAGTTATCCATCAGGTTGCAGAGGTCATATCTGGCGCAGGTGTCCGGGTCCTGCTAATAAAGAAGAAGCATGTTGTGCTTGGTTGAGTTGGACGCACGACAGGCCTGCGTTGGAGCAATTTAGGCGACCTTGCTGGCCCCGCCTCTGGCTGACCATTGCTGCTAACTGCCCATGGTCACCTAGGAAGCAAGCAGCATGGAGGTGCTCTTTATTCTCATGTTCTTCAAATATATTTTACTTATTCTTGCCATGCCTTACTAAACATTGGTCATTGTAGTCGTCATCTTGTATTAACTTAAGGACATCGTTGTAATGGACAGTACATGTACAAAGTATGCATTTCCATTGTACATCGTAATGCATACAATGCTGAACAAAAGATTCACAGGTATGTCATGTAGTGAGGGGATAATTGGGAGAATGTGTGGCATCTTATGTTGGAGATGTTCCACACAACACAGAGATTAAGAGTTCTTTGAATTTGCCATTTTTCATGACTCAAAGACATCAATGACACAGATAATGCATTGTGCTATCGTTCTGGAAAATAAGAAAGAATATATAGAGAGGCTGAATACGATCTCTTCTAAACAGCCTACGGTTATATCTGTTGCACATTTCTTGTGAGAGATAGTGTTTCTTTCTAAAAAAGATAGCAGACATAACCTGAGTGGAGTATGCCCTGGCTCATTTCTACCATATGCTCTTCAGTATTTCTTGGCAGCATTTCCTCGTTGAAAGACGGTGCATTAACTCACTTTCGAAAGCCAGTGGTAGACTCATGCCACATGATTTGAGCTGAGCAGGAGCATTATTGTTGGGTGACATCATGAGTTACATGGATGACCTCACTGGCTCAGTTTACACAAGCTGCTGCACATAAGAAATACTAGTGCAGCTAAGTAGAAGGAATGCTGCTCAGCGGGGTTTGCCCCAGTGAAACAGATCTGGCAGGGTATTCTCAGGTGGGCCCCTGGAGATGCACTGTATTAGAATTGGCTGGGTAACTCGTACCATGCTAGACACTACAGCAGCAGTAGCAGTAGACAGAGCTATACAGCAGCTGTAGGCAGACACAGCATCTACTGATGCCAGTGCTGCTGCTGTTGCTGCTGCTGCATTCTGGAGCACGCTGTTTCAGCAACACAGCATCCCAGACTGATGCGGCTCGTGATGCTGGGAGGTGACTGCTGAAGCAAACACATCCTGCGTCCCCATCCTGCATGCATTCCACCGCACTCGGTCCACACAGCAGTCACAGTGTGGTGCCGCAGCAACGGCTATTCCCAAACCACACAGCAGCTGCAAGAGGCCTCATCCTGTCGAAAATCTGGGTCAGCTACTTCAGTGGGCCCTACATCAGCAACCCAGCAATAATGTCTATTGCCATTGATCCCCAGTCCTTATTCCTAGCATTTATGGTGGCATGATTGTGTCTGGATTGAATAAATGCCAGACAGGGAGATAAAAAGGTGCTACCCTTGCTTCAGATATTCACTGTCTATTGCTTTTCATTGATGACCGAATTGTTGATGTATTGCTCATACCGATATATCTCCCGATCTAATGTTATAGAAGTGCTTCAGTGAGATACAAACAAAAACGCGATTTATAGCTATTCGTTTTCCAGCTCTCAAGTATTTTTTTTAATGGATGCCAATGTTTTTGTATTCACCTTGGTAAAGTACACAATGGGAGAGACTATACTTTATAAAACATTTTTATTGCCTGTATGCAATGCTTTCTTGCTTTGCTGGCGCTCAGATGAAAGCTTCTGCATAGATACTTTATAGCTGATGCTTCAATCTATATACCTCATTAAAGAGGAAGCTTTGCTGGCAGTACTTGTGATTCTTCGGCGTTACCTCAAAGTAGATATTGAGAAAGGTCGAGGATTGCTAGGAGTAGCCCTACAGTCTCGCTTTGAAGGATGCCTTAAAACGGAGATACATCCAATGTAATCACAGGTGATGCTATTGCAAAAGATAAAGCCGAGGGCTGGGGAAGTACACCATGACAATTCTGCACCTGTATCGTATATCTGTCTCCTCTGTAAGCTGACAATGTGTCAGATAATCAAAGTATTTTCCCCCAGGCAGTGCTGTTACATCAATACAATAATCAGCTCCTTTGTAATCACAATATTATGTATTCATAATGATGACATGACACTTTGGCTGGCTTTAGCAAGTTTGCAGTGAAACTAACTAGTCGGTTCTTCCTACAGCTTTCGAATGTGCAATTGCTCCTATGACTGTGTAATTGTTGCTAAGTGTGCAAAATATGATTAATTTGGTGGTTTATCATTATCTGCATGCAAATGCTATTACAGGAGTTTTCATAAAAACTAAACTCCAGATGACATCATGTCAATACAGGACTCAACATTGGTAAAGGCAGTCACTCAGCCTATGAGAGTTCTGCATTCAGATTTAAAGTCTGTAAAATCTGTTGTGATTAGTTTCAAAGCATCTGATCATACTTCTGGTTTTCAGCAGTGATATTCAGCAACATTTATCCTGCAAGTCTTTATAGTAATATCAGACAAACAAGGTTTCAAACGCAGAAATGTACAACCTTCAAGCATTGCTTTTATGTATGGACCCAGGCAGTTTACATAATATTTGTATTTTTTATATAATGTATTATTTTATTGTAATTTTGTATTGCAACTGTAATTGCCGAAAGTTGAATACATTCAAAAGCATTATCAGATAAACAGGCACTATTATAGCAATCCAAACTTATTTTGAACTCATAGTCATGAATCAAAACGGGCTACTGTATGGTCCAACCCAGTTACATAATGATTCTTTGCGTATTCTATACGTGTAGCAACTTTCGACTTTATCAGCACATTTTAGAACCGATCAAAACGTGTGACCTCCATTTCAACATACAAATAAAATAGCTTGTCACTTTGCCCAGTGTAATTATCCATATTTCCATTTCATTACCCAAAGCATGATGACATGCAGAATTTAGTGCCGACATGCAGAATTTAATGCCGACATGCAGAATTTAATGCCGGTCGTGAAGATTATCTTGATTACATGACAGATCCACGACTTGTCAAGCTTAATATTCTGTTGTGTTGGGAATGATATTTCATGTTATTTGTTTCGTCTGCCATGCCTAATATTCAACCTATCCATGGATATATAGTCACTGTAGAACGCATAACAGGAATTCCCTATCGTGGTAAGTGCTTTTGATTGAATCATAAAATTCTCCATTTCCAATTTCTAATGTTGTTACTTTTTTTTTACAAGCTTTTAAGTCACAAAGGCAGAATGAATTATTAATCAAAACGCATTTAATAATAATAAAAAAAAAGAGACAGTGCTTGGCTTGAAACGTGAGATCATTTTGATAAAGCTGCAGGTTCTTTTAAGACAAAGCAGATCCTTGGTTTTTTAAATGAATTTTCTCGTAAAATTTGAGACGCTTGTGTATGGGACATCAAAGAAAGCTACTTGTATTTGATCAGTGACTTGTTGGTATCATTGATAGGAGAGAAATATTTGCATTTGGTGGGAATCTGACCCAGAGTGGACACACTTCGGTGTTGTTACAGTTTGAGAAGTCACCGGCGCTCCAGAGTAATTTCTATGGATGAGTTGCAAATGAGGGTATTTTTAGCAGCTGCCGGGGTGAGATGGAAAGGGTATTCAGTGCTGTTGCTGCAGCTGCAGCTGCTGGCATCTGGCCATGTGGATGCCGACACGCAACATCTGAGATGCTCTTCACTGTTTCTCAGGTCTGGCTGCTAGGTGGTGTCCAGACCTCTGCTTGCCCTACATCAATAATGAACTGCTGTCCAAGATTGTCTGTGACTCCATCCTTGGCCATAATGCTAAGAATTTGATCCCCAAACTGCTCACAGCTCTTACTGCTGGACTGTTTGCTTTAAGGGTGCAGCGGCGCAAGTCCTGCAACGCAAGCCTTGATTATAGCATTGGTTGTCAGGCGCTCCTGTTGGAGATAGCCATCAGGTCAGCAGAGTGCTGGGTCAGAATTATTGACCTGATGCTGGTCACTATAGTAGCAGAGGCAGCAGCAGCAGCAGCAGCAGCAGCAGCAGCAACAGCATCTGAAGCTGCAGGAGATTGTGACTATGAATAGCATCACGTTGTCTTCCTCAAACGTGACAAATCATTCCAACTGCACATCTTTGGACATGGTGCTTTGTTATGGCTTCTGGTTCCAGTGGAAAACGTATTACACCAACTGCAAATGTTGCATCATTGAATCAGAACTGCAATTTCGATGTAAACAAGCTTGTTATTGTCCCTTTCATAGCTGCTATATAATCTATTTCATGGCATCGCTGCTGTGTTAACTGCACGACGTACTTCATTTCTTGTGATTTTCTTGTGATATTCAAATTATTTTGCAAGCTGTAAGTCAGAGGCATAAATGATAGTGTAAAAATTCTGTCTACGAGTCGAGCGCCAGCGCCATCTATAGTGACATTAAAATAAGCGAGCTGCCACAGCGAGGGTCAACAGAACCCAAGACTTTCTTTTGATGTAACTTTTTAAAACGCCATTTAGCGCCCCGTGCTGAGTTGAATCATAAAACCTAACCCGAAATAAACTAAATTTCGTTTCATTCCCTTAATTTCGTGTAATTATTCTAGATTGAAGCTCATTGCTTGTAACTTGTTTCTAATTTATTACTCTGCCTAGTTGAACTGGGCTACACAGTTCGTGAAGCCACTAATAATACAATTATCTTTCTCAAATTTAGTTCATATTAAGGGAATTTGCGAGTAAATAAAGGAGCTGGCCCACCATAGGCACTATTATTGTGTGATGGATGGCGCAATTACTTTCTTTGATTTCACGCATGCTGAGAAACTTGTCTGTGAAATGTGAAATAATTAGAATTTCCCGTAACTTGTAAAAACCGTTACGTGCTAATGACACGATGGCAATTTCTCAACATGTTCTTAACGGGTTCTGAGATATTCTTCAAGTGATTGTATACACTGGAGCAATTGCAACAATGTAATATGCATAGCCTGCCATAGAAAGATGAGGGGAAATTGCCAATAATCTTGCGCATGACAAAGTCTACTAAATCCCTTGGTTGTAACCGAGGAAGACCTGAAGATATTTAAACAGTATCTGCTATGCTGCATTTGCATCAGGACGGAGACAGATAAATTCCAGCTGAATTAACCAATGCTCCCTACATTTACATCAGTATATTCTCATCTGCCATCAAGAGGATTACATGAAAATATCTGCCCATGTGCTTAAGAGAGCTTTATCCCTTTATCAGAGTCTTAACCTACCCTAAAAAATATGAACATAAATATGGTAATTAAGCATCTTAGAGCTAAATAGGTGCACAGTTAATGGTGTTGACATAGCAAAAACCCAAAGCGGATTGGCCACCTCAAAGGCATATCTTTCTGACGTGTTTTACTGCATTTCTGTAATCCTCCATATTGCATTAAACAAAGGCTTGAAATGGGTTCCAGATTAACCACGAGAATAAGATGGATTATGATTAATGTAATGATCAGGCTGATTAAAGTGGCCTTGCTTTAATTTCACCTGTAAGAAATTTGACAATCTTCGTCAGTTTGTACAACACATTAGGATTGAAGAGATTGGTAATATTTACAGAAATTGTTTTGGACGTTTGGAAGTAATTACAGCATATACGTTGTGTTAATATTTAAGAATATATTGTGCAATGTCATTTAATAATCCATTTTTGCAATTATAGGTAATTGTATACTATATAGGCCTATTGTTACGGGAAATTGTCGGAATGATTTAAAAGTGGCCCCACATTTACGTTTTTTTTTAACTGCTTGATGGTTGGAACTGTCCGGTTGGAAAAATATGCAGTATGGCCCTCCACTCTGAAAATATTTTTCGCAGCTTGATTGAGGGGCGAATCATCAAAATTTGATGGGTCTTGGTGCATGAGAAGTCACTATTGGCTTGGTTGCCAGAGACTGGGCTAGCTTCTTGTAGCTGCTGCCAGAAATACCATCATTAGTGATCAGCTCCATCAGCAACCACATCAGCTCATCAGCTGCTGCAACAATCATCTCAAGCCTTTAGACAAACTCGGTGGCTGCTGAGATGTGAAAGTGAGAAAGGATGCTGGCCCTCAGCCATCTGGGTCCCCTGCTCCAGCATCAGCAACCCCCCCCCCCCCCATCCTATGTTCTGACTCCTAGTGCATCCACTATTTCTAGCAGTAGCAGCAGCAGCAGCAGCAGCGGCAATAGCAGTCCAGCATGGATTGGAAAATTGACTATTGCTTGAGTGGCACATCGGCGTCTTGAACAGCTTGAATTGAGATAATCTGGCCTGAGATAAGACGATTATTTTGCATTTCCATTAATATTAAAGAGGCAATTGATCATGGTGAAAGATTTCCTTTGGAAGGAAGCGGACTCTTGTTATTGGCCAGTAAATTAGAGGACAATTGTGTTGTGAGAGGAGTGCTCCATATTTCATGTAGTCGGCATTAATAGTAGTTTGTATCGATAGTGAGGGTTGAATCAGCGCATGATATCGATCAGGCTGAGGCAGCGCCACATTAGGCTTGCAAGAGGGTGAATGGGATGAGTGCTTGGGAGGGGATAAGGAGATTGCTGTGCTCAGATGCTAGCCTCACAATCTTGATACTAGCCTCGTTTCCTCACTGCAAGAACCAAAGACAACAAACGGCTTGCACTGATTTAAATGCCACCATGCCCTCTCCAGCCCTCTGGCTCTATTGGT
The DNA here is from genome assembly GCA_932294295.1 of Alitta virens. Classification (NCBI taxonomy): domain Eukaryota; kingdom Metazoa; phylum Annelida; class Polychaeta; order Phyllodocida; family Nereididae; genus Alitta; species Alitta virens. The sequence continues at coordinate 51,719,172 of OW028573.1, forward strand.
AATTCGGGACCCTGAGTCCTGGGCCAGAGGTCCTGTCTGTTCTGCATTCTTACCATTCACATGAACCAATTTGACTCGGGATGAGCAGTTATAACTCTTCAATAGTACCCACATTATTGCTCTACCTCCAGGCACGACTCCCATTGATTAACATTGATCGGTAAACACAAGGCACAATGAAGTAGGCTGTGCCACGGAACTCGTGTTGTTACTGCTTATTAATATACATGATGACACATTAAAAGATGCCTATGAATGAATTTATTTTTACGGCTGCTCTCGATTCAGTTCAAGTGTGACAAACACAAACAGCATATAGAATAAATTTGGCAACCAGATGTTCCTGGTAATATCATGGCACCATTGCAAAAGAAGTGTATGTATCCACGTCCTTTACTTGGTGTCCTCTTGCAGATATAACGCATTCTAGCTGTCAGCTGCTCATTTCTGCCGTCCAGCCTGTCTTTGTGGACACCCAGGACAAATGCCTCTTGGCTACCTTTAAATCCACACCATGCAGCATCTCGGTGTGTCTTGGTATCTCAGCTGTCTTAATAAGAAAAGCTAGTGCCCATGCGCACACATGTACGTTGTCAGTGATGCGGCATAAGGCAAACTCTTCTGAATATGATTTGTCACCGTATCCATGGCAATTGGATGACATGTCACATTCCTTCTGGGTTTATTGGGCCTGCTCCGGATAACAATGTATCATAATCTTGTAACATTGCAGTATTGTGCACTTGGGGGGAAGATATTAAATGAATGGATGCGTGCAGATATTCAACGAGAAGCTAAATATAGCTCTGTCACATCTATATCTTTAATGCAACTGGTCTGTGCAATGTATAAAAAGGCACTGTAGTCGTTCTTCATACAATATGGATCAAAGTATTTACCTTTGTGGATATATCACTTTAAATAGAGTACTTCATTTTTAATGTGATACGTTCGTGACATTTAAAAAGCTTTTTCAGAAATATGTTAGTAATCTGATCCACCAATGTATACAGCTGATTATCTAGTCACTACTCACATTGTGCGTTTTGTGGTAGAAAATAACATTGGTCTTAGGGTTGAGAAAAGTTTGCAATACAGACGTAATAAATAAAGTAATGAGCTCTGATTCATGGGCGTCTGCCAATTTGAAGTACAGTTGCTTAATATTTTAATGCCATATATCCAGATTATTTCCTGTTTGTCAGTCTAAAATTATCTGAACAAGAAATAAACCCCCCCCCCCCCCCCCCATCTTATAGGCTACTAAACTACTTCAAAAATAGTATTACAAATAAGTGGTTTTTTTTCCAGTCCACTTCAGAGAAACTAAAAAATAAGCTTGAAAATTATTCATTTGGATGTATTAAAATAGCAACGAGACCTCTCAGGAGGGATTTGGTATACAGCTGCACGGGAAGTCTGGTACAAAGGCATCCCGAGTTTTACACATTCACGGATGTCAATAAACTAGGTTAGGCCTTTTGCTGTTATTCTGTGGTATGCGCTATTGCGGTCTCATAAAGATAACACATCTATTACGGCAATTATGGTCGTCTATTCGAAATTGGCATCATTACATAGAATAGTGGGAGAAGATTAAACGCAGTTTGCTCGCCACATACTCACACTCAGAGACACAATAAAAGAATGGGAATAGTTGCAACACGATGCAACACTCGGTTAATTTCATTGCAGTTCAGACTCAAAGCTGAGTGGCTGCTGGGATCAATACGGTATGAACGTCAGGGAATAGGCGTGGTTCTGAGGAGGCCTTGTCTGGAGATGACCTTTCCCACTTGGGACCTCACAGCTGAGACGCCTATCAGATCCTAAAGGGCTTCTCTTGGCTGCGATTGACAGCTTTCTGAGAAGATAAGACTTAGCTGGAAGGTTGCACTGCCAATATTGACCTGGGGCCAGAGCCATGCTGCTTGGAAGCGTCAATGACATGGGCTGGTACCTGAACCCAGGGTGACACACCCTCAGGGTGATCACAAAGCTTTGGGGCAGGTCATTCCACCCTTTGGCTCCATGTCACCCCGATGGCACCCCTGATGACCCCCTGTCTTCAACTTAAGGATGCACCTAAGGCATGGTGCACAGTCCAAGAGCTGTCATAGTGCACAGCTGGTGAAGCCAGTTAGCAAAGTTTCAACCCCGCACCTATGCAGTGAGTGAGCTATCTGAGTGATTTTTGCAGCCCCTTTAGGTTGTTTTGGAGGTCCCGAATACACTGGAGGATAAGTGTGCACACACTATTTTTGCCAATTAGCTAAATTTGCGTCTAAAAACTGGAATGTCAGGAACTGTGGCTCCCCCAGTGGAACGCTTGGTATTGAAATCCATTTAGTGAATTAAAGGCACCATGGGTAATGTGGGATGTCACGTGATGTTGGCGTTGTGTCACATTGTGGCTGACGTAGCACTCTGCGACGTGGCATTGAATGGAGACATTTGAAGCATTCCACATTGAGGCAGCTTTGTCAGCTTCCTGAGCCAGCCCCAGAATATCCGCCGCTTGCCTTTTGCAGCTAGACGCATCTGCATGCAATATTTAGACGGTTAACTTTGTTAGTATAGATTTTCAGCTCATTTACAGGGGCCGATATTCTGGGAATCCCCTCTAGAATGGGCTTTGCAATAGAAACGTCGTGACCAGCAAAATGAAAAACTTGCTTACAAATGGCGCAAAATCTTTGCTTGCGTTCAAGAAATTCTATTACGCTCATTTCATTCAAATGCCTTGTCGGTCGGATTTTGCATAATTGCCAGGAAAATTGTTCGTTAAATTCTGCATAATTGTCGGCAGAATGGTGGTATTTATCTCTGCTTGGTTCACCATATCTGTTGACGAAGAAGGTTTTAGCAGAAGCCAGTTGTGAAAACCTCGGACAGGTCTTGGTTATGCTTCAATAACATTGGCAAGTTTGGACATTTTCAATTAAGATTTTTGGCTCGTTTGATGTTTGATCCTGTGGAGAGGACTGGGGACAAAAGGATCAATTTGGAAGGCATTGAAGTTCTGTCGAGTGGCTTAAATGAAGTCTAGGCAGCCCGTAATGGAAATGGCTATTCCTGAGGAGGCCTGTAACTGCCATGCAGCATCAGAGGAGCTAAGGAGACTGCAGCCTCTACATCCTTTATACGTTCATCCTCAGATGCACACAGCTGCTGTTTTGGTTGCTGCTGCTGCGTCTGCAGCGGATCCCTGTCCTTTTCATGCTAAGTACAAAGTCAGTGGCTTAGAGCTCCATTTGTACATCTGCTGCAAAGGGCTTTTGAACATGAAGCATCCAGGAGCAGCCAGCCAGTAAAGAGTCTTGTCTCCTGTGGACCAGCTTTGCCTGTATCGCTTGCATAACACAATGCAGGCCAAACACAAGAGAAAATGTCCGAACAAATAAACCCTGTCCCTGCTCTTGAAATTTGCCTTGTGGGCTGGTCCACAAAGGATCGGGGTATTGATGATTTGACCGGACGAACATCAAAGCTCGAGCAATATCCATCTGCAGGGCTGCCTACGAGACCTAGGGGACACAACTCCTATGGCTGAACGGAGTCATGGGAGACACACCAACTGATTAATAAACGCACTTCTTATATGGACATTGGCAAACTTAGATTAGTGAGCAGAGGTCAAAGTCCTCTTGAATAATAACCATCTAGTCTTGCCATTCGTGTATTGACCATGGCAGGCTATCTGCTTCTACCACTGACCAAGCACCCTTTGGTCATCTGGGCTGAACCACGCGACTCTGATATCTCATCATCGATCAATTCAGAATATATTGCAGTCCGTGTTTGAAACTGCCTTCATAAGTTTGCCATTTGCTTCCTAGGCAATATGGAACCATACATCTGGCTGGTGATACACGCATCATATTGTAAAGTGGCCTCTCTAGCAGTGTGTTGCATCACTGGCTGGACCTTGATGGTCCTTAAGGGAAATAAGACACCAGCATTGCTAAAATATGATTCTGCATATTATACGTGCTTAAGGGACTTACAAACATGTTTCCTTGGGGAGATACCTAGTTACTGACTCATCGTCTGTAGTGTAACAAACATCAGAGTATTTTATATTTCATATAAACATGAATAGCTACCCAAATGGTGTCTTTAACATGCACTTATCTATATTTCAGTTATCTATATTAGCTATAGCTAATAAAAGTGTAAACGTGCAAGATGGCTACAGGCAACAGAGCTCATATGAGGTGTTAATTTGATGTGTCTAAAGAGTAAAAGATGAAAAGCACTGTTGTCAGTGTTGAATTGTTTTTTATATTTTATTCGTTGGTGTTTTCTAGATATTTTTTTTTATTAATGTAAAAGTTATCCTTAGAGCGTTGTACATGCAACTTGTGTACAAATGTAGCTTACATTGTACCACAAGTACATATATATTGCCAAGGGTGTGAGGCCTAATGGAGATTTCAGTCATACTGTAAACTTATATAAACATATATACTCCTATATAATAGCAGGAGTGTGTCAGAACTTGAGATGGAGGTTCTTATAATTGACCAGACTTAGGTGACCTTTCCGGACGAGTTCTTGTCTGAGCTTTAAATAGCTTTTACCAAGTGGCTTTTCTCCGGGGCAAATAATGGCATTTGACATTTCATGTCAGGGTCCAGCTGGATGGGCTTTTAAGTTGGCTGGTTGAGCGGATGTGTCAGCTTTTGGCAGTCGTTTTCAGTTCCGGGATTATAAAGGAACTAATCTGTAGGTGTACAATGTATATTGTAACTCCCATTTGTAGGTATACTGGATTCAGCACATGGACACATTGTGGAATAGTCTATTAACTGGGTGATGCCTTTTCACCCCATGAATCATTGCCTTGTCTTACAACTGGTTCAGCTAATGACATGTTATCCCCACCACTAGCTTGAGGGAAGTGGATATCCTGTTGTCAAAAGTTGCACCATTCAATAGATGGAACCTGGATGACTCCTGGTGTCAAACGTCGTACGGTAATCTCATTCATGTGCCAAAATTTGCTTTTTAATCCCATTCATCCCATGTTTGATGCAGCGGATAGCGATTTTGAAATATAGCTAAAGACACACACACACACAAACACATACGTAGAGGCAGAGTTCTCTTGCTTGGAGGAGTCTTCAAACAGCATAGTCTATCACAGAGCTTTTTAGATTAACAAAGTTGGAAATATTTTTCTTCTTGTCGCACATTTCAATATCATAAAGGGTCATCTTGTACGTCATAGGTGATGCTGTGTTAGCCAGTATATGAGGTGTGAGGGTCCTACAAGATAACAGGCTGTCAGTTGGTGAGATGGAGTGAGCTGAGATTAGCTGGTCAAATGCCTGGCCACTGCTGTCCACCAGAGATAGCCTTGTGTCAGCAATTGGGAGTATAGCCAACCAAGTTGGCTGCGTTATCAATTGGTGTCACGAACCACAGACTGCTGTTGCAACGTCTTTATTCATTTGACCATTGCTTAAAGGATGGTAAATGAGCAACGGTAGTTGTAGTCAGTGGAAGATCGTGTCCTATTCCTTCACTCTATTTTACAAAACAGTTCCATTTTTACTCAAGCATTCACATTTGACTGCTAAGCAGAATTTAACCCACATCTACAAAACTTAATGGTTCATTTTACTGTTCTTGTCAGAATAATGTGAACAGTGTTTTTTGTTGTTGTTTTTTGTGCACCAGTTTCGACTTAATTTCATATACTGCAATAATCCGACGTTCTAGTTATTTTAACGGATCTCCTCAACTGGATGGTTTCCAAATTCTCTATCAGCTCTAGGACATTTAGAAAGGCTATTGCATGTGCACTATCACTTTTCTGTGTGCAAGGCTATATTTTCTGTGACCCACATTTTCTTGCTGCTGTATTGTTGTATTCTGCTATTATTGCATTTAGTGCGGAGCTACTGCAGAGGCAAGAAGCACCTTAACTAACTATGGAGACGATACAGTTGCATCAGGAGAGCATCACATCGCCTGCAGCATTATTGTCTGTAGCTACATCAGCAACTCAACTCCGAATAACACAGAGACAAAACTCGCAGGCCAACAATAAACATTTGCATTGCAAACCATGTTTCTTTTGAGCACTCTCCAGAATGTCTGTGGTTTTTCCAAGGTTGGGAAATTGGAGATGTAAACACCTTTTTTCCCATCTATTTCTGGAAAGTGCTTGTCAAGGTTTTTAAGGGTTATCGCGCAAATAAAGAAAGATATCTAAAAAATGTGACTCGTAAATGCTTGTAAAATTACAGTGCCTAAAATTACACTGGATGATTGATATTTGACAAATCACATTTCTGACAAATGTCAGTTAGTAAAGGTTAAGATAACATCGAGCTGTTAAATTTCTGCAGTGCTGAACTAGAATATACGCGGATAGTCTAGAAGACTCTAAACTCCACATAACACATAGGTATGCAACACTTGGTTGTTTTATATTTTGTTGACCCGTTACCTGCATTTAGGAGTCTACTTTCTACATAATATATATGTGGTTAGTGATACCTGAAATACTAGAAATATGAGTCCACTTGTACACTCGCATTCTTCGTTTTGCTGATGATGAATTGATATTTATGAACGCAAATTGTCTCCTGATTCATCCCTTTGGGACAAATATCTGTTTCCACCAGTAGTTATCTATCATTTTTCAAGCTATCAGGTTGTGATGCAGTCTGGGGAAATCGATAAGATTCAGACGATTTCAGAATTAATATTTGCCTACAATGTCTCACTTCTCCCGCCATGTGTCTTTAATATTAAAAGCGTTGTTTATCGGAGAGAAGGACACACTAAAAGCCAAGGTAAATTCTGATAATAGGAGTAATAGGGCCCGAGGTCGTTCTTTCGTTTCACACAATTGTGTGGTTGGCTGGAATTGTTTCAGCTTGTGAGTTATTGCTGGAAGGGCGAATTTATCTGGGCGCCAGATTCTGCGAAATTGATTTGCTTCAGGCCTGATTGTACGTAAACGATAATCAGAGGACACATTAGGCCCTGGTTGATGAGCTTAGCTGGGTCTAGGGTGCTGCCAACCACCGTCAAAATGGGTCATGTGGCCAGTAGGTCTGCCCTGTGACGTCATTGCCGGTGGCAGCCCATAATTACGCTTGCAACGACCAGCAAATGATAGCGCAACAACCGAAATAATAGCGTTATGCAGTTATAATAACGTTGCCTGTATCTAGAGTAGAGGCTGAGACTAGGAGTTGTTCCCTGTTAGGGCCATGGTATTCATGAGAGTTGTCAAGGCGATAAATCAAAGTGATCGGCTGGTTCATTTGCTTGTAGATGTATGGAAATTGCTGGTCATGACTAATTGCAATAGTTACCTATGATGGAGCACCCAAATAGACTGTTGTGTACACGCAATGATTTAGAGTCTTTACCTCCGATTTCCTTGGCACTTGGCAGAGAATAAGTTGCTCCTCAACACTGGATCCTTCTGGATCATTCAGCGCACGAAGGACTTGCCCCATCTGTCATGGAAGACGGATGTAATGTTCATTGGCTGTCTTCTTATACTTGTAGAGAAAATACCGCTGTATATTTAGAATGTTTTTTTGCCATATAACTGACTTATTTTGTATACTGATGTGTACTAAATGATACTGTCCATGGCTTTAAGTAAACATACTTTTTTCACCGTGTTTGGTTGCAGCAGTTTGGTATGGGTTAAAGGGTTCGTATGAAGAATTGTATCCCAGAAGAAGTAAACATTTACAGAAAGCCTGAGCATGCTGTTGAATGAGCTACTTCTGAAAATGTGTTGTTTTATGATATTTACTATTCAGGCAAATGTGCACAAGATAACTGGTAGAGTTTGTTTGCAGCTGCAACCAATGAGCATGGTGAAATAGACTTGAGCACAGCTACCTAGTATGCATAAGTGGCTGTGTCTTGGCTAATTGCGTAAATAGGCCTGGTGTACGGCGCTGTTTCTTGGAATTTGGGTTGCATGAATGCCCTAGGAGAGCCTGAGGCAAAGTCTTGAGCGGCGCAGGTGTTTGCACTGCAAAGATGTCCAGCAGTGGCAGGACACGGCATTCTGATTGTCAGGCACCACCATGCTTCTACAGTGTATATATATATATGAGACCTGGCTAGATGACAGAAGATGGCTAGATGACAGAAGTGCGGCTAAAAGCCTCGCCTGTGCCATCAGAAGTGGCCAGTAACAAGGGAGCCTGATGGCTTGCGCGGGGTTATCACGCTAAAGACCATGACCAAGGAGGGTTAATCATGTTACCCCTGTCCCGACTTTGATGTAACACGTTTTCTTCAAAGCAGCCCTGGAGAGACACAGCTGCCCCCTGCATTGCTAGATGGTAGGCTTAATGCCAGAAAATCAAGTGTTCAATTCGTTTTTGGGATGGTAATGATGGCTGAGATTTAGCAAACAATCATGGGACAGCATTAGTGTTTGCCGCGCTTGCCCTTTGGTAACTATCCTATCTATATCAGGAGGTTGGTGGCTCAGATTAAGATAATCTTTGTCCCCTGAAGCCTGCTTGATTGCCTCGTGAAGCAGGCCCTAAAGCAGTTTTGGGTTGCCCGAGGCCTGCCTAACAAAGCAAGGGCCTGTGTCATCTAGCTATTGTTGATGAAGGACCAGAATCCAGAGGCTGCTAATGCTGCAAAGGCCAATGGAGGCCCAGGTGAAACATTGTTTATTCTGCCTCTGCATAGGTCATCAGTATCATCAACATTAAGGCCTGTGGAACACTGATTGCACAAATCAATATCAGTGTCCCTCTGGCAGACCTAACCCTGTTACTTCCATCCCCCAATTCAGTTTCAGATGAACTCCTGACTCCAAGCACAACCCCTTCCGCTTCACCAGCTTGAGCCAAACCATTCTGCCTGTTTGTCTTCCATTTATTTTTCATGTTCAGGAATTTTTTTCTCCCTCCATATCTTCTGTACTTTTTGCTGCAGCAAACTCCAGCGTTCAAGGTCTGCAAGAGAGAACATTTGCAGTGTCTCTTTCGTTGTTCTTCCAAATTGCTTTGAGTTATTCACCAGTAATTTGAAATGTTGAAAACATGTTTGACTTATTGACAGGCGGTCTTCTGGTAAAACCAGCCTTTCCTTTTTCACAAAACTGATGAATGAGAATATTCAGTGAAAACAAACTGGTAATAAGAAAAAAAAAAATGGAAAGCTAAAAATCGTTCTAGTTTTTTTGTATAAAAACACCAATCTCCAAGGATATTGTTGCGCTTTGATGTTTAGTAAATAACGCGTCTAAGTAAACTTTCACTTTACAGCATTATTGTGCATTGCACTACCTTTGTTAGTGGTAGATGTTTACGCCTTAAGATATCTTCATGGAAATAAATTTAGAGATATGATGTACATTAACTTCAAAAGTGGTAGCATGTGTAATTTCCACATGTGCAATGCTTTTGATGTCCAAGGTCGATGTATATGCCGAAATTATCTGAAAACCTGTATTAGGTAATTTGGCACCATGTAAAAACATGTACATAGCGGCATGTTTCAGATTTGTGCAGTACAACAGAAATGTCTTAGATGTATTTGAAAACCTTGCATATATTATTTGAATGCAACATTGCTTCGGATGCTCATCTTCGTAGTTATTTCTACCTCAAAAGGTCGATTTTCTACCATTACATACACATACGAAGTTAGATGGTGAAAAGAATTTCGTGCCTGTAGACAAACATCGCAGTATATTTGACAGGCACTGACAGCTGCTTCAAGTTTCTGAATTGAGTTCTGAAGTTATGCTTGTTGTTGATTAGAGGTGTAACAGATATCAGATTCTCCTTATTTTTCCGAGCAAATTTTATCAAGCCATCGGTCTTTTTAATGAATTTAATTCACATCAAGATATACTGGAAATATTTCAGACAATGGCAGCTGAGCATGTCAAAGGCTTCATGCATATAGTTTATGTCTGAGTAATAGTTTCTATTGTGGAATTATGACAGCTTAATTGCGATTTGTCATTTGGTTTATCTAGAAGTAGGATAGAGTTATTTTGCCAAATGTGATTGTGTTTGTTTTATTCGAATTCCGATATAATCAATGTGTGACACGCGAAGCTATTGACATTTCTGCATCCTGCATGCCTCTGTGAGCATCATTGGCTGTCAATTGGAGGATCCAGTCAAAATGTCCAATTCCCAATCCGGCCATAACTCAATAGACACATCCCGGCTAATGATGGTTTAGCAGACTGTCGTTGCCTAAGGTCATGGGTTCAAATGAGGCACCCAGAGAGCGTTAAATGCAAGGAAACAGTTGATTAATTGCACCCACTATTGGTGATACAGCTTCACTACCCAGATCAGTGGTATTCTAGCCATCTGAGATGAGGATACCCCAAGTGTCATTATTACCTATGCATGATAGCCCCAGCAAATCAAGCAGGATCTAACGCAATTGTTCTCTGCTAAGTTATTGTGAAGACGAAATTAGGTGGGACAGTAATTAACTTCATTAGTTTGATTAACCAGATGTGTATTGGGTAGCTAACCCCACTTTAAGATGTGCGGTCTGTGCACTGAATCGGTGAGCACTTGTCCAATTCTTTCAGTGAACCTTCCAGTTACATTCTAATAACTCACTGGATAATTTCCATACAAAACATGTAAATCATTTACATTGTCCGCATATCAGTTCTTTCACGGTTGTCCTATAGAATGTGGAATGTGGAGCAGACAAGTGTCCTGTTTAACACTGTATTCAAATTTCTGTATCAATTTTATGGCTAGCCAACGTCAACCTTGCCAGCGAGCATGGCATCATTCAAAGGAACTCTTTGAATTTCATAGGCGTTGATGCACATTATGGTAATGCATCTGTTTTGAATACGACGTTAAAACGCTGTCTGTCTGTGGTGCAAGAGGGAATGCTATGAGTCGGGAAGGCTTTGTCTCTACAACACCATTGTGTACGAGTAATTTGGCGAGGCACATTTACAGCAGCCCTAATTGGTCGAGGGAGAAGGAGGGCAGCTCGGAAGCCACTGGTAGCAGGGTATTGACAGGCCTAGACGCCATCAATACAGCTAAATTTCTCCCTGCCTACACTCCCCATCTCCCTCTAATGACCTTTTGTCAAATGACCTTGCCCCCCTATGCCCTTCCTCACTTCCACCCCACATGCTATAGTGACCCATTCGCCTCAGTCCCTTTCAATTTGCTCAACTTAATTATGCCACCTACCTTTCGGGCCTGTGTTCCTGCCTCTGTGCTAGGACATCTCTAATCGAAGGGGTCAGCTACACATATGACGTCATACAAGGTTTGATGTAATGGAAAGGCCTTTCTAGATGGTTTTTTTTTTTGAAGAAATCCTTTCTTAAAGCTGGCATGATGTCACTTTATTTGCTGAGCTAGTCGCTTTTCAATAATCCAATTGATCCATACCAACTGTAGTATTGACTGCTATATGTCTCCGATCTGTCGCGTAATTACAGTAGTTTTCTAAAGACGTACCAGGGCATATTTTACATTTAGTTTTATATGAATATTATTGATTAAAGTAAACATCAATAAATGGAGCTATGATTCTCATCTGGCACTGGATCAGATACGCTTTGAGCTCTATACTCCCCTGACAGAAGCCAATAACTAGGGCTGTAACTGTCATTCTTAGAGTTTAACGTCGCTATATCTGGCAATATAAAGGGATTTTGTCTTTGTAATCAGTGACGTGTGCTGTATTTGTGCCTGATGCACCATAATCCAAGATGTTTGATAGTGTGACGGCCAACATAACTCTAGTGTATAATGGATCCTGACAAACAACATGACATTAAGCACATCACACATTAAGCACATCACACAGCCATGTGTCATATATGTGAAATCACATTACATGGTAATGTCATTGTGTCTATGATGAAGGATAGCCTCGGCTGATTTGTGGTCTTCCAGACGCATTATGTAATACAAGGCTAATATGACCATAATGGATGTATGAAATATGCAGGGGTCTGTGGGTCACTGTGTTTCTCCTCCTTAATTGTAATTGTATGACGGATTGTATGACAGTTACACTGACCGCTTTGTGTTTTATTTTTCAGAAAATGTACCATGTCAGAGCTAACAGGGTCTGCGGTTTTCTGGCCGTCTTGCTAACTCTTCTCTCGCAGTATGCACAATCTCAACTGAACGGTGGTGAGTGGATGTTTTTCTTCTCATATTTCTGCATGAATCAATTACAATTCAATTTCATTGTTGCGTTACATCACGAAGCAACTACAATTCAGAATTGTAGACCACTAAAGCTGGTTGTAGACAGATGTGGAAAGCACCATTATCAGGGAAAGCACCATTATCAGTGACCTATAGCTACTTCGCATTATTGTGACATTTGCATGAAAAGGAGATTATATGTTTTTACAGTTGTCATGCCATCATCGTACATACTATCAGCTTACCTGTCTAGGATGCAGACAACTTGTCACACTGTAGTGGAAACTGATTTATTAGCTGCATCATACTGTCTCTCTCGTGGCAAAAATAGGACTGCATAGAGCGAAAACTTGCAGCTTTGGTTCATAAAACTATATAAATCAGGTGACTGAAGTCAAAACTTTTGATTAGACTTGACTGTCTTTGCCCATTATATTGGAAGCAATCCAATTCCACTTTTAGACAGTTATATCATACATAAAACTAACTTGGCTTTTGTTGGCAGAAATCAAAACTTTTAAAATGTCTTCTTTTGTACTTTCCATTTCCCTGAACGTGACTCCCCAAGTAATCACAGAAGTTCCAACTTCTTTGAATGATAATCGCAACTACAATCGGAGCCAAAGATGTTTCAGATATATTCCAAGTATTGCGCCCCAGTCTTTAGAATATGCCTTCATGATTCAACACCACACCCCATGATAATAACAGAGTAAGGATGTGAAGCAGCATATTTTAGTCCATTTCAAGATTCATTGTGGAAAAAAAAACCAGTTTTGATTAGAAGAATTTGATGGCTGTGAAAAAAGGCAGATAATATTGAACAAGATCTGTTTTGCCCAAAGCTTCAAAACACCCTGAAAGCAAACCAAATATTTGATGTTGCCATCCAGAGTGTTTTAGTGCCACTCTCTTGGCTTTGTTTGTAAACTTTACAGTTTGGTTTGAGGTCTGTAGAAAAATGAACGAACCATCTGTAAGAAGTAATTTGCAGGCCTGTTCTTTGTTAACGTAGTAAAATTGGGGGAAGTTATCTGCTGATGGAAATTTAGGTTTCAATTATTGCAGACTTGGAAAAACACCTGAAAAAGTGATTACAATTACGAAGTCTTTGTTTTTATAATTGAGTAGTACAGGTGCACGCCATATGTAATATATGGTTTCCAAATTTACGCCATAATTTAGCCATATTACATTCATCACAACAAAATGGTTCAGGTTCACCCAGGCTGGATGAGTGATAGTATTTAAGCAGTCCATTATCAGGTTGTCAACAAGGTCATTACTTGTTTGATGGACTGCTTGATTGCAAAGGATTTGTCACTGGCCTTCATTTGTATTCACACTTATCCAGGTGTATCCAATTTAAGGGCAACTCGAGTCTTACTGGACTTGATGGGATTTGTTGATGCAGATGACCAACTGGAGACAACGTTTGTCCTCCCAAATTGATTTTGTCTCTCCAGCTGAGAGAAGACCTGTCTTCTTCCATTTTACACTTACACCCTTCTCTAATGTCAAAGGTTAATTCTTCTTAGAAGTAATATCAGTATGTTTGTGCTATATGTAGATATATGCAGGTTCGAAATTTACACCAGATAAATATAGTGCCGTTCGGGGCCAATATTTTGTTTAGTTTGTTTATGACCTTAAAATATCGATAAATTGCTAAGTAATTCAAATCGATAATACAGTTACTATACCAACAACTAGACATACCATACATCTACATCTACGCATGTATCATACGTTTTATGACATTATGGTTTTAACGTTTAACATTTTTTTTTAAATATTCGCCGGCTTTTGTTTACTGGAGTTGTTATATTTGCTTCTATGACGAGAATTGACAGACGTTATTTCCATGACTGTTCATGTAATTGTTGAATGACATGACTCAGCAATGTATGTCACTTGTAAGGGATTCATGGATGTGGCATGGCATGGCTGTTGCTCTGCTCTTTCACATCTTTCATGTGGTCCTGATGTAAAAGAGTCAGCAGCAGCAGCAGCAGAGCAGCAGCAGCAGCAGCAATAGCAGGTAAGATGATGGCATTTTTTCAAGTGCTTCATCTTGCTGCCATTGTGCTTGACATAGTCATTTCGGTCCATCGCCTTTGTTATGAGTTCCTCCCATCTTAATTAATCATTTGTTAATCTCGTCGACTGCTTTATGAGTCCATGACTATGGGGAGCAATGAATTTGTGGCAGGAGGCTGGTATTCGAATTACTATTCATCGTAACTTTGACTTGCAAGAAACTAATTTCAGGAGAACTCTAATATTCTGGAAGAATATAGAGTCCGTATCAATGAATGGATTTAATCTACTAAATCTAAGATTAGCTTGTCTGATATTGTTACGCTCATAATGCTTCAAAAACATCAGCTCCTAATTCATAGCCTGTCTGCTTGGAAGATTGAGCTCACAACTTCGCTGTCTGCTTCCTGACGTATATTGTCAAAGAAGACAGTTTTTAGCTCAAATATAATCCTGATTACCGAGCAACAGCAATAATGAATATTGATTACGAAATTACAAGAAGCTGAAGGGACCAGGACACCAGCATAATTATACGCTGGAAATAAGTGAGAAGGTAACAAGAGGAGGGGGCTGCCATTTGATTATACATCATTGTCACAAGACATCCTCCATACACCAACAGGTCCGTTCATTATTAATGCAAGTCCGATGCTGTCAGAGAAGCTGATATACTTCTCTTATCACTCATAATTTTCCCACGTCATTCTTGGTCACTCCGTCAAACAAGGTATAAGTGTGGATACAGCAGGATGGAAGCTTTCATTAGTAGATAATTGCATCAAGGTACAGATAATTTGCCAGTTACACACAAGATGCTGTGCTATGATAAAGGCCCTTTGCTGTGCCTCACTCTGGTATTATAAGGTTGTTTCAGACAGTGTAGGAGAAATACAAATTTCTCTGTGTGTTGCACTAGAATTAAAACATAATGATGTTAGGACACCTGACTGACTTTGAGGCAATGTCACAGGGTACACCCTTCTGTGAATATATACTAGATAAAAATGACAAGACATTGTTTGGTGCTCCATCTGAAAAGACGAATGCATTGAATGTACACAGCCTGCTCTACACTGGAAATGAATAGACACCGTCTATTCTACACTGGAAATGAATAGAAACCGTCTATTCTACACTGGAAATGAATAGACACCGTCTATTCTACACTGGAAATGAATAGACGTTATCATGACACAGTATCCATCATTACATTTACTTAGACAAAGCTCACTGTACTAGTGTCACAGCATATCATATTGCCCTTGTTTACTGGGCGAAAGATATAAATATCACCAAAGTATGCGACCAGACTAAAGATATGGAGGTGGCATAATAGGAAATGAATGTCGAGATGAGGCTGGCCTGGCGATGAGTTATCGTTGTTGAATGAGATAATCCCTTCTTTATTGTGACGAAAGCAGATCAAAGACGTAGCTAGAGGGCGCTGCGTTGGTCTCTATTGCGACCTTCTAACCGCCATTGTTGCTGTGATAAGCAGAAAACGAACGCAACAGATTTGTTGTCTTCCAGTTTTTCTCATCTTCTGATGTGTCGACACCCAGTTGACTGTCTCAAAGCTATTATTATATGATAGTGAAATGCAGCATTCTTAATCTCGTGATATAATCTATTTCCTCAGGCAAGTCTTAGCTGGAATCAGGTCATATGCGGAAATGTCAAAGCCATAGAGGAGATACTTCATATCACGGATTGGTAATACGTAGTAAGATCACTGACCGCTTGATAGTAGTAAGTAGTAAAATTGTATTTAAAGTCGTTTTAAATCACGGTGTCACATTCAATGTACAATACAAAATATATGACCCAAGCCGAAGCTTCTGTACGACATATTAGGAACAATAATATACAGTTTGGAAAGTATAAGTATAGAATTAATCTATAGAACAAGTCTATTCTACAATATAGTATATATATAATAATAATAATAGCACACATATAAAGCACTCCATCGTACAATTCAGAACCTTAGAGGAAATAAAGATTGCACAAATGATTCTTAACTATTTCAATGCACAAATTTTGACAAGATTAGTCTGTCACATCTACATTTATAAAAAATTTATATTTGTATTATTTTGAGAATTCAGCCAGCTAGTCACAGCGGATTTGAAGCTACTGAGTGATACGTTGCTTCTGATGTTACTTGGTATATGCATCCACAATTTACTTCCATAATACCAAAAACTTTTTTTGCCATATGTCATTGTTTGGAAATGGGGGATATGAAAAGTGTCATTTGTCCTCAGATTGTAGAGATCTTCCCTATCGGAAAAAGTTCCTGTAAGTATGTGGGGGCCGTTTTACTCTTTATTTTGTACATTTGTATAGCCACTGATTTTATGCATCTTTGGGTGATTGTTAATTTATTAGCTTCTCGACATAGTTCTTGGTACGGCATTATATTTTGATTTTCAACGAATCTTAGTGCTCTTTTGTTCATCTTCTCGAATTTATCCATGTTTAATTTGCCAGTGAACATCCAGACTAGAGGACAATAGTTAAAGTTGCTACCTATATAACTATTATATAAAGTGTTTTTACATTGTTTATTCAAATAGTGTTTTATTCTTTTTAAGGCATTGATTTGCTTACTTGTCTGATTACAAATATCATCTATGTGAATCTTGAAGTTTAGTTTGCTATCGATCTCTATGCCTAACACATTTATGGATGAGGATGACTTAATAAATTTATCATTTATTCTTAAGGTTTGGTTGTTAGTTGTGTCCTGTTTGCTTAGAAACATTAGTTGAAATTTCTCTGCATTAGCTTTCATGTAGTTTGCTTGGAACCATTCCATGGCAATTACACAATCATCTTCCAGGGTTTTCGTGACTTCACTTAAATTAGAGCTAATATAAGAAAGTGTATTGTCATTGGCATAGTTATAGGTCTTTGATCCTATATTCAAGTACAGGAAATCATTTATAAAGATGTTGAATAACAAGGGGCCGAGTATAGACCCTTGTGGGACGCCCTTAATGTTTGTTACCCATTCTGAGAAAGTCTTTCTATTAGGTAAGATTTGATCATTTCACATGCATTCATGCTAAAGCCATATGCATGAAGTTTGGTAATTAATAGGCCATGAGACATACAGTCAAATGCTTTTGATAGATCAATTGCTACTATCCCTATTTTTTGGTCATTATCTAATGAATTTCTCCAGTCCTCTGTCATTCTTACTAATATGTCTTGACAACCATAACCCTTTCTAAATCCAGATAAGTATTTGTGTAGTGATGGTTGTATGTATTCATATATCTGGTTATACATAAACACCAACAGTGCAGGAGTTCATTTAAAGCACAGAAATAAAAAAATATATTTGTATTTTTTGTTCGGACCGTACCTGTTTACGTTATCTGTGCTGATCTTGACAAGCTTTGCTGAGTATTAAGCCCTTTGTTATGCCCATCATCAAAGATGTGTAGGCCCAAAGGTTGTCACATGAAACAGCGATGAGTATCATGTGGACCAGTTAATTAAGCAAGTCAGATGTGGAGGATTAGTGGTGTCCTAGTTACAGAATACGGTGAGATCAACGATGACAGGTCCTCTGCTGCTTGTGCAACAAGTTCACGGACAGTTGCTCAAGGCCATGGTAAGGTGAAGAGGCAGAAGAGAGAAGAGATTGGCAGGTAGGACACACTGAAACCCGGATGTCAATCCCAAGGTCAGGCAAGGTCAAGGGGGACAAGCGTTGCGAGAATGGTGAGATGAGGAAGACAAGGTCATGCACGGCGTCAACAGACCCTCGGCCTTCTCTATTAACCTGTCAGCCACAAATTCCACGGCCCCCTGCCCTCCTTATGTGTCGCAAGATCCAACTCCCCATCGCTGATCACTTTCTGCCATCAACCGGCTTTCCAACCACCATGTAAGCTTTTATCCCAGTTTTAAAAGCTTTACATTCACTTAGCGTTGACATGTTCGTCTCTGGTGTCATTTATTTCATGCTTATCAAATCACGGTTATGCCTGCCAATTTTTCAATGTGGTCATGCCAGCCCATAAGCCGAAGTACAGACTAGACCCAAGCCAGGCAATATCCTTTCATTTTGTGAAATATTTCCACAGGGCATCTTGCCTGAGGATGCGGCGTTTATATGAAGGTAGCTGTCCCCCAGATGAGCTGATATATGTTGTCTCTATCGGATATATTGCATTCTATCCGGTCCATATTGCATTCAGTACAGCACTGGCAGCCCGCTTGATGTCTGACGGCCAATGGCCCACAAGCCGGGATGCTGCAGCCACTAGGCTGTCAATGGCACCATCGTCATACCTCAGCTGATACTATCGCGGTCTCTCTGGACAATTTCTGTGTCACTGAGGACTGCAAAATGGCAATCATCTCTAAGAATTGACATGGCTGAGACATCGCCCCAGGCCACCAACTGGCAGACACAGACACAGTCATCTTGCCAATATTTGCTGGTGATGAGCCATTTTTCGGGGTTAGTGTGGCCAGCTAAGCCTCTCAGGGCAATCATACACATTGCCTAGCAATCCCAATATGCCCTGGTGAGTCATGTTGCTCTTTGATGGCCTTTGATGGTCATTACTCGAGTGAAGAAGACGTAATTCCCAGTCTGGCCTTTTGCCTTTCCTGAGGATGCTGTAAAATTACTCCTGCATTACCCTAAAACAGTCATCATGTCCTCACACTTTCGCAATTTCGCACACACGCTTTATTGCAATCTGTATTGCTTGTATGGAGAGAGTATAAAGAGTCCGAATAGGGAGGCGAAACACTACAAAAGTGAAATGGTCGTATCACGTGTATTTATATCAAGTAATGAATAGCTAAATAGAATAATGAGTTACAATGTCAGGTTAGATGTGTAGTAAGTTGAGTTGGGGTTTGGAGTTGCATGACTGGGATGGTCTTGGAGATACTGCTGAGTATCACTGCTTGTTGGTTGATGTTTCCCTGAGTTACCCTAATTCCTTTTCAGTAGTCGAGGCGACATCAAAAGGTTGTGGAACACCAGAGACATGCTAGCTGCACTCGACTTGGATTAATACCTGGTTGTAAGCCTTTCTGGGCCTTCGTTTTAGCGACTGAGCCTCTACCTCCAAGGCCGAAAATCCGAATGATACTCGTTGATTGCGTGACGTTTAGCTCCCATAAAAACGACACAATCCCTTCTCAAGGTTTCATTTGCCACTGGCTGGTCAAATTAAATTTTTGCCAAAAACCAGGCAGCTGCTAAAGGCTCTGCATCCGAAAACCAACTTGACATTATATTGAAGTAACTCCTAGTTCCTTTTCCTGCTGAAATTACTGCCCGCTGCCATCACAGTACGGATGGCTAAATGGAGGCTGAACTGTTTCATAATCATAAATATGGATGGCTAATGTGACTGACTGATGGTATTTTGGTGTCAGTTGACTTCGATTCACCAAACTTCATATATTTTATTGTTTTAAGCCTCTTTGTGAAAATAACAATAAACAGAATCTAGCATGAGACAGTCCAGTATATGAAACTGCGAATTTAATCTTAAACTGTAAATGCATATGAAATGCTCCTGGTAGTAATGGCCCCGCGTATGTTAAGTGCATTGATTTATGTATCCGCCGATGGGATTCCAAAAGAAACATGAATATTTATCATGATGGGTTTCTTATGGGCGGATCGCGGAAGTAGGTCACAGGTCCTTGCTGGGCCATGTAATTCTACAATTTGCATGGAGTAATGAGGGAGGCATGTGGAGAGGGTAGGAGGATTACCCTACCATGATGGCCAAAGAGACTACTGCAGAGTACCCTGCAGTCACAGTGCACGTCAAAGACTCTTGGGTTTATTTAATCACTTCCATGAAGACACTTTTCAGCTTATCCACTCCACCCTCCCTATAGTGAGGCCATGTCATGTCTAGGGTTCCTAACTGGGTTCGTGTTTACCTCCAAGTCTTTTTATGTGAGCTGCAACTTTTCCTCAGTGGTTTGTGCTAAGCGTTCGCCTCATTTGATTAGTCTTACAGTGTCCCTAATCTTGTGATGAGGGTCGACAAAGAGGGGTCCAGAAAATCTGCACGACTGATGCCGGCCCGAGCCAATGCTGATTAACAGAGCGTCAAATTCACCTGCTCTTTCATCTTGTTGCTGATGCAGGGGATGCTCGCATGCCAGCGGTGCTTATTCTACTATAGCCTTCCCTTCCAAATCAAATTTTCTCTAAGATTGAGGCGATTTGTGCAACGCTGGTTCCTATTGAAGGTTCA
This sequence comes from Alitta virens, assembly GCA_932294295.1. Taxonomy (NCBI): domain Eukaryota; kingdom Metazoa; phylum Annelida; class Polychaeta; order Phyllodocida; family Nereididae; genus Alitta; species Alitta virens. The sequence goes on from OW028573.1 coordinate 51,739,645, forward strand.
CTTGGCATTCATATAGTGGGACCTGATCGGAATGACGGCTCTTCCACTCTACTGTACCTGTCCATGCTTGTAGCCAACTGCCATAAATAAGAGACTTGGAAATAATGCTGGTCAAATCTTAGCCCCCAGCGGTACTCCCCGCCTCCTGCTATTGTTCTGCTCTGCGCAATATGCCTAGTGTTTAAGAAGATTTGCTGTAAGGGCTAATAGATGTAGAAACCATGCATGGTAATGGCCCAGCAGTCGATATATTAGAGTGGAGACATTAATCAAGGAATATGGTCCTGAGGGGTGGCGGGTCACCCACAGGCAAGCACTACACGCCAGCAGTGCAGCTTATTGGAGTCCACTCCCATCGCTCACTCACTACAGGTTGAGTAATGAACATGCAAGGGTGTGCATGCTACCAACAGTGAGAAAGCACAAAATTACATAATGAATGGTTATATGCTATACTAATTACCATGCATAGTGTTTTGGCTTGAGCACATGCAAGCTTCTACAACACCGAGTAAACAGCCGGATGAAAAGCTTCTCACTTCTGCAGGCCTCAAATTCATCAAGCTGAAGTGACTATTGTTGGTGCCAAAACACGTTATTGAGGCAATTATGCCCCAACTATGAATAATGGGAAAATGGAAATGAGAACTTACAGCGTGGTCTCAAAGTGGTATGGGCTGTTGTTAGTTAAGTGATTTAACATTATATTGGAAACGTTTATTAGATATTACCTATAAGGTGGAGTCAATACAATATAGTTTTATAGAACAGAAATAAAACAGAACGTTAAATCACTATAGTAAGCTTTTACTTGCAACCTGACGAAGGTCGGTCGAAATGAAGGTACACAGTCTCTATGCAACCCACTCTGCGTTCCCAGGAACATCCTGCAATCAACCCTATGTTCTTGTTAGTGGTCTACTGTTGTCTGTCTGGGTCACTGCACTCGTCAATACTCTAAAGCAACTTCCTTTAAGTACAGCATCTGTGCTGGGTCACAAACTTTTTTTGCTGTTTTAGTTGTGGGGTTGGAAATTTTAGTTTGCCTTCTTTTGTTTTAGTTACGGCTGCCAACTCTTTCTTTCTTCTGGAAAGTAATAAAGCAAGTCAAACTGCATCTCCCCCCCCCCCCCCTCTATGCTGTGACAGATGTGGTCTAAAGTACATCTTCAATGAGTCTCTAGGACAGACACAATAATCCTTTCTTACGACCAAAACAATGGCATCATGGCATAATAGTGATATAGGCCTATACAATATTTTACAATAGGTCATTGGAGACCTGTATTAAGGCCATCAAGTACAGTCTGGTTTGGGATCATTAGATTAATTTATAGATGGCTGATAAATTAAAATGTCATTAATTTAGTTTAGACCTTAAGTAAAACAAATTTAGGATATATCCAAATCATGAAAAATCTATCTACCTAAAATATAACAGTTTTTTGTCAAACAAGAAGAGTGGTAGGCAGCTATTGTTATCATTTTGATAAACACCCTTTTCATATGGAAGTATGGATGCCGATTTTTAATTGAACCAAGTGATAGTCGATACTTCTAAGTGGGGATCAACAATGAGATAATTTTGTCGAGTTGAATATTGATGGAGATCAAAATGTCTGGGGAATAAGATATATGATGGTAGATTTCTGTGAATTAATTTATAAAAGATCACAACATTTTTAAGACATTCAATCTCTTAAAAAGTGGTTCTGTTATGTATTGGAGTTATATCTACTCTTATAAATAATTCGTATAGCTTTTATTTTATTTTAACAGTTTTGTTTTACTGACTACCCTAAAGTAGGATGCCATATATAAAATGGGGCATAATTAGAGTATTGTTACTATTGTACAATATCAACAAAGTTTTAGTAGGCGAGTAATGCTTTTAGCCTATTCATAATTGCAAGCACGTCGGATGTCTTCTTTTGAATTTGATCTAGGTGTCCATTCCAGCTTAAATTTCTATTGCATCACCATCTATTTGTAATTGTAAATTTGGAAGTCGATTATTTTTTGTGTGAAACATCACAAATTTGGTTTTCCCAGAGTTGAGGGATAATTGATTCAATTTTACCCAGTTGTTTACATTTTGAATATAGTGTTAAAAGATTATTCAGTGTGTTGATATGTGAGTTATAAATTTAAACATATTCTATCAAAGTCATTTAAATATATTAAGAATAATAAAGGTCCTAATATTGATCCCTGTGAGACGCTAGTTTGTTTGGTATGTAAATCTGATTTGAACCGTTGTATTCCATATATTGCATTAAAACTTCGATGAACTAGTGCTCCCATGATTAAAAGTTATCAGTATTAGTCAATAAAGTTTTGCACGGAATAATAGTTCTGAGATATATATAGCCAGCCCTCCTTGGGTACTACTAGTTCTACATTTGTTAATAAGTTCCCAACCAGGAATAGTTAGTGATGAGATATCAATTAGACTGTAGACACTGTAGACACTATCCATGTATCTTGAAGACATATAGATCAAATTCATTATCTGTCGTGCGTAATATTTCAATATAGACACAGAGCTGGTCAAACTTAGCAAACACATTTTGACAATGAAGGCTTTAGACTTTAAATACTTTTTTTTCTGTAAGGGAGTTTTTCCATGCCTCCTGTTCGACATAAACATTGTGTTCTATTATGATTGGTTCATCTTCATCTGCATTTGCATGGTCAACACAGATAGCATTCCAAATCGGGCCAACGTCGTTTCTATACCGGCACAACATCGTTTTGACATCGCCGACATCTCGCCGACGTTGATACGATTTGGAATGCTATCTGGAAAGAATATCTAATTAGTGAAACAAGCCATGGTTATCTAGAATATTCACATCAATGTTGCGTGACATTACAAACAATATTTATTATTGTAAAAATTGAAACACGGCAATTTCGATTATTTTCTGTCGTTATCAGGTTTACACAAAATAATTGATCTTGTCAAGTGAACAATAATAAAAACAAATTAATAACGTTTAAATGCATAATCATGGCATACACAAAGACATTTCAATCAATTTATATATTATGAACGTATGCAAAATTTCAAAAAAGCTTATATATTTCAATAAACACTGCAGTAAAATAATTCATGTCAATGTTGCACAGCATCGTTTTAATGTAAGAATATACGTGCAATGATTTCAGCTCAAAGAAACCACGAATCTTAAAATATCTCTAAAACAACAGTACTTTCAATGTTTAGCAAACTCAACAAGATCGAATTTGAGAAACAGTTCGTTTCAGATTTTTCAAATCTAAATAGCGTGAATCAATTCAAAAATGATAGGCAACAAAGATATTTTGTGCTGTGTTATAATCTTGCTGGTGAATGCTAGGGTAACCCTATATAGAGAAACTAGAACTATATTCTCATCAAGAGTAACTTCATAAACATTTATACATTTGTATATGCTACAGAGACCGGGAAAGATCTTGAATTCTACTGGTAATACTGCAAATATTAGGGCATGTATCGTATTTCTGAATTGTCAAAAGTAAGGTTCTTAGGCTAGAATGGTTCTTAGAAAATACCTAATGTAATTAGACGAAATGATATCTACAACCTACCTGTACGATATTTCTTGCTTACAGATATATGTCATAGGCTTGGAGAGTATTCATATTTTGTAGTATCCAGCCCGTGCAGTTTCCCAGAAGCTGTTAATGCGCTAAGTATACTATATCATGTGATACCCTTTCTTGCATTTCTTTTTCCCAAATGTTCGGATGAGTTAAGTTCAATCATTTTATTCACCACTATATTTACCAAAATTATACATAATCAACATAAAGATAAAAATAATTCAGTGGAGGAGAACCCTCTAAGGCATTTAGGTGCCGCTATCGAGGGACCACCTATAGTAAAAAGTAAATGTTTTATTTGCAATAAAAATTTAGCAGATCAGAAAAAAGGTACTGCAAAGTATACTGCTGCTTCACTGGAAAGGATCACTCACATGAAATCAGTACTAGCTATTTGTAACAAATATAATAAATAGTTAAGGATAAGGATATACTGGTCGGAGTTAGGTAGATACTTTTAACAGTTTCTTTCACAGACATAACAGGTTGGTAGCGAGAAATGATCTGAATATGAAATGATAGTTATTTTCTTAATACATTTTTTAAAGCCATCAAAACTATGTGTGAAAATTGTATCTCTTATATTTAAACTCGTGTTATTAAAAAATTGTGGGTATCGGTATGTTATACTGCACTTAGCAAATTCATGTCTAATCTGGGGTGGTCTATACATACGATTTTGTCTAGTTGGGTAATTTTGACTGGTAATTTTGAGAGACTGCAAGAGGGTCAAAAAATTAACTGGAAGGTTGCCGTTTTATGCTCTATAGCTAAATTTATAGGTGAAAGGTCTCTTTGGATTGACCATCTGTGCCAAATCTGGACCAGAACGTAGTTTCCAGCAGCTGAGTTCTTGCCTTTGTCTTAAAAATATGTCAAGAATGTCGCACCTGTGTTAATCATGGTGTTGTTGGAAGGTTATCTGGGTGATCTGCAGTACAGTAGGTTACTTGAGATGGTTCAGATAGAGCCACCACTTGTTTTCATGTGGGGTACTACAAGCTGGTTTAGCAATTTGGGTAATATGACAAAAGAGCAATGTTATTGAAGATTCTCTCTGATCTGACGTGGAAGCCATCATAGACCTGCTGGAGTCACGGATGACTGGCGTGATTGGCATCCTAGGAAATTTGCCTGGCAGTTCATCACTGAGTGTCTGGAAGGATGAGAAAAAACCTCTAAAGAATGGCGATTTAGGAGACAGGACCTGATGGTATTTTGGCTGCAACAAAGCAGTTCTGTTTTTAGATACCAGAATGTTTTGAGATGAAAGAGGGCAGAAGCCCATCAGTCAGAAGAATACACTTGTCAGAGAGGACAATCTGTGTTCTCGGAGGAATTCTCCACAAGTAAGCGAGGTTTCACCTGAAACTGTCCCTACCATTCACCTGTCAGGCTTAAGACTGCAAACTCATTATGAAGTTCAATTTCGGTGCTCTATTATTTTGTCCATCTGCTCCAGATGACCTTGTAAACCCAATTGATTAATTGCTACAGTGCGTGGATTAAGAACTTGCAGCTTGAAGGGGGTGGATGCAGAACCTTTTCATGTTTCTTCACCTTTCAATAATACACCCCATGCAATCTTGCTTCCCAACAGGTGTTCCAAGATCGTGTGGCCATTAAATATTAAGATGAAAAATAAAGCATGGGAGCAATTAATGGCAAGAGGTATTAAAGCGACAGCCTGGACTGGTCAAATTGGTAAATGCAACCCAGAGAAGCTAATTGATGAGGAATAAATCCCGCTGCACAGCTGTTATGCATGTTGCTATGAGGGGCTCCAGTATCTTCCATCACACCCACCTGAACGTATGTGGCTCAGCAGCCTTATAGCATTACCTGTCTTCAGATCCTTTGCTTTGCTTTCCCAGACTTTTGATGTCTATTCTGACTGTAATGTAAGCACCGCGTGTCATCACACAATGGTGACATTGTGTTTTGAATTGCGAGGATGAAACTGAACTCTGTGGAAGAGATAGTATTGAAATATTTTCATAAGAATTACCTGATCCTTTTCTATCTGCTTTTGTGAAACTGTTGGCTACGTGGGTGAACCAGGTCATTGACCTGAAGTGACCCACACAATTATGGAAGTCAGCATTGTTCGATGCTTTTTAGTTTAGAAACTGGTATATTGGGTGAAGGTTGGATATGATAAGAACACGGGAGACAGTACTATGACCACCATTGAACAATTCCACGTGAGCGTGGCTGCTCCATTCATCATTACTCATGAACGACCTAATCGGAAGCTGCATTGTACTGCCATATGAGCATATGGTATGATGTAGTAGTAGAATGGGCCCTCGTGCGTATGGCTGTTTCACAATCTGGGGAGGTAACGTGCTCTTGCTCTTGCAGCCATGTTGTTCTGACGAATGCCTAATATCCGCCACAGAACAAGCCATTCTTTGGGTGTGAGGAGACGCGTGATAAATGACAATATGTGACAGGAAGTTAGCAACACGGTGCCCATCTTGGCAGGTCGTAACTATGCATCGAAATCGTGTGGTCGCGTTTCACATGCATCAAGCAGTCATTGTGCCCTGAATTGCAACTACATGTGTCAATTTCGCATGGAATTTTCTTCCTTTCTTTTTCCCTTTTTGTTTCATTTCTTTAACATACGAAATATTCTCACGGTTCTATTGTTTACGCGCTAAATGCTTTTTAGATACTCATCAGGGTGCCTCAGGGTTCAGGATTGGTCCCCAAAAGACTGAAATCTATACATTGCGAATTTCAACCATGATTCAGTGCATCATGTGCTGCAATAAATCCTTGGATTGCTGTGTGTCCTATTGCCAAGAGCTAGATCGCTCGCTGGGAGAACAAAATCCATGACTGGCAAAGGTTCAAGCAAGTCTGCTTTAAATCAATATGGCTGGAAGGGCGTCATTAGAGAGCAGTGTGAAACTCTTAGCAAGTGTCGCAGCGGGACAGTCGATACTTGTCCCATGGTGGCTAGGTAAGGGCAAACCACTGTTGGGTGTCCTCCTTCATTCGGATTCGAGGACCAACACGGCGCCGCTTTTAGGCTGTCGGCATGCAATGAAAATTAATCGGCAAGCCATTGTGGCTTCAATTTGGCTTCTCTCTTGCATCTGGTCACAAATTCCACGAAAGGCACGAATCTGGAAGAAACCGAGATACTGCTCTTCACAAAATTTTTCTGCTCTTGTTAGCTTTAATTTACTCTTTTCAGACATGGATTAGCTCCCTGGCAATGTAAATAGGAGGAATCATGAAAGTTGGGAGAAGTGCAGCCTTACTAACAACATTTAGGCTTCTTAAGTAAAATCACTTGAAATAAGCCAGATGTTATGCGTGGTCATTACCAGAATGTAGGACTTCCTTGCAAAGTGGGACCAGCATCTGTGTTCTTGTCCTGTTGGCTTCATAACAATGAACCAGTGAAGTCTAGCCATGAAGCAGATTTGGCTGGAAAAAGCCCTGTGAGATTGATACTTTCCTGCTTAGATCGCAGCTGACGTGATCCGAGCCCTTCCTCTAATACTACTCTGATCTTTGTACTTACTGCACTCAGGCGAAGGTGCTCATGAAGCCATAGACAAACGATGATCGATAAAGCAATGACAGGGTAATCTGTGCGTGCACTGGGCTGACATGGCGACGAGGCTAGCTGCTTCAGGTTGTCCCCAATTAGGTGATGGATAGAGCAGTGACAGGTGCTGCTTGTATACCAACTGGCACCTTGATCCCCCCAACATCCCCTGCAACGGATGCAGACAGACACACACATGGCTGACTGCTGCACAGGCAAATGACCCCCTGATGAAACCGGAGAGCTGGAAATTCATCATTGTTACCCCCTTAAAGCGCCGCTATTCAGCACTGTAACTGGCCCCAGAGTCATTGGTTACTCGGCTGGACCATTGTGAACAACTGGCCAGTGGAGAATTACTTCCCTCCCAATGAATAGAGTGGGCCAAAAGAATCGGGAGAAAGAATAGTGCCTTCTGTAATGTGTTTCACTGGCAAAGTAAAAACTTACATCTGTGGCAATTTGTCTGATATATTTCACCATTCGTTTGTATAGGTCCTGCTAGGCCACACAAACCTCCAATAGTAGATTCTTGGCTGGCCCCAGAAGGTAGCATTGGTGGTAGAGTTCTTTCACTCCATGTAAAGGAGTCGGTTTCGTTGCAGGCTCATTAGGAGCAGAATTAGGCCAAGAATCGATAATATCAGCTCAGGTCCTGGATAGGATGTAAGTCAAATAAGTGATAATAGTATGGCATGTTCATCAATGCCCTCTTACAACGGCTCTGTTGCTTCAACCAATATCATTGATTTTTGTTAACAAAGCTTTCCAAGTGTGTTCTTTTGCATCTGTTCTCAGATCGCATATCCTTGGCTTGTTTTGAATCAATGACAGTTTTACGCATTCAAGGCCCTCGTGTAGACAACCTTCAGTGTTTTCTTAAGTCTGGGTGGTTCAAGTTTTAAATCCGCTTTTAACTTCCATTCATGTGGCTCTTTCCATCAATTTCACAAATGGGGAAACTGTGGATATGTCTGTAATTGTGATAGCTGTAACTTATATATCGAGACTAATAACCGAGTTATAAGAGATTAAAGGGTAATGTGAGGCTAAGCTGCCTTATGCTGTAATCTGAATGAAGCTCAACAAAGCCCTCTATTTTTAGGTTCAGAACACTAATGTCATCTATGAATGTGACTTTCCTACCTCTCACGAAAGTTAGTCTAATAACATAGAGTTTTTTTATCTGCTCGAGGACATATCTCTTGGACAATTGACGTAAATAACGTCGTTAGTTACCTTGTGCTTTAAAAAGACGCGTCATAAAAAGAAGAAGTGGCGTGTCGGCGTGTGTGAGGACGTTTTAGAGCAGCCAACATTTGTCGTATTCATTGGACGACGTTTTGGCAAGTCAATTTATGGGCCTTATTGAAGGGACTCAATCTCTTATCATCTTGGATTGAGGTTTTTTTTTTCTCACTGCTGCCAGGGCAGCGACTCTATGTGGCAGACACCTAAGCAAGAGATTACTAGGGGTGATATTGGGTGGCCCTGGAAGACGCCGACTCCAAGTAAACCTGGCGGCTTGCTTGATTGGTGGCCGACCATGCTGCTGCTATTGAAATAGAGTGGCCAGTAGGAAGACCAGGCCCTTGCCTCAGCCAACTCATTTACTGCACATCCCCCTGTTCATTTGGCTCTACACCGCCAATATTTTTCATGATATACTCGCTGATAAGCTGGGCGGGGGATGTTCTCCCATGACCATCACTTGGTCTGCAGCTGCCTCAATGACCACCACTACTAAATTATGGCCACCTCCAACTAAGCTCAATTTGAAGAGGTTCTTGCAGTAAATGCAACTGGCTCCCTTTAACACGTTTCTTCCAGACATGTAATGTAATGAATAGCTGTAGGTGCGGCTTTCGCAGTAGCAGAAACACACCGATTCAGTGGTGTACTTTAAAATTAAAAACTACCTACATTTTGCAAATTACTCATTCAGGTGTGCGTCAGAAATGTTTGCGATTTTGTAGCATTTAAAATCCTGATATTTTGTAGCATTTGGAATCCTGATATTTTGATATTGCTGTGCTATTCTCGATTTAGGTCTAATTAAATGGACAACTACACCATTATTCCCAGTGGTAATGTTTTAATATGTATGTAATTGTATTTTTGCATCTAATATTTCAAGATCTGCTCCTATAAAAAAATTTACAAAGGTAGATGACTAGTTATCAAGATTACAAGAACTGCAAAGAGAGAGCAATCAAGCACTGGAGATGACGTGATGTAATGGTGTGCCAGATTCACCCAAAGGGCCAAGTGTGATACTTGTACGTTCTCTCTGCTGCTACATCATGCCATCGCTAGTGTCATCTACCTAAGGTGTGACAGCTGTGTCCTCGTACGGATTGTGATAGTATTTACCTCTGTCGAGTTCCAGATCTGTTCTCACGTTGTTCAGTGAAGAAATTGGATCAAGGACGTTTCCATTCAACACGTGGGTTTTTCTTCGGACTGGTTCATAATTCAAAATTTCTTCAAAGAACAATGTAGGCAAGGGCAAAGGCAAGGAGTCAAAAAACCACTAATTGCAATTGCCTTGAAGTATTAATGTAAATGATATTAAATGTAAATGGGCTAAAAAAAAACTACCCTCCCCCTAAAACCTCCATAGCCTTCTTTGTATTTATTTTTTGCTCTTCATTTTATTTGGCAAGTCAACCCTCAGCTTACAGCATATCTGGCTACACCCCATGTTTGTAGAATATTGGTTGTTGGTTCTGTTTTTTACCGATGTACCCATTCATTCAGTCATCCAGCCAGTGCGACAGTGGATCATGTGTTATCTGAGCTGGACTGCTTTTACCTCAGAAGTCGTAGGCTGTGAAACTGAACTCTAGTCTGAGAGACTGCCTGGGCCAATGGGAGGCCTGGATTCACCTGACATTCTCTAGAGCATAGTTGTTGAATCTGTTGTGGTATTGTTTTCGCTGTTTGCCACCAACTACTCCGACCTAGGAATTTGAAATGTAGCAGTCTATGGTTTTTTGTTGGTATTTTGGCTAAACTAGTTGGAAGGGAATGAATAACATGTTTATGAGATACTTAGTATATTTAATCTTTAGTTCTTGACCTTGGTTAGGACATGGTTTGGAGGACCATCTTGTTTGGATCATCCGGGATAACACCTTGGATGATGAAAGAGGCATTAAACAACTCATCACATCACAAGTGTTCTCTTGGTTTTCATGCCAGTGATTGCCCGAAATAATCCAAAAACTTCAAGCCGTTTGCTCGTTGAAAACTTTATCTGTTGCCTTTAAAAGTTTAATAATGTCCATTTTTTTACGGCAGCCAAGTTAGTTTTCGTTGCCAGCCTCCAAATGGAATTTAGTAGATTTTTGTCTTGATGAGGCAGCGGACGCACCAAACCTGCCACGAATCATTCAACTCAAGGCCCTGCGAGGAGTTAAGTGGGGGATAAAATCCTACTTAGAGATCATGGTGCTTGTCATGAATTCCTATATCCCCACGCGAGACCTTCACTTGTCTTTGTAATGGCGTTAACCGTTTCTTGAGCACATGTCCCAGAACGCTACCTTCCTTTTTGTTTTCTCTGACGTGCGAATTAAAAGGCATTCTAGGCCAGGACACATGAAAAATTTCACCCCACAGAAAATCGATAGCCCGGACGTTTTCTTATCAAATTTGCTTGTGCAGCCAGCGATTTGCACCATGCCATGATTCGGATAAAGAGCTTAGCCAAGCAAAGGTTGGGACGAAATGGGAGAGTTTAACCCTGTGTGGGAAAAGACAAAGTCTGAGTTGGAGGCATGGAGACGAAGAAAGAAGGTTGATGGAGTTGTCAGATTGAGGGATGGTTAGGCTGTTTTATCGCTCTCTTGCGACTTTCTTGTTTGTGTTGGTAGAGCCTGTGCAGCTGCAGTCAGGACATGAAGGCTGCAGGCGACCAGATTTGTTTCTCTGACTGCAGTCATTACTGCAGCCATGAGAGGTTGCCTTGTATGAGAGGCCCAACAGGCGCAATTAGGGAATAATAGCCAGGACGATGTAAATGTGTTTGGACTTATTGCTGTAGCAGCATGCGTGATCAGGGCCAGCAGCTGATCTGTATTGAAAGCATTCCCTTACTGGCCAACGTAGTTGCGATCCTGCGCTTCCGGTTGCCACTAATTACGTTAGAGGGCGCTGAGGCTGTATTGGCCAACACAGATGGCAGTGGTGCAAGCGGAAGGCAATAAACAATACACTGGGATTGTTTGTGACGTTATGTTCTGACGTCACCAGGGTGCAGCCAGCTGATGCCACTGACGTTTCTTGTCGAAATGAAGCTGAAGATTGCTTTCCTCGACGCAGAATTCAATTGTTTTCAGAGTTGATTGTATACCACTTTGTGGTTACTGCATAGTATCGTGTTTTCCTCATCATTTTCATGATCTGGAGGCATTCAGAGTATTTTTCAAATGTCATTTATTTTATAAGTTGGCTGTTTAGATCTATAGAATATGGAAGCTAGCTGGTAAACAGCTTCCATTGTGAAACGTTTCCATATGTAAGGTTGAATCTAATTTGTTAGGAGGAATTTCGTGATGTTATTATTAGTCTGGAGCATGAAGGATGAATGCCTAGGAGGATGATTTGTATTTTATTTGCTGCTGCAATAAAGCATTAGCTCAGAGGCTGACCAGGCAGTGGCAGGCAGTGAGTTATGGGTGCGCGTCTCTACTTAGGGTGCTGGGAGAGTGTATTTTGACATGCAATGAAGTGATATTGAGTACACTATTGGTTCGTTCAATGTCAGAGGAGCTGAGCAAGCACTCCACGGCCCGTGGTTTGATGTCAAGGTCACTGACCTCATGTCATGCTCTATCCCTGCATCAGCAGCCCCTCCAGAATCCTTGCGCATCTTTGTAGTGGGCAGAGGTCTGTATATTGTTTAGAGGTTAAAACTATTTTCTTGTTGGTGTTGTATGTAACTAATGTACTTCACACAATCTGCTTTCAGTATTCTGAGTAGCCAGTCTCTTATCATAATTTGACTGTCTAGGCATTTCTTTTCAAGGATTTTATGGTAATGTGTCTTTTAATACAGCACTCTCAAGTTCTTTGCATCCCATTTAAAAAATCTCAATATTATGTGCATATCCTTCCTTCATAATTCTTCTTGCCACCCTGTATTATAAAGTTTCATCTACACATTAGATTTCCATTGCTTTCGTGGAAAATGTTTTGAGGATAACCACTAACTCCACTGGAGTAATATGGGCACTTTGAAGACACCAACAAAGGCTGTTTCATGCAGAGTTCCACGCAATATTTTTAGAGGGTTCAACTTGGTTGGGACATTACATTCTTGCCTGATTACACGGAGTCCCGAAATTGCACGTAACTCGGGCGTTGTTGTTGTGTGTGTCTGGCCTGGCAAGGGCGCGTGGGGTGTCAAGCAGAAGACTTTGGTCGGAGGGGTTGCAGGAGTTGGAAGGGGAGGGGTGGCTTGTGCGTGTATTTGGCAGCAAGCAAGCCTTATGCCTGAACTTGGGTGGAATGAAGCAGAAGGCTACAGCAAGCGGGCCAAAACTGGTGTAGTGGGGCGGAGAAATGTAGCAGGGTGAATGAGATAGGGAAAGACCGCCACCCCAAAGGCCACGTACCCTCACCCTGCAGCTAAGATCAATATACGGTCCAGGCGGCGCCACTGTCCCTGCTGCTATTTTGCCCAATGGCTCCCTACATTGCCTGATGAGGATAGACTTTCTCTCTCCCATCCAGCACCAGACCAGTAACCTGCTTGAGACCTATATGTCTCCAAAGCTTTAAAGGATGATGCATCTTTTAGCTCTATCTTTCAGCTACTGCCCACGTTAATGTACTTTTAAATGCTTATAATAGCTGGAGGGTTGGTGTTGGCTCACTAGAAAATGATGCATTTTAGCCTTTCACGTTAAAAACAGATGATACACCAATGGCAATGTGGCAAGCTAGAAACAACTGAGGCTATACAGAATTGCAAGTCCTCTTTAACCCTGAATAAAACGGGTCTTCAGAAGATTTGCATGACATGTTGCCATTTAAACGAACCGCCCTTTACGTGTATGCCTTTAAACGTTTGATGTCCAGCCTGTTTTTAGCATGTAGTTGCATTCATTAGTCCATTTCCGTTGCTTGTCATCAGTTTATGTAGGTTATCTTCCAATCCAAAGTATGATTTTTGTGTAATCTGCGCCTATCGATGTTTCTGTCCTAAACGGGTTTTAATATTTCGCTGAAATGATCTAAATTAAAGCCTGTTGTGGCAATTATCCCAGGAAGTAATGTAATTCAAACTGTTTTTACCATTAGGGATAAATAGTAGATCTCCAATATATCCTGGTTCTGGCAAAGTAATCACATTTTGTTTTTGATTTAAATGACATGGAGCTGTAATATCAGGATAACAATTGGATTAGTGAGATGAATAAAAGAATGTCATGGAAACAACCAATGCACTATCATCTTATGGATAAAGAGAACTCCCAAAATTTCAGTCGGAGTTGGAATGGATTTTGAACATGAATAATTATTCTCAGCTCTGGAAGAAACATGGTTTGGCCGGATTTTTTTTGAATGGTGTTAATTAAATCATGCAGTCATTGTCCTGAAATCTTGAAGTGACAAGAGACTATTCCAGAATAGACGTAGAAAGCTTGTTGATCTGTTTGTAGGCAGGCCTGTGGGGATATTAAATCATCTCTTTATTTGAGCAAAGAAAATAACCTCTGAGTAGGGTTGTGTTATCATTGAAATGCATACATTTTTGGCCAGTCGTAATGGAAACCCTGCTTAATGGTTTGCTGAGAAGTCATAAAGATGCATGTAGTTGCTGTTATGATGGGCCATGTTGTTTTATTGCCTTGGCTATGCACCCTTTCTGAGTCATGTGTGTGTGATTTATGGGAGTCGCTAGAACTGGCCTTTGGACGTGTTTCAGTAAACACATAGTTGGATCCGAAGTGGAAAAAGAAGACTTATGTTTGCATTGGCATTCAATGTTAACAACCCCAATTAACCCTGAAATGGAACTTTACAACTGAGCTCCATAAACACTTTTTTAGTGTGGTGGCAGAGTATACAATATGTGGCTCGTATTATGCATTGTGGCCTTGTTTTGCTGGCAATGGAAACTTTACCATAAATTTTTTTTTATGGATATACATTGGTTACTTTTCCAATCAAGTTTGGTGCACCAGTCTCCACTAAGCTCGGATAGCAGACGTTATCCATTATGCAGCCAGGAATTATGCAGTGTAGCCTGTCCCGGGTTGTGGAAAGGAAAGGTTGCCAGCTGAATAGATGTAGAGGTATCCTTGTTTCAGCCTCAATTAACCTTGGGACAGTACTTGAGTAGTTAAGCCAATGAATGTATAGTGCGAGGCATGCAATTATGCAGCGTGCTTGCTGCGTCCAGGGAGAATAACTGCTTCGGGCTTTTATCCGCTTCATCAGCAAACGAACTATCAGGCAAGGCACAAGGCCTGCTAGCCAAGCCTTTCTGCCACTGCAAAATAGACAGGCCAAGTGCAGGCCATTACTTATTCCAAACATGCCCTCAGCTCCGGCCTGATACCGTGGCCACTGACCTGATTACAGCAAATTAAAGGCAGGAAAAAAGCAAAAGCGTCGGGTTTTCTGTCTAGATTAGAGAGCTGTGGGAAAAGTTGCCGTTAGAGACCCATCTGTATTCTCCTATCTCGTTCCAAAGAGCCTTCGAAGTTGCAGGAGCGAACTCCTTCATGCCGACACCTTTAGGTTAAAGTTTTCGAAGATCAATACCATCCGCGATGAAAGTGAACTCAGACCCTCTTGATATGATTTGCTTCCATGTAAACCTACATTGAATGTGTGGCTGCGTGAAGATATTGCCTGCATACCAGTTTATATGCTCTGTCCTCCAACATTGAAATGTACATCAACAAATGACGTGACTGCAGTCTCGCCAGCGCAAGTCATTGCGTTGTCTGCAATGATAAGAATTTTTGAGTCTGCCCCAACAGAGATAGAGCCTGTTGATGGACGTTTTAATTTGACATGGAAATGAGAACGGTCCACATGGCGTCCTGGTCACATCAATATTTCAATTTCGATGGTGAGCTGAAGCAATTCTAATTACTGTCCTTCATATAGATTGGCAGTGAAGAGGGGGCTGATTTACTCACAACCTCTTATTTGTCTTTACTGAATTCTTGCTCACACAGCGTCAATAATTGAAACGCCTGGGGTCAGACATCCACGATCCGATTGCCACTTCATCTGTCCCCAAGACTGCCTCGCTGGCTGGTGGCCAGGCTTGATCTAGCTCTTTAGAGGCGTCATAATGAAAACCATGTAGGAACTACATTATCAGCAGTTCCCAGAACAATGAGAACTTGGCAGATTTCAATGTCACGTTCCATGCATACTTGTGATAGTTGTTGATGCATTGGCAAAATCGAATTCGCGTCATATGAATATATGAGTGGCTGTGACTTCATCTTCCAGGAATCCCATGTATTTGGTCCTAATTTGCGCCTCCAGGCCATGAATCTGATAGCCTGCTGAGTTTGCAACCCAGGTATTGTTAATATATTCATATAATGATGGTGGCCTGTTTGGATCTCTGTGATAAGCCCATTATAACCACCAGGTCTTGGTGTGAGAGCTTGGATAATAAAAAGGCTCTCAGTGGTGGTCTTGGGCATAAATCAGTGGTCAAGCATGTGCTATAGCGCGGTCAGTGGGTGACTGGTCAACGGCCAAGGTGTCCTGGGGTGATAGAGGCCCACCCTCTAAATTCAGGCAACATTCACGTCATAAACAATAAGGTTTAGCACAAAGCCCTTGAGGGTCTCTGATGAAGGAAGGCACCAAGTGGGCCCCAGGGTCTCCCCAGTTTCTTTCTCATTACAAAGGACGGAGGTTGAAACTTGCCTGACTGACCTACACGACCTAGCAGAAAGTGAGAGAAAAGAAATTACTTAAAAGTGACTGGGATAAGAGGAAGTTTGTGGCTACAAGCCCCATCCCTGAGGAGACTGAATTGGTGCCAGCAAATAACCCAGTCAATACAAACCCTATTACACTCCGCATAACTGTCCACACGGAACAAGCCCCAAAATCCATGAGCATCGAACATTGTAGCTTTTATTGCTCCCTCGTCCTTGCTGCACAAGTGCAAACACTGGGTACGCCTTACAATTGTATTAATACCTAGAATCACCCGACTGTAATATAGCCCCAGGTGCTTGCCAGTCGTCTAGTTAATATCTGAGAACTGTAGGTTGTATTAGGGGCTGAGTGAGCGTATTAACTCAGAAGAAGAAACTGCAGTCCTGCAGGATATGTAAGTGTGCTTCCTGGATGATCGTGACCACACAAAGCACTGCGTCACTAAAGCACTCATTAGCTAATGGAGCAGTATTAGGTCCCAAGCCATGCTCAGGTCAGTCTGGTCATGCTCTAATATGTATGCCTCCCCAGGCCTGTCTTTGCTGAGCTGACACAACTCCGGGAACCGCCATACTTCAGATCCTTTTTATGGCTATTTAAAGACCTTATATGGCACTTTGTGCGACACAAGAGGAACTGAGGTATATGTGTGGATGGCTCTAATGGTCTTATGTTGATTGCTCTCCACCGAAAGGATGCACAGCTGATATAAGGATGTACAAGGAGATTGCAATGTACTGATGTACAGCTCTGCCTTGCTCTGACTGTGGAACTGACACTGTGTCTAAATTGCAAACATATCGTGACGCTGTCTACATTGCAGTCTCTCACCCACATTGGGTTATTAGACATCTAGGGATGCTGCAGCTGAGCTGACATCAGTTACATCACTTAGTGGGATGCTTTGGCTGCTCTGGTCTTCCGTCTCAGATCTCACCACTTGATAGGCCTGGAGGAGTTTGATTTTTTCTGTGGCAACAAAGTCATTTGGGTGGCTACATATTTGCAATGTTTTAATATGTTGTCTTACATTTTAGCTGTGTTCGTCTGGCCAAAAGTGCATTTGGCAAATAGCACTTTAGATTTGCCTGCTTTGACAACAGTCCATTACGTTGCACCAAGACACTTCAGCAACCTTATCGTTTGTGGAAGTAAAGTTAAAGACGACCAAACCCATCTGTCTTGGTATATGTTGCAAATGAAGACAGAGCAGCCATGCTCTCACTTTGTGCTACCTGATCGCAGTCTGTTTGCTCATCAGCTATACACAAACGCTACGCTATGTTTGCACTTTACTACTGTCTCTTGTATAGATATTCCTGTAATCTATAATGTATTCCTGCAAAGTAAGTGGATAGCCGGAGGAAACCACATTATGTAAGTAAGTGCTCAGGATTCCCAGAATATACTGGTATGCTTCATGGCTATTTTATGGTGGAAAACATCTAAGCTTATACAGTGCCCAAATTTGTCTTTATAAGTAGGTTTTGTTATCTCTTATTTCCATAGTTCAAAGATGGAGCAAAGATTGTTGCTTTACTGCAGTCATCAGCATTCTGGGAGGAAGTGAAGCAACTTGCAACTAAAATCCATTTTGGCAGGTTTAGCCTTTTGAATACCATTAACGCAGATTTATGGCAAACGTTTCAGTCTGTCCATGTTTTGTTTTGCTGCTAACCATACTCCACGTTTCCATGTTTATTTCTGACAGTGCCTGCAGATACACTCCCAGACTCAATTTATTATGTGGGCCAATTTATTCTCTACCAATTCCTCATCCTTTAAAAAAAGTCTGGTACGTAGTGATTGCAACTAACTGCCACGTCTGGGCTCGGTCAATATAGGATTTGTTTAATAAGGCTATTGGAATATCCCACTCAGTCTAAATCCAGAAGTGATTTACCAACAGCTCCAACCCTCAGCCTGGCTGCTGGCTTGAGAGGGTCAATCAGTGTTGAAAGAGAATCTGCCACCAAGTTCACATCAGCCATCAGAAATGCCAGCCTCCACATCACTGTAGTAATAGACTGTCAGGCAGGACAGAGCCCTGTATGATCGGAGTATTTGCAGCCAAGAGTTTAATTTTGCCCACTATGCATAGAGAGCGGCTCATCGGGATGCAGCTGCTCTCTTTCCTCCAAGATATTAAGCAAAAGACGAGTTCGCTGCATTAAATGTTCAATATAATAATGCTATCCATTCTTTTTTTATGTATTGCATATTAGATGATACATGAAAAATGATATATAAACGCAATTTTATTGTTCTTATTGTGTTATTAAATTACAAAAACGCTATACATGACAAATATATCAATGTCTTTACGAAGAGCGAGTAATAAAAACAATATATAATGCTTACACAATAATAAATGCAACATACAGTGGCTCAACCTGTGTGTAGGAATAAAACTGTAGCAGCAACCATACTTCTATGCTGACTTCCTAATATATGGAGAGAGCAATAAAAGCATTTTATAGGAAGAGCAGGACATAGCAGAGAGCAGTATGTGCATTGACTTTGCTAGGTATGGCAGAATTGGCAGATGGAGGACAGGCTGGGCGAATGGGTGGAATCAATGGCAGCGAGCAAGTTCCATACATCATCAACAGGCTACAGGCTGAGAGCAAACAGTCCATGTGTACACACTCTGTATCCCGACTACATCAAGGAGACAGATCATGATGAGGCAGGCAAGCTGATAGGCCGACTTAACCCCGCCTCTCTTGTGACCTTCCACCCCACACCCTACGTCAGCATCTTGTCCTGGCAACTTTTCGCAATGAATTGAAATTACGGCTTTGATGTTATCCTCCGCAGCTACCAGCCAAAGGGATGCAAATGGCGCCTCTGTGAACGTCAGCACTTTGTCTTGTACGTAGGTGCTGCTGAGACAGTGTTTTGAAAGAGAGAAGCTCATCCAATACCTCCCACTCAATACTACTCTTTTACTATGTGATATATGGATGATATGTAGGTGTATTTTAAAGGATCTTATAGTATGGCAGTTTTGAGCTAAATTCTATTTTGCACAGAAGGCTGAATAGTAGCTGTCATTTCTTGAGCCCTGTGGCCCCGTTGTAGAGCCCGAATCTCAACCCTAATTTCCAGCACAGTTTGCTGATGTCAATGTGGGCATTATGCGGCACAATGAACGATAGGACCCTGACATGAGGGAATCGAATCACCAGGCAGACAAATTAAAAGTGGGTGACTAGAATCAAGTCAAGCATTCTGTGCAAACTTGGGAATTTATTTTGGTTTATGAAACCCTTCAGGAATTGTTATTTTCTGTTTGACGCTACCCCCTCAGGGGATTTAGGATGTAAGCTTTAGCCTTTGGAATCAATAGGAGAATTAAGTTGGGGCTGGTGGGGGATTTCCTCAAACACTGAACCAGCAATTGCAGAAAGAGAGCACATGGGACTCCTGCTTTTATTCCTGCTACCACCTCCAAAGCAGCTATTTGACATGCCAACAAAAAGTGGCGCTGTCCATGCCGACCATTTTACCCACACCTTTGATGTTGACTGTTGCAGCGGGACCAGAAATAAAGGTCAGAAGCGTAGCCTTAGGATGTCTCGTTTGCGCGATCGGCCTTCTCTCATGCCCGCAATGACAGAGATATTTAGCTGCGTAGTCGCTACATAGTCTGTGGTTGATATTGCATTTCCAACTCTGCAGATTAGGCTAATTTGCAGCACGGCGGTACCTTTGATCATAACCACGCTGGTAATGGTACTACTTATGGGGCAGGTCGAGGGGTAACGGAGGGAAAAATTTGCTGTTTTTTCCTTATTTCTCCTAGCGTATGATATTTGGGAATAAGAAAATACATTCAAGGTGTGAGGGTTTATTAGTACCTTGAATTAAATGCCGTGAATTTTTGCTGGGGGCGAAACTGACGGGCAAAATTTCCAAAAATCTATCAGGAACAGTGAGACACAAAACACCATTTGATTTTTTTATGATTTTCAAGAAGGCAACAATTGCTGTTCGGCCGACTCTTGACAGCTGTAGCCACCTATTCCTGGCCAGTGGCTTCTGTTTACTTCTAACAAATTTTCGGCTTACCACTGAAAAAAATAAACCTTTGTAAATGTAAGAAATGTATGTAATATTTCATAAATATGTACTTTTAGATACGGCCACGAGTAGCCAGCTATAGCCAGACAGTGCCGTTTGGTGCCAGGTAGCAAAGTGTATTGCAGAAGTTGTTTAGTTTGGTCTAGGTTCTATTTGATGGGCCGTTTTCAAAGAAACTGACTGACACTGCTCTTTTCTTCAAGTTTTAGTTTACAAGGCACTCTCTCACCCTGTACACACAGCATATGCATATAATTGCAGTGTTGCTCCTGATGTGCACCTTTGCTGGATTTGGCCCTTATTATATTGTTGCGTTTGCTAGGTATGTACCAATGGGCGTTACAGATGAGCACACAACTGGGTGATAAATTGTTTTCTATATCTGCCATTTATTTGTTTTTATGTATTTATTTATACCGAATAGCCAATAAATGAATGAATTAATGTATGTGTATGTATGATTTATTTAGAGAATACAGATTATTCTAAGTATTAAAACTTCTGTAGGACTTAATTACACAATTACACTTAATTTACACAATAATTACACAATTTACGTATTTATATAAAAAGTGATAAAAATTAAAATATGTGATACAAAAGTCAATAATATTTTGCAATTCAAAAAACCATAACATGTTGTATATCACATTCCATAATGTGTACACTGCTTGCATACATTCATCTTCTGGCCCTTGACCTGAAGCAAAGCAACAATAGGGTAGTTTCAGCTCTGTTACTGAATCATAGTTCAACCATTTGGTGACTGCTGACTTGAAGGTGTTGAGTGAGACGCTCTTTTTAATTTCTACTGGTATGTTATTCCAAAGTTTTGACCCATGGTACCCAAAACCATTTTTCCCATATGTGACAGTATTAAACTGTGGAAGTGACATTCTCTCATTATCTCTCATTTCATACTGTGACTTTTGAGCAGTAAGTATATCAGAGATATATTTTGGTGCCATACCTTTCTTAATTTTATATATCAAAATAGCAGCATTTTGTTGTCTAGCATTGTCTAGGTACATGCTGATATACACTGAGTTGCTTTTCTTGTTTACGGACTTCTTCATCATTTGAACATTGATAGTAAAGATTTATCTTGAAAGCACCATTCAATCATATAACTATGGTAGTATGTGTTTGACTTCAATGAATTCGAGCCTGGGCTGCAAAATAATAATGAATAGTTGGCACAATGGCCTTTGTGTGTTAAATAGTTCTGCAAAGTTGATTTTTAAATGTTGTAAGAGAGAATGGGGGACCCTTCAGCAACCTTCTCCTGTGGAGAAATTGGTCTGCACTGAAATTTAAAGGAAACAAAAGATCCCCAGGGCCTGCGTACGTGCCACGCAATTTGGTGTGCCATCCAGCGTTTTCTTGAAATTGATGGCCAGGAGACTGAAACAGATGACTAGACTTTGTAATTGAAGGAGATAATGAAGGCCAGACAAGGTGGCCCCAAGGCAAAGGTCGTGTCAAACGCAAGCTGAATTCAAGTAAGAAACTGTCCAGAACAGGACTCGCTTTGCAGCCTCAGTGAATTGCTGGGTTACATTAGGATCTATCAAGCTTCCCTTGGTAATATGATAAGACAGAAGACACCACATGCATCTCCAGCATTGTCAGAGTTTATTCAATTCAAAGTTGCTGCATTAATTTTATAATAGTTGAAGTAAAAATTGCATATCAAGACCTTTATTCAAGCTGACAGTGCTGACATGCATGCATTGTTTACATCTGTTCTACCGGACAAAAACTGTTTGACAACGGAGTCTGCAGAACCCAAGTGGATCTTATATAATCTCTATATCAGATTCTAGTGTTCCTGGGATAGTGGCCAACTGTCCGGCAACCTTGTCCCCATGCTCATGTGTGTTCAATCGAAGGCCAAGCCCTGCAAGAGTTTTCTATTGATCTGCGCAGGAGGAGTGCCGGGCTGGATGGTAGAAGGCCCTTCCTGTTGGACATGACTAGTGCTGCCTCCCAACGACAGGAATGGCCCAAAATAAACAGCCTTGTGGAACGCCTAACTTTGTTATGTGGGGACACTCCATAAGTTGCAGTGCTGTCAGCAGCCAGTTTGGTTTTGTTTATTTCATGCAAAAGTGTGTGACATAGCTCGGAGTTTTCATTCGTCAATCCAGTCCTCTTTGTTACTTGTGATGACACTGCTGCATTTGTAGCACCGAAGCTGAATTTCATATATTTACATGAGAGACAGCCTGATGTAGATTTCGATCTGCATCCAGAGAGGAAACCTTGTCAAGTCCTAGATAACAAGGCGCTGTCACCCGGAGAGGTACACAGCATGAACATAAAGTAGAATTAGATGGAGCTGGCTGGCCTGTAGCTCGGTGGCTGTCGTCAGACACAGCTGCATGGTCATGCCAGAGACGTCGGTGCTCTATTAACCGAATCACCCTGGACCAACACAAATGCCGCTGCTTCTGCTGCTGCTGCCCAGGGATGCTGGGTTACGTTCCCCATCCGCTAACCAGGCGTGCCTGATGAACCAGAATTAGCGGAACAGATGCTGCATAAGAGATGGCACTAGTGGCTGACACTCATGCTGTTCAACGTCAGTTGTATACAGCTGTAGCTGCAATCTGGGCCCTCATAAACTTGATCCAATAGCACCAGCCACGCGCATAACGTGCTCAAATCGAGGTGGCTTTAATTGAAATGTCACTTGGCTGATATCGATGGAGGCAGAGCTGTGAGTGTGTACAAGGAGTGTAGTTGGAGGCACAGTCACAAGAAATGTCCCGACACGGAGAAATTTGCCGATGAAATATTCATGGTGATCATGTGCCCAGGTGATTGGACTCATTGAACATTCATGGACTTGTCTAGTGGGAACATGTTGCTGCAGCTGGCTCTTTTTGCCCTTAACAACACACAGTGGTGTCCAGCCTAGGGTAATCTCTGTCCGGCCATCCCTGAAGTCGTCATCAGGTGGCCACACTTCTCATTTACGCCTCACCACATCCAATCTAGCCACAATATACACAGCCCTTCAACATGACTCCTCCTATAAAAACCTCCATTTATGTCATAACGAGATGGAAGCGGCTGTAATGCAGGATGAATGAGCAGAGCTGCTCTTCCCCTGCATCCAATACTCTTGCAATATGATGGGTGCAGGAGACAGTGCAATCCCTTGCACAAGATGGGGTGCTGACCACTGTCCAGATGGTGCATTTCCCATCTGCAAAAGGATTGCACACAGTAGGTTTGATCCCAGCCAGATTGTTCAGGCCGTTTTCCTGTGTGTTATAATTGGCTTCAATACTTGGATGTCTTTTTTTCTAGCACGTCTTTGGGTCGACTTCAGATGCTCTATCACACTTTATAGCTTGTCATTTACTACGCGTTATCTATCATGAATTCTTAAATCTGATATCATAACTTTCTTTAGCAAAGTATGTCTGCATTAGATAGTCTATCCAACGCCTCCAATTTGCTGTGATCTCCAAAATCTCACTCTACCGCAGTTAATTGATACATTTTAGGTGCAGCAATTAAGTGACAAAACAGTGTGCCCAGGCATTAATTGCATTCTTTTGTGATCAAGAGAGGGAAGCTAAGAGCCTTTTCCTCATTATATTATAAATCAGTTGCAGCTCTGCCTTGAAGGCACTGACTTCTTGGTTATGATATAGTAAAACAGATATTTCGCTGCTACGTGATTTTATGGGGAGAACCAGCACAACAATCGGGACCATAGTGAGTTGCTATTTTGACAAACACGAATCACCGAAGATATTGATTTCAGTGGGAAAAGGTCTCCTTTATTTTGACAGTCTCTCTTTGTTCACTAGTGCATCTAATACACTAAGGCAACTATTTGCTCAGTATGAATAATGCAGTCAACAAAATTACAACTTTGTCAGCGTCATTTGTTCTTTTATTACAGATAACTGTGATTTGACCCTGCGAAGTGGACAGGTCCCTAGAAATGGCACATTCCAGTCACCCAACTGGCCCAACCCTTACGGAAGTGGTCTGAGATGTATTTACAAATTCATTGGCCGACCCAACGAGAGAGTGCGAATCAAGTTCACCAGATTCAATGTCAAAGGAACGCCACCTATGTGAGTACAGCTACATTGTATGACCCATTGTATTTTGTATATTAAACGAGTAGGCGTTTGAAGAAAACATTTTGGGAAAAGCTTAGTTTATATCTAGTTTATTGATGTATTATCCTCTCAGGTCTTTGTTGGTATAATTAAAAATATTACAAATAACGTTGAGCAGCCACGTGGCATTCCTTTGCAGGTAGTTGTTTGTCGCTTAAAACCTTGGCATCCTGTCTGGGTATTAATTTTATGAATAATTCAGACAGGATTGATCATGCTTTTTTGTTTTGTTTGCTCAGCCAATATTTCCACCAAACATGTCGCAATATGTATTCAGACATCCATGCAGAGGAGAATGTACTTATCATCTGTGAGAAGAAATCACTCCCACTCCATGTACAATTAGATTGGGAAGAAATTTGGACGACATCATTTTAGGATAAAGTTGCAATTTAATCATTTTACTCTCGTATTTGCCATTAGTCGAGATTGAATTAAAGCTATAAAAAATAGGAAATTCTCAAAATGGGTCTTAGCATGATGCATTTAACAGCAAGTGGTTGTGTCTGCATTCATTGCTCGTGATTGGTGCCTTAAAAGCCCTGGGCAGGGCGTGAAGAGGATGACACTGGGGAGACAGTGGTGGGAAGGAGGAGCTCGGTGGCTCATGTTGCTGCTTTCTTGTCCACTGCATTGGTTCTCCACTGATTGCCCTGTGCCATGTTAGGGCGTTTAAGGAATTTCACGTTTCCATGGTAACCAGATGGGTAACAGCAGCAGCAGAAGCAGCAACAGCAGCAGCAGCAGCAGCAGCAGCAAGTGTGAGGGGATTGTGGGGTACCTTAGGGTTCTCTGTCATCACCCGTTCTTCTGGTAGGCACACAGAGACCAGGCACAGAGCCAGCCATATTAGTGGTGAATGGAGCAAGGCCATTTGATTCTGCAGAGTGCTTTGTCAGCCTTACTCTGTCTTTTGATGTGTGATGAAGTTATGAAGATGACTGGCAGAAGACTGCAAGCTGCTTCCAGCTGCCTGTTTATCCCACTGAAGCCCTGTCTGGATTGCCATGCTCCTCTCATGTACTCTTCTAGTCATGTCATTGGTTTCTCCACTGATCCATTGTCAGCGTGGAAAATAGCCTTTGATGCATGTTACAGACTCCCTTAAATCACATTGGCTTCTTGGCACCATTGTTACTTTGCAGTCCACATTTTAGCAAGATATTTTTCGCTGCGATCTACTTATAATGAATGGCGTGTTAGAGTCGAGGTAGCTGTATAAACCTGTTGGTAATAACAATACCTGTCTGTTGCCTCAATTTCATTGACAGTACAATATATAAAACATGGATGTTTCATGCAATTTTCATATTGACCTTTGGAAAAAATCACATGGAAGACATGACATTTTTTAGGCAAACGTTCGATTTCTGTATTACAATACAATAGCAGTTACAGCTGT
Source organism: Alitta virens (assembly GCA_932294295.1). Taxonomy (NCBI): domain Eukaryota; kingdom Metazoa; phylum Annelida; class Polychaeta; order Phyllodocida; family Nereididae; genus Alitta; species Alitta virens. The sequence continues at coordinate 51,765,389 of OW028573.1, forward strand.
AAGGCTTCAGCTGGTGAAGAGGAGAAGACTGTTAGCAGCATAAGAGGAGAGAGGGGATTGGGAATGTTAGATGGACGTAATCAGGACTGGTATTTGCCCTAGAATGGTAGTTAGAAAGGTGGACTGCCTGACCACACAATGGTGGTGCAGGAACGTCAGGAGTACCCTTGTGAATGGCCTGTAGACAGCCAGCCAGGGCAGCACGGCCAACCTGCTCTATCACAATACAGCGAGGAAGGCAGGTCTGCATGCCAACCTCACCAGTATTGTGGCCTTACTTATTTGCTTTCAACCTCCCCGACTTGTCTGGGCCCCGTGCCCCCAGGCTGCCCACTGCTCTTTGCTGCCTTCAGTGCCTTGCACCTGTGGCTGTTGAGTAGTTGAGTTGTTCCAGGTCTTCTGTAAATATCTCTAGATGTCTGCAAATGTGTCTTCCAGGGGCGCTCTGGAACTTGAAGATATAATTATCAAGTACATATGGAATGCAATTACCGAATTCTAGCTTTTGTGAGGGCTCTGTAAACATACGGAAGGTAATTGTACTGCATGGCCAGGTGAAGCTTTCCCCATAATCATCCTTGGGCAACTCGAATTTGTATTTCTTATAAAAGAAATACAGCGACCAAGATGCCCAAGGTTATCAGATACTCTGTGTCTACCCACGACTACGGTGGTAGGAGAAGCCACAATTCCAGATAAATCATTACTGGCAAGCAGACCGCCACATCGCAAACTAATTCACATCTGAGGACATATGGGGGAATGGGGACAGAAATTGCCACGTCATTTGCACAATAAAGGGCCCAGCGACTAGATAGAAGTTGGGCGGGCCTGATTGTGCTGCTGTGAAAGGCAGGTCGGTCTGTCTGTGAATGGAGGAAAAAGTCTGTTCCTGTCAGAACAATAGCCGGGGTCTCATTGCAGACTTTGACTTATGGGCCTCAAGACATAAGCTACACCTGCCCCTGGTCTACACATCAGTGCCAGTGTCAGCTAACAGTGCTGATTGATGCTGACAGTGCTCACTGGGCCCTCTTCCTGCGACTCGCATTCTGCCCTTCTGATGTTGGTCTAATTTGAGAGGAGTTCTGCCTGGGCTCTGCAATCAGGGCCACCTCTAGCTCCACCTATTGATGCTTTGGCTTCAATCCATGGCCCAGGTTTCAAAAGGTTTTGTTGTTATCGAATAGAAGACATAAAACACTTGTGCGTTGAATTGAAGATGTGATTGAATATCTTGTCGTCTCCAGGTCATGATGAATGGGTGCCTCTAGGTGGCGTTATGATAATGAAGCAAGGATAATATTGTGCAGTCAGAGGCTTAGGAAACTGACAGGCCAGGCTCTGTTGCCATTGTAGTCTCTGGAAGAAGATTTGCAGACAACTGGATGAGGGATGAGAACTGCGTTGAATATTAGTCGTAAGAAGATCAGGGTTTGGCTTAAAAAGGAAAAGTCTCTAGCCCTGATACAGCGGACAGAGTAGCTTTTGGGTGTCATAACTACTATGCTCTGTGGTGGTGTTTGGATAAAGAAAACTGATGGGCAAATACTGATAATATGGTAATAATTTGTACTACATAGGTAATACATGGATGTATGTTTAAAAGCTCTGATTTAAAACTGGAGGACATTTTCAGAAATCTAATGAGGTTGACAATCATGTCTGTAATGAGGTGTGTTATTGTCAGCTTCGAGGCTCTACAAAATTAATGTGATATAACCTTTGTGCTTTAGCTTCAGTGAATCAGATATCCACTTATTGTGGCTCTGAGATGATTAAATTCCGAAAAGAAATATGCAGGTTTGTTGAGCATTATGTCCTGTATCTGGGATTGCAAATTAATAATGCCAAAGATGAAAGGTATCGCTGGTAAATTTTTCTTACATCAGAGGAGGTCATGTGAATCAAGGGCTCTCATTGGCTGTGCGACTGCCTTCACCAACGGCAGTCCTGGATTCACATGACGTCCTCTGGGGTTTAGTTTCCACGTCTGTAAGACATGTAATACTCTCAAATGACATAATAATTGTAAGATACTTATAGAGTAATTGGCAAATTAAGGGAAATGCTGTCAGAGGTCTGCTCAAAAATAAGAGTTGATTATATTGTTTGAACATATAAAGAGTTCTGTTGGAGCAATGTTTCTATAATGTCCTATTTACGATTTAAAACTTTCATTATCCTTATTAACGCTTATTGGTTGCTTTTAAGTGATTAATATTTGTAATAACGAAAATGCTATCGTCATTATTTAAATGATAAAGTAGCAGACAAATCTCAGGTTTCTCAAGATTCGATAATCAAGATAATTTATGCAAAGATTGGATAGGCATTTATAGGCATTTAATTACCTCGATAATCCAGTCCCTCTTTATTATTTTGTAAATTGGGTTAAAGACTGAATCATTTGTGATTGAAAAAAACAAAGATGACGACTTCATTAGTTGTACCCTGGTAGTCTGAATGATATGGCATGCATGCATGTATGAGTTTGTTTTTGTGTGTGTGTTCCTTCTTTCTTTTTTTTTGCATAAGCATACAAGAGGTTTTGGGGATGCAGTGCTGTTCCATTTTCAGCCTAAGAAGAGCAAGGTGGAGTGTTTTACTTAAGACAAACAGAAAGAAGAGCAGGGCCCCAATGGCAGCCATTACAAAGGGAGTTAAGAGGGGCGCCTGGTAGATGACTGGCGAAACATGCGAAGTGACAGTGAGAGAGACTGATTGGCGGCTGACAGGCAAGCCTGAGGATGCTGGACCAGGCCTATTTGACCATCATCGTGTAACCACAGGTCTAGGCTGTGCACACCAGCAGGCCATAAAAGAACCTGTTGTCTGGTGCTAGACTTCCGCCAGGCGTTTTAGTGACAAATCCAAACCAACTGTTTGCTCTTGAGGCGACTCATCCAAGCTTTCAGAGGGGACCACCTTAGACGGCATGCTCCACTGAAATGCCATCACTATGCCATCACTGTGAACTTGAGGCCGATGTCTGTGCACACTCGCGATACACTGGAGCATTTGCAGGAATCTTTTAGCGTAGAATGAAAAGGAAAAAAAAATAAACAGCATTCCCGCACGATACACAGTAGACAGATCAATAGGTCTTGGGTGGCGATTTTCTCCTCTTGTCTCTGGGCTTTCTCTTCATGACCTGGCAGGGACCTCCTTGGCCTTCGATCGAATAGCACTTCCATTCAATAGTGCGTTACAATACTGGCACAATATATGGGATAAAGGTATATGATGCTCGGCTGGCCACGTAAATTGCCACTGGGAAAAGTCATTAGGACCTTCTTTGTTGATTTATAGGGGAGCCTTAGATAGTAACATGTAATCCCTTAGAAGCTTATTCCAACTGCTAGCCCCAACAATGCTTGTTTTATTGCAGGGCAAGTTAAAGGGGTCCGCAATGGGTGTTCATCTGTTTTTGATGAGGCTCCATGGCGCAGTGGTCACTCCTAGGGACCACATTGGCAGTTTGATGGGCAAAATATGACGACAGCCATGTCCCCATGGTGCTCAACATCCATTCCCTGGCTGCGGAGGCTGCTGAGGATAATAGAGCACGTTGTTAGGCGAGGTGACCCCTCCTGGCTCCCCTCGAGTCCAACCTGTATGCCTCCACTGATGAGATGCACGCAACTCGCTTACTCATGGTGTTATCATGCTGATGAAATCAGAATATGTACCAGGAGCCACCGAGATGTCATTTTAGCGTCTTATTTGATGCACCGCGTTAACCCCGGATTAAAATGGCTCAACTCTGTTTTCAAGATGTTTTTGTACGAATTAATTTAATGAATTAATTTGACTCCTGCTGAGAAATGCTGTAGTGATCAATGAAGAGCCACGGAGCGTATATTCCATCTTGCCTCGTGACCTGCATCAGACTAATTGCGAGTTATACAGGTATTGTTCGAAGTCCGAGAGCTTAATTGCATAATAAATGACCCATGGGTGGTGCAGGGCTTATAGGTGGCTGATGGTTGGAGGGAAGCTGGGTGCCTGCTGAGTCTAATCTCAGTGTTATTAGCCACTGATGTACAGCTGAGTGTCTTCCTGGGGTGGCATGCTTCTCCAAGCCAGCCAAAGAACTTGATGGTCTCGTTCAGTGGCTCAACCCACATTTATGTGTGTCCCTGACCATGGTCAGCAGCTACTGTCTTGCCATTACTGACCAGGAGTTCATCAGCCATTACCATTTTACGGCTGTGTTTTGCATGTCTCTGGCTTTGTTTTCTTGCCAAGCAATAAAGGTTTTAATTTACTGGCAGACTAAAAGACTTGGGAGTATTGGGACAATTAGTGGTCGGATTTATTGTCTGCTGTCCCTATTAATGTTGAGGTGGAAACAGTAAAGTGCAGAAGCAACATTAAGCTAATAACCGAGTTTGCAAACACCATAATTTAAAGGTGCGCGGAATGGTCTGGGGCAATATCTTCAGTTTAATAGACTGAATCAGACATCAACGGTGGTTTTCCAAAGCGCCCTTGCATGGAGAAAAGGGGCATAAATATACCTTATACCACTGTTTGCCTTCCACAGCCAATCAGAAGCCTGGATTACAGGGGGATATATCACATGTACTAAGAACAGCAGGGAGGACATGGTCACATGTATATGAGCACATGTTGTGGCAAAACTTAACAAGCAAACAAATGTCTTGCAAAATAGGCAACATCTTGTTTTCTTCGACATGGGATTATTGCTCGGCTAACGCTTCGCAATAACTCCCATGTCGAAGAAAACGCGGGCATTATCTATTACTTATTTAATGCTATTTAGTTAATATTTATTATATACCACATACATTCATAAATATATACTCTGTATTAGTAAAGGCCATATATGGTTTTTGGCAGGCAGCCAGAATGTATATTGTGCCACATTCTGTGTGATTGTGTATTGTTTGAATCTTGTGTAATTTACAATTGTAAAGCTGAAGCACACTGCAGAAGCCCATATACCTTGTCCGAAGATTAAGTTTCTTAAAAATTTTCAGGATATTGAGTTGTAATATTTATGTGGTACAGTTGGCTAGTTTGTCACTGCTCGCTCCAAAAAGAGTTGTTTGCAGCACATTCCAAACTATTCAAGGTAGCTTATTGTGCTTCTAATTTGCTGTGACGCTTAAGTGTCCAAGCTGCAGGAGAGGTGGCAGGAACCTGTGCAGTGTAAGAAGCCCCAGGGTGAACACTCAATAGCAGTTGGGTGTACGTGGACAGCTGCTGGTCTGGGGGGAATAATCGCGTTTACCGTTTCAATCAGACAACAGCATTCTGCCAGCCTGTCAACTGCTCGTGGCCTCCACGTGTCTTCTTCAACACTTGAGGCGACGTTTGCACCACTTGACAAGTCAAAGTGTCGTCAGATTCACCCCCACCAGATTCCAGACTATGTCTGATGCCAGGACCTTGTGAAATTTCATTAGCCTGCCTTAGACTTTGCTCATATGTCACCTTTCAACTGCAAAACGACTAGACGTTCCAATTTGGATTCACGAGATGGTCCAGAAGTCATCTCTTTAAACAGCGAGGCCTCAAGTCTTGAAGTCTCGATGGTGGAAGTGTGTGATATACAGTGTGTACATGACATACATAATATACATAATATATGGTGATGTACAAGTGATGAAATGTTCTGATGGTTCTCTTTGTTAAACTAATAGTTTAAAGAGCAAGGCGGAACTGTGTTTAAGTGTACTTGGTTATCCTCGGTACATGCATTATCACAACATCGAATTTACACTAACATACTTATGCCTCAGCATATGCACCCTGAAAGAATGAACAGCCGCATTTACGACAGTTCTGAGCTTCTGATGCCTCTTGTCTTGCGCTTAGATGGTAGAGGAAGAGATAAATGACAGAAAGGCTGGAAAATCAACGTGAGGTTTATTCATTCAGAGCCACCAGACATTTAGAATGGAACATCAAAACCGACATCAGCCTTAGCCGGCTCCACAATGCTTTATTGATACGACTATGTGCCATAACAGATAAAGGCAGTGGGCCAACATAATACATGCTGCTGTCAAACTAGTTTGACAAACCTATGTGCTCGCCTCCTCCTCACAGAGGCATCTCAATTTGCCTGTCATAAGGCGGTTCCTTCAGCATCTGCGCTGTAATTTATCTGATGTTGCAAAAAGAGGCATTATTTTCTTTTTCTCTATCAAATTAACGGAATTATTCTCTCGAAAAAGACGTCTACGATAGAAATGAGAAATGAAAGAACAGTGCTGATTACCAGGAGCTCTGCTTAGGCTGGGCCGTGAATGAGGTTTGATCACAAGAAATATTGTGCGTTGGGGGCCATAAGAATTATGTACGTGTGTGTGAGAGAGAGAGAAGATCTGCGGTTTAACAGCCTGATAAATCTTTGAAATGACATGAATATCATAATTAGCCCGGTTTCCCCAAGATTGCTGCAATTTTACGGCAGAGGGCGCCACGGGTCATTGACCTTGATACGCTAATCCCGTGATCACGATGCAGAACGATTCTGATTGGCTAAACGGCTTTAATGGCGACCTCTGCTTGTGACACAGCCGTTCCATTGTCTGTCATGTTTCTTCTGCAAGAGCGTGTTTATATTTGCATGGTGATGAGGAGGGTCACAGAGAACAGCTTGCTTGGGTAATCATGCCCGTTATTCTGCACGGCCTGATGATGGCATGCTGCAAGGAGGTGTCCTTGCTCCATAAGATAAATGTTTTCCGAAAGAAAGACGTCAGGCCATGCAGCAAAGCACCTGATTGCTGGCCCACCCGGGACCCTTGTCTCTGGACCACCAATAACATTATCTGACTGGCCCCATTGATGCCTCCTATAGCCCAGATTTATCAAATCTCTCGAGGACCCCCAATCAATATGTGCTTTTCGATTTTTTTTTGTTCAAACAGGAACGTGCTGCATATTGGTCAGTGGGGCAGATACGACTGACCTAAATTCTGGCCCAGCCCTCTCCTGACATTGATAACTTCTCTACCACCCTCAATGTAATTTAGCAACAAGGATTTTCACGGCATATTCCATGACAAATCTAGTTCGCGTTGAAGGTTTAATGGTATTTGTGTAAAAGGCAAAGATTGTGACATTTTGAATTCGACTAGCATCCTGCAAATGATGTACAACTTTGATCCATATCTATCAATCCCATGAACTGTGTCTGTGTAGTGGTGTGAATTCTTGAATTTAAGCCACGAAGAAGCAGTCATAGCTTATCGAAGCGATTGTGTAAACTGTGTTATTGATTATTTTGTGTGGCATCCTTGGAATTCTCTCGTAAATCGGTAAATTGACTAGTTTGCAGGTCTGGCAGCTTTCGTCGAGATTATTTATTTGGAATTAGCCCTTTATACGTGACTGACACTAGCAAATCGACTGCAATTGAGTTCGAAAATAAAGCGATTCACAGACTGCATCCAATTACAGTGGGAGTCTCTGGTCATATTTATCTCTGCTTCAGCCCAGCCAATCTGCTTCACTCAACTAACGAATTATTCACGCTGCACATCAAAGTTTCAAAACAGTGGGAGGACCATCATCAAAGGAAGATGGTTGTGGTGCTTGGAATATGGCTGCTGCTTGGTTATTCCATTTGCTTCAATTGTTTTGTGTGTTTAATTGAAAGCTGGTGATTGCTTACCCTTGCCCTGTCTGTTTGAGAATTAGCAAAATCATAAACATCGGTTGTCATGACCCAAACTGCCAATACTTCAACAAATGTAAGTGCAATATTATTGCAGTATCTTGTAATTTATTAGATGCAGGCAAATAATATAATTAACATTCAAAATACCAATGTTACTCTTGGCGTATATTATTCAATCGGTATGCTCTTTAAAACAGTCGAAATCAATCTGGTAAGTCAATGTATAACACACATTATGATCAAATGAATCTTCTCTTAAATCCTGAATGAACTTGGGATAAAGGGGTTGTCCCAGGCACTTAAAAACCCACGAATAGATCCTCCAATTTTGTTTATGCTTCGTCTGTGGTGAGAAAATTGTTTTCACGAGAGACCTTTTTATTGATATCTCGAGAGTAAGACTGTGTAATGAAATCTGAGATCACGAGAAATGACATCCCATTCAGTGGTAGGAAAAAGCTCTAGGTGGTCTTTTCAACATCTTAAATCGATTTTTCTTTGGGATAAGGAAGCCTTAACATGAAAACAGACACGATTTGAGCATTAGGCTGGATGTCAGTTTCAGAAATACAGACTTGTCGTACATAATTTTTATTCGGGGATTTCATGGCTTGCTTCAGAAAGTGAAGCTGGTGCTATTCCGGTTGAGAGAAATATAGATTTGCACTGGGATACAATCCAGCGCTAGATCGCAAGCTTTTCGTGCATGGTCCTGACAGATCAGTGCTATGTTTCTCTGTGAATGTTTTGAAATCCTCACGAAAATCATCTGAACAGGAAAGCTCATAGAGTGGAAATATTGTCATATTTACACGACATGATGTAATGTTCACGAGTAGCTTAAGATATATTGGTGTCTTGTGTAAATGCTGTATACATGGTAAATTTTCAATATTTCACGTTTGGACATGGTTTAGTCTTGGGTGAATATTATATACTAACAACTAGTCAGTATCCGAATGCAAGCAATGCTCCCAATACACGTTGTGCTGTTTGGGTTTTTGCCTTTTCCAGTTGTTAGATTACATCCTGTCTGGTAAGACCATCTCAATATTCTAGGTATGCTTGGCACACAGGAGAATCTTGTTGCTCTCAGCTCAATGGCGTTTGGTTCTTCATCTTGTCAGACTGATGTCAAGTAATGCGAAGTCTGCTGAGGAAGTTAGTCTGCAACGAGGTTACTTAGCGTTGTCCTGCAGCACCCTGCTGTCTCAGAAGTTTCCCCTGAAGATGCAGAGAGCGTATACACTGACAACTGTGAATGCACAAGGTGTATGTTGCGACAGAAGCAGTGGCATTGATGAATGACCGCTGACATAACCCAAGACCTTTGTTCACGTGTCATTAACCGGCGACTTGGTGTGCAAGCGGGTGGTTATGCGATCACAGGCAGGGAATCTCGGCAGTAAAGCATATGCGATCAGCATCTGATTCATATTTCATATTTTCCCCACGAGAAATATGTCAGCACAAGCCTCCAGGGGATAGGCTGGCCGTGATGGGAGGTAAATAAGGTTTTTGTGGTTCAGCCAGAGCCTGGCAGCAGAGTGTTAGGGACGGTAGTGCTTTATTTATTGATGCAGTCCGCTTGGGACGCTGTGATCAGTTATGTAGGCCTGTGAATGTGACAAACAAGACGAATGAGCAGGAGGTCTGGGACAGCAGGCAACCAAGAACATGTCTGCTCAGCCATTCACACCCAGTGTCTACCAAATTGCTCATTAAGGTGCATCAACTAATTCAATAATGACCGATGAGCAGGTGCAATACCCCATGGATATATCACAGAGGAATGACTTGATCGTAACTGATCACATTGGCCATGTTACGCCAAACGATGCCCCACCATCTGCATGATGGTCAGAGCAGAAGAGTTTGGCCTCCATGGATGCACCATTGTGACATGCTGATGTAGTGCCATGTTTGTGGCTTAAAGCATGCCATTCAAGCAAAGCCTTTGAAGCTCCTTGTCCAGGGGACCACTGTGTTTATGTTCATGGTAATGAACCCGTGACCCCGGGCCTTGACATCAGGGGCCTCCATCAGCAGGGGCCCAGTTCAGTGCAATTTGCTCTGCTCCCTACATAAATATGCAGGGCCAGGAAATATTGCCATCCATATGTGAAGTGGACCAGTGGTTCTTTGATTGGGCATGCTGGCCACTCACCAGGGCCTAGTGGTTAAGCCCTATCGCGGGCGTTAAGTCTCTGTCCAATCCCAGAATCTATCACGCCCCAAATCTTGTAGTGGACAAGCTACATGGCCAGCCACAGCTTGCGAGACCTCACTACAAACGCTCAGCAAATTGCACGAATTGTAGGCTACATAGCCCTCTACATGTGCCTCCTTCAAAGTGGTCCTCCTTAGATGACCATCCCATTAGATCTCTGTTTACCCACTCTCTCCAGCATCTCGTATTTCAACCAATTTAGAAGCTTCTACTATGACATCGCTGCCCCTGTGATGTGCCTACCATGTATCGACCAACGCTTTTTTTAATGAGCTGAAATTGTAGAGCTTCACCTCAAATGGTGTCAAATGGTGACGTCTTAACCAAGAGGCCATTGTCATCTGAGTGCCCTGAACAATTTGCCTGCAATGCAAATCAAATAGGTTACCTATGTAGTGATGGCTCCTGGCAATATAGCAATTAATATCAGATCCGTTTTCCATGTAGTGATTTTTTTGCTACTATATGATATAAACCAATCATACAGCACGTCTTTGAAAGATGCATCTACCAAAGGCTCAGGTTAAATTGACACGATGGACTGTTCAGAAGAAGAATGTATCAAATTGCTGCCAGTCACGAGAGCCCTTTTTGGTTATGTTGATAACACTCGAGTCCACCTACAATGCACTATTAGTTTTTCTATTTCAACATTCCTCGTAATAAGTTGTCAAATTTCTTCCACCATTCAATACAAGTTACAATCTCAGTGCTTTGTTGGGTTCGTGACTTCTGTGGTGTTTTTGTCTTCATTATTTATTCAAGGCAACAGGGTAAAATGGAAAACACTTAAATGTGTCAGAGTGTGCGGCTTGCCGGCTTAGTCACAATCAACTGGCTCTGTTGACAATGACAGATCTTAATGGATGGCCTACTCCAGAAAATACAGTCGTGCTCAATACATAGAGACAAAATGCAAGAGCAATCTATGTGTCTCGAAACTTGATCCAGTCTGGAGTGACACAAGACTAACTTTAGTGGCCTGCAGGGAGCCTGTGATCTTTCAGTTTACATCTCATAAGAAATGCATAAGGGCGAATGTAGCCTGGAGTGGCTGTGTGAGCATGGCGCCCGTAGAGACACCATGTGCTGCACGCTGCATACTGTTTGGACAGCCACGAGTTTAGTGTAATCTGTTTTGGCTGTAGAGTGGCAGAGCAATCAGGCAAACACAAACAAGCAAACGTGATGAACAATGACAGATCGATTCAGTGAATTATTGATAAATCACGGTCGTATTAAGCACCGGTGCGGGGATTGTATTCTGATTGTCACCGAATTGAAAGCGCTGAGGGAAATTACTGTCTGATTGAGTCACTCCTTCGTGTCATTCCGATGGAGAAAGTTAACTATTCTTATTAAGCGAGGGCAAAGAAGGTCTGTTATTGTAAGAATAAAGCTTTACGTTACAGTCAATTAAGTTCCAAGTAATTTGGCAGGGTTGTAATTATTAAGCAGAATAATACTCCACAGAATTAATAATTGACGATATATATCCCAAGCTCACAGAATAAGCTCACCGTGCAATTTTGTATCTTGTAAGCCTTATATGTATAAGCTGCAATGTGATGCTTGGATATTTGCTGTCTCTTATAATATTTGGTGAGGAGTTGTGCACAAGCCTGCACAGGCGAATGCCAGAATGAATGCTAGAGTAATATTTCACACCCATTGCCAAGGCATAGATCACACGCATGGCCCTTAGCCTTCATACATATTCTTAAAGACCTCTGAGGGGTTGTCAAGACGTCCATTAGGGTGAAATCGTTGAGACCAATATGGCCATGATTTATCAGAAGCTCTGCTTAATATTAGCTATATATTTGGCCATGGCTTGTTCCATTCTTGCTTGAACAGCAGTCCGCCAGTGGCGAGAGTTTTCAGGATAAATCAAACGTGATTATGCGGGAAGGCAAAGCGGTGCCTTGCTTAACGCCCTGCTACCTTCATTCTTAGTGGTATCATGACCGTGCTTCATTACCTCGTCCTGCCCCTAGCTCACGCTATATTTGGAGTCAGCCAACCTTAACAAGGTTTAAGGAACTATGAGGAACTATGGCCCAGCCTCTATGCCCACTGACCTTCACGGCCTCAAAGGCGCCTGCCTGCCACCAAGGGCCAGCCCAGCCCTTGACAAGTATTTGCACATTATGAGCAGGTCAGCCTGAGCATTGGTGCAGTAGCAGTCAGCCCCAGAGACGATTGCCTGCGACCAGCGCCCATAATCTGCCTAGCAGTCCTTTTCGGGGCTTTTTTTTTGTGACGCACATTGCCAGGTGGTGACGGGATGGACCGCCTAATGTAGTAATAAGACAAAGCAAGATGCTGGCAAGTCGTAATCGATGTGGTGATGGATGAATCATGGGGAATTGATCAAGGTCCTAGCCGTTCCACACACAGCCTTCAAAGAAATGTAGGCAGTAGGTTGTCACTTTGCCCCCACCCCGTGACCCCCGCCTGTTCTATGTATATTTTATGCTGCCTGTTACAGATATTCTTCCTGCTTAAGAGGCAAATTGTTGGATAAAAAGTCGCATGATGGATGGTCGTCCTTGCGTGTCACTGCTTGGGTGGAATTGCATGGAGTGAGACTCAGTGAGTGGAGATGGACTCAACTGTAAGACATCCTGCAGAAGCATCCTGTGCCGACCCCTGGGTCAAGGGCATAAAAGGGAAGCATCTGTTAGAGCATGCGCCATCCTTTTGCATTTTACACGTGGTAGGTCGAGGTTAGAACAAAAACGGCTTGCACTTCGTCATCTCTTTGGCAGAAAGAAGCCATGATGCCTGCCTGGCCGACCTTGTAATCGGATTGAGACACAGGGGTTTTTGTTCCAGGAAGAGCACGTTGTTTTCTTCATTGGGTGAACGCTTCACATGACAGCTCCTCACACACCACTGACATGTCAATGCTCCCATGCCACTCCACACTTTCCAATTAAAACATTTCATTTCTGCATCTGTTCTGCTGCTGAATTGTGAGACCTTAAAGTTCTGTCTGGAATCACAATGCAAGACAAAATTTGTAAGACTTCGCATAAATGGAATTCTGCTGCAGTTGCGTTTGCTTGGGATGACACTGTGGTCCTCTGCGCTTCCTCTATCGCACTTGTTTGGTATGTGGTTGCATTATGCAGTTGTATGGTCTGCTTGCATAGGCATACAAACATATTAGCGCTGTGTTTGCGCATGCATTCCTGGTGTCTCCCATGTCGCCTCTTGAACCAGCTTTTGTTGGCCCTGGAAGCTGCTGCCTTTTTTCGCCTTATGTCTTCTCTCCTGGTCCTAGACGTGCGCCCTGGGCGCGGTCGACTGGTCTGTCGCAAGCCCCCTGGCTAACGAGACATGGCGAAGAGGTTGGCAGGTCGTCCTGGTCACACTACTGAGACCACAGCCGCAATAATTGATGAGACCTCTGCAACAAACACGATCTCAGGTTCACGGCCAGTCTCCTGAGCCCGTCCAAAATCTGGCTTGGCCCATCTGTCATGCCCATATTCCCACGTCACCTTGTAGGTCAAATGTAACTTTCGCCCAAATGAACATATATAACAGTGTAAACACGGCCAACAGCCAAATTCCCCTTGTCTCTTGAGTGTCACTCGATGTGCAACTTCAGCCAACTCAGTTACAGACGCCATACAGCATTTGACATTTGACTGTTTGTTCTGGTTGTACTCTTAACTGATTCCAAAGTTTTTTTGGGTGGGAATGGCGCTGATCAACCACTGTGTGGAGAAGAACTACAGTGTGTATACGTTAGTGTCTTTTGAATCATAAAGAAGGTTTAGTGCAATAAGCTTGATGCAGAACGATTACAGACCATAGCCTTTGTGTGCTTACAGGCCAGGTAATGCATGTGGCCATTTTATCTCACACGCGTTTTCTTCGGTTGCAAATGGCTAGGACCTGTGTTTGCCGTATCAATTTACTTTCAGTTGTTTGCAGATGAACTGAAAAAGCCTTAGAGCAGTTCTAGGGTTGCAACCAGTGCTTGCAAAGTTGAACAAAGAGGGAAGTGGCATGCTTTGTTCGTTTGCCATACTACTGTGTGGAATGACCTTGATATTTAACATGGCGGATCGTATAACCTTGTATTTGTCTTGGCTGAACTCCTCATAGTTTCGACTACATGCTCTTGTAAGGGGCAGGCTGGCTAGGGGCATTGATTAACGCTTGTGGGGTAGGCAAGGCAGTGGAAGGACCTACTAATGTCGTAAGGCAGTGAAGTGGTTTAAGGCCAGGTCCTGATGCAGCCCATCCAACTCAATCGGCTGCTGGCTGGATGTGATTGCGAGGCTTTGATTTCGCCCATTGAGCTGTTTGTCAGCCTGTCTGGTGAAGGTCAGGAAATTGCCCTTATTAGGGTGTCATTGAGGCTGGCTGGGGTATTCTGCAGGGCCCTGATGAGTGCCTTGTAGTCATCCTTGCAGCTTCTCAAACACCTTTTCCTACTCCTCCTCCTTATATCATGCCTTTACTGCACCACATTAATGGCTGGCTACATGGCCTCATGACAGACCTCCTCTTATGGATCTTCCTCTCTTTCATACACGTGTTCTTTACATTCTCTCACCCTTCTTAGTTGTCACCGTCACCCACATTAACGTGTTACAACTTGTGCAAGATGAAAAAGTTTGCCAAGGGGGTAATCTTTGACGCTTGGTGACAATGGATGAGCGATCGTCACCTGATAACGAAGGGCTACGAGCCCAATTAATATTGCATTGTGCAGCTATGAATGTGTTGATTTCATGTAATTGGAGAATTAAGTGTGCGCTTGCACATTTAGAGGCATTATGCAGTTCACAAGAGGAATCCATTGGACTCCCTCAATGCTGGGAGGAGTTGTCTTCAGTGGAATTGCTTGGGTTCAAAGTGTCCTCTCAGGTGGTATTAAACGACCAGTGCAATTTGAGTTTTTTTAATGCCTTGGAATTCCGTTGAACAAAGCTGGCTTCTTTTCATTGTACCAATAGATTTTTGAGGCTCTTCTTAGGGTTATTGATGCCAGGGAGCCATTATGTTATATATTGGGCGTAGCGTGTATGTCTCAAAACAATTTGACTCTCAGAGAGCTCCCATTTGTGACAAGCAGACTGCTTTGACAAACAGTAGAAAGCAATGGTTCTATTGACCTGTCATTTATTTGAATCTCTACAATTCCTGTTGATGGCAGATTGAATTTAAAGAGTCTGGAATGTGTTTGTAAGCAAGGACCAAGACATGATGTGTCTCTCACAATGGACACATCGGTTGGGAGTCTGGCACAGCTGAAGTTGTGTAGAGCGCCTACATTATATCCACAATTGGACAACTGAGGTTCTGTGGACAAAGAGTTTCCCTTTTTATAGTGTTATCCTTGGCAAACAGAACTGGACAGAGGCCGATCTAAGATTGAGCATCTGGGAGATGAATTGAGAAGAATCTCTGGCGATTTCAGCTTTACAGCTTGGCGAGCATCAGAGAGCTAAAAGAACAAAGCACTGCATAGTGGTGAACTTGGACCTATCTGTAGTCTATTTTGCAAAAGAAAAAGGTGTTTTTTCTTCATTCTTTGGGGCCAAGATGATAGAGTGGAGGCTTGAGGTGATGAGTTGCTGCTGGACCAGGTGATGAGTGATGTAGATGGTGCATGTATCAGGGATGCAAAGGGCATCCGTCTTGTCTCTAGACTCGCTCTGATCCCGCTGCTGGGATGACGTTTGGGTGTGTCTCATTGGCTGGCCAGTTGGCGCCTCTACCTACTAGGAGCAGGTCTTCTGTTTTACAATCTAGTTTACTTCTGCAGCTCTTGGCAGCAGCTGGCTCCCAAGTCCAACTTTGGCTGAAACCATCACAGAACCAAGCCTTATAGAATTACTGTGGCTGAAAATACCGCCATGTGGTGCGCCCGCTGCTATTCTATTAAGCTCACCCTATTACTATTTAATATTGGCGCGGTAACGCAGTTATTTTAAGACACTTTCATACGCATCTGGGTGAGACATCGACAGATGCTCTTTTTTTTTTCTTTTTTAAGACGTGTGGTATCTTTGTTACATTGATTTGGATACATGCACTCTATAACATTGCTTGACGTGCAACGTGTCTATAAGATTTTCACAAGATGTAACTCCTACAATCTATGCGTGTTTATGCTTGAAGTTGAATGATGTGCATGTGAATCGTTTGTGACAAAACTATAGATGTCTGAAGTAAACCAAATATCAATATGCAGTAGCATTTGTAAAGGTTGTCCTTTTGAAATTACTCAACTGATTGCAGGCGTCAGACAAAATGTCAAAGTGTTTGTGCATGTTTAAAGGCTTTCAGGAAGGTCACGCAAACTTGGGCAGATTGATGCGAATTAGGGCGTCCTGCATCAGACTTGAAACGCGTCATCTTTACATGTGTTTGTCGTGGTGACAACGTGTCGCATGTGTTGCAGCAGTAATTTAAGAGATCATGGCCGGGCTTTATCTAATTATGTGGAGGCTGAAGTCAAACACATGGGCCGGGGGAGAAGTTGATGGATGACCCTACGTGCTTGTGTCATGGAGACATTTGATTGGTGTCGATGGGACATGATCAGTGTGGATGTGAGCACATGTGCTGTTGGATCATCATTTGAGACTAGGTCAGAGTCCCTTGCCTCCTGCAGAGAGGGAAATGGCGATTGTCAATCGGCCTGAGTGGTCATTCCTTCCCTATCTGACAATGCTTCTTATCAATGACACTAATGGATGGCGATTTAGAGTGTGGTTAAGGACTGGGGCGTTATACCTTGAAGAGGGTCAAACCATCATGACATAATTAACAAGCCTGACGTAAGTGTAATCAGGGCCACTTGACGTCGTGCTTTGTAACAAGCGCTACTGGGAGCCTCCTTACCTGCGTGTATTGTTCCAATCTTGTGCACTCCTAAGGCATTATAAGTGGCTACATATAGCACGTTGCGCATGTCTTGGGGCTCAGCGACACAGCTATAGTTCCTACTGGGGTGCTTCTACATATCATGGTTGTCACACACTGCTGAGCCGCCAGAGCGGCAGAATGGCATGAATTGAGCTCAAGGACCTGGGCACACGCAGGTTGAAGTTGTTATTGCAAGGGAGCAAGGCTATTGTTTAACCCTGGTCAGTGGCACTGTTATGAATGATGGAAAGGGCCAAGCACAGGGGTCACGGGCTTTGATAGATTCCTCCGCTTTTCTGGTTAATGTGATAAATGACGAGTGCTTGAGTGATGACCAGAGTCTGGCTATTGACAAGTCTATTGATCATTTCTATTTACACCTGCCTCCTGTGCAGACAATTACAAACCATCACTGAGGCTACATAACTGACCCATTACTAAGGTCTAGTCGTCCCCATTAGTCCTAGTCTCCCGCAGTCTGTGTTTATCGGCCTACACAGCCTGTGATATTCCTTCAAATTGACGGTTGATACTCTAACAGTGGTGGGCTGTCCTGCAACTGTGGGGGCTGATCCTGATAGCAGTGGGCGATGGCCCGGCCATCCCCTAACTACAAAGGTTCTCCACCAGTCCTTTCCTGGCAGGCGATTTAATTGCTGAAATTACATGGTGCACGTGGCCTCCTTACCTGACCCAGTAGCATGAGGTCAGTCTACAGGGAGTCAACAAGGGCGATGCACTGGAGCTCACTCCTAATGGAATTGCCTTCTGCAATATTAAAGTTTCCGCGATGCACCCGCTGACTCGCACTCAGGCACCTTTAAGATTTATTGTTTTTTCTCAGTCTGTAACATGAAATGCAAAACTCTTTTTACTCAGACCTTCTCTACTTTGAAGACCAGAAACATTCTGTATATATGAGTGCTCCAATGGACAAAACTTCGGGAAAACCTCAGGCAAGAGGAAGTGTGGTTTAAGGAAGGTTCTAACGTGTAAAAATGGTGCCATTAATACCATTTTGCATCTTTTTTTTTTTTATTTGATTCGCTAAAATGATATCTGTAACGGATAAAAGATATAGATTACAATATGAATGGGCGATGTAGCCCAGAAATTGATTCAACGAGATGCTCTGTACATGCTTATGCATGTCCTCCTGCAGAAAATCCAGCACAACATGAGCAATACAAGACTTGGTGGATTGTCCATGGATGCAGGAAGGATGCTGCTGCTGCTAAGCATGTTGAGATGTAAGTGCGTGCAGTTCGGAAGGGCACAGTGAACCAGCAGGTGGTCAGTTCCTCGCCTATTCCATACAGTTCTTGTCGTGATTAGGCCTGGCACATCTTGTACTCTTGAATAATGAATGGAGTGTAGATTCGCAACAAAACGACCAGCTCTGGAATTTGAGGTTGACAGGTGCAGCTGAGGTGCTTGGAAGCAGTGAGAGAACGCTTTGAACTGCAACCCGGCCACTCTGGTGTGAGATAAATATGGATCTGGGCCACCTTTTTAACTTTATAGGGAATGGCTTGGGACATGTGCCATGTTCAATCTGCTTGTGCATATTCTCAGTCTTTTTAGGTCTGCATATTAGATCCCATGGCTGTCGTAGGCAACACATCATGCTACTATGTTACCATCATGCCTTTGCATGACTTCATCTGTCTTTTTGCATATTCAGTCCTCTTACCTTTTCCGCCATTTCTTGCGTGGAATGTTTCTTTGAGCTTTGAAGACTTTTGTGTGTTTTAAAATCCCTGAATTCAGTCTGTTCTGCTGCTGTGTTCTTGCTGGTTGGCTGCATTTTCGCTTGTTGAACAAACACGAATTACACGCACGACAACAATACAATGTACTTGGCACGAATTGGTGTAAAAGGGTATTTAGTTTGGATTCAGTGAAAATGGGTTTGCATTGCAATCAATTTGGATGCGTGAACGAGACCTCTGCGTGAGGCATGAAACCATTAGTTGCTTGCTTTGAATTGTTCATAAGGCAGGGCCCCATGATAAACTGCCCATTTGTTGTAATAGAGATGAAATATAGCGCGTGGAAGCCCTCCGTGGCATTTGACTTGAGCTGAGGTCATTGATTATGTTCAGTTGAGAGAGCACTGTCAATGTGATGGTCCATATAGCTCTGCAAATAGGACGAAATATATATGCAACGTATGGGACCTTGACATCCTTCAGAAAACTGGGTTAGTTAACGACCTATGCATGACATCACCTCCTGAAGCCCAGAGGGAAAGCTGTGCCCTGCTACCTGCTGCTAAGTAGTGCCAGTGTTGGCCCAACACCAGTGATGAGCCAGCACAGAATTGGGCCACGCTATTACGGAGATATATCAGTAAAGGCCCACACCAGCATAGAACTGCACCAATCCGGTTGGGCATAGTTACACAGAGCTGGTCCATCACTTAGTTGCGCCTGTCAAAAGTGCCCTCCAGTAGCTAACGACCTCTGCTCCTCCCGACTAGATACATGGGGGCTCTTCAATGCAGCACCTTAGAACCAGAGTGAAATCTCAGCCCAAATTGATGTGATTGGGGTAGACACTAAACCCTTGCTGCTGTGCAATCTATACTTATCAGGGAGTCTGAACAGTAACTGCAATGCAACTGTAGAAGCACCAGCTACATAATGACTACCAGTCTTGCCACTAATTAACGAAACCCGATTCCTGGGGCATTGCTTTTATCAGATTTGCTTATCTGTCACACGATCTGAGAGTCAAGAAAGTAAAGACCATCTCGAATGAAGTATTTGTATAAGGCAGGCATCCTAATGGAATGGGAGGATTTGATACAGTAAGTCAAATTGCTGAGTGGGAGTCTGGCGGAACTAAATGTCATGAGTTGGGTAGGCAATTGAGGTGGGACAGGGCCAGAAGACTCTTTGCGATGGCCTTCCATGCAATCCCATTACAGAAAACAATCCCTGGAGTCTGTTACTCATTTAAGTGATTCCTCTCATGGTTTTGCTGTCTTCCTAATGAGCGGGCAAACGGCGAGGCCTTCCCAGATCTCCTGTAGCTTTACCTTCTCCGGGTTCTTCTGTAATGGGCTTCTGGTTGCCATGACACTAACACACAAACAACGTGAGGCCTACATGGCAATTTCCTGATGATTGTGAAGGGCCAAGGGGCTTCCTGCTTCCCCTTCTGACCTTCCTCTTCCACTGGCCGTCATCTGCCTCTTCCTCTCCCTGTTTCTCATGCTGCCTCCTGTTATTGCCTCCTGTTCTTGTCCCTTTTCTTGCCTCCTGTTCTTACCTCCTGTTTGCCAACTTCCCTCTTGTTTGGTTGACTCACCTTCCTGTCCTGATACACCTGCCTTGACCTTGACAGGATAGTTTGTTGCACGCGGAATTACCTCGGCTATTTCTGTAGTGCTTAAAGATCACCTCATCAGGAGGGCTTAATGCAATTCATTTCTCATAATGATGGTTCTAAGATGAGTCACATTTCACGCTGAATAATGCTGACCAAATATTTATCATTTCTGCTGATCTGCAGTGTCAAAACTGCCAAATGCCAGAAACCAATTGCATTAATGACATAGCTACATGACCTTTCACAGTTGGCCGACAAGTTTTAAGGATATTTTCGTTCTTCAGCTAATGATGAAAAAATGTATATAGAACCATCAATTGCTGTGAACCTCTACTGTCATAAGGTTGCACAGATGACCCATTTTTTGAGACTGGCTTTTTCTCACTCTACATTACTTATAAGCAGGTGTGGCAGGAACAAAGAGCATAGCATTACACCTGGGCATGCTGCTGTATATTCCTTCATACATGCCCTGTAGTGTGACCATATAGGACCATAAGCCCATTAGGCTCTTTGGCCATTGTGTATTCTTGTCACGTTCTCTGATGTCCTGCCCCTGACAGGTCGCTGCGAACAGAATGTCACCAAAATGTGACTCAAGTATATTGCAAGGCATCTCCCACCTATCGTGTTTCCTGAAGCCCTATGCATTGCACGCCTCTTCATTTTCTGACCTTAAGTTTGAACTGTCTAATAGTATGTCAGACTCACTATGGTATATTTATAGTGACACGAGCACATTACAGAGCATAGAATAGGCTTCATCAGTATTTTGTGATAATTTTCACTAGTATTTGGTGAACGAATGAAGCCTGTAAAGTACTGTTGCATGGTTTGAAGGGTTGTTCGTTGTTTGATGCCAGTACAATGTAACTTGGATGTTACATTGTATATGTTACACCATTATGTGAATATTAATATTTCACACTTGCTTTTTTACAGGCTTTACCACGTTGTTAGGCCATGTATTGTACTGATGTCAAAAATGTAACCTAATAGCTTTATGGATAAAAATGAATATGTTCCCTTCACATACAGCTCAATATAGAAGCCTCTTTCTTCTTTCAGCTGTACCCATGACTACGTGGACGTGTACACGAGGGCTACTGAGGAAAATGACGTGTTGGACAATCCTCTCCATGGGCGATATTGTGGGAGCAACTTGGACAACCTTCCCCACCTTCTCATCTCAATGTCCAATGTCTTTATTCTTGGCTTCTATACTGACAACAAGGTGAAGGAGAGAGACATGGGCTTTCAGGGAATCTACACATTCATTGATGGTAGTAAGTAACTAAGTATTGGTGTTTCTTGGTCAGGGATTTGTTTGATAATGCACCACTAACAGGAAACTCTATGGCTTAGACATACCTGTACACTGTATTATGAATACATTCCAGTTTAATATCATTCAATACAATGATGGGTACTAGGTAGGCTGTCACATCTGAATCGCATTATTTGATGTTGGTACTATTATTTTGTTATGAATTAAATGCAATGTTATCTATGTTTGACTCGAAGTAGCTGCATTTAAAGACAAAGTCTTTGCTTTGAGTGTTTAGAATTTATTTACAATAACAGTAATTGCGATAGAAGAGTTTAACTGCCTCTCAAAAATAGTTCCACTACCTAGAAAGAGTTTCTCTTTCTTCTCCACGTCTTGTGGTCCTGGTTACCTTTGGAAAAACAGATTAAATTACTTGCTTTTTAAGAATAATGGACTAGAAATTATTGAATGTAATATATTATCCATTTATATTTTAAATGTCATTCATAAAACTTACATATTGCAATATCAAACTTCACTTAAAATGCCATACTAAAGCATAAATCAGAAGATGAAATCTTGTTCATGTTTCTGTCTCCTTAAAACTGACCTTTTGTTGTCATTCCTGGACATGTTAAATTGCGCCCAATTTTCTGTGCCATTGAGCCTAAATGCCAAGCCGCATTTAATATTGAATTTAAGTTTTTGTCCAACAAATCTTGCTCCATTAAAATTGATGCCAAGTTATTTAGATTGGAAATGATTGTGGTGGCTCCAGTCAAGACATGCTCAATGAGGATTCCTCTGAAAAGGCCAAGATCAGGAAAATGACGACCGAGGCAATTGACAAGATTTGACATAACAAGTGGCAGGCAGGCAAGCTAATCGTGATCAAATGCAGCATTGAAGGCCGTTTCAGTGGTATTATGCTAGCGTTTGAATGATGATATGAACCTCCATCTGTCAAAATTCTCATTGAAGCTCACATGGTTTTGATGATCGAGCATGAGACAGTTATCCCCAGATGTATGATAGAACAAGAATCCTATCTTGTTATCTCTTTTTCGTTTTCATGTGTCCATTACCAAGAAAAGAAACAGTTCCGATAATATCTTTTGATAAAAACGGATACAAGAACTTCTAGAGCTATTCTGGTATGGTTATAATGTAACTACGCAAACACCGTTTGCTCTATAAATGCTAGATATGTATATATTTGGAGATTTTGGTATTTGCTATATAAGTACTACATTCAACTTAGTTCCAACTTCATCCAGTCTTGCCACAGTCCCTGTCTCACTCCCGATGAACACAGTCTTCATCAGTTTACTGAGGGCGTCGTACCAAGGTCATGGGTAAAGTGGACTGACAAGTTTGCAGATACAATATCAGGCCTAACGCCAAGGCCAAATAGGCATTAAAGGAGACAAAACGCGATTACCAGGCATTTACAGCCTCCAGTTACCTGAGAAATTCACTTTGTTTTTGGTCGCGCATTTGAATAATTTCAGGAAGCGAGGGCAAGTCCGTGACAAGGGGATCAATGACTGCGCATGCGCGAGACTAATGCCACTGTTGCTTACATATAAACCCCATTAGGGAAGGGTAATGCGATCCCCGCATGTGTCTGTCCTTCCAAGGTCCCCCCAGCCGGACAGTGCTGTGACCAGATCTCTTTACATCAAGGACAAAGCTTGACTGTAAAATCCCAGTGGTGGACACCAGGTGCATGAGGCAAGGAGAAAGTCCTATATATTCACTGTCAGTCTATGGTCAAAAATGTCCTGTAAAACACGAAAGACAGACAGGAGATAAGAGTTGTGTTTTATTTGTCATTTATAACCACATAAAATCTGTTGCATTATCTGTTAAAAGGCAAATGTTGTGTTTTACATGAACCAAGCAAAGTTGTGATAACATAATAAGATAAAAATAAGGCATCAAAGAACCGCTGCATGATCAAACGGATTTATTTTTCTGAATTTAAGGCGTGGTTACTGTCTCATTACCTGGATCAGGAAAGAAGGCTTCTCACCTGTTATTAGCTTGTGTCAATGTTTCGGTTGGCCTTTCAAAGACACAAAGCTGGCATGCACACGTAGAGCTCATTGTTTAATCATTAAGTAATTGTGAACTCCCCGAGCACTTGTCACAATTAATCGAGCACAAAGGCTGATATGCCATCTGGTATTAGGTGTTAAGTAATCGCCTACACATTCCTGATCAGGTTCACAGCAGTGGATTAACACCAGTTGTGCAGATTTACTGCTCTGCAGTTGACAGGAGGCGATGGAAAACCTAACAGTAATAAAGTCTGTGCCATGTGTATATAATTTAACTGTCATTTAAAAAGTACTTGATCACCTGGAATCATGGTTTCCAGACGGAATTATTTGATATGCCCAACCTTGCTATTGTGTTTCTAGAGTTCTATGAAGTGAAGGCTGCTGCCTTCGCATTTACATATATATATTTCATTCTTCAAGATATCATGTTCTTTACGTATATTTTCTCTTCAAATAACGTATAAAACACGATTTTCGAAGAAATCTGTTCTGTATGTTTCAGGTAAACCTTTTCTAATATGATTTTCACTTTTGGTAGCTTCGGCAATACTGATCTCGTGACTAAATCCAATTTTCTTTCCTTTTCTAAGACTGGGATTGGTGGGTTCTAGAAACAAAGTCTTTGCATTCCTTGAAAGAAAAAGACTATTAACCCTTGTTCAACACCAGTACTTCGACCACTCGCTGTGTACTTGCATGGAGTACAGCAAGGTGCCAGCCTGGCAGCTATTACTGTCATCCTTAAACGTATGCATTGCGTGACCCTTGGTCAAGCGCTCTCCCTCTGCTGGACCTTGCAGTGTGGCTTTCACAGTGATCATTAGCACGCTAGCACCAGGCTATTTCTTCTACTTTTACAGACCAAGTCATGGCATCTTACTCAAGCCTTCTAGGGTTTCAAGGCTCTTATCCTGATTTTCCCACACTGCAGTGCATCTCTTTTTGATTTTCCAATAGGCCATAACCCTCTGTCAATAATTACATAGATCACGTCCTTCAAAGTGATTCTTATTCATCCAGGTAGTTCTAATCGTAGGGATGCGTCCACAATGGTGTATTTTATGGCCCTAATTATGACCTTAGATATAGTAATAGAAATATGATATGCCATGACATGCTGTGGCGTCCTATGCAGAAAGGATTCAAGGATGTAATTGCATCCTCTATAAAATGTAAGTTTGAAGCCACTCTTATGTGTGCTATAATTGTGTTGTCATATCTAAGAAGAGCAGCTTGCTAGCAGCTATTGGCGATTAGCGTTGAATGACGGTCTTATCTTTAATTAAAACAGGCTTAATACCTCATTGTGTGCTGGAAATATGTGCAGAGTATGAGCTGTAGCTGGGACTATTGTCTCGGCATCGATCTGACGCAGGTGGATATGAGAGGCACCAGCTCTGTTTGTCCTTTAATTCAACACATTTAACAAACGCACTTGGTGATTGCAGATGCTTTTAAATAAATTAAGACGAAATCTGTCATGTGTTCACACAACAAAGCCTATGTTCTTTATTGCGAGTGTCATCAGGCTTAATCCCAGCCAGTCCCAGGCTTATCTCGGCATTGTCAGGCTGTTGTCATGTGTTATCGGGTGCAGTTCTCCACCCACTGCTTGCTGTCACTATGCATGGTGTTTAGACCCCATTTCTCATCTACAGTCATCCTCCAGCTACCTCAAAATGTGTTTTTGATTCATAAATATGCCTTTTCAGGGACTCCTCAGTCACTCCCCACTTCTGCTATATTGCAGACTGTGCGGAGTGCCAATCTATTTTATTGAGGTTTGTAGCAGAACCCTCTGGCAAAAAAATATTCCAAGAAGCCTCGTCGGTGCTATAGAAGCCTCTTAGTGCTCCATGTAATGATTGCATTCTGAAACAGATCCTTCCATAGCTTACATATAGAGTAACTCCTTTAAATGTCTACATTATGCTATATTATGGAGACCGCTCATGAATTTATCTCTTGAGCATGGCTGACATGAGATGATGACCAGTAATGGCAGCCGTGATGCTACATGAGTGACCCAGGGTCAATGCTCTGAAAAGGTCACGTGTCATAGAGACCATAGCTCCATCTAGATGGTCGTCAAGGATGTCATGCTGACAGCAGAGGTCCACCAAAACAAAGATGCCGTGCACACGCAAGCTCTGTATACCATAAAAAACACATTTGTCATTATTTTGATTTAGCCTACAATTCTGTGCAGTCTGTGGTACTATCAATATTTTGTCAGCGGTTTATTGATATTTGTTGACATTTTTTTCCCCTAAAATGAGGTCATGTTCTTTGTTCAACAGTTATGTCAAGTCACAATGTATGTAAATAATTAATATTTAATTCAATGGCCATTTTCCCCTGTGATACGTGTTGGGGACTCTATTAGTAAGTTTTGAAATACTTGAGGTTTCACATTCTAGCTGAGGCTGGCACCATTCACTTTTAAGTGTTAGATTAATACAGTGTTGCATATTGTTGTTACTTCTCTCTGCTGTCCGGCAGTATATTAAAGTATTTTTTTCATTACCGTCGAGTGTAATGTATTATACAATGTATCCATAATTATACAACTGCATTGTATTATTCTGATAGTTTAAACAGTTGCATTGGGGTGCAGCAAGGTGTCAGGCTGTGGCTACTGTGCTTTCATCTCCTTAAGTCATATCTTTATTCCTTTTGAATATGGCGTCTTATTATTCAGTGACGTAAAAGAGATCGTTTGCAGAGGAAGTAAGCACAACAAGGTAGCATCGTAAAGTGGCTAGTTTCCACTGACCGTTTAGCGGAGGTGGTCACATTATGAAAAGCACACACGAAGTCTTTTCAGGTTGATGATAGAAAAATTGATGGTTGCCTTCACAAGATTGAGTGCTCATGAATAAGCAAATGATGCAGGCAGTAGTTGGCCCGACGCATTATGCAGGAAACTTAGAATATTGCCCTCGGGAATCGTGATAATTTGACTCGACAACGCCAGACCTTGTCACTCTTCACAGGTCGTTTGCTCCAGTCCAACCCTATGAAGCAGCTTATAGAAAACTTTCCACTGTTTGCTCTGCTATTTTTTTCTGCCTTTCGGCTTCAAGGACTCCAAACATCAGGAATTGCTTGCCTCGTTGTAGGACATGGTGTCTGTGAAGTCCTAGTACTTCTCTTTTGCTGATAATGTGTCTTTCTTCGCTGTAGGCTTAAGTACAGCTGTATACCATTGCTTTTTCTTGTTTATTTTTTGGTAGTTACAATACATATTAACCAGCTTGCTTTGGAATCTATTGTGCGCGCATTTGTTGGAACGTCTGTATTTAACACAATTTCTTCTTCAGGGCTTATAGCCAAGGATTTAATGACGCTGGAGCTGGTTATTGCTGTTCGACCTGGGTTATTTTGCCCTCCTTATTACTTGCCACCTCTGAATGAACCATCCTCCAACTCTCATAACTATTTTGGGTTTTCAATTAGTAGTAAAGTGCTTGAAGGGGCAAAGACACCTTTCCTCTCCTTTTTGCTAACAGGGACACGTGGAAATGGTGTTATCCTTACAAAATTAACTGTCTTGAGGCAGGTGACAGAGTTGTTGGTTGGAAAAAAATGTGCACACACTCAATTTAGAGCTAATTCCAAATGCAGGTGAAGATGATTGCCTCCTCAGGCAAATGCTACCTTACATATTGTAGGCAATGCCTGGAAAGGGTTTTGTTGGGCCTAAACGAGAGTATTTGGCTGGCTCCTATATCAGTCTGTGTTCTTTGTCAGGATAATACCAGGGCCAGGCAGTAATCCTCCTAGTGTCAGCAGTATTATTGGTCACTCAGGGGCTCCTTGTGGAGCCCCCTGCTCCCCCAGGCCACAGCTAGCCTCTTCTGACTCTTCTTCTGGGTCCTCTGGGTCAGATTATTTGAAAGACTTCCCAGTGCCATGGGTTTTCACAACAAACGTCTCTCACAGAACACAATTGGGGCCCACTGCCTCTTTGACCTTCTCATTCTTATGCACATCACTGTTTCATATCTCCAATAACACAATGTCACTCTTGCCCATTGTCATGTAAATGGTCACTTCAAGGCCTACTCTGGTGTCCAGTAACATCTCCAGGTCAATATTAAGCCTAGATTGCTTTCTGTTGCTGGTTTACATTTCTTCCGAAAACAACAACAATAAAAAAAAGAAGAAAAAAGAAGATATATTTGGCAACCTCGATCTTTTCTAAAAATAACGCCACATAACAGCAAACCCTGCAGAAACATTTTCGATTTGTTTCCATTTAGAAGTAAAACCTCAGCATTCCAGAAACATTCTGTTTTGACAAATTATAACTTCAGATACTCCCCAAATAAATTCATCCATATAGATAAATATATTGGCTGGGCAACCTGTTTTTAACAATGAGTTTCCAAAGCTTTTCTTGGCTTGTTTGATATTGGATTCATTCATGAGGTTGATTTAATAAGACTGCAAAAACGTAAAGCCATGATTTAGCTTTTCTTCATTTGAATTCTATTAGTGTGATTGCAAAGAAATCCTTCTTGAATTTCCTTGAATAAGACCAAGAAAATGTGCCATTTAGTAATGAGCTAATATGATGAGTTAATATTCTTAAAACAATGCCTCACAAAGAATGTCCTCTACTTATTTTGAAGTTAGCAGGTTTCTCATGACACAATAAACCGTTTAATTATGAATTATAATAGGATTCATCTGAATTTATTGGAATTATATTCTTCC
The DNA here is from genome assembly GCA_932294295.1 of Alitta virens. Classification (NCBI taxonomy): domain Eukaryota; kingdom Metazoa; phylum Annelida; class Polychaeta; order Phyllodocida; family Nereididae; genus Alitta; species Alitta virens. Next base: position 51,793,570 of record OW028573.1, read on the forward strand.
AGGAACGAAACTAAGTACATGGTAGTAAAAGTTACATTGACATTTAGCAAACATCATGTGCATTAACTGAAGGACATAAGTGGGTTCTTGGTTCCCATCATCACAATTAATAGCAACAGAGAAAACCACTAATGAAGTGGTATTAATTATGAACTTAGTTTTGTTGGGAATCTTACTCAGACATGATGCATACGTGCCAGATCATAACCAGGGTCCAATTAGGAGTGAAATTCATATGGTCTTCATGCATTAGGGATGATTTGCGAGCACTGATCATTAAAACATCACTAATAATAGTTTTTTTAATGTTCTGGTGAAGGTTATTTCAAAAACTATTTGCAACGAGACAGTTTACTAACTCACATTGTAGTGTGAATACGCTTGGGACTCGAGCAATACATTTTGCTGAAAAGGCGTCGTTCCAGAGACGTATAGGTACTTAAAAAAAAAAAAAGAAAACAAAAAGAAGAAAAAAAAAGGCTTCCTTCTGTTATGGCCATTCTTGTGTGTTGTGTCCTTTCACAGCCGTTTGACGTGTCATCTATTTAACCCTCCACATACATTAGACTTTAACGAATAAAAAACCAAACAAAGTCCCCATCCCTGTCAGGGCGCCCGGCTGCTTTTACGCAGCACGTCATGTTTTAATAAGAAAATGGTCGAACGTCATGATGTGGAGTGATCTGAAGTGAGCGATGGCTTAGGAAATGAATGTGTGTTGGCTTTGGATGTGACTCGTGTGACCAGCAGGACTTGTTTTTGACCCAGAGAAAAGAGTTAGATGGCTGCGGGTTGGGCTGGGGTTGGAGGAGTGCGTTGGATCACATCTATTGGCAATTACAGACGTGTCAGGGTATGGATGGATCAGGCAAGGCCCAGGCCAGCTGCTGTCACAAGTGGCGGCTGATCCCTTGCATGATAATACTGCTGGCCCATCATGCCAGCTGCACAAGGATCGAGTCAGATGAGGTGGCCGGGCAGCCAACACCCTCCACCCTATGGCAGGCCAGCCCAAATAGGGGGCATTAACCCTCCTAATCTCTGCCTCAGAGTCCATCTGAATAAAACCAACCTCTTGGCAGGCGTTCAACCAGTTGGATTGGACCGATGAATTGGAAAGAGGATCTCCTGCAAGGTCAACCCACCATGACCCCACTCGGACGCTACTGCATGACTCCGTTCCTGACCTCACACTTCCAATTGCCAAATGGCCATTGGGCACCTTCAGAATGATGCCCCATCTCAGCAAACCCTCAGCAAATCCACAGAGGTTTTGATTTATCTCTGCTCATGTGTGCTCCATTTCTCTTTTAGTATACCTTTAACTCGTAAAACCAAGTTTAACGTAAATATATTCACTGTATTTTTTATATTCTCTTTGCTGAGAGGGTTAGTTTGAATATTGTTCTGCCTAACGTTGGGATACCGGATTTAATAGTGTATTGTATTCATGGAATGTTTAGTCATCAATATTAATATTCCTATTAATTATGCACAGGAAAAAGCTTCATTAGGGGACTTAGGTAGAGGATGGTCACATTCCATTTTGCAAAACAATATCCAGAAATAATTGATACTGGTGGCGTGCCTGTCGTCTCCTTGATTGAACACATTCTTTCTCATCCATCTTATTTCCTGCTGGCTTCGTACAGATGACTGATTCGTTTAAATTCTTAGCAAAATATTGGAGTTAAGGAACAAGACCTAGATTCATCAACTGAACAACCCAGGCTTAAATAACACAGCTAATAACTTGGGACTTTTTCAGATTAAAGATAAAACTTAACTCAGCTGAAGCTGCAGCTGGAAAGTTGTAGGAGTTTTGCTTTGACTTCCACAGAATTAAACTTTCCAGACCATAGAATTCGGGAAGATTGTTGTTTATGTTATAAGAAAAACTATATCATTAGCTGTTTGTGGGCAGTTGTGATGACTAAAAAATGCCACAACCAAACCAGTAATAAGCCAACCGTTGGCATAGACTTTACAGTATGGAATTTAAGGACGTTAACATGTATTTTTGACCCATCAAAGTTAGATGTTGACCCGATTTCACTGCTGAGTGCTGCTGGATAAGCCCATAGAAAAGAAGACAAGGACAGAAAGTGTGACTAGAACGATGAGGGATGAGACCAGGATGGTCAAAAAGATGCGGAATGGGGTGACTGATTGCATGACCTTACTCCCCAAGGTCACCCGGTGACAGTGTAATACTGAGGGACCCTGGATTCCTAGATTAAGTTTGTGTTCATCAGCAGTCTCCTTGGTCCGTATTACAGCCATGGCAGCATCTAATAGTGTAGGAGGTAGTACACAATGTAGTTATCTTCGGGCCGCGAGGTACTTTTACAAACAGTAGAGCCACAACAGAAGCACTGACATTCTACCAAATGAGAAATAGCATGTTCGTGTGAGCAAAGATATTGTGTATAATTTATCCACTGGTTGTCCTCACTTTGATGACAACTTCAAGTGGCTTCATATGGCTACGTATATATAGTTGCAAGAAACTACACAGTCATTCTAGTGGAAGAACATGTACATTAAATCAGAGACATTGTATTGAGTGTCCAATTCACCAAGAGAACTTCCATTGCTCTAAGTTAGACTGCAGTGAAGAGGTTCTTGTCCACTCTCTTGATTCCTTTGCCATCCAAGGTGCCTGATGCTCTTTATTTTGAGATGTAGTGACTTGTGGAGATGGAGGCCTCTGATGTCCAGTTCCCACTTACTACCTTGACGACCAACGTCTCTTGGCTTATTTGGCTTCATTCACTTAAAAGCTGTGGGAGAACCAGCTGTCCTCCCTCCCAAGTCAGGCTTTCTTCCTATTTTATTTCACTTTTGCTGATGTCTATATAATATCAGTATGTATAATATCACTGTCATAGTATTTGTGTTAGGTATACCCTTAATTTGTAACTTAATTCGCACAGAGGCCCAGAAGAGGGTTTCACAGAATTTTGCTTTGTTTCAAGCAAGCCAAGGTAAAGCCATTCAAAAGACTAATTTAGTGAGCAAAATAAAAGGCAAACTTACATTTTTTGTCTCTTCTTTGATTTTTGAAGCAAGACAGTGTGCTAATGGCAGAATTGGAGACAGGCTGGATGCCTTGTTAGTCAGAGACGAATGGCACTATCTTGTTTTTGTCATAATAGATTGCGCAAAGCGCCGTTTTGCTGAATTTGTCTCTAGAATGGAGTATAGTGAAATAGACAAACATTTGGAAGAGAAGTTTTGCATTGCGGCATATCTTCATTTCTCAGCGATGTCTCACTTGCACTTTTGACTTTTTTATCTACTGCTCAAATATGAGCATGCCCCAAACAGAACAAACAGGAAAGTTTTTGTGTATGATATATGGGGCAATTCAAGAGCAGACCGTGCTCGACTTGGAAAAAAAAATCTTTCAAACGCAATATTTATGTACAATGCGGAAATCAAGCTGAAAAGTTCCAACTAGGTACAGAATAGACATATTTTACCAAGATACCAAAGGCAGTAAATGGAGCCCACCCATTTCATCAAGACCAGAGTTGGGACAAAAGCATAGGGCGATGTATCATAATAAAAGAACATAAACCTGAAAGCTGGCATGGAAGACTGCAGTAACTTTCAACATGATTACTTGATTACTGCACTGAAACGCGACATTATGCATACCATTCATGGGCGATTTGTTTCATGTTGAGCTTCTTTGTAACCTTTAATTTCCTGAATAAGCCACTTTGTGTTCTCAACTCGATCAATCAGGCCTGGAACGTAATTAGTGAAGACATCTCTACTGACAAAAAGATACCCAGATTTTTCTTGCAGTGGCTTCTGAGACAATGCAGTGGCATTTCTTGTGAAATATAGCGTGTGGTAATTGCAATCTGAATGGAGCTACCTTAAAAACATCGTTGCCATGTTTCTCACACCCAGGCATGATTTGAGAAGCAATCTGCTACAGTCCTGCGGTTTTCCTGAGGAACATTAGAACCCGACGATGCCTTCCAGCCGCCAAAGAAATATGATGGCGGGGCTAGTTTTGATTGGTGGCTGCAGATGTCGTGGATGGTTAATGACATGTAAAAAGAGTTTAGGGAGACATTTGAGAAGGCAGCTCACATTCACCATGCAACGGACCACTTGAGCCACGATGGCTGAGGTGATGCCGGTTTGTCTGGAAGCGTTGTGCCATTTCCTCTTCTAAGGTCCCTCTCATTCTGATTAGATACTTGTCCAATCAAATGGCCAGTGCTGCATCCCCATTACTTTTGGCATTCCACTCTTGAGATTATCGTCTGGCGATTGTAGAACCAATGGCCATAAAGGGCTCTGGTTTGATCACCCCGGGACGCTTGCTGTTGACCAATGATTCTCCGTTCTACTTCTCGATCCCACTGAAGCCATATTTAGCCAGGTCTTGTTACCAATACCAACCGAAATATTGGTCCAGTATATCAGCTTTCCAATAGCAGCGCGGTAAAGGCAACCAAGTTTTATGTCCTTCGCTGTGTTGTGCTCCGGATGCTCACATTCCTGAAGATATAACGACATGGAAATTGGGAACACTATATGGCATGAATGTGGTATGGATATAATCCAGTCATAAAGAGAGTCTGTAGACTGCTTGAGACAAAGTCTTTTCACTGCAGAAGTGAAGGACTTCTCATGGAAATCAAGGAAACTCAAAACCACTCCATTCACTTTAAAACCTTGAGAAAACCATTGAAGAATAAAACGGAAATAAGAACTCTATAGATGTGCAAGGGTGGATTTACTTTGTGTATACTACAACACAGGGACGTACATATATAATATTGTCGGTATTTCCTCAAGAGTCCTAGTCCCTTGATCTTGTTAAGCTGTGAATGGCATCAGAGTGTAAATTTATTGAAGGTCTCAAGGACATTTCCCCCACACTTTATTTGGATAGGATGACATTTACGCCAAAGCACGTCAATGGTTCAAACTGGATCATATAAAAAAAATAAACGTAGAAAATCATCTTAAGAATCTGCAGTTAACTCATGCTGACTTTATTTATGTACTTAAAATCTTTTTTGAGGACGTCTTCAAAGAGTCGAAATTTAGTGTTGACTGAGAAAATGCTATAAGTTCACATTTTCCCCTATAACTTATGAGCCGGCAATTAAAAATTATCAAGGCGAATACAAGATCCATGCATACGATATGGAGCAGAATGTAGTTGAAGAGTATTATTCACAAGGTAAAATGGTCATGGAACATTCAACATGGAGCTTCAGCGTCATGCGATTCCAGAGTCAGAAGGCTATCCAAGCTCTTTATAATTTCGTGTTTCTAATTTATTGAAGGCAACATCTTCCTTTCATTGTAGTTTTTCATGCAAATTCATTTCCTTGTTTCCTTTAACAAATTTTCTCTAACAAGACAGCTCCCACTTCAACAGACGTTGGTTTCTGTTGGTTTTTGCTGAGTAACAAATGCTGGCTCATTCTCAATCTCCATAATCCTTTAATTATTGTGGGTTTTAGGCTCTAGATCCCTGGTTTCTCACAATACTGGAGTGTTATAGGTGTTTGTTTCAACGTCAAGCAGCAGATTAAATAAATCAATCATTGTTTAACAATGCAAGTTTGTTTCTCATTGCCTCTAATGCCAGTTTTATTATGTTTATGCAATGTTGTGCATTATCCAAGTACATTGTATTGTATTTGACAAAAATTATGACCTTATTAATAAGCAAACTACCACCACGATTGATATATGATCAACCTACTGACTAATTATCTCATGACATTGTTTTCTTCTGCAGGTCGCTATACTATAGGGATTCCGCACCATGAGGACGGTGTGTGTGGTCAGATCATCCGCACAGAAAGTGTACCTCAAGGAATCCTACTGTCTCCTACTTACCCTGGCATGTATCCAGACAATGTTTTCTGCTACTACAAGATCATTGGCGTTGAGGGACAGAGAATTAAGTTCACTTTCCTGGATTTGGATCTCTATTATGGAGGACAGCAGTAAGTTCAATTGTTTTTATCTGTTATAAATGGTTAAAAAGATCGGACAAAATACCCCTACTAGAATATCCCTACATTTTCATGATGGTTTCCCAGCATAACGAAACGACCCTGACCTGAACCACATTTTCCCATGCCAACTAATCTGTGTCAAATCCAGGTATGAAGTAAAATTGTGTGTGAGATCATGATGCACGACATGCTGGATATAAAGCCAATTAAAACCAAGGTCAGCTTTGAAATGCAAGACACCAGTGTTCGGTCTATCTTGGATTCTGCTTTCAAATCTGATGTAGATGTTGTTACAAGTCACTGCTACTTTACACACAAAGTTGAAGCTTTCGAAGAATCCCTTTACATACAACCTATAGTTTGTTACACATCAGGCATGTTTTCTTTATCATATCTGAAGCTACTGAAGTACCTAAGCGAAGGCCTAATGAATTGATTAGACCTACAAGTAAGCCTCTTTGGAAGAGCCTGGATACTCTACCCGCAGAAGCAACTTTTAGTATCCCAAATATTCTTCACACAAAGATAATTAATGTTGACGGTATTCTGACAATGTAAAACGATTAAAGAATATTGCAGAAGTGGATTAGTCTTGCAGGAGGACAAATGCAACAGCATGTTTAGGAGTTCTTGATGCATCTACATAAGTATTAGCCATAGTTACGTGCTTGCCGATTAGATGCCTCAGTTTTGGTCCCTTTGCTAAACATTTGCAGCAAGTGATTAAGTGAAGAGTGGCTTTCAGGAATGCCTGTATTCTCTAATAAATTGTCACACTGTTGTCTTGTCCTTGCCCGCCTACTTCCTGCAAATACTTGGCTGCCAGGACTCAATTATTCAGTGCAGAAAAGGGCATTTTTCTGTTTTCTCGTTAAATTGCTGCATTCATTACATCTCTTCATCACTATTAGCATGCAAGTAGATGAATGGAACTTGCAGACGACTGCTTTAATCATTCGAATAACCTAAACTGCGTAACAATGCAAACATGCAATCCAGCAAAACTAATTAGGAAACTCCATAACTGCAGTTAGAGACGTGCCTAACAGGCACAAGAGTCAGGGAGCAGAGCGTTCCCTCATTTCTAATCTGACAAAAAAAGCGCGAGTATTCTCAGAGAATGAATGGCGCTGATCACGAGTGTCTTATTCACCAGGCGGCGCTGCAGGTGTTCCCTGTGTGATGTCTCTCGGTTTGCCCGGTCATTCGCCCAGATAGAATAGTCACATTACTTGAAGGGCTCCTTTGAGGACTGGCATTATTCTGATGGCCACTGTGCTGGAGTAACTAGTCATTAAGCAGCAGATTAAGCGATGCGCTGAATGCACAGAGACTCCGAGGCACCGTTTTCCCTGGGGACTCTATGCACTCGTTTGCCCACAAATCCTGGGCACTGGCCCATTCCCCTGCTCTCCCAGTTTCATATTCTGTGATTAAAGTCTGCTTTAGTCCGTTGGATTGTGTTACTGCTTCTATATTTTATTTAGCTTCAGGGTATCCTTCAGATCACCTTATAAGACATTAGCTTTATTTTGGCTTCAACTTCATGTTAGATAGAAATGAAACAAAGGAAGTTTGTTCTGAGTGAGTGCAGCTAATGATTAAGAAGAAAATGCACTAATACCAGTTACAATGTTCGCATGCGAAAGTCTAATGGCTAATGGGCAAATAACGACTCAAACAGGACGGTGTGGGGAGGAAGATCTGATATCAAGGAGTTGAAAGTAATGGCAGCGAGGGGAGCAGAAGGAAGCTCTGACTGACTTGACCTTTTGCTTGCTTTTCCGCCTGTCCTGGCCTTGTTCACTGGAAGGTCTTGGACAGGCAGAGAAGGCAATTAGGCCGAACATAATTAGTCAGACTGAAGCCCTAATGGGTGTAGATTACCTCCGCCTTGTTGTCTGCCTCTTCCAGGGGAAGGAGGTAAATCACGTGCACACAGGTGCCCTTCACTGCTTCCTTCACCCATTGTCTGTTTTTCTACAGTCCATTCTGGCTCCTCTCAGATTATTCAATAGCTGAAGTCTCCTGTGCAGTTTCCATGTATGGCTGTTATGTGTATCTATGTCTGATTACCTATATAGCGTGGCATTATTTGTAATGAATTAAGTGGATATTTTATACATTGATACATGTACGTGCATTGAAAGAGTTCAAACATGGAATTTTTTAGGTCTTGCCAGATATGGTAGCTGGATGAATCCACCCGCCGAATTGCTTCAGGTTAAATTGCAGAAGACTCGCCACTCAAGAGCCAGAAGGCAGTATATTTCTGTGTGTACTGTTAATGGATGCACAGAGGATGAACCACCTTCTGGAGATGGGCGAATGTCAAGCATGAGAAGTTGTTGACTGGAGAGGGGAAGAGAAGCAGCCCAGCTGTGTGGCAAACAAGAGCAGGGCCACTGCTAGGTTGCTCCAATAGCACTCCCTTCGCCTCCATTGCATCCATGCTCATCGACAGGGAAAGAAAAAACCCAATTGACTGGTTTTTATAAGCGGTTTCCATGGCAACCGAATATGAGTATTTCCATTAAAATGAGAGAAGAGGGTTGTTGGGGCATTGCGCAAGGGGGGCGTTATTGGAATCCCCTGGAAATTGTGCTGCATTGGGCCCCGAGGGGAGAGCTGAGAGGCTGGCTGGGTCCCTTCTTTACTTGCTGGCTGTTCCTATACTGTGCTTGCCCAATTGGTTAGGAAGGGGAACAGCACTGTGCTTCTTTGCTCACTAAATTCCACCTAACGCTGCTTGGAAGAGCTGTTGCTACTGCACCATGATAAGCATCTCCCTTTACACCCTTGATGATGGCATCCTCTGCTTCCTGCCTGAACTTGAGCTCTAAAACTTTCACTACAGCCGAGCCTGGTTGCTTTATGAGGATTTAATTAGACTGTAGTCGACGTGGGAGGCACACATCTGCCAACAGCCCCTAATTCAAATTCCACATTCAAATTCCACATTCAAATTACTTTATTGAGGAAACAGTCCACCGCAGTTGAGTATTTTAACTTTTTGTCCTCATGTGTATATTTCCTCACCAATGCTCATTGAAACTCCCTGGTTTTGACGCATGGCTGGAAACCTTTTTGGGCTTTCAATTTTTTTCCACTTGCTTGATTTGCGATATCGCTGTTCATTCACGAGTAAAGACTGAGAAAGAAAAAGGAAAAACGAAGGGATTCCTGGGTCGATTGTGTAAACAAAAGGAGAGGCCAGATGAACTCAATGAGCGGCGTGGCTGTGGCATATAATAAGCGGAAAGCTGTGAAACATTATGTGGAAAACTCCTTGAAGAACCGTGAGAAAGCCATCAGTATGTTATCGTGCTGTTTCAAGACATGTTTCCTGTTGCTTTTATTACGTAATGACACATAACAAGCGGGCTTTATATTAGTGCCAGGCGGGGATAGGGCATTAGTGGGATGCACAAAATCACTCTTTAGTGTTGTTTATCACTATGCTAAACCCGGAAGAGGTCATAGGTCTCTCCTTTGGTCATGGTAGAATTAAGGTCTCAAGACTGAGCCCACTGAAAAGCTTCTGGCTGAGTGGGCTGCCTGGGAAGGTGGCTGCCTTGAAAGTGTCCATCTAAGCATGGTGCAGCTTCTTGCACGGTACCTGCGATATACTGTTACCAAGTTTATCTCTTGACTAAAGAGTTACATTGAAATTGCACTAGCTTACTGTTATTCATTTTCCTGCAAGTACATAGTAAAGAGGGTTTCTAGAGTTGCCACTGTGCATGTTTTGTCTTCAGTACTCGGAAATTTGCATGGTAAAATATAAAAAGATGGAGAAGAAGACTTGATGCAGAATGGTTACCTTGGTTACCAATCTTTTAAACAGATGCAGGACATCCTTGGGAGCTGGTTGCGGCACCTGATTCAAGCAACACACATGCGTCTTGCTCTGCATCTGCCATCAAACAAGTTCAAGGCCACTCTTCGTGCGCATAATTTGCTCTGATCATTGGTGGTTTGAAATGCTGATTAGCAGCCTTTTGATTTCTTTTCCAATTATACAATGCTTTCATGTGAGGTGAAAGACAAACGACCAATTTCGCGAGTTGAGTATTGATATTATTGAAATAACGTCTGGAATCGAATCAACATGTTTAGTTTTAAACTCTTTGAGGCAATAACCGCCTGTCGTTCAGAACACAACCATAATTAACGTCAGTTTCGATTACACTGTTAATTTAGAAAGGGTGATAAATTACAGGGAGCTTTGTTTTAAGGCACCTGGAAGCCAGATGGCGTGACAATAAAAAGTTAATGGCAGCGGGCTGGACAGGGCAAGCCATAACAGTGGCGGGCAGCCTTAGGTGTGAAGCCCTGTAATTTCAAGGCCCACTGGGTTGCGCAACGGGCTTACTTAGATCAGTTCTTCGCCACTCACTTCATGCAAGGCCAGGCAGGATAACTAGGTTGTGTTTGACGTAAGGCCTGTCATCAACCACGCTGCCATGCATCCATTCTTTGAAGTATCAGGAAGTTACTGCAAGGCTACCGGCCCTGTGACTGCGGTGTATATAATGTCGATATATATGCAGACTGAAATTTCTTGATGGCCCATGAACTTGTGAAGTCTTCAAAATAAGTATTGCTGTAGAATGTATTGCACGAGTGTGTAATTAAATTATTTTCTGAAGAATCGAGAAAATCAAAATTTACCAAATATATGAGAAATCAAACAATATATCGTGTCTTCTATGTCGTTGCTTTATCAAGTTTTCTTCGTATCATAGACGAGAATTCCTCTACGCAAGTGTATGCAAGGAGTATATCAATGTCAGGCATTCTGGTATGCCACTTGCAAATTCCATTTAAGCAAAGTCGCATCGAAGTAAGACCTTGTGCTAACATACTGTAGCAACAGAGAATGTGCAAATGGTTTCCTTCGCAGGTGAAGGTTGAATGCTTACAATATTTGATTAAACACACGTAGTTTAACACACTTACTGCATCTACATGCAAATTTTGACTGAAGCTAAATTAGGAATTTGCTCCACCCTCTGCAATCAAGGTCGACCTTTGCATGCAGTGGTCAAGGCACTGGTGCTAAGTGAAGTTCTAATGGCGTCTTAATGATATACATTATCATATTAATCGCTCAACTGAAAATGAGGACCATAGTGTCATAATATAATTATGTGAATTGTAGAACATGACTGCAATTAAACTAATGTATGCCGTTTTATAACTCCAAATGGAGATCGATTCAGAAATTCCACATCAATTGTCGTAAAACCTTCAGTATAAGCTTTAACTGCCACTCACAAAATGTAACGATGTGCTCTTGAAATTGGCATGCATGACAATCAACTAGCACATAAGTCGTACATTTACTACACTCGTTGCCGCACCAGACTACAAATGTCATTACGTATCTGGTGTCAAGCAAAGGGATGACTTTAAACTCGAAACTTTTGGCCTTTCTGCTCTTAGCACTAGTAGGAAAGAGACTAAGTTGGCATAAGATGCACAAGTAACAAAAACAGTGGAGAACTCAGTAGGGAATGGCACACACAGTGTTTGGTTCGTGTTTCACACATAGTAACAGACACGAGACAAAAAGCTTAATGATCAACATCAGACTTGGAAGTTATTAAAGCAAAACTTGTTTGATCAGGCAATGACAGGCTAGTGATGGAGTGGAGAAGTGCGATGGCCAAGACAATATTAATTAAAGTTTGCAAGCAAGAAACATCGGGGAGTGAAGAAGTGGTTGATCTGATGTTCTTAGATGGCGTAAAGTATGGAATGAAGAGAAAAACAGGATTTCTGAAGAAGGCAGAAAGTGGGTGAAAAGCCAGTCCCATCTATTTGTGTTTTCCCCTTGGAAGGACGATTAATAAGAGGCGCATGGCAGTGCTTCATCTTGTGCACCCGGGAGACACTTGATGAGCACCAAGGCCGGGCAGAGAAACATCCCAGGGACAAAGTGGCGAGCACATTTTTATGTGGACATAAAGCTAATGAGACTCAGTCATCAATGAATGGATCAGGTTGATTGACAAGCCTGCTTCTAGGAGATAAGTCCCACCAAAAGTTGCTTTTCTGTTGCTAGGCTATTAACGGGGAGCTCCAACAATTTAGACAGGAAAATAATGCTTCATTTGAATGAGCACCAGTTGTCTAAGAAAACTAAACCTTCATAGAGATACGATTCATAGAGTCCCACAGAAGTACGCTGCTGTGCCTGTGCAGCTCCCCTAGCCCGGACATCTTACTTACACAGACAAAGATTGAGGGTCTGTGTGAATTCTTAAAATTCTCAAGCACTCAAGTGTATATCCCGTTCTGTGCATGCAAGAACTTCAAACTCCCCTGGAAGCATTCTGGCCACGATCGGTCGAAACATCAACAATTTTAAGTCCGGCCCTTGGGAAATAGGCTGAGGAAAAATCTGTGTTCCGTTTGATGAAATGAAATTAATTTAGTGCAGAGAGAGAAGAGTCAACCTTTTGCCTCCTCGCCAATGGCAGTCTGTGTGCCTCTTTCCTATGCCACCCATCTTTATATGAATGATGCATTTCTTTCGCCCAGCCGGCATTTTCTCGCTGATTGAACACCAGTGTAAACCTTTGAGCCAGTGTATTCCGCAGCTTCGTGACATTTCAGCTATTTCTCAACTTGTCTGACTCTCTGAGAGCCATGGAAAATTGCCTTTGGCTGGGACGGTTGGCCAGCCCAGGATGGAAAAAGAAAAATAGAAGGAAAATTCTAGCCAGCCACTTTCAGCCTTCCTGTTTATGCCATGGGACGTGTTGTGTTTTGTGCTTTTTAAGGACCTGCCATCTTGTTGCTTCTCCTCTTTCCATGTTCTTTAGTACTTGCTTCATGGCTGCTCAGGCTTTTACAACATGTAGGTGCCTGTTAAATCGAGTCCACAATTAATTTGCACAACACGAAATGGGATCTTAATACCTTAGCCCTTTCTGGTGGCACACACAATGTATATTTGAATGCAGGCTGTAGACTCACAAGTGCCTGGCAAATCACATGTGATAAGACTCCATAACATTATCTTTTGCCGTATAACATCCCCTTATGTGTATTTTTCTGCAAATGAATGCGTGATGGAGCATTCTAGTGGCTCCAAATGCAAAACTTGGAATAGCTACAAGAGGAAGGGTTGAATCATGAAAGGTGAAATGAAGGCCACTTATTCCTAGACATGCACCTTCCAAGTAGTTGTGTTTTTCAAAGATTTGCTAATGGAAACCATTAATAGAGCAAATGCAGGGGATGTGATGGATTTCATTCATTCAAGGTATTAAGTGATAATAGATGGCTAAGGTTGGTTGGTGTCCTGTTTGGCGTGGCCCACTTAATGGCAGGTGTGGGCTGAAAACACCACTTTACTTGTCAAGTTATGAAATAGCAGGATACTTGGTAAACACAGTCACGCTCCTTGGCATATCTTTGAGATTTTAAAAGTTCTCCCTTTTCCGGGATGAAAAAATGTCTTAAGCAAACATCTTTGGGGATAAGGCGTGTGTTATTGATCATACTGAGGCCAGAAATCCTCGTGGAGGCAGATTCCATCAAGTTCTTGGCAACACGATCCCACATGGTTTGCATTGTGTTGAGAAACCGTAAAATGTTTGCTTAATTTCACCAGATATGCTATAATCACTGTTGGAGTAGCGACAGACAGGTTTTTGCCCAAATATTAACAGGATGATGTAAGCCCAAAGTGGAATAGACTGGGAGTCTCTGTGCTTGGAACTTAGTAAATATTGGCCATGGCGTGTCAACAAAGGTTCATCTGGTGATTTCAAGATGTGGCGGCTGCGGCTGCTGATGCCATGGCCCTTTGGCCAACTGGAGGCAGTGGATGGGAATCTGAGGTCTCCATGCCAGGTCAGCAAGAAAGATGAAGAACTCGAGATGTTCTTCTTGACATTTCCTCCTGTGTGCATTGGCTACATGCAGTCTCCGGCATAACCAACACTGGCAACACAGCCCACAATCCTTCCATGCAGAAGACCCAGAGTAGCCAGGGGCAAGTGTGGCACACTAGGGTAAACATTGCTAGGTCAAATGCCACACATGACCCATACTGCTTCTCCTACACATAATCTCACTAATCCTGCCCAAGAACATTATTCATATTGTGCATTACATGAATGTGGAGCTTTGTCTTATCCATTTCCTGAAGCTATTGCCACTGTACAGCTACATTCCATATACAGTGTGATAAGATGTTTTTTCCTTTGTGACTGAAGGACAATATGACCCTCCAAGTGTTGACATCTAGTCGGCCTGTAAACTAATGTTTTCTTGAATCCCGCATATTCTTTGTGTACTATGAAATACCACTCAATCACGCGAAAGACTTGTTCAATGTACAAAGGGACTGAAGATTTGTATTAAAACTGATATTTTTAGACCAGTGGACTCTTTTGAGGACATGTGCATTTAAGTGGTTGCATCAGTTTCGGAGAATTCATCACGCAAGGCCTTTATATCATTTGAATATATTTTGCAGTGAAGGACATATTGAACATGCCAAGCTGAAATGCTGTCAATTGAGCACAGAAGCCTCTGACAAGTAAATGTTCTGAATCGAGTACCGTGAAATAAAGTTTTTCTTAATGCCATTGTGTTTGCAACCATTGTATGCCGTTGGATTGGTTGCAATTGTGTGGCCATATCTAGCTGGTATTTGATTGCAAACCTGTAGAACACACCTTTGCATGTTGAGATTTGGTGAGACTGTTTGCAATTTACTCGTGTCAATGACAGAGCAGAAATGATCATTATACTCCACTAAGATAGTTCAATGACCATCAAAAATGTTAGTTAACTTCCTTCTACTCTGGACATGACTATTTCTTTGAGATCACGCTGTAATACTCCACATAGGATTGCTGTGATGATTCGAACTCTCATGTTTTGGCTTAAGATACAACTGTGTGAAATGCATGGAACAAGATGGTTGAAAAGAAAGTAGATTATTTTTGAAATGGCTGTTTTGCTTTGGGCTAAAGGGAAATGACAAAGCATTCTTCGGCCAGAACATGTCTCTTTATCAATGCCATTTATTATTGCGTCTTTATTAAAAGGCATGAAATTGTACTCTGTTGCAGCTGTCCCTTTGATTACGTGAAGATCTACGATGGGTACACGAATGAGGCAGAAAATATAGGCATCTACTGTGGCACCCACAAGAACATTGAGGTGTTCTCCACCAGAGAGGCCCTCACCATCGACTTCGTAACAAAGAGTGGAAGGGTGGAGCCCACCAAGAAGACATACTTGACATATCAGGAGATTGAGGAGGATTATAAGCTCCAGCAGAGAGGATTCAAGGCGTCTTTCGAAGTCAGCGGGAATTTTGTTGATCTCAGTGAGTCTCTTTATCTCTTGTTTGTATGTTGTGGTTTTGTATTAGGCTAATCTTGCTGTTTGTTTAAATTAATATCGGATAAGGAAGCAAGGTTTAGTAACGCTAACCTCATTATCAGCTATCTCTTTCGTTTAAATCCTCATGTTATTAACTCAGAGCAGAGTGATATCCTCCCCCATAGTGGATTTGTCGTTTAAAAAGAGCATCTTGGTAATAATTCAAGAGTAAAGCGACCAACAGCAAGCAATGGCAATATTTAAAAGCATTGCTTCGACACAAGAGCAAACAGATTTTTCGAATGAATTGTAATTAAATGCATTGGTGGAGCAGTGGCGTTTGAATACGGACAGATTGGGATGTGAATGATGTAAGCGAGGGTTGGGCTCAGGTGCCAACTGCAGCCAATGGGATGTGACTTGAGGGTCCAATTACCAAGTGTCACTTGAGGTAGGTGACAAGGGGAAGGGTGGCCAAGCACAGGGCGCTGTTTCTCTCATCAGACGATGCCACATGTTCTTGCTGCTGCCCCCTTTTTTGTTCCCATCACCAGTTCCTGTCAAGTGAGATGGTCATGCAAACAAAAAACACACTCATATCCTGAGAGGTTCCCTTTTTCCATTAGCTGTGTGAAGCACTGGGCCGTTTTTTTTTTATATTCACAAGTAGCAAACAAGAGTGAAGCGCTTGCCATTGTGTAGGGTGTGGCTTTCCCTTGCCAAAATTAGCTGCTCATCTGAAGCCAGGCACTATACTGCAGTGTGCCTCTGTGCCATGGCGAGTGTCCCCGGAGCCCTTTGAGCAGAGGACGGGTAACCTCAAAAGCAAGATTTGTCATGCTTCATTGGTCATGGATGGGATTCGAGCCAGGCCCTGTAATATCATGCATAGCATGTTCTCCTCTGGGACAATAAAAAAAAATAACAGGCAATGAAGAAAATTATATTTATGTGTTGAATGCTGTGTGATACAAGGCTTTTGCTTTGGACTTGTTTCTGTGATGTAGCTAGTGTTTGGACAGCAGAACCAACACAAACATAAACCTTGTGTAAGCCAGTGTTTAGAAAAAGCAAGTTTGTGTTGCCTTGGTTGAAGCTGGGGAGGTCAGTAGATGCATCAATGTCTGTTGTGATGAATAAAGTGTCAGTGCGCCACTGCTATGTGGCTTTATCATTCGCACAGCACGTCTTGTTGGCAGAAATCAACGTCCTCTCAGGACGGCTGTTATGGCTGTGCCATCGGTGACGAACAGAGCCGCAGGGAGAAACACCCAGCAGGAATAACAACCCAACAGGATCCTGTCTGCTCAACAGCCTCATATCAGCCTCATATGCCAAATTCTCCAATAACACGATCTTGGCACTTTTACCAGCGAAATAGGCTGTCAGGTTTGGGGTAATTGCATACATGACGCCGTGAGGTGGTATGTGGTTTGAATTTAAAACTGATGGTAGAATTAATGAGGGTGCCATGCATGATAGGGTCTCGGCTGTTAGTCATACTCGATTCAAGCACCCTATTTTCCAATCATCCAAAGTGAAAGCATACCAAACGCCTGACTTAGCCTTCCCATTAGGGACCATCACAGCATCGTCTTCACCCTTATTTGCCCGTCTGGTCACACGCTGAGTAAATTGCGAGGGTGATTTAATAGCTCTTTAACCTCTTAAATCAATCAGGCGTTGTCGTTGCTTAATAGCCACCACACCATCAGGCCGTTCTTAGAAACCACCCGCAAACAGTATCATGGATGGGCGGCCGGCAGGCGTTGGTCATCAAGCGAATCTCTAATGTCCCTCTTCTATGTCCAGCGCTGCCAATGGGCTAGAGCAAATCTGATACGGCCCACAATTTTCCCCTGTAATGGCTTTACGAGGACTTCGCACTTTTGCGTGGCTTCTGCAAACAATGTTACAATCAACGTTCGAGATCAGAATGGTCTGCAGAGAGCAGCGGCTGCAACTGTTGATCTTCTATGCATTGCAAGATTCAGCCAGAATCAATCATTGTCATGTCAGTGACCCAAAGAGGCCACTTTGCATGTTCCTGCGGTATTCCAGCTCCCGGGGCATACCCCTTCCTTTGGCTGTCATATTTCTTCTTGTCACGTAAGAACAGGACACCTCGCTTAAACTGGGCTTTGTGCACTGCGAAACAATATGAACACTGCACAAAGGCTATGTAAAGTGGAGGACACTATACACTCAACACTAGGTGACGAAAGTGTCAGTCAAAACAGAATTAAAGTAACCTAAGTGGTGAATGACTGCCTGTCTGCCTGGAGATAAGCCAGTGTTGAGGTCCATTAATGACCTTGCCGTGCAGCCTGTTCACGATCCATCACCTTATCAGGGCAGATGTGCCGTATCAGGTGATCAGAGGAGTCATGGCGAGTGCAGTGGTGTCCTTCAATTCAATTAAGCAGCTCTCTTAATAATTGCCTGATGAAGGTGTCTCCTCAGCCTTAATCACAGGCCAATTCAGTGCACGAGAGGAGACAACCTGCTGGCCATTCCAGGATGCCAGGAAGCTTTTAGAAGTTATTGATCGACAGATCTGTGAAATCTTGATGTATCTTGTGGCAATTGCGTGTGTTTCCTTCAGAATTTTTTTCTTCTTCTTGGAATTTGTGAAAAACATAATTCCTCTTCCTTTGAAAAAATGTCTGGTTTTAAACTATAATGCAAGTTGCCTACAAAAGCATGCTCAAGTTTCGTTTTGCCGAGGAAGATCAGTTCATTTAAGATAACAACGTGGCAATTGCAGAAAGACAAGGGGCTTGGTTGGTTGTGATGTATATGGCAGGCACAATGAGATGTTGTTTATATGCAGCCCTTGTCGCCAAGAAAACAACATTGGTTTAACCCTGCGTGGTCCACATTTAAGTATTAATCCTCTTTAAGCAGTCAATTGTTTATGGAAGTCAGTTCCGTTTTACAAGGCCAATATTGATTGTTGTTGGCTCAATGGCATTGGCTCCAATTGGCTTATCAGCAGGGTGCATTGATACACAGCAAATCAACATGGTCTGTCAGGCAAGGTCACGTGATGGATGACGTCACTGGGCAAGGTCATGCTCCTGGACAGCCATGCTTTGGTTATCGATTGTCGCGGCTTTGTCATTAATTTTTGTCGAGCAGATCACAGCACCTTTGATAGGATTACATGTTTAGGATGGACATCTTGCACCTGTATCCAACTGGCATAATCCTATCAGAATCAAGGCTTTGTCGCTGTAAAATGCGACTTTAACTTTCTATGTGGTGCTTGGAGTAAACATACTACTGCAGGTTATGTTTATACAAACTTTACTCGAGTTTTATAGCTTGTTGGTTTGTTTCAGAAGTGTGATAAACACTTCCACAAAAAAGCATGTGATAAACATTCAAAGGAACAAGCCTGACATAGCAAATGTTACAACGCTGATGGTATCTGTTTGTGAGACGGCTTTGAAGCAATGATATTTGTAACTGCAGATGGTGTAAGCCAAGCCCCCAGCCTACTGGCTTTGTGTACTGGAGCAGAGTGTAGTTGTTCCAGCTGGACAATGCCCACCTGCTCTATTGTTGGGGGTATGAAAGGGCTTGACCTGCGAGCTACTGTGGCTCTATGACCTCTGTAGTCCCTTGCACATAGCCACAATGGATTGCCATGTATCTTGTATGTGTGAATTAGGACCTACGAACTCTGACCAGTATCTCAATACAAGGGCTCTCCTTTTACTGACCCCCTTCAGCAGAAGATGCTAGTTTATGGTATAGCTTTATTGACTGGCAATTTCCTTTTCGATTCCAGAGGTAAACAGAATAGAAAATTTAGTAATACTTACTGTTGGTCTATTACACTTCCATTAGCCTTAAAGTTTTTACAAAATACTAAACTTTTGATCTGGTGTCCATGCAGTAGCAAATCAATGACTATGACATCAGCCACCATCGTACCCCATAGTCTCGGTCACCCCACGAGGGCTCACCTTTCAACCACTGGCTTTTATTCAAACCGTGTAATCTAGATAGAGAGCTTGTTAAGTGTATCTGATCAAGCTTAGCCTAAGTGATCGAAATGTAGCTGTATAGAGAATTGGGTCCGGAGAGATCTTCTAGGCTGTCCTAGGACTGGACGGATGTCCCTTGGTGATGTCACTGTATTGTCAGACTATCTATCTCCCACTGGCCTCTGTGGCTGTGGCTGGGACAGGTCTGCCTAGACAGCTACTCTTTATCGTGGATCAATATTCTGCCATCATATCTTGTCCAGGTTGAGCTCTGCTAGGCCATTAATTTGCTTTTGTACATGGGAGAGGGAGGAGGAGATATTTCCTCAGCGCAATATCCCTGTCCGGCCAAGGGCTCTATCATACCCTTGCATTTGTCAGAGATTCAGGATGTCAAAAATCTCCCATATCATCCCAGTAGTCATCTGGGAGGACATGTGCTGAAAGACCTGCTGCATGGCACCCAAGCCACGGTCCTTGCATCTTTGACCTGTTATGTCATAGGGATGATGGGTTACCTCATAACTCATTTATTAAGGTCACAGTGTAAGAGGCAGACTGCTTGCAAAAACGCCCTATCTGTCCACGTCTTTATATGTAATTGACGTCTTCTTCAACCAACTTATAATGTCATCAAACTCAATAGAAATGTATGTGGCAGCTTAATACGTTTAAAAGATGTTTGTGCGAAGTAATACTGGTAAACACGCCACCTTAGCATATAACCGCACATGTCCTCAAGCATTTGTTTGAATATAGTATATGTAAATCTCGTGTGTAGCACCGTATATATTGCATGTTTGTTGATTGCATTAAGACACACTCTTTTGTTTTTCAGGTTTCATCAAAGAGGGCCATCACGTAAGAGGAACGGGTGAGTGATTTTTCGAATGTTTGTTTTAAAACACTCATAGAGAACAAGGCTAACTTATTTGCGTAGCTTGTGGCTTTGTGTGGTTCTCAGATGACAAGAGCAGCTGCTGGAGTTGTGTCAATCAGCAGCTTCCTGCAGGAACTGCAATGTAGGCGTTGTGGGTGTACTGTGCGCCACAGAATTTGTCAGCCTTTGAATATAAGATCATTCTGATATTATGTTTATCTAGCTATTGTGTTGCTACAACAGTATGGTACAGTTGGTATAATCACATGCTACATATACATGGAGTGTGGGGAGAATTCGTCTTTTCTTTGTTAAAATAATTTTTAAGACTAAGTGAGCTTATGCATGGAGTGTAGGGCAATCACCCGCTTGTGGTAATGTGTCACATTGTTGCATGAACTAGCATCATTCCTCTTTTGGAAAGCCTAGTAAACGGCTATAATCAAAGCCCGTGCAAATGCCTTGGTCTGGGAAAAAGGCTTTCCACTGTGTAATCGAGGTGTAGAAAACAGGCAGTTTTACGGTCAACGCCAGGGTGGCCTGTCTGAAATCACGAACAAACGAGATGTCGTGCGTGAAGACGCGCGTTTGTCAGGCTAGCAACAGTAAACAGAGTTTTCTTCTGCGATGGTCCCAGGACAGATCATGGAAATCTAGAGCAGCAGGCAATTTTCCTTGGCGCCTAATTACAGTCTAATTTTGCAGTCTCATGCTATTCTTTATTCAAACATGCATGAGCACAGACGTTTGGCTGCCAGTCTGGTCCCTGTGAGACCATTCCTAAATAGCCCCAGTCAAATCCAGCAAGAAAACTCATTTTAAGATATTGTCAAACATTTGCACTGCTAAGTGACAAAAATCTAGGGTGGTGCACTGTGTAGATAACGAAAACAAAGCCAAAGGAAATCAGCAACCTGACTTTTTGATGCTGGTGTGGGCCAGGGGCTGTTGTAACTCAGACTTGAATGTTTATCAATGATTAATGACTTAATTTCCTTTAGTCTGCTGTCTCATTTAATTTGGCTGACCCAGCACCAAAGATGGGCTCTTTCTCCTGCGCTAACTGTTTGTTGTTTTATCTAGTAAGAAAGATTTAGCAGGAGAATGGGAAGTGCCATGCTGATCAGTTTGACAGGTTTGCAAATCCCAAATTCCTGCTTGTCAACGGTGGCATGATGTAGCACCGCAGGTGAATGTACATGTGCCCAGAGCTTGTCCCTTGCTCCATCCGTTATATCAGCCATGCTTTATATTGCAGCCATGGCAGTGTGCAAGTCCCCAGGGACATACTTCATCACTGTTGTCCAGACTGGCTCCAGCCTTCAGGGCGCAAATGTTAGTGCCTCGCAAGTGTGGTCTGTGTTTGGTTGCGAAGGCTAATCAAGTTGACTTACATTTTTTTAGACCTACGATCATTTGGATTATCGTTGAATGACCAATAGTAGACAATGGACCTCTCATTCTTAACTTGTTTTGAATATTTCAGCATGCAAATAGCATTACCGCCATATGTATTTCAGATAATCATATGCTTGAATATTTCTTGGCAAGCACCATTGACACTTGGCTCCATTAGCTTTACATATGCTTTGCATCTTATGAATGAGAATTCTGTCTGAAATTAGTGCCCTCCGTGTTAAAATTATCCAACAATGCTATTTTCCATTTTGTAATATTGTGAGTCATGGACGAAGAGATGTGTGAAGAATCACTCGCACCATTGTGAATGGACTAATTTGCCTAATAATAAGGAAGTGAAAGACTGCAAGTATGTTTCGCCAAGACATGTTTCTCTGTGCACACTGTGAGTGCATCAACTGTTCTCCACTGTCGCCATTAAGACTTCACGCTGCATTTGCATCTCAGTGCAGTCGTTGAGAAAAATCTTTTGCGTGCATCAGTCTCAGAAAAAGACATAAATGAACACTGGCCATTAACTTCCTTCTGTCTTACGTTCTGTTTATTTGACATTCCCTCTTGAGATTCGTGTTCTTTGTTGTCTCTTCGCTGTTGCGTTGTTACATCATGTGAAACAAAATCACAAGATGCTCGACTGAGGAGTCATAGAGAAAGAAGTCCCCTACAACTAGTTGGATAAGTGGGCCCCTGACACTAGTCTGAGTAGTCTCCTTCACAATGGTTTATATTTTGCCCCAGACCCACTCTATCCCCCAGCCCCGCTACATGTATTACTGTCCCCTCTCCCAGGGTGATAAAACCAGCCAGGCGCACCAGTCAACAATAAATCTAGTCATGCAGTTCATCTTGGCGAAATAGCACAGTCACACGTCCACTTGCTGCGGTGACACTTTATTGCTATTCAGTGTCTGTAGTGGGAGCATTTATTGAAGGAATATTGGAGGAGTAGGGCCCACTCACCCATGGCCGCACTCTATGTCTGGTGATATCAGCAGCGACTACCTCTTGCTTGCATTGTCCACAAGGTCCAGCAGGGAGTGACCCCGAGCGGATTTTTGGCCTGATTGATGGACCACTGGACAGCTGGGCTCGCAAACCCCATTTTTGGATGCTGAGGCAGACAAGATGTTCATCAGGCACACACCAGCAGTAGTAGTAGCAGCAGCAGTAGTGTGGTTTGGCCTGAAACCATCCCCCTGTTCCCCATACTATAGAGGAGACATTCATGGTGCTTCCCCTCTCATATGGAATAATAAAAAGGCAGGAGAGCTACACGCCAGATTGACCAGGACCCCTCGTAAACTGCCCACCCAACTATGAATGCATCATGGCCAACGAGATGCTATCTGTGCAATAGCAGGCACACCGCCAAGGCCGAACTGGTGGCCCACGCCAGATAACCAAAATCGACCCTTGCTTCTGACCAAAACTTACTATACTACAGGAGCAGGTCTTCCCTTGTAAATCATGGCCGTAATGGGCCTCTAAACTAAATGTGTTCCAGCTTTTTTGCTTCCACAACTCGCCAGGATGCATTTGTCTGCAGTTGTGTTCCATTCTAAAAGTGCTTCGGAACCCTTGCTGTTATTGTGTTGCTCTTTTCAGCGCAAAGCCCGATTGTGCACAGCGCATTTGCCTATTAAGAGGTGCATAGCCTTTTATGTGGAACTCGCCAAGTGCAGAACGAGAGCTTCTTGTAATCACAGCCTTAATCCCGGTGGCTAGAAGAGAAGCATAACAAAGAGCTTTAATTATTCATACCCAACGAAATATGCACTTCACCTCAAAAAGACCCTTAAGTGTTCACGTCATTCCTTACACGTACTTAATGTGACAATGAAATCTGTCATCTTTACTCTTGTAGCCAATAAAATTAATTCATGGCCAGCTTGGGGACTCCCAAACGTAGCTTGAGAGGGTTGTGGTCTCTGACCTGATTAAAGTAGGCACCTGGCAAACAGCCAAACTGTGTAAATGCAATACTGTGTTGTTTCCTATGGGGACTAAGCACTAAAGAACTGATTACATATGTATTGGCCATGTGGGAACGGCTTTGCTGTAGCTGCATTGATTTTTAATGCCTTGGGTTCAGTGGGTTTAGCTGACCTGTGGCGGAAACAGGGGCAGTTAGGTGGTGTGAAGGTTCTTGAGCACTTTCTCTGGTCCTCAGGGAAGGGAAACATTGGGAAAGAACATGTGGAATGAGGGACGTGAAAAAGCTCAATGCAAGAGGCGTGGGTGTCAATTGAGCGGGAACTCTCCAAGGACGTGCACTGCTTGACTGAGTGTATGTGGGTATCGTGGGATATGCACCAGAATGCTTGGGTTGAGGCGTTTCTGAGATGCTGACGAGATGAGGCTTAGATGCTGTGTCTGTGTAGGAAGCAGGATCAAGAAGTAACCACCAGCATTTGCTGGAAAAACGCAAAATCTATTTGCAACATCAGCAGCAGCAGCAGCAGCCCTCCCTGCCCTCTCTTCTTTCTCCATTGATGGAGTGAGTGGCTACTGTGTTGCATCATCAGTCTCCATCACCAACCCTCATCCTGGTCCAGACAGGTCTCTTGGCATTTGGGCTGGCTGCCATCCTGGATGAATACCTGCCCTGCTGTGGCTTGACACACCAATTCCAGAACATCGTCCAACCATGAAGGCAATGTCACCTCTCTCCTAAAACTCTTCCTCCGACGTTGGTTGCCTGTTGATTGCGCCCATAATGTCACACTTATGGCACAAGTCGCTCCACCCGCTGGTCTTCCCTTCAAAGCTCTTCCCATCAATGGATGCTCCCAGACTGTATTCACTTCCCTAATAAAACTGTGTATCAAAGACCAGACCTTTACCTTTCCGCCACTAACTCGACCAAGAATCCTGCCTCAGCTTGGCCAAACAACTTGCTTTAAGCCATATAAATGTTTCTATATTTGTGCTGCTCGGTTCATTTTTAAAACTACGGATATGCTCTCGAATCTGGTTATGTTGACGCAACTTTAACACTAAGCTTAACATGTTGATTTATTGACACTCCCAGCCCCCAGACAAATTGGCATCCTGATTACTATAAGTCGAATCATTGGTCTCTAATATGAAAATCCCAGGTGACTGCTGAGTGTAATTGTATTTAATTTAACATGTAATGCTTGCATAGACATCAGCTGCAGGTCTACAGGGACTGGTGAACTGGTGAGCGTAGTCGATTTAATGCGGCCCTCTGAGGACATGTTTATTTGAAAATGCTTACATTTGCCGTCACTGTGTAGTGCTTCTGGATTCAAAGAGAGACAGTGGCAATTTAGATGTCGTCTGATAGCACTGTCCAAATGCTACATGAGGCTGATGGATGGGTGCGGGATGCGGCAACGCAAAGAATGCTGCTGAGACAGAAAGAGGACGCATCTGCCATCCTCCCCTACATGGCTCATTGCCACAGTGAGATACGTATCCTCATAGAACGGTCTGCCTCCGATGCTCCGAATGCCTGGCTGTTAGGTGCAGCAGCTAGCATCAAGCGATCACTGTCATTGCAGCCAGCACTTTCACACTAGTCGCCTCTGGCTACAAAGACACACTTTAGCCGCTCTTCTCTCTCTCATATACATCATCTCCAATCCGATACAGAGAAGACTCCAAAAGGCCAATTAATTGTAATTAGGCGAGTGATGGCTTCTCAAGTTTCCCGCTTGGTCCCAGCCCCAAACTAGCCAGCCATTCTCTCCCTTTCTGTCCCTTTAGGCTCGGGGGCAAATCCACCCCCTGGCCTCAAGCCTTTGCGTCACCCTCTCAAGAATTATGGTAGTTTACGCTCTCATGAATGGCTAACTGGCCTGGAGATATGGCCCACAAACTTAGTGACGAAGCGGGCATTAAGTTGATAACCCTGCCAGGCCCGGGACTAGCCACTGCTACTTTATGTAGGCCGTACAACTTGTCCAGAGTTTTACTCAACGCCTGAACTATAATCCCAGAGTAAGTCAGCCACGCACCTTGCCGGTAATGAACGGTGAATAATTTAGTGGTGGGCATAGTGTTGACCCCAGGCGGTGGAAATGAAAAACGAATGCCCATAGCCCCTGGCATTTATTTCCCATATTCGTTAAAGCGGAATGTTCCCCATTTTGTTGCCTGGCCTGTCATCCGCAGTGAAATTGTACAGCTGGATATCGGTTGGTAACTTGGTAGCTCAACGCAGATTGCCAAGCACAGTGCTTATAGTATTGCTAGTGCTAGAAAGGGCCATGTGAAATTAATTACGGGCGTAAATGACTTAGATTAGGCAGTTGATCCTGCTGTCATCCCTTGGGCTGTACTTCATACTTCTCAGCCTTAAGATATTATTGATCTATGATATCTGCTAGCATAAATGGGTGCACGTGTCATCAAACGCATTCTAGCGCCCTTCTAAGATAAGATGGGGATTTAGTCGTCATGGTAACGGGAGACAAGCCTTTGTGTTGCAAGGGGAGGGATGGCAGTTTTTGCATCCTGCGAATCTCTTCAAGAGGAATTAGTTGCTGCAATACCGTCTTGCCTCCGTCTACAACTTGCTAGTGTCTCCGCAGTTTTGATTGATAACTTGAGTCGCATTTTTGTGCATCCCGGGAGAAGCGATGAGCTAAGCGAGAGATTAGACACTCAGCTTCTCAGTCCTGAGGCTTCCTTACAATATTTCTCACATGTGCTCTCACTTGGTCTGTCTCCCAGTCCAGCTTGTGTGTGGAATTCACTCCATTCTTGTTCTCTGAAATTACTCTCCCACTTTAAAAGCTGTGATCGCTGGATATTCAACTCTGAATGTGGGTATAGTTATTTCATTGACAGTGTTGCGCAAGGAAAGCCTGTGGTCAGTTGATTTTATTCCAAACTCCGGTTGAACCTGTGCTGAATGGTTAGCTGTTGTATAATCAAAACATAACACAGATATTTCCTCCTTTAACTGAAAATGCAGCTGCTGATGTGTTGGCAACTGTCCACATGGCTGATGTTGATCATATTTGGACTGTAGAAAGTCAAGGTGTATTTCAAACGTGAAGACAAAGGAATTTGTTACTGCACATTAACTGTCACGATACACAATAACTGGCAAAATATAGTTACTGTTAGGATACATAGGTATTAGTTACTGTCAGAATGCATAGTTACTGTCAGAATGCAGTTACGGTCAAGATGCATACTTACTGTCAGGGTGCATAGTTACAGCTGCATATGTAGATGGTGGATGACTTGCCACCGGACCAATCTAATTGGGGAGGGAGAGGTGCTACTTCTGCATGCATGTCCATGCGATTTGTGAATGTCCTGGCAAAGATTATTGGTTTGCCACATGACACGATGACAGATCAAAGGAGACCTGCTTTCTAATGGTCAGCAGTTCCACAGAAGGGCCAAGGGCATTTGCATCTTCCTGGGTGTTGCTGCTGTCATATGTAGTGCGATTTTCATTATGCTTTATGCATCAGATTCATCCATGCATCAGGTTCATCCATGCATCAGGTTCATCCATGCATCAGGTTCATCCATGCATAGTTTTCAAAGATATATTGCCTATAAATATAGGTTAGAAGCTCTATAAATGATACCACTGTCCGAAGTTCCATATATAGTGGTGAGTTGTACACTGATACCGTCCTTCAGGCTGAGTGAGATTCACCAGCCACACTTTGAATTGTCGTGATGAATTAAAGTTGAAACCGTCACCTGCCAGATAATACTCCTGATAATGTAATTGTGTAAAAAAATGCCACTGCTTTCACCTGCAAAGATCTGCCTCCAATGTTTTAATTATTGTGACATTATTATGTCATGTAGAAGATTAATTGTTCCTCAATTGTGTTAAATTCAAGATAAAATATTTTAGACGCTAGTATTGATTTGGAAGCTTCCCCAATGACATTACACTGATATTCAAATACAGTAAGTCAAAGCCTTTGGTTAATAAGGAAGTTGCTGCATGTGTTGTTTGGCACATTAATGAGGCCATACACGTCACATCCTTCCTTCCTCTGGATATCAGTATGCGCCTTGGATCTGTATTAGCAACACCAACAGCTACCAACGGCCATATGATACACATGGTCAATATGTCAGTCTGTCCGACACCCACTAACATCATTCCACTCGCCTGCTGAAAACAAAAGGCTTATTGTTCATCTCGTTCATCCCTGTCTTGTGTGGTCGGCGTGAGAGAGAAATTGTGATTGTGATTACAGCTTTTTATCTCATGTTCATCACACTATTTGTAGCTGCTGCTGCTCAAGAGTGCACGGATATGGGAGAAGGACAACAAAGGAGAAGATGCTGTGGAAATGGGGCCACCCTCTGCAGCAGCAGCACAAGCATCAGTAGCAGCATCGGCAGGAGCATAATATAATTACACTCTTACATCAAAACGTTCTTAGGTTCCTTTCACTTAGATTCTTGGTAAAAGACCTCAGGAAAATCATTCTATTGTTCTTTTGCTTTATTGCAATTGACACATTTAAATTGTCTCATAAGCCACTATGTGTCAATTGCCTCTGAAGAGTTTAGCATTTTTGTACTAGCATTGATAACACGTGGCGTTTGTCTGCTTTGCCATTTTTATTAATTCTCATGAGGTCTAATTACAATGGTCTCTGAATAAGGACGTTACAACAATAGCTAGCTTCGCTTATAAATGGTAACATTTCAAATTTGCAATGATCTAAAAATAGCTGTCTATCTTGTTTTCCTCCCCAGTTTAGGCTGCCGTTTTGCTAAAAATACAAAAGCTGGAAAACCTATTCAGATTTTAAATAAGTTTATCTTTTCAAAAGGAACTTTTTCAAATTGTATGACAATTGTACTAAATATGGAACTGCATTATTGCATGAATAAAAAAAATATCTTGATTTGATAAAGAAGATGACGATGTAGGATCTTAACAGGTCATCTTAGCACATAACATCGGAGCTTTATGCTGTACTATTTTTACACATCTTCATTGGCACTATTTTCCGGCGTGATGAGCTCACCTGGTTCTTTGTGCCTTAAACATAACGCGTCTTCTTGAGCCAGCATGACATAATGGGGATTTCTAATGTTGCTAATCTGCTCACTGCCCCTGCTGAGCAAGGTGAATAGGCCACATTCTGAGGTGTTAGTTATGCAACCCTGGTGTCTCCTAGACCTAAGACTACTGTACCTGACCAGCAGCCCGCAGAATTTAATATGGGCTAATGGAGTGAATAATTCCAAAGCCCCCCATCAGGTGTCCTATGGACCAAAGCCTTGTGACAGAATAATCATAATGGGCGGAGTTGCCTTCCTTGTTATCTACGTATTGAGGATGCAGACTCAACTCCTCTATATCCCCACCATATTTGGTTGATATTTGGATGAGCAGCACAAGACGGTGAACCAAAGCAAAAGTCCTGAAACATTTATCTTAGTAAGACAGTCCTGCACTGTTAATGTTTTTTTTCAAGGGTTAATTTATGATCAGAATGTACTTCAAAACATTGTTCAATTTAAGTTTGGATAAACTAGAGATCCAAGATTTAAGTATAAGACTGTGTATTTAGCTTTATAGGATGTAGACTGTTTTTATACTCCAATTTTCTTGTCTTTGATGAGTGGATGACTTACTTCTTTTGTATTTTCCTCTTGCAGAATGTGACCAGCGAGTACTGAGCACGGGCGAATCGAACGGCACCATAATATCGCCCGACTTCCCAAGAAACTACCCGCTCAATGTGACCTGCCGCTACTACATCGACGGACTGGTGGACCGACAGAACCTGGAGAAGGCTCGGCTGCAGTTCACCTTCTTTGACATCCCCTTCCGACAGCAGCAGTGAGCAGCTTTGTGTCTCCTCTTCTTCTGTCCTCTGCGTCTGCTCTGACTAGTTGCCATAAGGCCCCGTAAGGCCCTAATAACATAAGGCCTTTATAAGAGCGGAAGTTGTAAGCTGTTGTCCTCATGCTGTCTGAAGGACTTGCCAAAGACGCCGCTCCAAAGGCCCACCATCTACAATCACTCAGTACACAATTGCCAAGGAGTCAAGTGCTCTGTTTTGTCTTTTTTATGAACCCAGACCTAAAGTAGCTCCATCGTACTGTGCCCTGTCGCCATTGTGACGTCTCCTTAGTCCCTAACCCCAGTTTTGATTTGCTCATCTCTTCAAGGTTCAGCAGGTCCTAAAAACAAACACCAGTCACTGCAGCTTCTGGCATCTATTTTAACTCAACATTCTGCAAGAGCAGTAGATCTTCCTCTGCTCTGTTGTGAACGTGATAAAAGTTGATGATCTATCAAGCTAATTAAATTGCTGGACTATCTAATGTAGATTTAATTGATGTTGGAAGTGGAGCTTTCCTGAGACTATAATGTTATGAGCCTTGGGAATTTGGAATATTTAAGCCAAGCGTTTATGTGAGAGGAAAGAGTTAATCTGAGACAGTTCAATTAATCCATGTTCTGAACTATTGGCGTGAGGTGGTGGAGGTGGTAAGAATGATGTCACTGAGAAAGATGGCGGCTCTTCACTTGTGGCGGTCAATGTGGTCCGCCTCTCTGTCAGCTGGAAAGCCCTTGGGGGTCCAGAGTCCAATCAATCCTTGTAGTCAGGCTGGCTAATCCCACAGTACAAGGAATGTCCTCCCCACCAAACTCCTTATGAATAGGTCTAGCATCTGAAATAAGCCCATTACAGGCACAACAGCTCACTCACCACTTGGCCATGTGCCTTCACCATTTGTCTGTCAATGGAAACTCTTGCTTAAGACTTTGAAGCTGAGCAGGATAGGAGCAACTACCCATTGGGCATTAGGATATCAGGACCTCTAGTTGAAGTCTTTAAACTTTAATGAGGAAATCTACATAAAGACTGCATGTGTAACTAAGTGTGCTTGTGAGCAGTTTGTCAGTTGCAAATCCACTGGCCTTCATAGGCCATCTGTCTGATCCATAGGGACCCCAGGATATGGCGCTTTTTCAAATATGTGAATTTGCCGGCTGGAAGCATCGGGTTTGGCAGGTGTGGCAGACTGTGGAAAGTCGCCGAATTCCCTTGACACATAGTCCGCTGTCAGGTGGCGCCTTGCAAAAGTATTTCTGCCACTCGCCAGCCCTGGCCACATTAGTCTGTGAGGTCAGTGGTAAACAAAGTGCAGTCTTGGTGACTAAGACGAATGAGGTTCATGTCAAGCTTTGAAGATATGTACATTTACTTCTGTTGACTCTGCGTCCTGATAGCTGTCTTGGGTGACCTCTTCTCTGGGCCTTCTCTTTCCTACGTTTTAAGTCTGAACATTTTTGTTGCTGCACAACCTGAGGAATGTTGTTTTAAGTTTGACGTCTTGCACTGCAGCATGGCTCTTTTATTGTCAATTTATTGCTTCTCCTAGACTGAGCAAATTATTTTAGTATTTGGAAATTTGTGAGATGTACGTGTGATTGCTGTGTGTTTTGATACGACGCTTCCAAAGCTGCGTCGTCTGCCTAATTGGACGTCATTAGCGTCAAATAATACGTAGGTGCGTCCTCTTCCGGTTACGTCTTGTAAACTGAAATGTTTTTGCTCCATTCCCTTGTCGTGTTCGGTGGCTTATCTTTGGACCTTGTGTCAACAACAGTCAATTCTGACCTCTTCTGCATAGAGATAGTAAGTTGTATTGCTCAACTCAATTCTTGGACTTTTAGAATAATATTCAGTAATATTACTATCAATTGCGGATATGTCAAAATGAAATGTTGCCTGGAATAGGGATTGTCATATGATAGCATATAAAAATTATAGATAACATAAAATCTGAACCTGGTAGCTGTGTGAATCGTTTTTATGGCTGCCTTAATATAATTCCACAGAATTGTTAAAGAAAAGGAAATTATTTAGAAGAGATTGATGGTTTCATGATGTAATGCAATATAAAAGACGGATCATAAATAAACCCAATTACATGGGTAATTAATTTGGTTATAATAGGAAGCCGCAGACAGCAAATATATGTTCAATTCGTGCAAAGTTTGTGCAACACAAATTGCTTTGTGTAGAAAATAAATGAGTAAGACGAAAGGATGAAGTAAGGGAGGATAAAGAATATGAATTGCCATGGCAACGCCTAAAATCCCCAGGCGCTGTTCAGCCTAAGTGAATGGTAATGAGACTGGTGTGGCTGGGTGGCCGCCTTCTCTGTTGTCAGTCTGGATAAGTTATAAATGACCAATGATCGGGTCCACCTTCAGCCTCCCTGCTATCCTCAGGGTGACTTCTCACATCAGTCGGTCACTCACAACACATTCTACACCTCTACAAGGTCAGACCAAAAACCTCAAGGTCAGACCACCCTCTCAAGGTCACACCAAGGTCAGAGGAGGGACCACCAAGGTCATGTGCCATGCGTGATTACAGCCTCAGTTTGTTCTCTCAGTTCTAGGGATTACTTTCTTTGTAGTTCGTAGCCTTGCTGTTTGCCTTGTCTTGTAGATTTTGAAATATTGTCAGTGACACGGACATCACTGCTCAAGAAACCATACATCTATAAGTTGTGTCTTGGCATTCGATAAAAAACAAACAGGGTACATCCATGCCAAATTTCAATCAGGAATAGGGGAAAGTAAGGAGAACTGGGCCGGCGGGAGAACTGGGCCACCCTCCCTGCAGCTAAAAGTAATATTGGTATTACCCTGAAATTGGGTCACATGACTCCTAATTGATCATAAGTGCATGTCTGAAAGCAAGAAACCATTTGAGATATTCTTTTACTGATAAAGTGAAATATTTGTTTTTGGTGTCAGTGAGTAAAATGTCCACCATGTATACAATTGTTCATTGACAAAAACCAATAGAGAATAAATTAGAAATAAACATATTGTTATAATCAGCACATGATGAGAGAACAATCATGTTACTGACATGTTGTCCTTGCTATGTAAAATATGGCTGTCATTTCTTTTTAGCAACAGCTTTAGGGAAAACTGGGCCACCTGAGGTGGGAGAATTGTACCACTGTCATAGGCCTCCCTCTGTTTGAAAATACAGTCAACATTTTTGATAAGGACATCATAAACCACCTGGCTTTAGAAATTATGTTTAAAAACTAGCTTACACATAGAAAATAATCTGACCTATTTCATAGGCTACCACACAAGGATAATCCAGATTACCCGCAGTCCTGTGGCGTCCATTTTACCTATTGATTCACAGGTTTTTCAGAATTTTTTTACCCCTTTCTAGGAGGAACTGATGCCTGGCAAATGACGAAACAAGTGATAAAACAGTATGGCATATATTACAAGTGCAATTGTCAATAGAAATATGACAAAAATTGCCCCGACAATTTCGAGGGTAATCCAAACTTTTAATCCCTGCATATTGAATATGGATTACCCTCAAATCCACATTGCCAACATTTTATTAATCCCGGTGAGCAAAGTATCTTAAAACCATTGAATGAATCCCACATGTGAACTAAACAACTTTCAACATGTCTACAACTAACTATTGGGTAGTTTTAGTTATTTGTGAATCGACAGGTAAAATGAATGCGAGGATAATCCGGATTACCTTCGTGTGGTCGCCCCCAGTGAACTTTAAGAGTTTAAATTACTCAAACATAAATAAGCAGGCATATTTTCCCTACATTAAATCAAATTAGTCAAATGCTACTATTGTAATGCTACACTTTTGTCGATAACATAAATGAGTCCTGTAAACTTCCCAATGAAGCTTTTATTGGATTTTACAGAACTATGTCAAGATGCAGTTCAAACGTTACAATAATAACTTTAACCATGAACTGCTGTCTTCACATGGTATATGAAGTTTTAGGCTTAAATGAATGTAATTTTCAAAAAGAAATTTAAAAAATGTGTAGGCAAAGTTTTCATATTGAAGCTGCATTCTTTAATGCAATCATTTCTGTTATTAATTATTTTTGAAAAACATTAATAATTGTTCCAGTTTTTCAGTTTGTTATTAACTGACAGGAGGTGTCCAGTTCTCCTGCCCCCCATGGTCCAGTTCTCCTTACCGTAGGAAGAACTGGGCCACATTTTCTGAAAATGAAATTTTCTCGCTATACAGGAAAGGATGGAGAATTTTTCAAAAAGCCACTTATATTATTAGAGGAATACTTATAGTATAATTTAGAATGAAAAAGTGACTTTGCTTTTTCACTTGAATCAGCAAAAACATAAAAAGGTGATTAACGGCCCAGCTCTCCAGACTCTTCCCTACCTATCAGGTGAAAGAAAAAAGAACAGGGAAGCGTAAAGGCGTTGTTAAGCATTAGTCTGGTTCAAGTCCTGCTTAAGGCCACGTAGCTGTCCGTCCTAAGTACTTTTAATTAAATTAAGAGCGACGAGGTGTTTGTCTAATTCCAAGTAGATTGTAGCAAATAAAAACCGCAGGTTTCAAGGCAACCTTTTTAGAACTAATGTGGCAGCATAGGGCTGTTCAATGTGCACCACTTTGCAAACGTAAGCGATCAATTATCTCTGTCTCTGAATTCAAATAAAAGGATGCTAAACTTACGGTATGTGGAATGCGCACAACCTGCACCTGCATGACTAAACCAACCCACTGAAGGTCTCATGCACTTTCTGGTGTCATCGACGCTTCGGGTGTAGCTTCCAATCTGCCTGTTATTTGCTTCTCAAAACAGCAGACTAGCTACCTGGTGTAACGTGACTTGCAATATAGCCTTGGGCTCAATCAAGTTACTGAGACAATGCAGGGCAAACTCTCTCTTTGGTCTTCTCATTTCGCCTGTCTTCTTTGCAATTGACCTCTGGTTCAGTCCTACAAGGCTGCATTTGATTGCATTCCACTCGTAAATTCCTTTAATTAGACTTTGTGTCAGTGCCTGAAGTTAACTGAAATAAGGCACAATGATTTGCATCAAGGTAAAGCAATTTCACGACCTTTTAACTTCTTCTTGGTGTTTTAAGTCTGTTTTTCTATAACATTCAACGTGTCTGGTGCACTGTCTTTCAAATCATCGAAAAAAGGGCAAGGTCGGTGTGTTTGGCATCCATGTCTGTTTCTTGATTTGCGCTATCGTTTTAGTGCAATCATGCCCACTATGGATGGCCATTATGGATTGAGTAATATCACTCAGTATCTCCCACTGATGTTTTGACCAAATGTCAACCATTGCTGGAAAGAGCATTATTTGTGAAGTGGGCACTTTCTTAATTGGGTTGTCCCCGGTTAGTCCGTGCCTTGTTTACCTTATATATGTTGCACATTGCATGACTCCTGGGTCACCAGGAAGGGCCTCTGATGATTACTGGGCCAGCAATGGACAATTCAAATAGAGCAGGAAATGAGCTGCTCCTCATATCTGAATGGAGCATTACCAGTAATGCAAAGATGTAGGCCATCAGCCCCACAAGTCTCTGAAGCCAGATTAGTCTGATCCGCGCAGTCTCCACAGAAGCTTACACAAGCTGTGGGTCTAGACGGAGTTTTATCCGTTTCTCTGCACACTTTCACTGTTCACCAAACTTATAGGATTTTTCTCTAATCTTGCTCCGTAGCATCAGGTAGACGGACAGCTGAATGCGGTGTCCTGTTGCATTAGTCTTCAAATACTTCAGCCATTGAAACGATTCTGATTGGCTTAGATTTTCTGCATGGATGGAGGTTAAGTTTAGTGCTGCACTGCGGATTCGAGAGAATATTTCCCTGTACTTTTTAATTTACTATCCACAATTCCATAGTAATGCAGCTGATAAAGATGGTTGCACGTTTAAAATACTGGTGATATGCAGTCTTTCCTGAGTCCTGTTTAATCCCATACATTCTACCCTTCTACCCTTTCTCACAACTCTATATGTAGAATTAGAGATGTACTCTACAGCCTACATGAAGTCCCAAAACAACTTAATGAACAAGTTTGTTTTACGTATAAAGTGACTTTGTTGGATAAGTTTTGCCATCATCCTCAACATCGACCTGTTTGTGTCCTTTCTGTGACAGGCATGACTGATTGTGGCTTCAGGCGATCCATAAGGTCTTTTATAAGGCGATTTTTCACTTGGTATTGGTGTTTTAGGCGTGGAGATCTCTTTCATGTCTCTTTCAATAAATAATTTGATGATACTTTGACTAAGTATTTTGATAATACTCTATCATATGGAAAAAAACCCTCTTTCTTGTGTTATCCCGTTATATCAAGATAAGTTATAGTTCATCATGAAAGCATGAAACTCGTTATTGATACAATTTATTTATTAAATCCAACGTACATGGAGTATGCTTCAAACAAATACATGGACATATAATTTCATATTCTATTAGTCCCCTCCTCCATACATATATTTTTTAGGATTCTTGTGTGCTTGGCCAAATATACGTCTTAATAAGATGTGCTTTTCTGAGCATTGGATATACAAAATGTGGTTGTTATATGAATTCTTACTAAACTGAGAGCATAATGCCTTACATACTTGTGTGGTATTCTGGCAAGGCACAGGATGTATAATATTGAGTTGCACAGAATCACTGTGGTCTGTTTCATAAAAGCTATTGCTCATGAGATTTATAGATGTGAAAAGGGGGTGAGTCTGTCAGTTCATTCACAACATTATGGCTCCATGCTCAACCCAGCCGTGTTTAAGCGCATTTTTATTGATACAGATGATCTCATTTACCTCTCTAAATGTGACTTTAATTTTGGACCCTGGCGGGTTTATACTATAAACCCCATTGGATCTCGAGATGCGGGATGGAGAGACATGGAGATTAAATTTTCCAGTGTTAGTTCCGTATCTCTAGCAAGGCAATTATGCTAATCACTTTCTTAATTTTGATCTATGAAGCTGTTCGATTTAACAGATGGCTGTCTTCACGATAACTGATGCTGCCTCATGAATTTACAGAGTGGATCGGGAATTCCGTACTCAAAAGTCAAATATCATGAAGACTACAGATTATGATATGCATTTTTTCTTTGATGGTATTTTGTCCTATTTCCAATCTACTCATCCTTGCCACGACAGTTTCGCAAGCAAACGTTGAACTAATAAACGTAGCCAGTTCTCCATTTCTTCTATGTACGAGTTCTTTATCAATGGCAAATTGTGGTATTTTCCATAAAATTCGGTCCGTAGCTTTGCCATTTGGCAGATTACCTGTAAATTAATGGCCACAACCTTTCTGATCTGAGAGAATTACATGCACATTTTGTAATCAATGTCTTTTGTCTCTCTCTAGGTGTGACAACGGCCACATTTCAGCTTACCTCAGAGGCCAGAACATCAATGCAGACGAACCAGATAAGAAATTTTGTGGATCCATTTTGCCACCTCCTCTTACCACAAAAAACCCGCGGCTACTGCTCATCCTGGACACCCATGGGAAGGTGCCAGGAAAAGGCTTCAAAGCCAATTATAATTTTGTTACAGGTACGTGCAGTTGATACTCTTCAATACAAAATGTAATGGGCTTCTTTTCATGTAATATGCCTGATCAGTTTATTATGAGACCCACTAAGAATAAGATGTGTTTTTGTTGTCAATATGCCTTTCTGTTTGGTGCTGGGATGAAATAAATAGAAGGTTTCACGCACCTGACATTAATGCAAGACAGGCACTTAGGCAGGCAGCAATACAAAACATATTTAAAAGAGCAGAAGATTCTGAGAGATTGAATCCATCTTGGGAATAAAGAGAAATATTGGAGCTGTGCTTGGGGGGAATGAAGGGCGTGCCTTGTAAATGCAGACAGTGATGCCAGTCGATGGCTTTAATCAAAGTATTTCCATGACATGTAGCCAGACGTTAGGAAGCAGGGTGAGGGTCCCATGGAACTAATGGTGATCAATTTGTTGCAGTCTCCACATGCTCTACTCATCTTGCTTTTCTTGTTGTTTTCTTGCAGACTATGCCATTCCAGGCACCCCAGCCACTGATGCCACGTGCCACTTCATATACCACAGCACCAGCGAAAAGCAGGGTCACTTCAACTCACCTAGACACCCTTCCAACTACCCCCACAACACTCACTGTGTTTACGAGTTCTATGGCCTGGTCCAGGAGCAGGTCCACATTACCTTTGAAAACTTCCAGGTGGAGGACAAGTACCACAAGTGAGTGAGCTAACCTTTCCCCTAATTTGACGACTAACAGTTACACCAGTGACCTTTACTGCAGACGAGCCACTGTCCTCTCATTTAGGATGAATCTGGACATAATTGGTTGGGGCTTCTCTCCCATTCCTGAGCACCTCAAGGCTTCTTGGGAAATCGCTGCTGGTTGTTGGCTTACCCATAATTAAGTGCAAAACAAGTGCTCGCATTTTTATTTGCTTGTCAAAGTAGACAATGGTTGTTATACCTTACTTGTAATAGAGTATACATCAGGAGTGTGAAAGTAGAAGAATATGGTTTTTGCATTCTACACAAACATGTCTATACTCTATACTGCTGAAAGTCTTGGGTGGGAGTCAATCACAACGACAATACTGTCGACAGCAGTGATTGCCCTCATCCTCATATATGGAATGCATTGGATGGGAAAGGGCACATGGTCTTGACATAGCAAGGAATTCATCAGGAGACCCGAATCACTCATCTCTAATTGTTTTCTTTCTTGTGCAAGTATTTGTTGATGATGTCTTCTCATGCTTGTTCTGTGTGTTCAGGTGGGCTCTCATCCACATTAACTGACTTCATAAAACTAGGATATAGTGGCCCCATGCATGTTTCTTATTGCATTCCCAGGGAAATTGCTGTCATTCTCCTGATCATTGGAGTGGTTTATTGCATCCTTGAACATCGGGTAATTCTGTTGCGTTGGTGGAAATAATCAATCCGGACTACTGCAAATCCCATGCTGTCTGAATTCAGTCAATTAATTCAAGATTTAAATTTAACCATTTGTCTGAGAAACCTTAATAACAATGGATTCTTATTATGTAGTATTAACAATGGCTGGAGATATTTTTAGAGGTATTTTTAAAACAAGCTAATAAAAGGCTGGAATTATGTGAGATGCAATTTGGATGATGGGAGGTGACCTGTGTCGCCCACTTGACACTGCAGCGTAGCTAGTCAAGTGCACCTAACCACAAGATGTGCAGGTACTGCCAGGTAGCGAGGGCATTATGAAAGGTGGTAGTGTACTGCTACTGCTACAGGTTATACATGAGGCATCCATAAATATTCCCGCAGGCTCATTATAGGGACAGCTGCTATTTTAGAGCAAAGATAAAACTTGGGGCGTCTGGGCCTGTCTCATTTATTGCAAGACTGCCTCAGTCGACTGCTGGGAGCCCTGTGCAGACCTTGGATCATGGCTTTGGCAGCAACAAGGAGATATGGGCCCCCCTCAATTAACCAGCGACCCCCACCTGTACATCACACCCCCGCTCAGCCCCAATCACTTTCTTTCTGCTTCTTTCTCTCCTCATCTGCATCTGTCTCGCCAGTAATGATGTCTGTTTCTTTTGTCTCACCCCAGGAACAACCAATCCACTCCCCATGTGATCTGTCAGTTCTTGAGCCTTCACTTCAAAAAAAGTGAGGCACTAATGCTCGTACACGCCACTGTAAATATATCAGAAGATTTTTCATACTCCAGGCGTAATCTATCATACTCCTTTGACTCTTTACAGAGTTCCATACTCACTGATAAGATTGTATGCCTCTTGTTTGACATAGCATGTGCAATGGGATTAAAAAGTGACTTGCAGAGAGGAGAGGACTGCATATTTGCAGCCTCGGAGAATACCATATGAGGCATACATGCAACGAACTAGCAGCTGCATTACATGTATGCCACATTTGATCTATTGAATTTGGAATAATAGAGTAAAAATGTGTGAAAACTTTGAAATGCATCAAAAACCAGACCATAATAACTCAGTTCTGTCTGGCAATGGATTTAAGATTGAGGTTTGATATGAGGACAGTCACTGGGTAGCGTTTCTTTTATTTATTTATTAATTATTTTCGTTGTTGTACGTGAAAATTTCAGTGCACCGTTAAAAAAACAATCATTCAGTTTCATCTCCATGAGGTAGATATCAAATATTTCTAGTATCTTCACTGCAGCCCTAACGGAGAGTCATGGGGAATGACTTTGCATACCATGTTTGAAGACATTGTAAGGATCCTGATTCGCAAACTAAGCCACCTAAGAAGGCCACGGAAAACTGCCAATCATGATTTCGCGTGTTCACTTGAAATTGCCCGCTGCCAGGCACAATGTTAGAAGCATCCCATTACCATGAGACAATCTGCATCCAGTCTTAGAGGGAAATAAATAATATAATGAGCAGAAGAGCTCCTGCTATTAACAGTAATTGTTATGTCAGCTCCCTGCTTTGTTTTAATTGGCTTGTTTATCATATTTCTAATGGCTCAATAAAATAATATTCGTTGCATCTCATTGGGTGTGATAAACACTCTGCAGTTTCATGGCACTGTGACCTGTTTGGTTATTAGGTCACAATCTGCAGTTTCGTGATGTCTTAAGTTGTTGTGTAACCTTTCTTTTTCATTTACTTTTGTACTCGATCTACCCCATATGTATCTTTTAAGAGGCATTGCATATATCATCAATTATTTGTTGTAATAGGCTTTAAGACCTCCACAGGTGCACTGTGGTAATTGCATCAGGCAAACAATAAGCATTTCCACATTTGCTCATGAGCTAAACAAGAGGCCGGACAAGACAATATGGTGGATGCGGTGTGTGCTGTTCTGTGGGTGATTGTGCTGGGCCATCTCATCCAGATGACCTGTCCCCTAATTGCCAGATGGTTCTCCGCACGCTTGGCTGATAGATATGGGATTTTAAGTCATATTTACGAGGCTTGCGGGCAGCTGGTTTGGGCTGTTCAAGGAATTGCTCTGGGCTCTCCTCTCTCACTCCTCCTCTCTTCTGCTTCTCCAGATTTACTACACCGACCCAGGTGCTGCAATTTCCCCAAACTAACTGAAAATTGTTGCTTCTTTCAACTGCAATCCCCATCCCCCTGAATTTTCCTTTTCCCCACCTCATGTTGTAAGACGCTGTTATATTGTTCAACATTTGCACCTGACAAGATAGCTGATGGCCTAATCTTGTCGTCTTGCTCTCGTTGAACGGTTTCTTTTGCCAAAGAATCTGGACTCAAAACCTCTTTTAGGTTTCACAGTGAGATGGATTAACAATTTCGCCCTTACTCTGCAGAAAGGTTATCATTGAAAACTCGATATGAGAAGGAATAAGTGAAGTGACTCGATACCCAGTTAAGTAAAGAAAATGATTTATTTTACTTTCAGACGAAACAGAAAAGGGTGACTATTGGCATGACGAGAAAGCCTCATTCACTTTATATCTCTGGAAATCACTCAATTATTGCTTTTGGATCAGTTTCAATACTACAAGCTTTAATATGGAAAGATGCACTTGCCACCCGTATTAATGATTTATTAGTTCCAGTCACGCAAGGACAGGGCAGAAACATATGTTACAGGCCACTGAATTTAATAGGCTATTTCTGTACATTTAGGAATGTTGATGTAAAATTTTATGTCTTGAATATACTATAGTATTTTTTTGTCAAGAATACGTGATGTAAAATCTTTTGTCTTGAATACATGATAGTAATTTTAGAATCACGCTTTGTACAGATTCACCTCACGTTTGTTTCTCTCACACCTCAAGTTAACAAGATCATATATGTATATTCTGTATGGCAGGAAAAGTTTGACTGATTCATCTGAACAGTTGGTTCACAGTTAAGAATGACTGACTCTGGTGCACTTCAGTTGTTCCTCGGATTGGCTGAAGATTTTTGCAGTCCTGGTGGACAGTCGAGGTGGGACAAGGGAAGCTCTTATCAAGAAATACTGTGGAAGCATCATCCCAGGACCCATCGTGACTGAAGACTCCAACATCCTCAAGATTGTCTTCAACACCGACCAGGCCGACTTCGCTTCTGGTTTCAAGGCAAGATACAAATTCGTCGACCGCAAGCCACTTAGCAATCGTAAGTACCCAAAACACAATCCTTGGATGTCCACATCGTTGTATTGCACACTTCTTTGCCATCGGTGTTGGGCACACACAATGCTTTTTGGATGTTGTATGTGGATTTGACTATCTCAACCCAAACTTTAATGATC
This sequence comes from Alitta virens, assembly GCA_932294295.1. Taxonomy (NCBI): domain Eukaryota; kingdom Metazoa; phylum Annelida; class Polychaeta; order Phyllodocida; family Nereididae; genus Alitta; species Alitta virens. The sequence goes on from OW028573.1 coordinate 51,835,299, forward strand.
TTTTGTATTGCAATGTTGTTGATGATTGTCTACGTATTCTATGGTTGCTTTTGCATGAAACCAATTTCTACTCATGATCAAAACATCTATCAGATTCTCTAAAGCTGTGTAGAGGTATATCTATATTTGTAGTTATTCGTCTTTTAGTTGTAGTTATTGTATTTATATACACTTTGAATATGGAATTTAGTTTTTTCTACATTTTATTTAATGATTGTTCATCTATTATTAGTTTTATTACAGTTCATTACACTCATCATCGACACATTGTGACAGCAAACACTTGCCCCTCTTAACTTTGTTTAATCAAAGGACACAGCAGGTGAAGTCAAGTGTTGTTATCTTTCCCAGTAGGAAGTGGATGGTAATTAACTTAATGTCTTCCCACCGTACTTGAGCGGGCAGATTCATGAGGAAGAAAAGCCTGTTCCAACACACCTGGTTCTACAATGTAATCCATAGATGCATTCCAGAAAGATTCCCACAATTTGTTTCCAGGCAGTTCAGGCTCAGATGTTGCTGATTACAGTAACAAAGTATGGGAAAAAAGAATCTATAAAGAAATTTGGAAATAGTATATGTACTTAGTCATGAAACACTCCTACACTGCACACTAGTAATCTATATACCAACACACCATAGTATCACAAGAAAATTGAGCTTACTGTATCGTTTGTGAGGCACATGATAGTAATCTGGGCTGCTGACCATTTGATAGTAGTCTGGTATATGCACATTTATTGCGACATATTATATTTCATGAATGTGCCGAATTATAATATGCCAATTGTGCACCTCCCTGCATAATGCAGCAGCACCTTCATTGTAGCATGTGTAATAGAATTCCAGGTATTTCACAACTGTATTTCTCATATATATGATGTACATTCAATGTATCAAGGAATCAGTATTTCAGTATCATGATGTTACTGAGGGTTAGTGCTTAGTATATTCAATCAAAACAGTTTCATATTCCATCTTGAGATTATCATGATTACATATTGTTATTAAATGATTATGTTTAATCCCTAAAGCTCTCTACCCAGTCTTCTCTATCTCTCTATCTATAGTTTGTGATTTTTACAATTATCTTTTGCGTTTACCATATATATATTTTTATCTGTGTGCTCATCATTATGTCTGAATGTCTAAATTTGACAACATGGCATCCATGCATTAAGAGAACCCAGTGTCAGACAATGACATGTCGTTCCATGGTAAGGCAGTTCTAATAGTTACAACTCTCTACTCACTAATTGATAAATGCACCAGAATCCACTGCATCTTGACATCGAGACCTAAAACAGGAGACAAACGCCTAAATATTAATACTTTCTTACAATCTGAACAATTACCAATGCTGACATCTTCCAGATACTAAAACGTGCGATAACATCGTCAATATGGCATTAATATTTTTAATTATCTAGCGAACATTATAATTCGTTGGATCATTCATAAAAGTTTACGATTAAATTAAATAATTGAACAGGCTTTCAATAAATTCTTTTTTTATTGTTCTGCCATTTGCATTTTGACTGACGGCCATCTTTTGTGATTTCAGGTTGTTTCATGAACATTACACGAGGGGGCGGGGGTGTAATTCAGAGCCCCAACTTCCCCATGAAGTACTTGATTCCAACGACTTGCGAGTGGCATATCTATTCGTTCCTGCCCAGGGGACGAATCATGATTGAAATGCCCTTCTTTTCTTTGGAAGGGAACCTTGAAACCAGTAAGCATGAGTACAATCCCAGTAAGTAGGGAGTTTGGCACCGCTCTTCTGACCATCTAGTATGTTGTCACGTAGGCCAGTGGATCTTTTATTTGGCATCTGCACATCCCAATATTAATTTATCTATTTTTTAGATTCTCTAAATGGTGAATTATATACATTGTGTGTCTCAAACCCATCCCCTATGCGACGCGACTGTTGCAAACTAGTTGCACCAGATATTTCACTAACAATCTGTGACTAGTCTGCAACAGATGCAAATCTCCAGGAAAATTTTGATAAAAGTTTCTGGATTGACACCAGCAAAACTTTGAATTTGGACGTAGATTTGTCCAAACAGCACAAAAGTCAAGTACATCACTGGAGAACATCACTGTTGATCAACAGTTTTATCGTATAGTGACGGCGACATTAGTGAATTTAGTTTTAGGATCTTGATCCTTATAAGTTCTTCTAGTGAGTTCTTCTTCCTTGTCCTGTCCACGAGGTGACTCATTCGTCAATTTAAGAGCGACCTCTCTGTGGAGTGGGGAGTCCCACTTTTCTGATTTAAGTTTATTTCTTCAGATATTTGGTTATGTAGTACTGATTATTTAGTGTCATGTATATTTCATTGTGATATCTTTTAGATAGTTACATGAATTGCCAGTAGTTGTTGAGTCAGATTAATTGGTGCATCAGATGTTAAGTGCTGAATGTTACAGGGGGCTGTGCCAGGGCAGTGCTAAAGATTTACACAGATCACTCGACTATGCCGCGGCATGAAGTCTGTGGCACAAAGACAAGTTTGAAACAAGTTATATCTGAGGGTCCTTATCTCAAAATTAGGTAAGTTCATAACTATTGGATGACTATTTCGTAAAGCATCTAACGCCTTCACTTAATTCAATTAATACAAAGCTTCACTGGATAAGCCTATATATTAAATTTCACAACTTCATATTGTGATATTACTGTTTGTTGTTTATTGTTATTTATCTTTTTAGCCGCAATTGTGTTAAACTTTCCTGTTACACATAATATTAAAAGTTAAAATACGACATCCAGGGCACTTTTCGTTACGTTTGTAAATTCAGCCTAACTTTGCTGGTCATTTCCCACATGGAAAACTGGTCCTCACATAACTTGTGACATAAGCATGTTTCTCATCTTTTCCACTCAGGTTTATCAGCGCAGAAGGTGCGGTAGGAGCCAAGGGCTTCCGATTCACTTGGACTGAACTCAGGGATGAGCCTGGTAAGATCAAGTAGCCCCAGAGAAAGGTTGTGAATAGCCCGAACTGGACAAAAAATGGCCCTTATGGTATGCATGAACAACCAGCTGATATGGGCGGATGTATTACTTCCCATGGGCGGTTTCACAAGTGGACATGGGATTAAGGGAACTGGCTCCATGAGGTGGACGAGGGGACCTTTACGACTGGTGCACTACAGAAGTATTTTCAATGACATAATTATAAAAAAAAGATTGGAAGTTTAAATATTTATAATTTATCTGCTAAGTCCTTTAAGGTAAGGTTTGCCGTTATTTAAAAGTTAATCATATGCCCTGGTAACTATATGGTTTACTGGTATAAGTAGCCTGGTAGAACTCACAAGTCCAGTTTGTACATGTGCATAAACATGAGGTGTACCATTGTTCATACTGCTAGCTAGTAGCTACGGCTTAGTTCAGACATTTGTTTGCAGACCAGATTCTTGTACATTGCAGGGCCAAATTGTTCTGGGTTCCATTGCAAAGTAAGCGGACATTGCATTGCCAAAGCTCTAAAATGCAATAATCAACCGAACTGTGGGGAGAATGACAATTCTGACGAGGCTGGAAAGTGTGGTAAGTAAAGAGATGGAGGAGTGATGGCGCCATTGTCAGTTTTCTATGACTTGTTATCCAATATGGACCTAACAATATGAACTGACTTACTCTAGTAACTGCATTATAGCAGATGCCTACTGAGCCGTTTTAAGGATTTTAATATCTGTCGAATTTAGCTTGCATTAGGAACATGATGTATAAATAATCTAAAGATGGAAACTGGTTTACTGAGGGTATTCTGCCACATATATCTATGTTTTATTTTTTAATAAGATTGTAAACCTTGGAAATAACTTTCGTGCTCCTGTGGGCTTGTTCAAACTAAAAGGCATATTGTATCGAAGTTTTTCCTTTAGTAGTACAACATGCACGTATTAGAGATGGTGTTAGTTTTCATATTTCTTCAGTTCAAATTCCAACTTCAAGGATCAACACATACATTGGCAATGTTCTTAAATAACTTTCAATATTATTTCACGAATAGGGGAGTGGTGCCACTAGCTGATGGCTGTGTTGGCTATCCCCATTACAGTTAGAGAATGCCTCCACCAGAAAAGCGAAATACATAAATTCATTAGAAAAAATAAATAAATATAATAAAAAATACAGATGATAAGGTAATGACAAGGTATCTACTGTAATGTTAAGGTATCTGTTGACGTACTGTATGATTCAAGTAATGTTTTATCAATGTGCTAGTTATACTTACTGATATGTCTTTAAGTCTGTAGCTTAACTCTACAGTTTATCCATTCACTAATTTAAAAGTTACTTGAAACCTGTATGGCTTGTGATGTGGTTTTGGACTTTTTTCTTTGCAGGGTCAGCTTATACAGATCATGGGGTGCTTCATATTATCCTTGGAGTAGTTATAGCTCTTGTGCTCTTGATATTTCTTCTCGTATGTATACTACACAGAAGAAGGAAAGCGCGGAAAAAGAAAAATAAGCAGGAGATAGAAGTTAGATATGTGACTCGGGGAGGCGGAGGACTTGTGAGGGACCCACGAGATGGTGGACCTCGATCCGATCAATCCCTCCTCAAAGAACGGACCGAAAAAGTCTCAATTGTATGATAAATGCTGAATTTTTAGTTCATTGTTTATACTCCATCACATGATTGAATGATCCAAGTGGTGATTACGAGTTGGTTACAAGTTTTACGTGCACCACTGGGACAGCAATGCATCACCTCATTGCAAACCTCACATCGTCTTATAGATTAGAAACGTGCAAAAGGATTTTCACCAGGATTACAGAAACTCTCCTCGAGATTGTTCTGAATTTTTCATCTCCATCATTCATTAGTGCTGTAAATCAAAGAAACATTTACTAAACACCAGGTGGCAGCAGAATTCATGTCCATTGTATACAACAGCGCCTCTAGTGGTTATAGTGACATGGCTGCAGAATCACGAGTTTTATATGCAAGGCTGAAATATGTTGACCGCATCGAATGGTGCAGTATACTGAGGCTGCACATTTGAACGATTGAATATCGACGTTTGAACCATTTATATTTTTTAATTTCTGTCTTGCATAAGACATCTCTCTTATTTCCTTGCAATATATATTTTTTGGTAGGCTGAAACTATGTCTCACTGGGACTGGAGCAATTGGGGAGAACTGTGTACATTGTATATGTATGATTCATCTAATTGTATGAATATTTTCCTTCAATTCTGTTACCACTATTCTCACTTGTCACCCACTTGTGTAAGACTTGCACGCAACTGTTTTCATGAATTTCCTTTCCCAGAATCTCCACCATATTAATGGTAATTTGTTAGCTATGCAACCACTAAACACTGAAATGCAACTTTGGTTAAGTTCTAGATGTTGCATGTTAGTTCGCTAGAGAATCTTGAACGGGAGCTGTAGATGTGTTCAACAGTTCCTTGTTGCAGTCAAATTCAAATAATGTATTTGACAGCAGAAATTGGCCAATTAATGCTATGTTCCATGTCATTTCCCTTCATTCTGTGTTCTTTTGATTTTAAGTATGTAGATATAGCGACTGCTTACTGTTTTGTTAATCTATTCCTCTTATTGTTCTATTAATATGATTTCAAACAATGGAATGTAGATGGTGGTGACCTAGCAATATGTCGTATTTTCCAAAATAAAGAAGAAAAAAAGAAAAAAAAAAAAGACAAAACAAAAGCCAGAATGTCACAGATGTTAATGTACATATGTTTTATAAATACCTTTTTGATTGTATGTTTATGCTATGAATGTATAGGAATGTGGCATTTGTATACATGTACATAAATTGTATCGCCTGATTAAATGATTACACCTTTTAAAGTTTAAACTGTGAAATGGGTGACGAGAGTGATGAGCAAATGCTTTTTTCCTAACTTTGTGAGATTAAAAAAGATTTTTCATTTAACTGTTTTGAAGAATGATGACCAGGAGTAGATCGAACACAAAATGAAGTTGCATGAATGAATTATGAATTAATGAATGTCGAGTTGAAATGAAAGAAGCTGAAAGAGATGAAAATAGGGTATTAATTGAAATTGAAAGCTGCAACTCCAAAGAAACATGTGTCACTCTAATAAGATAATGTGTGGAACGCTCTGAATGGCAAAACAATTCTTTTACTGCTTTTGAAGTACTTGAGTAGCAAAAAATAAAGGGTGTTAACTATGAAATAAATTAGATAAAAAATAAAGTCTGTCTTATTTTTTGGTAAGCTTTATTTTTACATTAAATATTTTCATGTGAATTTAGCTGGTACGGAACTCAGTTACCGGTAATGCTATAGCGCATATAAAATTGACAATTTTTTCAAGGATAAAGATTTTGTAGGTGATATGTTGGTATTTTTGAAATTACATATTTATGAAATGGTTAAAATGGGTCATTCCACAGAAATGGTGTACGTTTAGCATTTCAGTTGTAAAAAAAATGAAATATTCAGTCTTTCTAAAATCATGCAAATCACAAATTTTCATTCACTCCAGTGTTGTAATATGACAACAACAACAAATCTTTTGACAGAGGGGGTTCTCCCCCTCTGTCATATCCAATTAGTCAATATGGGATATGGGCAAAGCTGTGGCCAGAAGTCAGTTTTCTCAGAAATAAGGCTGCAGTGCAAAAATCAGGTCCACATTAGTTGTGCTATGTGATAGTCCAGGCTTCAAAAATGAATTTTCATTCGAAAGATAAGACCTGGAACCTTCAAAATGCTAATTTCAGCCTCTATCCTTCAACAGCAATGAAACTCCCTAAATATGCTATGAACGGTAAATTTAGTAGTCTTCAGTGTCAGAGAGTTGTCCCTGAACTGGGAAATACTTCTACTGATAATTCAGCTTACTGCATGTAGTACCAGAACGCTTCGTAAAAAGCGTATAATACCTTATTTCGGTGGTTTTGTATTCTTTGAATATAATTAGGCAACTTCGAATCAAGGACTATAGGTCAATATAGCCTGGGTTCGTTGTGTGAGAATGGTGAGTTGTTCACGATGAGTTTCCAGGGACCCTCGGGACTGGAGGGTCCAGGTCAGAGACAGGTGGGTAATCAGTGGTAATGATAACTCAGCATCTGCAGTGACAATGCCAGAACCGTCGCAATATTCACCCCCCTCTGTCATGAGTACCGTAATACCGTCAGGTTTAGTTATCTTTTACTTTACAATATATTTAAATTGGTTGGCCATGTGACCTGCTCTCTCTGCCAGCATGCATGGTAACAGGAAGGACACTGACAGGATGGACATTCTGGGAAACTTGTGCAATATCTGAGAGGGAAATGGAAGTAATTTCACCCAAGTTTCCAGTTAATTTTTAAAATAAAATAATGGAGTACTTTCAGAATTGCTTGAACCTACTAGCTGTGAAAAATAGCTTCCTTATAAATTTGGTAATACTGAAAACTAATTTCCAAATGGGTAAGATAAGTCAACCAAATGGGTAAGATAATTAGACATCCTGATGTCCCCCATATCAGTACTTTCATCTCTTGGAAAGTTCACAGACCTAACAGTTTTTTACTTTATTTAACGACATTTTAATACCACAGTAACAGGAGGGACTGTGTACACATAAAAACACATGGATATTATTACTGAAACTGCATATATTTCATAATTTTCTTCACCTGGTTAAAAATTCAACTTATCCAGATTATAAGGTAAATGTAGATGTTACTCCTTTATGCAGTAGGCTGTATATATTATATATGTGTATATATATATATATATGTATATATTTCTCAGCTGGGCCAAGTAATTGTGTGCATGATATTATAATGTCTTACAAATATCTCACATCTTAGGAAGGTAAACCTGCAGGAACCCTGTATTAGCAGCAATCCATTCTGTTCAAAGTAAAGCCAAGTGAGCATAAAAAGTATTGTCTATCTTTTCTTGCCATTTAATTGTTCTGTTTGAAAGATTTTACTTGTATTTAAATAAATTAAGTCTAAATACAAATAAATACAAATCTTAAAGTGAAAGTACTATAAACCATTAGCTAAATGTTACTGATGTAAGGATCATAGAGTCATTGATGTGAGGTATTATATAAAATTATTTGTCATTAATGGTCATGAAACCCCAAAAAGGAATCTCTACACTATTTTAGACATATTCTTATTAGTTTTGTATGCATGTGTAGTGTGTGAGTCCTACTCTGGAAACGGAAATTTTTATGTTTTTTTTTCATTTTTCTCTAAATATTTCAAAACACAGCTGAGATATGTCAATGTGACTATCAAAATGCACAGCTAAGCTTTATAGAGTAATAAGCTAATAACATATAAAATGTTGTTTGGGTAAGTGCATTAATGCTAGAGTTCTGCTCCGGAAAAACAATTTAACACAATTTTTAGCATTTTATTCAGATTTTCTATTATTTATGTAATCAGCATGAAATTAATATCAAAATGAAATTTGAAAATTGAAAATACTATAATTTAGATATGTTATTGATTGAATTTCATTCATGTGAGGTAAATAGTGTCTTCTACAATATTCCATAGTATTTACAGCCATGAGACCACAAAAAGGCACCACTGCACTATTTTAGGCATATTATGACAAAGTTTTAAGCATGTAGGTGGAGTAGTGTCAAAGTTCTGCTCCGGAAACGAAAAAAAAATATGTTTTCTATTTTATTTTTAAATTTTGTAAAACATAGCCAACATATGTCAATGTGACTATCAAAAGGCACCACTAGGCCATTTAGAGTGTTACTTTACACAATTTCGTTAGGGTTAGTGCATTAGTGTTAGAGTTATGCTCCCGAAACGAAAGTGTTATCCTGAATTTCCTTCTTTTTTTTACTTCGTTCGCTGAGGGTTAAAAAATCAGAGGTATATATCACGTCAGTTGCAACAGGCAGTTTCCAAAGCAAAGTTACCAGTTCTGCAGGTCAATATACACTTGCTCCTAACATGGTGATACTTATATATAGTGGGACTTCAGTAAGCTCTCAAGAATAATGTTGCTACTTGTCACTGAAAGGAATTTGGATTTTATTTTCATTTATTTACATTTTGCAGTTTGCCTTTCAAAAACACAATAAAACACCAACGTTTAGAAAATAAAGGTAAATTCAGGATAAGATAAGGATTGCATTTTGCAGAAGGTTGTCTTACGAACATAATGCTTTGCCCAGGTATACTTGACACATATAATAATTAATTCCTTTTTCCACTTTTTCAAGTACAAAATATAGACTCTACATTACAAAATAAAGCGTTCATTTAACATGCCAAATTTTGGTAAGGTCATATCAAAGCTTCTTATTACAAACTTCCTAATTAAATCACTATTGTTGGGCGTTTTTAACGTGCAACTGACCCAAGTTACTTCTACTATCGTAAGCCTACGTGACCAGCTGCCAGTGGCAGATGTAATGAGATGATAATGCTTGAAGTCAATACCCTATTTCACATTTACCGCATGGTTGGTTTTTTTTTACATGCCCCAGCATAGACACAAGGCACCAACAATTAAATTTCTGATGTGACCGACGTCTAGTTGAAGCTAATGAAGAGTGTTCGAACCCAGGACCTTCTGTAGTCGTTGTAGCTTGCCAGTGTGCCATCAGGCCAGTGCCTTAACCACAAAGCCACCCAGCTGTATTAAGCTTTAATTGGATAAAAATACATAAATTTAAGAATTAAAAAAAAAGCCACAGAGTTGTAACATTTCTGTCTGTCAGGTCTTGTTTATCACATTAGGTTTTGGTCAATATTCAAATTATTTTAATAAAAAAAAAAAAAACAGAATTTTGCATACAGCACAAAACATTTACTAAAAAAGATAGACATTGCCCACATCTTAGAGATCAAGGTGTAATGTATACACTTTTTGACAAGAAGCTAAAACGAATAGATCAGTGAAGTTGGCTACCTGAACCTAGCTACCTAACAGCTACCTGGCAGCTACCCGAACTTTCCATGTATATTACTCGAAAATGGTCAAACGTAATTTTCTGTTTTTGCGCCAAAAGATACTTGGGGCAAAGGTTTACGTTCGAGAATTTTTTCGGAATTTTCCGAGCACATCTAAGGTGTGATAAATCTCAAAACCCGAAAAAATGATGTTTTTTTACTGTAACTGAAACTTTAATTTTGTGAAGTGTCCGGTTGAGAACGCGCTGGTATAAAACAAAAATTCACTTTTGTGTCTAACTTTTAGCATAGAAAAAACTACAACCATTAAAGGGGTGAAATTCAGCAGTACTTTTGGGTAGCTGCCCGGTAGCTGGAATTTGGCTCACCTCTTATTTGCATTCCTCTCATAAACGGTTTTACGGATCTTTACTGTTTTTGACATGAAGATACCTTTGGCAGAGGTCTACATTTTAAAAAATGTGCAGAATTTTTCGAAGTGTTACGGCTCTGTAATATAAAAAAAAACTCAAAAACAACATCTTTTGCCGTAGCTGTGATTGTAAATTTACAGGTTGACCGATTTGGGGCAGATCCGGTAAAAAACTTTTGTATCTAAATTTTGCAATATATAAACTGATCTGTGCACCCGTTAAGTGGGTGTAATAAGGCCTTAGATTCGGGTAGTTGCCAGGTAGCTAGCTTCGCTATGGAATATTACTCGAAAACGGTTAAACGTAACCTTTGTTTTTTCGCCAAAAGATACTTAGGACAAAGGTTAACGTGCTAGAATTTTTTCAGAATTTTCTGAGCACGTCTAAGATGTGATAAATAAAATAATGACTTTTTTACTGTAACCGAAACTTTTTTGGAGTGTCCGGTTGAGAACGCGCTGGTATTACACAAAAATTATTAGAGATATCCACTCTACGGCAGGGGGCATACTCCACATTCCAGGTCAACGACCTACCAAGGTCAAGGGGAAATTTTAAAAAACCGGATGCAGGTCTTCACAACATAAAACTTAGTCTGCACTTTCTCAAATTGTGGTCTGTACTTTCTGTTAATAACATAAAACTTGGTCTGCACTCTTTCAAATCTGCATGGTCTGTATTTTCTCAGACTGGGTCTGCTTTTTCTCAGACCTGGTCTGCACTTTTCCAGAGTGGGTCTGCATTTTATCAGATCTGGTCTGCATTTTCCATAACTAATATAATCTGGTCTGGATTTTCTATAACTTTCTCTTACTAACACCAAACTTGGTCAGCATTTTCCGAGATCTTGTCTCAGTCCTGGTCTGCATTTTCCTAAACTTGGTCTGCATTTTCTAAACTTGGTCTGCACTTCCCGGATCTGATCTGCATTTTCTCAGATCTGGTCTGCATTTTCATAAAACTTGGTCTGCATTTTCTCAGACCTGGTCTGCACTTTCTAATATACATGTACTAAAAAAAACACTTGCTCTGCACTTTTTCTGAGCTGGTCTGCACTTTCCTACACTTGGTCTGCATTTTCTAAACAGTCTGCATTTTCTCAGACCTGGTATGCACTTACTCAAATCTGGTCTGTACTTTGTCAGACTTGATCTGCATCTTCTCGGAAATCCTGGTCTGCACTCAAGACAATTTTTGCAGATCTCTTTTGCTTTTTCCAGAAATTGTCTGTAATTACTTGGTCTGCAAAAACTGTACTTTTTAAAATCCAGGTTAATTGTTCTACATTTATTTCCATCATTGGCATTGATTGTACACTCTCTGGAATCTAGGTCTGCATTTTCTGAAACTTGATCACCACTTTCCCAGATTCACCAAACAACACATTGCTTTCAGGAAAAACAAACATGGTCTGCGTTTTACAAAAAATGGTCTGCATTTAAATCTACAATTATTAATCTACAACTTGTTCTGCGTTATTTATGATAATGGCATTATCTTTAACATTGGTCTGCAGAAATAATGAACTGTATTAAGTACTAACTTACCCTTGAAGAGAAGCCAATTAGGATTGAGGAAAAAATTACCAATCAGAAGGTGAACATTTTCAATAGCTTCTGGCCAATCATATCTTCTTTAATGTACTCTTTCCCTTCTTTATATTTTATTTATTTACATTTTTTTATATAAGCTGGTGATTGCTGAAACTTCTTTTGGTCTGCATTATCCACATTTTTCTATATACGGCCGAAATAGGGTGTGTTGTCTTTGTCTGAACAAACAAACGCTTGTTGGATTTAGCGCTGGTCTGCTTGGTCTGCATGGTCCGCGTGGTCCGCATTGCACACTCACCCCGGTTGGATAGTGTTAAATGCACCAGAGAAATCAACATATAGTATTTTGACAAAGTTCTTTTATCATATTTGCTGTTAAAGCAATTGGTCGATAATCATTTTGACATGTTGGAGAGTTTTTCTCATGAGCAGGGATAAGTTCAGACGTTTTCCATATTTTAGGTATGAGAGTTTCAAGAGATTTCTGATAGATCTTACACAGAACCGTTATGGGTTAGGGAAACTTTTTGCAATATTTGAAAGGGAAATGCAGGTATTACCAAAGTTTCCATTCCATTTTGTAATAATGGAGTGTTTTCATTATTGCTTTTTAAGCTATTTTCTGTGATAAATTGTTTTTTTGTAAACTTGGTAACAGGAATGATGACACAATGCCGAAGCTGTGTACAAAAAAAAACAAATTCTATATGTTGCATTTTCACCCCTACAAATACAAACTCTTTTCTTTAAATATTGAAAAATGTTCTTCGAAAAGTGTAAGATAAGCAGACATCCTGAAGTCCCCCATATCAGTGCTTTCATCTCTTGAAAAGTGCACAAACCTAACAATTTTTGTTTTTCATCTAGCGCATTTTAATACGGTAGACTACAGTACGTACAATTTCTAGAAGCAAATCTGGTATGGATATCACCAACACAGGCGCCCCACAAGGCTGTGTTTTGTCTCCCCTGCTTTTAACCCTGTATACCAATAATTGCAGTTGTAATAATGACACATGTAAACTATTTCAATATGAGGATGACACAGCTCTGGCTGCCAAATGCACTAATGTTGATGTTATTTACAGAGAAAATGTCAAAATTTTCACTGAATGGTCTAATGACAACTATCTTGAATAAGATGTCAAGAAGACCAAAGAGATGGTGGTAGATTTTTCGATCATGTGCACTCACCTCTGTATATTGATGATGAGCTGGTTGAATCTGTAACTGAATATAAATATCTGGGCACTATCATTGATCATAATTTCACCTTCAATCACAGTGCCGAAGTTGTGTACAAAAAGCGAATTCTAGGTTGCATTTTGTCAGAAAACTCAATAAGCTAAAGGTTTATCACACAATTTTGAACTCTTTTACTCATCTATTGAACAATCTGTCATGTGTCTCTTCATCATCTGCTGGTAAGTGAAACCGCAGCATGGCATCAAAACATAAACTTACAAGAATAATGAGAAACTGCAGTAAGCAAGGTGTCAATAATGTAGCATATTCCTAGAAGACCTGTACAGAAAGTGTTTGTTACAAAGATGCAAGGTTATCATGAATGATGTACTACATCCTCTCTACAACTGCTGCAAGAAATTACCATTAGGCAGAAGACTCAGGTCTATAAAAATCCGAACTGCCAGGTAAACAAATTTCTTTGTGCCATCGAGTGTGCAACTCCTAAATTAAATAAAACTCTCATCACTATTTATTTATTTCTGTATCTTACTATGTACTGTGTGTATGATGAGTGAATGGTGCGTCAATGCTGCTGTGTATAAGTTATCCTGTGTGAATGTCTGTCTAGTATGATTGTAAGCAAAAGTTTCATGTTTTTGCACTGAAAACCTTTGGGGTTAGTCATTATGGCTAGTTCGGTCAAGCGGGCTAATCTTGAGCAGCACTTAGTCATAATGACGAACTATTTTAAAGCAACCGGTCAAAGTATGACGTCACATTAGTCATCTCTGAAACTAAAATTGCTGTTTAACTTTCCAGCAGTAAAAGTAAGACATGTTTCATTTGTATAATTGTACTAAAAGTGATATTTAATATTAATGTAAATAATGTGCTTTTTCCAGACGCTATTTTTAACTTAGCAATTGTTTTTTCGAAACTAAAAAGCTATTCTTCAACCGTCATGTTGGCCACCGGTTTTGACATGGCCAGACCATAGAGATATCTCTATGGGCCAGACTGTTTCTTTGTGCAAAAACGATACTGAACAGAATTTTGACTGCATACTTTATTCAGCGATGAAGAAGAGGATCTTTATTAGGTAATTATAACATTTTTTCTTCCCTGTACATGGTTTACAGGCCTATGGGACCGACTGCACTCCATTGAATGATTGGGCCAAGTCAATGATCTTGTCATTCAGTGGCGGATTTAGGGGTGTTCTAGTCAATTCGTCACTGCGCGATTCGTCCCAGCCAAAACTGGTCCATTCGTCACTCGAAAAAAGTCTGTTCGTCTCCGAAACTGGTCGATTCGTCACCCGAATTTGGTCGGTTCGTCACTCGTATTTTTTAAAAGTATTTTATATAATTGCAGGCAGGTCGTCTTCACGCCGGCTAGCCTTAAATAAAATGTGTAAAAATCCTGCGAAAGAAAACATATGGAACAAGTCTTTGTGGTTCTGTACGACTTAATTGAAATTATTATGCATGATTTGATATGCACCTAGAAGAAATATGTAATTATAAGTATCTAATCATCATCTAAATATGAATAATGCACTTCGGTAATCATTGGTCATACCGGTAACAAGTAGTCGATAAAGAACCGGTATACAATGTGTGACTTACGATAATATATCGGTACTTTAGAATATGTTCTGCCTCCAAGATGCAAAATATCAACCAATTTCCTTTCACAACGTAGCCACGATCATCATGAAAAACATGAATATGGCCATTTTGATTACCTTGTGTGATGTCCTGTGATTAGTCGAAATTAGCAATCCTTAAAAATAACAGCCAATCAGTGATAAGCTAGCTTAGAGCAATTGTCTAGCATAAAAATCCTACATAAGACTGATAAATTTTCTTCTTTGAAAAATTAAATTGTTTCACCTGTATAAAGCCTTGAGGGTGTTCACACTATCACGTATAAGAGCTACCTATGACAACGGATGGAATTCTTTTTACTCTTTCTCATCCTTATCCATATGTGATTCACCTGCCGAGCGTTTTACCTATACTCGCACTAATCCGTAGGATGCTCCTGTTCACGCTTGACAACTCATGATCTAACGTGGAGAGGGCAAAAATTTGTAAGCATGTTTAAAACTTTGGCGGATGTTTTACGAGTAAATTGTTTATATTAGTTACATAACTTACTCGGGGGTCAGTCGACGAGCGTCCCACATACGTTCTACGTAAGTACGTGGCCATACGTAGCCACTGTCCATCCATATATACTCGCCATCCACTCGCGTCCACTTGAAAAAACACTAGTCAAACGCTCGGCAGACGTCCATCGTTCGATCTACGAGTGCCTCATGGATACCTGACAGACGTGCGGTGAGCGTTTGATGGATGTTTGGCGAGCGTTTTACGGACGTCCGTCGGGCGATCTATGAGTGCCATATGGATGTCTGAAGGATGTTCGGCCAGCATTTGACAGACGTCCGGCAAGCGTTTTACGGATGTCCGGTGAGCGATCTACAACTGCCTCACGTAGGTTAATTTATACGTGATTAGCAGAGCGCACGTATAGCTGCGTATAGCCCATTTTTGATGTACATGATCACTCGTAGGTTTTGTATGTGACAGTGTGAATGCCCCTTTAGAGCTCTTTTCGTTATATAAAATGAAAATTATTTTACAATGTCCATGCCCCTAACTTTGTTTAGGCAGATACTGTCATTAGATAGCATCTGCCTTCAGTAGACTAGATTCTAGAGGTTCATTGTTTGGGAATATACCAAATTTACTATGAATGTGTATCGACGATATGCATCATGTATCGAATGAGAGTATCGATGATGCATATTGTATCATTTGGATCAAACAATATAGAGCGCTAATTCACAGCTGGTCACCTGTTTTCCTTCGGCAAAAGTTTGAATATATTTACTCTCATGTGTAATTGTCTTTCAGATGCTCAGCCAGCAGCCATACTTTTGCTACATGTGATGCAATCTGGCACCCCAATGTTGGAGCTGAACTATTCACCAAAACCTGAATCTTTACTCAAAGTTATTTCTTGAAAACCAAATGACACAGAGAAGATGTGGAAAATGTATGTGGGAATTGTTAAAAGCACTGAAGTTAGGTCATAGATATAATATTCTTTATACAACCCAGTTTGAATACTCCTTGATGAAATATTTGCAATCTCATTTGTGTAAACTAAACCTGGGCAAACTCGTATGTATATTTACAGTTATTTAGATTTTTTTTTTTTTTAAATTTGTTTGTGGTATGTCTTTAGATCAATAGTCAGCATTTGAAATACAATTGAGTCAGTTCAATGATTAATGTGTTAACTTTCACATACCTTTTGCTCATATTTGGGTTATTATTAAACTAAATAGCCACCATATAAGTTAGAATGTTTTTGTATACCAATCATGATTAAAATTGTTCTTTATATTCACTTGATTTTTCGGTGTACTATGTGTATAATGCATAATACAATGTATTGTTTGTGCACATTTTTGTGTTATCTTTTCTGTTCCAGAATAAACAATCTTTAAGATTAGTCAAATTGACTAAGTGTTGATGTTGGTCATTATGACTAATCATTTTATGACCCAGATAACTGACCATAGTTGGCTAGCCAGAACCGACCTACATTGCATTAGATGTGATGTAGGGTCGGAACGCGTTGTATGGGAATTCTTTGATGTTGACATTTACGACACATATTTCTCCATAAACATGTCAGCATACCTTATTTCGTCGTGATGCACAGGAGTACGACTCTGTTCACTATCAACTTGTATTCATATTTCACTGAAAAAGCCAGTTGAATTATCCTTTTCAAGAGCGTTTTCAAATTCACGTTTGCTATTTCATGCTTTTTGTGGTAAATATACACAAGAGGGCGCATCAGTGCGATTCGGTGCCGATAGCTCTTTATACAGACTGCTTTTCGTCCACTCGGAATCTGACAGTAGAATGCCCAAGAAGTACATCAACAAGCACCAAAAACTCTGTTAATAATTCACTAAACTTCGCCATTGCAACGCCCCCAGCAGTCACAGAAATGAGGACTGGTCAGCACTATTCTGTGTGCCACTAGGGGCGTTGAAACGTCGCCAGAGCCCTCTTGTGAGTTTTTCGGAACTAGGCGGCCATGCTTCAAGCTTTGTTTACCGAAATGTGAATTCGAAAATGGCACAGAAATCGATAAATATTGGAAGAAATCAACCATATCTGAGCGCGACACAATAGAAAAAAGGTATGTCTAACGCTACAGTGGGTGTATGTTGTGTGACAAACGTTTACTAAAAGGCTATTTCCCACTCAAGCCAAAAAGTCAATATTTTTCATCCAGGACCTTGTAACCCTGTCCTGTGGACAGGGGACTTGTAGTTAATAGTTGGCCAGAAATGCCAGGTTATGTTAGCCTTTTTGACTGACCTGAGTGGTATTAGTCATTTTGACCAACCCAAGTTGGTCATTTAAGACACAGTCACAATGTCTAATAACTTAGTCAAAAAAGGCTAACTTTCTGGTCAAGAAACTTTTCAGTGTGCATGATTAAATAAAGTATTAGTTAATTTCTTTCTGATTTTTAGGTCAAAGGGTTGAGGTCACAGAGTGTCCTATACATGCAATTTTCAGGCATATTGTTATGAATTAAGATGGAGCAATCTTAAAGAGATATTTAGAAAGCTCTATTCTTCATCTATCCAATGAGGTAGCATGATACAATTGGTCTAACCGTTTAGAAAAGCGCCCGACCTTGAAAAGTTGTGGTTGAGTTTTTGAGAGCCAAAAAATATTCAAAACTCCATAACTCCAAATTTTTTGGTTGGATCGGTTCTTAAAATTTCACAGGAGTGTATATTAAGACGTTTTGTACTCGGGCCCTATGGAAGATACAAAATTCTAAAAAATATGTTCGGATAGCTTATTCCATTGTTTTTCCACTGGTTTATAGCTTAGAAGGCTAAGGTAAAAAAAATGAGGGTTTTTATGTGAATTAGCCACTTGATGTCATATTTCATTGACCAAAATCTTTAAAATTCAATCAATCAAAAATTATTTGTTGGATCTGTCCAAAATAAATTACAGGTATGAACACAAGTAAGCTAGACAGCCTTGATTTTTTCTGATTTTTAGGTCAAGGGGTTGAGGTCAAAGAGTGTCCTATAAATGCAATTTTCAGGCATTTTGAAATCGGGTCCTATGCAAGTTGCAGAAACCCAAAAAATATATTCTGAAATCTTATTTTATTGTCTTTCTATTTCTGTATAGCTTGGGAGACCAGGACAATTATTTCTAAGGTCTTCAGGGACTTAACCACTTGTTACTGTTGGAAATTAAAATAAAAAAATCTTTAAATGCCATTTCTTAAAAAGTTTATTTGGATTGGTCCAAAAACATTTACACGACTGTACATACATATGGTAGACAAGTGTGAATTATTTCAGAATTTTAGGTCAAAGGGTTAAGTTCACAGAATGTCCTATATATGCAGTTTTCAGGGGTTTTGAACGCGAGTCCTGTGTGTTCAAGTTATTTATGACTAGCATATAGTCATATTAATATAGTCATTGATTGATTCATTGATTTATACTAGATACAGCAAAACCAAGGCCAGAAACTCTGCTTCTACTTGGCCTGTTGATTTGCAGTTGGTGTCAAAATGTTGGTAAAAATAACCTCTTTCCATTGGTCATACCTTCATTATGATCTAATAAATGGTTCGGAATCCGAAGCTCCAGGGATCGGGGGAATTTATACATCTGATTTTGCCTGCAATATCAATTCTAGTTATTATTATTTATCAATTTCAACCCTGTTACTGTCTTTCCTGTTAGCATAATAGCTGACATAACAAGTCACATGACCAACCAATTTAAATATAAAAGTGTACCGTTTCTGTGGAATGAGCCAAATATGTGTATATATTATAAATCTGTCTTTAAATCATGTATAAACGAATTAATTAGGTCTATAATGATAAATCACACTGCCCTGTAGTCTAAATTAACATAAGAGAGAAGTGAAAATAGCAATTGAGGTAGATCAGAGGAGCAATTAACCAACAACCAATTGCAGTTAATTTCATAAACACATAATTATATATTTAATCAATCTTATTATAATATTAAATCAATATTATTATTTTTATAAAATCACTTTCATTCAAGAAAATTAACTTGCGAAAACCATAACATTATGTATCAGTAACATTGAACAAGTTAAAAGTCTGAAGTACCTAATTTGGAATAACCAAAGAGTAATTCAGACGTCAGTCTTGATAGCCATTAATAACTGACACAGATTAAATAATTTGCTCTATGTAAGTGGTAAAATAACTGTATTGTGAGGTTTATTTGATGCTGTGGCTGACTTGCCTTGCGAGGATGTGGACCATTTTAATGACCCTCACCCCTGATTTAACATAATTCGGACGTATTATTCTTAGCAGTGTATATACCTAGGCCAACCTTTTAGTTCTAATACATTTTTTTTTTATGTCCGCTTAGGGCCTCCATATGTTTGTGTCTTTCTTGCATTCCCAATTTTCCAAAAAATATGTTTTTACTGGCATGTTTGAGAATTCAATTACAATATAGCTCTATAAAACAGCAGCAAAATAATCCAGAATAGCTTACCATTAAACTTACAGGTCTTCGTCATGTTTATCATTCTGTCATACAGAGTAGTGTTTGAGATATGGTGTTTTTTTTTGGGCTTTTTTATTTAGGAGTTTTGCAGATGCATGCATTAGTGCTCATTTTGAAAATTTCCCACTTTTGGAGTGCCGCAGTAATAGATGGTTGTATTGTGCACTAACAATTCATCTGATGAAAGGTTCTGGGGCTTTTGCAGCACATATTATCGTATTGGAAAATAACAAGGAAGTCGTGCCATGATTTGACCATGTAGGCAGCTACTCAAGCATGCACTTTTTTGAAAGTACTGTGTCAATTATCGTTATGTTTGTGTTATGATTATAGACGATAGTGCATATCACTAAAGAATACAATAGTGATAATTTGTCAAGTAGTCATTAGGCTGGATCTCCCTGACATCATCACCTGATATCCTGCAATTAGTGCAGCGGCATAACAAACCAATTGTGCATTTTTGGAAGAAATCATGAAACTTGGCACAATGATAGACCTGGACAAAAGGATCATTGATGTATATCATCTGTATTTCATGAGACAAAGGCATGAAACTAAGCCCAATGATACCCCTATGGAAGGGTAACATATAGTAATAATAAAATAGAAAAGAAGACTTATGATGAAGGGCATGCTGAGGCTTTTAGCAAGTAATTAGCATGTCCTTGTGAGTGAATAGTGATTGATGTTTCTACTCTTTTCTTAGAACAATCTAAATCTAATATTTATTGATTTCTAAGAAAAATGCACCGTATTTTATCTTGATGCATTGCACCTACCAATATCATCAGTATCTTAAAGGAAGGGAACACTTATTTTATACACATATGCCATCATATGGTAATTAGTCATACCTGGATCATTCATGGCGAATGATTCTTATCCCATAATTTCTGGACGCAATTCAAACATTCCGCTTGTTGTTAGGTGTGGTCAGGATTTGATGTATCATCTGCATCCACATCTTACACTCTAAGAAAAAAAGGTTCTTAAAGGTTCAATATGGAACCTAGGGGTTCCATATAGAACCTGAAGGTTCTATAGTACACATAAAGGTTCCGAATGGTTCTTAAAGGTTAAGAACCATATGGTTCAATCACACACCCTTGCCAAGTACATTAGTTACCAATACTTAAATGATTGTTAAGGGCAGTTACTTAATTGATTAGAACAACAAATAAAGCCAGACATTGCAGCCTCAATGAGCATTACATTAGACAGTTTAACTCATCAACAAGCACTTGGATTTCGGTTCCTGGTGAGTAATAAATATTTTACTTGTCAAATGTTTCATGGTAACTAATATTTAAATAATTTTGTTTAATCAAGACATAAAAACATGTTGTTATATTGTTAAGTTGTATTGTTTTTGCAGATATTTGAGTAGGGAAAAAAGCCAAATGACTACAGAAACATTCAGGATTTAATGAAGAGGACTGTATTACACTGTAGCATTGAGAAAGCAGAGACAGTGAACTGCTCGAGAAATATCACTTGCAGCAAATTTATTGTTGGTGTCAGCTATAAATCTACAATGTATATGGGTCAATCCATATGAATTCACCGAAAGCTCCCCAGATCACCATTTGTAGGTCTATCTAATTAAGGAAAAATCCAAAATTTCAGGTCTCCAGTGTTAATGGTTTAGAAGATACAGCACTTTGAAATTTTATTCATTTTTTGCGGAAAAGCCAAACGGCATGAATTTCCAAGTTCAGACGTCCACATCTCTCTTTTTTTCATAATGTAGGCATGACATTTTGTACCTAAGGTAAAAGAAGTTGTATTGAATCCATGTAGGCTGTTACATCAGGGCTTTTGGTAAAATGGGAAACGTTTTATTTTTTGGAGGGCTGTTAGTGTGGAATCTATGCAAGAATAAGAGCTCATAATAATTTTTTGCTTCTCATGGTCCACCTGCACATATATGAATGGCCAAAATTACTTTATTTGCAAAAAGATGGAAACGTTCGCTTCCATCTTTTTGCAAATAAAGTAATTTTATTTAGACATCTTGCATAGATTCCACACTAACAGCCCTCCAAAAAATAAAATTTTCGCCCTTTTTCAAATCATTACAGCATTAAAAATATTACCAAAAGCCCTGATGTAACAGCCTACATGGATTCAATACAACTTCTTTTACCTTAGGTACAAAATGTCATGCCTACATTTTGAAAAATAAGAGAGATATGGACGTCTGAACTTGAAAATTCGTGCTTGTGTAATTATGGAAAATTATGAAGAATGAGTGACTGGATAACATGTTAAAAATTTACATGAGGATTGCCCGTCAACAAAAAAGAACAAAACCCACCAAGTGGGCAACAAACAACAATAATAGCACCAACAATATAAAAACAGTTTTATTGCTACCTAGTTAATGTAATAGTTTGTGTTTCCAATACTATCAATAAGCACAGCACGATGCATTAGAGTCTGACATTTTATTTACGAAGAGAACAACAACTAAACTGCGCATGCGCGCCGCAATGCTAAAAGGCGGACCCAGCACGCTTAACTAAAATGCGTAACATGCGAGATAATCATTACTTCAGTATACATGAATATAATATCTGTATGACTTCTTAATAAGTTCAGAGTTCACATTTTAAATGTCCAGATGTAATAATAACGTTTGGCTGTCAGTTTTACAATTGTACTAGTCATATTTAGAGTGATATTTTAGGGAGAGTCAGTACCTTACAAAACTAAGACTTTGGCAAGTTTGAGATGATACTAGAACACACATAAATTTGGCACTAGGGTTGACTAGAAGAATACACATGAGATGCTGTATAGGTAGACACATGTTAAGACAATAATATTCCTACTTAATTACAACGCAAATTACAAAGGGTGACATGTAGTCCCGTATACATCAACTTTTGTGAGATTCAACATATAAGCAAGACAGTAACTGTGAGTGAGGTATGTACAAACAAAATATATATGATGTACATATTATGGTCTTATGTAGGTGCATTCTACAGATTGCATCAAGAGTCACAGTTTATGAGAGTCACAGTTTATAAATCAAGCCTCGTTGCTTTTTTAGAGATGCGACCACTTCTGGTTTTAGTTGCACCGTCAGGGGTGTTGCTACGAGTGGGTGTTCCAGGTTTGGAAGCACCTTCTGGGGGCTCGTCTTGAGCAGGTGTCTGTGGGCGAGGCGTCTGGGCATTGGGGAACAGAGGGGTCACAGGGGGAGTTGATGGTCTGGCCGGGGAGTAAGGGAGCTGTTGGGACACAGGGGTTTGCACATTGGGGGTTTCACGAATGTGCTGTCTGTTTCTCCGGACAGTATTCCCATTGGTGTCGCGAACGATGTATGATCTGTCACTGTGTTTAGCAACTATCACAGCAATGTCCGTTGGGTTGTTGGACATGTACGGTCTGGTCTGCTTGCAGATCTGGGAGTTCCTGTCGTCTTGCATGACGGAAGTCAAAATTGGCTTTCTGAGTTTCCTGGCGAGCTTGAAGTGCTTGGAACGTATTTTCGTGGTCCCGTGAGTGGGTTGCGTTTGTGGGGAGTGTTGAGCGTAGCTTGCGTTGGAAGAGTAATTCACCAGGGCTAGCGAGGTTGTGGGAGATTGGTGTTGCACGCCAATGGAGGAAAGCAAGATAGGGGTCCGTTTGGGAGTTTGATGCTTTCTCCAAGATGTGTTTGACCGTTTGCACATGACGTTCAATAAAACCATTGCCCTGGGGTCGTCGCGGGGAAGTTGTGACGTGGGTGAAGTTCCATGAACTGGCAAATGCTGCAAAAACATCACTGGAGAAGTGAGGGCTGTTGTCGGATATGACACGTTCTGGGATGCCAATTTCAGAAAAAGTTAGTTTGAGAGTGTCAATCACGACTGCACTAGGCGATGGACGTGGAAGTTTCCGGATGACTGGATATTTAGAGTAGTAGTCAGTGATGAGCAGCCATTGCCTGTTTCCAGCTTCAAATAGGTCGACTGCAACATGGGACCATGCACATGATGGGATTTGTGGCTGTTTCAAGGGCTCCTTCTGCTGTGTTGGCTGGTTTGACTGGCACTGTGGGCAAGACTTGACGAGTTTTTCGATGTCCTTGTTGATGTTTGGCCAGAATATGCACTCTTTGGCCAGCAGCTTTGCTTTTTCAATGCCAAGATGTGCAGTGTGCAAGGTTGTCAGCATATCCGATTGTAGCGAAGGGGGTATGACAATCTGTGAGCCTTTCACTGCAATGCCATCTGTGACTGACAGCTGGTCTCGGACATTCCAGTAAGGGCGAAGATCTGGCGTTAGATCTTGGATAGTGTCAGGCCAACCTTGCGTGATGACTGTAAGTAGAGAGGTCAGAGTTGCATCTCTTGCAGTGTGTTCTCTGAGTTGTTGCAATTTTTTGTCTGTGAACCGGACAAAATCAACTCTTATGTCCAAATCAATTGGATCAGCATTTGTGCACGGCAGCCGTGACAAACCGTCTGCGAGTTGGTTGTCAAGACCCTTTCTGTATGTTATGGTGAAGTTGTAGCCTTGCAGGCGGATTAGCATGCGCTGCAGGCGAGCTGGTGCTGCCGTGAGTGGTTTGTCCACTATGGTCACAAGTGGTTTGTGATCAGTTATGACTTCAAAGTTTCTTCCGTACAGGTATGTGTGGAAACGATGGACTGCGAGGACGATTGCAAGCAGTTCGCGTTCGATACTGGCGTAGCGTTTTTCGGTTGGTGTAAGGCTCTTGCTTGCAAACGCCACTGGACGTAGAACGTTGTTTTCATCCGTCTGTAGGAGGGCTGCGCCTACGCCACGGAGACTGGCATCACAGTGCAGTTGTACTGCTTTTGTAGGATCATAGTAACGTAAGACAGATTGCGCTGTGACCAGTTGTTTGAGGTTGTCGAAACAGAGCTGGTGATGGGGTTCCCACAAGAAGATAGTGTCTTTCTTGAGGAGGTCTCTGAGAAGTTGGCAATGAATGGAGATAAGTACGTGAGAAAACCCATAAAGCTTTGCAGCTCATTTTTGTTTAGAGGGGCTGGCATTGTGGTCAGATCCTGGATCTTCTGAGGATCAGGCATGACCCCTTCAGCGGAGTAGGTGTTACCGAAGAACGCTATTTCCTTAGCCTTGATGATACACTTCTTTGAGTTGAGGGTGAGGCCATGTGCTGAAGTGGCCTGTAGAAAATTCAGCAGATTCTTGTCGTGTTCTGTTTCGCTTGAGCCATAGATGACAATGTCGTCTGCGATGCCACAAGCTCCTTCGCATCTCTCTAGGATTCTGTCCATTTCCAGCTGGAAGAGATCTTGTGACACACTTAATCCGAAGGGCAGGCGTTTGAAACAATAGCGTCCGAAAGGCGTCTGGAATGTAGTGAGTTTTTGGCTCACTTCATCTAATTTTACAGCCCAGTAGCCAGATTTGGCATCGAGTTTTGAGAAAACTTTAGCATTTCTGAACCTGTAGTTGATCTCTGGCACTGTCTTCATCATGTGCACAGGCCTGATCAGGGCCTTGTTGAGGTGTCTTGGATCCAGACAAACGCGAAGACTGCCGTCACGTTTTGTGACGCATGTGAGGGAGTTAACCCATTCTGTGGGCTCCTCTATCTTCCTAATGACATCTTGTTTGACCATTGAGTCAAGTTCTTGTTTGATCTTGTCTTGCATTGCAATTGGTGTGCGTCGAGGGGCGTCAATGTGTGGTGGGACGTGAGGGTCTACGTGTAGTCTGTGGACATTGGGGAAATTGCCAATGCGATCAAACATGTCGGGGAATTGTGTGATGAGGTCACGAGTGTCCTGGATGGGTTTCTGGTCAGATACAGCGCAGTTGAGACTGACCACGTTCATGTCGATGCATGACCGCAGCCCAAGGATGGCTGGGCCATGAACGTCAACAACAAAGAAGCTAACTGTGTGCCATGAGGAGTTCTTGGCTTTGCACAATATATCGACAGTTCCTGCACACTGGATTGGGGTGTTGTTGTAAGCACATAGAACTTTGTTGGTAGGTGTGACAGCATTGTGCATTGGAATGCCGTCTTCATCAACTTTGTGGGGCCACATTTGACTGAAAGTTCTGAATGGCATTGTGTTTGCCTGGGCTCCGGTGTCTACTTTTACCCTGAATGTGTGGGTGCCTGGACGGCCTTGGACTCAAACTTGCAGTGAGGTGAAAGCTTTGTCACGGTCTTGTTGTACTGTGGAGATCATCAGGCTGTCAAAAGTGAGCGCTTCCTGCCATTGTTCTGAGAGTTGGTCATCAGATACGACATGCACCTTTTTTTTATGTGTCGGGGTTTGTCGTCTCCTATTTCCGTTGTTGCCTGACTGTGGGTTGCGTGACGATAAACAGACAGATGCCCAGTGTCCTTCGCGGTTGCACTTGTCGCAGATGCTGTTGCGGGCTGGGCAGTGTTCTCGACCAAAAGCATGACGACGACCGCAGCATTTGCAGGCGGAGAGTGATTCTGTTTATTGTGTGGTAGGCTCACGTTTCTGTCTGAAGTTGCGAGATGTAGACTTGCCTTGTTTGGGGCGTGCTCCCCGTGATGCTCCAACTGCAGCAACTGGTACGGCAGGTTCTGCTGTTGCGACTGGTTGGAGTGAACGTATTTGCTTGCTATGCGCGTTGCTTGCCTCGTATGTATGACCGAGAGTGATGGCTTGGGTGAGTGTGAATTTGTCATCTTTCTCTAACAATTCTTTCTGAAAGTCATCAATGGGTGTGCTGGCAGTCAGCAGCTCCAGTAGTCTAGAATCAAGTTCAGGATCAGAGAATTTGCACTTTCTTGCCATGAGCCTGCATCTATTTATGAAAGTGTCTACAGTTTCTGTAGGCAATTGTACGCACTTGCTTAGTTTTAATCTGCACACTCTGAAGTTTTCGGCTGGTTCGAGCTGGTCCATGAATGTTTGAAAAATAAAGTTTACATCTTTCTTTTGGTCTGCTGTGATGTCCCAACTGTTGAACCGTCTGATGCCTTCGTCGCCGGTTGCCAGCAGTACGAGCGCGACTTTATCCTCATCTCTGGTTTGCTTGACTTGGAAGTAGAGCTCAAACTTTTGTTTGAAGAGCATAAAAGCTTCTGGTAGGTCCAATGATGACCAATCGAGCGTTGGCTTCATGTTATCATTCGGCATTTTGCAGCTGTGTTGAGTGCGTTTTGCGCGTCTCACGTGGGTTGAGACGCCGACTTGTGGAGCCGTGTGTGGGATCGCCGTGGATTGGGCGGATGCTGTGCGTCGTTTCCTGGGTTCACTGGATCATGTGCGACATAATCCCGACGTTGCCACCATGTAATAGTTTGTGTTTCCAATACTATCAATAAGCACAGCACGATGCGTTAGAGTCCGACATTTTATTTACGAAGAGAACAACAACTAAAATGCGCATGCGCGCCGCAATGCTAAAAGGCGGACCCAGCGCGCTTAACTAAAATGCGTAACATGCGACAGATAATAACTATCACAAAACATTGACAGCTGTAATAATATTAGTCTGATCCTTATAATTGGTGATGTTATATAACTAATGTCTTTAACACTTCCTATGTTTCATTTTTGCAGGAGTCAACACCCACATTTTTGTTCAAATCAAGTACAAGAGAGAGTCCAGCCTATGTGAAAAATGTTGAAATATGGCATGATGGTCATCCAAGATTGAGAACCTGATATTTCACTGGCTTTTGAATGTTTTATTGTGGATACCAAAAACACACCATGTGTTATGTAGAATTTTGCATCATTGATTGTGGTATGGTTAATTTGGTAAACTTGTACATTGTGTATGAAGTGATTTTATCCCTAGGTTGTGTGGAGCTCAGTCCAACATACCAAAACTATGTTTGTTCATGAAAGAAAATAAATGTATAAATCAAAATTTATTTGTTGTGCTGTATATTTATTCATATCTGAAAGAACCTTTATTGAACCAATAAATGAACCTTTACTTGAACATTGTTAGGTTTCAAATAGAACCACAGGGTTCCAAATTGAACCTTAAACAGAACCAGAATGTACCTATAAAGCTTCTTTGAAGAACTATTGAACAATCCAAGGGTTCTTTACAGAACCATTTGATGGGTTTGTTCATGAACCATTGGGTTCCATACAGAACTTTTGTTCAAGAACCATTGGGTTCCATCAAGGACCTTAATATAGAACCTTCAGTGGTTCTTTTAATGAACCTTTAGAGAGGTTCTAAATAGAACTAATAAAGGTTCCATATCTATACCGGGCTTTTGAACCTTTAAAGGTTCCATATAGCACTTATAGTTTTTAGAGTGTATCCAGAAAAATTGGGAACTTTCGTCATGTGTCAAGAGAACACCTCAGATTCTTTTACATGTCCAACAGATTCCAAAAGAAATAAAAAGACAGTGGTACAGATCATTAGTATGAGATTTGACAAGAAAGGCTCGTTGCCCAAATCTGTAGCACTCACAAGACTTGATATTAAGAATTAACTTGAAAGTTCATTTATAATAAATTTCTTATGGCAGAGGCTCAAGTAGCGTTAGATACTGACTCCTGACAAATAGTGATAAAATTGCTCTTAATGCCCAATATTATAAAGGATACACAACCAATCTAAACAGGATGATTTCCTGGCCAGTATAGTTTTGCCCAAAGTGGTGTAGCACTTGTACATGTATGTCAGCGAACTGACTTAATTGAACTGTGGCCATCAATAATATTCTTAGTTTAGGTGTGGCCTCTGGTCAGGTGTCCAGGCCTGACATATCAAAACCGAATTAAAGGTCATAGAGTTTTGTTGGCTTTTAAAAAATGATGTGGGAATAGTTGGACAAAGGCTCTTGAACATCTTCAGATGGCTGTCAATCTAGAATTGTAAATATATAGTATCGCCCCGGTAACTCAAATACTTATCTTTTAAAGGTCCTTTGCTGTGCCTAGTTTGATACATATATCACAACATTTACCCCACTAGCTGAACCTGTGTGCTTGCAACATTTGTCAGAATCGTCAAAGAGGTTTTTACTTTAAATGGCTGCAAGTCCTCAGCAATAATTATAGATTAAATTACGTATATCATCCCCACAATTTTTGTCACTTAATGGTCAAATTCCGCGTCGGGCCTCGCTCTTCATCCCTCTTTTGATAATCATGTCACACTGGAAGAAGCACAACTATTGATAAAACATGTTAAGTAAGACATAGGATAAACTCTGAATACAATGATAATAATATAATAATGGAAACAAATACTTTATCGTCATGTTGGACACGTAAAACTCATCTCCTTTTTGTCATAACAGCCATAGATAAAAAAAAAACCTTTTTCATGTTATTCACAATGTGCATTTTTGTGATTTCACTTCTCTTTGTTACTCAAGCTCATAAGAAATATTTTTCTTTCCAAGTAGGTAATGTCTGTTAAAAGCTGTTATACAAGTCTGGATGGAATTAGATGTATGACTCAACAGGGGGGGGGGGAATCATGTCAAAAGATGTCCTTCCCAGTAATTTCATAGGCCACGTTTAGACAAGGCTAGTATTGGGGGTGGAGGGATATGGATCCGCCAGTGACAACAAGGACATACATTATCATCCCATTTAACAAGCGTTATGTTTTAAAAGGCGGTGCTGAAAGTCGATGCTCCACAGCCATTGGCTATGTCAAATTGCTCCAAGCGGCATAATGATCCACCTAAAGCAGCATTTCCACCCCCGATAAAAGAGGCTGCCAAGTCTTTCCATTGCCATTGAGATCCTAGCTGCAACGAGCAACTTCAAGATGGAAGTGACATCACAAGAATTTTCAACATTTGTTCCAAGGTAAATTTGCAATTTTGTACTTTGGTCATATAGGGCTACCTTTAATGGTCCTTTATCATATTTTAAAGTCCAATCAGCGATCTGCATTTGGCATTGACAGAGGATAAAATGAGACATTGGAAATCAATAGTTAATTTATTTACAAATATATACAGATATATGCAGTTAAGTATTAGCCTTTTTCACACTCTGGTCCATAGCCATGTTCACAATTTGTTATGGGTGGTACAAATTTACAGCGGTGGTGCATTTTATCATTAGTGAGATGTTATATTTTATTTATATGAGCCATGTACTTTCTATGGCTCTCTTTTTGTCACGCAGGTGTAAATATATCATCCTAGTGAATTTGTGACAGTTGTGTCTTTAGTGGACATTATTGTTAAAAAAAACTGTTTTTTTCCATTTGTTTCCTAAAATCGTAAAACTTAGTTGAAATATATGTCAATGAGACAATCAAAAGACACACCAAGGCCAGAAAGACAAGTAAATACAAATTATATTTATGTTTGGTCAACCTGTCGGCCTGCCCATTTTATGGAGAACTTTTACTGAAGTAACTAGTACGTACTACAATACCTTCGGCAAATGTTTCTCCCAGGGTAAAAAAGAATGATAAAGATATCAAACGGTTTAAAAAGGGAAAGTACTGTAATCTACATATGTTATTTGCAGAACTTCATTCATGTTGGGTTAATAACGTCTGCTGAGCACTTGCATCATTGAAGCAGTAGCATTTTGAAACTTTAGATGCGTATTTTCACTGTAAAAGGTCACTCAAGGACAACTAATTCCAATTTGTATAACAAATTAAGCCAATAAATTGAGAGTGCATGAAAATCATGTTGGTCATCAGGTTTTCACTTCAAACTTACATGTTTGAAAGATCAACTTTTACACCAGTGTGTCCTAAATGGTGCAATTTAAACAAAAGCAGAGGCTGTTGGTTTTTTCTTGGTATTGTCTTGTGCATGTGCTTGCTGCAGGCTTTTTACACGATCAATGTCCATTGTTTGTAGATGTATCTGACTAATCTGTAGTGTGAGTTTGTACCACAGAAAATGTGTATTTTCCTGGAAGATTGACTACTGGTATTTATGGAAATTGTGCGTTTGTCATGCAACATGGATAACACATTGCGACCATGCCAGCAATGTTTCCTATGTGCCACTAATAATGCAAAATAGAAATAACATTATGTGCTAATTGGGATGCCATGTTCATTTGAATGTGATGGGCAAAAAACAATAAGAAAGAAATACCACTGTAAAATGTACATGTGGTATGAGAAAGAAGCAGAGAAATGTTTTCAATCTTAAAGCTGTGATGTGAGTAGTATAAGACACCTTTTGGAATTGTCTAATTAGGGGTCTAAATTGGGTCTAATTACCTATAACTGGGGTCTAATTAGATTGGCAATTAGATAGGTAATTATCTAATGTACCCGTTACCTAAATAATGGTACTTCACGGGTACTTCACGGTTCAATGGATGGACAAGGTATTTGTAATTTCCGTTAAATGTACCGGTATGCTAATCAAAATGTATGTCACGGTTCCATTAACAGTAAAATTGTAATATCCGTTAGGATATTTTAATTTTATTCGAATCATGACAAGGTGGTAAGTGTGTTCAGTCAGGTACGACTGGCTGCTTGTTCAGGGCGCGTGTCAGTTGGTGTAACCCTTTTTTTTTTTTCACCTTTATTACACATGCCATGAAATAGGAACCTAGAACGGTTCCTTTTTTCCCCAGAGAGCATTCCCGGCCTACTTAGACATCATGGAATATGGATGAATACTACACAGAATAATGTTACCTAGCAAAAGACCTAGAAAGGGTGGGGGGACCCCACCTAAACCCTACAATATCAAGAAGATTAATGAAAAGAGGGTGATCAAGTATGGTGTCAAGGAATATACCTTCAAAGCAAAATTTAATGACGATATATCGCATTCCAAGATATCCGAGTTCAAAGACAATTTACATGGGATGTTTGACGAGATACTAAACCAGGCATCCGATAATTACCAAGATGGTGACAAGATGAGAATGTCAATTGAACACAGGAGTCTGGATAAACCTATCACTATTCATCTGCAATGCCGGGGGAATATTACAGCCGATGTTATAATGGCCAGGTAAATTTTGTAAAAAATTTATACCTTTTATTCTTGTGTTATTCCCTACAGAACAAGTAACCTTTGTTGTTATTTTTTAGTCATAATTGTTATATATATATTTTTTTATCTCCATAGATTCGAGGCCGTTTTAAACTCTAAGCAGGACATTGATACTGACGAAACATTCGAGGTCAAAGTGGACACTCTACAAAAGGAAAACAGAGGTGGGGGTCCTACACCTATTATCAATACTGACAACCAGTCCCAGCTGTGCTCAGCTAAGACTAAAAAGTCCATAGTGTTCATTTCAACAATCGAAAATGAAAATATATGCGCCACAAGAGCCATCGTTACTTGCATGGCAAAACTACAAGGGATGCCTAGAAATCAGTTTAAATGTTTCATAAACAAAGCTCGCGCCAGAAGCCTAGAAGACAATTCACAAAAATCCCAAGCCTTAAAATTACAAAGAGAAGTTGGCTTATCAATAGAAGAACCAGTCATGGTTAGAGATTTGTACCTATTCGAGGAATATCTAAACGTGCAGATAATACTAATTTCAGTAGAGCTTCTTAACGAAGTTTGTTACACAGTGTAAAGTGCAGCCCCTGGCAGCCACTTATTATATGTCAGTTAGAGTTATATGACAGGTGCATTGATGGTACACTCCTCATTACACTTGCCCTAGGCAAAGGATGTACATCATATAGTTATATGACGGGTGCATTGATTGTACACTCCTCATTACACTTGCCCTAGGCAAAGGATGTACATCATATATGTCAGTTAGAGTTATATGACAGGTTCATTGATTGTGTGCTCCTCATTACACTTGCCTTAAGCAAAGGATGCATACACAGGTCAGGCACAATTATTAGGTACACTCCTCGTTACACTTATTGTGTAATTTTGATAAGTGAGATCGGGCTTTTTATTGTGTAATTTTGGTAAGCTTTTCTATTACTATTATCTTCTTATTTTTTATTTTATTTTTGTATTATATTCATCTTCTTTTTTTTTTTATTACGTTAGACCCAGCCGATTATTTCGGAGACCATCAACTCCCCGAAAACCCCGCTGTGAGGAGCGATTATGGGTTAAATAATTACAGGTTAAATAATTTATCTGAAGAGTTCGAATTTATCAGGGAGCCTGTACACGTGTCCAGCACTGTTGTAACAACCGATGTAATGACCCATGTAACTACTGATGTAAAAATTGATGTTACCACTGATGTAAAGACTGATGTAAAAACTGGTGCAATGGTGTTACAGGGCAATACCACATTTGTCTCAACAACAGCCGAAGTTGTTACTACAGAGATTAACACTAATGATACAGTCACTGCTGATACAGTCACTGCTGATACCAGCACTAAGGAAATGCCACAGTTGAAGCTATTGAGACATTTAATAACGAGACCAGTACTATTGAATCTATTACTGAGACCATCACTACAGGCCCCACCACTATTCAAGTAGTGACTAATGAAAACCATGCCATTGACACCAACACTGTCGACAAAGCCATCACCAGCACTATTGAATCCGTCACTAATGGCCAAGTCGCCACCAGCACCTCAGCAGTTGAACTGTTCAATCATGACACCTCTACAACCCCGGCTGATATAGGACTTCTAATTGCTGCATCATACACATACTCATCTGTCCTCGTATGGGTCTACATTATCGCACTGTTCGTTTTGGTCATTACTGTACAATGTATTGTTATAGTGAGTATATATTTTATGACTCTGTCTTTTACCGATATTACTCATTATTCTACACCATTATGTCATTGTTAGACGTTCTGCGTCTACAAGAGGCTGTGGAGAAGGTCATCACAAGAACCACCCCAAACTGTTCATCATGCCCCTGAAAGTTGCGAGATACGCATCACCACTGTCTAAGCGTATCTGTGGTTCATTGACTTTTTAATACTTAGCAGCCGTTATTACTCACCGATATATTCTCTTGTGTGGTTTAGCCCCTTTTAACTATGTTGATATTGTAAATAAAATTTATTTTTACCATTAGTATCATTATTGTCACCGTCCGTAGCTATTTTGTATGTCATCTTTTACATCATCTTACTTTTTACGCTTCGATAAAATAATGTCCTAATTCCTTAAAATAAATATAGTTTATTTTAAAAAGCTACACATTTTGTTGTGTCTTTTCTACTATATTATACGGTGCCTAACTAGCAGGATCAAAAATTTAAAAAACCGCTTGGTAACAATTGAAAATCTTACATAATCTTGCATAATCTTACATAACCGGACAAAAGATTCACCGGTCAGTTAAGAAATTCTCACACTCCCTTAAAAACCTTAAATCGAGCTGAAATTTAAAATCAGTCTCTGCAAGATCCCCAAAGGACATGGACGTGTCATGGTTTTCCTATTTTTTGGGTTTGACTTCTGCAGGATTTGCAGCTGGGGTGGATACTTCAGCGTGTGGTCTCCAAGCCTGTGTATGTACCAGCCTTACCCAGTGTGTTGTGGCAGACTGTACGGGTTTACTGCACTTATCTATACCCCCAGCCTTCACGCGTCGAGAAAGAATATCAGAAGTGGACATGTCCGGCATGGAATTCTGCATGGGTCGTCATAATGCCCATCTACGGAAACCACCCGTGAGATGTCATGGTTCAGTTGTTACCACCACTTACACCACCACTGTCACCGCCGATGTTACCACTGCAGCCCATGGTGTTAAATATCTGACATCTGACGCAACCCATGTGACCACAAGCGCCGTGGATTTTTCAACCGTCTTATCCACACCTGAAGACACCAATCGACAGGCTTCTACCACCACTGGTCAGGCTTCTTCCACAACTGGTCAACGGGGCTATAACGTGTTGGTGATAGTCCTAGGATCAGTGATGGTCATTCTAGCGGCCACACTCTTGTGCGTCTTAGGCGTATGGATATGGAAGGTATTTTAATTATTTTATTTATTATGCATTATTCTACCTTTTATTATGTCTCATTATCTTATTTAACACGATTACACGTAATTTAAAAACATTAGATATATATATATATATATATATATATATATATATATATATATATATATCGGTTATATTAATCGTTTAAGGGGAAAAATACAATAAAAAATTACTATACAATTTTTCAGCTCAGGGAGCCCCCAAATTTCTGCAATAGTGAAATGCTAATAACATGGGCAATCATTTACAGCTCCACTAATCGAACTATGTCTACTATGGAACAACCTTCCGAGTCGTTTTTGAGAGATGACATCTTATCATCCAGCACAAGAATGGTTTCAACTTTTTGCTGTTCCCACAGGTCTGTCAATTCTTGAGTGCTAGGTATGTCAGTCCTGAAAACCACGGAGTCAGTCAGAGCACTTTGTAAATCATCGTAACACGGTTGCCATGCCATGTAACATATATGACCCTCTGTGGGGTTAGGTGGAAAACCTTTTCTTTTTCTAATAGCAATCTATTGATAAACTCGCTTTTTCAAGACTGGCTACAACCGGTTAGTATAATATTCTTAGGCAGTTTAAATCTATGCATGCATCCTCCTTCCATCACGAAGGATCAGCTGGTACTGATCACATATCGTATACACCCCTGTTTTTATCAATTTTGAAACCTGCGGGGAACTTGGCAAAAATTATCACTGTTTTGGTCTGATCCAGCTGTTTATCAAATTTCATTTTGATCCTCAAGTTTCCCGTGCGTCGGAGTGGTACAACCCCTGATGAGTTTGTGGTGGCTTCATGTTCCATGACAAACCTGTAACCGTGGAAAAAGTCTCTGCGGTTGATGGGGTTTTCACCAGGTCTACTGTCAACCCCGCAGAGGGTCTTGTAAGCGACCATATAGAGGCTCTACTTGGGGGTTTGGGAGTATTTAGTGTTGATGGGGGAATTGTTCAGATCTTCTCCGTCACAAGTGACTTGCATAAAGTTTAGGTTGTTGTGTTCGAACAGGAAGGGGTCAGCCTGGAAGTTGCCGTGGCTAGCCTCGCCGGACACCATCCCAATCACTAGCTCGCTGGGGAGGCGGGACTCGAAAGGGTTGTTTAACTCGGCACCAAACACCCCTTGACTAATTGTAATTTTTTTTATCTCCATCTTGGTGTAAGGAATAGGGCTGGTTCTGACACGAGGATTTCGGAGTGGGTGGCTATGATTTCTGGGGAGATTTCGGCATGCCAGATATGTAGACTGGCCTTGGTAATTACAACTTTGTAATCGGGTATTGGTACTATATCAGGGGTCATCAGACAGAACTCAGGAGTGTTGGGGTATAGAGTCAGTTGGAGTAAGACTCCGTTGGGCACCAATCTATCGATTTCAAAAGCATCACAGGCCAATTTCCCACACATATCAATCTCTCGAGACCCTGTGAAGAATTGGCTACGAGTTGTTGTTGCTTTTGTTGTTGTAAGACTCGTACTTGCTAGGGTAATACATTTGCATTTGTAAAGAGCCATTCTTTGACTCGGTAGGGGTGTTTAGCAATGTCTTGAAATAAGCCTGGTAGTCATAAGAGTTGTCGGAGTCTGTCAATAGACGGTTCTGAAGTGATAGGTCGACCCTGCCAAACATGGAATTCATAAAGGTATTTACGACACCGACAACACCGAATTTGGGTTGGGTGGTATCTCTTCTCGTTCTTGAGGGAGCCCTGCGGTTGTTGGTTCCCCCGGAGTCTCCACTGTCGGGGTCTCCACAGTCGCTGGTTTCTTTACCAGCGTCCCCCGGGTCGACGGTAGTTGGGCTAGGGCTACTAATGGTTGATTCGGGTTTACCATTGTGGCATGGGCTATGTTTGAACCATCCCTCCTGACGATTATGCACTTGATGTCGAGTAATGTCTAGCTTAGATCTATGTAGCTGGCACCATTACCATTGATCATGAACTGGATGAGGCCTTGAGTAGTAAAGTCATTAACTGGGTAATATTCAATGGTACGATACTTGCGTATCCCACATTTTGGACTGCATTGCTGAAGATAGCCAAGGACTGGGGATAACCGATGACTGAGTCAGTCAGCACCTGGGCCATTCTCTTTTTTTAGATTTAATTTATTTATTCTTGGTGAATAAAAATGTAAAAAAATAGTGAGACTCTAATCGAAAAAATCCTTTGCACGTTTTATAACCTTTTTAGCTGTGGAGGCAATGGCGTTTTTACGTTTCCTGTTGTGTCCTTTCCCGCTTCCTGTCTTAGAATGACCGCCATTGGGGATTGCTGTGGGTTTAGTAAGCCCTGCTGTGGCGGTTTTATGATCGTGAGCCTCGATTTGGACCTGGTCAAGGGCACGTCTCCTATCAGCCTCTGTCGGTTCAACCACTTCCACTTTTGGTAACTGACCACTGTCATTTTTTTCAACGTTATCGGCTAGGTCCACCAACATCAGAGAACCATGGGTTGTGGGAGTCTAAAATAGTCCTTTAGAATCTGCTGATCTGACAGAATCTCGTAGTAGTATCAACTTCTGTGTACCTTTAGCCTGGTCTTTGAAATGTTCCCAGGAATTTCTTATATCTTAACCCGCCATCCAGGGTGAAATATTTCTTATCAAAAGCTGACATGACGGGTGACCTTCTTGTTTTGTTTTTTTTTCTTTTCAAAAATTGTGTATACTAATTTCGGTCTTACACAGGTGCAGTGTACAAGTCGAGGAACCGGGTCTGAATTATGGGGTGAGCCCTTGATCATCGGTTATGTACAGATCAATAATGTCCAAAGACTTGGTGTTGAGTGGGACGTAACGTGGGTTGTCTATGGCGAGGAGCGACCAGTCTTGATCTGCATATAGAACAATCTGTGAAGCACTGGTTTTAAAGATGCCTGAAACACAGTGGGGGTACATAAGGAGCTGTGTATAACAAAGAATTTGGGTTTGTAATCTTCGGCAAGTTTGGGTATGTCAATATCCATCAGGGCAATTGACCACTCTCCAAAATTTTGTAACTTTATAGGTTTGGGTAGCTTTACTCTGAAGTGGGCAGGGGTGTTACCGGGATAAATACAAGCACATCTGGTGAGTCATTTCTTTCTGGGGTACTTGGCGAGGTCTGCACTCTGTATCAGAGTATTCAATTTAGGGGGGAAGCCAAGCCACTTAACCAAGCTCTTTTTATGACCCTTGATTTTTCTTGTGTAGATGACTCGTTCTATTTTCCAGTTAACCTGGTTCTCGTCCTTAGCATTAACCCTTTTTAACTCTTGGTTATAGAAACTACCTTCAACGTTTTCTCCCTTGAGATCCCTGATTTGGTATCTGGGGGGATGAGAAGCAGTTCTAGAGCGTATTTGGAATATCTCCTCACTCCACTTCTGCTCGTAGCCTCGTATAAATCTACCTCTAGCTAGGCTTAACCTGACTAGCTGTCCGACCTCGAATGAGAACCCGATCTTCTGGTTTGCCCTCTTACTGACCTGGGCTGGTGCAAAGCCTGTAGTGGAGTGTACTGTGGCATTATATGTTTTCACTAAGTCGTCTATAACGTCAGAAAACTTGGAAGTTGTATTTTCGTACATATATCTGTACAGCTTATCTTGAAATGTGCGATTCCAGTGTTCTATGTAATTGGCCTTTACGGATCCTAAGCCCGTATGTGGTCTATTCCTTGGTCTTCCAGGAGGTCCTGGAACGGTCTCCCCATGAACTCACCACCAGAATCGGTTCGTAGCTCCTTACACTTCCTTCCTTCTTTTAGTATACTTAGCAGTTTCACTTGCGGTTGATGGCGACAAGATATTTGAAGCCTCTGTTAATTTTCGGGGTGTTGGGGAGTTGTAAGATGTCACCATCATAAATCTCATCCATATATTCAACCATTATAGCCTCTGTATCAAATTTTGACTCGGGCACTTGGTAAACCTGATGGGTTTCCTGATCGTTTAACCATTCTGACAAATTTGAACTGGTGACATCTGCTGGTCTGTTTGGGTCAGACTATATATGTGTCCATATTTTTCAAAAATAATGAAAAATTGGCTGGGACTGGTGGGTTGTGATATATGGATGAGAAATATTTTTTGATTGCGGGTGGTACTGCAGACATTGTAAGTGTTAAGGTTTCGGTCTTCAAATTATGACTAGAGTAGTGCGTTGATCACCCCTCGGTTTTAAAACGGGCATGTCCGGATGTGGTAGGACGGCCCCCAGACTTGTTCCTATTAAAAGGACCCAAAGATCAGATTCGTTCCCAGTACTGAGGTTGACTATGCTTGCTATGAGCACTGTGTAAATGACCACTATTTGTGCAAAAAATATTATCTCAGATTTAGGTAATTTTCTACCAAACACGTCCCAAGATTGTAATCTTGTAGAAACGGAGTGTAAAACAGCTGTCTGAACACCCTGATCATTCATGGTTGAATGGCTGTGTTAAGAGGGTGAGTACTATATTTATTGACTAAGAATAATGGAGGCGGAGTAGGAGAATTAGAAATTATATGTATGAAACATGTGATGAATATACATAACAATCATATGTAAGGCATAATTATAAAAACGTTTAAATAAAAGTTTAAGTAAAAATATTGAAACTACTTTTTTTTTAAACGAATAAACTTGCACATCAGTCACATTTAAAACAAGTGTTCATGCTGGTATAACCAGTGGCCCGAGCGTGTTAAACAGTCATTTTTTTTCAATAAAATATAATACGGGGGTGAAATAGGATCGTAGACCAATAACCCCCCAGCTGGTTCTGGTGGTCTTCCGTGATGTGGCAGGTTATAGTGACTTTGAAAAAATATATATTGTCCATCTTGGTATAACGGTTAGCACGCCAGACGTGTTACATAGTCATTTTTCGTAAGGGTTGCATTCGGTGCAAAGCCAATAACCCAGCTGGTTTTGGTTGTCTTCCGTCATGTAGCAGGGGACCATCGAATCCAAGACTGGTACAACACGCTTTACATGCCAATAGTTATGAGCGAGGTTAAGGAATTCTTCTCGGACAAGTGTGACGCTTTCTGAAATTGGTGGTGGTGATATGAGAGTGTCAGATAATGGGTTGTACATTATTGGAGTCAGTGGTGAAAGACCTTTCCTGATTGTTATGGTGTTGTAACAGGTGTCCTTAACCGCGTGATAATCACCATCGAGATGAACTGAGGCATCTGACCCTGTTGTTATAGCTTCCTTTAGCTTCTCGATTGATGAAAATAATGAACAGAACCTTCTCAGGGTTAAAGTAACACCGGCTTCTGTGGGTTTCAAACGTAAGGTGTTGTCGAGCTAAAAAATAAAAAATGGGGGAAAAATTACGAGTGACTTAACACAGGTTTTTGAAGTTTATAACAATTATAAACCTTGTACTGTCTGATGTCGATACTCAGAGTGTCATTGTAAAGACCAACTGTGAGCACTTTCATGTTACCCAGTGGAAACTTCAATCTCAGCCCGAGTTGTATTTTGGCTATATTGAGTCCCATATATGGTAAATAGCTTTAGTGCTGCTCTTGGTATCCAGACTTTCCAATATTTTATCAAATTTAGCATGTTGATCGGTTTGGAATTGGATCAGCTCGAATTCAAAACCATTAATCATTTCTTGGAATCTTAAGTTTTCTGCAAGTTGTGATACATCGATGATGGCTGATATATATTGTTTGTGGTCTTTTAGGACTTCCATCTCGATAGGTGTTGCACTTAGGGTGACTAAGAATGGTATGACCAACAGTACAAAACCGATTATCTCCTCAAGGCTTATAGGACTTATAGGGGGTTATTGGTATCCTTTGAAAAAAAAAGATGATAGGAACTATGATTATAACTGTCACGGAATACATCAATATTACAGCTTACAGAGTGTGACCTATGAATCATAATGTTGTAAGGCTAGGTAATGAACATAGCGAGTGGTGAGTACATTACTGGATGTAGCATAAAAGTAAATGGCTCGTGCTGTGTGGGTAGTCACTAGAGAAAACCTAACACGATTAGATGACCCCACATCTGTGAGACTGACACGCGACACGCTTGTGCTAGTAATCCGTGACAACTGGATAGGCGTCTTGATTGATGTATCCCCGGCAGGGAGGTGAATGACACGCACCCTCGAACAACCAGCCAGTCGTACCTGACTGAACACACTTACACCTTGTCATGATTCAAATAAAATTAAAATATCCTAACCACTGATATTACAATTATACTGTTAATGGAACCATGACATACATTTTGATTAGCATATCGGTACATTTAACAAAAATTACAAATACCTTGTCCATCCATTGAACCGTGAAGTACCCGTGAAGTACCCGTGAAGTACCCGTGAAGTACCCGTGAAGTACCCGTGAAGTACCCGTGAAGTACCCGTGAAGTACAATTATTTAGGTCACGGGTACATTATAATTACCTATCTAATTACCTATCTAATTGCCTATCTAATTAGACCCCAATTATAGGTAATTAGACCCAATTAGACCCCCAATTAGACCCCTAATTAGACGATTCCAAAAGGTGTCTTATACTACTGATGTGCCGATAGATAACATTTTCTTAATGACACAGCCGGGCTGTGCAGTTAGACGAAAGTCTGTTAATCACACAGCCGGGCTGGGAAATTAGACAAAAGTCTGTTAATCACACAGTCTGGCGGTGCCAATAGACCTTTGTGACTGTTGGCACATCCGGGCGGTGTGCATAGGAACTCATAAACTGTTCACAAAGCCTGATTTTTGGCTGTGTGAATAGACAATAATCCTACGAGCAAAGTCGTGCTCTGTGAATAGACACTTCCAAAAAACAATCAGGGTATTGGCTATTAAGCAATAAAAAAAAGCAGTTCTTGTGTATTTAAAGAAAGTCCATAATTTCTAATCATTCATATTTACCAAATGGTCTGAATATTACAATGTGGATGTTAATATCCAAGTATATTTGCATCAAATAAGAAAATATAAGACATAGTGTACAAAAGTAAGATTTAATACAGGCCTTACTTTAACAAAATTAAAGTAAGACTTTATCAGACTTTGTAATAACCCACGGGAACACTGTATTATTGCACACTTAACAGAATATAATGTACAAATGAAGGAACTCTTAAAATAGGACATCTTGGACTCTAATTAGCATTGCATAACAGGCTATGTAGGCCAAGTGGTAATTGTTTCGGTTCATCGCACACACTATATAAACACTCAAGAAATAAATATTTTTCCAAATTTTGTAAAACATAGCCAAGATATGTTAGTGTGGCCATCACAAGGCACCACTAGGCCATATAAAGTGTTACTGTATAAAATTTCATTTGGGTAAGTGCTTTAGTGTTAGAGTTAAGCTCTTGAAACGAAAGTTTGTGTTCTAGTTCTACTCTGGAAATGAAAGTGTAACGCCCGCCCTCCTGCCTGTCGAAAGAACACTTAACAATTTGAATGATGCATGTGTGCTATGTGGGATTCATTGAGGGTTTAGCTGCAGCACAGCCTATGTTTTATTTGAACACTATACTACAGTATGTAAGACGTATTATGACACATTTTCAAAAAATTTGTAGAACATATTCGAGATATGTCAATGTGACTATCCAAAGGCACCACTAGGCCATATAGAGTATAAATTTTATTAGGATAAGTACATTAGTTCTAAGAGTTCTGCTCCAGAAACAAAAGTATTATGCCCGACCACCATTAGACAGATGGCCAGTGGCAAGTGATGACAATAGCACTCTTTGAACTTCGTTCGCTGAGGGTTAAAGGTGTGAAATTTTTCAATGTGTTAAAGAATTGGCATATCATATCACTCATATGTTACGTCCTGGAATATATGGTTTTGTATTATTTTCATTTGACCGTGACAATGCCAATAACAATGAAATGGATTGTTCTTGTTTGCCACAGGACTGAGACTGACCTTGTCACAGATGAAACTGACCCTGCTGATGGTCTGTTGGTTCCCTTGGATGATGTCTACTACGCAGTCCACATCACAGCCATTTGTATTCAGATGGTGAGCATCATTTGCAGTGTCTTTGTTATCTATCGACAAGGAAAGCAGACTGGATGGAAAAGCTTGTGGAAACGTCGAACAGCAGAACGTTTGGTCATCTACTTGGCGGTAAATGATCTGGTATACAGCTTCTCACACAGCGGAGACCACATCATGGTGATGGCAGCCAAGGGTATCGTACTTGCCGAGGCCTGCAACTTCTTTGGTGGTGTCCTTACCTTAATTGTCTGTGCCCAAACCGTCATGGTCTTTCTTCAAGCCTTCAACACATTGATTCTTGTGGCCTTCAACAAACGCTTGTACTATGGGAAGTTTGACATAGGATTTCTTCTGCTGTGTTATGGTATTCCTGTCCCTGTCATCATCTTCTTCATCCTTAAGAGATACTTCGGCAACAGCGGCTACTGGTAAATCATTTAACATATTCTCAGAGTGTTTGAATTAAGTAGTCTGTCATCACAGTAGTGCATAGTCCTTCAAAAGATTCATGCTATAGCCATTAAGGTGGATATCTTTTAAACTTTGTAACATATCCTGATATTCATTATAATATGTGATATAACTTGGCAGGTGTTTCATGGATGCTCTCAACCCAACGGCATGGATGATGGGACAAACTTTTGGCATAGTTCATTCCATAACCTCGCTTGCAATTATTGCGATGTATGCTCTTCTTGTTGGCCTGGTATGGAAGTCCTCCCGAGATGTAAAACGTTTTAATGAAAGCAACTACCCTGGCAAAGCCCAAAATACTCCAGAAGTCCCAAAGTCTAGTTATGAGCTGTCTAGTTGTGACGATAGTCATCCCAAGATTGACGATGTTGCCTTAAACCTTTCTGGGGAATCGGACTATGAATCAGCAAAGAAAGATGTCCACGATGAAGTTATATCTGAAGATCTTTCTCCAGATAACAGTTCAGTGCCTGATATCCCTGAAAAAGTCAAGACTGCAGACACAGAAAATCAGCTGGGACGGTCACCTAAACAGCAAGTTGCCATATCTACTAAGAATCTAAAAAAGACCACAGTTTGGGGTATACGACATGTCAGAATCCTTAAAGTCACTTCGCTGTTTGTTCTCGCATACGTTGCCCAATGGTGGCCCTCGATTGTCTTCTATGGAATGACACCATTTGT
This sequence comes from Alitta virens, assembly GCA_932294295.1. Taxonomy (NCBI): domain Eukaryota; kingdom Metazoa; phylum Annelida; class Polychaeta; order Phyllodocida; family Nereididae; genus Alitta; species Alitta virens. The sequence continues at coordinate 51,879,007 of OW028573.1, forward strand.
CAGTGACCTAGGTAGATGGTATGTCATGACCTTAGCTGTATTTGCCAATGCAGGAGGTCTGTTCAACATGTTGGCATACTCAGTCCTGCGTAGCTTCATAACTGAAAATTAAGCCCAAATGCGCTCGGGGGGAAAGTTCTGAGACTCAATATCATGCGATCCGATCTTAACCCCTTTTGCCAAGTTTAAGGGAACTAGTCTGAAGCTGATGCAGACTCAGGGTTTTCTTGAGATTCAATCTTAACCCCTTTATGATAATTAAGTCACGTGGTTAAAATTCTGTTGTTCTATTGGCCCAGTGCTGAAACTCAGCCTCAAGCCAGTGCACACGAGAAAATCTGCTCGAGACTGAAATCTTCAGACTTGCTTGCAAGTCATAAAATGGCAGAAAATGTCAGTCTCAAGCCGATGCACATGAGGGTTCTGTGTGATAGAAGGGGGTTAAGGTCGGATCTCATGAGACTGAGATGCAGGATATCAAAGGTTAATGAGATATGTTCACTAAATTTAGAAATACAACCAAATGTGCAGGCAGAAGTTTGATGTCCCAAACGAAGTCCCTTAAGTAGGTCGATCAAACTTTTATAATCAACTGACCAGATTTATCTCCGAACTGCCAACAAGTTGATTGCACACTGGTTTTGGAGGCAGCTGTAATGAAGCTTCACATGAGCAACAATTAAGTTAAGCTTTGGCATAATTTGAGAAAAACAAATTTAACATGTGAAGCTGATCCATCACTGGAACTGACTGCCTGCATGGCAAGTATACCCCTATAACAATGTATAATAACATCGTGTAGCATGGTTTTGTCTCAGGGGCATTCGTGTGAAACTTATCACATATGATTGAGACATCTAACATGTTGCACGTGGAATTGTCTACTCTCAGCATAGATGCTGAGCTGAATGTAAAGGAGAGCTATATGTCTTCTATTATGGTCATGTATCATATTTTACTTGTAGTATTGACAAGCTTATTTCAAAGCTGGCATCAATAACCCCATCTCCTAGCACTTAGCTAGGAGGGATATGGTAAAGATGCTCATGAATGGTGGGTAGGCAGTTCGAGCCCCTCTCACAGCAGGTATATAAATAAGTCTTGTGCGATGTTTGATGTTTGATGTTTCAAAATAGCAAGAAACCATATCCTTTGTGAATGATATGTTTAAAGCGCAGGGTAAACTGCTCATAAAAATATCGGGTTATAAGTTGACTGAATTGTGTACAAATGCAGGTTTTTGTTTATACTATACGACAATATCTGACTTGTGAATATAAAACAAATATTAAATGCCCTAACAAACTTCACAACAATAACCAAAAGTTTCTTTAGGTTTTTTGTGTGTGTCATACATATTCATATTGGAAATTACAAAAAAATATTTTTTTATGACCGAGAAACAGTTTTGGTCATTACCAATTTTCTGGTTTAGGGGTGCAGGCAGGCATGTTTCATTTAACTCATTATATACATGTACTAAACAAAATACTTTGATGGCTTGTTTAAACATTTTTTTAAATTAGAAGAAGCTATGTTGGTTTTGTGAGGTCTTGATCACACTCTCCGAATACTAATTTGAATACACTATAAAGGTGCAAAATAAACTGACACAAGTGAGGAACATTTGCTTATAAAATAGTTATGATTCTTATTATGTCCCCCTCACACTCACCCATTGTATGTGTCGCACCCTTTTAAATAGCAATTGAAGACATATATAAGTATATATAAACACATATGTATTTTTTCTTTGTATCAATATTGTGATTATTGTATTCATTCCTATCCCAAACCTATATATTAAAAAAAGACCCTAATAAACTTCACTTCGATATTGATTGGTTTTGAGTTATATTTAAATATTGGCTTTGCATGATATTTTGAATTGACAGCTTGTTTCTTCCTTTCCTAAACTCTGATTTCGGTTGCTGTTAATTGCAGTGTATCTTAATGGAACCTATAATTTTTGTTTGACATAAATGTCTTTTGTGACCTCAATATGTCGGAAAAATTAATAAAATCATTCATAATAGGCATCGACGCCTAAGTAGTGTACACTTTTTCCACAAAAAATTCTGCTGAAAAGGCAAAAATTGGTGAACCTTTTTTCTAAATAGTTTCTTACGCCATCAAACACTCAATTTGCCCAAAAGAACCTAGCTAGTGATGACATCGCAATACTGAACAATGGATGATGATGCCAATTCCATTGCATAGGCCTATGAGTTTATTTATATTCCATAGGTTACATATTTAGTGTGTCTTGATTAATTTAGCTGTTTGATGAAGTCTTATATAGAAAACTGTAATTTTTACAGACAGTGCAACTTTAAAATATCACCGGCCTAAATATAAGATTGTTCTTACTGTTGTACTGGTAAGTACTTATTTAGCTATATTTTATATTATTATCCCCGTAATAATTACGTGGAATGGAAATATTCTTTTGCTCTCAGTTGACAGCTGACATCATGCATTTCATTAGTAATGTAAAAAACTGAACAAGACAAAAACAGAGATTGAGCAATCATGTGCTTTGTTCTGTTGTTTTATTGTATATAGTTGTTTTCTTTTGGATTGTTTATAAATAGCTATTCCTTTGAGGTTTGTTTTAATTCTTTAGAACAATTTGAATTGTTTACCAAGTTTGTCATAAAAAAATGGAAACTGTAGCAAAAAAATAGGGATTAAAATAGGATTAGAAGACAAGACCTGAAGTGATGTCATGTTCTGACTTTGTGCAAAATTTAATTGGAATTTTCTATAATTATTACTGGGATGATAAGCCATGTTTGAACATATGAGAATAGTTGTATGACACAATGCAACACCAATTAATTTAAATTATATAGGGAAACTAAAATGAGGAATTCACGTTGTCTTACACTTGGAAAAATTCTACCAGCACCTATTGCAGCAGAGCATCCCCACAACATGATGCTGCCACATCCATGTTTGAGAGTCAGGACCAGGTGCTTGACTCGGAAAGCAGTATATGGCTTCCTCCATAAAGACCGCTGATCCATAACTATTTATTTTTGCAGCACACCACATAACATTATTCCAGTAGACATAGGAATTATCAAAGTTAGTTCCTGGGAACTTCAAATTAGTCCAGATGTTTTTTTTTAAATTTAACAATGGCTTTTTATGTGCACACTTCCCCGATGTCCCCGGGAGTTGAGTGTCCTGCTAATTGTTGAGTGAACATGGATATCGTTCTTTCGACGAAATTTTAGGGTTAGAAGACACATCACGAGAATATTTTCTGGCTGCTCTCTTGGGTATTTTGCAAGGTCGACCACTTCTTAGAAGTGATATAATAGATCCTGAGCCTTTCACTTTGTAAATTACCTGACATGCTGTGGAATCATGAATATGGAAACAATTGTTGTAGACATGTAACAATTTATGAGCATTGATTATAATTTTTTTATGAATTTGACAGCTCTTTGCATTGTAATTATTAAAAAAACTAGTACATTTATATGATTTTATTTCATACACTATGAATATCACAATTTTGTGAAAAATAATTGCAAAAATATTCAGATAATCATTGCGTTTCTCTGACTTCTATGCAGAATATAAGCCTTCAAAATCAGCAGATCAGCTTTAAATGACATGGTTCACAGCTCCTTAAGCACAGTTATTTACTTGTCTGTTAACATACCAAGCTGAAACCATTTAAAAACAGTACACTAATCAAGGAAAATCCAATACTGACTATCAAAGTTTATCTTGAATTTCCATGGTTTACGTAAAACCTTAATTCTCAAGGGGCTTCACATACTTTCGAGCACAACTGTGTCTCTTATATGGAGGTAAGAATGTTTCATATTTTCCCCTTATTATAAAAATTATATTTGATTAATGGCGTGAAACCCCAAAAAGCCACAAATGCAAAATTTTAGACATATTCTGGCAAATGTTGTATGTATGTAGTAGCAGTGTGTGAGTTCTGCTTCGGAAATTTTTTTTTCCAAATTTTTGTAAAACATGCATTAGTGTTGAGAGTTTTGCTCTGGAAACACAATTTCATAGAATTTTAAAATTTTTTCAGATTTTCCATTTAAAATAAAGTTTAAAAAGTAGAAACACTATAATTTAGATATGTTATATGCAAAATTTCACTTATTTAGGATTAATATTCGCTGGCCCGCTGCGACTAGCTGACGCAGTATCGCGTTGTAAACATGAATAATAATGTATGTTTTTTCCTTATCTTAAAAATTCTCTTATATTTACACCCATGAGACCCTATTTTAGACATATAATGACAAACTTTTAAGCATGTTGGTGCTGTAGCCTGTAGTGTCAATGTTCTGCTCCGGAAACAAACAAATTTAATCCTATCATCTGTACCAGCTCCTTACTAACAACTCTGCCATGATGGCTTATATCGCTACACTAAGTGTGGATTGCGTAAGGACGTCAACTTATAGTTTCAAACTTGTCAGAAGATAATGTGAAGCACAAGTCCATAGCTCCTTCAGTTATTGAGTTATTGCAATTTGAAATGTACACAATTTCCATTTAGAATGACCTGTGACCTTGAGAAATGGGTCAAGGTCACTTTTATTGGGTCAAAATGTTTGTTTTACCCAAAGTTACCAACTAACCATTTGGTTGAGCAACTCCCAAAAACTGGTGCTGGTCGGGAAAAAGAGGAATACTGCATAGTGATGGTGACGCCCAACAATTCTGGGGTTATTCAACTATTTGCATTATATTCAAGAAAAAAATAAGGATCAGGTAATTTCATTCACCATCCAGTATGGCCACTGCATGTCAAGGTGATCTTTAACTATTGCTATGATTTCTGTAAAAAATTGTGTACAAGATTATTTTAGTGGCAATTTTCTTCAGGTAACTTTGGCCCTGCACTTTTTGTATTAAGTTGATGTTATTATTTTGTTGCAATTTCCCATCAACTGATTGCGGGTTTACATTGAGAGATTCACTATGCTGCAGTGAATGTTCCAAGTTACTTCCAACAATTTTAATGACCCCATAGGGTGATCACCCCCTATGGGGTTAAATACTATAACTTCATTCTGAATCAACATTTCTTTTACCTTCTTTATTTGCCAACTGTATAGTTGCAAAGCGTAAAAAATAACTTTATGATCGGATCTTCACCAAATTTTGTTTATATACTATTGTGGATGCTGCCATCATGTCAGAACATTAGTCAGGTGAAGTTGGCTCCCCCGAATCTGGCTCCCTCACAGCTCCCTGAACATGTGAAGTTGGCTCCCTGACCTGGCTCCCTCCAAGCTCCCTCACAGCTCCCTCACAGCTCCCTCACAGTTCCCTGGCCCGGGGGCCAGTCAAAACTGCATGGGTAACTGCAGTTACCTGATACTAGTGCAGTTACTTGATCCCTGACAATGCTTTCTTATGATGAAAAATGGGTATATTGAGATAAGGTCAGTATTCTTTGCTCGAGTAACTGCAGACACTGGCACAGCTTTGCCTCACATGTAATAAGTCAAAGGAATTTAATGATTAGCAAGATGCTCTGTTGCAGAAAACTGACTAACTTCATCAGGTGCAGCATATAATGTGAGGGATGAGGCTAGTTTAATTTACTTTACCTCAACAAGTTTGTATTAAGTGACATAGAAATACATTGCAAGTTGATCTGCAGGGTTCTCCATTCAGGGAGCCGACTTCCTCAGGTGCAGCATATGCGAAGTTGGCTCCCTGGTTCGAGTTCCCTCGCAGCTCCCTCACAGTTCCCTCGCAGCTCCCTGGGCCAGAGTGAGATTTCCTTACATTTGCAAAGCTCAATCTTAGCAATGGTTGGCTGTATGAGGCTAAAATTGGTCATGCATTATTTCCTAGGTTAGTATTTTCAGGAAATGTCACATCAGTTACCTAATCAAATTACCACTTTTGACCAGGGATCAATTACTGGACCAGTGTAGTTTCCTGATCAAAATATGTATTTCAGCTTATTTGGCAGGATCCTAATACATGTTTTGCCAGAGATTGGTAACTGTCCTAGGATCATGAATGCAATTACCCATGCAGCTTTTCCCCAGTGTTACTTGTCACATATGGCCCAGGGAGCTGTGAGAGAGCTGCCAGGGAGCTGAAACCAGGGAGCCAACTTCGCATATGAAATCAAGTTAGCTCCCTGAAAAGAACACCCTGCAGAGCAATTTGTCATTGCTCGAGATTCCTGGCAATGTATTTCTGTGTCATGAAAAAAATTTGTTGAGTTAAAGTAAATTGTGACTAGCCTCATTGCTCACATTATATGCTGCACCTGATGTAGTCAATTTTCAGAAACAGAGCATCTCACATATGAGGCAAAGCTGTGCCGTGCAGTTACTCGAGCAAAAAATACCTTATCTCAATAAACGTTGATCATAAGAAAGCACTGTTTCTTACTTCATTGTCAGGTATCAAGTAATTGCACTAGTATTAGGTAACTGCAGTTACCCATGCAGTTTTGACTGGCAGTTTTGACTGGCCCCCAGGAAGCCAACTTCACATTTTCAGGGAGTTGTGAGGGACTCAGAACATTTCAAATGTTTACCTGTCAATTTGCAACAACGTCACCGTATTACAAAGGAGCACTCTATAAATGGTACATGCACTCGTGTTGCACCAATTAGTAATGTGAATAAAGTTAGAGCAGGTTGTGCACAAGAGGCTAGCATGTTAGAGTCATGTGTCCTAAGTATGGGCCAATTAACACTTAGCTGAACACTACTATTGAAATATTTCCTCTTTTTTTCTGCAGTCACTCAAGAAATTTACCTTGCTGGAGTGTCTGCAGTGCACTGTCTGGACCTCAGTTTCATTCTAAATAAACAATTAAAATTCAGCTTATACTTTTAATGGCGGCTCATGGCTTAAAACGGCTCTAAAACTTCATGACTGGCTCAGCCAAAACTTGCAAATGGCGCGCGTGGCGGCTGCTGGCGGCTGCTTCGGGGACTAGTCCGAAGGTCCACTAGCTCTAGGGCCCGTCAGTCCGAGGGGCCACGAGGCCAGGGCCCGCCAGTCCAAGAATCCGTCAGTCCGAGGGTCCGCCAGTCCGAGGGACCGCGACCGCGTAATGCGGTCTATATGAATTTTAATTATCATCTAAATCAATGAAATCAGTTTCAGTTGGGTACTAATTGCAAATGAAACCCTAGAAGGAGCATGCAAGAATGAATGTCAGTGTTAATTGGCTAGAAAAGATCTAGGCAACTGTTTGGTTATTGGAAAGTTATACATGCACCAATGTTTGTAGCAATGCATGGATAGCTGATGGAATAGCAGGTACCAATATTTATTATAAAAAGTTACACTTAGCCAAACAGATTTCTGGTCGTTGGATAGTTAGCTATCCAGTAAGCACCAATATTTGGTACCATTAAGTAAGTGTGCTATCTATTAAATACACTACCATATTTCTTCTACCAATCTATATACCCAGCTCCCAGATTTTTATGTGACATTTTCCCCAAAAGATTTAACTTTGCTGGTAGCTGGATAGTTAGCTATCCAGTAAGCACCAATATTTGATACCATTAAATAGCCAAGGCATAAGGCTATCTAGTAACTAAACTGCCATATTTTAATTTCTAGTAGTGCCATTATATTGTAGCATTGACATGTCGAGGCACAAAAATTGGAAAAATAAACATTTTCTCGTTTCCGAAGCAGGACTTCTACACTACTGCGTCTAGAAATACTAACATACTAATCATGCTAATACTGGTATTCTGAAGATTCAGGCACCTCTAAGCAGATTTCCTTTTGTAGCCTTCCATGACACTTGTATCCTTTTTGGTGTGCAACATGTTGGTCTGTGATGGTTCATCAGTTGCAGTAATGACATCAGCTGGTAGCTGACTGGGAACTAGAACTGGGAGCTGAGTTCACTTTACTGGGAACTGACTGGTAGCTGACTGGGAACCGGAATCCGGGAGCTGACTTCATGGATCTTAGATTTATACTCAATGAACTGTCTCTGGATGTTTGCACAAAATACACGTGTACGCCATTGAATCCTGAGTGAATTGTAATTAAGGCACCTTGCACATAAACCAAGCACCTGACTGACAACCTTAACTGTTTGCTATGGTTGGGGGGGGGGGGAACTCTCAATTCAAATAATACCAAAATTAAGTGAGGAGGAATGACATGTGTACCCCCGACAGTGTCCCTCCCCACCCTGGAATAAGGCACATGACTCAAAACGACTAGAATCTATAAGCTTATAATAATCAAATGACACTGTAATAATTTTATCAATTTTGACCACAATCTCCAGCATTCCACCATCAACGGACGAAGACTTAGGCAACAAAATCAGTGCAAATGACAGGATCAAAAGTAGTGATGATGATGGCTACTGTATTACTCAAAAGTAGTGATGATGATGGCTACTGTATTACTCATACACAATTTTCAAATAGACGATGTTATAATTGAAGATCTAAAACGAAGATATTGATAAATGTACGTAACGGAGGGTGTTATCGACAGGGCGGGTATTTTCTACACTCATCATAACGGGTATTTTCTACACTCATCATAACAAAATAATAATAAATTGTTAAATAATATTATTATTCTAATTTGAGTCGAAAATACCCGGCCTGTCGATAATACCGTTACAGTACAAAAGATTGATACATTAACAGTGACGAATTAGCACGACTCTGCTCAGTTATGGGGATGGTAGGGGACTACTTCTCTGGCCAGCAGGTGGACCCTCGGACTCGCGGGCCTTCGCATGTATGAAAGGTAATCACCTTCTAATCAGCCAGATGGCGCATAAGTATAATGTCCAGCTCCATCTTACGGTTTAATCCACTTGCCATAACAACATCCGGTCAACCACGTGCGAACGAAGGATTGCCAAGGGTTTGTGGAAAACTGAATTTATTGAGTTGTGACCATATCACAATACTGACTCCTACAGTCGTACCGCTACTGTATACTGTACATTTGTGACCAAGTAGATATTATAGATATAGTGACAGCGAGGAATGCCTTGCTTCTACTGTAGTAGTCTACATAGGTGTACTATCCACACTGGACCACAGTACATGGATCCAGACCTACTGCTATCAATGTATCATGACATTTTCATCAGTAGTATTAATTTTAGGTGGGGGGTTAAGGGGGGTTTAATTGAACCCCCCCCCCCCGGCTTAGTACATTTTAATTAAAAATTCAGCGGTCCACAATACATTTAAATTTGTCAACACCCCCCCCCCCCCCTTGAACATTTTCTGGGTCCGCCCCTGTATTCAGTTGTCTTGAATAATATAAACAGTTAAACTGTACTTTATCTCAGCCTGTTATTTTCATTTTAATCTCGTCCCTGAAACTAATTTTACTCTCATTATTCAATAGGAATGCTAGATTCGGCCTTTGGCCAGTTCGGCCCGGCCGAAAGGACCTGTTTAACTGAATCGATTCGGCCTACGAAAGAAGTCGGTTTGGCTACCTAAACATTAGCATTGAGGCCGAACAGACCCGGTTCTGGTCCATTCGCACTAAGAAATGGGTCTATTCGGTAACGAGTCATTTTGTAGACACGCAAAATTGTCGTCAGCCAATTCGTTGACAACCAACCTGTTGACATGAGGACGGCAAACTCGTCAATCAACACCCTCAGCCCGACCATCTCGTTGACAGAAAATCGTTGTTATACCAACTCGTTGACCTATCGACGAGTTGGTACTGCTAACTCGTTGACAACGGTTTTTCCCGGCTGTCGGCCTCCCCTTACCCCCCCTCGATCACGGTTTTATGGTATTTTCTTCGTTAATATTTGGTGTAAAGCAATATTATGGACATCCTTTTATAGATCTCAATCATACGAATAATTTTGTGGCAAGTATTCTGCTGTGGAAGCTTTATCAACCGAGTAATCGTCGGAGTCAGATTTGTCGACGAAATAGTCATTGGGCAGGTTAGCTGTCAACAATATTGCATTAATATGTCAACGAGGTGGTAATGACCGGTCAACGAGTTAGTTGTTGTGGTCAAAATTTTGTCAACGACTTAGTGTCTGCCAAATTTATACAAGTTGGTTTGTCAACGAATTTGGTACAAGGTCTTCTAATGTGTCAACGACTTGGTTGTCGACGATTTTGCGTGTCGACGAATTGACCTGTATTCACTCAATATCCAATTTAAAACAATTAAATGACAAAGCAATATATTATATAATAAATACTTTAACAACTGTAAATAAATATTACAATTGAGTCCCATTGTAGTGTCTAATCCATGACAGGACCATGGAATTTAGAGGTTTCTTTAAGCAACTCAATGGCTGTCATGTCCTGCTGGATGTAAGCATCCGAGTACTTGTAGATGTTTTATTCATGCATTTAACATGGTGAACAACCTTAATGTAGCTTATACAACATGGTATTTCCTACAGCAGTACATTTGAATTGTATTAATATTTAGATTTTTATCTAAATATGTTTCAAATTTATTAGTAAATATAATATAAATTAAAACAAACATAAAATGTGAGTTTTATTTGTTTTTAATATGCGTTTTAATTTTTACACTTGCATCATCTCATTTGATATTTCAAGTAATATCACAAAGCATTTTCAATTGCATTCAATTCTTTCTTTATCCAGTGCATCAAAGCATCAATAATTGCAAAAAAACCAATTCACAGGGACTGCCCATCCGTCAGGTCACTGGTCGGACAGTTCATTTGTCCTACAAGTCATTGGCCTGACGGGTCATTAGTCTGACCAGGCGTATTCGTATAGATGGGGGAGGGGGTGTTATAATACGCCGCATATAAGAGCAGTGGGAGCAGCCCAGGAAGGGTACTTACTATACTGAATTATTTACTTGAGCATTTTATTGTAGATGGCAGCCAATCCACAGAAACGAAGAAACTTGGGATTTGATTCCAATCTACATCGGTTTAAAAATGATATCCTGAAATTGACTGATGACGTGGAGGATGATAGAGGGACCACCCAGAAATCATCAGGAATTAAATCAATGACGCGGAAAGAAAAACGCAAGGAACACAGGAAATTGAAAAAAATGAGAAGGAATGCTTTCTATCAGCACTTACCAGTAAAAAGCACTCAATTTTTGAAAATATAACATGCACCTGTCTATCAATAATGTCTATGATGAAGAAAGTTGTTGCTTATAGATCTTTACTTTATCAGATGCCAAGCAAAGAGTCCCTGGATGCGGAGAAAGTTGCAAAGTTAAAGGCAATAGAAAAAAAACAGAAACTGCGAGAGAAAAGAAAGAGAAAGCGGCTCAGGAAATTAGAGGAAAAGAGACAACAGGAAGAGGTGAGAATTTTATGGCACTTATTAGTCAGCCTGCTTATGCGTTATAATATTACATGTAATACATATACTGGTTTTTTGTTTCAGGAGGAAGAACTGAAGGCGCAGGTGATTAAGGAAGCAAACAAGAAAGATGATAGGGTTATTAAGGAATTGGAGAAGCAATTGTTCATAAAGAAAAGAAAAAGCAAGACGAAGAAGCTCCCACAAGGCTTTATTAATGATGGTCTTGACTGTATCCTTTTCGTTATGTGTCAATCAGAATTTTAGTTGAAGATTATGAAGCTTTTAAATGCTATACACACACATTTATGTTTGCAAATTGTCTGTTGATAAACGTATGCTTTCCTTGATAATCTGATAGATTTGCTTGATGTTGTTGACACGGATAAGTTGAAAACTATATTTGAAGAAGGTGTTGGTGATGTATCTGCAGGCATGCTCTTGTCTGATGAAGAGTATGGCATGCCTGAAGAGGAAGAAGATGGACAAGGATCAGATTCAGAAGATTTGGGGTCTGAAGATCAAGAGTCTGTTGATGAGAGTGAAGATGGCAGTGATGAGGGTAAGACCTGCTCCATTTATGTTAGATTGCTGTGACTTGAGTTTTGTGCATCGTATATATATGAGCCATTTTGGTTCACAAAATTTAGTATTTTAATGAATCTTGGATCCCAGATTTTCTAACCAACTTACTAATGTTTAGAAACATGCCTCAAACCAGGACAAATGGCTCTTGAAAAGTGTTAATAGCCACACTTGACCTCATAACCAAGTGCAATTTTGTGATAATCATTCAAACATTGTATTTCAGATGAGTCCAGTATCAAAAGGAAGAAGGCAAGCAAAAAAAGTGTGAGGTTCCAAGAAGAGCAGAACTCTGAAGAAAAGATGTCATCAGCTACAAAAGGCATTAAACCAAATGCAAACACTGATAAAAATATAGAGGAATCTGAAGATGTTGAATCAGAGGATGACATAGATGAGAGTGAAGATGGCAGTGATGAGGGTAAGACCTGCTCCATTTATGTTAGATTGCTGTGACTTGAGTTTTGTGCATCGTATATATATGAGCCATTTTGGTTCACAAAATTTAGTATTTTAATGAATCTTGGATCCCAGATTTTCTAACCAACTTACTAATGTTTAGAAACATGCCTCAAACCAGGACAAATGGCTCTTGAAAAGTGTTAATAGCCACACTGGACCTCATAACCAAGTGCAATTTTGTGATAATCATTCAAACATTGTATTTCAGATGAGTCCAGTATCAAAAGGAAGAAGGCAAGCAAAAAAAGTGTGAGGTTCCAAGAAGAGCAGAACTCTGAAGAAAAGATGTCATCAGCTACAAAAGGCATTAAACCAAATGCAAACACTGATAAAAATATAGAGGAATCTGAAGATGTTGAATCCGAGGATGACATAGATGAAGAAGATTTGGAATCAGATGAAGAGGATGTTGAGTCAGGGGACGAGGATGCTGAACTGGGTGAAGAAGACATTAGATTAGAAGGAGATGAATCAGATGATGGGGTTGTTGAATCAGATGAGGATGCAGCATCAGAAGAAATCGCAGCTGGATCTGAAGCTGAAGATGAATCTGGTGATGAGGAGGAGATGGAGGCTGATGATGTTGAATCAGAAGATGATAAATCTGCTAAAGACGACGGAGACCAAGATTCAGATGATGGTGATGACATGACAAATAAAGACAACATCAAAAAGAGTGGAAAAGACAGTGACTTGGTAGAAGATATTTATGGCCGATTACGAGATAAAGATGGAAAAGTTGTTCAAAGTGGTGCTCCCAAAACAGGAGGCTACATTCCTCCAGGAAAAAGGCTTGCTCTTGCTCAGTCCGGTGATGAGAAGAAGAAGCTAGAGTTGGAGAGAATAAGGAAACAGGTCAAAGGTTTATTAAACAGGTAAATTTTATTATTGTACAGTAAAGCTCTTTTGTTAACATTCACTGAATTTTAGGTTTTTAAAGGTATTCATTTGTGAATTGGGGTGGGGGCCTAGGTCAGTGGTAGCATGCTGGGCTTCCAACCACTGGGTCCCAGGTTCAATTCCTTGGTTGAGTCTTAAGTTGGATGCCTGTTTCATCCATCATCTCATTGTCATGGTCCCTGCCTGTCCTAATTAGCCCAAAAGGTGCAGAAATACAGGATGTAAAGCCCTAATCCAACCACTCACATCATTTTTGAGTTGTCCTTAAAATGAGTCACTGAAGAGAATTAGGATACTATAGACTTATAAATTTATGCCTTGCATATCAAAAGCAAATCCACGGTAAAAGATTACCAAGCTACAAAATATGGAACTCCTGGACTGCCGTATAACTTCTGACTTATATTTTCTGTCTTATGTTTTATGATTTATGAGTTACATTTTCTGATTTATTTTAATTTTTTTATCCTAACAAATATAGTGTGCCCTCCTGGTTGTGCAACAGGTTACTTGTCTGATGTCAACAAAATTTTCTTACTTTTAGATTAAGCGAAGCCAATTTACAGTCCATCAGTAATCAGGTTGAAGAAATGTTCAGGCAACATAGTCGAGCTTTCTTGAGTGAAACATTGACCAGCCAGATCCTTGAAGGTTGCATTACTCCTGTTCTTGTGCCAGAGCGATTAATCATGGAGCAAGTGGCTTTGATTTCTATTCTTCATGTGAATGTTGGTACCGAAATTGGAGCTACTTTCCTTCAAGAAACGGTTAATAGATTCCAAGACCTCTTGTCCAATTCTCCTCAATATGGTGAATCCAAGGAGATGAACAATTTATTTGTTATTGTATCACACTTGTACAATTTTAGGGTAAGATAATATTTTGACAAATCTGGTTATGTATTATTAGAAATGTTTCATCATGTTGGATTAGTGTTGGATTAGTGCTTGCATGAAATATTAAAGATGATCCTTTTTGTCTTTTCAGGTAATTCAAAGTCCATTAGTATTTGATGTTTTTCAAAAATTTGTGGAAGGGTTTGGTGAGCGGGATCTAGAACTCATTCTGCTTCTGTTAAAAAGTAAGTTCAGTCAAAACCACTATTAGGAACTCATTACAAATCTAGATATAACAATTGCCGAAGTAGACAGAACTTAAGGAATTAATTATTTTTTTCTATCTGTCTGATGAATAGGTTGCTCACATGTGACAAAATATTTTACAACACATACATTTGTTTCCAAATACTTTGTTTTGTATGATTATCTCTGAACTACTCTCCTATACATTATAACTATGTCATTTCATTTAAATTTGTGAACATTTTCTTGAAGATGTTGGCTTTAGTCTACGTAAAGATGATCCTGAGAGTTTGAAGAATCTTTTAGCGAAAGTAAAGGACAAAGCAAGCTCAGTTGACACATCTCATTTTGAGGACAAGTAAGTTCATTAACAACTTTTTTGAAAAAATAATATTGTGTGTATCATGCATACATGTCTTATTATGTAATTTACAATAATGTTGCTGCTGTGTCAAATTGGAAATAACAAGGCTGTCAAATGATTATTGTATGAAATTTTATCTATTAAGATTAAAAACTTAATAATACGTGTTACCGAACTACCATAGGGAAAATGCCATTCCAATATGAATATTTATGTTATGTAGATTACCCCTTGTGTATGCAACCCATAAAAGTGAACATACCCCACTCCCTGCACATACTTGATGCATTACACAGTAATACACATACTTGGGGCTTCATGGTAAATATATCTTATCCATTGTGTATTTTATCCACTTTGTATTGTTTCAGATCTAGGGTGAAGTTCATGTTGGAAGTAATGATGGCCATAAGGAATAACAACATGAGGAAAATTCCCAATTATGATCAGTCATCCATGGAGCATTTGCGAAAGATGATTCGACAGTACACCACAGGTATTTAAAATCGAGTTATGCCAGGAAATTCCATCTGAGATTGTAGCTGTGAAAGATGTGGACACTTATATAAAGAATATCCTACAGAATATGAGTAATGCTGTAATACACAAAGAAATTAAAGTGAGTCATATCGTTTTCAAGGATTAAAATATGGTTCATGTATTATGATGCTAATGTTCACAGGTGGGAGCAGCGTCGATTATCAGCTGAGGATTTCTCTCCAAGATCTTTTGAGCAGCGAAGAAAAAGGCAGATGGTGGTTGGTTGGCTCAGCCTGGAGTGGCACTGATGTTTCCAAACCTATGGGTGAGTTGCATGGATGTGTGATCTGCATTTGGTGTGTAATATGAGGATATCCTATCTTTTATTGTCCATAGTTTTCTGACCTATGGTGGAGTTAGATACAGTCATGATATGATAATATACATGTAAATGTGTTTTCATTCAGCATTCTTAACATACCATTTACTATGATGATCTTCACTCAGAGTGATTCTCACTTTTTTCGTTTTTGCAGATGATGGTGATTCAGAGAGGCCTTTGGCTGTACCATCAGTCAGCCAAAAAATCCTGGACCTCGCAGCTAAACAGCGTATGAATACTGATATAAGACGAAATATTTTCTGCGTCATTATGACCAGCGAGGTAAAAATAGTTCCATAAATACTGACTATCAAGTGATAAAACTGTTTTCTATGTAAAAATTATGTTATTATAGCTTAATTTTTGTCGATGTATATTGCAGGATTTTGTGGATGCATTTGAGAAGTTGCTCCGGTTGGGGTTGAAGAGTACTCCTGAGCAAGAGATAATTCATGTTATCATGGACTTGTGTATGCAAGAGAGTCCATTCAACCCTTTTTACGCTTACCTTGCACAGAAGTTCTGTGAATATCACAGAAGATTCCAGGTACAATAAACGAAAATTTTGATGTTGAAGTGCAACAAATTGCATGAACTAAATGCATGAACTAAAACTGACAAGAAGTTTTTTTTTTTTTTTTTCAGATGACAGTTCAATTTTTCACTTGGGATAAACTGAAGTTGTTATATGAAACACCTGAAAGAAATATTGTTAATTTGGCAAACTTTCTGACTCATTTAATAGCTAAAGGAGCCATGTCTTTATCTCTGTTTAAGGTGAGTATTCATTTGTTCGAAGCCATGGTTTTAAATGTGATGTGGCTCTTTAAAAAGATTCTGCAGTAATTCAGATGAACTCTCATTTCCTATTATTTCAGAATGTGCAATTCAGTGAACTGGACAAAGGAGTTCTATTGTTGATGCGAACAGTTCTAACTCATTTATTGATGGACTTAGATGATCTAACAGTAGTAGAAGTGTTCTCTCGCATTGCTAGGTTATCTAAACTGAAACCTTATCATGATGGACTGAAGATATTCATGCAGCATTTCATACTGAGGCAGAAGGGCAAAGGAGCTGTCAATCATGAACTGAAGCAAAGAGTGGATCTTGCAGAAAGGGCACTGAATGCAGGAGACGCATCATTCAAATTATAGCATGGACAATAATTTAGGACATTGGTGTTATCTAATGTATATACATTTGTTATGTATGATAAATATTATAATCACAAATCGAATTGTGTTTTTGCTTTCTGTAATTATTTGCACTGCAAACGATTCATGCGTTAGTGATTTCATTTGAAGTGAAAACAATTCTTTGTGTGACTAAATCAAAGGCTTATTTGTTAAAAGATGTTGCTTCCTTCATCTGTGGCTGTCATCTTAAGTGATTTGTTGTGATCTTGTTAAAAGATGTCGCTCCCTTCATCTGTGACTGTCATCAAAATAATTTGTGGTGATCTTGTTAAAAGATGTTACTTCATCTGTGACTATCATCAAAGCGATTTATGTTGATCTTGTTAAAAGATGTCGCTTCCTTCATCTGTGACTATCATCAAAGTGATTTGTGGTGATCTTGTTGCATCATACCTCGGCAACTGTTCCAAGAAAAGACAATTGTGCAGCTCATTACAGCTGCTGTGAGAAAATCGTCCCATGCAGAATATTTTTCATACATGAGGACTGACCATTGGAAGGACCGCCAAGTATCATGGTGTAGGCTGGGTCAGAGGTGGGGCGAATAATTTCACAGAATTTTACAGAGCAATCTGTGATGGTGGGCTGCCGTGTTTTGTCTGATAGGTGCTGTCCTGCACACAAACTCCACTGGCCAAGTTCACTGGGTTCTCCAGTTAGGCAAGGATAGGAAGAATGGTCAACTCACCCTGAGAAGCAGTAGTACATGCTGTAGGCAATAGGGCATGGACTACCAAATCAGCATTTGATGTTGGAGCAGGTTGTGGTGCTGGCGGGTGTTGACATGCTTGCACCAAGTCAAGCTGGAGACCGCTGCTTGAAGTCGATCAACTCTTGCTCCTAGCCCTTGGTCTTGGGAGTTGCGGAGGTGGATCTGGTCGCCCAAACAGTGAGTCACCAAGTTTCTTGAGTAGCCTTCCAATTTCCTGTTGTTCCATAGTGTTCTTATAACTGGTGTTGTTTTGGTTTCTGATAATTCTGTGTTGATAATTGATACCACGAAAAAGGAAGTCATAATCAGAAGCAAAGGTTGACACAAGACAATATAGAATGTGATAATTCACATACATTTTAACCAGAAATGACAAAATTCTGAGCAATACAAATAAATATATAATATCAGATTTCTCATGTCAAATAACCTTGTACTACTACAGTCACAAACATAACTTTATTTATACCTTAAATTTTCCGAAGAAATCGGGTTCATTTCTGCACAAAATTTTTTATTGAACCTTTTTCTCAGACATTTTACTTCTGAGGTAGGTCTTCAAACGTCTCTGAACTGAAAACGGTCTTTACCCTGAACCTACATTGGGCGGGGGCCTAGCTCAGAGGTAGCGCTCTGGGCTTCCAACCGCTGGGTCCCGGGTTCGAACCCCGGTCGAGTCTTAAGTTGGATGGCTGTTTCATCCTTCATCTCATTGCCATGGTCCCTCCCTTTCCTAATTAGCCCATCAGGTGCAGAAATACAGGACGTAAAGCCCTAATCACACACACACACACCCCTGAACCTACGCTTAAAGGTGCCAAAAGGTATGTCAGATGTAGGATCATCAACAAACATTGTAATTAAAGTGTCAATGAATGTTTCAGTTTTCACATAACGCAATATTGATCTTCTCAAAGACACGTTCAGATCCATCATGTTGATTTTTTTAAATCTGATTGCCGGAATTCCTCAAGCAAGGCAAGTTTTTGTGCTGCAGAGAGTTTCTTGAGTTGTAAAAAGGTGAAACTCTTTCATTTTGTAGAGGACCTTTTGTGATTTCAAAGTACTCCTCATAGGATAAACATTGCTTTGTTGAACTTTTGTTGTAGCAGCACACAGCTCCCTTCTGCATGACATCCCTTGCAGAAAATAATGTGGACACGCTTATAACGACTTGCTGAAGGACGGAAGTTGTGAATCTATGCGCGAGTTCATCAGTGACCATGGACACTTGTTCCTTTAATGCAAGCTGAAATTTTAGTGAATGAAGTTTGTTTTCTAGCAACTCCAACTCGTCATATGACACTGTTTGCACACATACTTCCTCCTCAAGTTCCAGTTCGTACATTTCCTTGACCTGACGAGTCATGGGGCACTATACCTTGCATTCAAAATAAAATACCTAGTAGGTTCAATACTCGCAAAGATCAAGGAATATATCACAGATGCCTCATAGGACATTCAAGACTTACACATTTACACCTTTTTGTCAATGAACCGGCACCGGTATGCCAGAGTTGTCGGTGCCCCCTAACAATCAAACATATTTTATTAGATTGCAGCCACTTACAACGCTTTAGAAGACCTTTGTTTCAAGCTAATACCTTACAACATCTCTTTACCAGATATCCAACCCAGACAATTATTGATTTTTTATATGCTTCTGGTTTGTACTACCAAATATAGTTAATCAATCTTAACCTAGAGAGCCTCTACATAGCCCACTCAGGTGTTGATGAGGCGTTAAACAATAACTCACACACACACATGGGGCACTGATCCTCACCACAATCACAGGTTACCTTGCAAATGTAAAAAAAAAAATAATTCATGGACTGCTCCATCTCTGCCAGCATTTTCCATTTGCTGAACGAATGTGTCAAACTCATTAGGTGTACCAAGATGTACAACTTTATGGAGTTTTGTGAAGTTCACACCCATTCTGGCGGCATTTGTGCATATCAGCACTCTTATCATGCCAGTTGCAGAGTTCATATCTTGCACAATCGTCTTTTCTTTGACTATGTCTGGAGTCTTGCTGTGATACATGTCAAACATTTTATAGTTTTTGCCGAAATTCTTTGTGAATAGTGCATGAAGGGCTGAACAACTTTGATGCTTTTGCAAAATATGAGGTGCTTTTCCAAGTCCCTCTTTTGAACTTGAAGCGGCTTCAAGGAGCCACAGGAAAATTTCCTCGTATGAAGCTGTGTTTGAATCATATGGCAGGAAATATTTATGTTGTGACGATCTGGAGTGTCTGTCATAGTCAGAGCATTAGATCGAAACACAAGGCTGTTCAGTGGCTGTCAGTGCAAGTATGGGCACATCACCTACCAGAAATCGCAGTTCTCAAATTTTTGAGCGTCAAAATCTGACACATCTTCAACATACTCCCCACCATTGGTGTATGTAACAACTACACCAATTGCATTTTGATTGATACTTATACATACAAGTAAATAAATTACCAATAAATTACCAATACACAAGTACCAATTACATGCCCAAAATCCGTCCGCATATTTTGCACCAATTGTGTGCCCTGCAAAATTTCTTTACTAGCACCCTGACTAACAGTATTTCCCTTGTCATAAATACTAGTTTTGCCTACCAGAAAACAAGCGGGTGTAAGAGGAGTTTGGGTCCTGTTCAGAATGTCCCACAAACGTTGAGGCTTGCAATTAATACAAGCTTCTACCTCATGCCACATCGGTTGTAATTCATTCCAAATGAAAAGCTCTAACTACAGTACATGTAAATAGCAACACATAAAACTTCTTTCCACTGAAGTCTGAACAATACAACAGTTCAGCATGATCAATGCCAACCGCAGAAAATGGGGTGATTCTTTGGCAAAGGTTGGATGAGTAGCAGCCAATGCATCTACTTTGTGACAAGCTGCAACGAGACTCAAAATGACACGTTTAGTCAACCTTAAAGCACTATTGAACTCATATCCATCAAAGGTGAAACGGTCTTCATTTGACTGACAACTCATGCCTAGAACTTTAACATAATGAAACAGTTCTGACTCAAGAATAGGCTTGTTTGACTTCCACTTGGTCAATTCAAAATTAGCTTGACCCATCACACTGAGGGCCTCGTCAACCATTCGTTTTGCCTCTGTTAGCCCCTGAGAGCCAATCATCAACATTTAAGTTCTCTCTAAGCTCCTTAATAACACTTGTACTTTCAAACTTTCAGGTGCTGATGAGGCGTTAAACAATAACACACACACACACACACACACACACACACACACACACACACACTTTCAAACTTAGCCAAATGATTCTTGATGGTAGCGTTCAGAATGAACAGACTACTTCGGTTGCCAAAGGGTAGTCTTACTATTCACATGACGTGAAGAACACCACTATTTTCCCAAAGAAAACGATGTACATCCTGGTCTTCCCTTCCAACAAAAATTTGCAGAAAGGCCTCCTTAATATCGACCACTATGGCTACAGACCATAGTCTAAACCGAATCAAAATGTCCACTAAACTGGGGACCAGATTTGGCCCTGTCTCATGAGAGAAACAGTATTGGGCCCTTTGGCTGATGCATCAGACTCCGGTCTAACCTTTTTGCTGGTACTGGACACTCTAACCACTGGCCTGTGTGGCAAATAGAATGTGGGATACCGACAAACTAACTCCTCAGATGGAACTTCTTCTGATAACCTACATTTCATGCAAAGCAGCGTTATATCTGTCTTTGAGACAAAGACCTCAACATACCACCAGCGATCTCAAAATTATCCATCAACATGGCACTTCCGCCATCCTTCCAAGGCAATGCAACCTTGTATCTACTATCTTTGATCTTCAAATTTCTTTCAAAATCGTCGAACACTTTAGATTCTGATTTTTTATTATTATACACATTATTACATCACTTATAGTTATACTTATTCAGATAATTTAATCCATCTTTACTTGATTTATAATAATATAATGAAAATAATTAAAGTTAAAAAGAAATCATATTTGTTACAAATACCAATAACAGTGAAATGCCACTCAACGAAAAAAGAACATTATGTGAGCAAATTATGCTAGTGACAGTAGTTAGGTATTTATATTTTAATGTTATAAACAAAATACAATTTTAATGAATAACACATACCTTGCAGTAAAAATTAATTCAGTTCATATACAATATAAATCATGAAAAATTCACTAGAAAAGCATGGCGGGGGCCTAGCTCAGAGGTAGCGCTCTGGGCTTCCAACCGCTGGGTCCCGGGTTCAATTCCCTGTCGAGCCTAAGTTGGATGGCTGTTTCATCCTTCGTCACATTGCCATGGTCTCGGCCTGTCCTAATTAGCCCAACTGGTGCAGAAATACAGGACGTACAGCCCTAATCACACACACACACACACTCACCAGAAAAGCATGAAAAATTCACCAAAACCAGAAAGGTTGTGCATACATTAAAGAAAAAATATATTCAGGCCTACATATAGCAAATTCACCAACACCAAAATACTGGCAAAATTGTAAAGCAACAATAGTGCATGTGCAAAAGAATGTTATAAACAGTAATCTCTTAAGTATCACACCAGAAACCTAATGTTCAATTATAGCTAAAAACAGATACCTTAGTGCATGAAAAAGAAGCAGTAAAAGCAGCTGTTTCAAATGCATCACAATTACCTGAATGTAGCATAGATAAAAAAGAAAAGCAGTTCAATGACAAAATAATGTATAGCATACACCAAGCAACACAAACAAGGGTAACGCATAACCATCAGCTACACATCCACTATCACATATACATACCTGAAATGTCAAACACACACCAACCAATACCATGCTAGCTCATAACAGGTAGTATATCTTCAATAACCACATATACATACCTGTAAAGTCAACTATACTGGGTAAGCTGCAAGCAGAGAACAATCAAGGAGTCAATGTGGCATGGCATCTTAAAACTATGTCATCAAATTTTGTTTGCCAATTTTAATCTTAAATGTGGAATATTTTCAAGAATTTCCAGTTTCTAACTTTGTGAGCTAAGATATGCGATGGATTTCCTCTCGCAAAAAGTGGTGAAGCCTAATGCGCAGAAACTATTTTATCATGTAATGTAAAGGAGCACAGCAACAGTTGCATAATGTTGGCTGAGCTTCTTGGATGCTGCACAAAGCATTAGCAAAATAATTTTTCAGCACTTCCCCTGAGTGAATATACTGTGTCACTTTACATCAAAAACACAATTCCAAACACTTAACCATTGCAACAAATATCAAACTGGGCAACATGAGACCACTGCTTGTGAAATCATTGTACTGTTTTTTGTTCAAAAAGGTATACAACGGCATGCGAGGTACATTTGCATCACCAGTGAGACCATCTGCAGAACTGTCATAGCATGGATATCGAGAATTAATTTTTTTAAGGAGATATCCAGCAATGCATACCAAGACCAGATTGTCGCTGAGATGAATCTCATGGTTACTTGCTGTTACATTAACATGGCCAATCTGACTCATTGTTCATGATGACTGCTGGCCGCAGCAGTGTTGTCCAGAACTGTTGCTGTTACCTGAAGAAGTAACTAAGTTGGATGGCTGTTTCATCCTTCGTCTCATTGCCATGGTCTCTGCCTGTCCTAATTAGCCCAACTGGTGCAGAAATATAGGACGTAAAGCCCTAATCACCCACCCACCCAACCACCTGAAGAAGTAAGAGTGAATGTATATTTATAAAATTATATTAACCGTTGCTTAATAATTATACAATTATAGCAGCTACTGTCTTCCAGCTACCTACATTAATTTGTAGATCTTCATTGGCTACTGATACATTAGGCTCAGAAGCAGCATATGTATGAAGCTGGGCTATCATTGATGTGTCTGTCCTTGATAGAATGGGTTTGACTGTTCTGTTATCCAGCAAAGATCCAACCTGTTGAATACATGAAAAGCATATATATATAGTTCCTTCTTTGTGGTTTAGGGACTATAGCTTTTTGATCAGGTTATCTTTACCTCCAGAAGGAAAGAGTCCAAGTCTGTTTCGCAAATTTCCGCCAGAGTTAGTGTCCATTCTCATGATCATACCTGAGGCAACTGCCCGATAAGCAACCTCGAACTGTGATGAATCGGGATTTTCACAGTGACCACCTTTTGACCTGATCTGCGAAAAGCTGCAATTGTAAATAGGAATTGGCATGAAATCAAGTAACATCATGTATCACAAATATATACAGATTTATATGATTAGTCTGAACAGAATGATTGCAGTCTCATTGTGAGTGACAAGTGACAACAGTAACTGACTTACAAATTCTCTAGACAATCTTGATTAAAACGGTTCATCAGAAGAAATGATATCCCATATTTCTCACTAAGTTGGATGGCTGTTTCATCCTTCGTCTCGGGGCAGGGGCCTAGCTCAGAGGTAGCGCTCTGGGCTTCCAACCGCTGGGTCCCGGGTTCGATTCCCGGTCGAGCCTAAGTTGGATGGCTGTTTCATCCTTCGTCTCATTGCCATGGTCTCTGCCTGTCCTAATTAGCCCAACTGGTGCAGAAATACAGGACGTAAAACCCTAATCACCCACCCACCCCATCCTTCGTCTCATTGCCATGGACTCTGCCTGTCCTAATTAGCCCAACTGGTGCAGAAATACAGGACGTAAAGCCCTAATCACCCACCCACCCATATTTCTCTCGAAGGAAAGGCCATATCATTTGAAGCATTTTGATATTGTGTAGCCATCCAGTGATGCATGGTAAAGGCTTTCTTGATCTTGAGTTAGGCCTTTGCAGTGCAGTCAGCCAATCCATGCATTTCTCCAGCCAGGCAAAGTGATCTGATTTTGGAGTAATGCCTGAAATAAGTTATATGAAAACAATTGTTAATATGTATCATTGTAACACCAAGTTTTGTCAGCATTGTTGTATTGTTACTGCCTTGGTCACAGATGAATACAACAGGGTGAAGTCCTTTTTCTACCAAAATCCTGACTGCATCAATCAGAATGGTCTTCACTCTATCAGTGTGCATAGTCCCACTGGAGAAAAAATAACCAAATGCCTGCTTTCACTTAGTTAGTAAGCCTCTGACCATGAAAACTGAAGCATGACTGGCCATACGGCATGTTCTGTTGGCTTTCCCATGGTTCTAAATTCCTTCCACCTGATATTTGCTTGATGAGGCGTTAAAAAAATAACACACACACACACACACACCTGATCTTTGCTTTCATTGAAATGCAGAGAGGATTTGATGGCCATTTCATCAGTAATTACAGCACACAGTCTTTGCTGTAGTGGCATACTGTCCACCTTTTTCTTCAATGCCTGGAGTATGGATTCATTGAATCCAGGTTCTATTTTTATGTGTTTCAACACACGCTGCAGAGTCCACTGTCGGCAATTTCAGGGTCTTTTGCAGTAGCTTGTAGCATTTCGGACTTGCATGGTAGAGGCCCAAAGCAAAGGTTTTGTCTTTTAACGTCCACCTGTAGCCTTCGTTTCTCTTTCCAACAGTTCTTAGTTGACTACACCAAAATGTGTAAGCAGGTCCAGACAGGAATTCATTCATTTGCTTTTTGAGTGCTTCAGCACATTGTATTTGTGGTGGATAACCAAGTCCACATGTAGATCTAACATCAGCAATCATGTGGCTCTTTATGAGAGGTGGCTTTTCAGAAACAAAGTACTTGTTCAATTCAAAGACCTCTGCCTTGATGTTATATCCAAGTTTTTTTTCGTCAATATCTTCCTCCTTTTGACAGTCTGTCAAACCCTGCTGCTTTTTATCTCCGTATATCACTCCAAAAATGTCACGTTAATATTCTTTGGCTTTTTCTCTAGAGATTTTGAGGTTAGCCAACTTGACCTCAATGTTGTCTTTCATATAAATGTCATAGAGGATATGAAATGCTCGAGTAAAGAAATTTTTGAGTGCATTAAAAAAACTTTTTCTCGGCATGGGAGCAAAAGGCTAAAATGGAATTAAGTTTAGGGCAATACTTTTTTCATGTTGCTTTGCAATTCATAGTAAGAAGCATAAGATTTTCGTTCATGAAGTAGTACGAGTTCCAATATAACTGGATGAATACCAGAACTAATCTTGGAATTCAGGTGTCTGTATGTTGTCATTTTAGATAGTATTTACCAACATTGAAAGTTGGGGCTTCAGTCAAGATACAAAAATTAGAAGGATTAGTGCAGAACGACTCCAGGTCTTGCAACTGAAAATCATTTGCAAAAAATACGCTCTGGCTCATTCGGACAAGCTAAGTGCGCTTTGCCGCGGGCTGGACCTAGCTATGGCTAGGGTAGATTTTGTTGATGAGGGCTTTGAAGCCCTAGAGGAACTGAGTCCTGCTATGGGTGGAGAGCTCTGTCTCTCTTCACCAGATGCGACAAAACAACAAACTAGGTTGAACTTAGGGTGAAGAGAGTGAAAAACTTGGCCCAGCTGTTTGGGAAGGACTTGCTCCAGCCACAGGCAGGGGACTTGATGATGTAGGGAAAGTACTGGTGCTAGGTCCCGGATGTGGATCAACGGTAGGGCAGCCTGGACTGCAACTGGGTATTGAGACGCATGGAGGTTGATGGTTGGAGATCAGACCAGGCTGCTAGAACTTCCTCTGGGAAGACCGCCATAGCGGACTTCACTGACAAACACAAAACCATTTACATAAACACAGGCCATGAAATACCCCTCATATTTTCCTCAAACATCAGTACTTGAAACCATCTTTAGTCAGGGTACTAAAGGGTACCCAATCCTATGAATATAAAACCATTTCAGTAATATCATTACTATTTGTAAAATGGTTCCTTTTTTTTTTGTTATGTTATATTAAATAAATCGAGATCTACACAAAGCTAAACTTATAGGAAATTTTATGACTGCATTTTAATTATGACATCAATATACAGAACTGGGGCACCGAAGTTCTCAGTGCTACTAAGAACAACAAAGTCCACCACAAGTACAATGAAAGTCCACACCAAATGCGTGTAACTGCTGAGTCCCTGGCTGACAGGCTAACAGGACGGTTGAACAGAAGACAAGCTGTTGTTGGATTATGGAGCTGATTACTTGACTGTTGACTTGACTTGCTGGTTGTTACTGCCTGGCTACCAGTTTCAAAACACTTCATGCACTCGATGCAGAATTCCACAAAGTTCGAAGTGGTAAACTAGTTTCTGCTAAACTGTTGAGTAAACACAACCAACTGCTGAACTGTTGAGTTGCTGGACTGCTCTGTAGACTGATTTCTCTCTGTGGGCACTGCCTCACCCACAGACTAATGAAATAAAGTTCCAAGTCCATGACACAGCATTCAATCAATGGTGCAACATAGTAGTCATGTGTGCACAGACTTTTGAACACAACTGTATCAAGTTAAGCATACTTGTGCACATAATTTATTAATAATAACTAATAACATTGCTACAAGAGCATAAATAGCATTGTATGCACACTAATGATACTTTAGACCATTACAGTATCAGTTGGCTTTGACCACAGACTTGGATCAAAGTCTCCATCTGGGTCAGGAGTGTGCAGCTAAGGGTGAGCCACTGAACCAAAACATCTCAGGGATTTAGAAATTAGTACAGTGAACTTGCACTCTTAAGGGCTTTAGGAACTTTGTCATTAGATTTTGTTACAAACAAGGGTTTTCACACATGAAAATCATGACTTGCAAAATCTTATGCATGAGCAAAACAAATCTTAACAAACAACAATGTGTTACCAACTTACTCCCTACCACAACGGCTTAAGAAATCAGCCACATAATTATCGCTACCTATGATGATTTTGTCTGTAAATCGATAAACCTGTAAGTCCAGAGCCCATCTCATGACCCTACTGTTGTTTATCTTTGAAAAGTTAAGATACTTTAATGGTTGATGATCTGACAAGAGAATGAATTCCTTGCGATACAAAAATGGATGCAGAGTTTTGAGAGCCCATACAAAAGCTAAACATTCTCTCTAAATAGCGGAATAATGCATCTCAGCAGGTTTGAGTTTCCTGCTGATGTACATCAAGGGACAATATCTACCATCGTGCTCTTGCATGAGTACACCACCTATTCCTGTTTCAGAGAAATCAACAGCTAAAAACATTGTTTTGTCTACGGTTGACTCTAGACAGCTGTAGCGACCAATACCTGACTGTGATCTAAACAAGCTAATTCCTGCTGCTTCTGTCCACTTCTATAGCTAATAATCGGCTTACATCTATCACCAGAAAAGTTTAAACATTGGAAAATTTAAGAAATTAATGTAATATATCATAAATATGTACTTTTAAGTAGCCAGTAATTACAGCTTTGGCAAGGCTCAACATGATAAGCCGTTTTTAATGAAACTAACTGGAAGTTTGGCAAACACAAAACGGAGGACTTGACAACACTTGTTTGAAGAACTGGAAAGAATCTTCAGTTTCATTTGACAACTTCAACTTAGTCGGCTGACCCTTGCCAAGCAAATCAGTCAGAGGCTTTGCTTTGTCTGCAAATGAAGGTACAAATTTACGAAGATAAGAAATCATGCCAATATAGGATCTCAACTTCTTTTTGGTCTGTGGTCTTTGAATGTTGAGAATTTTGTTGATCTTACTCTCTTGAGGCTTCTCAACACCTTGTCCAACCTTCTGACCGAGGAAATCAATTTCCTGGAAACCAACAAAACATTTGGTGGGTCTAGCAGTCAAGTGGTGCACTTGCAGTCTATCCAAAACTTTCCTCAAAGTGATGAGATGTTCCTCCCAACTATCTGTATAGATGACCAGGTCATCTATATAGCTTTCAGCATTATCCAAGCCATCAAGTAACTTACGCATCATACGACAAAATACAGAGCTGTCGTTCACCAACCTGAAAGGCATTGTCACATATTGTTGCAGAACATGTATCAGTCACTTGCAGCTTTCGGTATTTTCCAGAATCCTTTGCTCAAGTCTATCTTCGTGAAGAATTTACACTTTCCCAGCTAAGCTCTAATTGCTTCCTGATTTGGAATAGGCTTCGAGTCTAATACAGAGAGAGGGTTGACCCGCCTGAAATCAATACAGTAGCGATGTGACCCATCTGGCTTACAAACTATAACAATTGGGCTACAGTAGGCTGATTGAAATTCTTCAATTACTCCCAGCTTTTCCATTTTCTCAACTTCTGCCTTCATTGATTCTCGAATAGCAAATGGTACTGGATATGGCTTTTCTCGTACTGGCGTATCTTCAAAAACATCAATATGACATTCAACCAAGTCTGTCTTTCCTGGACAATCTGTAAATACTGAAGGTTATTCCTCAATCAAGTCCCATACCTCCTTGCTCTTGCTTTGATCCAAATCTCTGTTCACCTGCACAGTCGTCTCATTGCCATTGTCTCTGCCTGTCCTAATTAGCCCAACTGGTGCAGAAATACAGGACGTAAAGCCCTAATCACACAAACACACACTGTTCACCTGCACATCTCTCCATGTCTCCGTACTGTTGATTTGGCAAAACATGATGTTTCTACTGGAACGCTGCTCCTCCACATCCTGTATGGTGATCACAGCTTGTGCAGTAACAATATCATCACTGCTGACATCCTTCTCTGGGCAAACAAAGTTTCAACATATTAGTGTAGAATACACGTGTCCTACCATTAACATAAATTTTGTCATTATGAGCTACTTTTTCAAGCACAGTGAACGGCCCCTTCCATTGCATAATCAGCTTATTGTTGTCAGTTGGCAACAAAAGTAACACCTGATCTCCCACTTTAAAAGGGCAGCTACGAGCTGGTCATTAGATTTTGTTACATTGTTATTATGTTTATTCATACTCAATGGTATACATTTGAAAGTTGAAATATAGTTTGTTGTGTTGTTTCATGCAATTCAAATGGAAAATACACATTTGCATTTTTCTGGCCGAACAAGTTTTGTCACAATGACTTGGTCTCTGTGTGGCCCTGGAAATTCCCCATTACCTCTGCAACCAAAACAAGTTAGTGCTTGTATTTCGATTGCAAAACAGGAGCAGGGTTTGATCTGTGGCACTGGCCACAATGTTCTTTACTTATAGACTTACTAACCTTGTTCCCAGTGGTTTTGCTATTGCCAAATGTAACCATCTTTGTAAAAGGTGACCTGTTTTTTTTTTTAACTTCAATGTACCATTTTAAGTAATTTGACATAATACTAAAACTTTCTGCTACGCTAATATACATGTTTTCGTAACACCAGGCGTGGTGATTGCTTATAACTTGATCCTGGAGCTTCCACTGTACAGTTTTACACATAATTGTAGTTATGTGAAATGAAATGCTAGAGATACCATTCTGTTCAGTAATCTGTTCAGGTGTTACTGAAAGATGAACTTCGTTTCATGGCTGAACTTCTTCAGCATCTGTCTCAGTTGCTGCATATTTGCTATTAAAGGTAACTTGTAATACATATTAAAAAATTCGAGGGTTAACTTCTTATCTAAGCCGCGATTATAAGCACTGTTAGTAGCTTCATTGTGTTTGTGGTGGATAACCAAGTCCACATGAAGATCTAACATCAGCAATCACGTGGCTCTTTACGAGAGGTGGCTTTTCAGAAACAAAGTACTTGTTAAATCCAAGACCTCTGCCCTGACGTTATATGAAAGTTTTTTTTTAAGGTTTCCAGAGTTTTGTCAAAATCTTCCTTCTTTTGACAGTCTGTCAAACCCTGCTTTTTATCTCCGTATACCACTCCAAAACTGTTACGTGAACATTCCTTGGCTTTTTCTCCAGAGATATTGAAATTAGCCAATATGGCCTCAATGTTGTCTTTCATATAAATGTCGTAGAGGATATGAAATGCTTGAGGAACAAAATTTTGGAATGCATGAAAAAGACTTATTCTTGTCATCGGAACGAGGCTAAAATGGAATTAAGTTTAGAGCAATACTTTTTTCATATTGCTTTGCAATTCATGGTAAATAGCATACGATTTTCATTCATGAAGTAATAGGAGTTCCAATATAACTGGATGAATCCCAGAACTATTCTTTAAAATCTACTTTTTGAAATTTGTTCCAAATGGTTACTGTAAAATATACAACAATACTAGAAGAAAATATTATTTTGAATAGCCAAAACAGTTTGCCAGTAGCATTGCACAAATGGGAGCTAGCACTAAACAGATTTGTTTACGGTTTTAAGGTTAGTGCTATTATATGTGGTCACACAAGTAAACAAATAAATCAGTGATCATACATTAAGTATATTTGTTGAGAACTAATGAGTTGAACATACTTCATTTGGATTTGAAATAAAATTCATCATTGTGTCTAATTTTATGACCGTCAGCTTTAACCAGTTGAAGAAATTAACAATAACAATTCATTTTACTTTAATGAATTAAACATTTAAAATATAATAATACCTGAAGGATAATACTGCTATATCCAGATCCCAGCATCATAGTGCTAGGCCTTGTGGTTTTTTTTAGACCCGCATGTGATGATGCATGTTATACACCAGCAGACTGCAGGACTCTGCTGGCCTGTGAATGATGTGGGCAGCAGACCACTCAGCAGAGGTTCACTAGTTGTTTGGGGTGAAATCTTCTGACCGTTGGCCACAGAATGGAGGTGGCTGCCTAATCAAGGTGCAAAACAATAGTAAATCATTCAGGGGGAATCAGACTGACCACTTAGGCCAGGTGGCTGCTCTTAAGAGGTGACCATTAAGACTGATTCCATTGTATTCTGTTATTAAGATTATTAATAAGATAGGTTTCTAGCTTAAGCCCCCATCTCACATACCCGGTTTTGCCGTAGTGAACCCGTAGTATTACATGACGGTTATGCAAGAGGCTTTTTCGCCGGTTTGGCGACGGATTCTGGCGGCAAAAAGGGGCGGGGCATCATCCGACTTGTGACTTGTCGGTTCTACGGGTGACTTGACGGGTTCTACGGGTGACTTGACGTGTTCTACGGGTGACTTGACGGGTTCTGGGCCTCCACGCGGCGAGGGTGGAAACACTTGGGGTGAAGTCCTCTATCCCCAGTGGCTAAAACAGGACAGTGCACATTGCACAAGCTGCTCCAGCTATCCAACGCAGACAATTATTGATTTTTGGCATGCTTCTGGTTTCTACTACCAACTATGGATAATCAATCTTCCTTAGAGAGCCTCTACATAGCCCACTCAGGTGCTGATGAGGCATTAAACAATAACACTAACTAACTAACTACGGGTGACTCGACGGGTTCTAAGGGTGACTCGGGTATGGCCAATTAGTGGACGAATTCCACGAGAGACTCGACGGCTTCCAAAAGCAACTCGCCGAGTTGTAGCAAGGTAGCTACGACAGCGCCGGGAGAGTTCGGCGAGTCACCCGTAGAACCCGGCGAGTCACTTGTCGAATGATATTTTGTACATGCAGCAGTGGAGGGGGGTTGTATATACTTTAAAAGGCTGCTGCTCCCCTAATATTAGTCTGATTTTCTAATATTAGGGGGAAGGCGGGGGCCTAGCTCAGATGTAGCGCTCTGGGCTTCCAACTGCTGGATCCCGGGTTCGATTTCCGGTTGAGCCTAAGTTGGATGGCTGTTTCATCCTTCGTCTCATTGCCATGGTCTCTGCCTGTCCTAATTAGCCCAACTGGTGCAGAAATACAGGACGTAAAACCCTAATTACACACACACACACTAATATTAGGGGAGCAGCAGCCTTTTAAAGTATATACAACCCCCCTCCCTGCCTACGCTGATGCTGACGCTGGTAGCAGTCGGCAAGTTACTCCTACAACTCGGCGGATTACTCCTGGAAGCCGAGCCTCTACATAGCCCACTCAGGTGCTGATGAGGCGTTAAACAATAACTCACACACACACACTCCTGGAAGCCGTCGAGTTACTCCTACTACCTGTCAGTTTACTCCTAGTAAACCGCCGGCTTTACTACGGGTAAAATTAGGGATGGATAACTCCCGGCTTGGCCACGAGTCCCAGGTGTGACTCGACGGGTATCGCCGGGAATCCACGGGTAGCCGTCAGGTTGGAGCCGGGAAGTGCGTTGCATAACCATTACGTAATACTTCGGGTTCACTACGGTAAAACCGGCTATGTGAGACCTAGGCTTTAAGGTCATTTTTTTAATAATATGTAACTTCTGAGTTTTGGATGCAGTTTAGTGGTGGTTTTTTTTAGGTTAGTATTCTATCCTTCTCTTTTTCATATATTGTATTATATCTAAATTTAATCAGCACTTAATCATAGTCAGGTATATCTGCATTCTGTTGCTGTGATTCCAGATTGTAAATTTGAGTAATATCTGATACATTTCTATGCCAACTGTATGATCCATTACCTTGCAACCACATTTTGGAAAAAAAAGATGACATTTCTTTAGTATGTTGTCATTAAAGCCCCTATCTCACATAGCCGGTGAAGCCGTAGTACGAAGTAACGGTAATGCAACAGCTTTTTCGCCGGGTTGTCGACGGATTCTGGCGGCAAAACAGGGTTCTACGGATGACTCGACGGGTTCTACGTGTGACTTGACGGGTTCTAGGGGTGACTCGACGGGTTACGGCCAATTAGTCAGGGTTAATTGCACAATTCTATTGGAACAATGTAATAATGTATCACTGCAGCAAGGCTGTAACAAAGAAGCCCATTCATCAAACTGACTTTGTTTGAGATTTTCCTCTGCAGCTTGAGGTTATTGGAATTACTTAATTATTTATATGGCGCTGTGGTTAGTCTGACGTTTTTAACATGGTTTACAATCTATTTGAGATTATGGGATTAGTGAATAGAATAGAGATAAAAAAAAAAAAACATTGCAGTTTATCACCTGTCTTTGTTAACCTATCACAAAGGAATTGCCATTTAATGTATTTTGTCATTTCTTACAGACGGCTTGACAACTGCCAACCTAGACGCCTTACATACAGCTTGTTAAGCATTTGCAATATCAGGTGCCTGCAAATATATCTGCCCCACCTAAGGGCTTCAATTATCAAGGCCTTTAAGGCGATATACCTCCATCTTTCCTCTATGTCACATGTTCAAGTGAGGCCTATACATTAAAGGAAATAATATATCCTTTTTTATCGACAATAACACATCAAGCAAGATAAGCTCGTAGTACTGCTGTAGCTGCCATTTCTTTAACA
Source organism: Alitta virens (assembly GCA_932294295.1). Taxonomy (NCBI): domain Eukaryota; kingdom Metazoa; phylum Annelida; class Polychaeta; order Phyllodocida; family Nereididae; genus Alitta; species Alitta virens. Next base: position 51,912,616 of record OW028573.1, read on the forward strand.
CTTTACGATAACGATAATGATAATCTTTATTGTCATGAAAACATGAAATTTGTGATGGCGACATGTACACTTTGTTTCATAAAATATAGTTGACTCCAGACAGCTGTAGCTACCTATTCCTGGCTGTAGCTATAACTGGCTAAAGCCAGCTGCTTCTGTCTATTCCTAGCTTATGGTCGGCTTACTTAAAAAAAGCCAGACAGTTCTGGTTAGTTGCAGGTATTATCATATAGCAAAGGTTGTCTAGATTTGTGACAGTCTTGGTTTAATTTGACAGGCCGTTTTTAATGAAACTAACTCTACATGTACTTAGAGTGTAATGTCGATGTTTCCTTATGTATCTATTTAGTGTCAGAGATGGTCTTTTTATGGTATGTTAGGTGCTTGATTACCAGAAGGTTACTGATTTTATTTTAGACAATTGTTTACATAAATATATTTTTATCCTTTCTTATGTTTTTATTGTTACTACTTTTATTATTTTATTTTATATGAACATCAATTAAGGCTGCGATTAAATATACATTGTAATATATATTGCTTCAGCATTCTTTGGCTTGACTTGAGAAATTGCATGTTTGTGATTAAAATTTTTAACAAAATTTCAGCCAATTTCATAGACTTAAGCCCCCTCTCACATACCCGGTTTTGCCGTAGTGAAGCCGTAGTATGACGTAACGGTTACGCAACGCGATTCTCGGCTCCAACCCGACGGCTACCCGTGGATACCCGGCGATACCCGTCGAGTCAGTCCTGGGACTCGTGGCCAAGCTGGGATACCCGGCGCCGGTAGCCAGAAATTCAATGCGTGCATTGATTTCCTGTGGCAAAATCGCGGGTGTCCAAAAGTAAACAATAAACCCTGGAGGCCGTCGAGTCACCCCTGGAGGCCGTCGAGTCACCCCTGGAGGCCATCGAGTCACTCGACGACTTGGACGGGTTTCCCGTCGCTAATTTTAGGCGTAGTAAACACGACGGCTTGTTCAGGGCTAGTAGGAGTAACTCGACGAGTAGTAGGAGTGACTCGACGGCTTCCAGGAGTAACCTGTCGAGTTGTAGGAGTAACTTGCCGACTGCTACCAGCATCAGCGTAGGCAGGGAGAAGGGTTGTATATACTTTAAAAGGCTGCTGCTCTCTTAATATTAGTCCGATTTTCGTCAAATAAGACTGAATTATAGTATAGTTCATACTGATTCCATACATGTTTTCGGATCGTAAATAGACCAAATATTAAGCGAGATATTCGACTGAGAAGGCAGGGAGGCGGCAAACACTGGTGCTCCCTGAAGCGTCCGCGCCCGGACTGTATTAATGCAGAAAGCTGAGCACTACTTTAAAAAGCTGCTGCTCCCTTAATATTAGTCCGATTTTCGTCAAATAATACTGAATTGTAGTATAGTTCATACTGAATCCATACATGTTTTCGGATCGAAAATAGACCAAATATTAAGCGAGATATACTATATTATATAATAAGCACATAAATCTATCTGTCTCTCTAAACTAAATATCTACATTTTTGCCCAGTATACCTTATTAATTTTCCTCGTCTTATCTATTATATACTGCCATGATGCAAGATGTACAAAGGGTGCTGGACTGATGCTTTTCTCTTTTGGCATTTTTAAAGTGTACACAATCAAATAGTTTTGACCATCATATATACAATGTTTGGATGAGCTTTATTGCAATTCATTTCTACTCATTATGCCAACTGGCCAATGGAAAGGACTTTTCCTTGGGTTTTGTAAAAGTCAATTAACCTATATATGTAATAGCAATCTGCCATGACCGTTATGTCAATTGCTATTAGCATTTTGAATGTTACAAAGAATGGGGTAAATCATGCTTTTTCATCATTGATAACAAGCTTTAATTGAAGTTCTGAATTGCAACCGATTCCTGTTTATTATGCATATTAAAGAGGGAGATTGTCTATAATTTGTTTTGATCATGGATGTAACATGCAATATAAATTTTAATTCCAGTTGGATTATTTTCAGAAACAACAACAAGAACGAAATATTAATAATTTATATAAAATGTAATAAATATCTAAAATGATTACTCTAACTAGAGTATATCTATCTATAGATAGTTTCTATCATTGTTTTATTTTCATTTTTTATTGATTATGATTCAATGAATTATTGATAGTAACATATTATTAGGTGAAGATCTTATAACTATCTGTCTATCTACATATCTACATATCTATACTCTATGAGGTATTACTAACTTTATTAACAAGAATATTCTTGTTTGTGCCTAGTATACTCCATTATTTTTCCCCCTAACTTTAAGAAACAGCTCTAATTTTGGCTTGGCCTTCTCACCTGACTTTCTTTAACTTAAAAACGTTGATCTTTAACTCACCTGAAGATGTTTGACAGTGCAAAACTTCAACTTGCAATTACTTGGCTTCTATACATGATAGAACAATGTGGTTTTTTTTCTAATTAGTTCATTTGCAACATTCTTAACATCTATAGACTGTATTGATACAGTCCAGGCGCGGACGTTTGCGGGAGCACCACTGTTTGCCTCCGCCAACCTAGCTGCCTTCTCATACAAATATCTCACTTAATATTTGGTCTATTTTCGATCCAAAAATACGTATGGAATCCGTATGAACTATATTACAATTCAGTTTTTTTTTGACGAAAATCGGACTAATATTAGGCGAGCAGCAGCCTTTTAAAGTATATAAAACAATCAATAAAAAATGAAAATAAAACAATGATAACATTGTAAGACATGAGCTATCATAACATAAGTATTTCAATTCACTTAGCCAAATGTAAAGAAGTCCTTCACTAAGGTTAATTGTCATTATTCAATTGCAATTAACCTGGATTACAGGCTTAATGTCATGTCATATTCAATTCACAATTAAAAAGAAGCCACTTTGAACATCACACATATCTGAGTGTCAATTGTCATTTAGTATAACGGTCATAATGAATTGTATATAGTCCGATTTTCGTCAAACAAAATGTATATAATAGATAAGGTGAGGAAAATTAATGGAGTATACTATGCAAAAACAAGAATATTCTTGTAAAAAACATTAATCGCTGTTCTTTAGTGTAGATAGTTAGATAGTTAGATATGTAGATAGATATATATGTAGATAGATATGTAGATATGTAGATATTTAGATATGTAGATAGATAGTTTAGAAAGACAGATAGATTTATATGCTTATTATATAATATCGAATATCTCGCTTAATATTTGGTCTATTTTCGATCCGAAAACACGTATGGAATCAGTATGAACTATACTACAATCTAGTTTTATTTGACGAAAATTGGACTAATATTAAATTGAGGGAGCATTGATACAGTCCGGGCGCGGACGTGTGCGGGAGCACCACTGTTTGCCTCCGCCAACCTAGTTGCCTTCTCAGACAAATAATTCGCTTAATATTTGGTATATTTTCGATCCGAAAACACGTATGGAATCAGTATGAACTGTACTACAATACAGTGCTAATTTGACGAGAATCGGACTAATATTAAATTGAGGGAGCATTGATACAGTCCGGGCGCGGACGTGTGCGGGAGCACCAGTGTTTGCCTCCGCCAACCTAGCTGCCTTCTCAGACAAATAACTTGCTTAATATTTGGTATATTTTCGATCCCAAAACACGTATGGAATCAGTATGAACTGTACTACAATACAGTGCTAATTTGACGAGAATCGGCCTTATATTAGGGGAGCAGCAGCCTTTTAAAGTATATACAACCCCTACGCTGATGCTGACGCTGGTAGCAGTCGGCGAGTTACTCCTACAACTCGGCGGATTACTCCTGGAAGCCGTCGAGTTACTCCTACTACCCGTCGGCTTACTTCTAATGAACCGTAGAACCCTCCGAGTGACCCGTAGAACCCGCAGAGACACCCGTCGAGTCACCCGTATAACCCGCCGAGTCACCCGTAAAACCCGCCGAGTCACCCGTAAAACCCGCCGAGTCACCCGTAGAACCCTTTTTGCCGCCAGAATGCGACGCCAACCCGGCGAAAAAAGCTGTTGCATAACCATTACGTCATACTACGGCTTCACTACGGCAAAACCGGCTATGTGAGAGGGGGGCTTTAGAAACCATTCTCATAGAGTGAATAGTATCATCGTTCTCAATTATGAGCTTATTGATAATACAACACAACACCAATTGAATAACAGTGTGCAGTTCATAGATGTAGACCAGCAAATTTTGATGGACATTCAGGCTGCTACAGGCGCAATTGTAACAGGTTATGCATGGTCACGATCCCCTTGATAACTGTCTAAACATGCAACAAGGGACCGTATGTACAATGTACGGATGGTGGAGCTGAGGATTTTTAGTACATGATCTTTCCAGTAGTGTCTTCACTCCTCACGGGCGGGGGCCTAGCTCAGCGGTAGCGCTCTGGGCTTCCAACCGCTGGGTCCCGGGTTCGATTCCCAGTCGTGCCTAAGTTGGATGGCTGTTTCAACCTTCGTCTCATTGCCATGGTCTCTGCCTGTCCTAATTAGCCCAACTGGTGCAGAAATACAGGACGTAAAGTCCTAATCCACCCTCCCACGAATTCCAGGAAAGACTTGACGGGTTCTAAGAGTAACTCGACGGCTTCTACGAGTAACTCGACGTGTACGTCGCCTGGTTTAATTTTAAAATATAACGACGGGAAATTCGGCAAGTTAAAACTACTAGCCGTCGGCTTACCCATACAACACGTCTAGTCTCTCCTGGAATTTTACGTTTTTCCCATACATTTACCAAAAATATATAAATAGGGGCTGCATCTCTTGCTCTTGATCATTCTAATAGTAAGATGTTATCGGTACGGTCATCAAACTCCACCACCGGGTTTTTTATGAACTAGGGGGTCTAAAAGGTGCTGCCATCTGTAGGAAGATAATTAATAATAATAAATGCCTCCAGGGGTTTTTAAGCCCCTTTCACACTTAGCCGGTTTTTGCCGTAGTGAACCCGTAGTATTACATAATGGTTATGCAACAGCTTTTTTCGCCGGGGTGGCGACGGATTCTGGCGGCAAAAAGGGTTCTACGGGTGACTCGGTCCTACGGGTCACTCGGCGGGTTCTATGGGTCACTCGGCGGGTTCTACGGGTCACTCGGCGGGTTCTACGGGTCACTAGAAGTAGCCGACGGGTAGTAGGAGTAACTTGACGGCTTCCAGGAGTAATCCACCGACTTCCACGGGTGACTCGCCGACTGTTACCAGTGTCAGCATCAGCGTAGGCAGAGAGGGGGGTTGTATATACTTTAAAAGGCTGCTGCTCCCATAATATAAGTCCGATCAATAAAAAATGAAAATAAAACAATGATAAAATTGTGAGACATGAGCTGTCATAACATAAGTAATTCAATTCACTTAGCCAAATGTAAAGAAGTCCTTCACAAAGGTTAATTGTCATAAGTCAATTGCAATAAACCTGGATTACAGGTTTAATGTCATGTCCTATTCAATTCACAATTAAAAAGAAGCCACTTTGAACATCACACATATCTGAGTGTCGATTGTCATTTAGTATAACGGTCATAATGAATTGTATATAGTCCGATTTTCGTCAAATAAAATTTATATAATAGATAAGGTGAGGACAATTAATGGAGTATACTATGCAAAAACAAGAATATTCTTTTTAATAAAGTTTTACCTCATAGAGTATAGATATGTAGATAGACAGATATTTATAAGATCTTCACCTAATAATACGTTACTATCAATAATTCATTGAATTGTAATCAATAAAAAATGAAAATAAAACAATGATAGAAACTATCTATAGATAGATATACTCTAGTAAGAGTAGTCATTTTAGATATTTATTTCATTTTATATAAATTATTAAATATTTCGTTCTTGTTGTTGTTTCTGAAAATAATCCAACTGGTATTAAAATTGATATTGCATGTTACATCCATGATCAAAACAAATTATAGACAATCTCCCACTTTAATATACACAATAAACAGGAATCAGTTGAAATTCAGAATTTCAATTAATGCTTGTGATCAATGATGAAAAAGCATGATTTACCCCATTCTTTGTATCATTCAAAATGCTACTAGCAATTGACATAACGGTCATGGCAGATTACATATATAGGTTAATTGACTTATACAAAACCCAAGGAAAAGTCCTTCCCATTGGCCAGTTGACAGAATGAGTAGAAATAAATTGCAATAAAGCTCATCCAAACATTGTATATTTGATGGCCAAAACTATTTGACTGTACACTTCGAAAATGCCAAAGAGAAAAGCATCAGTCCAGCACCCTTTTGTACATCTTGCATCATGGCAGTATATAATAGATAAGGTGAGGAAAATTAATAAGGTATACTGGGCAAAAACAAGAATATTCTTGTCAAAAACACCCCCAACATTAATCGCTGTTCTTTAATGAAGATAGTTAGATATGTAGTTATGTAGATATGTAGATATGTAGATAGATAGTTTAGAGAGACAGATAGATTTATTTGCTTATTATATAATATAGAATATCTCACTTAATATTGGGTCTATTTTCGATCTGAAAACATGTATGGAATTAGTATGAACTATACTACAATTCAGTCTTATTTTGACGAAAATCGGACTAATATTATAGGAGCAGCAGCCTTTTAAAGAAGCACTCAGCTCTGCCTGCATTGATGCAGTCCGGGTGCGGACGCTTGAGGGAGCACCAGTGTTTGCCGCCTACCTGCCTTCTCAGACAAATATCTCGCTTAATATTTGGTCTATTTTCGATCCGAAACATGTATGGAATCAGTATGAACTATACTACAATTCAGTCTTTATTTGACGAAAATCGGACTAATATTAGGGGAGCAGCAGCCTTTTAAAGTATATACAACCAACCCCCCCCCCCCCTCCCTGCCTACGTGACGCTGGTAGCAGTCAGCGAGTTACCCCTACAACTCGGCAGGTTAATCCTTGAAGCCGTCGAGTTACCGTCAGCTTACTCAGTAAACTGCCGGCTTTACTACGGGTAAAATTAGGCATGAGTAACCCGCCGGCTTCCATGGGTAATCCGCCGACCTTTCGAGCCTTTTTGACACCCGGGAGTTTGCCACGGTGCCTCCACCTGTGGGAAGATAATAAATATAAATTTAAAAGTGTCCCCAGGGGGTATTTCAAGAATTAGGGTTATGCAAGGTGCCTGTAATATAATATTAAAAAAGGAGAAATTGGCCTCCTGCCATGAAAATAATTAAAAAAATGAAACTATGGCACTTCTGAACAAGAAAAAACTACGGCAGTTCTGAACAAGAAAAAACTACGGCAGTTCTGAACCCAAAAAAAAAATATGGCACTTCTGAACAAGAAAAACTACGACACTTCTAAAAAAACAAAAAATACGGCAGGTCTGAACGAAAAAATATTATATACATTAAGCTGATCCAGGGACAGGAGAGTAATAAATATTTAAAAGAAAGAGCATTTTCAAAATTTAAAGTTTATATAGCCATAGGGATTGTCCAATCAAACTTTAGGGCATTTCATGCTAAAACCAGCAAAGCATCACTTGTAGTCTGAAGGACATCTCCACCATAAGCAGACCAGAGGATAATTTATTTAAGAACGTGGCAAGATGGATTATTATCGGTCTCCTGAAAAGCTGCTGGACTCTCACTTGACCACTTGTATTGGCCATTTGGAACACGGCATGTCTAAAAAGGACACTTACAGTCTCTTTTTGGCTGATAATTAAAACAAACTCTTTATGTACAAGAAACTTCATATGATCACCAGGATAAGTCATGCCAATGTAAAGCATGGCTACCTAACAGCACTCTAAAGTGGGTTATTGAAAAAGGAAATGATGTATATCACAAGATAGGCCTTAATGTGATTTCTGACGAGGATGATTGCTTGTTGACAGACTGTTTGACAACAATTTTCATCTTAAAACAAAGATTAGACCCCAATGCAATGTCTCCAGCTGCAGAAGAGGAAGGACCATGTACATGCATTAACCAGAACGAAATAGAGCCTTGCTACTACTAGCTGCTTAGGCCAATGATACATTTAATTTACAACTTGCTTGTGTGACAGCACTAGCTGAGGAGGAGGAGGAGGAGGAGGAGAGGAAGAGAGAAGAAGAAAGAAAATTGCTTGTCCATGGTACTCTGTGTCTTTCCTGAGGCAAGGAAAAGAGCCCACCCGAGGGGTTAATGTGCAACATGGATGAGTCCTTTTACTCAGTGTCAGTGCTGAGGCAAGTGAAAGACACCACACTTAAGTTAAATGTAATTTTGTTTGCTAAAGAAATATGAAAACTTTATTAAAGTGTGATAATAAGAAATTTACTGAAAAATGTGTAAAATTTAAAAAATATTACAATATAATGGACCAACACCCGGCCCCAACCCGATGGCTAAAATTAGGGATAGATAACTCGCCGACTTCGACGGGCAATCCGCCGACTTCGATGGGTAATCCTCCGACTTCGACAGTTAATCCGTCGAGTTGTACGGGTTTATGACGGGTTTTTGGACACCCGGGAGTTTGCCAGCTACTGGCTCCGAAACTCTCGGGTTGGCCCGAGTCCCAGGAGTGACTCGACGGGTATCGCTGGGTATCGGCGGGTAGCCATCGGGTTGGAGCCGGGAAGTGTGTTGCGTAACCGTTACGTCATACTACGGGTTCACTACGGCAAAACCGGCTATGTGAGATGGGGGCTTTAGCGACCAAAGTTTTTTTGGATTGTTGAAAACTGCTATTGTAATAGATATTTTTGAGCCTACAGAGAGAGTAACATAAAATAACATAAATACAACTATTATTTGATTCAGATATTTGAGAAAATTACTACTTCAAATAATAAGCTAAGTGCTTGGATAACAGTAAATTAGTTTGACAAATGTAACACTAAAATATAGATTTTCTCAGTAACAGCTAGTATGTTACTATCTCAATGTGAAATGAAACTGTTGACACTTTCAAGTTGCAGTTCATCCGTTTATTAGAATCACAAAGTCAGTTGAATGAACAGCCAAGAAGGAGTAATAACAGTAGAAGAATATGAAGAAGTTCCCTGAATGAAACCAAATAGTAAATCATTACAAAGACAAATCACTATCACACAGTAGTTATACCAATCATGAATTATCAAAAGTATTTTTAATTTATCTAATATATGTAAATTAACATTAATAATCCAATGTACATTACGTTGACTGGCTGCCAAAAGGTGCTAATTGCAAATATCAAGTTTTCAGGAAAGCAGAAAACCTCATGCAAGCTGTATTGATAATGGGAGCAATGCACACTGATCGGATACTAAAGAAATTTACACAGTATGTAAAATATGCCCTGATTTGTCCATAAGATATCATTTCTTTGAAAAAAAGCCCGCAGAAAGGCCAAATTATATACAGTACCTTGTAGCATCAGGAACTTAGACATGTTTGATGGCAAGAGGGGACTTAGGTCAATAGTACCTTCTGGCACTTGGCTCTTTCCAAGATTTCACAGTGCTCAAATGTGACAAGAAACAATAATGGCAGGATCCAAAAAGGGTGTTGACTTAGGTATACAGACCAATAGCACCTTTATAAGCTGGAGTTAATATACCACAGACAGAATAGCACTTTAAGACAAGATCCAAATGACTATTGATTTGGGTCTTCAGGCCAGTGGCACTTTTATAATATGTAGTTCATATGCCCATTCGGAATTCTACAATCTAGTAAGATATTGTGGAATTGAAAATATGTTTTTGCCAATGTCAACATATTGCAACTTCCTTCCTTTGAAATCGCATGATGCCCGCAATCATGGCACACAAAATGAAAAATGCCAGCAATAGGTCATTTTATAATTATACTGTTTTCCCATGCCAAAAAAACACAAACATACTGAACAGGGAACAAATCAAACTGAGGTGCACTTCAGACAGGTGAGAAGGACCCATGATTTTCTTTCAACAGACCTTACCTGCCCAGAACATGACTTGGATTGACATCTTTCACTCTCAAGAAAACATCATAGACAATTAAATTTAAAAATTTTTTATTCTGCCAACATAGTTTTACAATCCTTTACATGCCGAGTATTGAACATAAACATCATCAAGAAACAGATAAGAGATAAACTGGTAACATTTCAATAAATTATGTAAAGATGAACAAGTTAAAACTCACAGATAAACTGGCAAATTTTCAACAAATTTCATGACTATCCACAGTGTAGCCTAAATTCACCTGCTAATTAGATAAACAGGCAAATTTTCAAGAAATATAATTGAGATTAAAAAGTTAGAAATCACAGATAAATGGTGTACATTTTCAACAAATTATATGGAGATCAACATTTTAGCCTAAGTTCACTTCATAATTTATAAATCACATATTAACTGGCAAATATTCATTAAATTACATAAAACAGATGACTTCAGTTGAAGGGCCATCGATATGCTTTGATCAATTTTAATAACATTCATGTCACTACTGAATATGAATACTGGTTTTTGAGCAAGGTTGGCAATGCACAAGGGCAATAAGTCATGTAAGTCATAATTCCAATGGGAGCAATCACTGGTCAGTGTTGTAATCAGATTGTCATACTCCTTAGATGTGTAGTTTGCAAACTGCTTGTACTGTGAATTATGTGCTTTTTAAATGATTGCACAAAGTATTTCTCACCGAGGACACATCTTTAACGGAGTAAATATGCAAGGCCAGAAAAAAACTAGCCATTTCTTGGAGTTTCAGTGCGTCTCAGTCCATTAGCTGCCAATAGTTTGTCTAGTTTTCGAGCATGTTGAATTTTTTCTCCTTCATTCTGTTACCATTCTTCCTGGGACTTCTTGATAACACTCAAGGGCATGACGTCCTTGTTGTCACTCATATTGGTGGGAATAAGGAGCGGGGGCCGAGCTCAGAGGTAGCGCTCTGGGCTTCCAACCGCTGGGACCCGGGTTCGATTCCCGGACGAGCCTAAGTTGGATGGCTGTTTCATGCTTCGTCTCATTGCCATGGTCTCTGCCTGTCCTAATTAGCCCAACTGGTGCAGAAATACAGGACGTAAAGCCCTAATCACACACACACACATTGGTGGGATTAATCCTCAGCGCGCTGAATATACTGTAAGAAATAATAAGGCATTTTTAAGATATATTAATTACCATAAATTATTGCACTACAGTGGAGGGAATCAGAAGAGCTCAATTTATTTTAGCACGAAGCGACAAAGCTGTCATAGCTGACTACTGAAAACCGGATCTAAAAGTACATATTTATGATATATTAGATTCTCACATTTACAAAAGTTTATATTTATCTGGTGATAGATGTAAACTGATTATTAGCTGTGAATGTGGACAGCAGCAGCTGGCTTTAGCATGTTTAGACCACAGCCAGGTATAGGCCGCTACAGACAGCTAGAGAAACTAACTGTACCATGCTAATTAGCGTCTACCCCCTGCCCGCTGCTCAGACTCATCCACTTTTTACAATTTTAGACTGCAATTATGAAAACAAGTATATTCAAAATGTTTGTTATTAATTACATGCTCTTAGTTTTCGAACTGCAGTCTTCCCGAAGATGCAGTGCCTTTCCGGACATTCGGTCCTGCAAAGTGGTAAATCTAGCTGGACTGAAAGAGGTTTTGTCGGACCCAATAAATGCGTGAATGTATAACTTCATCAATTAATGCCCCTATTGACATAAATAAATTGAAATATTATAGACATATTCGTCATCATAGGAAATAAATTCATTTTTTGTAGCCAACAAACTTGAAATAATACTCAATACTATTGTATAATAAAATACTTCTGATCAACTAACTATAATTTAGTCAGTTCTATGGTCTGTTGATATAAAATTTATTAAAGTGAAACTGGGAAGGGACCACTTTTGGTCATACATAACTGACTTCCTTTCCAAATGAATTCATGTCTTTTTCTTTAAATCGTCACAGATTGCAATTTACCTCAAGTGAGTGTGTGAGGGTTGAAATACCCCATCAGTGTCACCTTCCTTCTTTAATTACAATCAGGGCCAAACTTGGTGTGTTACAAAAGGTAAATCATAGCTATTAATTGCTATTGACAAACATTGTATTTATAGCCCAAAATCTCTAAATTGCAATCAAAAGATTCAATTGGCTGCAGTAGGTAGACTATAGAGTATTTTTTGGGGATGTGTAGAGAGGTATGAACACATGCTTAATAACTGAACTGAATATTCACATGTTAATATTGGACATTCCCCATAATATACAAAGACCATGCTAAATACCAATGCATATTTTTTGTGCAGTCCTTTGCTTTGCCAAACTCATATATTTCTAATGATAATACTGATCTAGGCAGCCAAAGTCAGTGCCTCTTTCTGAGGCTGATTTGGTGATGTCACAATTGCAGCTTGATTGTGACAAACAATGGACCATTGTGACGGTCACAATTGCAGACTCCAAGTCATGTAAGAAACACTGGTGGAAGAGGCTAATATTTTTCTTATGAAAATGCATTGGAAACCTTCATTATAGTGTAGTGAGATCTTAAATACACTTGATGCCGCTAGTTCGAGTGATAAAACATCTGTCAGGTCCGGCGACCTTCGGGAAGAGTGCGGAAGGCTTCCGTGGCACTTTTGATAGACAGCTCTAGCTCTATAATTGCATTAGATTATAATTGGGGGGGGGGGGGGGGTATAGTACAGAGGAATGGGGGAAAGTAGCGGAGTACATATTGTTGTATAGTCTAAAAAGCAGGGTGAGAGTAGCGGACTATCGGGTAGCAAGTAGACACTACACAGCACTGCAGTGCAGACTGCTTTAATCAAAACGTAATACAATTTTATCTATAGATCTGCAAATAAATGCTCACTTTAAGCCTACCCAAAAACTTCATGGAATATGTCATGCTTTTTGCCTGCAGAATGCAGTGAATATAGGGTTTATATACAATTTTAGTTTCAGTTTCATTCTTTAAACAAAATGTTGAATTTTTGATCAATTTGTAAAATGGGGGAACTTATGAGAGCCTTAAATTATCTACCCATACTCCCCTCCCAGGGCGGGGGCCTAGCTCAGAGGTAGCGCTCTGGGCTTCCAACCACTGGGTCCCGGGTTCGATTCCCGGTCGAGCCTAAGTTGGATGGCTGTTTCATCCTTCGTCTCATTGCCATGGTCTCTGCCTGTCCTAATTAGCCCAACTGGTGCAGAAATACAGGACGTAAAGCCCTAATCACCCACCCACCCCATACTCCCCTCCCCATAGCTCCGACACATTATTAATGAGATATGGTTATACGCTGATCCCCAAAAATAAAAGGAAACATCACAATATTATGATCAGCACCTCCATGATGTTTCAGCCAAGAGGGTGAAGAAAATTAAAAGGTATCGTTGTACTTGTTAGCAAGTATGATTTATAATCTATTGAGTGTAAAAATTCAACATTCAACTTACCAAAAATTCCTAAGAGGGTTTTTTTTATCGCTCTATGGAAAGCAGGTCTTAAATGCAGGCCATATGGTGCTATCTGCAGACTTCCAATTCCAAAAGGTGACAGTGGAGCTTGACATGATTTTATTGTGTAACAGGCTCAGAGCTAAAAGGCGCTATTGTACTTTAGCATTATTATGAATGACTGGGTGAGAGCTGCTTGCTAGAATAATAAGTGGTTAATGGGCAATGATCCCCTTCAGTTCAATACGGTGAGAAATGCATTGCATGCCAAAGGGTGACTATCAAATTATTTAAAAAAATCTGAATTGTTTTTATATATAGAGGTGAAAAAATAAAGTTTTTCTGACAGTATGGGTATTCATTAAAGCAGAATATGATGTGTTTTTACATGAATTTACAGAAAATGAAAAAAAAGTTATAAGGTGCTATTGACTGATAGCACCTTTTGGCAGCCAGTCAGCAATTAACAGTAATAGCTATTTTGTATAGTTTCTATTATTATGAATTGTATATAAGCCGTACATTTTTTTTGTAAAGTTTTGGATAAATATAATTGACATATTGTTCTCATAATGTAAGTTCATAACTCACAACAACCGCTGAGTCCCTTGTTCGATTCCCGGTCGAGACTAAGTTGGATGGCTGTTTTATCCTTTGTCTAATTGCCATGGTCTCTGCCTGTCCTAATTAGCCCAACTGGTGCAGAAATACAGGACGTAACACCCTAATCACCCACCCACCCACCTCATAACTCACAAACACTGAGCCATATTCCATTGACACCAGAAATTGGCAGAATATCAGATAATTGGCACCTCCAACCAAGCTAACGGGGCGGGGGCCTAGCTCAGAGGTAGCGCTCTGGGCTTCCAACCGCTGGGTCCTGGGTTCGATTCCCGGTCGAGCTTAAGTTGGATGGCTGTTTCATCCTTCGTCTCTTTGCCATGGTCTCTGCCTGTCCTAATTAGCCCAACTGGTGCAGAAATACAGGACGTAAAGCGTTTTCAATACATTGGTTACACCTCAGTGCAACGTCATTTCTAAAAATCTGAGCATTCCATGATCTGACACATGTTATGCGAGCCAGACACTGATAACCCACATATTATAATCCTTACTTCATGTTTAACCATGAATGCAAAATACTTACCCAAAGCTGTCTTCTTTTTGTCGACAGCTTACCCAGGCCGTGCCTCCATTTGCTCTATCAGTCAACAAAATAATTTAGAAATACTTCCTTCAGCCACTGTCAAAAATACATACAAATTGCTGTAGTTGGCCAAAATATAGCATCAATACTTGACATGTTAACTAAGTTCTTGAGCATACCTGAAGGTGTTCATCTTGAGGAGATGTGTAGGGTTTTAAGAACCGCTTCCTCTTTTGGCCAGCTGCAGCAATATACAGTTGGAAGCAGAATTATTCAACCCCCTGGAATTTTGGATCAAAATATGTCAACTATTATTCTGCACAGGACAAAATTGACACATGCCATCAGCAATATTTTCTTGGAAGTGATAATTCATGATATTTTGCAAATATTCAAGCTGTTTTTCATCTTTTATGCAATACTACATGACCAATGCACATACAAAGTCTTATATATATATTCATATTTTAGGGTAGAGTTGTGATATAGTTAATATTTTCTTCATTGTACAGGATTTATAGCAGATTTTCTTTAAATTTCCTGAAATCCATCCTGGAAAACATTTTAGCCAGAAATCATGAAAATAGCAGCTGACTGGTGAAAAAGTCGAGGGACTTCAGTAGTGACATAACATTCGGTGAAAATACATCAAAATTATATATTATTCTTGAAAGGTCAAACTTTGGTTTTGTACTTCAAAATAATTTTGCTTATTGCTTTGTCAATAAATAAATCAAAAGTTAAAGTAATATTACTATCTATTCAGAGAAGGCAAAAAAATGCCCCATTTGCATGAAATCGTATTCTGTGTTACAGTCGCTTGAATTGTCAAAGCGTCAATGATATTGCAATATTTTCATCATAAATTACCAGGGGATGACTAGAAAAGATTGTCTGGATGAATAGAAAGCTGGATTCAACAATAGCAATGGCCCAACAGACCATAGCAACCCAATACCCCAAAAATGGCAGGTGTGGGAGTTCATGTGTGTACAGGTTATGTAACATTACATACGTGTTGCAAAACGGCAGTAAAATTACCAAAACATGACACATTATCACATCCTCAAATATTGTGATGATTGCATTTGTCATTTCATGAAGTCCACCGTTACGGAATCACCAAAAATTAAGAAATTAATACTTTTTTTCCTCATCTCTTGCCTGTGTTTCGAGATAGCCATGAAAAATCATAATCAGAAATGAAGAAAAGCCTTATGATCATGTCTGGTGTTATATTCCTTTAATATCAAAAATATCATCAAAGTAGAATCAGCAGATGTAAGTTTGTGACGGAATTTCACAGAAAATTGTGAATAATTTCAAGGCAAATTGTTGACACATATATTTGTGAAAATAAGTAAGCTACTTCAGTAATTTTCACTTTGTTTAAGCCACACACTTTAAAATCAAAGTCAGGAAATTTTGATGATCCTTAATCTAATAGAATATCACCTACAGTCTTACTAATTGGCCCAATGCAGCGTGACAGAATCACCAAGCATCATTACGGAATCACATTGTGATGGAATCACATAATTGTGATGGAATTACACTGAAACTCGTAATACATAACACAAACCAAAGTGAACAACAACATCATTAAAGGTCCTGTGCAGTGAGAGGTAGCGCTCTGGGCTTCCAACCGCTGGGTCCCGGGTTCGATTCCCGGTCGAGCCTAAGTTGGATGGCTGTTTCATCCTTCATCTCATTGCCATGGTCCCTGCCTGTCCTAATTAGCCCAACTGGTGCAGAAACACAGGACGTAAAGCCCTAATCCCACCCACCCACCCTGTGCAGTGAAAAATATTGTTATGCAGTTTTAGTACTCAAGAAGCAGATTGAGGAAAATACCCACAAAACTATCAATAATTGGCTCAGATATGACTGTTTGAAGTTCAGAAATATCTCTTATTTTCTTCCAAAAATTTGTTAAAGACCTGCCAACAATTTGATGAGGGCTGTTTCATTTAAAATTTGTTTCATATATGAAATTTGAAATTTGCCAGACCCCCGTCCCCACTTTTTTCTCCATTGACACAATAGTAAAAAATATTTCAAGACCCCCCCCCCCCCCTACTATTTTTGTATATATATACATGCTATTTCTTGATGGATGTTGATGGCGTTCTCCCCAATATGTGTGCCTAGAACAGTCCTTGTCTTTTATAAAATGCAGGCGAGCAAAAAAGTGCTCGCCTAATTCTCTCAGAGCAGTCTTAGGCGAGCACTTTTTAAAATTGTTTGGTGGCAGATCGATTTCACTGCAGTAAAAATTCTGAAAGAAATAACAATAAACTTGGCTTATGGTTTGAATAGAAACTGTTTTCCTTCTTTTTATTTTACCAACTGTCAACAATTGAACATGAACATTACAAAACAAACATGGAATCAACATCACATAGCATTAGCAAGACAACTCACAAGGAGCAGGACTAGTAAATTCTATGACTAGTTAAAAAAGTTAAAAATTCCAAAAATTCTCAAAAGTCTTAAAGGGATATGTGGTGAAAAACCAGTACTACTATACATAGAATGGAAATTTTCTTAATACTGTATGGAATTTCAAGGCTAGTAAAAAATCCAAATTTATATACATTCTGAACATTTTTATATTTTTAGCTTATTGATATACAAAATACTTTTATATTTATTGTTATTTTTGTGATATTTAATTTGAATCATGTATATTTAAAATTTTACATATCTATATATTTTTAGCATATTTTCTTAATAATTGTATGAAGGGCATTTGAGATTGTTTTTGAATAATATTTGCACTGTAGATATAAATATTTATTATTATTATTTATTATAATAATAAATCAATAATAATAATACTCAAATTGAATCATCAGCTGCAAGCACAATATGATTAATGGCTTCATCTAATTCAGCATCATCAAAGTCAGACAATTCACTACCTGTGTCATCATAGTCATCATCAAAAGAACCATCACTCCCATTAGCAACAGAGATGATGGGGGCTGCATCCCCTCCTTCAGCTCCATGAAGTTCATCAACTTCAAGATCTGACTCATCACTGTCAGGAGGAATCTCATCTGTCATCCTAGCCTCGATGATCCCAAGCATATTGAATGGAGTTTCATCCATTTTGACCTTCCTGCGTTTTTCCATGTGCTTCTTCACTGCACCTTCAATAATATTATCTCTTTCCTCTGGTGACCATGAGGCATGGTTGACTTTTATGATGAGAAGATCATCCATTGTCGCTGGTTTAAGAGATAGGCGCCTGTCAGACGACATGGCAGAGAGCTGACTGAATGCCTTCTCTACCATGCTGTTGCTGACACCAATGCACAGCACCACTTCTACCAAAAGACAGACATTTGGAATTTCTTTCCTGCGGTATAGCAAAACCTTTTCCCACAATTTCTTTGCTTTGAAACCCTTGTAGAAGAAACTGCAGAGGGATTTCAGTTTGAACCACTCCTTCTTTAGTTTCTCCTTTTGAAACCCAGCCAACTCCAGTGTGACAGAAAAATGCTCGGCAACTGTATTCATCATTGCCAGCTCATGAGCTGTGTCATCACTCCAGTTGGCTGGGTCAAGCCACACCATACTCTGAAACAGCTCGTTTTCTCTTTCAGATTGGAACCTATGATTTAGGCATTGGTTCACATCATCAATAACTTTGGATGCCAAAGAGTGCTGTTCCTTGGAACATTGCTCAGCTTCATGCATGTCTATCAATGAGCCTCTTTCAATAACAACATGAACAAATTCTCTGTTCCCAGCTTCCTTCCGCTTGTGGCCTGCTTTAGGCATTTTCCAGATGACTTTGTCCACTTCACCATTGATACCCTGGGAAACATGAATATCAGCATCTTTCAAACAAGTGTCGTAATCAGCTGCTGATGCCAGGAGGTCAAAATTTGCTGACGTTGTTGTTGCAAGAAGCAAGGGGATCTCAAATATGTTGACATCTCCCCTTTCCAGTTTCAGTGAGAGCTGAGAAATGTTCTCCAGCAATTGGAGGTAGAATGAGCAATGGCAAAGGAAACGAAAGCTCTTGAGCTGTTTCAAGATACCCTTCATTTTGGGTTTGTTGGCACGATAGGAACCTTCTGAGCTTGCAATGCAGTTCTCCATCAGTTTGATCAGAACACCCCAGTTGTGGAGAAGGACATGTAGCCCTCGCCTCTGATGGTTGACGAACCTCGTCCCGTGCACTTTTGGGAAATTGTACACAGTGACTCCCAGGACTTTGGCATGTTTGAAGAACTGTCTCTTCATCTTGCCACTCTGTTTGAAGAGATAGAAGATGGTAACCATGAGATCCTTTGCCCTAGAGAAGTATTTCTCCTTCAACAAGGAGTCTTTCAATGCTAATTCCAATCTGTGCGAGACACAGTGCATGGTAATCAACTATGGCCTTTGGGATCTTTGTAGCTGGACAAGCAAACCATTGTACTTCCCTGTATTTACACTAGCCCCATCTGATGTAGCACAAATCATTTTTTGTATATAAGAAGTTTCAGGTACATTCAAATTCTCAATGAAAACACTATCAATTGCCTGTTTCAAATTATCAGCATTTGCATCACCCCATGAGTCCATATCAGCCAATGAGGCACAGTAATACACAGGAACCCCGCCACGGACAACACGGATCAAGACAAGTTCCTTCTCCTGAGAGGTTTTTCTCGCTTGACTACCATCTGTGAGAATGGCAAATGAATTAGCAGTACACATAATCAAAGACAATTTCTCACGGATGGTATCCGCTAATTCATGTACAAATTCCCGTGCATGTTTGCCTGATGTGCACCCATGGATCAATCTGACACCATTGGCCTTCTGGCATTTTACTACTGTTTCAAAATGGGCCAACGGAAGGCCACCTACAGCAATCAGATAAGCAGTTTTCATAAGTTTTTTGTAAGCGACTTCGGCATTTTTATGCAAACTGTCATCTATACTGGGCTGCTGTCTTGTACTGCTGGCACCAATTGCAGGTTCAGCTCCATCACCAAGAAGGTCCCTGTATTCCAGTCCCAACTTGTGAGCAAGACCATCTAGATGGCGATTGATGTTGTGTTTCGTCACATAGTTGGATCCAGTGACATATCGATCCACTTCAGTCAGGGCAGTTCCTTTCAGGCGATAATCTGTCTTGATCTTGGAAGCATACTTTGAGCATATTCCACAGTATACCTGTAGTTAAGCAGAGAAAGAGAATTCAGATTTGATTATGTCAGGTATCACTTTAATATTCTATCATTATAATTATACATAGTTTGTTATTCAATCATACATCATATTTTAATACTCAATCTTTGTTTTTACCTTTTTGTCACAAAATAGCCTATGGCTAGTCGGTTTTTATACTGTAACTTTAAATATTTAAATATTTATAAATAAATCTATTGCTATTGTTATTAAATTGTGGCAATATAAAATTTTATTTTTTATTGTAATAATTGTAATAAGCCATTATTTCATACTGTGACCTCAAAAAAAAAAAAATAATAATTATACATTTATTTATTCAATAGAAATGCCCATCGGCGATACATATTCATAGCTATATATAAGTAAAAATTTATTATTCAAATGGGACGTTTAGGGAATTGGACATTTCAGGTGTGGACGTTTTGGTTGTCAGACGTTTTGACTTGATACTGCTCCAAGCAAGCTAATTACTGATTGGCTGTTGTATTTTGGGTCTAACACAAAGTAATCAAAATGGCGGTTGTCACTGATAATCACGACGATCTTAGCTACGTTTTGAAAGGAAATTCGTTTATATTTTGCATCTTAGGGACGAATAACTATATATTGGTTTACCGATATGATACCGAAAATCACACGTTGTATACCGGTTCTTTTATCGATTGCTTGTTACCGGTGTGACCGATAATCACCGAACCGGTGTAGAGCCCTATTGAAAGCCACGTGCAGATATTAAGTAAACAAACACAACAAACAGGCTCTGATTGGCTGAGAGAGGTGGGTGTGTCTGTGAACTAATACTGAATACCTATTGGTTGATTTCAAGGGTACCAAATGCCACTTCCAGCATGTTAATACAAAGCTAACTCACCTCATACACAAGATCCTTTCCATTTTCTTTTTTTATTTTGAGCACAATGCCCCGTTTCACGACGTCCCATTTCAAAAAAGTTGAATAGGTTGTCTGCTTTCCTGAAGTGGCCATTTCGAATGCTAATGTTTTCCGATGTAAGCTGTGATCTGATTGGTTCCTCGAAATGGAAGCGACCCCGATTAACCAATGACAGACCGCGACACAACGGTTTTACGCATTGTCGGACGTGCTACCACGAGCGCACTAGTTGACTTGTAGGCGAGCAGTTTTTTGCTTGCCTTATCCTGAATTGAGGCGCGTTATGGCGCGGGCGCGCAATTGCTCGCCTTAAACGACAAGGACTGCTAGAATATGCGTTAGTAAGGTTTTTCATTGCAAATAGAGTCACAAAAACAGTTTACAACATTAGAATGCTACTGAATGCAGTCCCTGCATGTAAAATTTTCACCATCCTCAATGACACCATTTACTTCTCCACAGGATTCGTGGAATTTCTTCCTGCAGGAATCGCACTTTAGCCAGTCCTCATTGTATCTTGGGTCATCCTCTTGGCCATACACAAAGCCACAAATATGGCAGCGCCAGATCTCCTTCTTCTTTCGTCTTGCCTTCGCTGTTTTCTTCTTTTTCTCTCCTGTGACCAATGCCAGTAGTTCTGCCGCCATACTTATATCCTGAAATTAAGCAAATCAATGCTCAAATAGAAAACTTGAATAATTTGCAAAATCCACATTGCACAGACAAGACTCAGAAATACATTGAGATGAGACTTCCCTGTGCAGGACGTTCATTTGCAGAAATTTCAGGAACCACTTCTGTTCGAACAGAGTCAGCATGAGTGCCATTGTCTCCAGCCTCTGCAGTCTGTCAGGAAAGAAGTATTTGATCAGTGAATGAGTGAAATACAGCTTTACATACTATATTTCTGCATTGGATAAACTAATCAGGATAGACAGGGACTATAGCAATGAGTTGAAGGATGAAACTGCTACCCAAAATAGGCTCAACAATGAACTGTATGGGGGGACCCAGAAGTTGGCAGCCCAGGAAGCTAGGCTCTGGCCCGAGAAGGATTGGATTTATTTATATATAAATGTATAGGCTTACAGGTGAACAAAACCTGCCTGCAAAGGGTGTTCATTTGCAGAAAGTTCAGAAATTTAATTTGCCAATAAACAAGAACTAGGTACACTGAGCAAGACTTGCCTGTGGCGGATGTTCATTTGCAGGAAGTTCCCGAACCGCTTCAGTTTGCATGGAATCATCTTGAGTTCGATTTTCTCCAGCCTCCAAAATCTGTAATGAAACAAGTATTTGATTAATTTACACAGAACTCTTTGCCAGGGTGGGTTAGTGAATGGCTTTACGTCCTGTATTTTTGCACCTGATAGGCTAATAGGACAGCCAGGGACCATGACAATGAGGTGAAGTGCACTTTGTCAGTAAAGAGGAGCCAGGTACACTGAACAAGACTTGCCTGTGGGGGATGTTCATTTGCAGGAAGTTCCCGAACCGCTTCAGTTTGCATGAAGTCATCTTGAGTGCGATTTTCTCCAGCCTCCAAAGTCTGTAAGGAAACAAGTATTTGATTAATTTACACAAAACTTTTTGACGAGTAACAAGAACCAGTAACAACGAACGACTATCTACTTGCCTGTGGAGGACGATCATTTGCAGGAAGCTCAGGCACCTTGTATATTCTTTCACCTGTGGACTTGGCATGAAACTTTCCATAGACCGTTCTTTCCTGAATGTTAACTGACATGGCATGGGTATTGAATATTCCAGGCATTGCAGGCAGGGTGCTCCAGAAGTTGATAAGATGCAGATCTGTACAAAGCGACAGTATTTCAATCTCAGTCATGGAAGTGACCATCACATCCTGATTGGCACTTCTCAGGGCCTCACAGAAAGAACTTGCATCAGTGACAATGAAATGGCGTGCAAGCACCAATCGATGAACAATGCGCTTGCACCTACCCCCTAGGGCATCGTGGGGGTGGGGGCCTAGCTCAGTGGTAGCGCACTGGGCTTCCAACCACTGGGTCCCAGGTTCAACTCCCGGTCGAGCCTATGTTGGATGGCTGTTTCATCCTTCGTCTCATTGCCATGGTCCCTACCTGTCCTAATTAGCCCATCAGGTGCAGAAATACAGGACGTAAAGCCCTAATCCACCACCACCACCACCCTAGGGCATCGTTGGGGCCTTTCCCGTGTGAGGTGGCGAAGTAAGCCCAGTTGAGGCTCTGACTGCTGAAGTGCTCCTGAAGAAACAGCAGAGCGGCAAAGATGAACTTATTTTTAAATTGTGACGATGGACCATCAGTCCAAAAGCTGACTTGTTGCACCTCTGGCAGTGTGGATGTGTACAGCAGTATTTTGTAGACATAAGCAGTGACAGCCTTTTTCTCGTGTTGACAGCAATCAGAAACTATCACCCATGATTTCTTCATGTCTCTGTGGTAGATCATGATGGTGAATAATGATATGTGCCTCTGTTTCCAATGTGCGGACTGGATTTCATCCTGAAATTTAAAGGAGAACATTCTCACTATGACATTTATTATATAGGTTTCTGTTTCTTGACAAGTCATTTAAAAAATAAATAAATATTAACCTGGAAGTTAGCACTGTAGTTTTCAGCAAAGTCCATCTGGACTAAGGCAAGTGTACTGTCTGGTGATGTTGCCTGACGCTTCGCTTCTTCATACGCAGATTCCTGGATATCCTTAATAAAGACATGCCACAGAAATTGTCGCAGGTGGCCAATAAGCTCCTGGATCACGTGTGATACCGTTCCCTGTTTCGTCTTCTGTATTAAAAAGCCTGCATCATCTTCTTCCCACTGAATGTATTTGATGACTTGAGACTTCTCCTCTTCGGGCAGGACATCACAATAATTCTCTTGTATTAGTCTTCCATCGCAGCACACTGCAGACACATAAAGGCAAAAACCCATTTCTAGTGTAGAGAGGCAACATGGTGTGCTCATGGAGAGCTTCAAGTAGCAATATGATATTGGAATGATACTTGCATCCACAAACATTTCTTGGTGTTTGTGAGCAGAGGAGTACTTCCTTAGGTCGTAACTGTGCAAATTTTGACCTCTTCACTGCAATTTCTGGAAACGCTTCTTTGAAAGTCTTATAGCATTCATCAACTGTCATGACCATTATCATCTTTTGTCTTGTCTCTTTTCCATTGTCAGTTTTCACTTTGATGATGTCTGCTTTACCCGGCATCATGCGGGCTTGCTGCCGATAGAATTCCTCTACTTGACCAATTGTTTCACTTGACAGACCTGGGTTCCCTGGGTGAGTAGAAGGATTCTGTCTGAGGACATTAGCATTTAAAATCTCTGCTGCCATTTGTTTCGCAACTGCAGCTCGCTTTCTGGAAGACTTTGGTAAGGCACTTACTGCCTTCTTAAAGGCTTTACCAAATGATTGCCTTGTCTTGAAGGCTGTTTGAGGAGTCGCCTGCTGAACATTTCTGTTGTTTTCATAGGATTTTCTTTGCTTCATTCTCCACTTCCTAGTGGAAATTACTGAGCTTTCAGCGTGTTTTTTAAGTTCCTCGGCACACATGTTTTCTTTCTCTTGTTTTTTCCTTTCTCTATCCAAGAGCAAGTACTCCTTGTACTGCTCTGGATCACTCTTTATTCGCCTCCTCCTCTCTCTTTGTCTCTCAGCTGCGGACTTCGCATGCCTTGTGGAAAGAAAATGGAAAAAATTAGCTGAAGTTGTGATTCCGTCACATACCTTGTCCTACACTCAGTACTATTTTATCTGATACTTCCCAACAATTTCAACAAAATAAATGGTTGTTATTCCTTGTACTGTCATTATCATTCCCACTAAAAAATGTATAATTGCAACCATGATGATTCAGCTTGTATTAACTCCACTACCACCAGTCCCAAGAATTTTGAATTGTGATTCCGTCACACATACTGGTGATTCCGTCACACTTAAATTACACCCCAAAATTTAGGGTTATAACCCGAGTTGTGATTCAGAATGAGATATCATAGATAACTAATGAAAAGCATTTTAGTCAGGAAGAAGTACAACACAATAGCATTTAAAAACTTTAGTTTACTTCTAAATTTTGTGACGGAATCACTACTGCCATTTCCATTCGGAATGTTTTAACTGCCATTGAAAAGCATGCTTCAAATTGATTCAGTCTTTGGTTTCACGCATAATTTAGATGGCATTGCATTCTGGACATCTTATGTTATTATAGCAACCTAAATTCCGCTAATCTAAGAGCAAGTTATTGACTATAAATGCAAAAACTCTCACCTGATTTTCAGCTGTGTGCAGAACAAATTGTGTGACGTCATCAAAGGTAATGTTTACCTCGCAAACAAATGCTTTCAACGCAAGCAAATGCCATTTTTTGACATAAAAAAAAAAAAAGAAGAACACTTGCAGAATTGCATTTTAAAATCATTTATTGGCATAGCAACATCTCAAAATTTAGTCCCTATGGTTGACATAATGGTGGATTTCATGATTTATGTCCTAGGCAATGTTATAGTTGGCACATTTTCATGCAAATTCCATGGGGGTTGAATAATTCTGATTCCAACTGTATTTTTCATTCATGCAGTCAAACCATTTGTCAACCAGTAGATTTAGATTCAGATCTATTTATTACAAAACAAAATATACACAACTTTTAAATCAAATGAGTTTCAATGGGGGACAACTGTTTTTCAGGAGACCTCAGTAAGATAGTCAAGCTAACGCTATCGTGAGGCCACCTGTGGAGGATTCAAGTAATAAACAGCATTATTTCATGATGATGTAATGTTCTCATTAAATCAAATTACCCTATAATTGTTCCCATTTACGATACAAACAAAAACATATATAAAATGTAATAATACAGATATAAAGCACACTAATAGGGGAAGACCAGTAGCAACAGTCAAAATGTTTCCTGAACACTTACATCACCATATGCAGAAAGGACTTTGGAAACCGACTCACTTATGACCTACCAAATTAAAAAAAGGATTCTGATCAGTGAATTTCTAAACCATGGTTTAATGTGATATTGTTGAACGGAATATCATTTCCTACAATAAAATTTGTTTGGGATCCTACCTGTGCTGCAAGCTTCATTTTCATTGTGCTCTTTGGTGTACGATTCACATGATCATAGGTTATAAGTCTAGTCTTGTAGAGCTCTCCTTCAACGTCCCTTTCGCACATTTTTTTTTATGTGACTCCATAGGAGGAAAAAAAAACGTTAACCTGCACCCAAAAAAGTGACATTTAGCCCCATGATTTATTACAAACCCTACACTCAAGGTGCATATATCAAATTTGATTTGCACACATATCATACCTGCAGCACCCTCTCCTGACCATGAAATCTGAAGAGTGCTGATTGTTGCAGAGGGTCTTCAATAAACATGGGGCATCTGAGAAAAGTATATGGACCTCTTGGCATCCGCGTAGTGGTTCAGCGTCTTGTAAGCAACCCCCAGGGATTGGGTGCTATCAATGTGAAGGCAGTACAGGCACATGTTTGGGGCCGCTTTGTCTGAGGCTGGCGAAACTTGTGTTGCTGCTTTGCTTTTAAAGAGTAAAAGCTACTGTAAGGACACTAAAACTGCCCACTGATGCCAGATGAAGTTGACCCATTGTGCCATGTTCATAAATTATTTAAATATCTATCTTCACCGGCACATTTTAAGTAAGTTTGGAGGAAAACAGTTTATAGCTTAGCATAATATTATGGTACCTTTAGTCCACAAGTCAGCTCAAGGTACATAACCCCCTCCCAGAGATAGTAATACAGCCATCCAGCTCCCGTACATGTGGTACCAAAGTAACCTATGCTGGCCTTGATGTGCGTTGTAAAACCAACCACCGTGAACATGAGCACTTGTTTGGCAATGTTTCCGCTGATGCCCTGTGTACCATTATAATAAAAAAATTAGTTTAAACTGTACTTAAGCTGTAAGTTATCATTTTAAGGCATGGAAATTAGCATAAAAAATTTTACAGAGCAAAAAGGGACACTTTGTATAACATTTATACTCATGGTTACTCTTTTACCGTACCATTATGAAATAGATCATATCAATTTTGTAACACATATATAGTATTGGTCACAACACTGTCCCTTCGTTAACTTGAACACCAGGACACAATGTCAGCTGGTCAGCTTTCGCCGGAACTTGAGCAAGGCCTTCTTCATGGCTGCAGCTGTATTGACATGTTTTCCTGCAGATTCGAAACATTTACATTGAATTCATTGGCAAGTTATGTGAATGCCAAACATATACATTGTGCATGTATTTCTTGAAGACTTTCATAGAAAATTTTTAACATTTAAATTAACGCACTGTTACCTCGAATGTATACAGAGGCTGTCAGAGGCAAAACCAGGAAGTCAGCCGTGCAAACTTTAAGTGACGCGTGCTCGCGCTAAGTTTTGAAACATCACCAGCCTTTTGAAGGGCGGGGGCCTAGCTCAGATGTAGCGCTCTGGGCTTCCAACCGCTGGGTCCCGGGTTCGGTTCCCGGTCGAGCCTAAGTTAGATGGCAGTTTCATCCTTTGTCTCATTGCCATAGTCTCTGCCTGTCCTAATTAGCCCAACTGGTGCAGAAATACAGGACGTACAGCCCTAATCACACACACACACACACACACACACACACACACACACACACTGTACCATTATGAAAAAGATCATATCAATTTTGTAACACATATATAGTATTGGTCATAACACTGTCCCTTCGTTAACTTGAACACCAGGACACAATGTCAGCTGGTCAGCTATCGCCGGAACTTGAATTCATTGGCAAATCATGTCAATGCCAAACATATACATTGTGCATGTATTTCTTGAAGACTTTTTATAGAAAAAATTTAACATTTAAATGAACGCACTGTTACCTCGAATGTATACAGAGGCTGTCAAGAGGCAAAACCAGGAAGTCAGCCGTGCAAACTTTAAGTGACGCATGCTCGCGCTAAGTTTTGAAACGTCACCAGCCTTTTGTGGACAATCTTTTGATTAAGCTCTGCTTTGACGATGCCTGACAAACTTGCTAATCGTTATAGATCGTCGTCAAAATCGTGAAGGAGTGATATGGGCTTAAACTGTGTTTGCACTCCTCGATTTGCCCCACTCATGACTGATGTTCCATCATATGTAAAGTAATTCTTATGTTTGAGCAACACACTTTGATGGTGTTCTGCCACTTTTTGTAAATACTTCATAGAGTTTGTCTTTGAGGTACCCAGCATTATTTTTTAACCCGTTCATCAAACTCCTTCCATGCAACAAAAGTTGATTTATGGTAGTCACTGCACTCATTCTGAGCAAACCCAGCATCCTTCTCTGTTGCTTTCTTCCACTGGCGATAGCCCACAACTTTGAAATTGTTTTCAGATTGGGACCTGCTTGGTACTGGGAAGTTTCTACAATTTTCTTGCCAGGTGTGATGCTAATACCAGCTTGGCCAGAAGGCTTGTCTTTCGTTGCTAAAGCGTGTCAATGGAAAAACAGACAAGGTAGGTTGTACTATGGGCTTTTTCAGTCTAACTAATGTCACTCGGACCTGGGCTTCTACCTGATGCTTTGAAATGAATGGCTTTTGTATTGTTGAAATCCCCAAGGGTATTTCTGGCTCATCTTCACTGTCCGACCGATCACTCCCATCAGCTGAATCATCCAGAAATACCACTTTCTCGTTTACTGTGGTCCCAATGGTTCTCACCCTTTTGCTAGTGTATTTACTAGCTGAGTGGTAGCTGACTGGCAGCTGACTTCTCTTTACTGGTAGCTGACTGGCAACTGGAGCACTTAATATGGAATTCTTTCCAGTATGCGTGCAATTGTTGAATCTGGAAGAATCGTTATCCATTCTTAATTTCTGTTAAATGTTTCTTTGATGAGAATTTTTTATATGTTCACACTGTATAAACCAATGTTTTAAAAATGAATATTGATAATACATTGTTCCTGACAGGTTAAATAACTGTAAATGTACAATTAGGTAACATATTGATTTATTTGATTGTTCTGTTCATTGCACTCACAAAAACATTTTATCCATATGAAACCAACATAGCCATCTTCTTGTCTTCTCTTTGTAGACATCTTTGGTTTGGTTGATCCCTCGCACATGCCGAATCCATTGACTGAAGGGATTCTACAAAAAAAGCCCCGAAGTTCTTTAAGAGAGTGTGTGTGTACATAAACACCTTGACTAACTTTATAAATGGAACTGTAGATTATTACTTATCCCCACTTTTGATCTGAAAACTGAAAATGTTGGTACTGTAAGAGTATTGTTTTGTTGTTTTTCTGTCTTCAATGCATTTACATTTTGATGCATTGTACCATCTGTGCTAGCCCAAGCAATCGGTAAGCATGTTACATGATAGCATTTACCGGCCATTATCAACTTTAAAAGAGCGACAGAGGGAAGAGAAATGAGTCGAAAACACAGGCCCAACCGGAAACAGGAGAATTAGAGCAGAGTAGAACATTCTAATGTAACAATTATCTTCTGCATTGCTGAAGTTCACCAATATTTACTATCCAAGTTAAATAACATTATTTTGACACATATCTATGACTTGTTATAAATAAGGGATTGACGTATAACTGACACACTGAGTATATACACGATCAAAGGCATATGTTGTATTAGTGCAGCAGCTGTGTTGGATCAATGAATTTGGAAAATAACTAAACAGTTGCAGGTACGTGTCGGCTGACATGGCTTCTAGAAGGTAATCCTGAGTGTCACATCATTGTTCAGGTAACTCGCTCTTATGGGTAATTGTTTTCATGTTTTGTTGCAGAAATATGTTCCTCTTGTAAGTTTATGTGCCGACCTATCTATTGCCCAATATGTAATGATGTCTTATGTTGCTTTGAAAGAGAGAGAGAGAAAAGGCTCTTTTCACAAACACCTCGCCTACTATTGTAAAAAAAACATTGCTGTTTTTATACTTCCAGAAATGATGGATTTATGGGGAGGGGGGGGGGGGCTGTAAAGGTGAATACATTTAAGAGTAGCGATTCATTGTTATCTATGAGTTTGTATGCATTGTTGTATGCACATTAATCAACGTTGGTCTACTGTAAATACATGTAGATATTTCCCTAAACTTGTTTGCTTTCTGTAATTCAGTAATCAATCAGCAAAAAGGCTCCCCGGCCTTGTGTTGTGTCCATTATATATGTGCTACTGTTGTAATCACTATTATTCAACCCTGTGGAATTTGCATGAAAATGTACCAACTATAACATTGCCCAGGACATAAATGACAAATGCAATCATAACATTTTTTGAGGATGGGATAATTTGTCATGTTTTGCTAATTTTACTGCTTTTTGCCACCTTTTTTTTTAATCTTACATAACCTGTGCACATATGAACTCCCACACCTGCCATTTTTGGGGTATTCGGTTGCTATGGCCTGTGGGGCCATTGCTATTGTTGAATCCAGCATTCTTTTCATCCATCCAGACAATCTTTTTCTAGGTATCACCTGGTTTTTTATGATGACAATATTGCAATATGATTGGCGCTTTGGCAATTCAAGCGACTGTAACACAAAATATGATTTTATGAAAATGGGCCATTTTTGCCTCTTCTGATTAGATTGTAAAATCTTAAGTTTATGTTAGGAAACTTTCACTTTTAATTTTTTTTATTGACAAAGCAATAAGCAAAATTTTGAAGTACAAGAACCAAAGGTTGACCTTATAAGAATAATATGTAAGTTTGATGTATTTTCACCAAATGTTATGTCACTACTGAAGTCCCTCGAATTTTTCACCAGCCAACTGCTTTTTCATGACTTCTGGCTAAAATGTTTGCCAGGATGAATTTCAGGAAATTCAGAGAAAATTTGCACTATATCACAACTCTACCCTAAAATATGAATGTATAAGACTTTGTATGTGCATTGGTCATGTAGTATTGCGTAACAGATAAAAACCAGCTCACTTCAAAGAAAATGTTGATGATGGCATGTGTCATTTTTGTCCTGTGCAGAATTATAGTTGACATATTTTCATCCAAATTGCGGGGGGGTTGAATAATTCTGCTTCCAACTTTATCTTATCATTGCGTAGGAGTCGGCATATCTGTCATGGCAGTCCAGACAAAGTCGTGAATTCATACATATAATGCTTTGTGTGGGTTTTAGGATAACGTTGAGCATTATGTCATGAGGGCGATCATCGTGTTCCTTGAACCCAGACGAAAGTGTCAAATTGTGTGATGTTTATGCAGAGTAACAACCTGTAATTTCATACATTCAGAGACAGGTATGGGTCTACAGCTAGGCTCGTAGGCGTGTGGGCGGGGTTAAAGCAGAATCATTGTATGTAGGTTGTCCAAAGCCAATGGCAATCACCTGACTGGCAAAGTTTGTCATCTCCACATATTGTTTGTCATCTTCACATACATGTATTGCTAAATTTATACTCTTTTGGGGGTCATGTCATATGTTACGTCCGAATTTATGTTTATATTTTCGTGTTCAATAGTTTATAGATCAGAAAATTTTGAAAACCAAAGGTCATGACACAAATGCAGATAAATCCCACTTCCTAAGACCACCTTTAGTCAAATATAAACCACCACAATGGACCAGTTGGTCTAGGTAAAATTGAAACAATACCAAGAAGAGTTGTGGTCAAAATTGAATGACGATTCAAGTTCAAGTGTAACGTCTTCATTTTATAAGGCCAACTTTGGTGCACATTTTACTGGTCTTACTGGCGACTTGGCCTTAATCAAGAGGTAAGATAAAATGGTAAGAACACACTTAAGGTAGCAATGAAAATATGTATTACTGTACATGTTTCTCAGTATGTGAAATGTATGCAAGGTTCGGTTGTATAATGCATAGGGTATTTGTGTGACATCTGTTGTTTTGTGGTTCGATTTGCATCAGGTATTAAGCCTTTGTTGTGTAAAATCATGTGATAAGTTTCAGTACTCTTACTAATTTATTTTTTTTCACTAAAATGTTAAACTTTTCTTTTCCTCGCATTAAGGTTTTTGACCATGGTTAACCATCATTTGTATTTATGATTAGAATGTATGATTTAAATAGATGTATCTGGCACTATTTTTGAAAACTAGAATTATTTATTAAGTATTTTTTCCTTCTTTTCTAGTGTTATCAATGGGGCAGGATGGCAGTTCTAACGACCAACCACAATTTGAAGAATCTATTCAGGAAATGCACGAGAAAGCCATGCTGGAAAACGAGTACGTACATACATATTGACTGAGACTTCGCCAAAATTTCAAAAAAGTAGTTGAGCAATGAGCACAGAAGGTGAATACCAGGTAACCTGTTCATTGACTGAAAATCATCAGTATAAGTGGGCCTACTTTGATCTAGCAGTTAAATTTGTTTTTTAAGTGATGTTGATTAGTTAACCTTCAAACCAGAAATAAATCGTTTTGTTTTTAATCGGTCAAAATGAGCATAGGCAGTTGGTGCTGGCTCTAACGTAATTGAATTGTTGTGGCCCGCGATCGAAATGCTTTTGGTGTGATGTGGCCACATTCTTGTAGATTCGCAACTGATCTTATATTTCTATACTTTCACAGATTAATGGGAATCAAGCTGAAGCACATGCTCATACTTGGAGGAATTATTTTGCTCTTCGTGGTCATTTTGATAACTCTTTGGAACTATTGCGCTTCTGAACGGGACGAGGCAGTTGAATACACGTGCACCAGACCGAATGATGTCAAAACGGTAGTTGCAAGAGAGATACGACCTGGTCTTATCTTGGTTCAAGGATACCCTTCCCAAGAAGAAACACTGAGAATAGTTGCTGAATATGATGCCATGCAAACTGGGGCCCGTAAGGTGCCTAATTACGGAGCAGCAGCTGATTATTTCAATCCAACAGCCATGACGTCTAACTTCTACCAACAGCCGACAGAGAGCATCATTTTCCCGGTGGCGCCATCTGCCCCAAATGGATCAACCGAACGACTTATTGATATTGGACATGGTAGACCGCCTCCCTATTCGCTAGACCAGCAAAGGCATCTGAGATAGCCGCAGAAAATGAAAACTAAACAATTATATGAACTATATGGCGGTAACACGACTGTAATGGCTTTAATTCAACTTTACTGTGATATTTCAAGTGATAGTCTCTGTCAAATCAAACCTAATATTACGTAATGTATGCACTTTGTCGTGATCATAATAAACGATGTTGACTTCTGTCATGGAAAAGCAAAGGAAAGGTTATTGAGTAACTTTTAAAAGACAGTTAAGGACAAATGCTTGATTGTGGCTTCCAGGCCCTCAGGTTGTGGGGAAATTCCATTCTTGTGGTTTATCCTTTGGTAATGAGGGTTTCATTGCATCTGTTGTTAACGGGTGTGTGGGCTTTAATGTCAAAGATAGATTAGATTGAGGCCATTGAACACGTCCGTTGGCTGTCGCGATAACTCCACAGAAAATTAATGTTCACTTCATACATGTTTCTCTTTTTTTTTTCTTTACACATTTGTATTATATACTTTCATATATATCTAAATCTGATAAATTATCGAGGGTAGAATATGGCGTTTTGGTGTCTTAATCCATTATGTCCAGTTATGAATTCAACTAAGTGGAATAAAAACTTCCAAATTATCCAGAAAATACTCTTGTTGGTATAGTCATTGAAGCTTTTAGGTTGCCTGGGTGTCCATTGACCAGTGATCCTTTGGGTTTGCACCTTATTTCAAGTATTGCATGCACCAAAAAAAAGATTGTTTTCAGAAAAATAATTGTGTCGCTGGTGTCCACTAAGAAGTTTGTGTGAAATCTGCCATTATATTGTAACATGATTGTTTGATTTACACTAGTAGTAGTAGTAGTAGTGGTAGTAGTGGTAGTGGTGTTCAAACATTTTTGACCAAATGGTCAAGTGCAACTGGCAACTCACACAGTTGTCACTTTGATTGACAGTTGTTTGTTCAACCTGGCAATGTTATTGTTTTAGGATCATTGGAGGTCCAATGCAGTGCGTAGCAATTTACTTTTTTTTGCTGGCTCAGACGCATCACCACTGCTCTTAATGTAGTATTAATTTTGTCTTGGTTAAAAAAAAAAAAAATCCATGATTGAATCCTATCCTATCCCATAAAGAAAATATTTTGAAATACATGCATTATTGGCAACTTGTGGAGCAATTACCTGAAATGTTTTGAATACATATGCAAGTATAAAAGCACAGGTTTGCGATGGACATAGATAGCTGGATAGATAGATAGATAGATAGATGTATATGTCACGCTTACAATGCCTTTCTAAATGATTTTAATTTTAATTTTTTTTATCAGCTGTTTGTCATAATTCAATAAAGGTTAGTTGTTTTTTTTTTGGCTTTTGATTTTTTTCTTCAGAGGGACATGTTGTGATTGTATATATATGTTAACCTGTGACATATATATTTGTTGAGTACATTTACCTGTATAATACCATCATTTCCGAAAGTTTGCCAAACCTATTGATCCATTCTACAGGACTAATTTATTTCTGATAACTGCCTTACTCTTTGTTTTGTCTTATCAAACCCAAACATTGTCACGGTTGGCTGATTAAGTATCAACAAAAGTGGCAAATCACAGAGCAACAGTTGCATTTGACCATTTGGTCAAAAATGTTTGAACGCCAGTGGTAGTGGGAGGGGGAGGGGGAGGGGGAGGGGGAGGGGGAGGGGGAAGGCAATGCATCGATGGAGAGGGAGCATAAGAGTGACTCTATACAATTGCAATTTGATTTTAGAGATTTAATTGACCCAAACTTAACATTCAGTTAGCCAATGAAAAGGATTTCAGTGATAAGATCGAGTAGGCCGATGTCAATTGGCGTGATGTATTTCTGCTTTAGTAATTAAATTTGAACTGCTGAAGTCAGCTAGTTGGTGGTGCAGTTTTATTTTCTCAATACAATTTACAGCAGCAAGTTTAAAGATATCACCTTTGTACTTTGATAATAGTATTTATAATTGCACGTTTTTCAAGACGTTTTATGGCGTTACTTTCGTGAGGAAATACATTGATTCATAATTATGTGCTTCAGTTTAATAGGAGTACCCAATTTTTAATTGTTTGATAAATCAGCTAAGGTTGTGGTATTTTATTTGCTCTTTCAGTACGTTATGCGTCCCATTACAGACAATAAATAGGCTTTACTGAACGCCAACAAATAATACATTGATAATTTAAATTACTTTATTATTCATTTCAACTTCTAATTGATCTGGATAATACGGTGGCTGGGATATGACATGCACTTTTTATTTTTTATTTCGTTCCCACGAAATACTAATTCGTTCCCACGAAATACTCATTCGTTTAAACGAAATACACATAAATTGACATTACTCTAGAACGGCTCAACATACAATTATGTGGTATAGCTCGTTTTCTTCGTCTTGATAAGCTCTAAACATTGAGCTATACCACATATTCACACATTAAACTTTTGCTGATATATGGCCAGAAGAATTACTCAGTCTAAATCAGTTGACGCGCATTCAACAGTCAATGATAGAATAACACATATAACACATTGTACAAGTGGTGTCAATTGTTGCCCCAAATCTGAGTCTAATACCAAGGCAGATAGATAGATAGATAGATAGATAGATAGATAGCAGAAAGTGCACTTAGTGCAGCCCTTTTAGGCAAGTTCTTTCTCACTCACGGGTTGACTTGCGTTACACATGTATGGAGAATTTTATTTGCTTAAGCATAGACACCAAGTACAAAGGAACATCTCCAAATGACATTCAGCTGAGAAGTTGCACATGAAGATTGCCTGGAATGGGGGAAAAAGCATCCTATCCTATCCTATGCTATCCTATGCTATGCTATCCTATCCTATCCTATCCTATCCTATCCTATCAAGCACACTATATGATATCTTTATCTGCATACATATATTAGCTGGATCACACTGTATTTGCAGAAGCTTGTAACAATATGCTAGCTTACACCACAACAAGTAGAAAAAGATGACAAACAGGATACCAGGTTATTAAATCGAAAAAATAAAATTGGCTGCAGCTATAAGACGAGGGGTACTGCATGCTTATAGGCCTACATAATGTAAGTCATGAAATCAAAGTCATTTGACCAGTGGTGGAACTCCCTTGAGAGAGTCGCAACCAGAGCTGAACTTTTTGAGAGGTTTAGCTCTTTAAAAAATTTTGAAAAGAAAAAGAAACTTATAACACTATTTAAGTTCACACTAACTAAATACTAACATATATTAAATAGTATATAATTTGGGCTTAACACGCCGCAGAGGTGATATTCTCATATTTTTCATTCCAACTTCTAAAGGGCCTTGGGGTGGGGGTGGGGGGGGGGGGATCTGACCCCATATCGCCCCCCCCCTACGTGGCTACACCCCTTCCCTTTGGGAGGGGATAACCTTATTTATCTACAACCCAGATAGATAGATAGACAGACAGATAGATAGGCCTCAGTATCACAATAATGACCAGAAATAGGTTTTCACTCAAATGCACTTAACGAAACTGCAGGGGTGGCGTTGGATCAATAAATGTTTGGTGGGGGGGGGGGGGGGGGGTCTGATTCTACCTTTGATGTACCCCAGTGTCCTCTCCTGGTCTAATTTCTCCAAGCCATTACTAAATTAACAGTGTGCATTTTTCTTGTGTCTTATTCTGTTAAAAAGAAGGTACCTTTGATGGGTTCACTGGAAAACCAGTGTCAGCACTTCTTGGATCTTGTAAGGATCTTGTAGGGACTAATATTTCGTCCAAACGAAATAAGTATTTCGTTTGAACGAATTAGTAATTCGTTATAATGAAATACTGCACAAAATACTATTTCGTGAAAACGAAATACTATTTCGTGGGAACGAAATAAAAAATAAAAAGTGCATGTCCTATCCCAGCCACCGTAGGATAAAGCTGTGGTTTGTGAACAGTATGTTTTATGTAGGACTGGAAGACCTTGGGCCTAATGTGGCCAGCATAGAACTGCACCTCTTGCTAATCTACTGAAGGTCATCAACTGCATGACCAGCCTCAGGACTTGAACAAACAAAAAAGACAAGGAAGGACAAAGATTGGAAGGGCGGGGGCCTAGCTTAGAGGTAGCGCTCTTGGCTTCCAACCGCTGGGTCCCGGGTTCGATTCCCGGTCGAGCCTAAGTTGGATGGCTGTTTCATCCTTCGTCTCATTGCCATGGTCTCTGCCTGTCCTAATTAGCCCAACTGGTGCAGAAATACAGGACGTAAAGCCCTAATCACCCACCCACCCACCCACAAAGATTGGAAGAAAAGATAAAAGAAAAAACCTTTTAAAACTGTGAAAGCAAGTGTCGTAATTTTGCAAGGATATTTCTATGGTGAGGTCAACGATTCTTTTTAAGATGTTAAAGAAATATAAGACTGGATTTTGTTCCGCTTCTTTGTCAGATCAGATATGCCTTTTATTTTTATTTTTTTTTATTTTGCTCGAGTTAGCTGACAGACATGTGTTCTGAAACTAATGTGATCCTTTACTAATTAAGCCACAGCCCAGCCCATGTCAGTTTAGCGGTCATTCCTGGGAAGCAGCTACCTGCTGGGGCCAGGTATGGCCAGGCGGTTGCTACTTGCTACTGTCAGGTAAATCTGGAAAGTGACTGGACACCATCTTGTGTGACTAACATGCAAAAGTATGCTACACAAAATACAATGTACGAAGGTTTTCATCGACTAGCACAACAGTGACAGGTTACATTAACGTAATTTATGGTCATGTTCATGAAGTCAATTGAATTATAATTTACTTGAATTCATTTTTTGCTTTGCTTAACAAGTCCTCACTCGAGATTTTACAAAGGGTTCGTCTGAGTTTTAAGGAGATTTAAGAGCTCCGGCTGATTCATCTGAAGAACATAGTTTCTGAGTTTTGTGAAGCACTAGTGCACTGGCCTCACTGCTTGCAGTGACCTTTTGCTGTAAATATAAGTTATAATCAATTGGGTTCCTGTGCCAAAATTAGGAAAAAAACAATTTTGAATTAGCCTAGCCATCAACAAATGCTGATGTCTCCATTTCCCACATGTTATTCACATCCTCTTAATCTCAATGCCTTATTTGGTCAGTGAATGTTTTCAAGGTTCAGGTGAACGTCCAATCCTCCAAACCACGTGGGAATGGTGTCAGATGACCTGTGCTCAGGTGTTGTCTCATCTTAAGGTTGTCTGCATCATTAACCTTCGAGTTCTCCTAAATTCGATCACGTAAGACCAAATTAGAGGTTGTGGGAAGGTCTGTCCATTCGTATTTTAACGGGGGAGAATGTAACAATAGTATTCGTGTGAAAGGGAAGTACATTTGTATAAATAAACCTGATATGATTTTGATAATTCTATTATTATTACAAGGCAATTTCTGCTTTTCCACACCGAAAAGTAAGAATTTTAAGTCTCTGGAAATTGAGAAAGACAATTTCATAATGTGTCTTCAGTACAGCCTTTGATACACATTGTTTAATGTCAATATAATATCAATATAATATCAATATAATATCAATATAATATCAATATAATGAATTTTCGAAATGTGATCGAAATTAGAGCGCATTTTATCAGTATATATAAGATAAGATTTTCTACCTGAGAAAAAGTATCGCCATCGATATATAGAAAACTATATTTACATTGATACAATGTGTCGTTTAGTGTTTCTTAGATATATTTGAAAGGTAATTAATAGAAAAGTGGACTCTTTGCCCTAAACTTATGCTTATATTTCTAAACATGTCTTATTGTAGTAGTCATTATGATGAAACAGTGTAAATAACGTTAATGCACTATTTAGTAATTCTATTGAAATCAATTAATAAGCATATTTCAGTTTTGATGAGCAAAATTAAAAGGCATAGTATTGTTATTTTGGATGATGGAAAACAGAAGGCTTGGAGTAAGGCCTGTTTATAACACCTGAACCGTTTCTGAAGTAAACCCTCAACAGAAAGACTGTCAATACAGCTGTATGTCAACCCTAACAGAGTGTATGCTTTTTATATATATTTTTTGGATTCGTCAAAGTCAAATATTTATAGCGAAGGCCCAGAAGCCGTATGTATGGTCAAGCTGGCAGGAGCCGAAGTCACCTGACCCACGATTATTTTAGATTTTGGCAAAATGCCAATCTCGAGCATGTGCAATTTGTATCCTTGGAGTTTTTCTTCACGCGATATTCTCGAACGGCGAGGCAAACGTTATGATAAACGTCGTCGATTCGAAAAGTTTAATTAAATTTATGCAAAAGATAGGCTGCATGAAATAAAATTAATCGTTCTATTGCGTAGCACTGCTAAAAAGCTTTAATTACGTGTTTCCATATCGAAAATAGACCACATTTTTATTAAGCTCGATGAGTCGATATGAGTCAAGAGAAGGCTGAAAAGTGTAACAGGTTCTCCAGCTTCACAATCATGAGGAACGTCGCCGATTCAAAACTTTAACAAGTTATCACACGTCAACAATAGACCAAATATGAAGCGATATATTCGTCTGAGAAGGCAGCAAGGTTGGCGGCGGCAAGAAACAATGATTGTGGATCAAACAGATTTGGTTGTGCGCCTGCTAATGTCTGCGTCCGTGCTATATAACCGCACGGTGTTAACTTCGTCTTCATTTGCTACTGCGCTGCGGTCCTATAAACATCGCCTTTGGCTGGATGCTTCTGGTATTTTCAAATTTATGCAAAGGCTTTGGGTGGGTGGTGGGTGGACTAGGGCTTTACATTCTGTATTTCTGCTCCTGATG
This sequence comes from Alitta virens, assembly GCA_932294295.1. Classification (NCBI taxonomy): domain Eukaryota; kingdom Metazoa; phylum Annelida; class Polychaeta; order Phyllodocida; family Nereididae; genus Alitta; species Alitta virens. The sequence continues at coordinate 51,952,098 of OW028573.1, forward strand.
GGCTATAATTAGGACAGGCAGGGACCATGGCAATGAGATGAAGGTTGAAACAGCCATCCAACTTGGGCTCGACTGGGAATTGAACCCGGGACTCAGTGGTTGGAAGCCCAGTGCGCTACCACTGAGATATAGGCCCCCACCCCAGGCAATGGCTTTGGGAAATATGACTCTGTCAGTCGACATGTAATAGTGTAGTGGTCTAGTGGTTAACTGGTTATGCTCTGAAAGTCACTCTAGCTTCATGGTTCAAATCCTGGTCCTTACTCCGTTTATTTTATGAGCAACTGCCTACATTTATATCCCTTATTTTCCAATTGTATCGTCTGACAAATGAAATGCAGGCGCCTTGCATCCACTGTCCATATGCTGATTGAAAAATATGCCAGGCTAGTCATCCCGTTTATTAGTGAGATTATTAACCAACTCTGGGTGAGGTAACGGTTACTTTAACCTGAGACGGTTCCAACCTTTACCAAAGGAAACCACCCAGATCAGTGCAGGGGTCAATCATAGGACGATGACTACTAGTAAGGCTGGAAGTATGGAAGTACAAGATGCTGATAATAGTCCAAAACGCGAGTTCTACTTTTGAAATAGAAGTGTTTGATCTTTAATTAGTTTCGCTCTCTCTCTCATCGTATGGTGTCGATTTTAGAATACATTTTAAACTTATACTTTGTCCTACAGTGTACACTGTACAGTAATTGTATTTAAAAGACTTGTTATGACTTGTAAAGATGTTGGCATTTATCAACGGATGATTAATATTTAGTTCACGAGGCAGCTTAGTTTGATTACTAATTAAACCGAATGTGTTGAAGACTTATTTCAGAAAGTGACTTTCGGAGAAACTTAATTAAATCTTGCTACAAGATGTTTTTGAACATAAAAGATTTTAGAATATACTTTGATTGATGAATGTGTTTGTACCTTGACAGCTGCGCATTGGAGGCTTTTTTCTTTTTACTCAAAATCTGAAATTGGAATCATCAACTTTTTCTTATGTAGAAAAAGTGCTGTTTGACGATATTGTTGTAATTATGTAATATCGTGGACAGGTTTTTTCCCATTTTGCTAACATCTGCCTTGTAGCTTCAAGATTCTCCAGAAGGGGGCGCCATATATTACTCAGTTGCTTTCCCATTTCCGGTTTTTCTTTTATTAATTGTTCGACCCGCTTATTCATCTTTGTTGTCTCCCTCACTCCTTTTGTTGCAGGTCTCCAAATAAATTAGTTTTACTCTTTGTTTGCTCTCTTGTATCTACCTTCCTGTCCTAATTAGCCCATCGGGTGCAGAAATACAGGTTTGTAGCAGGAGTAGTTGTTATATTGAGCCTCTTAAAAGGCTTGCCCTGGAAACAAATGATTGTTCTCATGTGTTATTCAGACTTTTAAACAAATCTCACACTGTACCTAGGTTAATTTCGATCCGTTTATCGTCGTGTCATCTCATCTTATTGAACTTAGTATGAGCGCCAAGCACAAGGTTCCAGGACTGGAACCTGTAACCTTAGGAAGAGATGATTCACCCTGCTGCCTTTGATTTTGTATTACAAGTACAAATACAACATGGCCGATTGCCCTTCTACGAAAGTGGTTATGTAGTGTTAGTCAGCTCAGTGAGCAATTGGTTGTCTGTCTTCTAAGACATTGTCATGGCATCTCATGGGCCACTCAGAAGGCTAGTGTAACATATCACTGTAGGGCTTTTTGTTGTGCACAAATATCATTGGTTAAAGTTCAGGCATTATAAAATATTAACATCTATATGAAGCATACAAGTCCCCAGGCAAAAGCAACAGTACGAAGAGGTTCTTCAAGCCCAAACATTGTTCCATTTATAGTTTCAACAAGAGGGCATTTCCCAACTGTGTGTTGGCCTCTAACCGTTGTGTTGATGTTAAACTGTTATGGTATTGGTAGCAACATTGTATGCACTACACTTGTGGCAGTGACATATTTCCCTGGTGAACTTTCATTCACGCAACCAAGGGGGAAATGTCTCACAGCCCTTGCTTCAATGGTGGTATTCAAGGAGGAATTTATGTAACCACTTCGCCTTTGGGAATTCCTGAAATTTTAATCCCAGACCTTTTTTCTGTCTTGTAGTTCCCGCGCTTCTTGGCAAGGTACAGTTGGAGTCTTATGTTTACATACAGCTGAGTATTATAACATATTCTTTCATGGAGTCTAAAACTGATGGATAAAAGTACATACACTAACCTCAATGGCTAATGGTTTTTCCAATAAAATGTTTAAAATTTTTGATATATTATTGATTAAAGTGGCAAACATTACAGAAATACAATATATAAACTATCCCATACCTCTTGGGGTTAGCTGATGCAATGAAAAAGCTTTCACATTTTCCCACTCATATATAGCCAAAATCTTGTGATTTTTTTATGATGGTGTCACTGCCCCAAGATTGACGGTGAAGTTGATGATCACTATTTTGTAAATCCAGCCCCCAAGTTTCCGTTAAATATTTAAGTTTGGCTGTTTTTAACCATTCTAAGATGTCTATTACATTTGAATTTAGAAATACAGAAAAATAATTTTATTATGCCAAACATGTCTTATATTTCATATCATTATAATTTTTCAAGACTCAGTTGCACCCAGGCTTTCAGTTCTCAGTTTTGATTTGCTGATTTCCAGCACTCAGTCAACGCTTTTCAACACTGCATTATACTGGGTTTTTTAGATATCAAAATTTAATCACACCACTCAGAATTTGCTGCACCTACCTTGCATCACCGTACCCTGATATTTCCAATTCTAGTTTTGTCACTCCACATAAGCAGTGCCAAAAAGCTTTCCCTGTGTCTGTGAGCTTAATGACTAACAATAACCAAGCTATTGAAGGTCTATTGTCATGCAGTGGCACTTGCATTCTTAATTTGCCTCTCAAGCCACGATAGGGATGTCCATCAAACTGAACTAGCTAACACTTCCATTTCCTTTGTTTTAGAATATTTCAGAGGGCGGGGGCCTAGCTCAGAGGTACCGCTTTGGGCTTCCAACCGCTGGGTCCCGGGTTTGATTCCCAGTCAAGCCTAAGTTGGATGGCTGTTTCATCCTTCATCTCATTGCCATGGTCCCTGCCTGTCCTAATTAGCCCATCAGGTGCAGAAATACAGGATGTAAAGCCCTAATCACCCACCCACCCACCCTAGAATATTTCATCATAATCAACATAGGTTTTGTTTTGGCCTTCCCAAACTTGATGGAATCTAGAAATATCATTGAATGCTGGGCAATCAGAGCTAAACTGAAAGTTGGTTGTGTATTTGTCTTTTGCATAATAAGTCTGTATAAACATGGTAAACATCCTGGAGTGTCTGGAAGAAATCATGATCAATATCCAATGGAATATTTGTGGCATAATTATATATTGACTTGAAAAATAGTGACCATCATCATTCCGTTCATATCTTCGATCAAAGATACTAATTAAGTTATACAAATTGAGAAAAAAAAATCACGAGAATTGGGCTTTATATGTGTCGGAAAAAAAAACAGCTTTTTCATCCCAGTAAAACATTTTATTGGACAAACCATTAGTAATTGAGGTTAATTTATGTACTTTTATGACTCACCAGTTTTGGACTCCATGAAAGAAAATGTTACATAACGCCTTGCTAAAGTGATTATGCCTCAAATATGCATTTTATCTAGATAATTCACATGATTTCCTTCATAATGAAACCATTGTTGAGTGGAAATTTAACACAATTGTTGTCACAATAATTTTTTTGTATAATACTCAACTGTATGTAAACATCTACCCCCAACTGTATACTATACAAAGAAGCCGAAGTGTTAAGTTCCACATGAAATGTTGTCTATGACATGCCCATAGGACACTGATAGGTTGTAGCACAGGGTGTCTTATTGTTTGAAATTTGTCTGTGCCGGAATAGCTGCCTTTGAGATGTCTTGATTATATGGTCATTACAGTAATGAAGATATAGTTAAGAGAGAATTAGGTCCATGATTTAGTGTTCTTACTGGTAAGATCGTAATAGTGATAGTCTTATGGTGAGTTTCTCTGTATTAGTATTGTTCCCTGATGTATTTATCTTCATTAGCCTTATAAATTATGCTTAACCTTTTTTTAGTCCATCCCTATGTCCCAGATCATATTTCATGTATTTCGCTTTCTTTTCCTCAACAAATAACCCTGTCCAAATGATTCTTTCTGATGTGTCCTGGAGGATGTCGACCATGCTTAATGTCTTGGGAGAGCTGCTTGATTACTCCCTTTTGTTTATTTGGAGAGGACACACCTTTAATTCACGTTATACATCCAAAGACTGGGTTCATCGCATTTATTGGCAGATAAAATTCTCGCTGCAAGGATAGAAAGGGCCATTACTGTGGGGGATTCTTTGTTTTCATAACCTTTGCCCTTTTATAATTTCTTTTTTTCTGTGGGTATATTATTTCGTATACAATTAGTTTCATTAAAAATGGCCTGTCGAATTGAAACTAGACAAAGCTGTAATAGCTGGCTACTCGAATCCGGATCTAAAAGTACATATTTATGATATATTAGATTAATTTCTTACATTTACCAAGATTTATATTTATCTGGTGATAGAAGTGGACAGAAGCAGCTGGCTTAAGCATGTTTAGAACACAGCCAGGTACAGGTCTCTACAGACAGCTAGAGTCCACTGTATTTCATGAAACTAACTGTACCTATTAAGTTTAGATCCTTTTGGAAGCACATGAAATGATCATACTCTAAGTGTCTTATTCTTATTTACTGTGCATTAAATGTATCAAGTTGTGTGTACATTCTTAGCCTGAATGTTCAAATCTGAAGCGGGAGACATCAAAATTTTATGAAGTTAGAACTTTGGTGCAAGTATCAGATCTTCTAATACACTTGCAAGCTCTCCAAAAGACATTTGAGCTGCGAGAGAAAAGAAGAAGTGCAGAAACAAATGAGATGTTTGTCATTCTGACACGTTGGATGCCACATGCGTCTTGGCTGTGCACAACACCAATTTATTGCTCGCCCTTGGGGTTTGGAGTCTGGACCACCGCTGTGTGGCCCTTGGTGGTCCACTGTGTTACAAGAGAGGACTGAAGAGTCTTTCTTAACTTATACGTTGATATTGCCACAGAGAATGGCTATTAATACAAAAAGAGTGATGTCTGTAAAAGGTGTCTGTTTCATATTACAATTGGTAACTGCATATGCATTTTAGCATGGTTAATCCAACTACAGCGCTGTTTTGAAAACATTATGTACTTCAGTCAAATTATGCTGTAGACGGTGTAGACCAATAAACCTGTGTTGTTAATCCAGTTCCCTTTATGGGGTTTTCGACATCATATAGTATTTATGAGGACAATCTTGTTTGGGTAAAGACCTATGCGGATAATTTGCCTGAACAGTATTGAAGACACAGTACTTACTGATGCAGGAAAGACTCAGCTTGTGTAAACTGACTAGTTTGTGCTACGCAGTTTCTTCTGAGCTCTTTCGTTATTGAAGCTGCACTATGATGATGTTGATATCAGGAGATCGGTATCAAGAAAAGCTGGCCTGATATAAAATTGAAGTCTGGAAGCGAAATGTGCAGGGAGAGGGAGATAGCTTTGTTGTTGGCTTTGGGTGGACCCAGTGTACCCAAGGGAGGTGGTCCTTGTTAACTTGTGGTCTAGTTCTTGTCTACCACTGTCGAGAGAGCAAACATGGTCCTTTTAATGTCACTGACAAGTCTAGTACAGACTACAAGCTGCATACGATAGTATTCCATGCCACTGTTCATTAAGAACCAAGTATTCTTGCTTTCAAAAAAAAAGAGTGCGTTAAACGGTCATCATGGTTATGGGCAGCGGTAGATGCGGACTTCAAAGTTAGTAATTCAACGATAGTATATAGCATCAGTTGCATTCTCTTGGATCATATTTTAGGTATGTGTTAGGGCTGGACTTTCAACTGTATTCATCGATTAATTTCTGATATTAATATGTATAAAGCCTCATTTTAAAAACTCGTCTCCTGCTTCTAATACAGCCTCATTTATATTTGAGAGGACGCTTCAAGTATATCGCCAATAATACTCCAACCATTGTTTTTTGTTAATTAGTTTTCCTAGAAAGCTAGGATTCTTTCATTAAAGAAAGTGCCTCAAATAACTGGCGTGATCTCTCAGCTTAATTATTATTTATCGAAAATCAGGCTATTGAGAATGGCTGTACTTTTGGTGGGTCGTTAAGTCCTATATAATTTCTAAGATCCTAGAAATGACCTTTGTAAGAATTTTGCACTAAGTGACCTGGGTGTAATGCTAAATGATGCACAGATTACATCATTATAAATTGATAGATGCATGTTATACCCAGATGGCATTCCAAATCAGGCGTGCCGATATTGAAACGAGATAAAATGCTATCTGGGTGCAAGGTGCTTTTCTTGTTGAATTACATGTATTACCTACGAAATATAGTTGATGTAATGTTGTGATTAGTTTTGATTAGTGTGGACGTTAGTCGAATGACCTCTTTTATTTGAAAATATGTTATTTATGTAACTGGTGGAGATGTCCTTTTCTGTGCATTTGCGGGTTACCGTGGCAACCAGAACAATGTTTTTGAAGCGAAATCAATAGAAACAATCGGAACCAGAAGCAGCATCAGTCGCACCCCGTTTTTACCAGAGAAAAATTCAAATTTGACAAGGAGGCAAGAAATCAATGAAAGATGAAGCTAGGCACAGATCACTTGTCCCTCAAACAAAGCTGCATGGGAGACCAAAAATCCCTTGAATCGCTATGAACAGACATGTTTCCAATCTCCTCTCATTTTTCCTTTAATTAATGTCATAACGACACAGGTGTGATTGAAATATGCCGCGGCATACAGAGTTTCACAAACGCCACATCGGATGGTTGCAGATGGATGCCATTTCCATACAATTGCAATTGGAAAAAAAAAACCGCTGCCTGGCCATCGAAAAATCCAACTGCGAGCATCACCATTTGAAGATTCAATGAACTCTTTTACAAAAGCTTGGGAGTCTGGTGATTGTTAACATGTCCAACCAGAGTTTATTAAACAAACTGAATAACTACTCTAAGGTATGTAAGAGTCTTGCAAGACACCAGGTATAAGTTTGTTTCACACTTTTACAGATATTTCAAGCAGCAACCTGAATTAGAAATGTATGCATGTTACCTTCATTGTCAGCAGATTTTGTTACGTGCTAGTTCTCTGAATGACAAGTTCATTTTCTCTAAAAGCTACTGTTTCACAGTCCTGGGAAAATTTTGACGGCTGCTGTCATTGTACTGTTCTTTGTCTTAACACAAATATATCACAGAACAGGACGGTATATACGTACACACCTGCGTCGGCTGTATTTACAAGGAACAAAAGATGCATCATTCTCTAATGGACTACATGATGACAAGTAGCATCTCTACATCTCAATAAGAAACCAGAAAATCTACTCATTAAGATATATACTGAACAACAGATCATAGCAAAAATACATTCATGAACATCTTAAATATGCTTTTATGCTCATTTACAATGAAAATATGCAGTTTAGATGTGGCTTTTTTTTATTTGTATAATTTTTTTTTTGGGTCGTCATCTCTTACATTGCACTTCTTTTTTATTTAAAATTTTGAAGAAAGTCAAATTTAACATGAACAGTCCTTAGGAGTCCGTTATGATCTTTTGTTGAAGTTTATCACATGTTGAAAGAACGACCTTAATGTCTTTTAAGTGCAATTTTTTAGGAAATTGGCTCTTTTGAAACATAGTCATATTTGGGTCGAAATCTATTTGTCCGGACTATGCCTGTAATCCAACAGATAGCATTTTCGATTTAATTTCAATTCATCAGTGTTTCTATCATTTCGAATCTTGTTGAGGAGGCCGAATTCCTTGAGATGATGACTTCGTTTCTAGAGAACATGCAGGATTTCAGCCATTCGTTCTTGAGGGGTTGTGGTCCTAGGAGGGGGGGGGGGGGGGCGGTGTCACAACTTGCGCTGAACGTCACGTTCGCCCGTCAGCATACAACGTCATCTGAAGAGAGAGGAAAAGTGGCCAATCACTTCCACTGACCGTCAGAATGACCCCAGGTCATCCCATCCCCATGAATAGGCTCATTTACACCTCTCACAAGAAAACCTCTGCTATGGCATTCTACCTGGTATGTATACTATGCCAACTGTGTTTTGCGAGCTACTTCTGATGTTTATTTCTGTCTTAGTTTTTATTTACTTTTTGAGAAGGAATCTATTGTTTATTAATTTACTCATGTCAGGAAAAAATACCTACGTTCCAGTTATGATACCTGCCCAGCCAAACAATAACGAAATTAAAAGGAAGTCTATTTTTAAACTTTAAGATACGTTACTACTTTCAAAACAAAACAAGTATCTGATATTAATTCATTTAGTTACGTTATTGAACTAAACCTGACTCCCATTAGGAGATTTTTAGTGGCACACCACGACTATAATCTGAGTGGGGCATCAAATTGTCAACTCACAGGGATACATTAACATAAATCCCTAAAGCCCCGTTCCCACATAGCCGAGTTACTCGTAGTCAACTCGTAGTATTACGTAACACGCCTCTCGGGCCCAACTCTTACTAAACTCGGCGATTACTCCTCGCACTCGAGAGATGCTCGGCGAGTAACTCCTGAGTCTCGTAGCGAACTCGTGAGATTTGGAGCCGAGTTTGCCGAGTCTCCCGAGTATGCCGTGCTGCACGGCACACTCGGCGAATTATCCAGGAGTCCAAAAACTCGGCCATGACTCGCCGAGTTACTCCTGGAACTCGCCGAGTTACTCCTGGAACTCGCCGAGTTACTTCTCGAACTCGCCGAGTTACTCCTCGAACTCGGCGAGTTACTCGGCGCTATTTTCGCTCGTATTACACTCGGGGGGGATGTTCAGGAGTGCGAGGAGTAACTCGGCGAGTTGTAGGAGTAACTCGCCGAGTAACTCGTCGAGTTCTACCTTTAGTACATGCATCATCAGCGTAGGGGGTCGTATATAATATAAAAGGCCGCTGCTCCTCTAATATCAGTCCGATTTTCGTCAAATAAAGATTGTTTTGTAGTATAATTCATAGTGATTCCATACGTATTTTCGGATTTAAAAAAACCCGAATATTAAGCGAGATATTTGTCTGAGAAGGCAGTTGTCTTGCGGTGGCTGCTGCTCCATTTATATTAATCCGATTTTCGTCAAATCAGGATTGAATTGTAGTATAAATCATACTGATTCCATACGCGTTTTCGGATTGAAAATAGACCAAATATTAAGCGAGATATTCGTCTGAGAAGGCAGCTAAGTTGGCGGAGGCAAACAGTGGTGCTCTCGCAGACGTCCGCGCCCGGACTGTATCAATGCAGGTAAGGCTGAGCGCTACTTTAAAAGGCTGCTGCTCCCCTAATATTAGTCCGATTTTCGTCAAATAAATATTGAATTATAGTCGAGTTCATACTTATTCCACACAGATTTTCAGATTGAAAATAGACCAAATATTAAGCGAGATATTTGTCTGAGAAGGCAGGTAGTCTGGCGGCGGCAAGGTGCTCTGTGTATGGCCCTGACATGAATGGTGTGGTCAATATTTTTGACCATTTTATATACATTGTTTGGATGAGCTTTATTGCAATTCATTTCTACTCATTCTGCCAACTGCCATGACTGTTATGTCAATTGCTATTAGCATTTTGAATGATACAAAGAATGGGTGTAGAGCATACAGCAAATTCAATACATGTGTCAATTGCCTAATTGCCTAAATTGGGGTTCTTTGACCTGTCATTTCATGGTTTGTTCAAAGATGACACAGTAATATGACATTGTCTTGATTGTCATTCACAATTACAAAAATATGTAATTGCTTTCATTAATTAAAAGCAATATATTTAATTGTAATTACCAGGCAATGATTATATTTGTATAACTTTCTTATCTTTTTGTGTTAATTTGAATCTTATTGTGATATTATGATCAGTATAAATTTGTGTATATTTTGTAAAATTTAAATCTAATATTGATATTGTAATTAGTATTTGTGATTTGATCTGTGATTTTATTTGCTATATTTAATTTACTTATACTGGTGCTCCCTGAAGCGTCCGCGCCCAGACTGTATTAATGCAGAAAGCTGAGCGCTTCTTTAAAAAGCTACTGCTCCCTTAATATTAGTCCGATTTTCGTCAAATAAAGATTGTTTTGTAGTATAATTCATAGTGACTCCATAGGTTTTTTCGGATCGAAAATAGACCAAATATTAAGCGAGATATTCATCTGAGAATGCAGGTAGGCTGGCGTCGGCCTATCATTCGATGGGTGACTCGTCGCTGTCGTAGACACCTTGCTTCACCCGGCGAGTTACTCCTGGTACTCGGCGAGTTACTCCTGGTACTCGGCGAGTTACTCCTGGTACTCGGCGAGTCACTCCTGGTACTCGGCGAGTCGCTCGCTGAACCCGCCGAGTAACTCGGCGAGTAATTCGGCGAGTAACTCGGCGAGTAACTCGGCGAGTAACTCGGCAAGTAACTCGGCGAGTAACTCGGCGAGTAACTCGGCGAGTAACTCGGCGAGTAACTCGGCGAGTCACTCGGCGAGTCACTCGGCGAGTCACTCCTGGTCATTTTTTCCGCAAAAATTCGTCGCCAACTCCTCGAATTTTGGGTGTTACGTAATTTTTGTTATTACTACGAGTTGACTACGAGTAACTCGGCTATGTGGGAACGGGGCTTAAAGCCCCGTTCCCACATAGCCGAGTTACTCGTAGTCAACTCGTAGGATTACGTAACACGCCTCTCGGGCCCAACTCTTACTAAACTCGGCGATTACTCCTCGCACTCGAGAGATGCTCGGCGAGTAACTCCTGAGTCTCGTAGCGAACTCGTGGGATTTGGAGCCGAGTTTGCCGAGTCTCCCGAGTATGCCGTGCTGCACGGCACACTCGGCGAGTTATCCAGGAGTCCAAAAACTCGGCCATGACTCGCCGAGTTACTCCTACAACTCGCCGAGTTACTCCTCGAACTCGCCGAGTTACTCCTCGAACTCGGCGAGTTACTCGGCGCTATTTTCACTCGTATTACACTCGGGGGGGATGTTGAGGAGTGCGAGGAGTAACTCGGCGAGTTGTAGGAGTAACTCGGCGAGTTGTAGGAGTAACTCGCCGAGTTGTAGGAGTAATTCGCCGAGTTGTAGGAGTGCCAGAATTCAGTCGAGGGGGTTTAAAGTGTCACTCCGTGGGTTTAACCAGTGAATGATGTAGATCCAACGCGCTTGGACTAACTGCAAATGACGCAATGGTATCTGGGTTTGTTATGTCATCACAGCGGGGTACGCTCTCTAGGTAGTATATAAAGATTGACCAGTGATCAGGGGATCATTCAGCATTTTGCTAACACACATAGAAGACCAAAAGACCGCTCCAGAAATTTTTTATCATGCCGATGAAAAAGACCAGGTTCGCCAAAAGGCCTGCAGTGGACACAGAACTATCTGCTGGATCTTCTGATGACTCTGAAAACCCGACAAAGACATCGCAGAAGACTGCTCTTCCTGTGAAGAAAATGAAGAAGTCTGCTCCAAGATCTCCTGTCAAGAGGACTACTGCTGCTGCAAGATCTCCTGCCAAGAGGACTACTGCTGCAAGATCTCCTGGCAAGAAGACTGCTGCTGCTGCAAGATCTCCTGCCAAGAGGACTACTGCTGCTGCAAGATCTCCTGCCAAGAGGACTGCTGCTGCAAGATCTCCTGCCAAGAGGACTGCCAAGACGCGTCTGCCAGTGCCAACAAGAACGTCATCAGATGCTGGCAGTAGTAATGATGAGCCCCAGGTTGCTACTCCTGCGTCTGCTGCAGCACCTGCTACTTCTTCGCCTGCACCTGCTCCTTCGCCTGCTCCTTCGCCTGCTCCTTCACCTGTTCCTTCGCCTGCTCCTTCGCCTGCTCCTTCGCCTGCTTCTTCGCCTGTTCCTTCGCCTGCTCCCTCGCCTGCTACTTCACCTGCTACGTCCGAAGTGCCTGCTACACTTTCCAATGTTGCCAGGAAAAAACAGGAAAAGTTGTTCCTGCCAGCCACCGATGAGCAGGATATCGCTGACTGGTTTAGAGAAAATCCCATTTTTTATGACCGGACCTTGAAAGCCTACAAGGATTCAGGAAAGAAAATGGCCCTCATCAATGAGATGGCAAGGAAACTGAGTGTCCCCTGCACTGGATTCCAATTGAAGACCTGGATGGAATCCATGCGGACTGTCGCAGGGAAACTAGTGCGGCAGGGACCATCTGGAACTGCGAAGAGGAACCCCACAGAGAAGGAGTTGTGGATTATATCGAATTTTGGATTCCTTGTGGACCACATTACACGTATTCCAAGTCGCCGGGGGAACACTGCCCTCCAGAAGAAAATTGGCAAGGCACGGGAGACACTTAAAAATCTCGAGGAAGAAGAAGGGAGCTCTACTCCAGCTGATGATTCCGGGCCCCAGGAAATTTCTGATCCGGACATTTCTATGGATATCCCTCCTGTCCGGCAGACGAAGGGTGGTCCATACAAGAAAAGGAAAAGGTCCACGCCACCGCAATCTGGCATAGAAAATCTTGTTAACATTGCCAGACAGTCTACTGGAGTCATCCAGCAGACTATGCAGCAAATGGCCGTTCCTCCAAAGGATTTGAAGGAGAGGCGAATCCGGGCGATGGGGGAGTTCATTGTCATGGAATGTCTGTCCATGGATGATGAAGCATTTGAAGACCTGCACAGCAACCTGATCCCCACATTCATGCAGCTCAAAGCGAATGCCATTAGAGCCAGGTTCCAGCTGCAGCATCAACCCCAGCATCAACCTCAGCAATTCATGCAGCACCAGCAGCATCACCAGCAGCATCACCAGCAGCAGCACCAGCAGCAGCACCAGCAGCAGCACCAGTTCTATCCTCCTTCTGGATCCCAGCATCAGGTGCACTTCCCACCAATGATAAGTCCAGAAAAGAATTGGCCAGCGGGAACCTCAGCAATGCCACCTTCCGGACCTCCATCCATGATTTCCGAGATTCCCACCACTTCAACTCCTGCTTTGAACATAAGCCAGTTTTTGAATGTTTGAAGACAACAGTTTTAAAACCATCCCCGGCCTTTTTCAAGGCCACCAAATCCTCCCAAAAGAGCACGCCTTGTACACATATCTGTGTATAAACAATCAATCAAAAAAAAAGTTCCAAAACCCTCCAAACTTTTCTCTATCTTTGTCCACGAAAGTATAATATTTTAGTCCAAAATCAATTTCTTCACTTCAAGTAACTTGTTCATATTTCCTTTTCATTACAGCACAGATATTGGTCCATTTTTTTGTAATATTTCTTTTAATAAGGGTTAATAATTTTGATGAAAGAAGACATACTTTTTTTTGTTCAGAAGTGCCGTACTTTTTTTTTGTTCAGAAGTGCCGTAGTTGTGTCTTGTTCAGAAGTGCCGTATTATTTTTTTTGCTTCAGAACTGCCGTAGATTTTTCTATTATACTGCAATGAAAATAATGAAAGTACGGCACTTCTGAACAAGAAACAACTACGGCAGTTCTGAAGCAAAAAAAATAATACGGCACTTCTGAACAAAAAAAAAGTACGGCACTTCTGAACAACCAACAACTACGGCACTTCTGAACCAATAAAATATTTTGTGTGGGTCAGACAGGAACGTTTTTTTTATTACACAAGAAGTGTACATGGTCTGCTCTTTTGGGAGGATTTGGTGGCCTTGAAAAAGGCCGGGGTTGTTTTGTGGAATCTTTATACCATGTCATCTTGCCATGGCACTCTTCCTTCTTCTGAATTGACAAAGTCCACCAAGTACTGCCGTTGATTCTTGGCTGCTTCAGTCATAGAATGCCCTCTATTTGTTGGTGGCATTTCATCGATTTCTCCAGCTGCCCTCCAAGTTCCTGGGATGATACGATGTGTGATTGGATCTTCATGGTCCAGCATGATGTTCTGAGCAGTCGGATAAGTTATTCTCATCAGATTGTGGAGGCAGCAACATGCAATGACTATAGATTCCACTGTCTTAGTTCTTTGTGGCATGGTAGTCAGGAGACACCTGAACCTTGCTGCAAGGATCCCAAATGCGTTTTCCACAATTCTTCTTGCCCGGGAGAGGCGGTAATTGTATATCCTCTGCTCTTTGGTCATGTTTCTGAGAGGCAGTGGCTTCATCAGCCAGGTTCTCAAGGGGAAGGCATCATCTCCGACAATGAAGTAGGGAAGAGGTCTGTGACCAGGAAGAATTGGTTCAGGTGGAGGTAATCCAATGGTCCCTTCTTCAAGTCCTTCTCTCAGGAGTGTATCATTAAAAACTCCTCCATCAGATCCAGCGCCGTTTGCTCCACAGTCTACATAGAGGAACTTGTAATCAGCATCCACAAGAGCCATGAGTACGATGGAATGGAAGCCCTTGTAATTGAAATACACTGAACCACCTTTTGGAGGACATTTGATGGCCACATGCTTCCCATCAATGGCTCCAATACAGTGAGGAAAGTTCCACCTTGAATAGAACAGTTTCGCAACTTCTCTCCACTCTTCTGGAGTTGTGGGGCATGCCAGGACATCTTCATTATACTCCGCAATGATGGCTTCACAGACTTCTCGAATTATGTTGCTGATGGTATTGTAAGCCACTCTGAAGCCATACATGAGGGACCTGTAGCTGTTTCCAGTTGCCAAATAGCGGAGGGTGATGGCAAGTCGGAGTCCTGGCTCCAAAGATTTCCTCCAGAAGGTGTCTTCTTTGGTAATCCTATGACCTATTTTGCCAAGGATCCCTTGAAACATGGCTGGTTCCATTCTCAAAAAGTTAGTATAACTAGAAGTGTCCTCTTGCATCAGTTCAGTCAGTAGACGCTCATACTGTCCCATCTGAGGTCTTCTCAGCAGCCAGGGCCTCACCCAATACCTCCTCCTCCTCTTCCTCCTCATGGCTGCTAATTTTCTTTCTTCTTTCTTCTTACTCTCCTCATCCTCAAGTAATGCTGCTGCAACAACAGCAAGTTGCAGATTCGCATGAGCAGCTAGTAGTACCAAGACTCTATTCTGATGTTCTGTCTGATGCATGTCCATGGTCCTCTCTCTTCAGCAGCTACAGACAGAATGATCAAGAACAGAAGATGCAGCCCCTATTTATATATTTTTGTAATTAAACACAGCTATTTGCATAATAATTTAAGTAATAACCTTGATGAGTATCATGAGTATAACTCGTCGACATTACGAGTTACTCCTGGTACTCGGCGAGTTACTCCTGGTACTCGGCGAGTTACTCCTGGTACTCGGCGATTTACTCCTCTAACTCGCCGACACTCTCCTCGAGATCGTTCACTAATTGGCTGCAACTCGGCGAGTTACTCCTCGAACTCGCCGAGTTACTCCTCGAACCCGCCGAGTAACTCGGCGAGTAATTCGGCGAGTAACTCGGCGAGTCACTCCTGGTCATTTTTTCCGCAAAAACTCGTCGCCAACTCCTCGAATTTTGGGTGTTACGTAATTTTTGTTGTTACTACGAGTTGACTACGAGTAACTCGGCTATGTGGGAACGGGGCTTAAGTGTATGTCATATTCAAGTGAGGAATTCATCTTACCAATGACACATTGACTTGCAGCGGACGTAGTTCATGCCACCCCCTCCGTTGAGACAACTGCTAATGCAACTGTGGGGTCCTCTTTTAGATTTCGTCATCAGGTTATAGTCTGGTGCCGAGTCCGATTCTGATTCCAGAAGGCTTTGTAGGATCAAGGAACGCACTGCTGAGGCCATGAATTCATCGTTGTCATCTTCTGCTACTACTGCAACAAAGAAATTAATTCCCATTAAATGTCAGATTGAGAATATTAAGCATCTCACAAAAATACTCATTGGTCACGTCGAGTATTTGTTTCTCAAACTGTGAGCTGCAGGCTAAGTTAGTGGCTTGATACGTAGAACCAGTGCTACATTTAAAACAGTACCCTAAATAAATGTCCATTTATACAAGCTTCACGTTCCATATCAAATTTCTGACACCTGAAGATAAGTCCCGCACAACATAAGTGATCCAGGTAATATGGATTGCCAATGTTGTATTTTAAAAGCAGAGGGTAAAAATTGAGGATTGTCCCTATACTGCATTACAACCTTGTGGCTCACCGCAAGGACACATATCCCTCTGGAAAGTCTTGATTGTTTTTCCTTTTTGTTTTCGTCGTTGGAACGAAATTAGTCACAATCTAATTAGTGTCTCAGATGGAGAGTCTTCTCTTGCATTGTACATATTTCTGACCCCATTTCGGGGACACAAGATATTGATGACAATAAAGATGAAGAAATTAAAGAGAAGAAAGAAGTGGAAAGAAGTAGCTAGCAGTGACAGGGGAATAATTCCTTTATGGCAGCAACATTGCCTTCGTCTGCAGAATATCTTTGGAGCTTGCAGTCAATCACTTTGGAAACCTTGTCAGGAATCAGGCAATATTTCTTGAACGCAGAGAGACAATGCATGCAAGAGACCTAAAATGGTCAGGGTTGGTTATGATAAATGAGGCTGTCCAACCCCACTGTCAATACGTCTATTCCTCTAAGATGTTATCAGCACAGCCACGAGGGAGCCCGAACTATATATAAAGTTAATGTAAGTCAGAAAACCTGCAGGTCAATAAATGAATATCTTCCCAGTGACGTTTATTGCATGGCAGCTTTTGTATTTGTCACTTAATGGCTACTGAACAGTTATCTGGGACTATATACAGTTAGTTTCCTAGAAAAAACCAGACAACTTCTGCAATATGATGCTACCTGCCACTAAACGGAAATTTCTGGCTGTAGCTGGCTACTCAAGCCGAATCTACAAGTGCATCTAGCACCATCTGGCGCATAAATTGAGAGTTATGCATATTTGTCATTTTTTTGTAAAATATATCTATGTCTATTGTGCATACATATTTATTATATTACATAAAGTTTTTGCATTTACCAAGGTTTATATTTTTCAGTGGTGGTAGGTGTAGACCGACTATAAGCTAGAAGTAGACAGAAGTAGCTTACTTTAGCCAGTTAAAACTACAGCCAGGAAAAGGTAGCTACAGCTGTCTAGAGTCGACCCTATTTTATGAAACTAACTGTACTAAAGCTTTGAACAAAAAGTTATGTATTTGGTCGATATATTTTCACAATAAAGTGCAAGGAAGACCTGGTCATAAGTTACATAATATTATCATAATATGATGTTATGAACATCATTTAGAATACCTGATCATCCAAAAAGGCAAAGCTACATTGTACTGCACTCTTAAAACATTAGAGAAGTTAAAAATATACTATAAGCCCACATGCTTATTCATTTTAAACTGCCACAACAGAAAGCTGGAATGCTTAGTTTATTATAATTTATTGATTTCCCATTTTTATATGAGAAGCCCAGACTCTTTTTCATAAATTTGCATTTGAAAGAATTAGGGATTTCTGTCGCTTCACTATTCTGGCTGTATCCCTTTTTTAATCCTTAGTTTTTAAATTTGGGACCAAAATCTTGATAAATTTGATGGTAGGTCTGAGACAAGCTTGGGATTGACTCCAAGTAAGGAGAGGGCACTCTCCAGTCTCTCTCCAGTCTCTCTTTAGTCTCTCTTTAGTCACTCTGGGGTTAAACTGTCCCTCGCGTGTCCCTGCAAAGATTGCTGTACAGATGCTTCAGCTATAGATCAGCCAGTGCCGTACTATGGTCATAGTGTAATGTGTTCTAAATGTTTAATTCATTTGCAAGTATTGTTACATTTCATATGCAAATTTCGTCAATAGCGCCTGAAATTAGACTCATCTGCATGAACATGCATAATTAACTATTTTGATAGTAATTTCAGATAATGTCTCATAGCCATTGTTTCAAAATGTCCTCATGAATGTCCTCATAAATTGTCTCCAGTTGCTTCTTTTACATCTTGCAAATATGGAACTGGGTATGCAGTTCGTCGTCTTGGCAAATAGAAAATTGTAGGGTCAGCCTTTTGCCGCAACCAAATCTCTTACAAAGCATTATATTTATTTTATTGTCATTACTAGTCCCATTTGAAACAATATAACAAACTTATACAGAAGACAAAGTTTACATTTCGTGAGGAGGGATGGGGATATTGTTGCTTGTCACCTTGCATGAATCGACATGATCGTCTAAGAGCTTACTAAAACTGCCATTCCGTTCGTGAAGGTGAATGCATTCTTATCTCTTATGCACTTAAGGAAGTATCTCCAAGCAAACAAATATTTGTTGCAAAAGAAACAACCCACAAAATACTGTGCCACGTCACTTATGTAGCAAAAAAATGTCTGTGTGATGGGATGTGTAAAAAAATCAAAGCCATGCAAATTCTCTAATTGATTTAGCACCACACTAAAACTAAGCAAATGTTGCAAATAAAAGGTAAACGTAAATTGGGCTACCATTGCGTTGGCGGTTAGAATGTTTTGCTGTCACCCAAAATGCACGAGGTGAACAATAACCTAGTCTGTCTTACTGCGTCAGCTGACACGAAACCTTAAAAGAATAACGATTTACACTTAAACCTGATATTTTGTTAAATATTTGGTTCAGAATCAATATACCCAAACAAATAGACATTTATTTTTGGTCTGATAGCTGTCTGTGTCTGGTGACCCTGCTTCCAATGTGCCCATTAAGTATTATCAAACCAAAGGAGCCCAGTTTTTAGCCACCAAAGGCATTTCTCAAGAGATAAAGTTTCAGGATGCCGAGACCGCTAATCAATTAATGAAATCTCATAACCACTGACCTGGTGGGGAGATGTTAACTTCAGTACAGTTTTAGTTCGAATAGGAATATCATGTATTGTTAACATAAAGTTATATTATACCTATCTTTTGTTTATCAATTTTGTGATATGCTCAGATGGTGTCTGTGGTGTTTCTATGATCCACTACCCTTCGAAATATTCTCCATAGTTTACATGGCAAGTTGCACATGCTGGGTCTTGTATCCTTTGTGCTTCAAAGAGTTGATTTACAATTGTCTCTGGTTGCAGGACTCCTACGTTAGGGGGTTCTCTCTTAGGGGAGACAATCAAAGTAATGACAGACTAGCAGTGCAGTTTAACTCTATGGTCTGAAAGCTGTCTGTGCCTGGTGACCCTGCTTCCAAATAGCTATTAAAGAGACAAGTGCCTGGAAATAATATGGTCTGTGTCATGTGGTCCTTTGCTGGTTTTCACTCCCCTGCCTCAGCAGCCGGTTCTGCATCACCCAGCATCCCTAATCCTTCTGAACATCTTCTGCTGAATGCATGTGTTCACATGATGACCAAATTGAATCATTAGCTGAATGTCTTGAACAGGACAAGAGACGCTGCATTGCACCCATGTCACACCGAATGCGGCCTCACATAAATAATGCAAACAATGATTCAATGCCACCCTTGTGTGCCAGTTATGCTGGACATCAATTGGACACATTGTCCTTGTTTGATGTTGAGAGAGTGAGTCTTGTGTGTGACTTCAGGCTCATAACATCAGATTTATCATGCGCCCACTCTCTATGTCTGATATAAAAAGTGTTTCAATTCATTAGCATTTTACTCTGATCAAATACTGCAATGAGATTACACTAAAGTGTTAATGGCTAGGCTGATCTGAAACAATTCAGCGTCGACAGTTTTCGAATTGGTCCAAACAACTTTGGGCTTAGGGAGAAGCAATTAATCCAAATACATAATTCTATGACTCTAATTATCATCTCACGGAATTATTGATGTGTAAATTTCTTCACAATTTTATTTTGAATTTCTACACATTGCTTGGGTCCAGTATAAAGTAATTCTTAATTTCTCATTCTAGAAAGGTTCCTTTTGTTCAGGAAACAACTATGGCTACCCACAATATTTCTGCTTGAGGGTAAATGATGTAGCATCAGCCTAATGTAACGTGCTTTTTACAGTACGAACATTCACTTAATATTGTACCATAAGCACTAGTGGTGGGAATTTATTCGCTAAGTGCTTCATGATTTTAACGCCAGTCATAGATGATTGGGAGGCCTGTCAGTTAAATGCTGTATCTTAATTTAATGTAAGAGAGAAAAGTTCTTCGACGTAAAATGTGACTTGTATTTCTGTCCTGACATCCATTAAATCTCTACCAAAGACAGATGGCCTTGTCCATTATGGAGCTATTAGAGCTTGAAAGAAATAATTTTCCTCAAAATTGACGAATTGCAAGATTCAGTTTTCAACTAAACTGCATATGTAGATGAAGACAGGTAAATGTACGGGGAAAGGTAAAATCAGTAAGTTCTCTTTGCATTGCATTGCGATGCAATTCTTTCGAATGGTCCAGTAATTTGTGAAATGTGGGTATTCACAGCATTATTGTTGTACAAGTGTGAACTATTCATATGACAAGGTAATTAGGGGGCATAGATATAATAAATATAATAGATGTATTAAGATGTATTCACTTTATCCGGTGTTTGTTATGCATATGAAGTGCGATGGCTAATGTGCAATAATTAAAGCGTTTTCTCTTCGTTGTTGGAGAAGTACATTAATGTGTGACAGATTCATTGTTCCAATTATGGTATTACAAATTGAGCATTACAGAAGCACAGAAAACTCGTCATGAATAACAGTGGTTAGTAGTATCTGGTTCATTTTGCGTGCAAGTCTGTTATTTTATTAACTGGTCATTTAACATGCATCTCGTACGTCAGATTAACCCATAACCAAAATAGAAAGGTATATTGGGACGAAGAATTATTCCATGTGTGAGTTTTTTTTACTTAATTAATGCGTCATGTGACAAGTGACCGAAGACCAATACATGATGATTTTGTAAGTAAAAGATGAGGACACTGAAACTGGTAGCAATCCAGGCACTGATAATCGTCGAACCTAATGATAGAAAATCAGGATTTTATCTGTATATTTATGTCATGTTGTGTGGATGTGATTTGGGCTCATCGTGACATGTCACACAATGACTAGAACTGACTAGAGTTGCAAATACCTTGTGCATGTGATGTGACTCTGTCACTTCGTGCTTGCAATTTAGCAAACCATAAATTGGACAAAAGGAAACCTCTGTAGATCTTTCACAAATGTCAAAGAACAGGACAGAATGCTAGTAAGCAATGTGATGTGATTGTGGAATCTATTAAGAGTGTTATGAGTGACCTGTTGGTTCCCTGTTCCTTAGCTCAGTTCTGTATCAATGTGTCTTTTGTCAGAGAGCTGAGAGTGTAGGAGGGGCATCAGATATCACCTGTCACTCCAGCACCTCTGATTACATCATAACGTTCCCTGTGATCCTGTTAATTAGTCTGCGCTGGAAAACTAATTAATCATGCTTTTTCCTGTAATTCGTTTGGCTCCAGGTAAATACCCTGATTGATTTGACAGCTTATCAGAATTCTCTACTATGTCACATGAACCTAAGGTTTTATGTGTTTGAAATTTGATGTTATTTCTGTGTGAATAACGGAATACTTGAATTGTTTGGTACAACCCCACCTTGAGACTATTTCAATGACTAATGAGGCAACAATGTCATTATCCGCAATGAAAGTCAGTAAAACTATTAGTATCTACACAACGAGGCTAAAAGCAGTATAAGCCCTAGCGCGACTGGCTAGAAATGGTCGCGGACGTTAGAGGAGACACTCGCCTTCTCTTGCAAATACAGGTCAGGTCATCCTAGTCAGTCGAACGTTCACGTCCCAGTGGGGTGCACAACATTCTTATTAGTATCCTGCATATTTCATTGCATTATTAAATTTGCTGGCTGACGCCAAGAAACCCAAGGCCTGTTTTGCAATATAGTTTATGCCGCTATGAAAGATAGCGTTTCCTCCAAATAGGATTACATATTTGCTCGGTAAATTCACGTACCCTTTGGGAAATTATAAAATACACAAAACAGACGACTGACAAAACACACAGAACTGACAAAAGAAGCTCAAAGTGAATTACAGCATAAAGTAACATGTATTGTGTTAGGTATGCAGGGTTAATTAAAGGAATTTTAAATCCTACCTCTGCCCACATTATGTTACTATTCAACCTGAGTCGGGAAAAGTAATTTTAATAGATAAGATGAAAAATTGAAAGTCTTCACCTGACCTGTCCACAAATTATTGTAATGAGAGACACTACCAACTGCGTTTAATATTGTTAAATAGATAGATGATTCTCCAGTTATCTGTATGTGAAAAGCTAGAAGACAGAAAAGTATATTATTGTGAATATAAACAACTTGCTTAGGGTGGATTACTACTGTGCATTGTTACTTGCGGTGAGCGACAGGGTCGTAGTCACCTTGATGACCTTATTTTTTGTCACCAAGTGACTGCTGTGACTGCCAAGGGACCTAGCAATCATCTGAATAATATTTCCATTGCATGTGTCGTCAGCACTTTTCTTATTCATTACGTATGTACATAATTACATCATACTTCAGCCAAGAAGGCGTCTGAGCAAATTCTTCACTTTCTTGTGATGCTGGTAGTAACTTTCATATTTTGTTTTGTCCGATTTTTCTGCCTGACTACTTCCTATCATATTTATTTGTTTATGAGATTTGCTTTTTGGCCACGAAATAATTTTAATCAATTTAAATGTTACTTTTATTTTTGTACCCTTCTTAATTTACAACGTCGAGTTTGTATATAACACCTAGATGAGCGGCCAGGGACTAATTTTTGAAGATTCTGTGACCCCGAGAGCCAAATAGTCATATGACTCATTTTAATCGTGAAAACTTAAGCTATTCAGATTGTTTGGTCTTAAACCATAGCAAGCAAAATGGGGTATTGACAATAGCGTTGTTATCCCAATAGCCACTGCCTGTTTGACCATGTCTGATTAAATCTGTCTTTGCCATGCATTGCCAGAATTATTGTATACTTATATCATATGTATGTGTACATGACCTAATCAGAAGTACTTGAGTCTTGAGTGTATGTACAAAACTTAGTTGCGGTCACCAGTATATGCAACTCTAAAGAACAGTACGAGCATTGATGTCATGATATAAACTGTGGTCATTTGACTAATCTTTGACGGCAGATGCAAAATGTTGCATAATGAAATAATTCAGAAAAAACCTTAATTAGGTCGTCAATTGAGAATACTTATAACACCTATTGGCTTCTAACAGAATAATACACTTTTATCCTTGTAGTTTGCATGTCTACAAAGGACTTGAGTACAATACGTTTGGAATCGCAGAAATTTATATAAAAAGTAAATCTATTAATTACTGCCAGAGAGTCATCTCATAACAAAGGTGGATTTTCATTCCAAGTGCAATAGGGAGTTATCTTAACTTCTCATAACCGGCTAGTGTAAGCAATAATCGCAAAGTGGTCAGTTTGTAAGTAGAAAAAGACGGGCTGACACCGTTGATTAAATTTTATCAGCTATAGAATGTAATAGAAAAATGTAATATTAGCCAGTGGTATTGATATTGTTGGTGAAATGAACTGGCAATGATTCCTAGATCTGATAGAGGTGCTTCCGAAGGACTAGACGGTCTGGATCGTTCCTAACTATTATGTACTACGCGTTTCATTGACCTGAATTTGAGGGGGCAAGTGTATTGATCATGTGCTAGGGGCAAATATAATGATGAGATAAAAGCGTTTATAAACAATGTAAGCAATAATCCCAAAATGCCAGTTTGTTAAACCCTTAATTGATTATAGACGTAGTTAGGTGATCAATTGTGACTTGTTATCTAATAGCATTATATGATGCCAGATTGAACCACCGTATTTCTTGTCCCTCGATCTTAATGTCATGAAACAATAATTGGAGCCGAAGAGTCATCAAGCGCGTACTAGGAATTCTACACATTCCATCAACTCCTCATTTGCGTCAGTTCACAAGATCCCATTGTCTCAATAATGATGAAATCGACAAGCAATTGTTGCAAATTTGGGCCCAAGGAAATAAACCATTCATAGTTTGGTTTCTCTTATCGAATTAAAATTCCAAAGCATCACTTGGCTTATCAGATAATGTTGATAATGTCGGCTTCTAAAAAGAACCAATGCTAATCTGATTAGAGAGTATTGATTTCCGACCTGTTCCAAATCAAGTGCCTAGCAAAATGGTGCAGATCGGTTGATGTATTTGACTTTTACTGGGTACTAAAAATATGCAACATTATCTTGAAATGGCTAATCTACATGAAATTTCATCATTACCTGTCCTCTCTCACACACCTAATGATAAGGTGACACTGCCCATATGTTGGTTTAATATGACATCTTAAATTTTACAAAATTTGGTAACGGAAAACTGGTTATTTTACAGTAAGTGAGTGACTCTTTGTACAGAACATGCCCTTCGAAATCTTGGGCCTCCCAGAGACAATGTAGTAACTCGTATCCATATATATCCCCTGGAATGTAGAGCTACAAAATCTTAAAATCTAAAGAGTTAGAATGGGGCAAGACTAAAAAGCCATCCAAATTATATCTTTAGGTATTTGTCAGCACAATTATAGCTTCAGATGGGAATCTACAAAGTACGTGTAACTAAAGGTAGCCACTTTCAAAACAAAGTTTGACTATCACACTAATGGCACTGACAGACGCCCACTCAAGCAACACAATTTCTCAGCATATAACCTACATATCCTTGGGTAAATTCTATTAATAAAGATGAGGCAAAATGCTTGTGTTTTATGCTGCATACAGCACTTTTCCACTGATGTGTTTCAATTAATAGAGCCATTCAGTCGGGCGATTAAATATAATACCCAAGTTGCTGCAAGGCAGGTTGTTGTCGTTTGGGTTCCATGTTTCTGTATATAGCATAAGGGAACATGTCTCTTGACACCCGAGCTACATAATTGCTTTGTCTGTTGAGTGTTTAAATATGCATGTTTCGGTGTCTCATTTATCAAAATGAAAACCTCGGATAATTTGGGGAAACACGGTTGTAAATATTTCCAAAAACAAATAAGCCAAACAATGCCATATCTGTCTTTGCTACACTGGGTGGGGGCCTAGCTCAGAGGTAGCGCTGGGCTTCCAACCACTGGGTCCCGGGTTCGATTCCCGGTTGAGACTAAGTTGGATGGCCATTTCTTCCTTCTTCTCATTGCCATGGTCTCTGCCTGTCCTAATTAGCCCAACTGGTGCAGAGATACAGGACGTAAAGCCCTAATCACACACACACTCACACTGTCTATCTTTGCTACAAGTATATTAAATGATGAGACTTCAGGAGCCTGGTCAATGCTCCAAATATTCAATGGCATGGAATACTAGATTACATTTCCCACTAAACGACACCTACAGTAATACTCATTTCATGATTGTAGGACATATAAACTGTTTCTGCTTATTTGGAGTTTCAGTAAGCTAAATATGAGGCATGCCCAACTAAGTATGACAAATCATAGAAAATCTTAAATTTAAAAAAACCAGCCAAAGTGTTGATAGTATTTCATTTTGTAAATTGTGCCTGAATAAATCATCGTCAGGTAGTTAATATTGCTAGCTCTGGATAGCTGTCAACCGTTATTTATGACTCCGAGTTGTACCAGTCATGATCTACTCTGATGAAATGCAATACCTAATGCAGTTGAGCTGGGAGGTTGATTTGGGAACATAAATCTAAAATGGCAGTCTTCTTGCATGCTTCCATTGCAAATCAATTTTTTTTAAGTTGTAAATTTGTGACCATGAGTCCACTGGCTCTCTCTCTCTCTCTCACGGAAAATAGCCATTTGAGTCCTGGCGCACTTTAGTGTCTCCTTGAAGTACATTTTCAAAATGAGTGATTAGCAGCCACAGTGCGCTATCATAATTGAATGTTTTAAACTATTAGCCAAATCTCCGTATAGGTGAATGCTTCCAATGCCTCACCCTGGCCATGGCACTTAATCATTAAATCAAATGCGCATAGTATTTTGTTTTCCTAGACAATGTACTTTAAATATATTAGCAAGGATTGTGGTACAGACGTGCCCCATCTCCCTGTGTGTATTTATAGTCTCCTTCATGACACAGGCAAAATAGTTTTTGGCTGCAGTGGCCGTACGGCTCTTTTTGTGGACTATTTTCAATTCAATTTAAAAGTTTGTCAGGAATACCCAGTGCGATTGAGGAAGAGCGGGAACTCCGGCTGACTGGAGCCAGTGGAGTGACCATGAGAAGTTTATTTTCTTATAAAGCTCAGGAGTAGAGATAACAGGAAATCGGAATGCATTCATTGGACCAGTGTAATCGAATGGAGTGTCAAGCGGAAAATTGTGGTGGGACATCACATCGCGTCCCTTTGCTGCTGAAGCGGCTACTGCGGCTGCAGTTGATGTCGTTACCAAGACGACTATGATGGAGTGAGTCAGATGGGTCCAGAGGAGGGAGTTGGATAAACGAGAAAAAAAACAAAACCACAGGCATATAAAGTGATACAACTAGGTCTGGTGGCAACTGTGTGCAACTGCCTTTAAAGTGGTGAGAAAAGCGGCGGATGTGGGAGGAAGGACAGGCAATAGACAAGAGAATTACTTTCATTGCAGCATCCCACTTCCTGTGGCAAACGAAGCTCCCTTACCAGACAGATCGAATCAAGACCGAAACCTAATCACCTATCAGGAAGGCATCCACGAGACTGTCATGTGATATGCTTACGTCACACAGGCAGGTCACGTGTGCTCACTGAGTTGCAGTCCCAACAGTTCATCCATGTGTGCCTTCCTTGTACTTAATCAAATTTCCCAGCCTGTGCCAATATCTTCCGCCTATTAGTGCTCTGAAGAACTAGCATGGGTGAGTCTGCCACTTTATGTAAGCAAGGGGTGTCCCAGGAGGGTTCATCTTCGTCTTGCACATGACCAGCCCCAGGCCATTTGAGAGGATGTCAGGAATGTCCAAATTTTCGCACAGACAAGAAGATTTATCGCTGTCATTCGACATATATCTTCAGGGCGTCACCCTTTTATATGGTGTTTGCTGTCCAGAAGGGTCGTACTCTTTTTGTACTTGAGTGTGTATCTAGTAAAATTACAAGATGACCAGTGTATTCAGCACACATCTTCCAGTCAACATTGTTGTTTTGTCATTGAGGTAGCCCTTTTTACCCCCCCCCCCCCCCCACCCAAAAAAACCTGGAACAGTTTGCATGTAAAGCTCAATGCACAGTGGTGTCTCGTGAAACGAACGCTTGACACCGAAATGTGTCCGTGCATTATTTTGTGCTGAATGACACATTGTCTTATGATTAGTATTTACAAGCTAGACTGAGCTAGACTGAGTTAACCACTTCTAAACACCCCGCTGCCTGATGGGGCGGGGGCCTAGCTCAGAGGTAGCGCTCTGGACTTCCAACCGCTGGGTCCCGGGTTCGATTCCCGTTCGAGCCTAAGTTGGATGGCTGTTTCATCCTTCGTCTCATTGCCATGGTCTCTGCCTGTCCTAATTAGCCCAACTGGTGCAGAAATACAGGACGTAAAGCCTGATCTACATATAGCTGTCTACTAAAAGCCACAACTTTACGAATTCCATCTCATCATTGGTATTTCATTTGAAGAGCAAGCAACATAATAGTGTTTTAACCTTTTTTTTTTGCTAATGTGCAGTTTAACTTCAAATTACTTTGATGTACTTTAATAGCTTCAAATTGATTCAGCCTGTGTACAACACTCTAATAAGGCATGGTTTTAAATATTTTAGATATAATGGTGCAATGCTATACAACAAGTTACCCAATGATTTTAAAATCTTAATTTAAACGATTTTAAGAATGCTTTTTGAAATTGGAAGCCCAGTTGCGGATCTAACCCATGCTTTTTATGTTCTATGTTTTAATTAATACATGTAAATTTTTATCCAATTAATTTATATAACATCAATTGTATATAGTCATTTTTCATCTGTACATATCGTCTCATTGTCATTTTGGTCGGAAACAAGCATTAATGCTTCATTTATTTGTTGAATTATAACCGACTTTAAATAAAGATTCACCTCATCTTATCTTAGGTCTCCACAATTTTTTTGAGCTCTAGATATAATTTAAGTTGAACGTGCTTTATGAGTTCTACTGTAGATGTATTAGATAATTGGTCATTCAGTCTCACTAATCTAAGTTGCTGGGATCTTCATTTATCTTGAAAAGTCACATCTAGTTTGATATGCTTTAAGTTATACTTATTTAATTATTTAACATTGAAAGGATTGGTATAAATCGTTAACTTCTCACTTGTATATTGAGCTTAACGTACATTGCTTAGAACAGTCAGATAGTAGAGCCTCTTGTATGTCCCCATCACCCTGCCAGATGCACCAACAGACCCCTATTGACTGTTACTCTCCACCCCTACTTTATAAATCCATGAGAGTGTTTGTGGTTAATTCAATCCATGCTTGGTGTAGGAAATTGTGTATGAATTCCATGACACTAAATTCCCCGGAGAGGCAGTCCTGTAATATGTACTACAATTGCTTACGTCCTGCGCAGACACAACAGAGGAGATGTTATTGATGCAAGAGGCTTCTTGACTTAATCATCACTGCTTTTCGTAAACCAACTGGGTGAATGGTCATCTTTTTATGTGACTTATAAATCAGTCCTTTGATTGTGGCCTTTCGTGGGAGGAAATTGTCCCCCCCCCCCCCCACTTGGAGCCCAGGAGAGTTCTGTGCCAGTTGAGGCGTCACAAAGCTCAGTCACCACAGTTTTTCACCAAGAGCCAAGAGAGGCGCCTCGCTCTTTTTTTCTTAGTCAGGATAGACACCCAGCCCCAATCGATACAACAAATCAGAGGCAAGTCATTTCCCATACAGAGGCTATTACGTCTCTTTTTATGGCTATAAATTGTTCTTGAAGAGTAAAGCCTCTTTGTTAGAGCTAGAGACTCCATGGTTAGAGAGATCCAAGTGTGCCTCGGCTCTTCCAGCACACGCAGTTGCGAGTTATTAGAGAACAAGAAAAACATAACTTGTACTTTTTTATTCATTGAATTGCCTTCGCTCCTCTTTTCATGACTCTTCCAGTACGGCTTGGTAATGTGCACGAAAACAAATTGGTACCTAGCACTTATTTTGCCATCTTTCCAGAATAGGTGGTGACAAACTTAAGTAAAAAGACAGATATGTCAAGCGAGTGGTTTCTGCACTGTCTGAAGTGCAAGATTTGATTGCGTCTATGGCAGACTATGAGCGGTGAGTAGCTAAAGCGTGAGAGTGGGTCCAGCCATCCGTTTGGGCGTTTTAGCGTGGGAGGATGGGGAGGCAGAAGGGGGGATGGACCTGTGCTGTGTCAGCAGTGACGGGACGATCAATAGAGGGGGGACCATGGCTGAAATAAACTCTTGCGGGCCACAGTTCCCCTTGCCCAATTTAGATAGCACTAGCCTCAGAGGCGACACCACTGGATGAGGCCCAAGGGGTACTGTCTCTATCGTCTTCTGGGTCTCTTGCTTTTCGAATGAGGAAAAACTTCCCTCAAACCGACAGTTTAAAGTTAACATTTTATATATAAGACTCAATATTTAACCCCTACGTGCATCATTATAACATGCGTACCATTAACCGAAACGAGCTGAAAAAATAACTCAATGTTCTCAATTGTCAAGTGGTCTTAAAACGTACAGTATTCTTAAGATAATGCTGCAATGTAGAGCTGAAGTATGCGTATGTAGCGAGTTCCTGTTCTTGTCTAACTAGATTTTTTACTTCTAATTTTGCACGTCAAACTTTCACTGTAAATCCACCTTTTAATGTGCCAGCTATGTTGAACTGTACTAACTTAGTACTACTAAGCTAAATACTTCTCCCCTTTCGTACATTGTCTCTTTTGCTCTGGATACATTTAGCCTTTCATTCATCTCATAAAGTGGAAAAGGTTAAACTGGGCAAAGTGGTCTTGACAGTCATACTCTGTTTAATCAGATTACAAAAGGCAGAAAAGTATCATTTGATACTGTCTGCTTGAAGTACTTTGAATCACATTTAATCTCCTTTACCTGTATTATACCAAAATGGTTCACATGACCCCAGAAGTGTGCTAAGTATTGACTTCTCAATCTATACCTGTTCGAGAGTTTGGATGAAGAGCATGTAATGAGACCCTTGGGAAAAAATGAACAAGACAGGTGCAATTGGCAAGACAACAAAGGCACTTTAGGGCACTTCCATTGGGTGCACCTTTGTGTCTGTAGTTAATTCATGCAGAACTTGCTCCCACAGCAAGCATGGTTAATTTCACATCATCACTGATCAATGCAAACAAATGGCCAAAAGTAATTTTCTATTTCAGGCACTATTATTGCAAGATAGGGACTTGATATGATGTTAGTTAATTACGCATTATTGTGTCACTTGGTTATTAACAATGAAACAGTAACAGGACATGCACACCCACCTACCCACCTGGCCTTTTCTCATGTATCTGCTTAAGTATACCACAAACTCGTGTGAGGTGTGAATATTCATTTCACTTGTGGTGAAGAACAATTTGTATGAAGTTTTATGCAGCAATTTTCGTGGTGAGCATTTTCGGTACTTATTAAGTAAGGAAATTCTCTGTACCCACAGACTGTCCCGAACTTCCTGCTCAACCTACTCTGTCTCTCACATGTTTTTCTTTGCCCAGTAGCAATAAGGTACTAAGTGAAAATACAGTTCAACTTAGGTATTTCTCTACAAAAACGCGATATTTTCTCTTTACCTATTATAGCCTATTAATCATGCAGACAATTGTATGGCTGTTCGAACTGTTTGCAACATTGTAGTTTGATTTGTTGTCCTTAAATTGACTTCAATCACTCAAGCAAGGTAAACTGTAATTTCACACACCATTTTTGAACTGGATCTCTCTGCGCTCCCTTGCCTTCAACAGTAATCACTGCTTGAGCAAATAATAATTTATGAGTCAGGACGCAGACCTGAAAATAGGATATTACACAAGTCTGAAATAGATTGACCACTTCTGTTTTTTAATGGCCTGTTATATTGTTTCGTTGACCGAGATGTCTTTTTAATAATACTGTTAAGGCAAGTTCTGCACTTCTGTCATTTCCAACTAACTATTTTCCACTAGTTAAGTTGCTTCAATTTATCATACGCCTATGACCAATTCGGTAAATATGAAGAAACTGTCAGCACTTTATATGTATAACACACCAAAGGTTATTAAAACCGCCATCAGATGACCACTCAGATCCATGTTTGATCCCATGTAATTCCTATTAGCTCACTCATTGCCTTGTTCACCCAGTTCAATATCTTCCTTCCATTTTATCACTTATTCTCCTAAACCCCTTGGCCAATATCCTGGGTGTATATAAAGTGGCTGCATTTAGACTCGATCAAATCAAATCCTTGCATTGCTGGACCGTCCATCAGAACCCATGCCTAATGCCCACGGGACCCTTGACCCAGGGTACAATGCTTTCACCCCAGCAAATATCTCATGTTTACCATTTGAAGAGTCATGGCCCAACAGCTGCACTAAATGTACCCTGTATATGCACAGTGAATTAAAACAACTGTAGTCCTTAGCCAAAATCTACCCGTGCCATCTCAGAATGTCTTACCACAAAAGATTAAGGTGAATGAAAATTTCTTGAGCAAAGGAAAGGAAGATGTTTTTATGATTTTGTTGGTATAAATAACTTGGATGGGACAAAAGAGTATTTTGTTTAATGTTTTTTTGTTTTTTTTCTAATTTATTTATTACAAATTAATCCTCTTGAGAAAATGAACTAAGAAATTAAATAGATAGTTCATAGTTAGGTCCTATCTATTACCAGCCTGTAATATGGAAAATATATGAAGAAAAAATTTATTATTATTCAGGTAATATGTTCAGTCAGTGTAATTAACATTTAACAATGAGCCTGTTTTATTAATAGTCGTCTACCATCATTGAGTTTCTTCAGATGATTCAGTGTCATTGTTAGTGAGATATGTTCTCTATTATGGTGTGTCTGACATATTCTGGTGATACATGCGAAGCTCTGGTACTAATGGAGTTAAATCTGGCTCTTCGTGATAATCATGAAATCCAATTAATGACACACATAAAAAAACGTCTAACCGCCACAAATCTTTATTATGCTTGACTGAAACCAGAATAAAACTGTTTTAGTAGCATTTATTGTATTCTGTCCAACAGACCTTTACTGTTAGGAAATGTATAGTACTTATCTCTAGTAATAGCTTTTTTTCTGAGACTTGCTATAATTAGCACACATATTTAGCTACACAATAATCGATAACTCATTTATTGCGTGTCTTTGATAAGCCCCTATATTGTTAATGCAACGGAGATTTGTACTTTCACAGTAATTTATTTTTATTTTTTTGTCGTTTCGTTTTGGCCTGGGTCATACAGGTGCATTTCAATAAAAGGGACTTATTTGGCCCCAATCCTGTACATAATGTCTCAAACAATTCCCTATCTCATATTGCTTGAGTTTCCTAAAAATCTACAAATCTACACCAGAGATGATGAAAGCCATACTGCCTAAAACACAATTGCTTGCACAAGAACCAAATTCTCTAAATAAGACATAAATGAACACGCAAAACAGAAAGTTATGTAATTCTGAAAATACCAGTGGTACATGAATAATGATGAAAAAAGATTATTTTATTAGAATTCTTAGAATTTCTATCATTTATTTACTGATGACTCTCTGATTATTAAGCTTAGTATTTGAGCATAATAAGAAGGATTGCAATATAATTGTGACCCGCCTCTTTGTTAATTTCTAACTATTCTATTTGCGTTCATCTCCTTTTCATAATATTGTCTAATTTAAATGCTTTTTGTCTTTATTTTCAGACTCCATGACACGGGGAGGATGGATGCGAGTGACAATATTGTCTAATTTAAATGCTTTTTGTCTTTATTTTCAGACTCCATGACACGGGGAGGATGGATGCGAGTGACAGCAATTGAATTATGACACTGTTTGCAATTGTGACAAAAATGTTAGCTTTAGAAATGTTGTTGCACATGGCCTGCATGAGTGAAACTGAGTGGGCATCATGACGTCAGGAAAAAGGCATAAATTGTACATCACTGACATTATAGTCATATATCTCCTGTCAGTATGGATGCCATTTGAAGTGCATCCAGCCATCAGTAAGATAGCAAAAGTACAAAATACTGACATTGTAAATTAATATATATAAGTACTTGTCAGTAAATCCTAAAAAAAATTCTCCTGACTGTCAGTAAGGATAAAGTTTCATCAGCATCCTCACCTTAGCAAGAAAGCCTGTTTTGGACCCTACTTACATTTGTGAAACTGCTGCTCAGTCTGAGAATGTCATTAAGAGTCATTAAAGGTGTCCTCCTGACTGTCAGTATGGACGATATTTTATAAGCATCCGGACGTCAGGTAAGTGACAAAAAGTAAAGCATTCCAAAACTATGTCCCGGTTTTTATATGGATTTTTTCGTACCTCCCACATTTATGAGTAATAATACTGAACGTTCAAAAATATATGTTTGTATTGATTCGACGGGCAAAGCAATCGGTTTTAATTGATTAAAGTTAAAAATAATGATTTAAAAAAATTGATTTGGCAGTGTGAAAAGTTATTATGCAGCCATTCGTTATTGCTTCTGATTTAAAACAGAATCTGTTAGGGCAAAGAAAATTTATATATACAAATGTGTTGATCACATAAAGTTTCCCAATTTTATGGGACTAACACGGTGAAATTGTAGTTTGACTAAACATACCAGATAAATGAAAAATATAAGGAATCTGCCTGTTCAAATTCTTTGATATGTGTGGCCAGATGGCTTGACCATCTTTAATCCCATCAGATGCGGCTTAAGTAAAAGCAGAGGATGGATCCAAAAAGATACCACAGGGCTACCAGTCAACAAAAACAGTAAGGAAAATAAATGCCTTTGTGTAAAAAGCATCTAAAATAGGATTTCTACCCATATTTCGGACCAACGAGATGGGGACCTATACTCTATCGTATGGATGGTTTTAGAATAAAACTTTGAAATGAACTGCAGGGACTGATGAATCGGTCTAGGCATCATCAATATTGGCAAGCAGTGTATGAACTAACAGCCAGTGAACTAATTATGGACATTCTTTGCTACAGTTTACCTAGTTAAACAAAATGATTGGTTAAATTATGTAGCTGATAGGCTGAGTATAGACTTTAATAAATCTTCTCTTAAAAATGCAATAGAAATGGATTCATAATTTTTAGTTTAGCCAAATTTTCTGAATTGCCTGCTTGTCAGAACAAGAATTGCGTAAACTCAGCATATGAACATCTAATTACTGTGTAATTTCATTGTTAGACCTTTAATACCATAAGCTGTGAAGTGACGACACACAGTGTATAGGGACCATGTCACTATGGGCTGTGAAAAATAAAGCTATTTTTAGGAAATCACGGTCAAGATAACAGCACACCTGAGTTTTCTTTGCTGTGGCACAGGCAACTTTTTTTGAATAATCTTATATTGTCATTTTAACCCCTTGAGCAAGTTACGTTATTGTAATAGATGTAAAATGATTCTTTCATACTTGCCTCTGCATTGGCAATAATTATTTTCGAATCAACTGGTTAACTACTACTATATTACTGATATATACTACTCTATACTACTACTATGCTACTACTATGCTTCTACTATGCTACTACTATACTACTACTACTACCACTACCACTACTACAACCACTACTACTACTACTACCACTACTACCACTACTACCACTACTACTACTGCTACTTCTACTACTACTACTACTAATACTAATACTACTAATACTACTAATACTACTAATACTACTAATACTACTTATACTACTAATACTACTAATACTACTAATACTACTAATACTACTAATACTACTAGCTGTTATCAACTGTGAACAAAGTGCAATGGAAGTACGTCATTTCTCACAATGTAACGTCGCCACAGTTGTGTCTACTGCAGTTCCAGTGGAATTGTCTCGGAGTCTGCCAGATCCGTCTGACCTTAACAATTTTATTTCTAAATTTCCTGACTCAATTTGCGCCTTTTAATTTCAGAGAAAAAAAAACATCCTGTCTGACTATTTTTACTTGAAAAAGACCACGATTTCTCGTCTTTAGGATTTAGTTTTGAAAAATTATGTCGTCTTTGATATTAAACCGTGTGACAATGTAAATTTACTGGAATAAAAAAGGATGGCAGTTTTGGGTGCTAAAGTTTGTCTTTTGATCAATGAATTTACATGTTTATTCAACTGATTTAAGTTGACACTGCGTACAGAACCTGAAGCACTTATTATTCCTTCTTATTTAATTACGAGAAAAACTTGTTGAGTCAACATTTTAGGAAAGAAATTTGAAGGTTAAATGAAGGACTGTGCGCACCCAGAGGATTGGCTGACATTTGCAGAGGCGGGACTTCAAATAACACATGAAAGGTGAATTTTACGCTTTTTTGGATTTCAAAGCATACGTTGTAGTAGGGTCACTTTTTTTCTACATGCGTTTTTATTATAACGGTATTTGTTCATGCTTATCTATACAATCTTTATGAGCAATGCCTGTTGCTAAATAAACCCTTCCTTCGTGTTCTAAAAACAGTAGCATGGCCATGCTCTATGAGGCCCTTTGACATCAAACAGGGCGCAATGATGTGACCGTATAGTGCCTTTCTTAGGAAATGTGTTCATTTAGAGCAGTCGACTGAGATGGTCTGGCAATTCTTTTAAGATCGATTGCAGAGAGATAGAAGGAGCGATGGGTCCAGCAAATGGCCGCCCTTTGAGGCCCTTGCTGTAAATAGTCGAGGAATCCTCGTGGCAGAGATAAAGTGGCCCACTCAGCCGTAATGAGCTGCTCAGGAAAACAACAGTGACCACTTACTTAGGGCTCTAGAACATTGTCTTTACCTTTCAATCGACTCCTCTCTTCTGGGTCACTTATCAATATCCGGGCTTTATTGCAACTGGCAAGCTCTCTACGACATTCATCATCATTACACTCTGCGTGCATTTGCTCAATGGACATTTTGCTTGTATCAAATAAACTATCTTGTCAGTGTGCCTTATTGGACCACTAACAGCTAATAAGAACCAGGCTCCAATACTACAAAGCCAATTGCAATTGCATGTAGGTTTACAATTAAATTAGCACTGGAAATAGGTCGGATGGGACAGGGTACTATCACTTTGGAAGATGGATGAACCCAGACTTAAACCCTGAAGCCATTATCTCCTAAGATGCTACGCACTGTACTGCCCAATGTCCATACACCTTCATTGTAAATCTCCTACAATGTACTATATACACTGTACTAACTTTACCAGGCATCCTTGTATGATGTCCCTGCATATAAAAGACTGTTGTCACCCTTGCCAGCAATATTCATGAACCATACACCCAGATCAAAGCCTCATCCCACAGACTCTATGAACAAGGCTGGTTGCCTCTTGTTACTTAATTAGTGGCTTATTCTCTCCTATCTCCCCTGCTTTCAACAGTTTTTCATTTATTTAGTGAGACTGCACATTATGTGCTGCGGAGAGGCTCTGTAATTTGTTTGGATAATTCGCAGTCATCTACGTGTTCGTCCAGCATGTACCAGTCCATGCGCAAGCATGCCTTAATGTAAATGAATCCTTGTGTTTAAACAACAATGATATATTGGCTACATTACTATTTGATGCTCTCCAATCTCCATCCAACACTCTGCATATTAATGTGGAAGTTCAACTGTCCACGTACATTTTAGGACATTAGGTCATCTCAAACAATGTAGACAGTTGATGAGGCAGGTCTGATAAGTCATCAGTCAGTTAGTTACTATAAGTTTATATTGTGATGATTATTTTTTACTCCGATGTGTCAATTGTGGATTTTCACGGAAGGTTCTCTGTATTTCCGTCAGGTGGCTGAAACAGAATACTGCAATTCTATTGGCTGAAAAAGTTCCCGCCCTTGGCTGTGATTGGCTGAAGCAGAGTGCATCCTAGCAGCAGTATTTTTAGTGCATTTTAATGTATATTTGACACTTTATAATTTAGTTGATGTTTTGCTGAGAAAGTTATATTTATGGAATCAGTTAGTTATTACCTACTGTGTCGGAAAAGCAAAATGAGTAATAAGAGGAGAGGAAAGACTTATGTCCTGCTGAATTCAGGGCTGTTCAGTGAAAAGACTCTACTGGTGACAACACAACTCATGTCTTATGTTCAGTCGTTTGCAAGCTAGACTAAGCTAGACCACAACTTAAACAACCCACTCCCTGCCACTAATCCACTAATATTCCAATTAGACTAAAATATTAACTTTTAAGAAAGTTCTGAGGCCACATAATGACTGCATTTAATTGCAGGGCAAGTGTGTAAGTTGTAACACAAGTGGCTTCGAGTGGCTATGGATGACTACATAGTCGTTGATTATTTATGAGTGGCATTGTGTGTATTAATGTAGTTGTCGTCACAACCATGTACCTATTTTAGTTTCCCTTGATCCCTTATTATTCCTGTGCTGTGGTATTTTCTATCTTTCATCAGTCTATTTTACTCTCTTCCCTGGAATTAACCTGGCAGGCCATCTATATTGCGGGGCTGAACCTAACTCAAAATTGCTCCATAATAATGTCACTGTGTGAGAAGGAGCCAATTGAGTCTGGTTCAAAAGGTGACATATTATCTGAAATAGAAAACCGGCAAGTCCAGAAATAGGATCACAAACCATGAATCATTTTTGAAAACCCACAAGACCGACATCTGCTCTGTATCATCATCAGCACGATGCCTCAGTCAGCCTAACTCTGATATATACTCAAGATCAATAAAGGAGGCTAAAACAACGCCTTGCTTCTGTTTTCCTAATTCAATCATCTAAAGGGCACAGATTGGGGTGGTTTTGCATGTACCAGTCCTTGTAGAGCCGCTTCAAAGTGCTCGGACTAAATGCATGGGTCATAAAAGCTGGTGGAAACCTCAAAATACCCGCAGACCAGTGATATCATCTGCTCCTTGGTCCACAAAAGAAAGAGCTGGGACACAAGACCTTATCGTGCCTCATAGAGCCGTCGGTTTCTGGAAATAATGAGACGCTGGAGGTTTTTTCTTCTGCCTAAAGTGCAAGGTTTAACACCACCACCTTGTATCATCCCTTTGGATGTTTCTGCGTGCAAACAGAGCAGTCTCTTGTCTTTTTTGCTGGTGACCTATGAACCAGCTGAATACATGTCAGCAGAATTCACAACTTTATGCTGAACCAAATATATTCTAACCCGATTCTTTCAAAGGGGGTTGGAAACTGAAGAGCAACCCTAAATATGAAACGGAATATATGCATGAGGGTTTAAGATTCAGGGTTCAATCCCACTGTGACTAATACAGTCTATATATCAGGGTTGTTACGTCCATGGGGCATACAAAGTTTCTTGGTGGGCGTACAAATGTATCACTGACGAAAAATGTCGCTGTCCACCCCAAATTACTAAAAAAAATCCATTAATTCGCAGTTATTTATAGGCTTTTCTGTGGCTTAAGAGTCTTTAAAAAGTATATAAGGCTTTGTGTCTGCCTGCAAAGCTTACTACAAGTCCGGAATGGGAGAGTTTCTTATGGCTTCATTACTAATGATGAGACACAAAGTAATTCTGGGAATTCATCCAACACTGGGTGCCCCTAGAGAGGTATATGACTTCATGGTGCACTGGCTGCGAATCGGACATAAAGACCATCAATTGAACAAGAGCCAGCTTGCAGAAATAAAGTCGGCAATGGCTACAGAATGAAATGTTGAATCACTAAAGGAAGAATCATTGACGAACGGCTGTTTTTTTGGACTGGTATATTTCGTCTATTCTATCCTTGTGTTCGTCTTTTCTTCTGTCCGTCCGTCTTTTGCCTGGTTTGCTGTAGTGCACATAATTGACCGGCATTAATCATAAAGAGCAATTAAGTATGAGTTAAGTGCAGTTAACGAAGGCAATTAAGTCGTTGCGCTTGGATGAACAGGTCATTCAAATTACGTTGTTAGTTTATTTTTCTAAAGGTAGAAATATTGCAGATCTATTTATATCTTACTTTCAAGGTAGAGCCTAATGGTTTTACATATGGAATAGAGTAGCTCGTACTATTTATTAATAATTACTGAGATCTTCATTACCGATGTCTGATAATGTGTGCCTTTGTAGTCGTTTCATAATCAAAGGTAACTTTATTACTCAGCTTAATAGAGAGACGGATGATGGGCCGTACTAAACATCGACATGGTAAATTAGTGTTATATGTCGACGACTCCAAGATGTAGGCCTATTCATAAATTAGGACTTGGGAGCAAAGCCTGAAAGATATAAACTCTTAATGCCATATAAGGTTTGCATCAGTTTGACGTCACAGATGACATCATTATGCAGAATTCATATGAAGGTGTTACAAGATTCCCGGATGGGTTAGACTACTCAGAGACATCACAAAGGGCAATAAATGCAGCCCCTCCCTAAGGACATGCGCGCTCATAACCACGCATCATTTCAGTTCATGCACTTCTGACTCGAAAGACATTTGATGGTAGAAAGTTGACAAGAACATCTCATATCAAATGCCATTGGCTGTGACTTCAAACAATGCCGATATAGATTTAATCTTTTTCGCTAATAATCATTTGATATAAGCCAAAAAATATTATACATAAGCCAAGAAGTTACATTAAGTATCACTCAAAAACAATTCTACAAAAAGCTCAGCCACTGTGAATTCATACATTGCTTGGCGATAAGCCCACCAAAAAAACGACTTCTTAACAACAGGCGAACCAGCTAGGTCCCACCTGCAACTGAGATTGGATCCGGAATTGATAGGCTATATTTAGAACTATTCTAACTTTTTGGGCTCATTAATTAATTACTGACCAAAAGAAATCACAGTAAGTATGTCCTATATATATAGGCTATTCACTGGGTTCACTTCTGATAGGCTGTACGCTGTCATAAAGTTCTGATAGTGAACGTGTCATAACTATTATATCGTTTAG
Organism: Alitta virens; assembly: GCA_932294295.1. NCBI lineage: Eukaryota > Metazoa > Annelida > Polychaeta > Phyllodocida > Nereididae > Alitta > Alitta virens. Next base: position 51,992,142 of record OW028573.1, read on the forward strand.
ATATCGTTCTAAATAGTTCTAACAGAAGACTAATAGGATAGCGCGAAGTGCTCAGGCTACAAGACAGCCATTCGATTACACCGCACCTGTGAACACGCTCAGCGTTCAACTCCGTTTTGTCAAAGAAAGCTGTGCGAGCAATTAAATCATTTTTCTGCTACTTTGTAAATGCCTAATGTCCAAATACCATGTCATTTGATAATCCCCCTCAAAATGTGCAGTTTTTCACCAAATTCCATTCACGGTAATGGTATGTTTCTGAACTAATCTAAGACCCGCGAATTAAGTCTGCTTGTGAAGTTCTAAAATTGAATTCAGCTACAGAGTTCTATAAATGCGCGCTAAAGGTTGTAATTAAGTCGCATTTCGGGCGACAAAATTGATGTGAAGGAAATCGGCTATTAACCAGAAACAGTATTTCAAGCTCCCAAAGTGAGCCTATGGACAAAGATTAATAAGACTGTTCAAAACAGTTATCTCGAATGATAAAAAAAAAAGCGAAGAAAAAAAAGATAAGCTTACCTGTGTAACATGTGGCTGGAACCAAGGAGCACACCAGGGATAGAAGAACAAATACAGAGAGCTTCATTCTCCCGATACTTTTGGTAAATGAGGGCTGAGGACGGGAGCAGTGCTACATATAAGGCAAAAGACGAGTGTCGTGCGTCCCACGTGCTCTGGTACGCTTTCTTGCCGCCAGGTTTGCGAATTTTCACTCCGCCCAAGTCTTCTCTGTTCTTCGCATGGCGATCACATGACACTGCTTCTCGGATGAACCAATCACGGGGCTCCTTTAAGACCTCCACCCACGCCACGACCCCTCCAAGTTCGATCCTTCCACTGCTCAGCAGCGACATCTTAGTGAATGGACCATGCATGGAATTGACGGAATCTACATTCAGCACATTCTTCTATGAAAAACTGAGCCCTTTCACCGGGACAACCACTGCAGGCGACTGTTTAAGTGTACATATTCACAAGCCCAAATTTTAAGTTTAGGCTTATTATAATGAATGAATGAATTTTACAGGTTCCTATACACTCGCTGGTCAGTAGGCTAAAATACCTATGGTTTACGTCAATCAATTTTAGTATCTTTGCCACTTAAAGGGGAACTAACCCCTTTTGCACTTTACCTCTCAGATTTTAGCTTGGGTCCATAGAAACAATTCCATGCTATTCATAAATTGTATATGTGCCCTGGTAATGAAATATCCTGCATTTATTAGCTCCGTGTTTTAAACTATGGAGGCCGCCATTTTTTAAATTCCTGGTGTTTTGCACTGACCGGAAATACGTCACTGTTGTACTATTCAACTGGTGAGAAACTGTCAGCAACAGTTTAGATACAATTAATTGCACTTTCAGGGCAGTTCTTACTGAGTGTCAAGTAATTGCCATTGAACTTGAGACAAAGCAATTAGACAGAGAAAGAAAGAATTTATTAGATCAATGTTAAATAAAATATAACAAAAGCAGCAAGGAACAACTATTAGCAGAAAAATAAATAAAATAAAAGTAAAAAATACATATGATCTAATTACCTTTGGTCAGGAGACATCCAATAAGTTCTTATTTTAAAAAAAGGCTCACGTGGATGTCCCCTAAAAACTCATATTTAAAAAAATATATATTATTTGATGAAAAAAAATGAAAAAAGACATTTATATATAAATAATAAGATCTAAATCTAAGAAATAATGATGGGATGAAAATAAAAGTATGGCAGACAAATTGCAAATTTAATAAAAAGTTTACACACAGGGATCAGTTCTTAATTGTGATTGTTTTTTTTAAAATGAGTTTTTGATATTATATTTTATTTTAAACTAGTAGGCCTATATTAAATGCTTCTAGCAATGCAACATACATTTGAAATAAGCTCATTGCAATCAATGCAATAATTATGCTGTATTCCCAAAAAATAGCAATTAACACCCTTCATGTTGTTGTGCTGTATGTTCTTGTTATAATTGCAATGAACAATGAAACGGCTTGTAATCAACAGGATTATGAATTGATTCATATGGCTGAATGCATATATATGGCCTAGCAGTGTACATAAGTGACGTCACTGTCTTGTGTGCTGTGTGCAATAATGGCGGCCCCCAGCATGTCGGCAATTGGTGCAAATTACACTTTTAATTGGCTTGAAACGATGTCAAACCAGCCTTTAAGACATTTTCTTTCACACCAGTATATTATTTAACATCTAATTGAACTTTTGAAATTAACATACAAACTTCCATTAGTTCCCCTTTAAGCGGAGAAACAATGTTCGCTGGTAAATCCATTCATTTAATAACATTGCGGCTACTTTCCGCGCCGACTGGAAAACCTGGTGCAAGATGCCAAACGTAGGTGGTGTTAAAATGTTGATCATATTGTATGTGTTTGTAATAGGGCCAATATGATGGAGTAAATAGGATATAATACATATCTAAATGAGGTTTATAATTGGCATGTAGGCGTTATTCTTATTTAGATTATAATAATACAATACAATTAAGATCTCTTATTATTTGAATCTATTTCGTGATCTCAATTTTCATTTTAGCATGGAGTAGAAATTTGCTAATTTGTTTACAAGAAACTTTAGTAATATCATTAGTTTATAATTGGAGATCTTGAATTATGTTGAGATAGAATTCTGAAGGAGTTCATTTAACCGTGTGTCAATTGTTATGTGCATATACACAATGAAACGTTTTATTCTTCTGGCCAGTTTCAAACACCTCTGTGAATAAGATAGTGAAATAATAAAATGCCTAAGTGCATGATAAATCAATTTACTCTTTATGAACTACTGTTGATCTGTATACTTTTCCTTTTATGGGGTGGGGGCCTAGCACAGTGGTAGCGCGCTGGGCTTCCAACCACTGGGTCCCGGGTTCAATTCTCGGTGGAGCCTATGTTGGATGGCTGTTTCACCCTTCGTCTCATTGCCATTGTCCCTACCTGTCCTAATTAGCCCAACTGGTGCAAAAATACAGGACGTAAAGCCCCAATCACAAACAAACAAAACAGGTGCAGAAATACAGGACGTAAAGCCCTAATCCACCACCACCGCCACCTTTCCTTTTATATAAGAGATTAGCTAATTTTTTCCCCAATAAATCATCTTCGTTTTTTTCTTTTTGTTGAGCCACATTTACACTTTTGCTGAATCTTCTCTAAAGAATTGAACTCACTCCGTCCCACGCGTTCAGACTTCACAGTCAGCGTCAGCTAGACTTTAATCAAAATACATCTTTGTTACTTTGCCTGCCATAACATCTTGCACGACAAATTGAACTGGGATTGAAAGTTCTCTTCAAGGCTGTAACATACAACAGGGACGATTTTGGCATCCAAAAACACTAGAAAAAAATATGAGTTTTAGAAAATAGCCGCAGAAAAGACAATAAAAAGTGAGAGAGTAGCTTCTCCTGGGCTGATGATAAGGGAATCAAACAACATACAATTCATTCGGATAACATCTCCAACCGGCCTGGCAGGAGAGTTATGTGTGAAAGGCTTCTGCTCCAGCATACAAAGCTATTAATGGCTTTGTTTCCCCCCTTTTTTCATTCTTTTTATTTCGTTATATTATATTGTTTTTTTGCAATTAAAATTACCAAGAGAGACAAATGACTATATGCCATGTAAATGTATTTATTAAAATTACCATGCTATAGCATGTATACAGGCAGATTATTACATATGATTGAACCCTCAGAAGTTTACTTTATCACAATCTGCCCCTACTGGCTCAAAAATAGATAGACAGATATATAGATAAATAGAAAGATAGATCTATAGATAGATAGATAGATAGATAGATAGATACGGAAAATGCAGCCCTCTAAGGCAAGTTCTTGCATGCCACTCACGACGGTTGATTGATGAGGTGAGAGAGAGGAAGAGTCCACCCATGCTTTGCACATTTATCCCATGGGTGGAATCTTTTACTTGCCTCAGCATGGACACTAGGTACAAGGAACGATATCCAGCTTAGATGTTGCTCATGAAGACTGACGCATCTGCTTGTTTTGGATGTTGGGTCAATCAGCCAACTGGGCTTAACTGTACGGAAAGTATATATTCAAAAAGGGAAACATTTTTTTTTATACTTTTTGCAAATTCCTAGCACAAATGGACCATTGGACTTGATACAGAAATAAGATCATGATGATCTAGCAAACTAGACGGGCCCTCCTCTACCCCTTGGCCTAGAAATCCTGGCTAACTTTAATTAATTAAATGTACACGGTATTCTTGATACTCATATAATACAGTGTTGGTCGAATATAGGTCCAATAGGTAATTATGTGTCCTACTAGTTTTCATATGTTACAAAAGACTGAATGCTGAATAATCTGATGATCTCAGCTAATTCGTTTTAGGTTGTGTTCGTCTCGACTGGGTTGATAAGTTGACCATGTCCTGTCGGTCAAGTCTGAATGATGTGAAAGTCACATAGCTTGACAACAGCAGTGGTCAAAGATAGTTCTACATGTTGGACATGCCAATAAGGAGTCATCCCTGGCCACTCCCCTAGGTTAGAGATAAAGAAGACAGTCTAAGCAAAGGCGGACACTTTGACATACTAAATGGTAATACCAGATGAATGTCTTTAACATTCGTAATATTTTGAATATGTATTAATTTAAATATGTATCATAATCATTCATTATATAATGTTTACATGCATGCTTCAACCATTAGGTGGCAAGTGTGATAACAATAACCATAACATATCACATTTTAATTTAATAATTTATTGTACGTTATAAGGCTATATGAGACTGTACAATATGTGTTTGGTAGAAACTTTTTTTTCCAAAGCTCAGTCGTGCCTCAAAGGCGTTTGCAGAAATATATGGTTGAGTCCAAATATACTATCTCAATTATACTACCTATATAAAATATATATATGCAAGTCCTTTGTTATATTAAATTCAGTGGGGGGAAGTGAGTTGAGTTACACCACTGCAGCTGAGAAAAACTCACTCGAATATAATCCGCTATGGAATATTGTTTCATTAGCGCACGTTTGCTCAGTTGTATTTATAACAGTTTTTATAATTTTATGAATTTTCTTGTTGTTGTTCAGTAGGAATCAGAAGTACTCCAAGTTTAAGGGTGTTAATCATTCCCAAGCGTTGAGAATTCGTACTTAAAACGAAATTACTTCAGTTTCGTGCCTGCGGTCATTCAATATTTTCCACTGAAAGCATGGAATGGTGACAGCGTCTAGTAGATCATAAACCTTGAAATTTTTATTATTTTTATTTTATTAATTCCGATGGATCGATTTCAAAGTGTGCCTCTCTATGTCCTTGCAGTTAATTTCAAAACGGCCTGTCAAGACAAAGCTAGACAACTTCTGCTATATGATGCTGCCTGTCACTAAACGGAACTGTCTGGCTATAGCTGGCTACTCAAAGCCGTATCTAAAAGTAAATATTATGATATATTAGATAAATTGCTTACATTTATATTTTGTATTATATTTTTTCATAGCCGACTATAAGCTAGAAGTAGATGAAAGTGACTGGCTTTAGGCAGATATAGCTACCGCCACAGGAATAGGTTGTTACAGCTGTCTGAAGTCGACCGTATTTTATGAAACTAACTGTATTTCTGTGACAGACAGAAATTCTGTCCGGGTGTCAAGCTCTCTGTGGGGAGAGCGTCTATTTGGCCAGCTATGTCAATGACTGGGTGTAAAAGCCTAAGTCATTAACTGGATGTCCACACCCAGCACCTGTGCCATCCAATAATTTTGACTGTGAAATCTATAATTATGCTGATTATATTTAAAGTAGCCACAATGCTGATCTAACTGTTATTATTTGTTGAATTTGGAGATGTACAATCTGATTTTAAAGTGATTTCTGCAGGTGTCCCTCAGGGATCTATTTTAGGGCCGCAACCAAATTTTTCCAACCAATTATTTATGCAGATGACACTGCTCTGTCTGCAACATTAAATACATTTGGTAATGTTAATCAAAACTGGGCTACTAAACTAAATGAGGAGGTAAATGATATCAATGATTGGTTTCGACTGAACTAAAGCCATGTTATTTCATAGCCCAAAAAAAAAAGTAGACAAAATTAATATTTAAATAAATAATACTGATATTGAATTTGTGAATAATTTTAATTACCTTGGAATAATTCTAGACAGCAACCTCTCTTGGAATTATCATATCAATATGGTTTCACAAAAACTGTCGAAAACTCTTTGTGTGATGAACAAGTTGAAAAATTTAATACCTTCCACAGTTCTTCGAACTTTATATAATACCTTGATTGTTCCACATATTACTTATCAGAAACTGATGAAATTGCAGAAAAGATCTGTCAGAGTAATTGTCAATGCCAGGTATAATGCACACTGAACCTATCTTTAAACAACAATTCCTTCTTAAAATACATGACATATGTGCACTACAAGAACTAAAGTTTTTTTTTTATAATTGAAAAACAGAACTCTGCCAAATTACTTTCAAAATTTGCAAATATTTGAGACATTCCGATGTTCATTCCTATAATACAAGACATGCAGATCACATAATACCAATACGTAGTCGTCATGTGTTTGTGAAAAATTGTATATGCTTTCGGTTCCCTCATATTTTAAACAGCTGTCCTGATTTGGTGAAAGAAAAAATATACACTCACAGTATTAAGGGATTCACAGCATATATTAAAAAATACTATATAGATAAGTATTCAATAACATGTCAGAACATTCACTGTTACATTTGTCAAAATTCTGAATTAGAACATTAAAACTTTAGTTTAATTAAGAACTGTATATTTTACATGCAGCAAGGAATTACAAATTTGGCTAAATTAATATTTCAGACAGTTTGGCTTATAGTAGGCACTTAGTGAAATTTTGGGTCTTTGAGTCTAGGATGCACTTAGTCAAAATTAAGTCTATGATAATTTTGTCTAACAAAACAGTATTATGTTGTTGATATTTAATACCTCAAAATTCTTTGGTGGGACAGCTGGGTATTTCATGGATATGCTCAGGTCCTATACCAGAATGGTTATAAAATGCTACGCTATACAGAGCATGTGAATTTGTCAAAGTGACCTGCTCATTTTCCTCTGAACTACCCGGTTACCCCACCTACAGTGTAACAGTTTTTTCTTCTTGTTGTTGTTTTTTTTGTAGGGTGGCTTTTATCATGTATTTATTTCTCTGTGCTCTGTTATTTCACCCTATATATATATTTTATGCTTGAACCTTAACTTTCTTTTTCTGTTAAAATGAACATATGTTGTTTTGGAAATGTTTTTGTTGGAGTCTCTTTGAAGTCTGGGGGGCACCTCAGCAGCGACATTCCATGTCTTGGAGGTGTCCCTTCATATTACATATACAATAAATATAATTATTTCTTGTATACATGTATTGACAAAATGTAGTTGATATATGTAATATGAAATAAATTATTCTGATTCTGATTCTATTAAAGACACTCTGGAAAGCAGCTACCCTATCTCTTCAATGGTTTAAAATACAACTTCATGAAAGCAAATCCAAACAAATTTCAGTGGGTGACAATTTCTTGCCTTCATAATGTTACACTAAATATAAATAATGATGGAACTACTGTAGAATCTGCTGACTGTGTTAAACTCCTGGGTGTCTTTATTGTTTCTCATTTATGTAAAAAAGTAGAAAAGCTAATGCATTATGTAGAATATCATATTGCCAAAATGAAAGTCTTTTATGAACATGCAACAACTGTATGGCACTTCTGTGGAATAGGCAAAACAAGATGAAAAAATTACGAGAAAGAGCTCTTAGAACTTCTTATGATTTTTGTTAACAAAACATGTTAATCTAACCTTAGATGTGCAGAACAAGCCTAAATTCATTCGTTTCAAGGGACATCATTATGGAACGCGCAACCAAATAATGTTACACAACGCAAGGACTCAATAATTTTTCGAAATTAATTGTGCAAATGGAATGGACCAGTATGTTCTTGTGGATCATGTTTGTTTTGCCCAGTTTTTTAATGATGTTTTTAATGTTACACTTTTAATTTTTAGATTGTAGACTACAAATTGTATTTTGTCTAAATATGCATACTTCATATAATTTGTATAATTACTCTTTCTAACATTGTGACATGTATCAATGATGATATTGAAAATGTCAACAAAACTTATATATATGTAATATATATATTATATATGCTTAGGTTTTTTATATGCTTTTGCTGTCATGACACGCAATTTGAACTGTTTTATTATTGGTTACATGCACACTGTGCTTACTATACGTTAAATAAAGTTTACATTACCTTAGTTTTACCAGAACTTGGTAAAAGTATAAAGTGTGAGATCCCTGTGTGCTTCAAAAGTATTGAGACATGCAACTGTTTGCAGAACCCCGTTGTGTGTTTGATATATCCAAAATAGAAATGTGCAAAGGATATTAATGTTAAAATCAGATTAATTCAAAAGACTTGGTCTAATTCTGTTTATCACATCCAAGCGGAGTTTGCCAGATGAAGCATCTGGCCTGGAATTTCAGCTTAATAAGTGAGCTATTTCTCCTTAAATGTCAAAACTGATTAATATGATAGAATTTTATGAAATAGTATTGGCTTGATAGGCGACCTTATTCTCAGTTTGATAAACTAAATTTAATCTGTAGGCTGCTTGATACACAATGATTTGTAAGGGACTGCCTTCTCAGGCCTAACAGTAAATTTACTGAGTGAAAAGCATGACAAAAGAATGATATGTTCTAAATGCACATTTTGAAAATAATTTTAAGAAGAAAATATTGACTTCCGGAGTTAATGTACAGCCTGCAATTTGTCTGTTTCAAGTCGTCCAGGGTTCATAACAGTAAAGTTAAAAATAAAATAATAAAATGTATAAATATAAAAAAGAAAAAAGTGTTTGTAAGATAACGTAAGATCACCACTCATTAGAAACAGCCAAAGCATAAAAACCTAGAATTTGCCAGAAAAAAATGCATAAATCGTCTAGAAATTCTAGACTGTCATCCGTCTATCTCTGTAAAACATTTTTATTTATTTTCTGGCAAATCCTAGACCTTTACCAAAAGGCATTGATAGTTTGCTATTATAGGGAACAGTTGAGTCTGACAAAGCTTGGATGAACTGGAGAAGGATTGGACACTTCGACACTTCAAAGGTTCATACTGCGTTTCAGTACCGTCCTAATGACCAATTTATGATGCTGTAATATGAGTCAAGTTTTACAACTCCCCCTCACTGATTCCACTGGGAAACAATAGAAAGGGGTGCAAAATATACATTCATATAGGCTGACATGCATATCTTTCTGTTATACTCAGTATATAAGCTTGACATTTTTCCTTCATTGTTTTTCAGACTTTTGAAATTTTATATCTGTAGCCATCTCTATATGTCAAATATGTAACCAAAAGCAAAATCCACAGAAAAAACAATATCATATGTGACTCTGTGACATGAACAAGGAATATGACAATGTTGCAGTCTATTGATCATTTAGAACAGAAAAAAATTAAGCATGTTTTCATCAAATATAGTATGACACATCTGGGCACATCCACAGAAAATTAGGCATCTTTAAAGGTCTGTATCTCAGTTCGACAAATTACGACATAACATTTATCATGTAGACAAGATTTTCAGCTTCAAGACGAATATGGCCTCATCTATGGCTCTTTATGGCTTCTTAAGTTGTTGGGAGATTAAGATATTTGACTAAAAAGCCTAGAAATTCGGTAAAGATAGTATTATAATCATTTGGATCATGCGGAATTCAGTGAGAGTAGTGTAAAAAATGTATAAGAAGAAACAAAAACTTTGACTTTTGGAATTTAGGGAGTTAATTGCTGCTGATGCAGGGCATCACTGATGAGGGGTGTGCTCACTGAAGCGCAGTGTGAACATCAAAGAATTTATGAATTTAAGGAAGCAGCTTGGGCCAGCTCTGGGCGAATTTGACTCTTCTTAATTCACCTAATACTGAATATTATTTTATTACTTTCGAAGTGTCCAATCCTTCTCTAGTTCATCCGAAAACAAAGCAACCCATGGACTTCCCATATAATACCCTTGCCTATCCAACAAACACTTGCTTATGGATTTAATGATGTACCCCCGGATACCAACTGTAAAGTAGAATACGTGAACAAACTATACCAACGAAATGATAGCATAAATGACTTAATTTACAACTTTAATTATTCACTACAGGAAATGTTCCAGGAAATCAGTTAAAAGGAGCTGAATGAGGGGTCATTTGTTTCTGTTCCCCTTACATATTCTAGTTCCTGAAAACGTTTAACAAACAACTGTGCGCATGCAGGACAGGTCATTATATGTATGTTTCAAAAATGTTTATTTATTGTACACCCCCAATATTGCGGAAAATAATAATAAAAGTACCAGTACAAAAGTACATAGAAACAATGTGAAAGAACATAAACCTGTAAGGGTGGTGGCCAGCTTAAAAAGGTTTTGTTAACAGCTTGGCCATAGCATGTTCATTGGGTACAAAATTTTTCATTATGGATAGCTGTTCTATTAAATGCGGCTTCTACAGGAGAAATACCAACACTAACAAGGGCTAACAAGCTTACCAATCATGGTGTCTTTAAAATATTAACCAGCTAACATAGAGGAAGCTAGAGCAGAACACTGTTATCGTAACAACGGTGTTTCAACATTAAATATTCGTTTTAAAGAAAGACACAGAATTTTTGTATATGCAAACTCAGCAGGATCTATATGTAAGGCCTGTAAGAGACTTTGTATGATGCTTCCTCTTACTGATACATTCTTAATTATTGTGCTGAATAGAGATCGCTGATATCACTATTACTCAGAGGTACACATTCCATTGAGTAAAAAATGCACCACCAATAGATTTCCAGAGATAGATTTAAGCTTTGGTACTAAAAAGTAAAATCATCGGCATAGGCACAGGAGTTTTATTTGTGAATGAAAATTCTGAACCCGTTATCACACTGATCAAGTGAGGTTAAAAACATCATTAATAAACATATTGAACAATATCGGTGACAACATACTGCCTTGTTTCATGCCCTCAGTGATCTTAAAATTGTAACTAACTGCACCATTCCAGGCAACAACAGCATAGAATGATTTCTACCATTTATGTAAAAAGTGCCATGATTATGTTAATAACTTCAATAAGGTTAAACCATCTGACCAGATAAAATCACAATTTCATTTTATCTTGGGGAGATGGGGTCCCCTTGGGACATGGGGTACATTGGTACACTTGCCAAACTTGGATAATGAACAAATTAAAAAAATAAAAATAAATCCGAGGGGGATCGAAACCTTTATTTTTCTCTGGGGAAGCCATGAAGATCAAGTAGGGCTGTGGTGTATGATTTTTGAACTCTATTAAAGTAAAATTTGCATTCATACTTTCGAACTATGTATTGTGTTTCTAAGGACAGTATTGAGCATAGTAATCTCAAATGGCATGAATTGAAGAGTGGCCAGGTGGTTCTTAAAACCCCTGCAAAGGTGCCCTGATATGATGGGTCTAATATTATAAAGCTAATTTAGGCCAAACTAATATCCTATGCAAGTATGGCCACGACCAAAAAAAAAAAGATGAAGAAATTCCTTAGTCAGTCAATAGAGGAAGTGATCGAACCTTTAAAAGTTAGTTTAACCATTTTGGTAGACCTGGTTAAACGTTCACAGGCCTTGTGAGCTGACAGATTCTGGTTAGCAATAGGGTAACAGTAGCCAGACCATGCCTGGGGTAATTGGATGACTGTCATGAATTATTTGTATCAGTGGTAATTTTAGGACCAATTAAGCAGTTGACATAAACAGTAGACGGCTCTGATTCTGATAACAATTTGCATTACGTCGTAGTTTTGCACCTTTTTATCTGGCCTGTGATATCCTGCCATTGGGAATGCCAAGGAGCTGTTGGGTGCCATTTAGACCAATGACTGGCGACAGGCAAGTCAGTTCGTTAGTCTCAGATAACCGCATCACTTGCTTGGCAACCATCCCATGCAGCATCACTGCCAGTCACTGCGCTCCCCACATCTCATATAACCAGCCCCCAGCATCCGAGAACTTGATTCAAACCAAACTGCACAGTAAATGGTCAAGTTACCATATTATCCACAATTTTGAGCGAAGTGTTGGACTTTCAGCTTGGATCAAAGTTCATATCTGTAAGGCAGAACAAAGTGGGTGGATTAAGACTTTACGTCCTGTATTTCTGCACCCTGCTAATTAGGAGACAATGGCATTGAGATGATGGAGGAAACAGGCAGTCAACTTAGGCTCGACCGAGAATTGAACTGGAGACTAGTGGTTGGAAGCCCAGCATGCTACCACTGAGCTAGGCCCCCACCCTTCCTCCAGTACACTTTTACTTGGTTAATAAGTTACTCAGTATCAGGAAGTTTTGGAACAAAGCAAACTCCTAATATTAAGACTTGTTATGTATCTGTTGGGTGTTGAATTGAGGCAGGGGCTCAGGCATACATCTCAAGTTTTCAAGTCTTAACAACACCCTCTGAAATCCTACTGTGCATTAGCAGTCGATCTTCCCCTCAATTACAAAGGTCTTCTTTTCTATAGATTTTCTGGAAACCTTAGGTTGTTTACCAACAGACCATCATCCATTTTAAGTGTACCAATATAGGACTAAAAGGCAATAATTTAGTGTCCATGAAATTGAGCTGGATTCTAACCTAGGACATTCAGATTTGTTTTCCTGTACACCTTAACCTCTAGACCACCTGTCTGGTTAAAGTTGTGGCCTATTTCAGTACATTTGATTAAGTACTGAAATGCCAACTGGGGCGGACAGTTCTGAGCTTTAATTCTTATGAACATTGTCCATAAATAAATGGGTTTTACTTCTCTGATAGACATGACTGATTGTTTTATTTCATATTCATCAATAGCCAATAGGCAAGGACTGTTCGGAAATCCACCTGAAGTACGTATCATTGGAGTACCCTCAAGACGGTTGATTGATGCGTCTCCTGCCCTGTAGCGCGACAGTCTCTTGTTGGAGAAGGCTCTGGCATATATTACTATATATCTCATTGTAGAGAAATAATCTGAGACAAAACTTACCATATTTACCAATTTACATTAAATAACACTTTTTTTTTTGTGATAGCATTTGCCGCATTATGAACACACAGCTCAGTTTATTCATATTTCTCTTCTACACATAGTTAATCAATGTCAACTATTTACAACAATACGATAACTCAACACACATACAATCTTACAACTTTCGCCTATTCAGGAGCTACAATGTGCCCCATAGAATAAAACATAGTTCAACATTTGGTCTACGAGAAATGCCCCTTCAATTCTACTTCGAAATACTCTGAATTCTAAACGTTAGCTTTTTTCAGCATTACAACGTTGGCTATTCTTTCTCATGAATCTGCTATTCTTTTAAGTTCCTTAAATATAATAACCTACATATTCTTTTAGTTCCTAAAACATAATAACCTACATAACAAATTAAGTTCTAAGTAACTGGAGCATTATATTGCACCTTATCTATAAGTTAAATGACAATAATGGAATGCACCAGTGATTGTGAATGACCAGCTTCAATCCAAGAATTTACGGTTAAGGTTGGCACCAAAGAGAATTTTTCGAAGCTCTGGCATCATCTGGAGGGAAAAACAAGTGAAATAAGATAATGACAAATGAAAATTTGATTTGAAATGAGTGCAATAACTTTCTGTCAAAAGCAAAGAAAGTCTGTCATAGATTCTTACCTGATAGCTGATCATTTCCAGCCTACTGTCTAGAGTATTAACAATTTTAACACGTCCATTCTGAGCAATCAGTTCAACTCCACCAGACCTGCGAAAACAACACCATAAATTTTAAGTCAAGTAAAATGAAGATAAATGTCACATACAAGAGGATAAAATTATTCAGAAAAGCTACTCACACATCTGGGCCAAGGAACTTTTCTGTATCAATATTAACTCGAACATCTTTCTTGGTGGCGGTACGATACTTGTTAACAGCATGCTCCAAAACATCCTGAAATGAAACAAACAAACACTCAATTTTGTACAGACACATTATATAGAAGAATACATTGTATATCAGTTATTCATTTATGAGACTTATGCCATCAAATTATCATTCATTTAGACAGGTACCAAGACATCAACCAGCTTGTTCCAATATGCAATTTTGATGTTGCACAGAGCACAACTAACATAAATCGGATAGTAAATTATGATCACAGTCTACAGTTATAAACCCTGTCACATTTGAATTCAGAAGAATATTAGATGATCCAAATTCCAAATTAAATCCAAGAAAAGAGTGGCTTACCTTAACATGTTGCACATCTTGTTGCTTACATCTGATAACAACATTTTCTTCTAACATTTGGAAGAGACCCTGAAAATAACAGATTATCTAAATTAAAATCACAGTGACCCTAAAACTAACAGATTATCTTAGTAAAAATTAAAATCACAGTGACCCTGAAATTAACAGATCATCTAAGTAAAAATTAAAATCATAGTGACCCCTAAAAATTAAAATCACAGATATCTGTTATTAATGGCTGGCAAATAAAAAATTGCTTACATATTGACTACATACAGTAACTGATAATATCTGCAATTGAAAATGATGCAGACCTGAGTAACAAGTCCATCCAACATTCTGCGATAGTTGCTTGGATCCCGCGCGATATTTCCCAGGCGGTTTCTAGCTTCTTCTAAGGTCTGTCCAATGTGGTCTTCATGGCATTTTAAGACTCGCAGTCTTGCTTGGTTGAGCAGATTGGAATTTTGACTGAAATGGATATCAAACAACCAGTTTAATTTATTTTATTTCGGTCTAAGCTGATAAAAGTCTCTTTCATTTGAAAATCATTATTTAATTTTTACAGTACTTACATTTTCTTTTGAAGTTCAATTTGTTTCTCTTTTCGTTCATAATACTCCATGATTTTGACACGCTGCTGCTGAACTAGCCGACCTTTTTCAATGTTAAATTCTTCTTCAGCCTAAATAAACAAGATGGCAACATTTATGTCTAAGAACAACTGTACAGCATAAAATTGAAATGTAGTGATAAAAGGTTATCTATAACCCAGCATAACATTATATTTGAGTAAATTTCAAAATTATGTCAATACCTTTGCATCAATTTCTTCTGCCTTTTCATTGGCCTCTTGGTCAATGAAAGCCATCATGTGTTGAATCTGCAATTTAAGAATTGAAAGTATGTATACATTTTTTATCTTGGTATTATATTAATAATTAGCTATAGCTAGGTCTATCTTCTATTTCATTAATTGGAACTGAGATGCAATGTGAAATTTATATAACTGTATAAAGTAGGCTCGACAAGTATAGTATTCATTAATAAATGAATCAGTATGAAACCAAATATTTTTCCAATGAAGCTGCGAATGCTTACTGAATGAATGATATTTGGGGGGGGGGGGGGGGGGGCCTTAAGGTTGAGCCTATAATCACTCTTTGCTCAACCAATAAATGAATCAACCTGATCAGTGTTTTTAACTTCAGTCATAATATACTGAACACTATCGAGCCCAGCATGAATTGATCTCTAAACTAATTAGATTTTTCAAACACATCACTGGAATAGCATGTACTGTAAAGGAGGGTATTATCAACAGGGCGGGTATTATTGACACTTAAATTGGTTTGTTAACAAAATTGTGAACTTTCTAATGTGAGTGTCGATAATGCTCTGTCGATAATACCCTCCCTTATGGTATAGTATTTCTTAAATTATAATTAATAGACTGCATATTACAATTACATTACACTCCCATTTTCCTGTTACTGTATACAACTATTGATTAGATATATCTTGGTGGACCCATGTGAATACTGATCGTGCTCTCAAAAGAGGACCTCAGGGACATTAACACCAAATGCATCATTATAACCATGCATGATTATAATCTAAGCCAAAGGCTAAGCCAAAGGCCAGTAAGGGTTGAAAATTTCAATACATGTATAACAAACACTGTCAACACTCAACAGCCTTCGAACATAGAAACTCAAATCTCTCCACATGATTCTAGTCACCTGCTTTTGCACATCTGCATCACTGAGCGCCATTTTTGCAGCTTAATTAAGGAAATTTGTTGAAAACACAGTAGACAGCTCAGAGCACTAGCCAGATCCTCCCTCAAATGTCAAAATGGCGAGGGCAATCATGTGATCAATATGGATTTCCCTTATTTTTCTGCAATAATAAGATATTTCACCTTTTGCTAATACTTGGTTTCATGAATTACACAATTTTAATTTGTTCTATCTGAAAAATGTATTGATATAAGCACAATTTAAGGTAAATGACAAATTATAATGAATAATGACGTCATTTGCCATCATATGACAGCTTGGGCATCCCCAAAACAAAATTCACAAGAGGGCGTTGCTTTTTAGAGTAGTGACCCCTTACGGACTGTCTTGTTGTGTTTTGGAGAAACTAAACAAAACTGGAGAATGGGCTTTGTTTGTGGATTTCTGTCTTTTGTTGCCTGTTCCAAAGATTGCGGTAGTTTTTTTTATATGCTTACACCTTAATTGGTACTCTCATTGTAAGTATTTATATATAATTATAGATGGCATACGCATGTATATAGCCTATATTACATATATATAGGTTTGGGTGTAGTAGTACATCTACATGTAGTCATTGTATTGTAGATCTATGTTCTGTGTCAGTGTGGGTAGTCTATATCTAGAGATTGGATAATCCTAGATGGAGTATCTATCATCTGTGGAGGATAATCTAACGAGACTCATTAAATTTGTAATACAAGGTACACGTATTTATGTAGATATACATGAAATTAATATAACTACAGAGCTCTGCAGAGCTTACTCGGGGTCATCTCCAACCATATAAAGAGTAAATTAATGTGAGTTACTAGTGTGGCCATGTATTTTTCTTTATTTATGTTCCAGGATAACCTGATATTTCCAGAATGGTTAAATCACGGTCGTTCAGTCCTGCATCTGAACTGGATGACTTCACCAGTGAAACAAGAGATGTGGTTCTCAACTACTTTAGTTTGCTGCCTGTGCAAGCTCAGGATGGGATCCTTGGTGGATCACTCAACTCAAACTTGACAAATAGTTCCACGACTCGGACATTTAAGGCTGACTCATTGATAACAGATCGTCGAAACAAAGAAGCCTGGTCATTAGTTTCTCAGAAAGATGCCACACAAAAGCAAGAGAAGATTGGTCGAACAGAGGCTGCCTCACAGTCAAAACTCACCAAAGACAGTGACTCAGATGAAGTAGATGAAGTTGACTGTATTGATTCAGGATGTAGACGTCAAAAGATAAAGCAAGAGCCCAAGCATCGGTTTGGGAGATCAGTGTCATATGACGAGCATAATTTGAGAAAAAGAAGCCAAGATGGGAAACTTTGTGAGAACAAAGGGAGAAAGATAATAGGATCAATACAATTGCTGTCAGAACCAAAACCAGTAATTAATCGTGCGAGATCAGTATCACCTGCAAGACCAACAACTTTGAATATCATTCCTGTTTATCCCTCACCAGGTTCTAACCTGCAAATCATAAAGCAGGGAGGACGCCAGCAAATAAAATCGGATCGAAAGCTCAACAAACTTGACTTCTTGGAGAAAAGAGACATCCCCAAAGATGAGGTTGCTAGGAAGCCCAATTTTGATTCTGTGCATGCCGGGTTGAAAAGGCAGCTTAGCAATAAGGCTCAGTCAGAATGGAAGGCTGTTAGGGCCAGATCTAGTAAAAGTTCTTTACAAAACTCCCATTCAAGTAGTATTGACAGAACATCGCTGAAAAGTGATACCTCAACCTCAAAAACGCAGTCGTCTGGAATTTCGGAGTCTGTTTTATCTGTATTAGATTGGGATGATGATGAAGTGAAGAAACTTGTTGATGATAACATTGTGTCTTCAGTTGCTGTGTCTCTAAAGCATGCTATCGAGGAAACCATTGCTGAGGATCCTTCGACTGAAGAAAGCATTAGTCGATCACCAGCCAAATCCAGGCCATCTGATTTCAATAAAAGATTGAGCGGTAAGACTAGTGATCATAATAATGTAGTGTTAATTTGCGTAACAGTTGATCGTGGCATGTCATTGTCATGTTTAAAATCTGCAGTGCATGATTTATATAAGATTATCCAAAAGAAAATTCTATATTTGTCTTTTGTTTTCCAGGCTCCTTGAACAGCAAAATAACGAGAAGCCCAACAGGGAGATGTGTTACACCCCAGACTGAAGTGGCACGTTTGATTGCAGCTATTGGGGACCAGGTTAATTTCTTTGCTAACAATTCGTTATAGCCATAGCCATAATATATGTAATTACTTCATGCCATGACCGTTTGTGTTTATATTAATTTTATCCACTGGTCAATCTCTACAGATACAACAAGAATATGGCCACATTCTAAATCAAGCCATCAACAATGCAGTAGACATACCAGAAGAAAGAATTGATCCTGAAACTCTGGGAGAAATCATAAGCAGAGAGGGTCTCATGAACAGAGAGCAAGGCTGGAAGAAGGTAACATTCTTGGGCTTGAAAAATGCCTATTAATATCAGAATACTTTAATTTAAAAGAAGTGAAATGAATGGGTCAAAAGATTGTAAAATACATGTAATTTTTTTTCTTTCAGACTGTCATGGTTTTAGCATTTTGTAAGGGTTTGGCCCTTGCAATGGTTTCGAAAAACAGAAGCATAACTCGACTTCTGGACTCAACAGTTGAAATGCTGGCTGATTCGTTTGCTGAGTTTGTAATCAGGCAGGGTGGCTGGGTAAGTTTTGTTGCTGCGTGGATTAATGTTAAACAGAGATGTACATTGTACATCCTTGAGTCCTGGGTAGTGAAAGTCTCATAGCCACATCACAATGTTATGTAATCTTTTTATAATTTTCCGGGCATGTTATCTCACAAAAAATAATAATATTTAGCATTTTAGCACTGTTTTTTTTTTTAACATTTGAACTATTAGCTGAAGTTAAACTGATTATCACAAATGGTATGTTACAGCCATGGGTTGATGATTCATTCCTATAATTTTGCTTGCAGACTGGCATCTTGAGTGCAGATGTTGCACCTGCATCACTTCTAACGCCAGTATCGTCTCCCATAGATGAAGTTGAAAATTTTCCTCTTGATTGGGATGATATGGTTGAGCATGGAAGTAGTCACCAAGTTGATGGCTCTTTTGGACAAAATGATGAACAATACGGTGCTGTTGGTGGTCTCGGCGTCAGTGACAAAAAAACTCCAGTTTCGATAAAGGGGTCTCCGAGCTCAGATACTAGGAGGAAGGACTCAGACAGTATGGATGAGAAAGATCTGGAACGTGTTAGGATGGAGATATGGCTCATGCGACAAATCAGTGAGCAATACAACCAAGAAAACCAGCACAGGAGACAGTGGTCAATTTTTTCCACAGCTGCATTGACAGTTGTCAGTTTGACTGTACTAGGTGGTGCTCTTGTGCTTTTCCTCAAACGTAGAGACCGTATTGGTGCTCTTTTTTCCTTTCTGAGGAAATAATACAATTTTTCATCGTTTTTCTTTCTAATCACTGGCTTGAACTGCATGCTTTTTACATTAACTCAGGGTGTAATTCTTCAAGTAAAGTATTGATCTCATTAGTTTTTGGGAGACTGATGGACTAGACGCTCATGCTCGGGTTAGTTTGACCCATGCCTAATGTACCGCACAAATACATTAACTGTTAGATGTCACACTGTAATGCCTTATATAATCGAACTAGTTCTAATGCGTAAGAAGTGCTAAGTAACATGTAAGATGTCAACTTGTCTAGTTTGTACTATTCAAATGTATCAGTGTCCGAAAGGTTGCATGTATGGGAATTACCTTGGTGTTGTACGACTTAACACTAAATTGTTGCATGAGAATTACCATGTTCATATGACTTAACATTATCTGAACTGAATGATCTCATTTGCTAGTCACATTAATAGGCTGTGGAAAGTAGGTAGGTGTTGAAGTACTTACTAATAAGTGAAGGATTTTATTATCTCGATGACAAGCCAGTAATTTAACAGTTAACCTTGCCTCAGTCAAATCTACTCAACTCAAATTTTTGCACGACTCGGATCAAAGTTAACAGAATATTTAAATTTAAATTGCTTATTTATTCTTAGTTTAAATCTTCATGAGATGAAACTTCGCCGAATCCTAATTAAAATTGCAGGAGCCAGTATAATAATTAGGATATATTGTCCATTTGAATTTGACTTAGGCAAGGTTTACTGTATGTTACATAAGGTAAGAACTAGATGGAACATGGAAGGCATTTTATAGCTATTGAAGGTTAATCTTACCCTGAGTTTGATTTCATAAACTTCTAGGGGTTAAGTGCAGTATAGCGGACCCAAATTTATGACTATATTTGGCTTCCACAGAATATGAAATAATGTCACTTTTTTTAAAAATAAATTTGTTCTTACACAATTAGAATAATATTTGTGTAGAATAGGGGGGATTTGGAAATAAACTGAAGATGCGCTACGTTCTTACCATGAATATGAAAACCGCCGTCCTTTGTTTGTGACGTCATACATGGAATTCAAGCATTTGACGCCATGTGCTTGGCAACAAGGCTTGCTTAATATGATCATAAATCTGGGTCCACTATACTGCACTTTTTCCATTTATTGCATCTGAACAAAGTGTATTGATCAAAGGTAGTATAGATCTTAGATCTCTTCCAAATGCTGGATCTTCTAGTTTCTGTGATATAATTATATTGTTGTTAAGTTATTTATATATATATATATATATATATATATCTAGGCGTTATCGTTCATAACTTAATATTTGCATAGATGAATGGATGGACATTCTGCCCTGCCTGCAGAAGTTAGTAATTGTGATAATGTGTATGCAAGCTTGAATGATGTAGTTGATTATGTAGTGGCTATTGTATGGTACATAGATACATTCATTAAAAACATTTTAAAGTGGCACAATTACCATGTAATTACAAATATGTATCCTTTACAAGACTGTAAATTAGTTCAGGCATAAATGTGACTCATGTTTTGCAAAAATGATGGATATAAGTTGTTAAAAGCAATAGCAACTGCTTTTGTGTATTAAGTTAAGAAATTTTATTTCATACAAATTACAGACCAAAATATACATTTAATTTCTACACCATTTTATATACTTAAAAAAGTGAATAAATGCTGATACATGAAATTACCAGTAGTAGTGTTGGTTTTAAATCAAGACACACATACAGTCTGTGTGCCTTTATTTTGTATTGGCGAAGACATACAATTTTCAGCCTTGATCAGGTACCTCTGGCTCCTTCTTTCTTGACCAATTGTTGATCTTATTGAATCACTGCTGTAGATCCTTGGGGGTTGGGGCGTAGTTTGTCTTGAGACAAGGGATGGAGAAGTAGGTTTCCTGCCCAAAGAAGTTTCCTTGTCTGTTGGGTGTCTTGGTGCAGCCCACTTCTCAAAGTCTATTTGACTCACGTACTTGGAGCTTCTCATTCGTGACCTGATGGAAATTAAGATAAGGTGAAATTTCTAATCTCAAACATTAAAATTTGTTAACTGGATTTAAAATGGCGTGATACATGGTTATTTAACAGGAATTTAGGCGAGGCATGTGCATAATAAGACATCAAACTATTTTCAGTGCGAGCATGTGATATTAACAACTATTATTAGGAGTTTCAAAGTTTCAAGATACTGGTCTGAATTTGCCAACTTATATGACCAGCTGCCAGAGGCAGATGTAATGTTGAGATGATAAGGAGTCCAAATCTTGTTACACATTTACCCCGTGAGTAGGGTATTTTACTTGCCTAAGCATGGGCACTGAGTACGAAGCCTCGGAAGTAACTGCTTTACCTAAAAGTGCTTAGAGTACTGTCATCACTACTATGTATAAGATGACATTGCAAATCAGGCATAACCCAAAGGGTGATTGATGACAATCAAAATACATAGCATTGTGTAGGATATAAACTAAAGTATGAGTCAGTGAACAAAATGTTTGTGATAGTTGCACAAATTGAGACGTGATACCAAAACCTTAAAAAGATGGTGCAATACTGTTACAATGGCAGACAAGACAGGCACGCACTGCACACACAAACTTGCAAATATTTACCGAATGGACTCTTGGGTTACTGAAGAAGTACACCTGCTGATGGAAAATATTTTACCTGTACCACAGACTTTTAAAATTCTGACGCCATGTATGACAGTAACAATAGTCTATTCATGATATCAATACAAGACAAATTTATAATGATGATTTTGCAATAAAGAATTTACTTCTTGTTGACATAAGATCCACACCCAACAATGGACGATGGTTTATGAATAATATTGACCACATTTTTTACCAACATTTTAATGCTTACCTGCTTGCTATTCTCACTGGACTTTCAATGCTGACCAGTGGCACAGAGAGCCAGTCATTACTGTTGATGTCCTTTCTGCTGAGGGGCAATGGCGGAAGTAAAATCTGAAATTAATGATCAAATAAGGCTAAAGTTGGTACAGAGCAGCCCTCAAATGCAAGTTTTTGTTACTCATTGGGGTTGATTGATGTAGGTGAAACACAGAAATCCAAATCATATGTAACATGTTTGTAAATCACAAAATGGCAGCTCAAATTAAGTTTTATCTCATCTTTTGAGAAGGCCAATCACTATCAGGAGATTCAGGACCCTGTGCTCATTGAGAGGCCAAAGTTTGTTGTCTAAAGTAGCATGTCTTACTAACAAAATTAAAATTAAGAAACTGATCTGAAGTTAGTGAGATAATATTGTCAGCTGTGCATTCCACCTCCTTCGGAGCCGCCACTGCCTTAAAGGTGGGGTCTCTCACTTGCCCCAGCATAGACACAGATTAAAGGCATTTCATTCCACATCAGAAATCAAACTGAGGACTACTAAGCAGCAGCTTAGTGCTTTAAGACGATGATGCAATTTAAATGTACTGAAGTAATTCTTAGTGCCCAAGCTATTATCCCTAAAAAGTATAAATATGAAGAAATTTTATAAAGTGTACTAGTTTTACCTCTCGAACTGTCTTCAGTTCATCTTTTGAAAGTTTTGCTCCTGCTAAGCACTGTATAACAATGCGTTCCTCTTCATACCTTGAATTTTCTTGCTGTAGTAAAGGATCCTGAAGTCCTTTTGTCACAGCCTGTTAAAGAAGTGTACAATATTATCATGCTGCAAATGAATGAATATTATGTAGCTTTTAGCTCACCATTATGTGATTTATATTCACAGCTAAATTAAATTACCTTCTTTAATTTCACCGCAGATTGTAAATAAAGTTTTATTTTATCACTGAGATCTTATCTTACATTTAATTTGTATGTCATTTGCACCACCTTAGGATCATTTGTACCATAAGATTATATATTAGTTTCATAGGTAACATACCACCAGTGAGGATGACTGCAGTGCAAAGGGGTAATACTCATCTGGTGAGAAAGTATCCAAAAATACATGGCCCTGAAATAGAATTAGAAATAAAACTGAAATTAAATTTATCAATAAAAATCTGAAATTCATTTATCAAACAAGTTACGAAAAATTATTTCATTGGGCCATATATAAATCATAGGATAAAATGCTGCATCATCAAGAAATCTTTCTAAATTTCAGCACTGAGGGAATACCCCACATACCTTTTTATTGACATGTTCAAGGTATTCTTTATATTGACGACTCCTCTGTACACTTAGATTTGTGTATTCTGGGTTTTCAATGAGATTTACTATGTCCCTTAATATGGGTTCATACACTCGATCTGTCCATTTCTTGTGAAGCAATTCTTTCCTCCTCAGTTTGCACACTTCCATGCAATTAATCAAGTCATTAACTTGCTGCAGAATTCAAAGCAATTATATCATAAATTATTATGAGCAAACAAAATAATTAAAAAATATAAACATCTGTTTTACATTACCAGGTATTCTAAAGCGTAATTCCTCAGTTCAAGTTAACTAAAATTTATTCAATCAATTTTTTTTTAATACTAAACTCATTCAATCTTTATATGCTTTACTTTTTTTTTTTAGCACTACTAGGTATTCTAAAGCTTTATTCCTCAGTTTGAACTAAACTTTAATTTGTGACCATATATATTTACCTTACTAAAGGTCTTTTCTTTGGTGAGCACGTCTGTGTACATTTGTTTTGTGCAGTTACTCTCCAAATCAGCTTTCGTCTTGATATAAAAAGAAAATACTATTTCATGAGAAAGAGGAACATACAAACAGATCAACACATTCTTCTTATTATATTATTTCTAACTTTTTATCTTGGAAATTAACGTATCATCAAATCCAGTACCTGAACTGTTTTGATTGATGATCTATCAAGCCATGCACTTTTTGTTACTTTTTTGGGACGTGAATTTGTTCCAAAAATTGGAGTTGCCGCTGACCTGACTGGGTCACTTTTCTTTCGCATTGGATCACCAGTGACTGACGCTGGGCTCTGGGAAAGAAAAATGCAAGGTCAATGACATTTATTGTGTCAATTACAAAATGTATTGTAGACCTACTGCATGAGGTCATTTAAAAGGTCAATTAATTTAAATATGGACCATATACACATGATACACAGCCTTTTTATAATTTCAGGTTATGCTTTGCAATTTTACATAGCCTTAAATGCCCTTAATCAATTTTAGACTTGTAAGTTGTAGCATGGAGTCACTATGGTTGTAGTACCATTAATAACATGCCAGCTGATGGTCTGTTGTTATCTTCTCCCTTCGGCTTCGCCTCGGCCTTAAAGAGCAATTCTTCCACAACACAGTCATCATGAATTTTGACAGTTCCATGTTTTTCTCGTCTCATACTCATAATTGCTTTACTTATCCTTTTTGGTCAAATTGTCAACATATATGCCATTCTTGGGAAGTTGCCAAAAGTGACAGGTCGTCGCTAGGCACGCGTCATTATTGTGCTTCCGGGTCAGCGTAGCAGACGACAACCTGCCCAGCTGACAACGCAGCAACTTGTGACCTGCTAGATCAACTGTTTTTTAAGGTAACAGCCAAATCATGCAACTCTCCAGTCACTAATATTTATATTTTATGGGACGATTGCTCAGCTGAGGACCGTACAGCCCGACGTCGAAGTTGTGGTTGACACCGGAGTTGTGCCTTTAATCTGACATCCAGGGGCGGATCCAGAACATTCTGATATCTCTCACCCCTGGAATCTGTATGTCACTATTGTATAGTGTCAGCTACAACTTCAACTTCGACGTCGGGCACTGTAGTCTTAATTAGGTCACTGGGTTCACTTCTGACTAATCAAAAGACTCTACAGGGCTGCGGGGGGGGGGGGGGGTAGCCCCGGACTGTGTCTGCTCCGACGGCTTCCATATGTCACATACCAGCATACGCGGCCAGGAGCTAGGGGAGGGGGGGGGGGGGGGCAAATCATGACTGAAAGATGTCCCTGTCAGTCATTTCATAATCCCCCTGGATCCGCCAGTGATCCCTAGATATAACCATTGAGGTAACTATCCACAATCAAACAAGTAATAAAATGAAGGATAACACAAATAGTCACAATAATAGTCTCGAATCATTGAATGCTTTTGTAATGTTGAATGTTGTTGGATCTTTCTACTCTTTTCTCCATGGATCATTGAAGCATTCACTATGATTCAGTAGAAAACTTGATTGTACAGTAATTGACTAATTCCAATGGAGACCACAAGAAATTTTCAATATCTGGCTTTAACTTAGTAAGCAAATCAACTTAAGCAGAGTGAGGGAGCGTTTGTTTAAACAATCAACTGTGCATGTAGCCTATTGTAGGACATACAAGACTATGTAACAAGTAGCTCAAACTTCTCAAAATGACCTAGCTTGTGCCTCTATAACTCAGTATGAGCCAAGAATCTGCCGAAATTCAGCATACAATATATCATAGACTTCTTTGGAGCAATATAGTCATAATGATTTTGCACTATTTTTGTTCAATTGCAGGTGCAATGAATTCCTGACTGCTTATATTGTCTTTGAATATGACACTGGACTTACTGCTGAGACAAGATCCAAGGTTTATTAAGTTGGGTGTGCCTGTAGGTATCGCTATCTAGTTTGACATTTATCTGTTATCACTACATCACAGCCATAACACTTTCCCAAGCAAATATGACTTTACAGTGAACCATCAAGGATTTTATGGACATTCAAACAAAACAAAAATTTAACTCATTGATAAAAGCATAGTATACGCCTACTGACCTGTTTTAACACTATACTACATTTGTACATATATGTAATTTGTTTGATGATATATTTATGTGGGCACATAACATGTAATATGCCATGTAAATGTAATACTGCAGACAGCCATGAAAAAGGGATTCATTTACAATTTGTCACTATTTACACGCACAAGTCTAACATATAGTCTACATATGTCCATTTACAAGTTGTCACAACTTCATGTATTTAAGAATTTCCTTTTGCATTCCAGGATATTGTGAAGATGAACCAGTTACAGAACTTGATACACGATTCTCTTATATCAACGGAGCATGTTCAGAGCTGCGCTATCATTCGTCGTAAGGACGCATCTCTCAGGGCATCGTCTGTTGGCTTTAGTGTACGTTTATGTGACCTAGCTCCAGGGCGTATTTCCCTTCACTCAAACAAGTCACAATTTTGGCCACTGCTCAATAAGTTTTTGCCTGGAATATTTATCAAGAGAATCAAGTTAACATGTCAGTGAGAGACACAACCACATTTGCCAAGAGAATATTATTAGCTCAGCATAATGTATATCATGAGTGACATTAGCTCCTATATACATTCTAATATGTGCTTGCATATTCATGGTGTTCACTGGACACTCTGTGAATACAATGAATATTCAACTGAGTTCATGAATATCATTTCAGTTACATCAAAATCAAATTAACTTGCTCCTAGACTGCTTCAAAAATCCAGCACAAATGAGGGATGAAGGTTTTGTCTTTGAAGATCGCCCCTACAAGTGTGTCAGAGCAGACAAGAATTCAATATATGCCAAAAGCGTAAACGTTTTTTCCTTATGTTTTTTAAATGTGTTAACAAATGTCTGGTATTTTTGTGCTTTAATAACTCTAGAACATTGCGTGTTTGCACAATACCTCTTAAATTCAGTGCACTCATATACCTCTATTGTCTCAACAAACTGCAGTAAATATGCGAAAGTAAACACTTATGTCAAGTAGCAGATAAAGGTTGCTGATACTTATTCTATTTTGACAGAACAAACTGGGGTTAATACTTGTAAGGACATCAACGTTAATGATAATGGCCGCCTACACCCAAAATATGTATCCAAGTGTATGTGTGGAGGCTGTGGAGAAACTAGGTAGGTACATATATTTAGCAGTACAGTGACTAAGAAAAAGCTTCAACCTACACTAGAGCAATGAGTCATAAAATGGAAATGCATGATAAACTTGTCACGCATATTTTCCCTTTGGTGACATGGATTGTTGACAAACTCTTAACAAGAGGAACATTTTTTTCAGCTGACTACTTTAAAGAGAAAGGAAAATAAGACACATGGGAGACTTCAATGACTGGGATGCCAATCCATTGTGTGTGTTCAAATAATGCACATAGCACAAGCGAATCATAGTGCAAATGTTTACACCACTGCAATCAAGATCAAAAAATTACTCCACATGCCATTACAACAACCACATGGGTAACTTAATTGAAATTCTTTGAGCCCAATCACCAATGTGCCAATCAATTACAGTATGTATCATTCTTGTCTTTGACATATAAGACCATGTAAATATTATTAAGGTTTTAAAAATTTATTAGACTGTGTAAATGACAGTAACCATTAATTACAATGGGTGTGGATTTTAGCGACAAAATATTACGCAGAACCTAGTTGGTTTACTACATGTGGCACTGTTATAATCAAGAATACATGTAATGTGAAATATGTATATAAGTGAAGCTGTCATTGCTAATAAAATCTATACTGATTTACATACTAGTGACTCTTTATGCACATGAATCCATATAATACAGTATCTTAATGTGAAGACTTCCTGTCCAACCAGGAGGCCTAGGGAAGTTTATAAGTAACAAAATTCTCAAAGTGTGAAGTAAACATTTGTTGCAACATCATTAAATGCACCATGCTTAACTTGGTCCCTCGTAAAAGGAATATGTTTCACAAAGCGTGCTCATCTTCAAACGATAATGCAATGGCCCAAATTGCATCCATAACTAACTATATCACAACAAAAAAAAACCATTGGTTATCTGGTCTCACTAACAGAGAAAGATATATTCATTACAATATTACAATAAAGCTGTACAATCCATAAAAAATAAGGTACGAATGTTGGTCCCCACATTCTGCTAAAAGACATAGGGTGTTAACTTTAATAGCTCGAGTATGATGTAGTAGAGCTACAAATTTCTAAGAGGCAGAAATCAAGAGCAATAAAATTTAGCCCCCAAGCTATAATCACTGATTAACCAGCAAATGAATTGATTTAAATCATTACTATAACCACACAGTTGTGACACTTAACAGTCACTTCAAGCTCAGAATTACAGTAGTATACATTTACGAATGTAAGAAGAGTGTAAATATACATATATATAATATATAGTCTTAAAAATGCTTTTGCAAAAATGGAAGGAATGAGTTCATCACTGCAGCTAATAATTTCTAGATGTGATACACAATCTGACAACAAAAAAAATGTCCTCAGCATTTAGAACAGTTCCTTATTATGTAGAATATAATTTTAAGGGCCGATAACAGATATATTAACAAGGCACAACAGGCACAAAAATGGTGAATGACACAAAATATGCTAACAAAGGCACACAAGATAACCAGTAATATCAATGTACGCATCATTCAATCAGACATGCCTGTCAGATGTAATATGTTAACAATTAACAGTAATTTCCAACAAGATCATTATGATCAACACTTTCCTCTAGACAAATATTAACCTGTAGGAAGTTTTGGCAGATCCATTAACTGAATACATTTTTTTGACATTCATTTTAGCAGATCAAACTTGTTTTTCAACATATACAGAGATTCACGCCAATATACATTCCAATTTCATGAAATATTATAAAAACTTCTCAAAAAATCTTTAAAATACCTGCTTCTACATTTGATCCTACAGGTTGTATAATTTCTATCCAATAAAAATTTTTTTTTTATTATAAAGAGCTTAATAATACATATATATCTTACCATAAATCAGGTGCCTTCACCATCTTGATTAGTTTTCTTCAACAGTAATGAGCTTTAAATACAGATTAGGTGCATGGCTATACAGAGTGAATATCAACAGTGATTACACTTAACAAGGTGGCGTGGATAAACAGTCAACGAGTTTTCCTTCTAAAACATCCACATTCGGGGGGACTTGAAATATTACTTTTGGTTTTACAAGGAACTGACACTTCCCTTCTCCTCTTCATCTTGTAACAATAATACTCCTGGATGAAGTCTTTCACAGATCAAATTACAAGCCGAGTATAAAATCATTATACTGAAATATTGCGGAATCAATCGTCGTCGAGTGAGCCATTGCCAGGCTTGACAGAATCTGGCACACTGAATGTGCGGTCTTCTGCCATAAGTTGTGCAGCTTTGCGGGGGATGTTAGCCGGACATGAAGCTTTGTCCTGATAATGAGTGATGATTTCTCTGTCGGCAGGACAAGATTCACGGAAAGCTTCAGTTTCGTATGCATTGGCTAGGTATCGCCACAGATACTTGAACTGTGTTGGAATTTCGAAATCCTTGTAGGCCTGGAAAAGATAATAAATAAATGAGATCCAAGCAAATAAAATAATTCAATAACTTTCATGTGTTTACACAATGGTGTGGTTCTTAGTCATGACCTAATTCTAATCTAGTTGCAACTTTTCCCTATCACAATACTGTTATCAATGTCCTTCAACATCTATACTAACAATAAACAACACAAATTACATACATGTAGTTATATATAAGTATCTTGACAGAATTGACTGATAACAACAGTCTCCTCTAGACTTGCCTCTCATTCATTAATCTTACCTTGCCAGCCACTCTTATGTGCTGAAGTGTTGGTAGAAGGTAACAATCTGCTCTGGTTAAACGCTCTCCCACCATGAACTTGGTGCTGGTTTCATTTAGATGGTCATCAACCTTTTCCAACTCCTTGACCAATATGTGGGGATCATCCTTGGGGCTCTTCAGGAACTGGTTAAATTTCTGTAACCATGAAAAAGAGAAATTTGTAGAAAAGACATAGTCCTCACTAACAAGTCTGCATAATTAATTACAGGCAAATGGGAACATTCACCTTGTACAAGTCTTCGAAAGATTTCTCTGCCATTGCCTCTTTCATTGACTGCTTCCTAGAGAGCATATCTTCTGAGTCAAATCTGTCAATCAGAGCCTCAATCTCATCAACTGTGTCACATTCCAAACCAGTCAACTCTTGGCCATTGTGATCAACTCCCTTGTGCACTTTCACTAGAGGATAATGTTTCCCATTGCTGAAGTCAAGAACCTGAAGACAAAAAGAAAGGATCATGATTTGATGACATAAACTTAGTCTCCTTAACCTTTGATAGATCATCATCTCATAGCATATACTTCAAAAACTTGTCGGGAGTACATTTTCATGTACATATTTATTAGGGCAAGCAACTTCAGCAGCCCCACACTACTTAGATGCAAGGTCCAGTAAAATTCAATTCGTTATAGCTTTGTGAAAGTAAATCATCAATGGCACACTCACTTCTTTTGGTGGATTTTCAGGCAGGAATGTAGTTACTACCAAGTCAACCAGTCCGCGTTCTCGGAGGACATAGCAAATAAGGAAATATCGATGGCAGGTGGGGCAAGAGCCATTCTTCATTTTATCAACAGCAGCCTGTAAAGACAGAAAACAATCAATTAAACGGTGTTGGTGAAATTTTTTTTTTTAACTGCGCTCAGCAACAGTGAGCCATGTGGACATTTTGAATGAGCCTCAAGTCTAACTTAGATTAGTAGATGCTTCATTTTGGAGATAAGCATAAATGTGCTTAGCATACTTGTACAAAACTTGGGAGCTGTCCAGTGTTCAAAGTGAGGGTTTTCTGACCAAGTTAACCCAAATAAGACCCAGACCCTTATTTCCACCGGATTCACTGTATAAGGTATTAATGGTTTCATGCAGTGATAAGCGAGCAATGTTTCAAGTTTTTGAAGTTGTTCACTCCACTATACTTCACATTATCTTATCATATCAGAGAAGAGAGCTGTTGACTCCACTTCAAGACTTCATTATAGCAAGTTACAGACGCTAGCTGTGCCACTTGAAAAACAGAAATCCTGTTACCTATCAGAGGCAATAAATGTATCATAGAATCTTGAATCTTCCATCTCCTGTAACAAGCTTGAGGCTTCTTTATCAATATTTTAATTAATTACACAGGTGTATCAAAGTATGACACATTTTGCAGTGCCTACACACACAACACCCTAGAAAATCATCCGAATTTTGGGCAGATCAGCCTGAACAGGAATAAATACTCCATTAAGCCCAATACACTGTATACACATGAGGGATCACCTAGCTACCACTGGGCTTTCACTGATTCAGTATGTCTTCACCTCTTTTTTATTATGAATTTAGTGGTGGACCTGTGCACATGCAAGCTCTTTGGCGCCTGAGTGGTCACCCCCCGCTGCTGCATTTGAAAATACATGTGCGATGTTTACCTCGTACAGAGGGGTCAGGTCATTTTCTCAGTAGCCTATTGTTTGTATCCCAGCAACTCAGTTGCAAGTCAACACTTATGGAGAATTCGCAACCCAGATTCCCAATACCAAGCAGTGCTTTATTTTCAGCAACTGAGTGGTAAGTCATAAAATCCCAGTTGCTCGTGCATTCACACAGGGCAACTGAGTGGTAGAAAGTAAACACTCAGTTGCCAGCTAGTCAGTCGCAAGAAACTCGCTCCCGTGTAAAAGGCTTTAGGCAAAAAGGCACTCCAGGCTAACGAGCAATTTGGCCAATCTGGCAACAGCAGCAAATCGGTAATGATTGGGCTTGTTTTACATTGTATATAATATAATCTATAAAGATTTATCTATCTGTAACTGCATTTAAAAAAATGCTGATTGGTTTTCCACGAGAATTTACTCACCGCCTTGATATAATAAGTATTTAACCTCTTAACCCAGCCATTAAAAGAAAAGTAATCAAATATGACTATGCAATGGCCAAGCCATGCAATTATGGAATTTGCTAGATTCATTAGAAAGTCAGTATCAGATTTATATATTTAGAATCTAGATCTTGCACATATTTTGCTATGTCTAACAATACTTTTGCCATAGCTAAAATTGCACTTCTTGACTGTCACACTGGAAGAAATGCATCCGTGATTTCGCCAAGTATTCCAGTTTTCCCGGATGTCAGAATGACAACCTACGTTGCTGGCCGCTTCAGCTGTCACAGGCAAAAATAGGTCGAAGTGACTTTTACATGCTTGACACTAACTCCTTGTTCCTGTAACTTCTGGACTTACAATAATTAAGGGCAAATAGTGTGCATCTGAGGTAATGCGATAAAAAGAGCTGGTCAGGAAAAGGCGTGGTCATGGTGAGGTCAACGCACACCTGCACTGGTAACATACCTTGACAAACAGCTCGACGACTGGTCTATCGCCGTCATCTTGGTCATCATCACCCGCGCCACCCTGAGTTTCCGCCGCTCCTCCTTGGTCAGCTACTGACTCCCCATTCCTGTTTAAGTCCGTACTTTCTACCCCATTATCGTGTAGTTCTTGGGGAGCATCTCCTCGGTCGTCTCCGTTCACGTTATCCATATTTTCAATAGTTTCTAGCAGCACACCTCATGAACTCACTGGCCTCGCCCAGAACTTCTCGTCTTGTATAGAGTACGCATGCGTGGTCACAGATGAGACACCTGCTGACAACTGGCCGAACCACCACAAAAATCTCAATCACTTTCAAGGACCACTTAGCCCACACTGGGTCACAGTAGCTCACAGTTCAGAACTTCTGCTCTCTGAAATTCTTATTTAGAGCTGGAAGCGATGAATAGTAAAATCCTGAATTTTTAGCCAATGTTCTACAATTGATACAGAAGTAAACAACTTGTACAGTAGTAGGACTTTTATCTGGGACATTTAATTAGCTTTAATTCCCAGAGCAATCTAAATGCATTCCACTATATTCCAATTACACATTTCTATAATCTCATTTTTCCATGAGGGGGGTGTATTTGCATATATGAATAAATGATGTAGCCATAAATAGCACAACAGTTACTGATGACAAATGGGACTTAAGCACAGCACTCCAGCAAAGGTACCTTGCCTGGGTGAAGGACAGATGACGAATGGACCAAAGTTTTAATACAGAATGGACCATTTTCTGAAGGCGAACAAGCCAGTATTTTGGTAGTTTCGTTGATGACGAAAGTATTGATGCCGAGACGACCTGAAGCCTTTAGATGTCATTGACAATAAACATCTCAGCTTGTCATAAAACAAATTCTTGCAAAAACCAACACATTTCCTTTCAAATTATTTAATTCTAAATATACAGATACAAGTATACATGATTTATCAGGAAACATACTTAATATAGATTACATACCTACATCAAAGTCATTAACTCTTGTCACAATGCAATCATGTAGCTCCACCAAGCAAATAAAATATAAAATTAATTAATGAAAGTGATACTGCTGACCATCAATACTTTCATATTGATTTTCATTATCAGCTACAAATGATGATTCTATATAACTGCTTGTGTTGGT
Organism: Alitta virens; assembly: GCA_932294295.1. NCBI lineage: Eukaryota > Metazoa > Annelida > Polychaeta > Phyllodocida > Nereididae > Alitta > Alitta virens. The sequence goes on from OW028573.1 coordinate 52,026,046, forward strand.
CAAAGCTTGTCTGTAAATTTTCAAAAGAGTTTCCACCTGTTCAATATCACAGGTATGTGACAAGACTAATCAAGTATTTTTGCTTGTTCTGTCAACTTATATATCATATATCATGTTACTGATGTCAGCTGGGAGTGATTGTGATAAATACTGAATATTCCCCATGCATCAACACACCAAGAAAAAGACAGATAAAAACATCAGTTATATAACTTAGTAAAACCATCATAAACTGATTTTAAACTCGCGTAATTACTTAAAATAACCAAAAGAACAGCAAATCTTGCATGTCTCAAATATAACCTATCCTAAATTAGAGCAAACTAAAGCAAAGACAACCATTATGACCAGCATCCCAAATTTGGCTAAATATTTAATTCTTAAACAAACCTAGTTTAACACTTGTAACATACCATTGAAAATATTCCACCAATTCTAGCAGCAACAAACACATATAAACGGCTGAGGTGGAATAATCAAACTGGATTAGGCATCATTTCAAAACAATCAGATTAAGTATTGGCAAAATTCAATTGATACAAGATGTTGGCGAATGAAGTAGTATGATAAGATACTGCTAAGATGTAAGTGTAACATATTTGGCATTATGAGTCATATTACACATCTTGGTAATCATTGCATTAAACAGTTCAACCCTTCCACCCTACTAATCAAATGAAATGATACCTTTCTCACTCAAATTTGTGCAAACTCTGATTATGATACTGGTTTCATGAGATAAGGAGGAAGAAACTTTCATACTTGAATTATCACATAAGTATCTGAACCTCAAAACCTGAGTTGAAACATATACTTTCACAACTAAAATTTACTTTTTTAAGAACTTCACAACTGAAAAGTTATTCCAAACTTTAATTCAAACAAATTAAACAGAACACGTTAACAACAACTTTAATTTACATTTTACAACAGTCATGGGCTCTATCTTTCACCTATTACTTTAGGCATACATTCAAAGGATAATTACAGATATTTCATTCGCTTTTTTTAATGCCACAATTGGTATAACAATTTCTTACCAAAAGGAATATTTATGGAAGAGAAAATCCTGGCATACTGATCATTCCAATGTTATAACGATAGACTAAGTATCGCAATTTCTGATAGCATATCTAATCAATACAATATATTCAATATTGTCGGTGAAGCTAGAAACAAACACCTTAATTAACACAACCGCAGTAAAAAAATCTTGAAAAAGGAGGAAAAGTTCAAGCCATATCCAAAGAGCATCCATCACAGCACAAAACAAAAGTAATTGCTGTTTGTTAAAAATACAAATCCCTTTAAAAACCACTCTTTCATCATCAACTTGCATTATGAAGGAGAGTCGCTTTACACACAAACTGACCAGCCAGCTACTCGTTTAAACCACGGAAGGATGAGATGATCATGACGATGACGGGTGATTGATGAAGCCACTACAGTAAATGTTGGTATATAAACACTCAACTGCATGTAGATTAGTGAAGCAAAGAACATGAATCAGTCAAACTTCAAACTGTCCATTATAATGGAAGTGCCTTCAGTCACTGTACCAAAGTCAACAGCAAATGTTGGGTGAGGTGCTTTTATGCAGCTAAGCATTTCATTCATGCAATCTTTCTTTTAGGTGTGATGAATATGAGAAGAGACACCATATGAGTTAATGCTATTCCTTGTGCCGTCTAACATTCAAATCTTCTGAATCTTTTCACCGACAACAACAGGATTGTTCTTTCTGATTTGTTCCTGTGCCATCTCTTTGTAGTTAAAAGTGCAGTCATGCTTGTCAGAATATCTATGAAGGCTACAAAACAGTCCTCCACAGCGGCATTCAAATCCTGCAGAAAACAAAACATTTATCAGTTGTCATGGAATAGACAATCATGCTGTGTGTAATGATCAAAATGATCAGTCTCAAACTAATAAAAGCATTATCATTCAATGGTTTCAATGCTCACCTGTAAGTCCTACTTTTTTCCTGCACGTTGAAACGTGACAGCGGTTTTTCTTGGGCTTCTTCTTGTCCTCTGATTTCTCCTTATCTTCACCGACACTCGCCTCAGCTCCAGGTGAAATTAATAGAAACTTTCCATTACACAATCATCAAAAAATGACTTATCTTATTCTCGTTACCTGTGCAATGATCTCACATAGTCTTAGTGACAATGAAACCACACTTTGACTACAGTCCTCTAGTATTAAGCTAGTATGAAAACTGACAAGTACAATACCAAGTAAAAGAACAGTTCAGTGTAACCATTTACCTGATGCTGTTGCGGTCTCTTCTTCTTTCTCAGTTGTAGCAGATACACATGTAGACACCGTCGTAGGCACAGTCGGTAGCCCAGTCTCCACACTTGTGACAACTGTTGACTCTGAAGGACTTGTGCTACTCACATTGGATAATGCAGTTGCCACGGAACTGATGCTACTTTCGCTGACCGGACTGACTGTGCTGCTGGTATTTGGTATATAGCTTGGTTCTGAAGTGGAAAATTTGTATTTGATTACCACAGGTTTGCACTGCTTACTTCTACAATAAGCTCACACTATTAATGTTAGAATATCATGAAGTATCAGATCATGTAATGTATCACATCGATATATATACTCACCAACTGGAGATGCACGGCCAGATGGTACTTGTGTATGTCCTGAACTCTGCTGTCTTCTCTTTAGAACATCTTTGTAACACTTCGAGCACATGCCTTCAAACGCTGCACTGCCATAGAAGCCGCAACCCATGCGGCACAGTGTTGCTGGTGGCAAGTTTTGGTTACTTCCATTGTGTTCCATCTCCATCCTTAGAGAAATACAAAACAACTGTTAATTACATTACCAACAGGTACTAAGTTCATTGTATATTGGGTAAAGTTCTAGTGTAATACTTTATATATTACCACATAGGCTGGGCATTACTTTCTTCAAGATTAACCTTTGAGGTTCATTTACCTATCTTTATCCTTGCTAGAATAAACAACAACATTTTGGTAGAGCAAAGTGTACGAATACACATTTGTCCTTCAATGTATATTTAGGCCTCACCCCATTCTAAACAATGAAAACACAAGGATATATATTTTCTCACTCTCTTGTTAGTCTCCTGCACATGCTCTATATCCATATCACACACAAAGGCGTAATCTCCTAGAATGTCAAGTTCCTTCTGCTCAACCATGTGTAGGTTTCCCCAGCGATCTAGAGAAATGGTTGTTTCAACCTGATTGTCTAACTGGCCCACTTTCTTATGTCAGCTGCGAGCTGTCAGTGTCATTGTGTCAAAATACATCACGGTATTCACCATTTTCTCCACCCGCGTCCTACACGATGCTACTAAACCAACCTAATCTAAATAAAACGAACGTTACCTGTCAATTACACAGCTTAAACCGATTCTGAACCACTCCAAAAGCTTCCTATATGGTACAGAAATGCGTCGTTTGTTCGGTGTTATGGTATTTTAGACTCAATATGGCGGCCAGGATCAATTTCAGGGAGGATCGACATGAAGCCAGCGATTTCTCCCTTTCGAGGACCACATGGCTTACAATTACGACGAAGAGATGTTTAATAACATTCTTATGTACTAACCTGAAAGATTATTTCCTTCCTGCTGCGCAGGGAACTCGAAAAAAACGTCGAGAAAATGAGTATCTACCCTAACCTCCGTGTAATAATGGACTGTGGATGACTACCTGATCATGTGACCATATCCGCGTTTGTGATTGGCTGGCATGACTCAGGATTTCTCTGCCTTGTGACGCGGTTTGCTCACTCAGCCCAATGACGTCTACAGGCCAAGAGACGAAGTTCACTATGACGCGACTTCCAGGATAAGAATGAACTAGATAATAGTAGCTGTAATAACTGAAGTAACCTGGGCACAGGGGCGGATTTAGAAGGGGGATCAAGGAGGCCTCTGGAAAAAATAAAACCTGTGGCAGTGGAGGGTGACAACCTCTGGGTGTCAAGGGGGTAGGAATAGATCTATATAGCGTTTGTAGGCCTATCAGTCTTGAAAATGGGTAATATGAAGTCAGTATATGAATTTCATCTTTTACCTAGAATATCTCCAGGTTATGAAAATTTGGTGTTCCAAAAATGTGTCATTTAGCTTTAATAGACCTGTGCCAAAATAAGTCTGCTGAAAGGGGAAACTTTCAGATTCTTTCCACTGTACCAATAGTAGGCCTACCATGCAAAGGCACTTGGAAAAGCGACAGATAAGTAAAGAAATAATTTCAAGTCGATCGTAACAGAACTAGCTAGAGCGAGCAAACCTTGGCTTGAACACAGCCCATCACTATTTGACCAAAGTTCTTGATCCACCTGTACAATGTGATAAACTAATTAATATGATAATGCAATGTGCATGAGGGGCCGCAGGGAAAGTCCTGTGTCATGTACATGTACCATGGCATATATTTTTATACCCTTAAGAGCTGTAGCAGATTCAAAGGTGGGGTGGGGGGGGGGGGGGTTTAGTGGGGATTCTTAGTCCAGTAACTGAATTAGGGGGTTCTTAGCCCCCTTCCCCTTCTTGGCCTAATACATCACTGTTCATAAGAAATTAGAGGGAACACTGCAAACAATTTTGGATCTGCCCCTGAAGGGTTCTTCTATACAACAAAATTAAATGAAATTGCATTGTTGATGCAATGAATTGTGTATCTATATAGATAGATATTAAATGTACCTAAATGACAATATATATATATATATATATATATATATATATATATATATATGATAAACCTGAATATATTATCTTTTAAGTGAATGTTATAGTTATATAGTCCACATGAATAAATAATGTTTGCAAGGTTGATTAATTAATTTGTGGTACTAGTTTGGATAGCGACTGTCATGTCACACCAGAAAAGTATTTAAGACTGAAATTCAGACGTATTTAAATTTATTGTACCAAACAGTTTTCAGAAAATACCTAAGTAGCAATTTTGGTCTACATGGTTAGCGACTGTCATAACACATGCCATTTATTGGAAATAGCATGAAAATTTGTGACATTAAATTTCATTGTCTTAACAAAATCCAGAAAAATGCATATTTACCATTGACAAAGAATAACTTAGTAAGATAATCTGTTGTATGTTTAAAATCCCATGATGTTTTATTAGCTTCACTGTCGCGGTCAATTTCACTGAAGTGATTTATTCAAATTTTGAAATTTGACATTTAAAAAGCCAAACATATTTAAGCAACACCCATCAACCAAATGATTGTAAGAATCTTTTGCCAATTTAATAGTTTTTGGCCCCTCCTAATTCTTTGAAATTTTGATTCAGTCGTACTGGTGTTGAATGTTGTATTGAAGTCATTGATGTTATCCACTAGATTAAAAAGCTGTTTCTGTTGGTAAAATTTTCTAAGTGAGGATGACAGAATGGTGGCAAATTAAATTGAATTATTGTATACCAAATGCAATGATAATATCAATTTTAGATTTTGTTTGAATTGTGACTATTTCATTACATATCACTTAAAACAAATCTTCCAATTTTGCTCTACATTGGATTGCTATACAAACATCAACTAAATTTTTTGGTCAACATATTCTGCCAACCCACGGCCATGGGAGTCTGTTATGATCCATGTAAAACAGTGGTATCTAGAATGAGTAATAGTTCACAAAGTTAACCTGCCATAGCAGCATAGTATGTGAGAGCAAATCAAATTCACTGTTAACATTGTACAGTAGTCAATATTTGGTAAGGACCACTGATAATTCAATGAAGCCTTTAGGTAATAAGTGTTAAGGAACAAATAGGGAGATGACTGACATCAGTTTTACCAATTAAATGCAAGTAGAAAAAAAACCCACTTTTGTAGTGATTTACAATACCAAACCAATAACAGGTACTGGTACTGAGAAGGGAGTATAGTCAAGTGGTCCGCCCGACAACTGGTCCACAACCGACTGGCCCGCCGTGAGACCGACTGGCCTGATGCCGAGGACGACTGGTCCGCCGGTCGAAACTTACTGGCCTGCCGTCGAAACCTACTCGCCCGCCGACATTTTCGTTGTCCGCGGGCCCGTCCGCCGCCCAACCAACTCAAAGTCAATCCGTCCGCCGGGAAGCAGCCCGTCGGCGCGAGTGGCTTCGCGGGGGTGCAAGTACGGCCGTCGCCCGCCCCGTCCCCTCGAGCAGGGCAAGCGGTCCGCCATTAACACGTCACTGAAACGGCCTCCCCAGCCAATATGAAGGTAGTAACCTTCTGCGTCATTAATCAAGCATAACTTGGTCATTTATAATCCGATTATCAAAATTTAAAGTTCCTAGTAATTTCCGAAAAAATCCTCTTTTTTTCCAAATTTTTGTGGCGGACCAGATGACTTTTCTGGCGGGCCAGTTGACTTTCTGGCGGGCCAGTTGACCTGACCGGCGGACCAGCTGTACAGGCGGGCGAGTTGGTCAGAGGACCAGTTGTTGGGCGGACCACTTGACTAGACCCCCTGAGAAGTCATAATGAAACAGTTTAATGTTAATACCAAACTGAATGAAATGGTTGTTGTAATGCTGGATTGGAGTAAAGTTTTGTCATGGATTATGATAACTTGTGCAGCAAAATGTTGTTGCTCGACAAAATTTTCCTGAACAATTCTCAATATAAAATTGTGTAAGGTTTAGTCATACTCTAAATTGTTATGAAACAGCATTTTCAAATTTCTAAGGAATCACAACCCTTATCCAACTGAACTGATTAGTGAAATTGTATGAGATTTACATGCTATGGAAACAGAGCATTTTCCAAATTTTCTAAACAGTTCAGAATGTGATTTAAAACGTGAAAAAACTACTATGACATCACACTATTAGTATTGTAATAGTATTACAAAAAACTAATGGCAGTAATGCACTGTATATAGTCTACTCAGTGACACAGATGTGTCAGATGCTCTGAGTTAGTTTTTGCTTTAATATCAAATTGAACAAGCAACTATCATGTCACACTATCAGGAGAAATCGACTGCACCTAACTCTTTCTATTTGACTGTAGATACAGTTTTTTTCCCCTCAAATCAGCTGTCAAAATCGGGTTATCAGCAAGCTGTCAAAACCGAGTTGTCAACAAACAGATTGGTTTGTAAACAAAAGAACGCGCTTGCATTAGGCCACGCCCACATCTATTTATAGCCTGGTGCTATTTTAGGGCTTTTCCCGAAAATAACGGCCTCCTCTTTCTTAACTGATATCTTATCAATGGACTGCAGGTTGGTGTTGTTTGCATTACTGTTAGTTCATATTTCCTTCTGCAATTAAGCTTTATTTCATTCCCTTCTGCTTGTTGCTTGCGTAGTCTTACTGATGAACAATGAGGCCTTATGCATTAATTTCTAAGGCCTAAGCACCACAGCCAATCACAGAGTCTGTTAGAGCTTGTTGCCTTGCAAAATGGCCTTGCAAAGAAATTAGCTCTACTCTGATTGGTCGAACGTTCATTTAGTTGACAAGCCTCATGGCAATGGACATGGCTCCCATCCAGTCCCATGAAACATTCAAAACCATAGTTCTACTGCTTGTCCAGTCTTGGAATCACCTAGAAATGGTCATTAATGGAGTTCTAACGTGAGTTTCTTCAAGTTTGTCAGGAAAATCCTAAGTAAAGAACGATTTTTGTGTAAGTTGAGCTAAGTAGGTCATTATTATTTTGTGCGCATCATGGCCGCGCAGAATATCTAGGACAACATAGTTCCGATCCGGTCATCTGAGAATAGCATGACAGTAGATTTAGTTTTTGGCCAATCTCTAGTCATAAAAGCCCTACGGGCGGCCCCTACGGGGCCGCTCCTGCGGCCTAATATGATAATGCAATGTGCATGAGGGGCCGCAGGGATAGTCCTGTGTCATGTACATGTACCATGGCATATATTTTTATACCCTTAAGAGCTGTAGCAGATTCAAAGGTGGGGTGGGGGGGGGGGGGGGGTTTAGTGGGGATTCTTAGTCCAGTAACTGAATTAGGGGGTTCTTAGCCCCCCTCCCCTTCTTGGCCTAATACATCACTGTTCATAAGAAATTAGAGGGAACACTGCAAACAATTTTGGATCTGCCCCTGAAGGGTTCTTCTATACAACAAAATTAAATGAAATTGCATTGTTGATGCAATGAATTGTGTATCTATATAGATAGATATAAATGTACCTAAATGACAATATATATATATATATATATATATGATAAACCTGAATATATTAACTTTTAAGTGAATGTTATAGTTATATAGTCCACATGAATAAATAATGTTTGCAAGGTTGATTAATTAATTCGTGGTACTAGTTTGGATAGCGACTGTCATGTCACACCAGAAAATTGTATAAGACTGAAATTCAGACGTATTTAAATTTATTGTACCAAACAGTTTTCAGAAAATACCTAAGTAGCAATTTTGGTCTACATGGTTAGCGACTGTCATAACACATGCCATTTATTGGAAATAGCATGAAAATTTGTGACATTAAATTTCATTGTCTAAACAAAATCCAGAAAAATGCATATTTACCATTGACAAAGAATAACTTAGTAAGATAATCTGTTGTATGTTTAAAATCCCATGATGTTTCATTAGCATCACTGTCGCAGTCAATTTCACTGAAGTGATTTATTCAAATTTTGAAATTTGACATTTAAAAAGCCAAACATATTTAAGCAACACCCATCAACCAAATGATTGTAAGAATCTTTTGCCAATTTAATAGTTTTTGGCCCCTCCTAATTCTTTGAAATTTTGATTCAGTCGTACTGGTGTTGAATGTTGTATTGAAGTCATTGATGTTATCCACTAGATTAAAAAGCTGTTTCTGTTGGTAAAATTTTCTGAGTGAGGACGACAGAATGGTGGCAAATTAAATTGAATTATTGTATACCAAATGCAATGATAATATCAATTTTAGATTTTGTTTGAATTGTGACTATTTCATTACATATCACTTAAAACAAATCTTCCAATTTTGCTCTACATTGGATTGCTATACAAACATCAACTAAATTTTTTGGTCAACATATTCTGCCAACCCACGGCCATGGGAGTCCGTTATGATCCATGTAAAACAGTGGTATCTAGAATGAGTAATAGTTCACAAAGTTAACCTGCCATAGCAGCATAGTATGTGAGAGCAAATCAAATTCACTGTTAACATTGTACAGTAGTCAATATTTGGTAAGGACCACTGATAATTCAATGAAGCCTTTAGGTAATAAGTGTTAGGGAACAAATAGGGAGATGACTGACATCAGTTTTACCAATTAAATGCAAGTAGAAAAAAAACCCACTTTTGTAGTGATTTACAATACCAAACCAATAACAGGTACTGGTACTGAGAAGGGAGTATAGTCAAGTGGTCCGCCCGACAACTGGTCCGCAACCGACTGGCCCGCCGTGAGACCCACTGGCCCGATGCCGAGGACGACTGGCCCGCCTTCGAAACCTACTCGCCCGCCGACATTTTCGTTGTCCGACGGCCCGTCCGCCGCCCAACCAACTCAAAGTCAATCCGTCCGCCGGGAAGCAGCCCGTCGGCGCGAGTGGCTTCGCGGGGGTGCAAGTACGGCCGTCGCCCGCCCCGTCCCCTCTAGCAGGGCAAGCGGTCCGCCATTAACACGTCACCGAAACGGCCTCCCCAGCCAATATGAAGGGAGTAACCTTCTGCGTCATTAATCAAGCATAACTTGGTCATTTATAATCCGATTTAAAGGTCCTAGTAATTTCCGAAAAAATCCTCTTTTTTTCCAAATTTTTGTGGCGGACCAGATGACTTTTCTGGCGGGCCAGTTGACTTTCTGGCGGGCCAGTTGACCTGACCGGCAGACCAGCTGTACAGGCGGGCGAGTTGGTCAGAGGACCAGTTGTCGGGCGGACCACTTGACTAGACCCCCTGAGAAGTCATAATGAAACAGTTTAATGTTAACACCAAACTGAATGAAACGGTTGTTGTAATGCTGGATTGGAGTAAAGTTTTGTCATGGATTTATGCCTGGTTTTGTCAAGTTATGATAACTTGTGCAGCAAAATGTTGTTGCTCGACAAAATTTTCCTGAACAATTCTCAATATAAAATTGTGTAAGGTTTCTCCATACTCTAAATTGTTATGAAACAGCATTTTCAAATTTCTAAGGAATCACAACCCTTATCCAACTGAACTGATTAGTGAAATTGTATGAGATTTACATGCTATGGAAACGGAGCATTTTCCAAATTTTCTAAACAGTTTAGAATGTGATTTAAAACGTGAAAAAACTACTATGACATCACATTATTAGTATTGTAATAGTATTACAAAAAACTAATGGCAGTAATGCACTGTTTTTTTTTTTATATAGTCTACTCAGTGACACAGATGTGTCAGATGCTCTGAGTTAGTTTTTGCTTAAATATCAAATTGAACAAGCAACTATCATGTCACACTATCAAGAGAAATCGACTGCACCTAACTCTTTCTATTTGACTGTAGATACAGTTTTTTTCCCCTCAAATCAGCTGTCAAAATCGGGTTATCAGCAAGCTGTCAAAACCGAGTTGTCAACACACAGATTGGTTTATAAACAAAAGAACGTGCTTGCATTAGGCCACGCCCACATCTATTTATAGCCTGGTGCTATTTTAGGGCTTTTCCCGAAAATAACGGCCTCCTCTTTCTTTACTGATATCTTATCAATGGACTGCAGGTTGATGTTGTTTGCATTACTGTTAGTTCATATTTCCTTCTGCAATTAAGCTTTATTTCATTCCCTTCTGCTCGTTGCTTGCGTAGTCTTACTGATGAACAATGAGGCCTTATGCATTAATTTCTAAGGCCTAAGCACCACAGCCAATCACAGAGTCTGTTAGAGCTCGTTGCCTTGCAAAATGGCCTTGCAAAGAAATAAGCTCTACTCTGATTGGTCGAACGTTCATTTAGTTGACAAGCCTCATGGCAATGGACATGGCTCCCATCCAGTCCCATGAAACATTCAAAACCATAGTTCTACTGCTTGTCCAGTCTTGGAATCACCTAGAAATGGTCATTAATGGAGTTCTAACGTGAGTTTCTTCAAGTTTGTCAGGAAAATCCAAAGTAAAGAACGATTTTTGTGTAATTTGAGCTAAGTAGGTCATTATTATTTTGTGCGCATCATGGCCGCGCAGAATATCTAGGACAACATAGTTCCGATCCGGTCATCTGAGAATAGCATGACAGTAGATTTTGTTTTTGGCCAATCTCTAGTCATAAAAGCCCTACGGGCGGCCCCTACGGGGCCGCTCCTGCGGCCTATAATTGCCAATGGGAACCAAGATACGACTGAGGAAGTTTAGGAAAACTGCAGTTTTTTTTAAATGTTCTTCTCCTACAGCACTGAAAATTCAATGGGGCACATTTCTTCAAAACCAGACACTAGGGTGAGGATTATTATAGATATTATCTTCTCCAAATGATATGCTTATTTGTGCAGGGAGAACTAACTTTTGAGACACACTGCATATTTTTGTGGTATTCCATACTTGAAAATGCTTGCTACTTGTAAAGTACCTCTTAATTAGCTTTAATTGGAAAGTGACCGAACTTCAGCTATATATGGGATATATATAATTTGACATAACGTTAAAAAATAATTAGGCCTAATGACAAGTTGATGATTAGGCTGATGTCTCCACTAGTTAGTTTTGAGTATGAGGCAATCAACATACTGCTATTCCGACTATTCGCTCCTCAAACACTAATCATGCCATGCCAAAGCTTACGAGTTGGTTTGTGGAGTGCAAGCTATATACCTGTACTGGCGCCCTCTAGCAGCTGCAGGCCAGTATATATAGCCCATGAGGTCACCCTGCAGGCTGCACCCCAGACGAATCAGCATCTTCTGGGAGACCACGTGACTATTGTGCTACTGCAGAGTTTCTCACTTCAGTGTAACTTTCACAGGAACCCAATGATTTCATCAAACACTGTCTCAGGAGTTATCATGGACAGGATCTAGCAGCCAGAAGTCCAATTGGCGCAAGTTTATCACTTTCCTGCCTCTCAACTGCAAAGGCTATGGACTCACTTCATCATCATTTACACGGCTGCTGAGACTGCAACTATGCTAGGGTAGGTGCGCAGATAGTCTAAGCCACTAGGGGTGTGATAAACTATATTCCAGAAGTTTCAATGTTTATAACATTACATCATCTTTTGAGACTTGTAATCTTCCTCAGTTTTTTAGTGAGCAAAAATAACAGGCTGAGAAAGAGATGTAGGGTTATATTCAGCAGTTTACCAGAAAGACAATTTAGGGCCAGTTTCCAGGTGTCTAGCTCAGCTAACTTTGCTGCAGCCCCATACTGAAGCCAGGGTAGCTGGCAGCTGCTGCAGTGTTGTGTGAACGAATGTAGACCATCTGATGTTAACCTGGCACATGCCCTCCTATAGATCCTTTCTTTCAACAACAGCCATTAGCATGTAGCATGACTGCAATTATGGAGGAAATTAAATGGGCTACAACTGCTCCCAGCCATCCCACTGAGTCTGCTCAGGTGGCCAGAGAACAGCACTATTGATGCCTTGCCCAACTGGATAAGTATTGTACTGACAGACAGACTGGTTGGCTCATTGGGAATAACATCAACCACAAATGGACTGGGGATTGCAAACTCGTACATTGGAGGTATGAAGAGTTGGAGTGAAACATTTATGCAAAGTTAATTCACATTCAGCAATCCCAAGGCTGTCTAGCTCCTGAGTCAGAAATACAGGTGCAGCTGTACTTTAGTACTACGATTAGCTGGTATAGTGGTATTCCGAATTCCAATATTGTACACTTTGAGCACCCCAACAATTATAACGTCGAGGAGTAGTTTTTGGTTTACACCAGACCCCCATATGACAGTCCCAGACAGTAAGTTCGTTATCAACTTTATAAGCCGATTCTACTGTATCCCATTTTATGTATTTGAAGCACTATACTTAGATGGTGTTTTTTAATTAATCTTCAGCCAACTGTATGGACAGAAACCAAAAAGAGGTCCAAAGCACACTTTAGTAAAGGCCTGTTGGGTCCGTTTACCTTCACAACTGCAGCTGGCGGTCAAGGTGCCAATGTTTGTTTACAAAACGTACGCAAGTTCCAGGAAATGTATGGGCAATGCAGTCACTATACTGTCAGCGTCAAGCTGGGGACTGACAAATGTTGCAAACACTGATATCAGTCCTAGAACTGGGCTGCTGTGCACTTCGTGCCAGTTACCAGCTGGAAAACAGCTCCTGCAGAGCAGGTATGTAGAATTGCACAAAATCAGACTATAGAGCTGCAAGATACAATATTAAGCCTGTTGATTTACTAATTAACTGTGATGAGTGTGACTTGCGCCCAGAGATGAACTATACGTAGATGCAGTGCTCTTGGCCTTTATGAACATAAACTTCGATTTGGCCAATGTTGTGGTTATTGGATGTTAGGATTCATATTCCACAATCTCCTGTAGGTCTACTCCGACGTTTCCCAGTCGCATATCACATATCAATGATTTACAGAGGTTGACATTTCTGTTGATCTCTCCTGGTAGGATCCATACCTCCATAATCTAAAGTGTAATGGGTCTGCTCATGAAGCCATGACATTAACACAGTCTTATCTTTATTAAAGCATAATTTCTCGTGGTGCACCACAAACACGTACGCCAACTGGTGCATCCAGCCACCAGAATATAGAACTCAGCAGACACAAGGTTGGCATAATTGGGAAATTCTATGGTTATCCTGAACCTATAGCAGGGCTTACCATGGAGCTAGCATGAGCTATGAGGTGTGAGCTGTAGGCCTGGTAGGTGCATTGTTGAGAGCACATTCCTACTCAGCATGCAGTTGCTGGGACCGGGCTTCTCTGCTCTAGGTTATGTTCATAACTGCAGAGAAAAAACTGAAGGCAGCTGCACAAATTACTACTTCGGTATGGCAGTGTGCAATGCAATACACTGATCCTTTGTTATGTGGCCAAACTGGCCATGTGTTATATATACTGTATGGTAATGTCTTATAATAGACAAAAGCCCATTTAAATATTCCAATATCAACCTTCAAATGTCCTTCACATCATAAACTTTCATGTGTGTTTGACCCATGGAATCAGTTTGATTTGGGTGGGCCAGTTTCTGGATCCGCCCAGGGTCAGTTATACAACGATTATGTCTGGCAGCAGTCCTTGTTTATATTCTACCCACCGTCTAGACAATCAACTGTTTTCTCAGCAAATATGATCTTTGTGACACTCAACCCAAATGGAGCAGTAAGCCTAGGCTTGATCCTGAACGGGCCAAGCAATGGACCTTTGCATTTCAATTACAATATACGGGGACTGCCAGTTTTAGCACCTGTATATTTAGACACGCGCTGATCTAGCAATGATCTATGGTCAGCTAGTGATAAGGACAAATATAGCTCTGAGATTAACCTGTGACGAATGCGTTTATTAAAATTTTTCCACCGGTGGTGTCCTTTATATGCCTCAGTATAGACTTCAGAGCAATGGAAAAAGTGCACTGATGTCAGGAAAATAGCAAACTAATTATCTGCCCCTATACGCATTGACATAATTGCGAATCGAACTCAGGTCTATCAGATGAGAAGGTCATGTAGACTCTTATCTACTAAGCCACTCAACAGCTGCCAGAAGGTCTACCGACCAATGAGCCTCAGCAGAGATCTGCAGTGTAGTGTCCTGTTCAGATTAGTTACTTGCATATGTTGTTAGACCTTGTCTTGCCACTGGACAAGTCTGGCACGAACCTAACACTTCATATCCTCTTTCAACAAAGGAATGGTAGACAGGCAACTTGAGGCAAGTCAACAGTCACTATACAATCCACTACAAAATAACAGTTGTGCAACTCCTGCTGTGTTAATTGTTAAAACACTGTACTATAAACTAAATCTAATAAGAATCGATAGATAGATCTTACACAATAAGGCATTACAAATCTGGCAACAGACCAAATTGCTCGGGCTATATCCCAGTTTAGTCTCCCGTGTGACAGACACCGTGTAACATGTCAATTGACCGAAATGCCTAGTTCTCAATTGAGATGCCCTTTCAGCTATTTCGAACTTGTTGGCCGTTAGCCAAGGCAGTTATTGCAGCAGGCTACACCTGAATGACAGGACATCACTTCAAATAAATCCAACTCTCTTATATTTTAGTGGCTGACCTGTCTTACATGATATCATATTCAGTCGGCATAGCTGTGTCATTCTGAAGCATGGCAGGAGACACCAAAGACCTCAAGATAGGGTAGGGGGACACCTGGTGCTCCAGATTGCATAATATACCTTCAGTTAGCTCAGGAGGTTAGCACAGGAGGTTAGCTCAGGAGGTTAAGCAACTCTGTTGTGGAAGTTAGAAGAGGCTAGGCCAGTAACAAAGAAGACAAAGACACTAGCAAAGTGAAACAATTTGAACTGGCCAATGAGCCAGTCCCCTTGGCCCGCTATTGCCAGGTGCTTATACACAAAGCAGGTGCAGAACCCAGGACCAGTTCAAGAACCCTGTAGTTGCCCCAGCACGTTCTAGGGTACCATAAACACCCCTATCGTTTCCCAACCCCCACTTACACAAACCAGGATCTGGAGCAGCAAGCTCTACTGCCCAGGCTCCCGGGAGAACTAGCAGCCCAGTAAATGCACACAGCTTTCCAACTTGCTGCTTTAGTCCGCTTTAGCCTGCTTATAACTTATAAGTTGGGTGACTGACCTCTCTAAGAATCAACAACATCACAAACCTTCTCAGACACCATGATATTGCTGCTGCTGCCAAAGAGGCCAAAGATCTTTCACTAACACTTGCCTGCCAAGAAGCATAAGAGCAAGGCCCATATGAAAGCAACAGAGCACATGACTTAAGGAGTCGAGAGATATACACTTGGAGCCTTACTTGTGCTACCTACGTCATGTACTATTCAGTCATTGGGAATCAAGAGATACACTTATAAAATGTAAGTCTTAGCTAAGCACATTGTAGTATCACAAAACTGTATGTAGCACTGCACTGAATATTTGTATTGATAACAGGTAAAATATTCATGTTTACAATACGACAGTTTTGTATACACGTAGTTCCTAAACCCTAGAAAAGGTAGAATGGTTAACTACGTAGAATCTAGCCAGTTAAATGTATATATCGTGTGAGGCAGGACTTTTTTCTCCCTCTTTTTTGCCTGGCCAACCGAGGACTAATAAATATACAGAAACTACATGGAGCTGGCAGAAAACATACCACTGACAGCGCAATAATTTTTACGCCTGAATTAGATCCATGCAGTGAGTGCTTGCCAAATTGGCATTACTAATAATGGCTGGCATTGTGTATTACATAATCCCCACCGGAACTAAATACCAGACTTTGGCATTGGTGCCACTGACTTCCTGTCGTGCCTAACCAATCTCCAAAGAACCATGCGAGAGCTAGTGTGTAATACAACTGGCATCTCAGAGGAAAAAAAGACAGGCTCATTCCAGGGAGAGTAATTCCTGTGATTCAGACAATCCTAGCTCATACAGCCTCCCCTGTGAAAAATCCATCTAGATGCCAATCATTATAGACAGTTAAGAAGTATTATGACACACAGCAGACTGACTGATGTGAAGATCTGCCAGGAAACATGGTTAGAGCCATTTCATTCAAAGAAATGGGAAGTATTTGAGAAGAACTGAATCTTATATATGAAGGATACATATCAGTAATAGTCAGGTAGTTACTGCATGAGGGACTATTATACGAAACGAGTTACCCCTGAGATAGTGAATGATTCATATTGCGTATAAAGAAACAAAGCATCAGAGTTAGAACGCAGAGAATGCTTGTAATTCCAGAGATAAGAGCATGATTTAGGCAGGCATACAGGTCAACGCTGCTTCCTATTAGTCATTAGACCAGCAAAGTTCTTTCTCTTCCATGTAACTAATGTACTTCTTGCTTATCTCAGCTTAAACTTCCAAGGCAATTAGGGATAATATCAATTACAATGATCTGTTCCACCTTTTTTGTTTCAGATGCTAGGAACTGATCGGAAAAGCTCAAAGTCACTAGTCTGCCTGTGATAAACCTATTCTGCAGAGCATACAAGTACACGGATTTCTGTGATCCCTCAAACTGTGTTATATCCTTGCACTATCTGGAAACTTATTCTGTGAGAGACTGCCTTTGCCAAGATGGCAGCCATCAACTACAATGAATTCACCCACACCTCAGGTCTCGACCTGGACAGCATGGATCCCTTGTACAAATGGGACACTCACTTTCCCGAACGCATGTCCAGGCTCAACATGGACGAGCTTGGCCCGAGTTCTCCTGGAGCTAAAAACGCTCGTAGGAACAGGCGAAACCGCAATCGCAACAGCGCTCGCTTTAAGACACAACCTATCACATTCGACGAAATCAAAGAAGTTGATGAGGACCGTCAAGATGACGAAGCCAAGAAGGAACTGAAGAACCAGTTCGCAGCCTTTTCGCGTTCAATGGATGGAATTATTCCAGTGCCTAAAAAAGAAGCCAAAGAGAGGAAGACAGTCCCAGGTTCAACTTGTTTAGCAGCACAGGCAGCTGGTCCTGCAGAGGATCCAGTAAAGGCCAATCCAGCTGACACGTCTTTCCATGGCTCCATCCCATCATCGGTCTCAGCATCTTCAGCATCCGCAGCAGCATCCTCATCCGTAACAGCTGGCAGAATACCACTGGAACAACTGCCACAGTATGATGCTGCCCGACAAGCTCGGCGACAAAAACGAAGACACAAGAAGAGCATCACAGAGGAACCGGAAGAAAATGAAAAGACAAACGGTTCAAAAACTGGTTCCACGTGATGTCCTGATACTTATGCCTTTGCTTATCCTTCCATTGAATCAACTAGAGCTCCACCGTGTGGAAACCTAACATGCCTTTCAAAGCAACTTGCAAAACATATCGCGAAAGCAGGTCTTCGTAAGCACAAGGATTTTTTGTGGTTTATATATTTCAGTTAAACAAACAAAAGCCTTATATCCTTATTTAATCATACATTGTACCTTGCAAATTGAAGGAACAGGATACATAACAAGTGTGGACAGCTTATTTTTACGATGCTTATCTTGTTATATTTCATAAGGATTTCAAGATAATATAATCCTTACAGACAATGACTTCTGCAATCTCTCGCCTTCTTTTGCATAACCAAAATAATTAACTGTGCCTTGCTAAATATTTATTGTAAGAATTTTATATCATGTAGGTTTTGTAAAAGCAAAAATACCTAAATGTAAACTTGAATAGCATTCTCTGGCATAACAAAAAGATTGTCTTTACAATGTGTAATTTATGGTCTATTGCTTGCATATCTAATGATTCCTTGAAGTTAAATCTGTTTTTTGTTATTATGGCTGAGCCTTGATGTAGTCAAGGTAATTGACTGAAATGAATGGTAGAAACTTTTTGATTACCCCCAAGAACATGGCTTGACTCGGTAACTTGGGTTAGACAAATATTTTCGTTGAATGTGCAAGAAAAATAGGAGGAAGAGCAGAGCCAGGGGAAGAGGCTGGCCTGGCTTTGATGGAGTTAAGACCATGACCTTTGATATTCTGCAGCACCACCAAATCTTAGCATTAGCCAGTAAACCTTCACTTTATAAGCTTGAAAGTTTTGGTGTGTTAACGTAAGTTATTTGTTGAAAGTATGAATAAATTTTTTGGCAAAAGATGTTGAACAAAATGCATCAAACTGTTTGTATTTGCTGGGTGTTTCTGATTATCTTGGACGATGTGCACATAAGTGAATGTTAATCGTTGGTGGAAGTCTAGATGAACGAGGATTTACTATAATAACAGCAATATAATAGACGTATTATTTCATGTTTTACTGACCAGTGTGAAACTTGGTAAGTGCTCAGGAACAAAAATCGTAAATATATGTTGCATTTTGGATTGCTGATATTATCAATTAATTATAATCTTTGTAATGATGGATGGCCAGTTAGTATTACGTATTTATACCCTGCTGTAAGTCACATTTTGTACTTCCACTTTAGCCTACAATGTGAAACATGAGGCAAAAAGTGGCCTAACTTAATGCATGTACAGATTCTTATCCATGATTGAGAACAAAGAGTACAAAGAGAGGAGGGTTGAATAGTTGGGCAAAACAAGTGATTAAGCAGCTAGTGTTTGGGGCTTGGCAAGCAGTCTCCCCACTTGATTTGTTTGCAGCAAAACTGGCTTTATCCAATATCCGCCATATGTTCCGAGTCAGTGCAAAGATTATCCTTCATGTATAAAGACTGCTTGGATTTCATGTGCTACTTCTTAATGTTATCGTGTTGGAAAAAGTTAAGAAATGAAAAAAAAAAAAGAAAAAAAAAAAGAAAAAACGAGAGAGCAGCAAAGCTGTAGCAGGGAGTTTCCAGGAAACACAAGCTACTACAAAGAGGCTTCAATTATTGCTCACAAGCAACCAAGGTGAAACTCCAGCTGAGACAGCTCAAGGCCCTGTGCTATCAGCACTGCATTAAATACAACATTCATTTGCTATGCTCTTCAAAAGGTCAAGCAAGTCAGGGCCAATGATTTTCCCGCGCACTTCTCACATCATGTCGACCTCAGATTGCTGCAGCAACAACAACAGTAACAGCAGCAGCAGCAGCAGCAGCAGCAACAGAAGTAGCAAGCCAAGATGTGATGCTCAGACAGTGAGCCATGTTTTCCTGTTTGTTGTTCTCTTCTCTCTAATTCTTTGCACGCATAAATTGTCTGATCTGTTACATCCAAGCTCGTATACGCAAGAAGGTAGTTACGAATTGTCTGGTAGGAACTGGAGGTAATATCTAGCCTTGCTATACACCATATTGGACAATTACATCGAAAGGGAGCAAGAGCAAAGGCTTTCAATAAGTTGACGTTTGCAGCTGGGTTACTAATTCTAAATGACAGGCAACAGCATGGTATAGCCTTAGCTGCTAAGTATCAACAGTTGAGGTAATACACACAAAGCCATCAACAGATAATTAATCTGTAATAAACATGAAACTGTATGGATCACTTGCATTTGTCAGCACTGGTTTTCCAGTGGGTATTTCCTCATAGTAAATCTAGACATTGTAAAAGTGGCTGCCAACAACTACAACAGATGTGTGTAGTGGGCACCTGGCCTTGTGGAGAGTTATTCGATCCCTGCAACATTAATCACTGTCCACTGGCTGTAAGGGGACCTGGCTGCCCACTGTTTGGATCCAGGGATCAACATGGTCAAGGTTGCTTTGGATCTTGCATAAAATGACACCAAAGGAATGGGATTCATCTTCATTATGCACATTAGCACCAGCAGTGAGTACACATTCAGGGGCAACACTTTCATGAGTTCATGTCAACACCATTTATCCCCACCTACGGCCTTTCCTCCAGTAAACAAGCTTTAACGCCACCTGTAGGCAATTTCCTGGATTCTTTCCAGGAGCTTGTTGATGTTTTTCTACGCCCAAGTGTTTTGCCAAGAAGCGAGCTGCGTCCGCCTAGTCTTCCTCCGACAGATAAAGTAGTTCCGGGAATAATCCAGTATGACCACAACGACTATGAATACACAATGAATCACACAAAATGGGGTAATAAACATCGCCAGAATTTCCAGTAACCTTGGAAGGCACCTTGGCAAACCCCTGGGGCTGTGGGCTCAACCCAACCAAGAGGTCAGGTGCCTTGATGCTGTGAAAAAAATAGAAATGTGAAACAGGAGTCTGGTTACTCCGGGCAAGTCTGGGTGGGCTTCTTAATAAGTACCTATACATATATTGCTCGTACACTTAAAGACCTCAAATATGAACTTTTTGACCACAATTGCCGGACTATACATTGCTTCCTTCTCTGGTCTGTGCAATAATTTTTTTGAGTCTAATTTTATGACGTTCTTATTCATTGAGTCTTATCTGGCAAGGTAAAACATCACACGGTGAATTAAAACAACTAGAGCAATTGACCTTTTTGAATTAAATAATTTTATTTGTGCAAAATGAGCGTATAATAGTGTGTCAATACTTGTTAGCAAATGATTAAACCAATTAATCTATAAATACGTTGTATAAATACACTTCTGGCAGTGAGCAGTTATCATCACATGAGGCAAGCATTTAAAAATACAATGGGAATAGAAAATGAGAGAGAGAGAAACATCATGTGTAACAGTGTAAGCACAAAAATGTGTAAATGAATGTGTAAATGTAAAAAAGAGCGCATCTGCCAACAATGGGTGAGATTTCATATTGAGACAAATCTATGTACATCGATCGTGGTAATTTACATCCTAAATGACAAAGGTTACAACCTTTCAACATGATTCACTTTCCAGTCTATAACAATGCAAAATATGGAAGTTTGCTACAATTAAAGTAGTAATCTCCTGTCCTGGAACTGACATAGGGTCTGTGAATAAGGGGAGTTCTGTAGCCAACACAGCTGTTGTTATTATGCTTATTTGAAGAAACATTCGCCTACACTACTACACATTTTATGTAAAAAGAATATGAGGCCCTAATTCTTGTAATCGAAATGGAATTACCAGAGGAAGTAGGGAGGCGTTTCACAGAATATTTAGAAGAATGAATATCAGCGAGTATAATCGAAGAAACTCTCTTACAGAAAATCCCTTTTTCCCCGAAACGTCTTAGACAATTAATGTCCTCTTTTCACTCCTTTCCCATACATTTTGGGTATACCTAACCCGGTAACCCCAACCTGCCAGCGGTACATCTGACTACAGTCTGATCTGGGCTAAATTTCCTAAATACATGTAGCATGTAAGTTGATGTAAAAGTAACCTCCAGACTAAACATGGCCCTGTACATGTAAATTACACTTGCTAATTTGATACATTGACCGGTGTGATACATAATTGACCTGTACAGGGTTTCAATTATAAATCAGCCTAATAATGTTAAGTACAACACGTGTAAAACATATGACAAGGTAACATAATAATGTAACGAGGTATATACCATGTTAGTAGTACAGTTTTTAATGTTACAACTGTGAAAATACTTGTAAATAACTTACAGAATGGTTAATGAACAAAATACAAATGAGAACTTTCAGAATACAAAGGAAAATGCCCCAGAAAGTCCTTACTTGGTGCTTGACTAGTTTTAGCAATTTGATGATGATGATCTATGAAGGTGATGCTGGTGATGAGAATGCTGGGATGAGTGTCTGCTACTTTTTCGCTTGCTTCCATCACGGTCTTTGTCTCTGCAACCAAATTAAATTAATTAGCTTACCACCAAACTACGTCATTGTCATATCAAAGATAAGCCATAATCATATTAACACACTGGTCAGCAAATTAAATAGGTTAGCACATGAAATCCTTAAGCCATTATGTTAATATACAAAATGCAACAATTCTTGCCTGTTAGTTTGTGCCAAAATTATATATCAAAATTACAATTTTCAATCAACAAAGTGAGCCCCGAAAATAATAGTGTGAAAATGAAGTCTTGGTTAAGAGATCCTTACAAAATAATTGGTTTCCCTTCAATCAGCAAATTAATTGTTGCCTAATCACCTGCTGATCTCTTTTCCAAATTACATTTATCCTCAAAGTACCAATGATATAATTGCAAAGGTTCTCCCAAAGATATAAAAACGAAGAAAAATGTAAACAGCAATCAAAGAGAGATTAAAGGAAATTGCTGCTTAATCTCTTACCAAGACCTCCACAAATAACAAAACAAAAACCAGTCACTAAAAGCAAATGAACCATTAGACCTGGGACTTTGGAGGGCATACATCACGATGTTGATTAGGTCTGTCACAAGTCACGCAAGATCTAATGGTTCATTGTTTTCATCCAAAACTCCACAGAAAGCCTTAAAACGATTCAATGCATCATGAACAGCCTCCAGAAATAGTATATAAGGTCTGGATGTGAGAAACAGACCTACTTCAAGAGGAAATGCAGGTAGATTCATTTAACGAAGGGCTTTTCAATTTACAGCAAGGATGTTCTGTGGAAAACATGCTGTTCCCATTTTAAACCTAATCTAACTTTTATAGCGCAGTCTTAAATACACTATCCTCCAGTACTACAACCAAATCTGTGCAAACTAACTCAGCCACTAACTCAGTAACTATTGCAACAGCGTAACAAGGTCTAAAATATATTTCTTCTTTCTATGTGCACTGGCCATTTTACACAATGTCTTCAACAAAGAGAGCAATGCCTGCTTATTATAAAGAGGTCAGCGGCCTGAGAAATTGGCTTAAAGCCAGTGGCTATATTGCAGGAAAGAGCACTGCAGGGTGACTTAGATCTAAGATAAGTTAGATAACTGGCGGTAGGTTTTGCTGATTTGTAGACTCTTTATAATGATTCAATGACCTGTTGCTTTGACAATCTACGCAGGATTTATAACTGGCTTGAGGACTATAACAATGATCCAAGTTCATTATGCTTCAACGAAGTTCAAACAGCTTAGCCCTTTCTCACAGTAAATGTCAGCATGACGGTATGTACTTCTACGAAAATCTTCCTAAACAGTGGCAAACATATATATGCTGAAGCTATTTCAGTTCAGTCGCTTGGTGTCTAGGCTTATTCGTATTAAATTACAAGTATCGTTGCTTCAGTGCACATAAACAAGGTAAATAAAATAACAGTATCAAGGCAGGTGATTTAGTCCCCACTAAAATAGGCCTACTTCAATTATAATTTCACCAGCCAGCACATAAATGTAACTAAAGTGGTCTAACAGTGCTATTAAAGGTTTGAATCAAAACCATGTCGTATAACAAAACTTCTCTGGCTTATTTTTGCAGATTTAGTAGTAATCCAAATCACGTCTTTGACATAACTGAGCTGATTAACTCCGCCTGAGCTCGTTAGCTGCATAATCAGTAATACCTAGACATATCTATGAGAAGCCAGTAACTCGTAACCACAGACTGACATGTCACAGCTAATTACCAAGTGGTCTAAGTGCCAGGCTTCCTACAATGGCAGTCAATGGCAGTCTTTATATTGGACACACTATTACGGGTATATATATGCACACAAGCTATACACAGCAACCTGCACATTATCATTATATTTTATGAGCATGTTTCGTGTGTCAAAGCATCAAGTTCCTAAAATAGGGATCTCTACCTGTAGTTAACAAAAGCCATGGGGACATATGGGGATCATTGGCCTATTTACATTTCAATATTTACAAATGCACTCTCAGGGGCGTACCCAGAGCAATATAATTGAAAAGTGGCAAGAAACGGACTACCAGTCAATAGAAATTGGCAGAAGTACCAATGCTTTGCTTCATGACATCACATAGGCAGATAGAACAACAAGTTGTATCAAAAGTTATTTTTCCGAAAATAATATTAATATTCTCTCTTTGTGCACTCAAATTTTTTTTTATCTACACATAAAATAATGTTTGCTGTCAACACAGCTATTACTCCCAGCAACCCATCAAACTTCTTTAAATTGGTTTTTCTTTAGTGCCCATGTTGCTCTTTGGGTACGGACCCTGATATGCATGGCATGCAGAGTTGCCATTCATGCTGTTGTCATGCTGGTCTGTCATGCACAAGTTAGTGTGATTGCAGTGATTGTCACAGCTAGTGGTTATTACAATGATTGTCACTAGTGTTCGGTTCCACCCAATCGGCAGCTTTATGACACTGTCTCCCACACAGTTCCTTCCTAGCACCAAAAGTTTGCCCTCAGCAAATCGACATCCTGTTTGAATAGACGAGAGCCGTTAATCCTTGTCCAAGCCAATGCACTTCACTTGTGACAAGAAAATGTCCAAGAAACATCATAAAATCCCACGTAAAGGCATTACACTTTATTTAACATGGGAGAATATATATACCTTTTGCTATTGACTATCCAGAAAAATAGGGCAAGTATGCAACAACAATACAAGACTTAGTGTCACTGCTGACTGAACACATTTAAAAGGATTTTAATGTTTTCATGTCAATTTTTTCGTACAAAAGGAAGTACTGTAAATGCAGGTGTGTAGTCATATCAGATTCGATATTTTAAATATAATATATATATTCATAATTTACACCATTTGGAAACAGCACAACTTTCATTCAAACAATAGCTACCAATTAATCCCGCTGATCTCAGTTGTTGTTTTTATAAAAGCCCCCACAAAAAAATACAATTAAATGACAGGAAAGCGATGTAATGTCGTTGAAATATATACAAGGACACATGGGGACCTGGAATTATGCTTTTCTGCTTTGAAAAGGCTATTCTATAATAAAGTGTAAAACCTTTTTCTCATTCAATACAAAAGGTGTAGCCAGCTGATTCTAATTCTGTGTTTGAGAGAAAAATACATGTATTAGCAATTGTCTATTGTTCTTTGTTTTGCATTGTTTCCCATTGTCATGCTAGGCAGTCCATGTGCTGTCAACTGGGACAGGTGGGCTGAAGTGTCAAGCCAGGTGAGGAACCGTGGGGAAAAGTAAATTGATAAAAAGTAAATTGAGACAGTGGGTGGTCATGATAGGGCAAAATAGTTACCCTTGTTCGCAGTATGTGTGGGTTTGCGGGGGTTTCTGTTTGATTATTTCCATTTCTGAGTCAGAATATTACAACAGGTAACAGACGACAGACAACAGAATTAACTGTTGGCACATTGTATGGTAAACAGCCAAAATAGCAAAATATCACCAACGTTACATATCTGTGTACAAAATATACGTAAACATTCCAGCTTATCCACAATCATCATAATATCAGAATGAGATGAGAGGTTACACTGTAATCATATTTAATCCCTGTAGTTTCTGAATCCTAAAGTTTGGCTGGCTACTCAATGATGATGACATTCATGGCAATGTCATCAGAATGACATAATTGGTCAGTCACATCTTTTTTGCTTATCATTGTTTACTATGCATAACAAGAAGCCTATATGAGAAGTATACAGCAAGGTGGGAATATTAATGAGACAGAAAAATCAAACAATAACATGGCAACAAACAAATTCAAGGCCAGTGGGCAGCCGCAAAACTACTGAAGAGAATATAATAAGCGACTGGTAAATTCATGGCAACTTTTTTTTTCAAAACACAATTATGCCTAAAAGAGATCCAGGTTGAACGCTTAGCGGAACACACACAGGTTAGGCTGCAAGTGAAAAGTGAAAGACACAACTCTCAAACTCGTGAATCGCAACAAAAAACTGTTTTTTGTCTCTCGGGCTGTTTACCTGATCCAAACTTAATCGTCTTCGGGCAACTCAAAACTGGTTGATGAATAAATAAGAAAAGAAACATACAACAAACGCCAATTACCAAGTAATTAAATTACGATTCACTTAATGTTACAATAAACTAATTAAGTCAATAGAAACATACTCATAAATTATTGTACTATATATAGAATGATTCTATTTTGCAAATAAAATATAACACTTTACAATGACATTCTTGTACTAAAGACACAACATGCATCAAAATTGGCAAAATTTCTGAAAGTCAAAAACATTTAAAAACCACACAAACATACATCAAATATATGAATGCCATTTGATTGACTTCATTGGTCTCCAAGAAGTCATACAAATTTCTATTCAGACAGAAAATGCAGTTTGAAAATATACAAGTACTAAAAAAGTTAATTCAGTGACATGTTTATTTTGTATCTAATGGCATTCACACAATAACATTCACTTTAAAAACCCTGTAAAAACAAACAGTAAAGATACTGCTTCACCAGTATTATGACTTTCTTCCCAGCCACATTTTCTCCAAGAACATTATTCACATTTCTAAATGTATTTCACTACTCTTACTGCATTAATATAATACATACAAGAACCATGGGCCTGAATAGTTGACAAAACACATCCAAATTTATGTGCAGTGAGTTTCACCACTAAATATACATTCACTGCAAATTCATGAAGTAATAACTTTCCAATGACTAAGTCCAGTTGGCTAGTTACTTCTTTGCCAAATCATGTCACTAAAGAAAAATGGGAAATTTGTGAATAGACCCACTACATTTAGTCACTAGAAGTGTTGGCAAGAAGAATTTCTGTTTTTTATGAGATACTTAAATTTGTTATGGGACTTCAAGACAGATTCAGCCACAAAATGCAGAAATGAAAGAAACACTAAAAAATTCGACAGACAAAATTAATGATGTTAAGAGAACTCTACTGAAAATTTGCTCAGAAATTGAAAGAAAAATTAGATGTAAGATACAGAAAAAACTTAGATGTAAGATCTTATGCATCAACAGATCCAGGTACACACTAAATGTACATATGTTTAGTAAGTTACAACATGGACCTAGATACAGTTGACGACCAGGCATGCAATTTTTTTTTCTGTTGTCAAACTTTGCCTTGAAACCAATCCATTACACAGAAAAATCCTACAACAGAGTTACTGCTGTTGCTAAATAGTATGTGACTCTTCATTGTCATATTCCTTGTGGTGATATCACTGACTAGCCTATGGTAATATTTTATTTAGTGTGTTGCCAATATAAACGCAACTCAAACGGCCTAGCAATTCACATGACTAGCGGCCAGCTAATGTCACTGACGAGGGCAAAACATGGTTATTCTCTGATGAAATTTGTCCACATGATAGTTAAAAGAGAATCAAATGCAACATCAGCTGTATATAGAAAGCGGGTCACTCGTGTCATCATGTCTAATGTTTTTCGCGTTGCTATGCAACACTGAACATGATTTATAACTTATATTTACAAAAGGAAGAACATCACTCGCATACATATCTGCATATTGTTGGAGTTTTAAGCTTAAGTATTATTGCATATTTTTTGGCAATAATAGCCGCAATATGAGCATTTTCATTTTCTATGCAACGAGCAGTTCTGTCTGGTTTAAAATAAGCTCTGACATATTTAGGAAGAAAAAAATAATGCTCAACAAACAATTTTATTACAAAACATTGCACTTCAAACTATATAATAGGTACTTGTCCTGTTAGAAGCATATTTTACTTTTTCTTTTCATTTATAGCATAAAAGTCAGACTGTTCTTGTGTCTTCCCACGGAATGACCTTTCTTGCCTTGGAAAGAGGAAACTCAACTAACTACGAAGAACATTTCAAATAATTTTTCTTCTTCGATTCTTCTTCCCCACCCCCCCCCCCCCCCAATACTATCAGTTAATAAAAAAGATGGGGCAAAAATGATGTCAGCCTTCAGATTTTTTTTCTTTCTTTTTTACCTGGTAATCTGTCAACAAACTGGGTCAAGATGACTAGCAAGATAATTGGGTGTCCTACACATTGACAGGTGCCTTTTTGCTTTACTGTGTTGCTTATGCCAGGACTAAAAACTCTGGATGACCTTCACCTGTTATTCTACTAATTTCATACTAAAAATCAAATATGCATGACATGTTGATTTGCATTATTTCGAAAAGAATTGTATGACTCATTACTATCCTCTAGACATTAAATGAGGGCCAATAATATCTTGCCACACAATGTTGTGAATCCCAGTTGGTTAAGACACATGAAATATTTGGAGTATAATGATGTTGATAAATATAGCGCCTAACGATTCCCAACCGAGATGTCTACTTTCGCATGAAAAATATCACTTCCAAAATGTTTTATGCTTGACTGATATTGGGTAAAGAGGGCTTCAATTTATTTTTTAGATGGTTCCACTAAGACTGATTTATTGCCACAAGTCAAACATCACATTACTTTTATTTTTTTATTTAAACTGCACTGCAAACTATGTCAGTGGAAATGCTTTAGTGGCTTCTTGATGACTCTTCTCAATTTCACTTTTATATTATATATTATATAAGAAAATGCAACAGTTCAGGCTAATTCATCAGAGTCTCTTGACAAAATGTAACCAGTCTAATTGATATCTGAGCTTTTCACCTTTTGGTCTTGAGAACATATCTGCTATAGTTTAATTGCTTAGACTACATAATTTTTTTTAACACACGTACACATTATCAAGGACATGTACATGTCATTTAAAAAAAAAAAATTATGAATTGACATAAGTTTGATGAAGGCACCTGCAATGACACAAAAGCAATGATGAATGCCAACACTTCCAGGATACTGTGAATATGTTTGTGTTTACCTTTAGAATAACCTAATGTCACCCAATTAAAATGCATAGCAGGCCTTGCTCTGAAAAAATATGTCTCAGAATACTTCTTGATAATAATCTATTGGCCCTCATTTAAATGTCCCCGGTAAATAATATATCAATATGGCTGATATCCCAGAAAGTCATAATTGCTACATGGTGAACTTACACAAACAGAATACTGAACTGAAAATAAATGACACCTACTTTTTGTGTCGAGATTTCTTTGCCGGGACTGCTGTTGAGGATATCAGTGGGAGAAGTCTTTCCTTCACAGACATGTAATTTCTTTCCAGCTCTCTTTGGTACTCCTTCTGATCAGGACCAATAAGCGTCTTGTTTTTTTGCAAGGCATCTCCACACCTTAAAAATATCAATGCACTTTATTATCAGAAAGGGGTGCACAGCAAACACTCATCAGCCATAAAGGGGGAAAATCAGTACAGTGTGACCCTCTCATAACCAACCAGGGCTGCTCAGTGAAAAGACTCAGTCAAAGCGCCATATTACAGGGTTCAATTGTAACTTCAAACTTACTTCTTAAGGAAATCCTTGAAGCAGATCCTCAATTTGTTGTGGTATTTGCATGGTCCTGTTATGCCTTCAATGACTGGTAACAAGAAGACCATTGCTATTTCCGTTGGACCCTAAAAAATATGCAAGAATAAATGACAACACTGAATATGGATGAACACAGAAATTTCTAGGTCTTTAAAACCATTAATCATCATTCAAATTTCAGGGTTTCTTAAAATCAACTCTTACCTGGTTGACAGTGGTACCAATGCACCCTTGCAGCACCATCTGCAGCATCTTCGGGTCTGGTGGGTCCTGATGCAGGGCAAAGCTCAACTCTTTGGTTTTCTTTTGAATATCTTCAATTGCTACTTCAATGGGTGACAATATCAACTGCAACAACAATGAAGAAGAGAATAACATTTTGAAGTGCATAATATTCACACTGAACCATACATTTCACAAAACGTCAAGACACATACCTGTTCTCTGTGTATCACAGCAAGACGTGTCTTAACATATGGGAAGACGTGAGAAGTGGTCAGGATAGTTTTGCGTTTGTACTGTTCCTGCAGTTCGCCATGGGCCCTGCCATCTTCAGTGAATGGAGTTGCATACATGAACCGCTCTGTGAAGAAAACAATGTGCCACTTCAGTCAAATCTTAATAACACTGCACACAACAAAATCTAAATCAATCAACAACAGTGAATGATATTTCAGGAAACTGAAAGTTAATCCCACTTACTGATGTTATAATTCTTGTCAAAGAAAGTTCTTCTGTCCTTGAACTCGTAAAGGTCAAAGTAAGGCTCTACATAAGTGATCTGAATATAAGCCTGTAAAAAAAGAATGAAAACATCACAACTCTGCACCATTGTTACTAATCATACATATTCATACTTGGTAACACCTGTCAGGGAATGATTTTCCAAGCATCACATTGTAACTTGCTACAAATTTCATAACATGCGTAATACACAAAGCATTTCACAAATATACCACGCATATCACATAACAAATAAAATATTATTATTATTTATTACAAATGGACAAATCTGCCACACTTTTTCAGAGATTCTTTACATTTGCATGCAACTTAAACTATGCAATTTCATACTTGCCTTGTCAGGATCA
This sequence comes from Alitta virens, assembly GCA_932294295.1. Classification (NCBI taxonomy): domain Eukaryota; kingdom Metazoa; phylum Annelida; class Polychaeta; order Phyllodocida; family Nereididae; genus Alitta; species Alitta virens. The sequence goes on from OW028573.1 coordinate 52,056,810, forward strand.
AGATCGCTTCTTTCAACTGTGTTTGAGTCCTTGACGATATGCAGTACATTGGGTCCAAATTTCTCATGATAGAAGTTCTGAAATACAATGAAAGTACACATTTCCATATAGGCAGATATTAAACAGCAAAGTGCACATTTACAGATAGAACTATAAGATGGCAAACTTAGGCATAAATGGGAGGGATTAAAGGACAGGACTAAAGATCCATATTTACCTCTAATCGATGCGAGATTTCTGCCAGCTTAGTAATAGCAGGCTCCTTGTAAATAAATTCTTCTCCATCAACATCCTCAAACTTTGTTCCGTAGAAACCAACTCGGAAATAAGTCCCAAACATTCTTCTTCCCTCCTGTAATAAAGACATTCTTCATCATGCGTCAATTATAATGTCTCACAACATAAAGTGGCACTTCTTAAACGATGTATCAGTTATGGATGGCAATATGATGGCAAATTGAAGATATGTAGCAGATTATATCAGCAAAATACCTGTCTTGTAATATCAGTGAAAGCTTTATACAACTTGTTGTGAATTGTTGCCAGCTTCTTGAAGTCTTTGTTATGCTCATGAATTGGAATGATCACTTTGTAGACTTCATTCACTGCTTCAAACATACCAGCCTGAAGAGTATAAAACAATGTACATATTAATTACACTAAAGACTACATACAGTCAAATATGTGGCAAGATTTTTCCCCCAACTATCTCCACATTAACTCACCATATCGAATGATCCAGCAGCCTGTTCTAGAAGCCCGACTAGTCCTGTTTCAGTGAAGTACTTGCCACTGCATATGCCCTCCTCATCGGGGGAGACCACATCATCTGACACCGCAGATTCCTCAAGTACGTTCTCAGAAACATGCTAGAAAAAAAAAACCAGTATTGCTCAGTGTACAATAGGCTGACACACATATTCATCCAATTTCATACAATCGTAATGTTTGTAACTGTCTACACTGCACTTCAAATGGAAGGAGAACCACAGCTCACCTGCAAAGCCACACACCCAACAGGAAGGTGCGGACGGTCCTCCAACATATTTAAGTATTCTGCCACAAGACCAGCGGCATGGATGAGACATTGGGCAGCTTCAGCATGGTTTCCAAGCTGGCAGAAATAGAAGAAACACTAATAAAGCAAGGACAGAAACACATTCACGAGAAAAAACTTATTTCATGACCTTTGTAACAACTGCAACTATAAGAAAGGGTTCCTTGAAATTATATTTTAAGTATGTAAAGGGGGGGGGGGGGAGGGGAGGGACAAATTCATAAATCCAGAAAAACTATGTGCATTAGGAATGTAATTCTGTTCCTCCCGAACTTCAGAATTTTCTTTGGGAAGTGGGGGACAATTGCAATATAATTTACAAAACCAAAACTTTCAAGTTTCATGAAAAAGCACCATGTATTTAACATGAGGCTAAAAAGCACCGATATGAAAATTATACCTCAGAATGCTTAGCAGCCATATTTTGCAGCCAAGTCAGCCGCAGATCAGGTGAGTTCTGATAACCTTTGGCGATACGATACATCAAGTCCAGCAGCATCTCAGGGTCTTCCTGGAACTCTTTCATCTTCACTGTGTCTGATAAGATCATATGAAGGTTGAAAACAAGGTCTTTCACCTGTGACAAAAAGATGCAAAGATATGAGTACAGAAGCTAGTCTAGAAAATTGTGTAAACAAGCCTAAAAGTTACAAACTCCAAACTGGGATTCATCGTTGATTATATAGTTTACAGGGATTACACCTAATATGGTGAAGTATAAAATTCAATCCAACATTATTTGCAGAAAACTAAGCTGATAGAACAAGAATGTTGTCCAAAAACATGACATACCAAAACATTATTAGATGTAAATAGACTGCATTGAGAAATGCTCACTAAACAAATTTGAGGTCAAACATACCTGTTCAGGGAAAGTTGTATCTGTCAACTCTATATCAGACTCTGCATAAGTTAGGATAGTCTTCAAAGACTTTCGCAGATGTTCTTCATTGAACGTTCGATTCTGACCGACCAGGGAACTCAAGGACATGGTGACCTGCATCTTCACTCTGGCAAAATTCTGAAAATACAAAACAGTAAAAGTGATGAACTGTTGATGCCTCGATTTGCCGAACACAAGCATAGAGTTTGGGTTTTTAAATATGTCTTCTACATTCTTCAATGTTGTGGTGAAGATGCATGTGCATGCAGTAACATTTACATATTTTATTGGCTGCTATGCTATCCAAAACGTTCAGCAATCGGTAACAACTTATTTCTCATGTTTCCCAATGCTGTTTTTACGCGATATGTATAATCTTAAAATCAAATTCTCAACTGAAATCATTGGTCAACAAAAGCTATAGTATACAATCTGCAAATGACTTGAAAGATCAAATTTTAAACATCTCAACTATTTATGGAGAAATTTGACACAGCATGCGATCAGGCATGGGACAGACATTTAACACTGAACGATGAGCAGCTCAACGACCTAAATACAAACTCACATTTCCAATCTCAAAGTTGTGTCTCATTAACAGGTAGAGAGATACAGCAGCATGCGCCCTGGTGTTTGCAATAGGAGCACTGCAATGTCGGAGAAGTCGAAGACAAAGATCTGCACATTGTTCCGTCTCCTCTTCAAACACGAGCTCAGGAAACTGCACGAAATCAAATGTCATATGTAAAAGAGGCAAATCAAACAGTCGTAAATAGAGAAATACAATGTATTTTACACTTATTTGAGAATAAAAACCTCACCTTTGCAACTAGAGCTCTCTGGGTAGCAAACAGATTCTCAAGCACAACAGTGCTCTGGTTGAGACCCATACCATGAAGCATGACTCGCAAAACATAAGGCAGGACACCTTGGTAAGCATCTGTGTTCTGTACAATCTAGAAAAATTAAAAGAGAAATATAAAACACACATACTTAAAACCACCTCAAGTTTGAAAAAGAAACAATGTGCAAGTGACTTCTCAAGAAGGTAAGTTAAATATTTCAAAAACATTAAAGTGTAACAGATTACAAAAAACTACTATTCAGGTACAATACATACATTTATGATGAGTTCAAGGCAATCGATCGAGATCATTGAGATCTCCGCAGCCAGACTTCCTTCAATTAGAGCTTCTGCTTCCACATCAGCCCGGATTCGCCTAAAATGATCAATGAAACTATCCAAAATGGGTTTCCAAATGAAGACCACAACTTAATGTTAGAAAGAGAGAGGTGAGAGTCCTTACACATCTGTGCTTTCAATAGCTTGCTTCCATTGCGTCTTGTCCTTTTGCCATCTTAACTTTCCGACTTCACTACTCGGTGACGGCAAATTGGCCATTTTATCTGGGTAAACGAAAACAAATTTCTAATGATACACAGCAAAGATGGAAAACACCTTAGTATGTACTTATTTATTAGTAAGAACTGACCTCCTTGGTAAAACTGATGTGATGTTTTCCTTCTCAGCATCATCTCACTTCGAGCATTCAAGTTACCAAGAAGCGCTTCCTCCAGTTTTGATTTCATGTCTACGCTCTTTTTGATTGTCTGCATAGAGTAACGTTGCATAGCTTTCTTTCCCTGCAAAAAGAAATCAGGTTATCCTAGGTAATGATATGAACTTTTGGTGGTCACAGACAATATGATCATCATCTGCGTTTGTCTCATCAATGCTCAAATGGCCACCCACCTTGTACTCGAAGTTAGACACCGCATAGTAGAACACCTCTAACAGATTGTTTACTCGATTCTCAGGCATTTCTGACCACCATTGTTTCAAAACAATGCTATCCACTGTCTTCACGATCCACATGAAGCAAGCTAACAGGTTCTGTGTTGATTCAAGGCTCAGCATGCTCTTTCGAGACTGAAATAAAGAAGACTTGTCAAGAAAGATTCTATACACAAACAGCAATCAATATTAACACATCTTATTTGCACAAAAAACTTTCCAGTTGTTGGTTGAGCCAGTGCATAACTATGAATGCTCCAAAAAGTAAGGAGATATCTTCATTTAAGGTGGCTCGATACTTACCAAATCCTTGCACAGCGCAGCAGTTTGTGCATACAATAATCCTATAGAAAAAGCCTATGCAGAGTGCAGGCTGCAGTGAGGACTGCACTTGTAAAACTATATAATACGTTTTATATATTATAATATATCTTCAACATTTGTTCTAAAATTATGAAATTTAGATATATGATTGTGCACATACTGTCCTATACTCCACCAAAATAGCAAGCTGATACAATAATTAATTTGATAAAAATCAACATGGAAATAGGCATGTTAAAAGCTGGTTTCAAACGTAAAAATAACCTCCATGTTTGTATTTTTCACGTCATTCTCTTAATGTTTTGTAAATTTCATAATTCTATGTGGACCTTAACTCTATTTCGCTATAATAGAGCATGAAAAGGAGGCGCTAGCTTTAACAAACTGAGCCTCAAACATGGGCTACCAGGTGAGTTTAATATTCTTAATTTCACTGGAGAACAGGAGTGCATAACATTAGAAACAGGGAGCTAAAAAGGGATGGCACTCATTAGGATCTAATATTACAATTATGCCAACAATACCAAAAGATAGCTCAAAAGCTCTACTGTAGGTCTGTGGCTTCGCGGGTCATTATAGTTTAAATTTGTGAAAAACGACATTTTTATATGAGCAAATGATGCTCTGAGTATTAGTTAGGTCGAACTGGGGGATATCATAAAAAAAGGCCAGTTTATCTAGAAAGTGAGTGTGGTGATCCCCCCCCCCCTTTTTATTGTCTCATATGGATTATTATAAAAGTTAAAATCTCCACAAAAGTTATGATAAATTCATATTGCTGGAAATTATTTTATTACAAGACTTGTTGAAAAGTTCCTGGAAAAATTCGACTTCTTGAATGGGCAAGCTTTTTCTTCGGATCCCCTAAAATTGTTCTTTTACGAATTTCAATGGAAAAAAGGTCCCAAAATGTTCCTGATATTCAACTACATACAATAGAAAGGTCCTCCCCTCCCCCATGGGGGATAGGACCTATCTCTGTGAGCTTATAGCCCACAGACCTATTGTCACGCTATAATAGAGCATGACAATGATTAACAGTGCTATTTCCTCCATTCAATAGCTGTTATGGCTGAGTTTGAGTATTCAAAAAGGTGTTTCCCGGCCTTCTGACCACGTGACCGTGTCCATGGTCATGCGCGAGAGCGCTCTAGACGTCATTCCTCTCTCAGACATCCTATCAGTACGGATCTGAGGGGAGGTGGGTGGGAAAATCTGGTAATAGGTCTGTGGGCTATAAGCTCACAGCGATAGGTCCTATCCCCCATGGGGGGGAGGATCTTAACTCTATTTCGCTATAATTGAGCATGAAAAGGAGGCGCTAGCTTTGTGGAATAGTCTGGTTTTGGGTGATTGGTCGTAGACCATTCGTACTGAGCATAGGAGTCTGTCCTCTGCGTCCTTGCCCGAGAAAGGTTCTAGGGCCAGGATAAAAAATAGAGTTGGGTCCATTCCCGGGATTGTGGTCTTGGCTAAGAACCCTGGGATTGTCCTCATGAACATGTCATCTTGGGAGAAGATGAGGTCTCGTGGGTCTCATGAGAATGCTTGGTGCTCGCTTCGTCTGCTTGAGGAGGCCAGTGCGAGTTGGAAAATGGTTTTCAAGGTGCACCTCATTCTGTTAGATTGGGAGTCCCCATTCTGTTAGATTGGGAGTCCCATCTTGGTGGTTCAAAGTCCTCTGACCTGAGTATTCGGATGTAGAGAATGACTTGATGAGTTTAGATAGGCAGGGATGCAGTGACACTGGTATCCCATTGATGGATCCCAAGGTGGAGGCAATTGATGACCTGTAATTGGTGATCGTCTTTGGGGAGTTTCTTTACCTTGAAAAGATTGACTAAGAAGTCTGCTAGTTGTTGAACAGAGGCTTTGGTTGGATCGTAATCTCTCTCTGTACACCACGAGCAAAAGGCATACCAGTGAGATTGATACGGTGTTTTGTGCAACTGTTCCAGACAATCCAAGCTGTCGGTTTTTATCCTTGAGAGTGGCCACATGTGTACAGCAGGCCTGGATTTTGATGGTAAATGTTTCATATTGGCTGTTTGAGGAGATGACGCCACTGTAGAATTTCCAGTGGGTCGTACAGTAGGTTTACGACTTCTGGGAACCACGCTTGGTTCGGCCAGAAAGGAGCTACCAGGAGTAACTTCATTGGTGACTAGCAAAGTTTCCTCAGGACCTCTGGTAGAAGTTTGGTTGGGGGGAAGGTGTATGCTATCTCTTCCTCCCACTCTATTGACATTGCTTCTATTTTCCATGCCAAGGGATGTGCCCCCTTCGTTCCTGATGTACGACACCGCTGTCGTGTTGTCGCACAGTAGGTGGATCACTTTGTCTTGTGTCAAAGGTTGAAGATGTCAAAGCTCGGTGGACAGCTCGTAGCTCTAATACGGAGATGTGGAGTAGTGACTCTGTGTGTGTCCACATCCCTGACCTCTGGTGGCCTTCGAGGAACGCACCCCAACTTTGCCAAGTTGGAGGCTTGCGTCTGTCGACATGGTTATGTCGGGCAGGGAAGTGTGTAGTGGGACTCCATCTGCTAGGCGTGTCGTGTCTTTCCACCATGTGAGTGCTTGGGGTGCAGTGGGATCTCTTGGTCTATAGATTATTTTAAGTTGGGAGCCTAGGCTTTCACATAAAGTTGTAGTGGTCTTATGTGCAGTCTGCCCAGGAACGACAGTAAATGTCAGACTTTTGTTGACTGAGATTTCTGTAACAATTGTGTGATTGCCAGAAGTTTGCATATTTCTGCTTGTATGGGCCAGATCCAAAATTTTAGTCAGGTCTATGTCCATTCCAAGGAAGATGAACAGTGTTCGAGGGGTTAGGTCGGATTTCTGCTGGTTTACTAGAAGTCCTAGGTGGGTGAACAGTTCTAGGACTTGTTTGGTGTGTGACGCGACGGTTTGGGGTGAAGGTCCTCAGATAAACCAATCGTTGAGATAGCAGTGGAGTTGGATACCTCTGGATCTCAGGTGAGACAATACTGGATCTAGAAGTTTGGTGAATACCCTCGAGGCTATATTCAGGCCGAAGCACATGGCCCTGAATTGGTTAGATTTGCCCCGGATGTGAATGCGGAGAAATTTCCAGTATTCTATGGCTACAGGAATGTGCAGGTATGCGTCTGAAAGGTCTATAGTTGTTGTCCATTCCCCTGGTCGTAATTGACTTCTGATTGAGTGGTCTGTCTCCATGTGGAAGTGTGGACATCAACTGAAGTTGTTTAGAGACTTTAGGTCTATTACCGGTCGGAAACCTCCTGACTTCTTGTGCACCGTGAACAGGTGGGAATAGAATCTTGGAGATGAGTCTTCGACCAATTCTAGAGCTCGTTTCTGTAGGAGCACTGAGGAGCACTGAGGAGCACTGTTTTACAATTCTCGTCTCTCAGTAGTTGTACCGGACGAGGAGACCTGCTGAGCGGTGAAGGAGACCAGAAGTTGAGAGTGAGCCTTGATGTAAGTATTTTCCTGTGCCAGTTGGAGGGGTCCAGAATATCCCATTCTTGATAAAAAGTGATATAGTCCTCCTCCCACTGAGTGGAAGCGGAATGAACGACCAAACTTCTAGCTTCTGCGTGGGACTTGTTGTGCAGGTGCAGGCTTGTAGGTTGGCTTAGCAGATTTGCCGCCATTGTTGCCGTTGTTGTTGGAACGGATGCCTCTGAATGCTTGTTGCGTAGACGGCTGTTGTCTGTAAGTAGACTTTCGAGCCATTGAAGTGATTGAAGTATGGGTGCTGGGTTGCAACCTAGGGTAGTTCGTTGACCTAGATCTATCCGTCAAGGAAGACACCATGATGTACTCTCTTTCCTCTCTGGCCAATCTTCTCAGGATGTCTGAAGTGTTGCCGAGGAGAGACGGTTTTCCTTGACAAAGTGGAGATCTCAGTGTGGCCCAGGTTTGAGCTCGACGTGGGACCTTCATAGAGTCTGTAGCCTTTAAAAAACTCTCCCTTCTGAGCATTAGGGTGGACATGAATGCCCCAGTTGTAAAATTCGTAGTAAAAGACAGAGCTGTCTGAATTTGCTTCCATAGTGCATCTACTACGTCTGGATCTTGCACTGGTAGGTTGGAAACCTCCACTTCTGTGTCGGCCAGTTTGGAAACTGGGACCGTGGGTTCGCTACCTGGTCTGAGGTAGGAAATCCCTTCTGGTGGCTTGGCGGACTGAGCAGATAGAGGGAAGTTGGTTCCTCCATGGTACATTAAGCTGAAACTCTTTACGAACCTACAGATGGGATTGGTTGAAGAGGCTTCGCTTGGCAGATTTTCAGGTGTGCAGGTTTGCATATTAGAAACAGATGAGTAGTGCTAGTGAGTCCGTCACTCCTCTGGATGGAGGGAAGGTCACCATTGGCTTGTATGGAGCTTCTGATGTGGCCAGCAAGCCTGCTGAAGAACCACTAGGTTGTTGCTGTTGTGGTGGTTCTTCCCCCGCCAGAATCATGCCCAGGTTGACCAGTGTAGACCACCTAGTGACTTCGTTGGGGTCGTTGTCTAGGTCCACATTCACAGATCTGTCCAGCGAGAGGGCAGATGTCTTCGACATCGGGCCCAAACGTTTCAAAGACCGACGACCGCTGACTGGCTGGGGAGGCTGTCCTCGAGAAGATGGGGATCTCCGGCGTACCGACGTGTTGAATGATCTTAAAGGGGATCTAAATTTAGAGCCCTTTGACATGTGACTTTCCAGTTGTCTAATCCGTCTAGTCAAGTCCCTCAACCTAGGTCTGGAACTCTTCGGGGACTCCAGAAGTTCGAGATCACTCTCAGATTGTGTGACAGCATGGATCTGTAGACCAGGGGACTTGAAAGTGGCTCCCTATTTATCTGGTAAACATCCAGTGGGGATGGTAGGTAGTGATACCACCAATGGCCGACTAAGAGTTTTAGCAATTTCACCAATTGGCCGCAGCTGGGAAGCAGTAGTAACGGTGCCAGTGGCCGGTGTAACCGACGGCACAGGCAGTGTTTATGGCAAAGCCGATCGTCGAGGTGATGGCGTAGGACGCTGGCAAAGAGTTTTCCCTGCCTTCGACGTCGCAGCAACCCCTTAGTTTGCTTATCAGACATGATGTAAGCAACTAATAATCAAAGTAGAATGTTGTAGAGCGGCTTATCTGTCACTGAAGCATTGAAAGGAACAAGTGACAGTGCTAGGAGCGATCGTCGTATATGTAGTAGATCGCACTAAGTCTCCAGAAATCCAGGCTAAAAATAGTGTACTTACCTGTCTAGTAGAAAGGATATCATTTCTGAAATAAACAACGCTTAGCTGTTGTTGCATTAGGCCTGTAGAAATCCATAGATTGCTTGAGACTAACCCCAAATTCCTATAACTCAAACATAACAATCGGAGCCGTCCAAACGCATGCGTTCGCTTAGACGGCTGAGAGAGAGGAATGATGTCTAGAGCACTCTCGCGCATGACCATGGACATGGTCACATGGTCAGAACGGCGGAAAACACCTTTTTAGCCGTAACAGCTATTGAATAGAGGAAATAGCACTGCTAATCATTGTCATGCTCTATTATAGCGATAGGTCTGTGGGCTTAAGCGAAATAGAGACAACACCTTCTTTTACAGTTATAGCATAGCAATTAAATTATAAGGCTGGCTATGAGACGGAATGAGCAGGAAAAAGCTGACTTTTTAAGGCCCTGTTGGTTCTGGGCAACAGATTAAAAACCTCCAATAATTCGAAAATTATTATGGTGACCCGTAATTTATTTTCTCCATATTTTTGCTTTATATGACAAAACACATAAAATCAACCTATTTTAAAGGGATTCCTATGTTGAAAGTTCACAGGTATTGAGCCACCTTAAATGACAGTTGCATGCACTTTAATCATCTGAGCCTCCTTTACGAGACTATTTTGAGGTAGTTGCTAGGCATACCTTGTTAGTCGGTGATTCATAAGATGAGACAGACTGAGATGAAGGAGGCACAAAGCCGCCTATCACACTTGACCCAGCAATCGCCATGGCAACGTGTTGATTGATACCCTGGATTTCCATACTTTCTTGACTTAGCAAATTACGAGCAGACCTTGCTTCCGCAGTGGGATCGTGCAATTGAGGAAGGGCATCCATGATTATGGTAATGAGAGGTAAATACAATGTAGCGACTCTTCCTTTCACTTCAGGATCCTGGAATCGCTCATCCATGTCATGGCTGGCAAAGAGATTCCGCACCACATTGATTGCCTTGCTGTGCAAAGTTGAGTTACTGAAAAAGACAATAATAGAATGTAAATATTGCAACATTCTGATGTTATACATCAATTGATTAGCAGGGGGTAAAAGATAAACAAGGCATGACCAGTACAACGTGATGCCGAAACAATTGTGAGTATTAGTTGGTTAGGATTCTTAGTGTCTCAATGTCTCAGTGATACTGATCTCAAGTTGAGCCAGCTTATAAGTTATATGACAAGCTGCCAGAGGCAGACATGTATAGTGATGAGATGATATGGTTGGGAGTCCACACCTTGTAACAGATTTACTCAAAGGGTGGAATCTTTAACCTGCCTTGGCAGTATCATGAGTTTAGGTTGATTGTTCACCAGAAGAAGTTGCTAGAGTAATCTGCTGTTCACTTAAGCCCAGTTTTTTATTATCGGTTATTGTCTGTGGACGCTAGTTCAATGTCAGAGGACACTGCATAGGCAGAGTTAGCGCGAATCTAATCAATAAACGGTGGCAAAAATCGCCAATAACTTAGCTAATATTCATAGTTAGACAATGAAATTTGGTATACAGTAGTATTTTCATCATGCGCCACAGATTTTGGTATTAGCAGGTCTTTAAATTACGCCAAAACCCCCGCGACACACAATTTCAGGTGAGCCAACTCAGCATAGGGTTTGTCCTCTGACTGTGAACTAGCATCCACATTGAATAACCGTTAATAAAAAACGGCACTAAAGTGAACAGCTCAGTAGCTCGGGAAACACTTGAATTTACTTTCATAACTTTCATAATAACAGAACACAGACAAATACTAACTGTGTTTCAAGAGTAAGGGCGAGCTCTGTCAGCACCAATCCCGCCAGGTAGTGCTGCATTCTGTAGTCAGTGGATAGATCAGTGTAGAGACCCCTTTCCATCAACGTACAACTAGAAGTGAACGAAGTTTGAGAAGTGGAACTTGCAATGCTAGGAGAGGGACTAGAGGCAGCCGAAGCGGACACTCCGAAACTTAGAGGTAAGTTGAGCATCACATAATGCTCGTGGGAACAAACAATTCGCAAGAATTCAAGCTTGAGAAGCATTAACGATGTACTGTCTGCCAGGGACATGATTTTGTTGCAAATCTGGAAAGAAAGAAAAACACATCATCATTAACTAGAAATGACAAATTGATCAATAAAAATAAATGCCAAGAAATGAGATGCAACTATATAGAGCACACTAAAAACTTACAGCGCCACAGTACAGCTTTATCAACTGAAAGACAAAGCCTCTGTCCATGAGGGAGAAACAGTCTTGGATGAAGTACGCCAAACTCATGTTCAGTCCTCTCATCAGCAGGAAATCCTGAAGTGTTAAAGATAACAGTGAAGAAAAATTGACACTGACTGTTTTGTCTAAATCACAGGCCAGGTTTTCATTAAAGCCATAAATTAGTTGACTGAAGCTATATAATATAAGCCATCACAAATATTAAACAATAAAGATCTCGCTATTATGATATGCATATACTTTAACCTCACTAGTAATTCATGAATCACCCCATAACCACGACAGGAATTACTGGTGAGTTTCAAGTATATCTCCTTAAAATTATGACAAGAAATCTGAACAGAGAGTTTATTTTACCTTGCTGTATCTGTCAACAATATCCTTGGTGAGCATTGACACCAGCTGGGACACATCATCAGTGAATCGTTCAGGAAAACGAGCTTTACGGGGTATCTGAAGTTTCTCAGCTCTTGCTAGGTGCTCAGCCATACTCTTCACCTGAAATATGAGGGATTGCAAAAATTAGATCTTATTTTGTCACATCCTTGACATCAAAATAAAAGTGTAATAGACAAATAAATGTTGCACATACCATCAGCTCAAAGAAGAACCATGAGTTCGCAATTGCAAGTTCTTTGGTGGAGCCACTGGAAACAACCCATTGCAGAGCTATCTCATCATGGACCAGCTGGAAAACATACAACAAAGTGTTCAGAACAGTGCAAAGTACATAACAACTATTGTTATAGGCTAACTTCTTTTTTTGTAACTACTTCAAAAGTCTACCTTTTTGCTGTGAGTCCAGTTAGTGAACTGGTTCAGCTCAGGGTGACGAAGGCTACCAGTTCGATCCACAGCTTTGTTCCCTGTGCAGAAAGAAGCCAGATTATTTCTAGTCATCCTAGTTATCCAGATGTTCTTGGAGGCAAGCTAATTCCAAAACATTCTGAGTTCCGAGAAACATTAAATCCTTACCAATAAAACCAGCAACTTCCGCATCAGGCGATGTGGGCCCACTTCCAGGAAGGTCAGGATCGCTGTTGCTACGGTTATGCTTTTGTTTGTGAAATGAGGCCAAAGAGGAAGGTCTTCCAAGGGTGGCATATCCACTTGTAGGACTGCCAGCTAAAACAGACAGGTTTGGCTCGCTCCGTTCTACACATGCATCCATTTTAGCAGCATGAACAAATTTTGTAAGAGAACTGTATCATAAGACACGGAGATCATATAAGGCCAGTTTAAATATACACAATGATATGTGACATTAATAGCTCATTACAAGACAAGTATACCTCACAGCAATGACACTCATCAGCTTCTAGCAGAATAGTATGTACTTAGTTTCACAAGACAGCACACCACAACATAAATGATCTAATAGCATAATGAAATAATGTTTTAAGGTCTATGATACAGATGCAAAGTAAACTTGTTCATGCCTTTCAAAACTCAAGTTCAACATAATAAAGTGTAATTGAACATAAAAGAAGTCAGTCTGTAACACAAGGTAGTTAAAAGAATCAATGAAAAATTTTAGCTTAAAATTAAAAATAAGATTTGAGACATACTAGAGAGTATACTATAGTTTACCTAAATATATCATTATCTACTTAGTCACTTACCAGTGATCATTGAATCTGGATGAGGGAGATTGCAAGTGTACTGAATGTACTGCACGAGCAAACTGTTGCGATTATGCTGGTCATTTTTTGCTGGAACAAGCTGTTCTATTTGCTTCACAATGCTAGCTACAGCTTCGAAGACAGACTGGCCAACATTTACTGCAATTAAACATTGCACAATTATGTCATTTTTATAAAAGTCTTGTATAATTCAATTTGACCTGACGGCTCTCATAACGGACAAACAGAGGAGAACAGATCAATCCCTAGTAGAATCAAAATCGCGGCATTTCCCGCCACTTTTGCCGGCAGGTTGCAAATTGGGTCCAGAAATGCAAATCAAGTCAACACTTCAGCTGATGCTGTACATGAAAGTGCAGTACATGAACGGTTTGCGAATATGACTTATTATGAAGTTTGTATGAGGGAAGTCTTTAGAAGTATTTTCCAGTTCCGGGACAAAAGTGTGAAACTACGGAGTGGACGCTAAATTAACCTTTAACATACTACAACAATTAATGCAGACCGGGTTTTTGCATTACAGCCTCATTGCTGAGCAAAGTGTAAACAGAGAATTTCAGGTTGGTCAGCTTGCCCATCATCAGTAAAGAAAGTATCTGCAATAACGGAGAACTGACATAGTTAAAAAAAAATAGCCCTTTGTCTCACAAGATGCTAATGATGTCTAAATAACAAAAGACACTTTTAACCACAGAAATATTCCATGCTTAAAGCTACATTTTTCTGATATTTACATTTTTCAGAGACACCATATTAGGAAAGACTTCACAAAGAATGAAACCAGCAAAAGACAACAAGTCCAACAAGATTACAAAAAAGAAATCATGAATTCCAGGGATCATTTCTCTATAATGTCAATTTCAAGAAACTAAAACCATAAATTCTTAAAATTCAACCCACCAGTTTGGCCAGCAACCATAGGAGGCCGAACCATTAATCCCACCAACTTGTCTAATATCAGTGGCAAGAAACGGACTAATGGCTCCCCCTCAGCTTGGACCAGTTCAGAGATCGACTTCTTCAGTTCCTCCTCAAACTTAGATTCTCCAATACGAACGGGAATTTTATTCATCTCTGCTGCATTGACCAACGCGAGGAACTTGTCCAATTTCTTATCCTGTTTTGACATAAATGATTAAACATATTAAGGGTAAGTTATAAAGCTTAGATGCAATTTGAAATCCTCTCCTATAAGTATTCAGTCTCTCATTATGACAACATGTAACATTATACGATCGACAAATTCACATGACATCAACTTACTTTACAATAGAATTGACAGTAAGGGTGACAACAATTTAATGCTAAGTACAGTAAGGTAAACAAAGTTAGGATATGTGGCCATTGTTGCGGCCCGTTATGTAAGATGAATAGCTACACAGATAAATAATCATAGAAGTACAGTCGGACCTTCCTTTATCGCGCCTCTAATTAATGCGAACCTCCGTTATTCGCGGTAACCGCATGTCCCCCGAGCATGGATTGTAATGTTATGTAATAGTCACAACTGGCGTCCATGCACCCGTATACACACACGCCTTTATGCTATTGTCTGAGATGAACATCTAAAAAGAGCTCTGGTCTCACAACAGCTAGAAAGTCTAAATTGTAATTGATCCTGTCAATTCATAATAACAATTCACTTTGAACAGCCTACTGATGTGTCAAGTGTCAGTGTGAAGTGCAATTAAGACACAGCCAGGTAGATCACAGGAATTTCTTTTGGAATTTAATTAACAGCTAGTGCAATTACTAATTGCTCTATGACTTACTGCAAGCATACTGTAACAGTGAATTGCGATGACTCTTAAAAACAAACTATTTAAGTTATTGTATCTTAATTGCTATTGCATAAGAGGCTAGATACCGCGAGGGGGCGTGGCAGGTATACCGCGTTAATTAGAGAACCTCTGCTATATCGCGGTTGTGATTTTATGTCCCCCAAGGACCGCGATATATGGAGGTCACACTGGACTCGAAATCCCTGCTAAAGTACAATGTTCACTACAATAAAATATTTTAACAAGAGACTACGATATTTCATAAACATGACTGTGAAATCCTACCAGAGTATGCAAAGAAGTGACAGCCTTGATTGACACACTGAAGATGCCTTTGTGGTTGTCGACCCATTTCATACCAGGCAGTTGGACATCTGGATGAAGCATAGAGTAACTCATAGGAGGCTTTTCTACGCTGACTGGTAGGAGATAGTCCCCTTTCACCAAGCAACCATCTCGTAGAAGTGGGAGCCATGTGTAACCAACAGGAGTCTCTAGCGGTTGTGTGTCTGCTTGAGCCTGGAATGAAATTATTCAAATGAAATAAGGACATGTATGATACCAAACTATGTCTATTGTGTTCATAAGCAAAATTAACGGTGATGCTTAGCATTCAGGAGCAATGTCAACGATTACATGAAGCAGATCATTCTCTTAAGGGGCATAGACTCAAGTGCAGCATCCCATCTTCACATTTGCCTTAGCAGTTCAACAAAAGTACTGCTGAGACACATCAAATGCTACCCGAAACATTATCTTACCTTGCGCTGACATGACACATGGTAGAACGTAAACAGAAGATGGTGGCTATCCGTCAATTTTGCAGGAATCTTCATTTTCACTTCTTCATAAAAATCAGGAGTCCTGTCGAAAAAACAGCAATTAACAACAAAATTCAACCAAATATATAGTCGACCAAAAATGGCAAAAGACATAAACTTGACAGCACAGTACCGTCTCAAATGGTGAAGTAACAAACCTTCTATTTATAAGTCAGTAGTGTTACCGAGTTAATACAAAGGTGCATACGAATGTTATAATATGTCAATCAGTAACTCAATCAAAACTAATAAAAAGATTTCTGACTAGAAGATTATTAAATATATCTAATTCATGCAATGAGTATTCCCATTCAAAGACAAACAGAGTAAGTTCACTCTCAATTTACAAATATTTACAATTCATTCAATTAATGCAGTGTGTTCTGAGGAAGGGAAAAAGTTTGATAGTGACACCAAACTATTTATTCTTGTTATACTTCAAAATTAAATATAACACCAGAGATAGTATTAAACTGCACACAGATGTTTTGGGAGGTTATTTATCACATTTGAGAGTAATTGAGATGAGTATAGTGCATATTTAGCTCATAATTTCGTGAGTCCACTACAGCTAAAACCACTTGGTCAATATAAGCTAATTAGCCTATAAAATAAATATATCTTTTTACATTATAAACACTACAATTTCAAACCAGAGGCCTTTTCTTGTTACAGAATAGCATTAGTTGCCGTTTTCAGGTCCAATACTTTGAACGCAGAAATCAGCAAAAGATGTCAGTGAAAATATTAAGCAGCGGGTGTCTTTAAGTGTTATACTTTACACCCAGGCAAAGGATTTAGGCTCTCATTAATGACAAATTATTTTGATTGGGTATGTTTGCAACACCTTGCTCTGTTCAGCTTGAGAGTGCCTACTTTACCCACTTTGGAAAACAGAGTCTCAGCTGAAGCTGAGGCCCTGGCCATAAGACTGAAATGGGAAAAGCAAAATTGTAGCAAACACTGCGATGCTGATGACAACATTTATTTCTCACCCTCATGATCACCAGGTAATACAAACAATGTCCAACATATACAAACCAAAGTTATCCGCAATTCCAACAAAACATGAAAAATGCAAATTCAAAAGCACATGCATAAAAACAGTGATGTCAAGCAACAAGTAAAACAGTTCACCTAAAATCGAAGATAATAATCAAGTCACTTACTTGTTGTGGTATGTTACCGCGGTGTAGCTGTCTCGCATGTATTCTGAACAACTGGACTTCCCAAATATCACCTGAGAGAAATGAAAACAAAAAACATGAGATCAATAAGACATGCAAATAACAAAACAACAATAGCACTTATATGTTACACTTATATGTAACACAGTATGATTTTATAATCCTTGATGTTAGATGAGCAATAGAGGTAATTCACTCACTGGTAATGCATGGTGATCCTCTTCCCCATTCATAAACTGAACTTTCACAGTAACATTTCTCGCTGAACCTTGCCGATTTGCAAAGTTGACGTATTTTGGATACAAATACAGAAGATTCCTGCAAAGCATCACAGAATCAAGTGAAAAAGGAGGTTCCTAATTATAAAAAATGGCAATATAAATGGAGCTACAACTGTGAAAACTGGTCCACAATCAACATACCTGTAAGTTGTGTGAGGTTCAAAAACTTCCCTTGGAGGGAACTCAACAATTTCCTTTATTGGACGATCTTTGCCTTCAGGGAATGGATCAATTTTGTACAATTCTGGTGTAAGGCAAGACTTGATATCTTCAGGGCAAGGTGACACATCCAACTTCAGTTGAGCTGAAAATAACACCATAGCATTGAAATGTATGGTCAATTGTTGGTGAAGAATTTACAGCAAATGTAGACGGCACACCAGTTTAATAACACCACATATAAATCACAGCCAGCCTCACCTGGAATCCACTTTAGTTTCTTAACAGTGGAACTGGTTCTCTTCAAATCAGCAAGGAATTTATACAAGTCATCATCACAGAGTTTATCAGCTTCCTGTAAGAACAGACCAACAGATATTTTCATCATTATCAACATATTTATGTTGTGCACATCCCAATGTTTCTTACATTGAGGCAGCCATAGAAAGATGAATTCCATTCAATATAACATCAGTTTCATATGCAATGCTTTGCAAACCTGCTTAAAGAAGCCAGAGAGAGTGAGGGTAATTGGCCTGAAGTTAGCGTAACTGGTGGTCTCCTCAGGTCCTCCCAGCCAACTGCTTCTTTTGTCAGTGCTCCTCTGACGTTCTAGAGAGCCGTGTCGCAAGAAACTTGGCCCAGAAGGCTTGTCTTCATTTTTCTTGCGGAAACTTTCATACTGACCAACTAAGCTGGAACTTGTTCTCCTGTCTGTTTGGAATGAATAACAGATATGGTTTTGACTAAATACAATGGACAGTTGCACGAATCACTCCACACAAGACAGTTTCCTAAATCAGGAAATGAACTGATCTTACAGCATGTGACATGGTTATTATAATATTCCTCTAGGTTATTGTTGCAATTCCATAACGATTGTAGTCATACTATGGAGTCCTTGAGTTAAAATACACTACAAAACCATCAGACAACATCATCTTGCACCATAAACAGGACAGAATCACATCAATAATTAGACAGACAACTTGACACTTACCCAGACTGTCAGAGCGACCACTGTCCCTTTCAATGTCCTGATTGCTCTTGCCTTCAATGACACTCTTCAGGTGAATAGCTGTCCATGCAAAAGGCATACGATATTTTCCCAGTTTCTCACAATAATATTTAGCATTCTGCTTTGCTTTTTCTCGTCCCTGTTAAACAAATTCAGTCTCTTAATATATCCTGACAAAAAAATTAAATTCAAATGCCTCTGGCTTCAAAATTTGTTTCACAACGCGTACCTTTTCATCCTTCGTAGACAGATATGGTTCAGCAACTTCTGATATGTCACCCTGCTGTAAAACTTTCTCAAGCTGAAATAATATATTATACTGACATTTACCTTCAATTTTTACTATAGATCTATGAAATGTGAGAGCAAATGGCAACACACAACATATCCACACACCTTGATGACAATGAATATATCAGGAGAAGGATAAGTGATGCTGAAGACACAAGCACGACTCAGACTTGATAAATCAGAGTATGGAGTGTGCATTATCAGCATCTTCTTGATATTCTCTGAGCACAAATCAAAGTAGAAGTTTTCTGATATCTGAAATTAAATTAAAGTTGTCAATCAAACATGCTAGATTAATAACCTATGGCTTAGAATTGTTGCATAATCACATTTAAATATCTTTTCATTTCAATTTCCACTGCTTCAATACCTTCTTCTTTTCAGTAGCGTCATACAGAGCCATTGAAGCAAAGATTGGTTCAATTTCCAACTCCAGTCTGAAAAGAAAAAAAGTCAGTAAATATAATTCACATGGCCCAAGTTAAGTTCCAGTCAGACGGCGAGTAAAATTTCCAAAATATTCTGCAAATTAACCCAAACAAAACTTCACCTCAATTGCAGACATTTGACCAGAATTCTCTGTCCAAAATGTTCAGATGGTGGATCCGCTTTCTGTCTCTTTTCTATGATTTCTTCCTATTAAAAGCGAGCAAAACAGGCATGAGAGTAAGAAAATGACATCAACACTACCATAACAGATGCTATACATTCAAATGGACAACAACAACAGAGAGTGATGCATCACTTACCGGAAGTTGTGGTTGATACAGACTGAACAATTGGTGCTGACGATGGTGCTGTCGATGAGCAGCATTTTGCAAATCCATGTCCTCTGTTCCCATGGGGTCCAGTACATGAGGAAGGATTGGGTCAGCAGGAGAGTTCTTCAAGTCAAAGATGCTACTCGCCCAACTACCACGAGGCGTCTCTGCAATAAGAGCTGATGACCTCCTGCTTGAAGATGCTGAATCCTAGTAACACAAAAAATATCACAAAATGAGCCACTTCATTTATATTATTTTTTGGACAAATGTATCATGTATGATATTACTGTGTCAACAAAGGCATATATATTTAATGCTATGTACATGTCTCAACTAGTGTTGTGGATTAATTATAACATTGCCATGAATTGTCTCAATTAGTATTTTGGATTAATCATAACACTGCATATATCACTTTACCTTATCGGAATCTGATACTGATGAAGGCATGTCATCGTAGTCCACCTCATATTCCTGACGTATACTGGCTTTAAGAGTTGAGTCCTTTCCTTCAGCTCCTTCTAAATGTTGACTTGCACATTCCTCAAAGCTACAACAGATAAAGAGCAGTTCCAAAACTATTCCCTAACCGTATGACAAACTACCAAATACAATATGACAGACTAAGAAAGTTACAAATTGACATTGCACTTACCATCTATTTACAACAGTGTAATCGGCTGTGTATAAAGCAATGCAATCTCGCACATGGGGATCCATATCAGCACTGAAACACAAGCATCATAAAAATTTGAATTTTAAAACAAACTTAGTTTCAGCACGAATCCATGATGTTTAAATGTACTGGATAGAGAATCAGTTATTCGGGATAACCATTACTTTGTGCAACAAAACACATACCCATGTTCTGGAACAATTGGTGCAATAGTCCGCACTTCTCTCCTCAGTCTCTCAACAGACATATCATTTTCTGGGTACTCTAAACATTCTCTTTTTAAGTCACGGTCCCCTCCCATTTGTTGCTGGTACACAATTTCTTCATAGTCAGGAGGATCCACAACTTCTGTGAGTGGCACATTCTACAACAGATACATAGCATCTGAGTTTTATGAATTCTGTGAAATTAAAGTCAGTACATGAAAGACGAAAAATTTGTCATGTTAAATATTTGAAGAACCATGCATATACCTGAGTAAATTGTTGAGCGGTTAGGTTGAGTCCACTGATACTTTTTGGAAGATCAGCCAAATATGCTGATGACACCTGCTTCCTTACTTCTGCAGCTCCTCTCCTGCAACCAACAAAAGAGAAATATGAAGTTTGTTGTTGGCAAAATGTAAAATATATTTTTAATTTTTCAATCAGATCATTTCTCATTTAAAATTTTGACAAAGGCAAGTTCTTTATAACATCAAAATTGTTAATTACAAAGAGAACCACCATCTGGGTATCAGCCAATGGATTCTGTTCTATCATCTTAGTGTATATAAATGACCACTTGAATGAATGAATCGAAAATATGTGCAAGATTTGTGTTATGTATATGATTGAGTTGTGTAATATGATTGTCATGTATGTCCTTAGAACGGAAATTCAAGATATCTGATTGACTCAAAGACCGTTAAATTGAACATTTTTTATTTGTGATGATGGTCGACAATCTTTCTAGTGTAAAAAATTATAATTTTCTGAAAAAGTGTAAACAGTGACCCATCACGGCCAAAATTTTGGGTAAACTATTAATAGCGCACATAAACACAATAAGCCGAATGAGATCCAGGTAGCCCAAACAGACTGCCTCGCAATCCTGGTGTTTAGTCAACCCGTCGACATGCCAATACTAACCCAGCGACAAAATTAGCCATCACATCCAAGTTGGCGACTGCAGTTTTCATTACCAACAGGACAGTGATAACACTGCGACAACTCTGTGTCAACCGGGCGACAAGGGGGCGGGTACATTGCCGGCCGCATGCTCTCGCGGGCAGCTTGGCTGTGGGAATGTCTGCTGCTTGTCATGATGATGCCTTTTAGTCCTTTACTCAGTAAATAATGCATCTACATAATGTAATTGGTATTAATAGATCCGTCTCAGTGACAGGCATCTGTTAATGACCACCCAAAGTTTTCATAGATAGACGGCTAAATCCGCGATTGAGGGGGGGGGGGGGGGGGGAGGGGAGACTGGCGGTCGGGTAACACCCTGTTGCTGGGCTGGCTCTGTAGTGTCACCGAGTTTGAAATGTACTGATTTTATGTGTCACTGGGTTGGCTGTCGCCAAGTTGGTGTGTCGCCGAGTTGACTATAGCAATCAGCAGTCCCATGGGGCTTGTTATATGGTAATCCTCATTTGGGACAGCACAAACTTTTTTTAAATTTTAATGCAGCTTTTCACTTTTTGAATAGGGCTGTACAAAAATATATCGACGTGTTGAGTTTAACACAGACGTGGGCCACTTTCATTATTTGTTCATGGGCGGTGACCAACACAAGCGGAATTCCAGTAATGCTTTGCCTTCGGGAAGGAACCCGAATGTGTACAGGACAAGGCCTGCATGCAGCAGGGGTGCACAATTTTGGGGTGACCCAGTCAAAAAAAAGAGTACAGGTGATTCCAGACATTACAAACACATCAATAGTATAATTAGCTATAACTATTGGGCATCTTCAGACCCACTGGGATGCATAAACTGATCAATACTCACTTATTTAATTTGGTGGCAAAGGCCCTCTTGTCTTTACTCGCCATGTTGTTTTCTTTTTCAGTTATCGTCAGATGGCGCATGCATTTACTAGTTGGTGGCGACACCTGTAGGATTGGTGAGTAAACTGCCAGCATGGCAACTGCACAAGCTCCAGCTGCAAGGGCCTGGAATCCAGATTTTAATCATTCCGACCGGGAGAGGTATGTATTATGAATGTGCTTGAATGCAACATTAATACTAAGGTGGTCATTGGGGCCCATTTGGTATACAATGGTAGCTTAGGCTTTGGGAAGTGGAACTTCTTAGATTATCGTCCATCTTTGTTTCACCAATGTTTATGGGAGTGAAGCCAAATAGCTACAAATACAATCTACTGTAGTAGATCATCTTTGGTGAAGCCACAATCAAAACAATTTCTATTTCAGGTGCTGAAATGCTAGCTGTAGTAGATGGTGTTAGTGTTTAACTATTTCATTGCATTCTTACATTTTTAATATTGTCTAATGGCAGTAATGCCCCAGGAAAAAAACATGTCTTGAGTCCAGATGTGTCCAGTCAAACTCTTTTCACTGAGCAGCCCTTAATTCAGCAGGAAATAAGTCTTTATCCTATTATTACAATATTTGCTTTTCAGACACAGCAGATCATAACTAACAGATTACATTAATATGATTTTCTCAGGGAAATAACATATATCAATTTAATAATAAGATGTCAAATATATATATATACATGCGCTACAAATCAATGTGCCAGCCAGAATTCGAATTGGGCATGGTGCCCAAGATATTGGGGCACCTAAATGGACTCGTATAGGGTGCCCAGCAAGTTGAAAAGACCAAAGAAAAAAAAAAGAATAAGAGTTTTCACTTACTTTCGGGAATGGTGCTCACAAAGTCGGCAAGGGGCGTTAAGCATGGCGCAGAGCCATGCTTTAATGGCCTAGCTGGAACACTGCAAATACTGCTGCTAGGATGCACATTGCTTCAGCCAATTACAGTCAAGGGCGGGACATTTTTCAGCCAATAGAATTGCAGTATTCTGTCGTAACGACCTGGTGGAAATATAGAGAACCTTCTGTGAAAATCCACTATTTAAAATCTGCAAAGTTTGTGAAACCACAATATTTTCTGTGTTCTGCACTATAGTTACCCCCGCTGGCTGCATGACATTGATAATAGCAACTAACTAATTAATGCAACAGATCGATATTATTGTCTCCACTTGTGCATATATACTCATAATTAATTTAGTGCCAATTATTTTATTGTCATTTCAGATGGATATGTATTTATCCTTTATATATCAACAGCAAAAGAACAATTGCTGAAGGCAGGAAGGTGTCAAGAAATAAGGTGAGTTAGATCAGTTGTATGTATACTATATGTACATAGGTGTAGAAGTAGATTATCCCTAAAATATAGTTATACTTATTGACTGACTTTTTGTGATATGACCATCCTAAGTTTTACCTGTAACTTTTGTATTTCCCAATTTTAATGCTGAGCACGTATAACATTTCATAAAAAAAATGAAACTACTGATAAAATGTTTTTTACTCTCCATTCAGGGTGTTGACAATCCCACATACGCAGAAATTCGTGATGTATGTGCCTCTGCAGGACTGATAGTTGGAGTTGAGGTACATATATAGCTATATATATGAAATTCAGTAAAATGGTGTTACAACAATTGCAGATTTGCTTTATTTTACATATATTGTTTATAGGCATTGCATTATCATTTTGTCAAATTGACAGATATTGCAGTGATCTAGTAACTTAGAATTCTGTCTCAGAATTTGGAAACTTTTCTAATATTTATGTTTTACTGTGCATTTCAGAACAAAGTTCACCCCAAAGAAAGTGATCCCCGTGATGCTAGATTCCGAGGAAGAATTAGAATTCAAATAAAAAATGAAGATGGATCTTTAATGCTCGAACAGTTTCCTACAAGTAAAGTTTTTTTTTTTCTAAATTATAAATAATATTCCTGTTTTTCAAAAAGGGTATTTTATTTTAAATAAGCATTTGATTGGTATTGATTGACCATAAACATTATTTGCAGGGAAGTCAGTATTGGAATTCTTGGGAGAGACAATTCCCAAATTAAAATCTAGGCAAGCTGGCCAAGGTGGTAGTCAGCCCAGTCAGCAGGCAACTCAAGCAAGTTCTGGAGGT
The DNA here is from genome assembly GCA_932294295.1 of Alitta virens. Lineage (NCBI taxonomy): Eukaryota > Metazoa > Annelida > Polychaeta > Phyllodocida > Nereididae > Alitta > Alitta virens. The sequence continues at coordinate 52,081,139 of OW028573.1, forward strand.
GGGAAAAAGAAGAAAGGAAAGAAGAAGTAGTGGAATATATGTAGTAGTCTGTTTTGTGAAATTAACCACCTAATCAAGGCTTGTAATAGTTGTATAAATTTATGACTTGTGATTTGTAAGGGTGAGAGGGACATTTTTGTTGTGTATGTTAAGTTTCATGTATTAAATAAAATCAGTCTACGTAACTTGATGAGACTTCATTTGTTCTATGCAGTATTATAATTTGTCCTAAAATTAATAATTTTGGATGTTACGTATTGTTTAAAGCTTGGGAGCTTCTTCCTATACTGCCAGCCCTGCAGGGGAGTAAACCCGTTTTTTCTGTGGCACTGCTAAAAATCCAAGCTTGTCTACTTTTTTTTGTCATACTGTCAGTCTAACTTTCTATGACAATCCAAGTGATGCACAGAGACATGCTAGAGACATGCTAGAGACCTGGAGTTGACACTAAAAATGTTGGCTGACCAATGTGTGAAATATGTGATTATTCATTTAATGTAACACGCTTCATATCCTGCAGAGGGCGACACTTGCAAGTGCTTGAAGTGCAAGCTATGCGCTGACACCCTAAGCCCATCAACCTAATTATAGACATATTTTGCCAGTTAACCCAGTTAAGATTAATCTAGCCATTGTATGAAATCTTAATAGAAATGGTCATATTTAATTTTGGCAATTTTCTGAATTACCCGCTTGTCAGAACAAGGTCTGTGAACTCAGCACATGAACATCTAATGATATTCTGTAATATCTTTAATACAAGGTGCTCTGCTAGAACTGTGTTGCCGCATATTACATTTGATGAACTTAATTTTATGATGGGCGACTTTTTATGCTGCATGTATTTTTCACTGAGCTCGTTTATGATTTTTAGATTTTACCATTTACATATCTATGCCTACATTGTGCATGAATAAATTATATAAATACTATAAGCCAGCCTATAGATGACTGAACGAGTACACACACAATCAGCTCGCTGTGCTTTGAGGGACAGCAGTGTATGTACTATATACGTTCATTTGTGATTGTTGCACAACTTGCACTATGAAAGCAACTGGCTCTCTTCTGTAGGTCACATCAGCCTAATCCTGCAGATGCAAGGAGCAGACATGTGCACTGTAATGACATATCATAGAGGTAGAAACCCTCCAGTTAAATTAATAAGTCTTTTAGCAGAATGCAAATTTTTTTCAGCTGCACAAACATCAAAACAGGCGATTTAATAAATATTATTTATTAGGAAGTCATGTACACTAATCACAGATTTATATGTATAAATAATTTTGTATGGTTATGACCATGATCAACTTTTCACAGTTTAAAAGCACTTCACTGTTGAGAATGATATACAAGAGAAAACAAAAGTGACAAATACTACCACTGTTTTGTGTAACCTTAATCACACAACTGTCATGCTATTTCTCAGAATGCAAAACATAAAATGCTACTTAAGTCTTAATAATCATTACGAGTGGCAACATGCCACTAAACTGCAAATAACCAAAATATGACAAGTAACGGGCAACAAGTGTTGACCAATGGTCAAGCAACAAGATTGGTTAACAATACACCAGTCACAAGACATGTACAAATTCGACTGGAATGGGCGATCAACACTTGGTATAATTATAAAGAGTATATTTACATTTCTTTACAGCATATCATTTACTCAAAACTTTTACATTGGAACAATTCACTTTTATTGTATTACTATCCTACAGTCTTGATTCACTTAAATTACTCATTTTCCCACTGACCATTCATTTTGACATGCCTAATTTAACGTCATGGGTAGTATACATACAGATAATGGAAGTCATAAGAATATCATAGTCATGATCGCTTCATCAGATTATTTCCATAATAAATATAATGTATACCTGACTATAGAGACACCTAGGAACGACACGGGAATCTGTACATATTGCATAGCACTGATAGGGTGATCAGAACTATTGCATGTTCTAGATGACACTTAGAATACAGAACACAGACTGCACGAACACAGCAGAAACAAGGGGCATCGAATGCAAACACAAAGTCATTCATACAGTCATGCATGATATTTACAAGTTTCTCTGAAAAGCTGATGCCTTTGACAGTTATATATTTTATACAACAATACTATGTACAATCTTTTAATTTGTCCTTTTCCTTAGTGTACCTGCATCTGTAAAAGGCCAGTCTGAAATCTAATGATTCCCAACATAAGTGCATACTGATAAGCATAAGTTAAAATATAAGACCAATAAAAAGTCATAAAATTATTTTATCAAAACAATTTACAAAGAAATCTTTCGAATCTTCAACACACAATCTGTACTCAAGCTGCTAATTAGCACAGTAATTAGGCAAAAACTGTTTTCATAGAAACAGTTTACACATGTACATACATTGAATAAATTGCATTTCTGTTGGCAGCTTGGCATTGTCAAACATTTTCATGTATAATGTGTATGAAGTATAGCACCATGATTTCACATAATCATTAAGATATCAAACTGACGCACAGGTAACTTCCTTTAAGGACAAAAGCACAGCATAAAATGCCTGGGAAAAAATAACAATCCTTCACACACAGAGCCGCATTATGAAGTATTCTGAAATCTCTCATAATATAAGTACCATATCTGGTTGCTAGCATATCTACACCATTTTACAAGGTTCTGCCCTACACTGGAAGAACTGACTAGTGACAAATCTGAACACTTGAGCTTTGGAAATATCAATGACTAAGGTTAATTATTGTTCTCAAACGAAACCATTCCTCTGTCATTTATGACTGATATGCCAGTTATTATAAACAGCTTTGCATACATTAAAACATTGTTGTTGAAGTCTACAATTAATTTGGCAGCATCACTTCACTGACATGAACATGATAGTACAATGCGTTATTATTACAATTACACAGTTGTGACGAGACAGGCTGTTCGTTTGCTTTCATCATCCTCATTACTCTTCGGATCTTCGCTCGTTTTGTTGACACTGTTGAGGTAGGACTGTCTCCGTCTTGCTATCAGCATCTCAGTCTTTGTCATTTGTTTAACTGGCGTCGTTTCTGTACTGTTAGGTTTGCTACCTTTCAAGTCATCATCTTGGTCATTCGTAGATGACACAGGTTTGTTTTGAGTCTGGTTGGGCACATAATTGAAAGGAGCAACAATAGCTGCATTGGGGGATGTCACTGTGGGTCCCTTTGCACCAGGAGGGCTGATTCCTAATGACTTGTTTGGAAAGGCAGAGGGTGGGCTTGGTTTGTTCCCTCTCTTTTCACTTTGATCAGGACTAGTTCTAACTAGGCCAGGGATCTGTGACTTGCCCGGTGTTCTGTCTCCATCTCTCCTCATCCAAACTCCCAGAGAGTTTGACGTCGAGTCACCATCGTCATTGGTCACAGCTTGGAGCACCTCATCTTCAGTCTCAATTGTGTAAGTGCGTCTCCACACATTTTTCTTGGCTGGACTGCCATTTGTTGTGTCAGTCTTTTCAGCAGCTTCAGCTTCAGCTTCAGCTTCATCTTCATTCACTGGTAGTTTGTCGTACGTTGAGCTTCGCTGCATTCCCTTTTCATCTTTTTTGTTGGGAGTTTTCGATGGTCGGCCATCTTCCTTTGCTCCTTTACTCGGCTGCGATGATGCAAGTGATCTTCGAAGGAACTTTGATTTGGTGCCGCTAGACTTGGCAGGAGTTTTATCCTTTTCCTTTTTCAATGGCGTCTTCTTGTCAGTGTTTGGCTTTGAGGGAGATGCTGTCTTTGTGTCACCTTTCCTCCACAAACTGGCGATCTTGCTGGCAACTGGTACTGTTGCTCTACCTCCACTCTTTTCATTACTGCCTTTCTTGTTAGGGGTTGCACTTGTACCAGGTTTGTTTGATGATGCACTGTCCTTCTTCAAACTCTGGTTACTTGTGCTGTCAGCCTTTTTGAATGGCGGTTTGTTAGGAACTTTAAATGTACCAGTCTGTTTAGTTAATGATGTATTGCTCCCAGTTTTGGTCAAGTTAGATCCACTGGCAGTCTTAGTCACACTTTTTGTAGTCTTCGTCAGATTGCCTGTGCTGTTTGACTTGCCGGCAACAGACTTTCGTGATCCATTTTCCTTCAGATTTGCCACAGCTGGTGGAATGCTGCTTGGACCAGGTGCATCAGTCTTGCTATTTCTTGGTGATGTTTTGTCACCTGGGGCTTTCTCCTGGGTATCATTTGAGTACTTCAGTTCAGCTGAACTTCTGTTTGACCCTGGTGAATCTTCATTAATTTCACTGTTGTCATCACCCTCAATCTCTGGTGCATTTTGTGTGGGCGAGTCTTTCGTAAAAGTTCCCTGCTTGATTGGAGGCTTTGGTCTTTCAGTGTCATTGTTGTTCACTTTACCACTGTCTTTTGTCTTCCCTTTGGAAAGAGAAGATGTGACTCTGGACTGAGGTTTCTTTACATTATTAGAAACGAGGCTTGATGGTTCTTTGGTGCCTTTGTTGCGCATCTTATCAGCTGGAGATTGGTTTCTTGGAGAGGCTGTCCCACTTCTTGCTGGAGAGGGTTTCCTTGCAGTTGACTTGACATTCTGGGTAGCGTTCTTCCCAGATGACATTGGAGCCACTACAGCAGATATTTTGGGGATAGGCTTCACTCCTGCTGTAGGTTTTCCCATGACAAGACCATTTGGTTTTGTCTGCTTCCCTGTTGTCTTGGCAGGAGTTACACTTGATTTTGTTGGTGGTGTGGCTTTGTTGGGAGTCTTTGGAGTGACCTTAGTGTTTCCAACTGGTGGTTTGGACTTCACAGTGCCAGCTTTAGCTGGTGGTGTGACCTTCTTGGACTTAGCTGGCTCATTCTTTGTTGGTGTTCCTGTGCTTGTTGGTTTGGCAGCACTTAATCTGGAAGTCAAAGGTTTTCGTTTCCCTCTTACAGCCTTAGTCTCTTCTTCTTTTGCTTTCACCTCAAGGGATGACCTTTCTCCTGGCTTCAAGATCCGAGGCCGTGGGGCGGCAGAACTTGAAGTATTGCTATCTTCATTGGTCTTCTCTGACATTGCCTTGGAACTACAAGACAAGCTGACAGACACCTCTGAAGCTGTGTCTGTGTCATTGGAAACCAGGGAGATAGTTTCGTTTTCGATGAACAACTCACTGTTGACACTGCTCGAAAGTTGCGAAAGGTTAACACTGGACAGTTCACGAATGAGAAGTTCAGCATTTTCTTCCAGGGCCTTCTCTTCCTCTAGGGTTATTTCATGAGAGTTTGTGTCTGACCCTTCAGTCACATCTGAGTATCTCTTTGAATCAGAGTCATCCACTGTTGTGTCATTGCTATCATCATGACCAACACCTTCATCAATAGACTTTTCTGCTTCATTGCTAACTCCGGCACTAGACAGTTTACTCCTGACAGTTACTTGGGGGTTTTCTTCCACTAAACCTAGGCTGGACATCATACTTGAACCGAGGGAGAATCCCATGTCTGGGAATGTTTCCTTTGTGATGTCATGAAACGAGCAGTCCAAGGGGACACAACCAAGCTGTTCCTCATTCTGCTGCACAACTTGGTTTTCCTTAGTTGCTTCAATTTCCTCCTTGGCTACAATAGGGTAATCCGATTCCCAACTAGACCCACTCTCCATCTGGGCAGCCTCCGCGAATTCCTCAGCTATCTCGCTTGCTTCTCTAAATATTGCACTTGCAATCATGTCACTGTCCGCCAACTCCATCTCAGCAAGTTTGTTGTCAAGATCTTGTACATATTTCTTGTTTTCCAATTCACTTTCACTAATATACAGTTTGTTGTCAAAGTCAAACACCAAGTCCTTGACTTGGCTGTCGTCCTTACCCTCAGAATTTTTGTCTTCTGATTCCATCATCAATGCTCCCAGCACCTTTTCTTGATTACTTGCATCCTTCAGTAGTTTTGGTGAACCATCAAGCTCCTGAGAAGGAGACCTGTGGCGCCAAACCACGTTCTCAATCATCAACTGAGGGTGTTCTCTCATTTCTTCAGCTTTTGTTCTTTCTACTTCGTTCCCGTGCTGGGAGCATTGTACGTTTTTTGGACTCCCTTCACATGATGGCGAGGGTGTCTTCACTGTCTTCGGTTTTACAAACTTGTCTTTTGGTGTACTGCTACTGGTGGGACAGTTTCTAGGAATCTTGCTGACCTTCTTCTTGGCAGATTTGGTCTTTGGCATTGCTGCATTTATGCATTCTTCTAAAAGAGCTGCTTCTGATGGCTCAAATCCCAGGGATTCAACACTCAATGAACTGAGTGAGCTGTTTCTGGAGAAATTGGCAGGAGTGTCTTCCACATAGAAGGAGTCAGGGGGGATCTGGGCATCGAGCTGCTCTTGGAAAGTGGAGGTGTCTCTCGAGCAGGCCTGTTGGATATCTTCATCACTTTTGATGTCACTGATATTGGCTGCAGACACTTCAGCATCAGGATCCGTACTGTTCAGTGAACTCAGGGACGAGTTTCTTGAGAAACAATGAGGTGTCCCTTCAACTGCAAACATCTGGAGCTGATCCAGCTCAGCTCGTGGTGGTGACATAGCTAATGGGCTCTGAGGCTGTGGCTTGCCAAATGCTAATGTTCTTTGGGCACGGCTTGCAGGTGATCTGTTCTTGCTACCAGGAGACGTCAGGCGGCCCAGTAGTCGCTGCTTTGGTGTTAGCAATGCCTTAGGAGAACCTTTGCTGTGAGGTGGGACCTTGGCACCTCGCAAACCTTGCTTCGCTGACTCTAACTCCGCATCTTCATCACAACTCAAGGAACTCAGAGAGTCATTTCGTGAGAATGACAAGGGCGTGCCTTCCATGCCAAATGATTGTGGTGAATCCATGATCTCCACTGGTAAGCTTGTGTTTCCATCATAGTAGGCAGTGGGCAACTCATCAAACTGATCAGAGTCATCAATCTCAGAATCTAGGGAGTGATCTTGAGAAGCACCATCAGGATCTAGATGTGACAAATCACTCAGAGAAGTGGCTCTTGAGAAGTTGATCGGTGTCCCTTCTTCTGCATAAGTCTTGGTTGTGTCGCCCTGATGTTGTACAGAATGGCTGACAGCTCTTGCTGCTACAGAGTATGCATTTTTCTGTGGATTCATCACAGGATACCCTTGACTGGCAATTTGAGACTGCTGTCCTTTGCCTGATAAACCCTCTGCCATTCGATCAATTTGCACTTTTCCACCTCTGTTCTCCTGTTTGGAGGACTTGGCAACTTTCTTTGGCATGGCGGCAGCAATGGCTTCTGACAGGAGATCTTCACAGTCTTCATCATCATCTGCAATGGAGCTGATGTCAGACTTGTCGTCATCATCATGGGTCGGACTCTCGCCATCTCCAATTTCACCCAAGTTGATTAGTTCACCAGTGCTTGAATTGAAACTGAGGTTACTGAGAGCATCATCTCTTGAATAATTCAGTGGTGTGTCCTCAGTTCCATACTGCTTGATAGAATCGAGGGGGTCTTCCATAGCCATATTAATAAAGTCATTACTGACTTTAATGTAAGGTGACCTTGGAACATCAGCACTGCCTTGGCTCTGCGAGTTTTGTGATACACTCTTCTTTGCCTTGCGCTGAGAATTCTTAGGCATGGCCATACTTATGTACTCATTGAGCATATCTTCATCTCCATCTGACACTGAGTCATTGTCAGATTCTCCCACAGGATTAGCAGACTTCTCGATCACCGTAAATTCCAGTTGTGAGGGTTCACCACTGCTCAGACCTTCTTCCTCGCCTTCTTCAGGACCAAGAGGTACACGTTCTAGCTCAGAATCTCGATTTATGTCAGGCTCATCTAAGTCTAGTCCACTTAAACTAGTCGCACAAGAGAAGTCTGGTGTTCCTTCATCTCCATACTGCTTTGGACTATCAGCAAACAAAGTCTTGGTGGGAATAGGCCTCACAATCTGAACATTACTCTCTTCTCCTGCACCAGAAATGTTGGTTGGTAGTGGAAGCTGTACAGGCTTCCTTATCTGGGTGATGTTTGTTGTTTGAGAGTCATTCAGTTTCGAATCAAATTTCACAGGAGATTTTCGGCTAGGACTTCCAGGCATACTGTCACTTGGTGAATCTGGCAGTTCACTTGGGGACACAACTTCACTGGCTCTGCGGCTGTAGTCACTAACCACTGAGCTGTGCACTGAATGGGCATCGAAACTGCTCAGGGATCCTAGGGAACTGCATCTTGAAAACATCAGTGGTGTCTCTTGAACTTGGTTGTTTTCATCGAAGGTGACACTCTTGTGATGACCTGGAGTGCTGGTTCCACTTCCGATGGACCCATTCGTTGCGTTGAGGGACCGATTGTGGGCATCAGCTCGCAAGGGAGTGCCACCAGGTTGTCTGTTGGTGGTCTCAAGGCTCTGATTTTCATCAATACTTTGAAGTGTGAGATCTCCACGGTTTTGATTGTTGTCTGGATGGTCATGAGCGTCGGTGCTATGTAGACTGCTCAGGCTGCTAACTCTTGAGAAACACACAGGTGTTCCCTCTGTACAATACTGCATTGGTTTCTCGCTGCCTGGACTGGCAGTGACATTGTCATTGTAGGAGTACAGAGAAGGCTGAGGTTCCGTATCAACAACTCTTGAAACATTATTGTTCTGAATGTTAGCAGCAGATTCCGTGTGTTTGCCTCGGACCACAGTTGATGTGGTCTGATGCTCTGTACTTTTACTGCTGTGAGATTCTGTGAAGTGGCCAGGGTAAGATTTGTCTGATGTTGTTTTAGTTTGAGGGGTCTTTGGCTTGTCATCTTTCCCAATACCTGTGAGATCCTCCATTGAAGTCGCTGTGGACAGGTAAGGTGTCCCCTCCGTACAGAAAGTCCTTATTGTATCCTGGTTCATCTCATCCTGTTCTTGTTGGATAATGGTGTCATCAGTTTCTTGAGCTTCATCAGCACCAGATTCTTGGAACCTTGTGCTGTAGTTGATTGGCTGATCTGAGAAGTGGCCGTCATCAACTTGTTCAGCGAAACGAATACTGTAGTTGGTGGGCTGATCCATGGCGTCATTGTCATGTTCACTGTACTCGCTGTACTGTGAATCGTCCTCATGAGTTGGGGACTGCAGGGACTGTGCATTCTGTGCAGGTACCTGGGACTGTCCATTGTACATTAATCCCTGTATGAAATTGCCAACCTTTGGAGCAGGCATGAATCCTTGGTTCTGATTAGTTGGCTTGGCCTGGGTGGGACCATCAGCATATTTCAGACTATAGTTTATGGGATGTTCCTGTGACGCATCATCATCAAGGTGTAGATTCTCCATGCATTTGGTAATGTTCTGATATGATTGAGCATCATTTGGCGATTGCTGAGTCTGTTGAGGTGGCTGGGTTTGTTGTTGGCCTAACCGCTGACTAAGATGAGTATCGCCAGCAATCGAATGCCTGGGACTGAACTGTTGGCCATTCTTCATGTAGTTGTTCATTCGAGGTGGTATATTAGCAGCATCCCTCAGAGTGGGATTGGTTTGAGATCGACGCATGGTGGGTGGGGTATTTTCAGCAGAGTGGGTTTCTTTCATATAGTTTCCATCAATTCCAGCATGAATGGCCACCTCCTGCATGACCTGGACAATACGACTGTTGGGACCAGCCCGACGATCACCAATTCTTCTGTCAGAGTTCATGTTTTGTCTCTCAGCTAACAGACGATTGGTCTTGGCTAACACATTATGAGTCCTTACTCTGTCGTGAGAGATATCTGAATGCACACTACCAACACTGTCTTGACTGCCAGAACGAGAAACAGGTCGAGAAGGAGATCTCATCTTTGCCTCCAGCATGAAGGCAGAGTCAGCACTGGGGTTACGAGCAAACTGATTTCGCACAAAAGACCTCCGGTGGTCAGGGTCACCAGACTGGTAAGAGTTGTGATCATTTCCGTACACAAAATTCTTGGAAGCATCGACATGGATGTGCTTTCGTTGTTCTGTGGGACTCCCTGAGGGACTCTCAACATTGTCACAAGTTTCTGCTAAAGTCTGGTCAAGCTCTGCTTCAAGTGCTCGCTGTTTGCGAACATGCAATGTTGGCATGTTGGACTGCTTGTGTTTATCCCCATCAAGAGTCATCATACTGGGCTTGGCAGCTAATAAGTTCTTCAAGGCAGCAGCACTTCCCATTGAAATCATCTTGTGCTTCGAATGCACTAAGTTTCTCAGCATATTAACTGCCCCAAGTTCCCACAAAGCTCTTTGATCTTCAGGACAACGAGCTGACAGATTCCACAGAGTTCCACAAGCATTGCTAACAATTGTCAAACTTGGGGACCGCAAATGTTTCAGAAGAATCTGTAAGCATCCGTGCTCTCTCAAAACTTTTCGGTATTCCTCACGGATGGCAATATGACTGGATATGTTGCGAAGAATACCTCCCCCATTTTCAATAATAGCAAGAGTCTTTGATGGGCTTTTGTAAGTGAGAGTACTGACAAGGAAGGCTAAGGCTTCATTGACTGCACAGATGTCAGCTTTATTCTCACTACAATGAGCAGATAAGTTCCAAAGGGCACTGAGGATGCTCTTGAGCGTAGACTCCTTGCTGACTTCCATGGCAGCTTTCATGAGAGCAACGACTGCCCCCACTTCTCGTAGAGTCTTCTTGCTGGCAAGATCAGCTCTCCACGACAGGTTTCGTAACACGCTTGCAGCAACTTGTCTTAAGTCTTCATTTGATGACTGTAACTGAGCGACCAAGGCTTTCATACAAGTCTTCATCGAACACAACAACGCCTTGTTCGTGCCATCACCGAATGTCAAGTTTGTCAAGGCCATACAGGCGTATCTTCTCATCGTAATGTTGTACTGCTCTGATGTATTTCCATTCACATCATGGTCCAGTTGTAGTAGCTCCGCAATAGCTTGCAGTCCACCTGAAAAATGAAAAAGATTTAGAACCTTGACAAATGAAACGTGTATTTTTATGCCATTCAAACTACAGGATAGTATTTTCATGATCGTTCAGTATTTGAACAAATCTTCGTACTTCTCATATAACACAAATTTGCCAGCACTGCCATTTATAGTGTAATCAATTTATTCAACATTTTTGAAAAAGCATTTCAAGAGTTTCCCAGGTTGCTTGCAATTAATGAGAGCTACATACCTAGAGTGCATATGGCATGCCGGTGTTCCTCATCAAATGACAATTTCATCAGAGCAGCGATAGCTGGGCCAGGATGATGATCAATGTCGGTACTTCCATGTCCTGTCAAGAAAATGACACACTTAAGAATTGTCAAACTGAGCATCTACAAAACCAATAACCTAACTAAAGTCTAAAATGAAGTTAACACTAAAATTAATTATAAATTAAAAGATGCCCAAATATTCATTATCTTTTAGTGGTAATTTGTATTTCTATCTCTGTCTTACTACTTGACTTCCTCTTACTTAGTGCGATGTACTTTTTTTTCTTTTTACCTCAGTCACTTGGTATGCAAGGTCTGTTTTCAAATACATCACTCTTCATTTTGCCTAATTAGACACAGATGCCTCAGAGAATTTACATGAACACTTGTCTGTATATCACTGTGTAAACACAGACGCAAGCATAAATATGCCTACCACTTGCGGGAAGTCAGCAAGATTGGTTCCAGCTCATACCATACACTCAGCCCTCTTTATTATGAAATGTTTCAGTTTTAGACCAAAGAGGCCTTCATACAAAAAGGCATTCCTTTAGGTTCCGGTTATTTAGAGCAAGTGACAAGTATATTGACTAGGAAATGAACACACATGTGGCCTATATTGCAGTGTCCTTGTTACGAGACACCTTCATTTGGAGTTCTAGAGTAGTAGTTCAGTTAAGATAAGCAGTACATCACATCCACTCACTACTTCACACTGTTGATGTTCGCAAAATAAGATACTTACCGCTTGATTTTTTGTTAGAATCCTGGTTCTCAGCATCTTCATCTTCATCTGGGGAGTCTCGGAGTTGGTCGCAGTGAGCTCTGATCTGTTCCAGCAGACGCAGCACCCTCGCTTCCCTCCGCCCTCGTTTGTCGTCCGGATGTGAATGGACGATGTTATGAAGAGCAGCAGCTGCCCTGGCCCTCGCCGTTTTACGACCTCTCGTATTGCCAAGCACCGAGTCCTTGTCACTTCCATGTAGTAACTGAACCAGAAGTGGCAAGCAACCTGAAAGTGAAGTCAAATTTAGTTTTCTGATCTCAAACTTAATGGAAATATTTTTATCTCATTGAGGTTTACATCTGATGTCTAGTGGTTTACATAGAAATGAAGATAACCCAATATTTCATTCATTGTATAATATTATGTTTACATTGTTAGTTCATGCTAAGTGCAGGTATCTCAGAAAAAGGTCATTTCATAAACATGTATTTACCAGACTGCCTCATAGCAATGCAGCTGTCCTGGGAACTTGACATGGCGAGCAAGGTCCGACTCATGTCATCCTTGTCGTGGGTGCCAAGCATTGACAGCAGTGAGTAAACCATTTCGACCTGCAAATAAATAATATTTAGTTGCAATCGCAATGAATCAAGTACATTGTATATCACAAAGAAAAACATAGAAAACATTTTCAGTACTTGGCTGCTGTGGTATCTTACCTTTGTACCAAGTTGTTGGTTACTAGTACGAGCAGCGTGATCTTGAGTGGATGAGGTGTGAGCCGAGTTGAAGCTCATCACACTGGCTGTGTCGGGGAATGGGGCCACTCCCGGTCCCATGTTCCCAATTCCGCTACCTGTGTGAACAAAACAACAATGTTATCCAGGCTGCTTCCATTTCTAGCTGTTCTGCACTCTCACACTCAATCATGCTTTAAGAGTTAAAGTTCAGCAAGTGCTTAGTTGCCAGAAATTGCTAGATGCTGGCTGAGCAGACAGAACGCTGTTGCATAGTGGGTATCTGGGGAGCTGGTTTGCTCTAGTCTATGAGTCATGCCAGACTCTGTTCCAATATACTCTCTTGGTAATTACTAGATTTATGCTGCAGCTCAGCTATCTCTATTCTGTGCAACTACAATCGATTTGGCTTAAAATGAATCCAATACGACTCAAATAGAACACAATGATCAGGATGTCCTTCGAATAATGTTGAACAATACCACAAATGAGTGGCTGATGAGTCTGTAAGGAGCAATTCAATTATCAGTGTTCTGCCTAGTATCTATTTCCTAATCAGTATTGCAAACACATGTCAAAAGTTAATGTGATTGATTGCATAATGAAATCAGCAGGCAAACACTACTACAACAGTTGTAGACATAAATATGTGCTTTCAAAAAAATATTTACCACATATTCAATATGATGGGCAAATTCATGGACATTTAGACTTTTTACTCAGTTGACTTCATGAAGAGTTACAATCATAACTCATGAAAGGCTAAAAAATGCATTCTTACCTTTATCAAAAGTGGGCCAGGCCCCATGGTAGAGGGTGGCCAGATTCTGATTGGCAGGCTGCTCCTCATTGCATTCCTCCTGCTGATACTCCAGAGTCTGTGTCCCGATGGTCACTACATGCGATCCGTTGCTGGCATCCACACATAATACTCCATCCCCATCTCCCAGCGGTCTGCTCAGCAGAGGCTGAAACATACATCAAGCATCTTTTTATACATAACTGCAAGAACAGAGCCGAGCCCAGGAGAAGCCAAGCATCAAAATGCCAGGCCTGTCAGGGCCATACAAATCATTCCTCAACATCATACACAGTCTTTGAGCAACAACCATCTCCACATAAATCACTGAAACTGAATAATTCTTCTTCTGACTCACCAAATGTTTTCCATATTATGGCTAACATCAACTAAAAGCTCACACATGCAGTACTTAAATGCTGCGTTTTAGTATAGTACACTCCAGGAAGTTCTAACGGTACACTTCGAGGCTACATTGAAACACAACTTCATCCTTATTACACATTGACATTGAATGAATAAGTAGGGTCACAAGTCTCATGACCTCAGAAGAAAGAAATTTCCACATCAGATATCACAATATGACAACATCAAATCCACATGACCTCCAAACAAAGAACCACATGTTGCATTTTGGTGCCAGTTCCCGCTGGTATCCCCTAACTCAGACTGATACAGTTCCTTGAAAATACATATATTTGGTAGACTATAGACCTTGTCATACCTAGAACAATATACTAATCCACATTTCTTTAAAGCTTACCTAGGGACACTAAGGGACAGTTACCACTGTAATTTAGCATACTGGTTTACTAGCAGGGCCGGATTGGGCAGCCAGGAAGCTGGAAGTGTTCCCGGTGGGCTGCTGGGCTTTTAAAAAATAATGATAATAAAAAAAAAAACTGTTGTTTATTTCTTTTTTTTCTTGGGTTCCGGAGTGGGCCGCTCCTCATTCTCATTTCCAGGGCTGCTTTGGTGGACCCAATCCGGCCCTGTTTACTAGAATAGTACACCCAAGTAGGTCTTATAGTAGTAACTTAGCATTTATGTGGGCCCTTTCTCTTCTTTTTCTCAGTTCAATGTGCAGATTTAAGATGAAAACTAATGTGCAGATTTAAGATGAAAACTACAGTAACCACTACAGGTCCCTAAGTGCTATTCCTTCAGCACTTCACTTTCTCAATATTGCCTCATATTGCTGTTTCCTCTGTGCAAGGCTACTCAAAACAGCTCAAAAACTATCCTGCCTCTAAGAACCTCTGCAATGCATAATCTTTCCACAAATTGCAAACGCATGAAGCGCCAACCAAAAAAACTATCCTTTCTTACTCGAAATAGCTCTGCCCACCAAGTTTACGCAAATACTGTTGATATGCTGCAGAGAAGTCAGATTTCAAACATCTTGAATCCTGCTGTTTATTTTCATATTGTGTTCAGCCTGGCAAAGGAGTCTAAACACGTGTGTATACATTTAAAGAATATTACTTCAGCACAAGCGGAGTCCATGTGGATTCCAGAGGCTTACAATGCACATCCTGAGGAGAAAGGGTGAATACCAGCCTCCGCACCTATCTCCACACTTACCATGACTTACATACAATGCATACAACACACTACTCCAAGCTAGCCCATCATGATACATATGTAATGCCATGATTCTATCAAATTTGAATCATCATGAACCATAACTAAATTGTGTAAAATTTTACTAACACTTTACACAATAACAAAGAGTTCACTTACTATGTGCAATTTGTTGCAACCCAGAATTACTATAAATATCACCTGCAACCAGCAAGGAGTCCTGTAAATCTGATTAAAAACCTTTCATAGAAGCTACTTCAAAGAGTATACCTGGTATATAACACTGATAAAACTAGAGATAACACCTTAAATTACTCAATTTCTCCTTTGATATCAGTTTTATTAGGGGCTCTAACCACTACTGCCACTCGACCTCTTGTGAATAATTAAAAGGTTTAATATACACGATACACAAAATCTAGTTTTTTGCAAGAACCTTTTTTTTTTCAAATTGATGGAAAAATAATAAGTATCACAAGACTCATAGTTCAATAGATACATTCATCTACTTTCTCAAGAAATATGGCTCCCTCTAATGAACAATAGTTATCAGTCAATACATAATACCATAAATTCTGAAACCTAAATCTCTTGAACTTGGAACATGATAAACTATATAAGAAACGATGGACTCCAAAATTCTCTCAAGACATCTTGCTTTCACATTATCAAGAAATTTATACATTCTTGATCTATGATAAATATATATGTATCACTCTTTTGGCAACAATATAGAAAGATGATAAGTGCAGTTGAGTACATTACCCTTTTATAAATTTCCTCCAAAATCTCAAATTAAAGTGGTAACATCAATTTCAAAACACTCTCCATGGTTTGATTGGACATTACTAGCAGATTACACACAATTTGGAGCTTATACATTTTTTCTAAACTCTTGGAGAGTGACAACACAATTCCCAAAGGGCTTCGAGGCACATCACTCGAGTGACAATCAAGTCCATCTTTCCTTCTCAAATTTTCGCATGAAGAAACACAAAATCTATGGTACAATGTTCCTCTATTCAATTCAGACACTACATGTTGTCAGACGATCAGCATTACAATGAAAACCCTGGCTGAATCCACTTGAAAAGAGTGCTTACAGAGCTTTAATTGAATATATCAAAGAGCTCAGGTAACCTTATACTTTATACCAGTATCACTTGCACCCACTCTTTGCAAATGCTAAATAAAATACCTCTTGCCAAATGTGATGATAGTATTAGTTTTCAAAACTTTTCATATGCGTTGAGATTTATGTTGATGTTGAGACAAGAAATGCACAGCAATACAAAAAGAAAGATCCCTACTTTTCCCATTTTTTTAAAGCACTCTGCAGGTGAACTTTTGTCAAAAGTTGTTTTGCTTCGACTCTAACAGAAGACATATGTGGCTAAAAACTGAAGACAAACAGTCTCACCATCAATTGAAGTTTTTTTAAAACATAAATTCAACACAACTCAAGATCATGAAGATTCTAGGTCTACATCATCACTTGTTCTTTCATTAAACATGTCTGACGAATAATGTCCATACCAACACATTCAAAAACAATCTAGTAATCCCTAAGAAAGGAGTAAGCACAATAAGGTCTCCATGGGTTACAAAAGAAGTGAATGCAAACAGGTGTATTTGCCAGTCTGGAAAAATTACACTTGCAACTTTCATCTCAAAGACATTTGGTTCCAGCAAGTCTCGATTTTCTAGACACAAGGAAAAGAGAAAATAAATGGACAGATTTTCAACTACCTATCCTTGATATTGCACACATTGGGCTGCAGTAATACAGCTCGCAAAAAATGCAAACAAATCTTGCGATGATATATTTGCCTAGCTTTAGTGACCAGGACTTATGTGAAGACATATGACAACATTCAATTCTGGAAATGTAAAGCATAGTAAACCATCTTTTGTGTTCTTCGAGAACTGTATTATGAAACGAGGTGCACAGAACGTGTGCTGATCTCAAGAATAAACCCCACATAGATCCAAGTTCTTTGATCTTCTTTTTTAATATTCACACACCCCAAACACTAGTTGTTTGATCCGGCTTCTGGCCCAGAAAAACCCAAGAGCTGTGTGACAGTTGCAAACAGTCCCCAAGGATTCACCAGCCACATGATAATTCAGAATGCATGCTCCCATGAAAAACTTCATACAATGTTATCATCATGCCGTGGGGTTGCAGAATGAGGAACACTGCATTTTGAGTAAATTTCACCCCATTCCTAAAACTGCAACAATGACAGCAAATTTCATTGGGAAATGTAGTCTCTTAACAATTATTGGTTAATCCGGTTTCATCAAACTTTGCCTTTTTCATTATTATCACGCAGAGGATAATTCCCATATGAATCTCATTAAATCTAGTATTACAAACAACAATGGACTCAATTAGGAATTATCAAATGTTAAAATCAGCACAAAAATCAATAAGATCTGGGAATGGTCCTCATTAGCGTTGCACTTGCATCAACACAAGAGGGCGCTGAAGATAATTCCTTTTAATTAGGTCACGAGTAGACAATAGAAAAGGCACAAGAGGGGGCTCTTAAAAGAGTTTGATTGACAGGTCCTGCATCAGCAACAGACCACCATTGTTGATGTTGATGGCAGGGGTTGAACTGGGGTTCACAACATCAAAGGAGTTCTCCAGACCTGTCTCATTTCCCCTATTGTTCTACCCTTCACAAAAGATCCTAGAAATAATCCTGAATCCTACATGACCTCTCTGGAGCTAAAAGTAGAATCCTCACTCCTCAGTCTAGAGATCTGCACTTGTTTCTTTCAGAAATATAACATTTTCCATCGTAAAGCCTCTCATATCTACCCCAACTTGTAGAAGCATTCAGACTGTCTATATAGTAGTACACAACTGCTACAATCCCATCTCATTAATCTTTTGTGGTTACAATACACCATTCATTTGTCACCAAACAGGAAACAAATCCACAAAGAACACTATTATCTGAAGAAAAATAACAGCTCAAGCTACACTTATCAGTAATTACAGGTCTGAAGAATTCCATGCTGCGATTGGGTGACTAATGTAGGTAGAAATCAAATACCTCAGTGACTACCCAACAGCACATATAAATAGCGTCAAATAAGTATAGTCACAGGTGGTATATATCCAACTAAAGAAGTTTGTTGCGAATTATGCCGAAGTAATCATCAGTAACATGGAATGAGCAGTAATTTCCATTCTCTACTTTAGACCAAAAGGGCAATTAGTGATGTTGTGCATAATAAAGAAAGTAATCTCTTAGTCATTATCTCTAATCTCTTAGTCATTATCTCTAGGTAGCAAAAAAAAGACAGGATTATGATTAGCATATTTGTCTGCCAAGTGAATGACATAACCAATACTTTGCTTCAAATGGTTCCACTTATAACTGTATGATCATCATTGAATCATACGTTTCTCAAGATCCAGAAGAAAGCACCAGGTAACTTTCATATAAGAGACCACATTTCACCTAAACCACGATCATGATAACATACCTAAGTGATGATGGCAACAGCTTACATGATGTTTCAGCACCCCAGGTCCACAGTGTAGAGATCTATGTGTAATCCAGTATGCACTATCTGCATGGAGAGATGTGTGATGTTTGGAAGCCCAGCTCACATGTGAGAGGAGGGCTAAAAAGCAGGGATGCATGTATGACCCCCCCCCCCCCGTCTCAACTCAACCCCCCCCCCCAAAGCCCCCACCAATGACAGAGCTACTGAGCAATGCCTAGTGCCACTCATAATTACAGGGCATGCCCAACGCCCAGACAGCAGTCTACCTAGGCTACCTACCCCCAGGCTAACTTATATTGATGCTACAGCAGGACCACAACAGAAAATCAAGAGACAGTGACCTATCAGTTGGGTGATCATAGCATACTTGGTGATTTGAATTACATGATGATGTTATAGGCCTGTTAATGGTGTATAAAAGCAGGAATGCGGTCAGGAGTTGGGAAACCATGGTAAACACAGACCAATATAAATTGTACAGCACAGATATGTCAGTCAGCTATGTAAAAGATGCAGTGCTCATGTCAGAGCGATTTCTTCCAAGGAGCGATGCAGTGCTCATGTCAGAGAGATGCTGTTTTGTACTTACAGACCAGATTAGATCAAGATCTTTACATGAAAGTTTGCAATGCAAAAACCTCTTAATTGTCAATATAACCACCTTTCAAAAAGAGGAAAAACGAAGAAGTTCCAATTACAGGATTAGTAGTTAAAAATAACCTCCAACTCTCCAACTGAGCAATAAAGACACAGCTGCTCTTTCAGTTAACCCCTCTCCCAACCTCATCTACTAAACCATGGAGGTATTATAATACCTCCATGACTAAACTCAAGAGACATGAACTTATGCAAAAATGACACAGTTACACACACCCTTAGCCAGGGCAGCAGGCTGTCGGCTCACTTCAAAGAAAAATAAACAAGTCCACGTGTTTGGGGCCCTTGGCAGTGGGATGGGGTTACCCTGCTCTAAAACCAACACCATTCTTGCAACGTCTTCACATAAATATCTGGCAAATTGTTATCATTCTCAGGATCTCCCCCAGACAGACACAAATCTTGGCATTTTGACACCACCCCCAGCAGCTATTAACAAAAATAGCAAGCAGGCAATAGGAGACAAAAAAGAGATGCTTAAAAACTAGCAAGGGTTAATTTGTCTAAAGATGACATTATATTTTGTTTATTGTGCGAACACATGATCTCTGTAGTCTAGTGGAACAGTTCTACACATAAGAGTGAGCCAAGTCTTAAATACTAAACTGTTTAAAATGCTTATGAAATAGACTCAGATACTAATCTGAAACTGAAAGTTCCATAATGCTGTACACAATCTATATTATGCTATATATCCTTCCCTTTTATCTATCTGCCTACAGTGTTAGCCTGTTAATATACATCTCCCAGGGCAATCCACTTACCCCACGCAGCTTGCTAAGCGAAGATGGTTAAATAAATAAAATTTATAAAAATGGAGAATTTAGCAAAGATACTAAATATAGCTAAATATATCCTTATTTTATAAATGGTGACCTTCTCTTTTACTTTTTTGCTTTCTACAAGGAGAAAAAAAAAGTAAATTTTCCTTGGCAGTCATCAGTTATCATAACACTGTCAGACATTTTCCCATCCACCACTGCTAAACGGATTTTTAATAAACTGACATCTATCCAGCAACACTGACAACTGCAGCTTGATAGAATGTCAAAACAAGCCGTCGCTGCAAAACGTCAGATGGCAGCACCTGTCAGTATGTGCAGTGACTCATGCCCTGCCAGACTCATCTTTATCATGTCAAAATATCGTACTAGGATAGATTCACATTAGACAGGCAATAAGAAACCCCCAAGACTAACCAATAACTTCGATATTTTGTCATCTAGCCAATAAATAAGTAAAACTTGCAGGAACAGTGAAGAAAATACAGAATCACGAAAATAGACTCCGGTCAATGGAAAACATGACGATTATATTGACAGGCTATCGTGTATACAATGGAATATACAAAACACAATGGAATAGAGCCCTATAGAGACGTTATATGACATATAGCGACATATAGCATCATTACACTTTGATTACCAACCTTATTGATGTACATATCAACCAAAAACCTCCTCTACACAGCAGATTTAAATGGCCTAACATAACAGCCTACCAATCCACATTGTAATATCTGGCACCAAATCCATGTTATTTTCGCTCTATCTCCACTAATTTCGGTGTCACAACAATGACTAATCCTCGCACAAAGAATCAGCAACATGCTTACCAGGATAAAATGTGGTACATTCGTCATATCTCTGAGAACATCCTGCTTTCTCTGCTCCATGCTAAGTTCGTGGGCTCTCATGGGTCGTTCATATTCAAACTGGTGGCGGTTTGATGGACTATTGGTCAGGTGACCTAGTTAGGCTGAACATCTGCTGCAGCAGGTTGCTGCTGAGTCTGACATGCTCTGTTGGTCAAAGACCCTTAGATGGAAGATATACTGTAAGAAGGCAAGGGGGGTAAAATAGCAAGGGGGTAAATAGTGACTATAAGGGTGACCTTACTCAGCAGTCATGCTCTATTGATAAATGACAATAACAAGTCATTGATGTGTGTTGGCATAATTAGATGCATCTATAGATAGATGACAACATCAAACACCACTTTCTTTTCAATAGATGTCTAATTAGCAAATTGCTGCATAGGTTGTTTCTCTTTAGAGACTTGATGGTTCCTCTACAAAGCCTTGCAAATAAATTCATCCATGATTCCGGCCACAATGTCTTTGATATAATGAATTTATAATGCCATCAAAATTGTTCCAAATACTTGGCATAAAGTCACAATTGTTCATTCCATACAGCTCCACGTCAACAAAAACCAATCTGTGAGCAGTTGTGAGATGTTCAACTATTGCTGTCAAGTTGTCAACTGTCAAATACTGGAGGCAAAGTCCAATTCAAACAACACGGCAATTGCGACACACCTGTTAATTGGTTGGTCATCTCCAGAACTGACCAATGGCAGAGCTATGCTATAATCTCCTAAGGCATGATGCATGACCCATATCATTTATCATAAACTTAAAAACAAACACTTCAAAAAGACTGTCCTTTTCAATAAGCCCGCACCTGTCAACAGCATCACCTTTGATGTTTAACAGCTGATAGATAATTAATAGCCACTATATTGATAATATGAAACATGTATATATACCATGTTAAAAGCATATAGAATGCCATTGTTTTACTAAGATACCATTAATGGTCCATTATATAATAGCTAACTAGGTGGTTAAGATGCCAAATGATTATGCAAAATGCCAATAATTACATATCTTCATTCATAGGTCCTGCAAAATCGAATAATTCCTCCATACTACGTTACTTCAATTATGTCCTGCATCAGATAATATGGTTTTGAAATGTACAAGAAACATCAGAGAGAAAACGTTCACCAAATACTCAATATATTATATAAGTAATCGTAAATACCAGCCTTTTCAGAACAATTAAATGTACACTTCTTCAATTCATGTATCCTGCCATCTCCACAAGTTTGGCCCCAATTCATAGCATTTAACATGTTTAAGACTTGTAAGTAAGACCATGGATGTATAAGACATTATGCCACATTAAATTGCCTACCTCTGTATCCATGAGTAATATGTCTTGTTCAGCTGTTAAACCTGTCAACCGACAAGCATGTCAAAATGATGAAGAGCACATGTCAAGCACAAAAAACATCCAAGTGTAAGAGGCGCACGAGCCAAGAAATGTTCCACATGACATACAAATAGCTGATGTTCTGAGGTCTATAAATCTTAAGAATAACGTATAGCACATGTTCAAAATGTGCTGTCTCCCATGCATAAGCTCATGCATACTCTTGCACTGGGACAAAATGCTGCTGCGAACACCTGTCATCCTTTTTTTAGCGACCCCTAAGGTCACACTCAAAATTTAAATTCAAACCACATTGGGAGTTTTTTGTTGTTGTGGTTGGGAGGTTTTGTAAACAGGGTAGGTGTTATTGTATATCGATACACGATAAATCACATGAAGTCAGCATATTGACAATATTTGGTATATTATTATGCATTATTTGAGTACAAACACTGCTGTACTTAATAAACTAATTTGTGATGATGATAAGAGATCATCACATGTTGTTTTTGATGATTAGTCATGCAATTACCCAAACATGTAAAACATTCCCATCATAATGACTTGTCCGTTTTATGACGCCAGATAGTCAGACTTTATCAAAATGCAGACATCGGGTGGAGTCAAGTTTTCTATGAAATGTTGGCGTACATGTATAATTACAAGTATAATACAAGATACTACATTTGTAGCACCACCTTTTAATTAGAATTTTATATATCACTAATGTGTGTGTAATATTTGTGACTATTTTCATTGCCAAGTGCACTTAATGCACCTATGCAAGTTCTAATGATTCATATATACACCAGAGCCGGGCCCAGACTAGTCTATAAAATCACACTGGCATTTTGAGTGACACAGACAGCTGGATGGAAATAATTTTCATTGCAATGCAGCCAAAACAATAATCTATACTATGCATCAGCTGATAACAATGTGTGAGAGATATAAACAGACTGAGCTAAACAGCGACAGTGCAGTCGATAACAATTCATCCTGTACAAGTGAACTAAAAGAATAACATCTGAATTAATTAAGAACTAAAAGAATTACATCTGAATTAAGTCACACACCAGGTGAAACATTGTTTCATGAGTGAACACAAAACACCAGTAATTCAATATATAGGCCTACATTATGCAGAACTGAATTGTCTTCTTTTTTTTTTCTCAATGTCATTTTAATAACTAGACAGCTATCACCACTAAGAGCTACTAAAGATAGCAAAGGTCGCCCATTTCTTTATCAGAATGATCAGTCAAATAGTAAAACATTCCATAGATAGTATAAATATGAAGCTTAATAATGAGTCTTACAACTAATTTATTAAGAGAAAAGCTACCTGTTGGCGATGGGTCTGTTGCATGCGTAGCATCTCAGACTCGATGATCCTGATGCGGTGCAGTCTTGCTTCATGTCTCTGGGCAATCTGATCACTGGTGCCCAAAGTCTCCTGCATGTGCTCCCTCAGTCTCTGTGCTTCATACTCCAGCTGCCTCCTGTTCATGTCAGTCTGCAGGTTATACTGCAATAGAGAAAATAGAACTGATTATTTAGGACATTTGTTTATCTACAGTGATGATTATCAATTATCATTGCAATGTGATATTGAATGTAAGCTAATGTACTTGTGTTTTCAACACGCTTTCCATACAAGATATGAGGGCACAGTAATACACGAGGTGGCAGCACGAGGCAGTGCAAGACCACCACTTTATTCTTCGCTGTAGGTTGTTTGGGTTGAGGCAAGTCAGGGATGCAATTATTTTTGCAGCCTAATCACGTAAAAAAAAAATCAGTGTTAATAAAATATCAAATTTCACTAGTATTTTGCTGTTGATATGCTACCGAAAATGGAAGTGCGTTGTTTTTGCAACAGGCCATCATGCAAGTTTCACATCTGCTAATATCAACATCTAACTCCGCTTAATTGAATCTTGTGCACTGGAGACATAAAGCAAGTCCATGTCAGGAAAAGAAGATAGGGCCACTTTTCAAGGCCAACACTCCAGTCAAGGTCATATTTCTGCTAATATCCGAGGCAGTGAGTGACCTTTCCTCAAGGTCACGGTGTGCCCAGGAGGACCGGAAAAGGTCATGTGACCATGACTTATCATTCCTAGCCTTCCCGTCATACCCTCCACTCCACGTGACCTTCTAATTCTCATTTCCTTTCCCCATAAGCCCTCCCATATCCTCGTTCAGTTCTCCTCATGTATCTCCTTGCAGTTACAGACTGAGCCCCTGAGGCATTGACTAACATGGCAGATTACATTATAAGTCTTCGACTCAGCAAAGGCCTATATAGACAACTAAACAGTATTTAATATCCTCTTCGTTGTTCCTTGCTATTTGCGCGACCTTTACATGGAGTCACGTCTATAGGAACAGGAATTTTATATCCACTATGCAGAGAATATCATAAATAAACCAAGACAGTTTACATACATCAGAGTATATATAAAGTTGTTTAGTGCTAGTCTGATGTTCACTATTCATAGAGTTGGCACATTTGAAGTTATTAGAAATCTTGTCTATAAATTCATTGGGAGTCATTGTTATATTTGTACGAGCAGGTGATATACTTTGTACTGTTGTTTTGTGAGTTCGTTTTTACAGTGCCATACAATAATACTCAGTAGTTAGGTCGTTATTAGAAGGATGTGGACCCCCATATATTGTACCTATTGTATGTGTGTGTGTCTGCAATAAAGATTAATAATAATGGATATCTAAGACATCATTTTTTGTCTTTATTATTATTTAATAATAAAGACAAAAAATGACGTCTGAGATATCCAACAATCTCAAACAACATTTAGAATTGCCGACCGGAAAACCCAACCTGATACAAATGTTCTCTTCAGCAGATATAGCATGATCCATGCATGATCCCAGTGGGGTCTTGAATAGGTCATGGAGATATGACAAGATATCTTTGTTGATGAACTCTTGTCATGACCTTTGGGTCGAGATATGCCCTGACTATGCTGACTATGCACCCAGACTAGACACCTGTCCGTCCCTTGTGACACTAGTTGACCATCACTGACCTCTGCAGATGACCACATGATCTCCACTGTCACAATGACTGATGGACAGGTCATGAAAATTCCATGTCTATCTGATTGCATAATGGCTCTGTTGGGAATTAACAAAGGGACCAGTGTAACTGATAAAAGGTCCTATTAAAATGCAATAGAGACATTGTTATGCAGAATCCAATGAGGCTTAGCAAAGCCTGTCTATTTGATCTGACTGATGTGAATGACTCAGATCACCAGGGAAATGGAGTATTGCAAGGGGCCGGACTATCTCCTAGGTATCTTGTCCATCCAGACATCAACCCAGTCAATGCATGGCTATCGTTGGGACCATCACTTGATGACCAGCCATTCAGACTGCAATCCTCTATGAGGAATTTATCAGAGTCAGTCATGTCCACATCTCATTTCTCCTGACCACACAAACCACCACTCAGTCTGGGTCCGACGAGTAGTCTGATCGTCTCCCTTCGTGCCTATCAGCATTATTTTCCTTGGTAACCAGTGTCTGGTGAATGCTGTTGACTGATACTGCCCTGTTGGACACCAAAAACACATTTGATACAGCAATATCATCAGCATTACGACCATCCTGTTATGAGCACATCCATTATACTGCTACTAGACTGATTGAAGCCAAGTCACAGACAGATGAAATACAAACTTTATAGGACAACTGTCAAAATGGTCAAACCATGGAGACAAGTCTACTTTTGTCTCCATGGTCAAACGGTTATACCTACCAAATACCTGAGTTACGGAAACCTGCAGAAGGTCATCTAAGTTGATGGAAATATGTAATCTAATTAGAACACAGCACCTTGAGATGATGGCTTTTACAATAGTCACTAGTCAACCATATGAATTTATATCGGTATGTTGCACAACAATAGTACCAATTCATCTACCATAGGACCCCGAACCCAAAATAACATTCCAAATAGCAGTTTTACCATGTTCCGATGGGTCCCAAGATGAACATGAAACACAGCCAGTTGCTCTGACAACCCCATTTCCGTTCCGTTTGCCGCTACATTTCCTGCCAACTTGCTGCTCAAACAAGTTACTGATTTATGCCAAGTTGTCACAGAACACCAACAAGTTTTACTGCTAGTGGTCACATTTTGTGGCTACTAAAGTGTTCTGTGGAGACTCCTATGTATGCCATGGTATGTGACAGTTGGGTCACCTAATGTGCAGATAGTGTGCCAGGTCCCCATTGCTTCAAGTCTAGTAGTTTTGGAGCTGTGCATTTGTTTGTGATTCATTGCTGGACGATTATTAACACCAGCAGCTGAATGGTTAAAAAGATGCAAGCCACTTTGCAGCAGCTTAAAGCAATGTCCTTTTTTCTAAGCTAATCACTTTCTTTCTATTAGGTGTGAACACCATGTGTGTCTTCCCAAGACTTTTTCTTTCTGCTCAATAATTGGTCCAGTAACTGAACTACCCAATAATAAGAATGGCACGAATCAGATCCTTGGTCTGATTCAGTAATTGGACATAGCTCTATGAACAGGAAAAGGCAAACTGGAAAAGAAAGCTGTCTTTCTTTTCTTATAGATTTCTAAAACGAAGTGAACTTCCTTCCTGACATGTTTGTCTTAATGGGGAAGAGGGTGTGATTCCAATCAGCACTCCAGTCACCTTCATTAGCAAAGAGGCAATCACGACATCTTCCCTCAACATTTCCAATTTGCATCCTGCACAGCTGATGGATCACTACATGAACAAAAGCATCCTCTATACATCCCTACAGTCACCATCCATCATCCTGCTGAAGAGATGCTGCAGTTGCTGAAGCAGGCATTATATCTATATACCATTTCATCAAGTGTGTGCTTTTTATCAGTTCATTGTAAATCATGAGCAATCTATAAGACTTATAGGAGTCTTCTTGTAGCTTCTCTACATAATCTATGGTGATAACTTAGCTGTTCGACGTTCAATGCATTCAAGGCTAGGGGTCCTACATGGTGATCAATACAGAAACATTACCACATGGGGGATGTTTATGACAATATTAAGCCCATGCTCCAGCTAATTATAATTGATCAGCAGCAAAAATTAGAGCAAGCAAACCAATCGATGTTCGTAGTAATTGCAGAAATCCCCACCATGAGATTGGCATGAATGGATGCTCTCTGAATTTTGCTCAGCGAAAGAAAAGAAACTGAATTATGTGTCTCCTTTTAGGACAACCAATTAGACAGACTCCTGCACTTGGAGGATTAAGTGAAAACGATGCCATTAAAAGGTGTCACTCACACTGAAGCCTGATGGCAATGGAGTCAAATGAACGATGGCAGATGTGAATGATGACAATAAGGAGGAGTGATGGCGAATGATGACTGCAGGATGTGAGAGTAATTCGGACTAATAATGACCGCCTATGATAAATGTCTGCCATTCACCCAGGACAGAGCCTGTGAGGGTGACAAAACCCTTCTAGAGCTGGCCCTTTGTACCTCATTCAGACTTCTGATTAATGGTGATTTGAATTATGGAGCTCTTTAGGATTAGTCCGAAGAACTCTTGACTGCTGAGAACTGATGGCAGGTATCATATCCTTTAATTTCACCTGACATGGGATATAGTTTTAGGAGCAATAAAACACTAATGAGCCACCCCCTTGCAAGATGCTAATAATGAGCAATTTCAAATGTTACACAAGACTTGCAATGGGCAGATTAATGTAGCGGAAATGAATGATTCATTTGCCAAGGTCTCCTGAATGATCTATAAATGTCGTGACACACAAGAAAAGGCCAAATTTATTACGAAAGACCAAGGACTCACTCCAATTTCCCTTCCAAAATCCTACTGATTAATGTTAAAATTTTGCTATTTCCAAACTGGATAAGGTGGCAAAATTTGACTTGCATTGAAATCATTCTGGCACGTTTACTGAAATATATATGCAGCGTTCTTCTGAGGGGTAATCAACATTGCACGACATATTTTCCATTGTACAGCAGTGATGCATATTATGCATACCCTGACAACGTAAAAAGGTGCAGGAAGAATGCATCGGACTACTCCCTGCTGTGACTTATGACAGGACGGGTGATCCATCAAACGAAAGAGATGGGGATGCTGCAGTGCAGGAATGCGGGACACCTGCATCAGCAGCAACAGCAGCAGCAGCAAAATGATGTCAAGGCTTGGTCCCTCGGGTGCAGCTTTACAGCGGTTTCCCTGCAGCTGAGGCAGCTGTCTCCATCAAAGAACAATTAATGGTTTTTTTCGACGTCCCAAAGCACAAACTGACACTCTCGGATTCAGCACTGCATTAACCCCCTAATAATTCATTCAGCACACCAGGGAATTTCTAAAAGACACGTATATCTCTAATACCCAAGTTCTAACGTGCAATCATTATCACAGAAATTGGGGTCCCCTCACAGGCTTGAATAGATGACCTTTACTCTATAGGCCTGGTCATAAATTTCAGAGGGCATGTTATAGAGATCCAATATGCAGTATGCAACAATTTTATTAACTTCGAAAATAAATCATTGAACATATGGAGTTTGTCATGAAAACTGCGTTGTATGGATGGATGCAGTTTGAATGGATGGATGGATGGATGAATGAATGAATGAATGAATCAATCACTCAATCGTTTAATCACAGCAAATTGTACAGCCCTTATTTCATTAGAAAAACTACACTGCATTGTGGTACTACCACAGCTGCTGGTGCAGAGTCTACAGACCCAGTGATGCTTCCAACAAGTGGCATTGAGGAGACAGAGAGAGGAAGTTGTGAGATCAGACATGTTTGTGACAGGTCCATTACATCTGTATTTTCCTCCTCATCCCAGACCACGCATCTTGCCTGCCAATTACATGCTTACCTTCCGACTGACAGCTTGCCATACCAAACGCCACTTAAGCTTTCCTTGAGATATTTGGCCCAAGACAGATATTTACAGCTACCGCTAAGTCAAGAAGATGGAGCGCTGCCGCAATATACAGCTTTTATAATCTAATCCATCTGACCCATAGGGGTATAGTCAAATAGGCGAATTCCCAAAACGTCTCCTATCTGGAGGTCTCCGATTTGGTTGTCTCCTTCTTTGTTGTCACCTATTTGGTATTCCTCAAGTGCCACATAACCTGAAATTACGTGTCGACCTTTTGGAACTAAAAGTATCTCCCTTTTGGTTGTCAACCTTCTGGTTGTCACCTTTATGCCTTTCTACCTTTTTGAAAGTCTCCCTTTTGACTCACAACCGAATCATATTATTGGAAAACACAAAATGCATCAATAATTTTAATTCACTAAAGTCAGACTAGTAGCTGCTATTGCAAGTTGTCTATTTTGGAGGTTCAAAAGTTTGCCTTTCTTAAGTCACGACATCTCACAACCCACGTTAAAAGTATATACTCAAAAGCCTTTTTTGTGCCTTTTTCCCCCTGCCATGATTCAATTAAACCATTAACATGCCACAGTATGTAAGGCCAAAGCTACCAGAGCTACAGAGTCAGTAAAGCTACACCAGGAGCATCCCCTCTGGGTTCACAAGCCTCTGAACTTCCCTGCATCAAAGATGAGAAGTTCAAATTGTCTTTGAAGTTGCCGGTTGCTGTGGAATCTGTTATCATATTTATGAGAATGACAGACTATTAGCCTCCAACGAGGTCTAATTATGGAGATATATAAGACCCATTAGAGCAGGCGAGAAAGTAACCACAGGAAAATTTATTGCATCCAAAGCTATTCACAGCAGCTTAGCACAATTTTGTTAGGCTGTCCCCCATATACAGCTCCGGCGATGAATTATGAACGACCATCAAAGATAAGTGGCTCCACTGAAAAGCCTGAAACAAATTTTGCATTTTAAATGGACTAAAACTCACAACTTGTTTCCAAGTCTCTGCCAATCGTCAGGGGATGACAGAAACAGGAGATGTGGTGCTTTCCTACAAAGAGGCGTCTAGAATGGGAAAGCAGGTGAAGAGGTCCTCCAAGGCAGCATTCGGAGAATCATCTCCTATGTGAAAAGGCTTTAGATGGGTACTATTGCACGGCTAGGCTCATCGCGGATTGCTAAAATGAATGATAATTGGCAATATTTCTCCTACTTCTCCACTGAACACCTGTGCTCGAAAGATACGATACTTTCTTCGTGCAATGCTTTCAGTCAATGTGGACAAAGTCCTCCATTTGTAAATGTCCTGGATTGCTGATCTTTATTTCCATTCCGTTATGCTTTTAATCAAGGCCGTTATTATGTTTTTCTGATTGTCTCTACTCATCCCATACATTTCCACCTCAACCCCATCACAAGAATGTTGCTGGCATTTATAGACAAAGGACCCAGGTGTAAATCCTCATATGATTACCAAAACTACTCAACTCCACATTTCAAATTCCAATATGAGGAGTTTTCCACTTTTCCGTGTTTCTGACTCAACCAAACAACCACCAAACGCATGCATAGTGCACAAACCACAGGTTACAAAAGCCTGTCCCTGAGGCTGATCCCAGGTGCACTTTAGCTGCAGGATTATAGGTAAATGGGAGTTTATGAAGGAGTATTATGCATGACCAGGATTGAGTGACAACTGGGACCTGAAAATGTCACAGCTCAATTTACTGCAATAACAGGACTGCAAGTGAAGGCCCCAGGAGGAGGTGACCAGCTTGCTTGGCCCATTAAATCACCAGCATTAGCCTGTTGTTATTGCCAACAGCAGTGGGCAGCACCACCCAAACTGATGCCCTCTGTAAATGGTTAGTCATGGCATGGGGAGTCTTGGGACAGTACATATGGATAGTGCAGAGCAGGGTCGTAAATAGACACTGCTTTGGGATTACGGAGTCTTTTAAGCAGTAGTTAGGTAGTTATGATTAAAACAGCAGGTACTAATGTGTCCTTCAACTCATCAGAAAATGCTGTCTAGTTTGAAAATGCAAACAATTCGGCTGTTCACCACACAATGGAAACATATTATACAGCTACAAATCAGGCACCTAAATGTCAACCTCGTTATTCAAGCAACAGGCAACGTCCAATTTATGAGGTCAGAGCAGCATTTTCAAGCAATGTGACACGCAGTGTGACCTATGTGCTCTTGCCCACCTGTCTGCCTCGCGGCTAGAGGATGTAGCAGGCTACTAGCAGCATCCCTTAATTACCTGCAGCCCATTTATAAGGCATCGGTTCATCCTGCAGCTGCAACTCCACTGACCTTGCCCTTAATTCCCTGCACCCTTCTCTCACCTAGTCACCCTAATCTTAGACACTACCGTGGACACTGCCATGGCCTCATTTTCTTCTGATCCCTTATTTCCCCAGCTGTCCATCGCACGTCCACACTGACCCATAAGGAGACATTAGTTAGGAGTGTTTTGGTGCTGCCAATTGAGAACAGGCGTAGTCTTAAAATTTAATCTCTACTAAAATGTTTGAATCATG
This sequence comes from Alitta virens, assembly GCA_932294295.1. Lineage (NCBI taxonomy): Eukaryota > Metazoa > Annelida > Polychaeta > Phyllodocida > Nereididae > Alitta > Alitta virens. The sequence goes on from OW028573.1 coordinate 52,112,793, forward strand.
TTTAATATCTAAAAATAATGTGAAATCATCAGAATATTAGTTTTAGAAGATGTGATCATCAGTTAATTACGTATTAAAATCTGAAGCTGAAATGTGCTGAGCACTATGAACCTCAGCCAAACATGCTAGCATGGACCAAGCATGGCACTTTGAAATGACACTTGCAAGAGATGGATTAAAACCCTATTTCCTACGTTAAAGAACAAAAGCTTAAAACCAAAGCTCATTCATTAAACATTCAATGAATAATTGCTGCAAAGCTGCTATGTGTCGTGTGATGAATGATCTGCTCATTTAATGTGGGACTACTCCCTGCAGAGGATAATGATGCTGGTCTTGCAACTCAGCCATCTCGACCTGCGAATTTCCTTGTTATTCTTTCAGCCTGTCTCGCACATTAGCAATCTGCTATTTTTCAAGATCAAACTAGGGAATACTACACGAATCGGGCAACACCATGGAGTAAAAGAGAAGCTCACTAAACCTTCCAAAGAACCTTCATTAGAAAACTTCTTCTCGTGCATACCGTAAGCGATATGACCATCACCACCAAAAATTACTGCATATCGCGACAGCAAGCACAATCTGTGGGTCTCCCTTGTATAGACGACATACAGATGCAACAGTGACCATGAAAACAAATGTGATATGTCACGCTCGTTCTTATTATATATAATTTTTCCTTGCTCCCAACACAGCAAATATGTTCTTAAAGAACAAAAAAAAAAAAATCAATGGGATGGTAAATGTCTTTTTCAGTACAACAATCTGGTTATGACGCTGGTTTGTTTCATAAATAGACCTTGACACTGTAATATCTATGATAAGAGTTGATAACATACAGTCTTCATGTTTCATATCGATCTTTTTTCTTTCTCGATCAGAATCTCACAAAGCGCTTGTAGATCATTTGCAGCCTTCCAGAATCAATTCATCATCGAATGCAGAACACTCACTTGGTATGGATCCTAATTACAATGTACATGGAACAAGACACCAGACTGAAAGCTGAAAGACCTTCACAAGAACTTCCTAAAAAAAGTCTGAAGGTTCCGCTGGGATAGAGACTTCATTTGAGCATTTCGTGTTTGTTCTTGTCTCCCCTCTGATCCAATTATTAATCAGTTCTTTGGTTCTTGTAATAAGCTGCTGTCTACGACAATGGGTCTTGATGGCCAAAAAGAACAGATGGAAATTGCATTGCATGCCATGCTGACAATGTCTTTGCATAACTCCATCAATTGTAGCTGCATGGCAATCTCTAGCCACCGAAAAACGGGAACCACCATGACGAAGCTAATATCCAAAGTTAAAAGAACCTGCACGGAGATAATCCAAATCGATAATACAATGTAATCATTGAATGGACACACATATTGGAGGTCATCTCAAAATTACTGCCTCATCTTTGTATATACAGATGCGATATTATCTTACCACGAGGGCTTTTGTAGCTATAACATTGATTTAAATTAATTATTCATATTTTCTTGTGTTGTAGCTATAACATTGATTTAAATTAATTATTCATATTTTCTTGTGTTTCAACTTCTAAATAAGGTTACACCAGCAGCATACCTCTAATATAAGAGGCTTATTCAATTCATGGAATTAAGTCTATTTACAAAAACCATCGTCAAAACTAATCTCTTAATTCCATTGCATGTTATGTGCAACTTTAAGAATGTATATCATTGAAACGGTTACCACAGCAACGGAACTAAAAATAACGAAGGCAGATCCAGTGTAAGTCGGATAATGAAAAGAAAAGTGGTTGCATGTCCACCTCTGAAATGTGTCCTGGTCAACAACTGTGGTCATCTGGGGAGCAAATAAACAGACAAATAAAGAGTGGGCAATGTGACAAGCTGAGCCCAGTTGATGCCTGGTTATTGCTGCAGCTGCTGCTGAACTGCTGAAACTGATGCTGAAGCTGCGTGAGATGAGGACAGGTCTCTGGGGGTGGCACAACATCCGGCAGGCTCTGGACCACTGCTGAGATGCTGTGAAGCTCCTGTGAGGTTGCACAGAAATAACTGTGACGATATGGCATTTGGTGTCACCGGCCTATCAGCCTGATAGGACATGTCCAGTAGGCATGGACATGTCCTCCTGACATATCAATCAGCACTAGCCTGACACCAGAATGTCATTATCCGACAGTGAAGCAGCAGTCCTGCCCCATGCTGTCCATCCTGATATCGACCGTCTTTGATCTGACAAGCCATTGTGTCCTCCACAAGGTCACTGTGCCATGTCAGAGCAACTCTTGACAGGCCAGTAGCCACAACATAACAACATGAAAATCTTCATAAATGCTTGTGTTACGATAGTAACAGTAAGTGCATGATGGTAAGAACGTTTGTAAAGCGACTATCTATCTTTGTGCTAAGCAAATAGACTAACAAATATAGTGGTAATATATATCAGTTTTAATTAGTGTCCCTACTGACATACATTTAATTTCCCTGAAACTATTTCTTGTTATGGTCGACAAATAAAAATACCGTTAATTCTACAGCAAGGTCACCAAATGATAATATATGGATCGTGAGAAATAGAATGAGATGCATGTGCATGTTGATTGCATCTACAGAGACAAGGTTTAATGGACATGCAAAGCTCACATCGCCAGTGAATGGTGTTTTCCAAATGATGCAGTTTAGATGCAAATGCAACCATTGATAGGATGGGCCAGGGCAGGACGGTGGGCCATGTTTGCACTGGTGACAAGTTGCAGCCTGTTATTCGAGACATTAAATGTGCATGTTCCTGGGACCACCTCTGTTTCCCAAAGCAGCAGCAGCAGCAGCAGCAGCAGCAGCAGCAGCAGCAGCAGCAGCAGCAGCAGCAGCAGCAACAGCAGCAACAGCAGCTTCAATTAGCAGAGCAACAGGAATACACATTCACAAACACATTGATCCTGCTCTATTTAGTAAAACATTTATTTCAACGTCTATTGTCTCTGATTAAGTGAGCACAACTTCCGTTTTAAGTGATCTTAAGAGAAACTTTAGAAAATTCTTAATATCATTAGAACCCATCAGAGGTTGAAGTATGGATTAGTGGTCCATTCAGTAGCTTCGTATTCATTTATACCGACTACTTTGTTGGTAAATAAAATTAAAAAAAAGAACCCTAACAACATTATACTCTCTACAACCGATGACTACTACATGTGGAACTTTGGAATGAAGTTGATGACCAGAACCTGTGGGGTGAGTTCATTATCACAGAGGTCATATGCACATGCAGGTAGTGACATTGCCACAGTACATAATGCAGTCCAGCTTTGTGCACTTCACACTATTTACACGGACCATGTTCTTCCAACTCTTACATTAATAAGCAACGTACAGCTAGACACAAAGGTACTCAGAAATGGAAGCATATCCATAATGCTTTGGCTCCTGCTTCTGTAATACATCAAGAGGAGAAGTGTGAATTTGGTCGGCTTGAGGCAGGTTACCTTTTGTCGCCTCTACAGAATAGATCTGCTTAGCAAACAGCGGAGACATCAGTGGAAGTCCTGATCAATAGAAGTGCCCAACACCAGACACAGTCTCTGCAGTCTCTACACAAGGAGAGACTTTCAATCACACCTGCTGATTCCAACTATGCTAAGCTATGCCATGGATCAATTATACAACACTTCCTTTGACACTAACACTTTTCAACAGCAGTTTTATTACATCAGCTGCTATGTGCTTTCAATCTATCCAGCTGCCATTCGAAGTAACATATTCATCTGCATTCGTACAAAAAAATTGGGCTTAAAAATTTGCAGACTACAGTGTTTGTTGTTTGGTATCAATAAATTATCAGGTGCAATACGTGAAAAGTACAGAATAGTACAGGTTCTACATCTGAAGTGACATTGTAAAACAGGCATTGAATGGACTTCAGCAGCTATATGTTAGCTGTGCCAAGTTCATGAACAGGTGATTTGTGAAGATACATTGATAGTCCAAAGCCTTCCCTTACATTGACAGAATCCACAACACCACACAAACGAATTGAGATCATTAAAAGAAAAAGACTATAGGTTTATTTGAGATTCTCTGGAAGGTCTTCTCTGCAGGCAGAATTGAATTTCACAGAATCCAGAGCAATTCTGTCTGCAACTAAGCCCAAGGACGCGGGCAATTCCCGGGTGCTTTACTTGATGCATGCAAACAAGTACTTACTTGAATCCCAGATTCCTCAGACTAAAAAACATTGGACGAGTCTGAAGCTGTGATGGTCGTATTAATTCACCCCATTTGACCCTTCAACTTCTTTTAGTGGGATGAGTGTTTAATGCAATGTGTCATGAGAAGAGAAAAGAGGAGCGCCTTGTCTGACCCCATGTTACTCACAACTGTCTTAATGACCTTTCCGTCCGTCCTAAGGAATTGGAGGGCATCCCAGAAGACAGCTAAAGACACTGGGCCCATGACCTTCTATTAAGTAGGACATTCTTCTTTCTAAGAGAAGCCCCACAACGGGTCAGTGCCACATTGAAGGAAGCAGTCGATGTCTGGATTCTTCCGTAGATGGTTGTACATTATAAGTGAGGAGCAGATGGTGAGACAGATTTCTGTTCTCACAGTCACAGAAGAGTCTGCAATTCACTGACTTCTACTTCTTCTGTGCAGCACTTCCCAGCAAATGCTGTAAGTAATACTTTTGAAGCTGGAAATGTACAAACGTAAAAGAGAAAACGACAATGTCACGACTAAACACTTTAACGACAAATCAGTTTCAAATAACAACACTTAGGGCATCCCAAGGGAAATAAAGAAATTCCGAGGAGTCCTAAGGAATTGCATTGCGTGTGATTGGCAGTAGCTGAGCTGCCTTCTCAAGCAGCATCCTTTGACCTTGGTAAGACAGAAAGCCTTTCTCTCTGCCCTTGCAATGTCATCATAGGTGCTCTGCAATCCTGAGGGCACTTGGCAAATTAAGAAAATTATCTTTTCTCTCTGGGAGGAGGTGCGAAGCTCTCCAACAATCTCTCCTATTAGGAAGCTCTTAGGAGGATGTGAGGGATGCAGCTGCCACACTGTGCCAAAGGCCTAAGCCCAGCAAAGCTAATAAAGCAGAATCAGATCCCTTGTTTCATATCAAAGGAAGACTTGTTGGCCAATGGGGTGACAGCTTCTGAAATGACCACTCACAGAATATGTTGGATGAGAGCTCTTATCCAAATATCCGAGCTGTGGCAAGAAAAAGATCCCCAGCATGGTGCAGAAGATAATGCTGTCTGACAGTTTCTATGCCTAGTGATGTTTGGTGGCAGCTATATATATATCCAGAGATCAATGTGATAATATAGGATTTAAAATATATTTACAAGCAATATAGCACACCTCTCACATCCATCAGGGCACGACCCCCATATGGTACAGTACTAGAGGTCGGTGTTGAGTCTTTAGGCCTTCACTAGGCTATAAAACCAATAGACGAGATTGAAGGGATGACTCAGATAGAACATGGAGCACTTGGGTCATCTTGTGCAGCCTTTACAACCCACCAGGATTACGTGTTGGTAGGTCGGGCTAGGCTGTCAATGAGGGAGAAGCTAACCACTTTTTATGTGGTCAATAAAAGGGCAAAAGGGCAGCGTTTGTCTGCAGACACATGACCACGTTACAGCGTGAATACGTGCCTACTTGTGCCTACCCTTGGCCTAGCCATAGCCCATCCAAGTCATAGCCTAGCCATTGGCCAAGATGTGAGCAGGCAATTTCTATGCTGATCACAGGAGACAGATTGAAGCACAGCTCGATTAGACTGCACAGCCACCCACAGTAAAAGAAATCATCCCAAATCAGTCAGAAAATGCAGATTGGACAGACAGATCTCCCACTCAACCTGACACCGTCAGACACTGTCAGACAGATGCAATTGTTGGATGGGGTGTGGTCCATTGCCTCTTGTCAACTCTGAATTCAACCAGGTCTTCCTAAAGCACAATCTTGGGACTAAAACGCCTCCTTGACATGCCTCTTAGCAACTAACTGTCAACTCTTCTGACACTTTTGTCACTTTTTCTTACCCATCGAGGCACTCAGTGGCAGAATATGTTCTTTCTCAATTTAAGGCTTCTACAAAATCGTTATGTGGGCTAAAATTATATTAACATAGACGATCACCATCGACCCTAAATTTCGACATCTGCATTGTTGAAATACCATCCTGCCAGTCAGAAAGTAAATTTGGCTACGATTTCAATAATTTTCCATATATATACATTAAAAATCAGACGTCTTGATACTACGTTACACCAGCTGATACCATATCCACTAGGTTATTTTGAATCTTCAGAGCTCCCCACCTTAATTAACTGGCTGTCAGAAGCTGGTCGACCTTCTAACATAAGTCTAGTGGATCAATAGTAATCTTGGCCTCATATTCTGGAGATGTAGGGTGCACTACCTAAAAAAGCAATAGATAAAGAAAAGCAAAGACGATATGTGGAGATAAAGCATTGCTGAAGTAATGTAAAAGGGCTAACTCAATGCTGGATAACAGATGGAGACAAAAAGTAGACTAGAAGTGGCGGCCCCTAGGTTCATGGGTCTGAATTGCAAATCAAAGGCAGGATGGGAGCAGCCCCCAGTTTATTAGGAACGAATGACCTTGAGTGACCTTGACGGGGAGACATGACCCGAGTCGTGCTGGAACTGCAGAGACTGCGGCTGATCACATCTTCCCAAGATGCGGCTGCTGCTGCAGCAGTTTGATGTCTGTCTGAAGCTACTGTCCCATCACAGCAGTTGACTGAAGCCAAGCACACAGACTGCAACTGACTGTAAACCAGTCATATAAGCTTGTAAAACCCAGCTTAAAGCTTCTCGCACAGCTTTTGATCTTCTTGTACTGATGCTAAGCTTGCTTTTTTGAATGCTGTTGTGTTCCTCCAGAAAATTAAAGAGATGACATAAAACCAACATTGGCTTTTACATGCACTGATTGCTTTCTTGATTACAAGGCAGTTAGGACCAGCACAACTTTCGCTGACTTGATTACAGGGACAGCACAGTTATTACCAATGTACCTCTGTTCCTTAATGCTTATTGGCAAATGACTGAGTTCATTGATGGATGGTCCGCAAAATGTAGAGAGAGATAACTGGTCCATATAATTGAACCAATAAGATGTCTGTAATTTAATGCAACGCCTGAATTTCTTGCTCGAAGACTCCAGTCAAGTTCATTCAAACAGCCTAGTTAAATCTTAAGTTAAATCTAGTTCAGATGTCAACATTTGAAGGTACGGTAGTCTAGCATCTTACATTGGAATGGACACATCCTTCCAAACGAGTACAACCATTTCGATATCTCTCAGGCAAATGATAGTGTCACCTCAGAACTAAACATGTAGTTACACTGAAATGAGGCAGAAAATGTCCCAGATTGGGACACATCGTAGGAGTTAGAAGAGAGCTCATCTCTCCTACAACACAATTCTGTCTCGTGAATGGCAGGCTACAGAAGACTACAGAGCAAGGTGTTATGATGCTATTGCATGTGATGCTATCATCAGAAGCCAAGATGTGGCCATGGCCTGCCATCAGCTGGCCAGCCTACCATCAACCTCTGGGCTATAACAGTTTCCCTTTTCAAACCAACCACTACCCAATTTGTATCACCCCAGCAGCAGCAGAAGCAGCAGCAGCCCTCATCACTCCATCTGCCAGCACGTCCCACAAGGCACCAAACACCAAATATGGTAAGATGGGCACGTCTCTAACAATGCAGAGTTTCAGGCCCTCCAGCAAGAAAGAGAGCTGCATATTGCTGCTGCATGGGATATAATGCTTTTATACTGAATGTAAAACGGGGGAAGAGAAATGTCACAAATTCGACCCAGACAACAACATTAAGAGGCATCTATATACAGTATGAATACATAATTTATGCAATATATATGTATCAAAATAAGTATCATTTCTTGACCACTTACATTCAAATTCATCACAATTACAGGAATTGCTATTTCACATTTCCCTTTGTAATCTACAGCTCTTAAAAGACGTAAAACTGCACACTCGCTGAACATTTTAAAACTGCTGTAAATTTGCACTGGGCACGGCAACTGTAGCGTGTAAAAATACTGAGTAAACGTGGCGGCCATAAAATCGGGAGCTAAATCAACAGATCAGGGCTGAAATCACGGCTCTTGTCAGGTGCAATGAGTGCAAACCTGTTGAATCGAGTTCTCTGCCTTTCTAACTTTTTTTTTCGTCCAAGACTGCTGTTTGCCAAATACATCGGGCTGCTCTGCTCCTCAGAATTGCAGATGAGATGTGGTGTTCTCTTCCCTCCAAGGAAAACAATAGCCATACTTCTTCAAGGTAACAGGAAACCGCAATGCACAAAGCCAGTCATAATTGTCACAAAAATGCAGATCCTGTCTTCACGACTCTTTTATTCCCTCCTAAAATGTCCCAAGGCGACAGAAAAACTCCACTTGAGGATCTTTAGCAAGTCTGCTGCGATACAAGTCGGACGTCTTTTGAAAGTACTGTAGACATGATTGAACACATGCCAAGCAAAGGTTACTTCCAGCATTCACTTCCGTGACAGTAGAATGCAAATCTCACAACAACATGCTTGTAAAGTGTGCACATTATTTGGTACCGGCTTCCCAGCTGCCCTACTTGGTACAGGCTACATGTAGTGGTAATTTTATTAACCATAAGTGGAGGGCGACCAGAAAAAGCCAAGGTTTATCAGGGTGGTTGCCTTGACAGAATCAGGTTTGAATTATATAAAAATAATGAAGGTCAATATCCATTTATAACAGGTATGTAACCCCTGATGAAGTAGTTTTTGATGCTGTTGTTTAATGTTGTTTTGAAATCATGATTGTTTTGTTACCAAAAATTATTCCACAGTATACAGGTCTACCTATTTGGTGCAACTTGACAATATACGAATCAGTGGGAAAGTGTGTTTTTAAGGTTGTTAGGCCTATAGGACTATTTCATTCACTAATATCTAAGAACAAATTTACATCATCCATACACCGCAGACCATAAATATATACATTGCTGCTTACGTAATAACGCCAGTACAATCACATTAGCCATATTATGAGTTTGACCTTGGCTGGAAATAATGGAATTACTGCTGTTTGAACTCCTAAATAGCGTGACTATTCCGCAGGTGAAGCCATAAACACAAGCATCAGGTGCCATCAAATAGCACCGAGCTCAGTGCAATGCAATACATCTGCAGCATCTACTGCGCAATAAATGATCAATACAAGACGCAGGAAAGGTTGACTCAGCCCAGCCAACTGTTGCTTTTTGTTTGCTAAGTCTGAGGGGTATTATAGTATAGTCTACCTCTGATACATGTACACCAGACAGAATATCACAGCCATGTTATACCACTAATCTATGCTCAAATAACGTTAAAACTGGTGTACCATGTATCGACTTGTTTTCCTAGACATTTGCTTGTGAAACGAGACATCAGCAACGTGAAATTGTTCAACCTTGCTACATGAAAGCAAACTGCGTAGCATAGCTACGATATATCCAAGAGCATATTTTTTAACAAATTAATTAAAAGAAAGATGACTACTTACAGGCTCGTTCATTGGCAGCGCTTCCATTTTCTTGGCCAGGGCCTCCAGCTGCTCGTAGTACCATTTTCTGTGTTGGTCTTCCAGCTCTATCTCCCTCAGGATGGAAGTCCTGACAAAGAAAACATACGTCATGTTTAGCATGATGACATCACAATCCAACAATTACAAGTAACCGATACAATGGCAGCCTGGGCAGTTGCTGCAGCTGCTGGGATGGTGATGATGATGAGGGACTGAACATCAATGGCTCTTTGGTCTTGTGCTAGTCAATGCCAGTTCCTGAATCCATGTGCTATTCTTTGCTTGGCTGCTTGGCCTGACATCAAGAGCAGCTCTTCCATATTGTGTTTGCAGAGGTCCCATAAACAGAATAGAGCTCACGACCAGTCATAGTTAAGCTCAATATGAGAGTGGGCAGCGGATGGCCTGTCTGGTGACTTTACTTTGTATAGTCAGTCAGCTATAGTCAACAAGTCTCTGAAGAGAATAAAACAGCCCCATTGAAAAGAATGGCAGTCCAACTAAAGCATCCCAAGGCTGCTCCTGCAGCACCACACATCCACTGCAGTATCCTGCAGTCTACAATGCACAGGACCTGCGGTATATTCATCCTGCAGAGATCTAGCGCTGCAGCATTTTTAGTATCCATAGTACAGACAGCACTGCCTGCCCACCACCAATGATTCATCCGCAGTCTGACTAGAAGAGTTCATTAACCCAGATAAAACACAGGCCAGAGTGCCACCGGAAGGTGGTGTTTTGGCTGCTCTGGACAACAAATCACTCCAGGTGGCGTTTATCAGACCCCCTGGAACGATCGTCCAACTTCCTGTGATTCTAAGCAAGTACATTGTACAACTGTAAGGGACAGCTGTAATGGAGGTATCATCTAGTCCATAAATAGTACTTTTTATAATAACTTCAGAAGAAATTAGATACTGCCCTGACTACTTCTCATGTTTATCTGTCTTACAAATTCATGGTCTGTATTCAGTGCGTGCGTAATACAAATAAGCTGATTAATATTCAAGTTCTTCTTAAAACTGACCATACAAACAGAGAAAAGCCATTTGATATTTTAGACAGTGTAATACGAGTATATCACAGCATCTGACATAACAGCCGTTTAGAGAAACACGACTTTGGTGACCCCATTTCAGCCGTCAGTTTATCTGGGTGGCATTGAGAGGTGTGAAGAGTTACGACTTGAAGCAACAAGCAAAGGACAAGCAAAGGACACTTTCTGTATCAAAGGTTTAAAAGAGCATTCCGCTGGGCTGGGCACAGTCAACTCATGTGGCGGTCTGGCTTGGAGATATTGCCCTGTATAATAAGATTAACCCATTAGGCCCATGTGCTTCGCAGCCTATTGAATGTTTCCAGAGCCATGCGGACTCAATGGAGTGGAGAACATGGCGCCTTTTTCTGTTTCCCGCCTTCTTATCAGCACGTGCACATCAGAAGAATGATGCATCGCGCTCTGCACGTGCCCCCCTCGTGCATGGCTATGCCGCCATCAAAAGACTGCCTGACAATGCATGCTTGATAGACTGTGATGTGCCAGCGCCTTCTTCTGCTCATGCTCTCACATAATCGTTTAGGCCATAATTCCCCATAAATGGACCATTACAGGACATTTCTCAGCCACAAAACGTAAGATTATAGGCCTGTACTTTCCCACACCCAACCAGCTACGACTTGAAATGATCACGAATTACCTCACAATAATTTTTATTCCCTCCTTATGAACTGCAGAATATTCCTTTGAAGCCATAATTCCTATTTATGTTCATTTCTTAACATTTTGTAACATTTAATCTACAGCATGCACAGCTTACACTTGATCTCATGCAACAAGAAATTCATGCAGTCAAATCACGAGCCCTCGTCTTCAAGTGGACTGGATCAAAGACCAAGACAAACTGGCAGGCAGCTCACGACCCATCTGAGACGGATTTATTAAGTCTGCTGCTTAATTTCACAGGATGTTTGATGGCTGGCCCTGATAAGGCTAGTCTGTGCCTGGTCAAAACAAACATTCTGTATTCTGCCCTTGAACTTAAGTCAATAAACTGCATCAAATGCCTTTCCTGGCCAGACTAGTAACCCTTAACCATCGGCATAATGATGCAGTTTTATAACCAAAGCCGTATCTCAACAATAAAAAAAGAGAAATCAACCTTGGCTGACCAGGGTTCCATGAGCATTTTAACCCCTCTATCAAAACACTTGGAACCACATCCAGGTCTTTTCAATATTTTCAAAGAAAACGCCACAAATTCCAGGCATTGAGATCACCCACAACAACCACGTTTTGCAATTATTCAATTTATCTCATTGGGGCAATCTGCGCATAAACTATGAGGGGAATGGGGAAAATGCTAAGGAATTTCAAATCAAATTCTTCACAACATTCGTCACGTTGCACATGATCTGCAGGTCCTGCAGGGAGGGAGGTGCAGTAGGGAGCTGCAGGACCTCTTTTCTGTTGCTCAGCCTTACTGTTCACCCTGCTCTGGCTTTTTCCCCTATTCCCAGTGCACCCTTTGGGGCTTTGTCAATAACACATATCCATTTCAGGGGATTTCCTTAGAGACAGCATGATGAATGGGAGCATGGGGAAAGGCAGGGCATGGGCAAGCACGCCATGCAGCCATCTCATCAGCATGTGCTGAGCCCAACTTAGCACAGCATACGTGTTCATGCACCCTTCTCCCATAAACCCTAATACACCTGCAACCTGCTCAATACTCATTATAGCAGCGCGAGGGAGTCTAGCCCTTTCATTTATGCTCTCCTCGAACTCAAAATTGCAGATTTTAACAGTCACTGGGAGCTTAAATGAGCAATGAACAGTGAACACGTCATAAATTATATATGAACTTCCACTCTCAATTATCACTAAAACAGCAACTGTGCAAACCCATAAACTTCAGGTTGAAACAATTTCTGCTGTTGTAAACAAACAATGCAAAAGCAGGTGCTATAAAAATGCACTACTCTAAATCGATTTTACTACAGTGTTTATGGCTATCATGCATTTCCGTATTGATTTAAGATTATTATGTTCTCATGATGAATTAGAATTAAACATAACTTGATAAAATATGCACTGGAAGACTGAACACACCAGTCAATGTAATAGTAATTTGCAGAATTTATGCATTATTTATTGTTTGCTGGTTACCATGTGCAGGGGGGTTAAAACAAACTTTTGCAGCGTTTTTGGCTAGCAATAGCAATGCATAGCATGCCTTAAATTTCGTGCAGGTGACAGGCTGTCAGAGGCTAATCAATCTGCCTTGTGCCTGCAGTGCACAACTGAGCAGGACCCGGGACAATAAAAGCGCATTAACCCTTTGCACTAGTGGGCCACCACACCTGACCTTCTAATTGCTGCCACAGGAAGTATTAGAGCCACGTAAATGGTCAGCCGGCACTAGCGTCAATTGTGCTCTTCGTGAGTACAGCCAAAACAAATTAGTCAAAGCTGCAGCAGAAGTAGTAGCAGCAGCAACCCCCCCCCCCCCCTCTCTCCATCCCCTAGCATCATGTCATTGCTCATGCTCACAGGTGACTTCGGCTAATGAAATGGTCACTGTCTGATGTGTACACTCAACTGCTCTGACGAAATGTGCCCAGGTTCTCCAGAGTGTCGTCAGGGTGGTCACTGGGAAATAACTTCAAGCAGCATGAAAGATTGCTCAACGTCCACGGCTGACCCATGGGCATTTGGTGCACTGACCGTGAACTCAGGCAGCTAACATGTGCAGGTGACACAGCAGTCCGGCAACTGCTGCTATTTTACATAAAAAACCATTGGAAAAACAGATTTAGAACTATCATTCATCCAGTATAATTCTGGCAAAAATTAACTCCCTATCAACAGCCTATGGACAAATTTACTTCAATATAAGCTGTCTGCTGGCAGGTCTCATATCCACATATTGTGATATATTACCAAACTTACTAGTAACCGTGGATTATGTTTTACCAATTTAAGGGAGAGGCATCATTCACTATGGTAAGTGACTCAGTGATGCAGCCAGGCCCCATGACTTTGTGGTCAGAGAGCTGAGTTGATCTGTTGACTCTGCATCTCCACTGCATCTCCACTGCTTCCTATTCTAATTGCAATGAGCACAAGGCCATTGGGCAAGCAAAACTGACACTCACGAACTAGTCAGCACTGCTCAAATATGCTCAGCAATATCATGGAGCATCGGAGTCCTGCATGATGCTAGCTCAAGTGCACTCCAAATGATATGACTGGGATATAAAATATCATAAACAATCAAAGACCATATACACTGCATATGTACATTGAACATTCAAGGGTATCCGAGACTTCATTTTGACTGGATTGCAACAATTCAATGGAGATAAAATCGTTCGGCTGCTCCGAACGCTGTTAATGTGATTAATCGAGAAACACATTCGTGACCACTAAATCATTAGGATTTTCTGATTCCTGTAATATACCCTCGGCACACCAAGCCAATAAAATTCAAATTTTCTGCAGGAATATGTGGAAGAATGTTTACAATCCAGGTTCCCTCCTGTTTTTCGCTTCTTTCTTTCCCATGATAACAATCAAAAGGGACCTGGCGGTCTAACATTCTCCATTTGAGTATATGGAGGGAGCTGCTCAACTAGCAATTGTCAAGAGGAACCATGATTCATGTGGGACAATATCCTGCGGTGTGTGAGGAATGCAATGAAACTGACAGTTAGCAAGCAAAATCGCCCTCATTATCTTCATCCTATTGTGTTGTTATCTGCTGCATCATCATCCTAGCCCGCATCCCCCTGCTGCTGCTGCTGCTGTTTTCCCTGCTTGCTGACCCCCTTCCCCTTCATTGATTTGCCCAATCTCTGCTAGGCAGCATGACCAGTCAGCTAGCCTGCTCAATGCACATACATCACATTTTATGTAGCCGAGCCAACAGGCTCTCTATCATTAACACCAGCATACGTCTTCCCCTGCCTTATAAAGGAGCACCATTTAGTCCCTGCTTCCCCCTTTTACCCAAATTACATCTACATAGTCAAGACTTTTCATGCGTTTTAGGGGTCCAAGACCTATAGCCTGACACCAAGAAATCCATAACATCCTCCTTATACCTTCCTGTGGTCCAATTAAATTACTATCACAGACTCGTAAAACACGTACTCCACATGGGAAATATTCGGGTTAGCCTGAGATTGTATTATCACGAGGCCCATGCGAGTAACAATACACAAAGCACCCAACTATTCCGACTCGATGTCACCACATGGCATACATTTTGCAGGCCACCAAAGATATATCTTCTTAGGGCATCAAATATTTATGAGGCAGAAGAGACAATTCGCTGGAGGGAGAGATTTCCTGGTTTCGTGGAAGGTATTATCTGCAGCGGATCTTGACATAGGTCCAGCAGCTTCATTTGTGAGATGCTGTTCCTCATCCCTCAGGGAAATTGCCAGCTACTTGTAGATGTCCTTAGACTGATAATACACACATGGCAATATGACTTGGGGTGCACTGGGGAATAAGTCGTGATGCGGTGAACCATATGTAGTGCAAACTCAGCAGGGCCGCCATATACAGCACAAATGAACCTGCAGGCCTTGTGTACTTCATTGGGACCCTATTTCCCCCTAAGGCTGCTGCAGCAAGAGCCTGTGATTCTAGCCGTGATGAGGGTGACACAGATGAGCGATGCATGCTCCAATTGCTGTCAGGAGAGCCATCAAAGTTGCAGGGATGCTGCGGGGCTACCATTACCTTCAGCAGCAGGAGCAGCAGCAGCAGCAGCAAACACTAGAATCTCATAATACCGCAATTTGGACTAACAGCCTCTTAAACCGTCCTTGATTATCCACTGCCATTACACTCTACAACCCACTGCTGTTTACGAGAGAAAAGCTGAGAGCAGGAAGTTACATTTTGCAAATCCCACTCTTGAGTTGCAATATCTTCTTTCATAAATTCAATTCATTTCATCTTATCTCAGTCTTAAATCAAAATTGTCTTTCATTAAGTCATCAGAAGCTAACTTGGTAACACTGCATTACACTAAAAACTAATTAAACAGCCAATACACTAGAGTAATCAAACGTACCATAATACGACACAAAACGATCTATTTCCATCCCTGAAATCGACTACAAACAGGTCTTTAACTGCGCTTGAAGCCACTGACTTGTGCTTCACTACACTGCTAGACCATCACACTCACTCACTGTCAGCACCGTACAAACTCTTGGTATATGACCACCTAGTCTACAGCCAAAACAAAGTGCGAGTTTTGCCCAGCTGTCCCTTGTGCACATTACCGCAACCAGTGTGACATATCATTCGTCCAGACTAAATAGAGAAAAGGCCCAAGGGAGCTGCCTGTTGCCTATCGCCTCTAAACTGCTTGCCTCTCCTTGTCCTCTGCTATTTATCTTATGCTTTACAACCTGCCCTGTCTAAAACGGTCGGCCTGTTGAACTTTGCTGGGCTTGTCTGAGCTGCACAGTGTATCTGAGGAGCATCTCACCAGAAATTAGATGACTCCTCGTAAACACTATCTTTTAGCACCTCGTAAAGATTGTATCCCTAACCGTAACATGGTATGTGATACCCTTGGCAGCATTAATCTATTTACATGATCATTTCATTAGACTGCAACAGTACTTCAAGCATCGTGACGTATATAAAGGTGAATTCAATTAACTGCAGGATACTTAATCCACTTGCTGGTAATCAGAAATGCAACTAAGAAACAGAATGAGAGGCATAGCTCAAACTTTAACAATTCATTGAACGAAGAATTCTCTTAATACAGAATTAAGATTCAACAAAGAACGTCAAAACGAAAATAAACTCATCAAACAAGAATGTTGATTCGCTTTTGATTCTAAGGTTTCTAGTTTTACTTGAGCAGGAATGCGGACCTTATTGGGCATTATGTGCAAAGGCTAGCATTACAGGATTCCCACAGAGTCCTCCAGCAGCTCAGATGCCTGGGCCAAGAGACAGGCTATTTGCATTAGCTGGATGGAGTATCATGCTTTCCTTTTCCCAGATTCTGACTCAGCCCCCCTGAAGCAACCCCTGAGCTTCTACAACCCCCAGTGAAGGGAAAAAGGGAACTTCAAAGCAGGAGCCTCAGTCCCCCTTGTCACCCCACCTCCCTCCAGATTAGCCACCCTGATTGACTCAATCCAGTGATTACCCAGATCATCGTATTTACCCCCTAGGCTAAAGTCAACAGCCAAATTGCTCAAATCTGCTTTGATGGCATAGAAATGTTGTTTGTTTTTCACTAAATTTATTCACATCCATGGCGTCCTGTAAATATATGGGAATCTACTAAATTCACCAGCAATGTAGAGACAAACTAAACAACCCAACATGCATCCACCCACTTCACACTGCTACAGATCTACAAAGAACCAGCTTAGCGAAAGATGCACATTTTCCATCCTCTTCTCAAAGTTACAATGTAAAACCCAACACTCGAATTGGCAACAAGCCACCATAAAATTCATATATGAGAGACATGATTTGAATCCACTCAAGAGAAATTGCATTACTCATGGGCATTTCTTGAGGGTTATTTAGAGCTGCAGCAATATCTTGGGACTTTTTTCCCACAGATGTCAAAGAAGGAATAGGGCGAGGCAGATGGGATCAATTTCTGAAGGACCAAGAGGAGTGCTTTATGACCCCCACCATCGATATGCAATGGCCAGGCCTATCAGATGCATGGGGCACCAGCCTGAGTCATCCTCATCTTGTAAAAGCATTTCTGGAGCAAAACATCTTTACAAGCAACATGTGCAAAGAGTAGAAGGTAGCATGGCCAAGATGGGCATCAGGGGAATGTCAGATTACTGGGGTAATTGCAGGCTCCTAGGTAAGGTGTAATCTTCTCACCCTTCTTACCAATAGCCCAATTATTCTTGCTTAAGATGGGAGGTAAGAAATCTTCCCACGTGCCCATCTTTATCACACTTTATCACACCCTGATGAATGGGGTCACATCAGCCTTCCTATTAGGTCTAACCTTGGCCATAGTCATTTATACATAGGCTATGAGTCACCACCAGGTCCTATAGCAGCTATTACAGCCTCTCTTAAGGCAAGGTCATATAGCATACCCTTATATCCAATCATCACCAGTCCCTCACCTAAAAAACACCAATCACCATCATAGGCTTCAGGGTCGCCCGCTAGAGGTCAGTTAATGTACATCCTGTCACAGGACTATCACGTGACTATCATGTGACCGTTCTTATCCCAACGTCATTTCCGGCTGCTAACTGCTCACATCCAGAGGTTATATTGAAAGTACGAGTGGAGGGGCTTTAGTAGTCTTTGCAATTGCACGACAGAAACCCTAGTCATTTGGGGGAGCAGGACTAGTATGTAAATTGGGACCCTCTCCAGCGAGTCTCCCGTGACTGTGGAGCATGCTGAAGCCCCTTTATCTGGCCCCCGAAATTCGTTGACAAGACATCAATACTACTTAGCCCCATGGGCTTACTGAGGCTAATTTCAGGGAATTCTCCTCTCCCAATTGCTAGGTGGCTCGCAAATCCTTATTATCATGTCAAATGTTTCGCTGCCCGAAAGAGGGCGCTTCCGACCTGGAGGGTGACCACTTGACCCTCGCTCTCTTCTACCCCACTCTCCTCTACTCTCCCTCTTACCCTCGCCCTCCTGCCACAGCCTCATTTCCTCCCAGTTCTGATTACCCTCCATGAACATAAATAACAAAGGTTGGGACCCACATCATGATGTACCATCCAGTCAACTTAGCAAGTTTGCTCTACAATGCAGAATGTAATAATATGAATTGTGCAACACACTTTTCTCCTTTAGAATATACAATGATCCACCTCACTACATGTATGAGTTGTAGAGATGGATGCCATATTGATACCAACAATGAACGACTAGAAAACAGTGGCCACAACTTCCCCTAATTCAGTTAAGAGTGGCATGGCTCCCGCAAGTAGCACCAGCAAATTCGCATACACAACATACAACATACATAATGCAGGAAGACTATCAACATTATCAAATTTAGAGCACATGCATGGAGAGTTCTGATGAAATTTCTGGCAATAACGTCATTGTGGATTTAGGTTTCATGTACATCTATGCAGGGCGTCTAGATGACCCTATTTGCTTAAGATGAATGAGCTTGTCCAATCAGCCGCTAATGTCCAGAGATGGATGACCAGGCTAAAGGTCCTCCGGCAGACCAAGTGGAGTGGACCTCAACCCCCTCAGTCTCAATATAGCATCATCAATATCCATTCGCCATGAAATTTGCCATAAAATCCATACTCCAGCTGTGCACTGTTTGGACTTGCATCTTGTAGAAGTTGCAATGCCAAAGTTAATTCGAAGTTAATAGATTTTCCTGAAGTTTGTAAATGGCTGAACATATTGAAGGATCTCACCCCGGAAAGAGAGTAGGGGGTGAATACTAATTAGGATGTAGGATGAAGCTTCCTGAACGTACTAACATTCCTCAGAAATAGAATAGAAAAATTGCATGTTTTCTCCAACCCTAGTCACCACTTGCCCAAAGAAGCAACAGCAACATAGAGCAACATTGGAACTGCAGTTACTGCACAGTACAAACCCAACCAATATGACCAGTTCACATACACACTGAGCAACGCAGAGGGTCAATGTAGGGTGCAACCCCTCCCCCTTGCACAGCATACCTGGGGGCTCATAAATCTGGCCTGGCTTGACCATGGGCTCAGTAATGTTGACCTGCAGCTACCCAGATAGCCAGAGGCCCCAACGGCCAGTAGTGGATGACCTAATCCGGGTCAGGGTGATCAGCATGCAACATTTCATCCCCTCCCTAGATCAATACATTACCACTTTAGGTCCATGCTTCCACACAAGAAATGCTCATTTCATTGCTGGGCTGTGTTAGATTGTTGGGCGTTGTTCTACTTCTACAGGTATACTTTGGTTAGATGCCAAATGAACAAAGCTATAAAACTCTGCTTAATCAACTGACTGTTATATCTAACATACTAGCAGTACTGTAGAGATATACCTTTCAAAAACACCCCTACCATCCATGAAAATACACCACAGCATGCACAAGAAGACACACAGCTCCTGGGAGTGCGCATGGAGGTCATTGAATAACAAATGACAGAGCAAGCATTGTGGGGTGCCAGTGATCAGATTTACTGGAGGCCTGGTCAAACAATCCCCCTCCGCATTACTTGTCCATGATAATGAAGGAACTCCTGCGCACACAAAGCAGCAGGCTTAAAGATTGTAGCAGGAACATGTAGAGCTCCAAGGCTGTGCTAGGGGCAAAAGAGCATGGATTGCTCTACACTCTTGTACAACTGCAAGGAGTATGGACTGACTGGCCACAATGCTACCATAACCACACACACAAGTTATTGAATACAATTAGAATGGACGGCTAAATTTATGACCATTCCCTTTTAATTGTTTTAAGAAACTACACTGGTGGTATTTCAGTACAGAGCATCCAATTACACAATAATAGTATAGTATTAGGAAGAAATGGCATTTAGAAGAATCGTATGCATAGTCCAAAGGGGATATCCATAAAGCCCAGTGGCAATTAAAGATAACCCCAGCCAATCTATGGTATTCCAACAGGACAAACCTATGAAATAATTTATCATACACTATACCAATTAATAGACATTTTTCTTTAAAGCATACATAAATACAACACAACTGTTTAACACTAAACTTAGACGTCTGGTATCCTTGTCTCTAGCATTGAAACTGGCTTGAAGCACACACAAGAGCCAAGCATCTTTGCAAAGAAAGCAAACTGGGCCATGCATCTCCCTGTCTGACAATGATGTATGATGTTAACCCTTGGTGCTCAGAATCACGCATGCCTCAATGTCTACATGGAGTGCCCTGTTGCCTTAAAAGCCCTGACTTGTTGATGAACCCCATTTTGCAAATGAACTGCTCCTAATATTGACATTTCCATGAACGGGTGTGGCCAATATGTGCTGCTTTGACTAACTTATAGCTATGGTTTAAACTCAGTGAGGAAACATATGTCAATATCAAATGGGTGTAATTCTAATGTCACCTAGCACAACTACTTCAACAGACAATAGCAAGCAAAATGTTGGAGTGTTGAAAGTTCTTATGTTTAGATAAACTCTTTCAATAGGCTGCTTCTCTACTACAGAAACCTAATGCTCCCAAAACAAATACTGAACACTCTCCATACTGAAAGACATTAATCAGAACAAAAATTAAACTGCATCATTCACCTCTGTCCCACAATTGGGCATACATGTAAATATGAGAAACCTCAATATTGATCTCATGGATGTTGTCCAATTGCATGTAATGGAACCATCAAAATCAACAATCGATATAACAGTAATTACCTGTTACTTCTCCAACCCTCTTCCATAAACAATATAAACAGTATTAATAATCTAGACCCATTCTATTAGCCTTTCATGGCAATTGGCTATTACTTGTTGGTAACCCAGTTCTTGCATCTCATTGAGATGTGGCCATAGTAGATGATCAGCTCATAACGGGCTTGTTGGCCTCCGCATCACTCTTTGGATGAAAGATGGGAGATTATGAACTGAGCCAAGACCAGCAGCTGCATTGTCACACTTCCTTAATGGACAACATAAATCAAGGTTGGGTAAATATTAAAGGTCTCTCTGTTAGTGCAAGGGGGAAAAACACTCGCCTTCCTCTAAAGAATAGCGACGTTTACACACCATTATGTGTCCCAATAACAACATTAATATTCAGCAACAGTCAGTATTAGAGTAATAATGAAGAGTGTCTCAGCATGGGTACATTCAATGAGTAGAGGATATTATAAGCTCACTCATCCATTTTGCACACGTATTAATTTGCTGAGTACACACTAGAATTGTAATTGTTCAAAATACATTAAGATATCTCGTTACTGCCAGAGCATCTAATCATTGAATTAAGGTTAGGCCTCATGCATACAATTTACATGACAATCCAGTTACAAGTTCACCAAAATACCGAATAAATATAATGATTTTATCCTTAAATTTCTTTAAATTCAAATTTTTTGAATACAAACATGATACACATAAATATGAATTAATCAAACAAAATCAAGCTTTAAAAAAAGTCTAATTCGTTTGATAAATGATAAATCCAATGTGAACCGATTCAACATGAGGATGTTGTATTTAATAAAATGTTCAGATTTTCACGTTGCTCTTTATTCATTCGAATTCAAAGTGATTCTGCAATTATGGGTTGCGTTATGGATAACATCAAAAATCGCTTTTGGGTTTGTCCCTGCTGCTGAGGCTGGTGGAAGACGGATGACAGATAACACAGCAGTTGAATATGATTTATAATGGTCCTCTCTCAGGTGACAAACAATGACAAATGTTGCCAGATCGAATTTCTGCATATCTCGTGTTGATTTGTCATTAATGATGGTCAGGACAATGGCCCTGGTCTGTGATAATCCCTCTGTAAAAGATGGATAGGGTGGACCCATGCATAGAATTGCGTCAGCTCACGGATTAGGGTCCAACTCTCCCCATGTTCTCCCAATATCCCAACTTCTCCCCCACAGGCACATCTCCCCACCTCTCCCTAGGGACTCCTCACTCAAGCACTGACAATGACAAGAACAAACAGCTTTGTTTTAATTCCATTAACTGACCATTTATTTCTATAATGAGGTCCACTGTAAGCGGTCAGTGCCCTGGGGGCCAACTGTCACCCCACAACGTCATAATTTACCCTTGTCCACCCCTGCATGATTCATTGTCAGTCGTTCCTTAATTAAATTGCAGATGGTATTAGGACAAAGAAAAGTCAACCTTCCACCATTTTCATCAATTTACAGCAAGTTATCTTATTACCTGCCTAATTAAATCAACTACAACACCCGGTTTCCATCAGAAAAACATCACAGAAATTCTTCCGCATAATTCTTGCTTCACCTGTACAATGTAAAAAGTCTAACTCAACCATTAAGATAAAAACTACACAGAGCCATATTTCTCAACGAAGCTTCGAACATTGTACCTCCACGACAATTAGGTAACCACATAACTTGGGTTTTCTCATCTTGAGCTACGGCTCACAAACTCAGCAGCATCTGTATGATTTGCAATTTCCCTGTTGCTTCAGCTTGCTTGTGACTTTTGAGCCTTGAATAGCTAGCTGCATTTGATGATTAGGTGTGACAAGACTGAGTGTGACAGACACAAGGCTTGCTCATCAGACACAAGGCTCGCTCATCCCATAGTACGAGAAATCTTGATCCAAACTGACACGTCATCCACACCTCGCCTCTATATGCAAATTTCCCACCAAGACTCAGGTTACAGCTGACAAATATGAATCTCATTGGCATTTTGATTGTGCCTTCTGCCAAGACTGTGAGGCTGCATTTCCTGCTCTGTCAGTTTGGAGACATCAGCTGAAACCACCCGACCAAGGTCAGACTCGCACAGCTCCCTTCTTTGCATTTCTAAGATGAAATTGCAGCAGAAAGTCATTATTGTGGACACCTATTGGTGTGAACATTGAGAGTAATATGAAGTGGGATTTGCGTGTTAACACACAAGTCAAGAAGCCAAACAAGAGGCTGTATCATTTGCGTTGTCTTAAGAGGTTATCAGTTGATACAAAATTGATGTGCCTGTGTTACAACTCTTTATAATTAATCTCAAGTGTGATATTGCATGCGATCAGTGTGTGGTTTGACAGTTGTGGAATACAGCTGAGTGAACAGGTATCAAAAGCCAGAAACAGAGCAGATCGCATTATTTGAGCAAAACGATGGACAATTGATTGATACTGTACCAGCACATAGAGACAGATGCCTTGTACTGGCCAGGAAAATATTCCGGGATTATTATCATCCCCCTATATCATTATTACAGACTGTTACCTCATGGTGTTAGATTTATGAGTACAATGCATTAAAAAAAAACATTCTTACCCACGTCTATTAGACTGTTTAATGATTGCTACAAAACATTCCTGTCAATAAATTATATCTTATCTTATCTTGTAAGACTTATATACTGCAAAGCTAGCAATAGCAACATTAGCAGGTAGACGGCTACTGGAAATTTACAATATGCCCGTAAAAAACCGCAACATGGCTAATTAGTAAGCTACCACTCTCTTAAGAAAACATTGTCGAATAAAGGCAATGGATCTGCCCTTCTCCTCAATAAACTTTATAATGCAATGCAAACATTCCGTCTCACAACATTGATACACTGAGCCGAAAGCATAATGTGTTGGTTGGTTTCCCCATTAACAAATACCCTCCATAAAGGCCGCATCAAAATACTAGAATAATCATAATTGTCAGCTGTCATAACACAATTAACTTTTACATAATGCATCCAAAATTGACATAATACGTATTATTCCAAGCGCATTGGATCATCGGGGCTGATGGTTATGATGCCCTTGAATAAATAATGACTGCATACGAATTGTGCATCCTGTCTGGTCAAATAATCCCTTTTACCTGACACCTGCACATCTCCAACCTTGGTGAACTCAGGCACAATTAGTGTGCATGAGACCTTACATTGGATGTTCATATATCAACTGAAAAACCTACTCAGAAATATGATACCATATGTCACAGCATTAGGTGCATTAAAGTGGGTTCAGCCCTGTGGCATTTTGCCTGTTAATTCTCAATTTAAAAGAGACTTTGGAGCCAGATTTAATCAGTTGAATGAAGCAGGCTCCACTGGTCTGCCTCTGATCTTCATCTACCAGTTGCCAGGCAGGGTACTCTCTTTTGTTTAAAAAGTCTGATGGATTTTATTTCATTCCCTTTTATCGCCAGTCAAACAGAACAAAAGCTATTCAAACAAAATCCCTTTTTGTCTCTCTTCAGTCTCTGCTAAGTACTGTTATCAGTTTGTTTTGAAAGGGTGACCTACTAATGCTGCTGCTGCTGTTGGTGCTGCAGATGCTTCAGGCTCTTTGCTGTTCCTGGGTGGGGCTGAACTAAGTTCTTATTTTACATTAAAGCTGTATAAAGAGCTATGTTTGTTTAGACTTGTAGCAGGCAAAATCTACAAATGAACTGAATCAAATGCATTCTGTCAACTGAACTTTGCCTTATTCCTTTAATTATGCTACAGCAACTCTTCAATTCTTGGCATCACTCCTGGCTGCAGCATTGGATGCAGGTGACAACTGCCACTCCCACATTTCGTGACTGCAGAAGCAAAACCAGTTTCAAAATCCGCATTTCCTGCAATCTGACACACTCATTTAATAGGTCAGTTGTATAATTCTCCTGTTCAGTGTAATCTCAACTTCATCAGAACTTTTTAGAGAGATTGCATTGCAACCGTGTATCGTGACATTTAAGTATATAAAGAATGACACACAAAATGACATCTGGGTGACCTCGTAATTCAAGAAGTACAATTCACCGGCAGCCGCAAATGCATTGTCGCGCAAATGCATTGACAACAATCCAGTTTTGGACAACTGTAATGCATATGGTGAAGTTTCAAGTTTCAATTTCAATCTGAACAATGCCATTCTGCGTGGGTGACATTTCTATAGTGAAAAAATGTCAATAATATCAGATATATTTTGCTATTTCAATTTCTGCTACAATGAAAGTAAATATCGCAATTTATCGCAAATTCACCATCCCTTTTTGTAAATGTAAATGAAATTTACAGTCCGAGTTATCATCGTCCAGCAGTCTCAACCGACTTTACAATTATACCCTTGGCAGGCCGGTTCAAGCTTGAGCCTTTCTCAACTCCCTGGGGAGTATACAGCCCGTTACACAGAATTACCTGCAGGGACTAAGCACTTACAATTGCTATCACTGCCTATAGCCAAGTACCCATTTACACCTGGGTGGAGTGGAGCAAAGGCTCGAACCTCCAACCTTCCGATTTGAAGGCGAGCACCTTAACCACTAGGCCAATTCCAGATCAACTTTTTGAAGGTAGTAAATGGAATCTATCCATACATATAGCAGGAGACACATTATAGTTTACCCACAGAACTGATGGTGTTCCTTAGTTATGGCTTCCAGTGGAAAGCTATCTTGATCACTTGGTTAGGAACATAGGTCTCTCTTGGTCTAGCTCGTAAGATAATGAACGAGAGTTGTAACTTGTGCTGGACATACAATTCCAAAGTAGGTGTAGAAGTCATGGTTATAACATGCAATGAGAGTTGCATCATGTCCAATATCCATTCATCCCATTGTCTCGCAAGAATCTATATCGGCTATCAATTGACAATTAAGTCAGAGGAATATGCTAATCCCATGGCTGCGTGACCCCTGGTGATAAGAAAGACATGGAAATGACCACTGGTCAGTATGCACAGTGCGAAAAGGTCATCAGGTCAATGGCATGCATTGTGACCCTTAGGGGTGCAGATAAATCCCCCTACAATCCCTTTATTCCCTCTATTCTACAACTAATTTAGCAGTAGCTCTGCAATTCAGTGGGTGCTTGTACCACTGTGTAACCGCAGTACCATGCCAAAGCACGGAGAAATTTAGCAAGGAGGATTTATTCAATAAAAAATTCATGACATGGAAATTATTGTACATCATCATATTGTCTACTTTCTCAAGCATACTTGTAATATATTTGCATAAGCATCGCATGGAAACGGCATACTTTCTAACATATCATCTGCCATGAATGTACAGACAAATCTACAATACTCTACATCCCAATACTACAGACAGTGGAACCTACTTCAATATTCTTATGTACCTGTAATTAAATACAACACATTCCATGCACATTTCCTTCAAGAATGAATTAAACAAGCAAAAAACAATTGCAATCCAATTTGACAGAACTTGGAAAGTTCTAGACACTTATTCGAAGAGTAATCCGCAAGAAGAAATTCAGACTTTACAACCTTCTGAATACAAATAAGACGTTCCTTCATTCTAACTGTGCATTTGGGAGTTATTCATCTCGAAAACAGAGCTTATTACTCTCCACTTCTATGGAAATATCCTGAAAACTCCAAAATGTACCTGTATTCACTTCATAAGTATCTTCAGTAAGCACAATGTACAATGCAACTCACAGAAGCTGAGAGCATCAATTATTATTTAATAACATTTCTTTCCTTTACCCGCATCATATTCTGCTGGCAACTTCATAATTTCTGTCATTTTAATGGAAGAAAATAGGCGTTTTTAATCTGCAAAATAACCTCTACAGCTTCCTCGAATGAACACCTATACAGTAGTATTATTTATGTTTACAAATGCCATATTATCAATGATAGCCTTCTGGTTAAATCGTTTAATAGATCGACAGAAATATATGCATTTACAAAGATGTAACAAACACATTACTCAAAGAAAATTGGTCAGACAACTGGTCCTTGTGGTACTCCTTATCACGAACATGATTCTGTTCATCAAATTCAGTGCATGATTAGCTATGCCTGCTTAGCATGAAACCGCCATGTCAGCCATTTCATTTGAATCCTGAATCACCAAGCATTTTCTTTGCGGTTTCCTCCCAGACATTGTTTATTGTTTTCGTGTTCAGAGAAAGTGGCAAAAAACGGCAAAGCCAAGGCGCCTATGATTACCTTGTTGCAGCAAAGAAACCACAAAGCATGCCATTCAAATTTAATTGTTCCAGTTGAACGTCTTGAGGACATTCTTCAGCGGATCTGAATTGGCCATGCAAGATGTGCACTGCACTGAGAGATGCACAACTCGAGTGAGGTGCAATGGAGGAAGAAATGCATTGGCTAATAGGTATCTGGCTAATCCAATTGAACAAGCTGGGGATCTTTTCATGCTGCGTCAGTGCTTCAGTTATATATACAGAGCCACTATAAAGCGTATGTATATTGTCAACCCTGTTAATTTATATTCATTACGACAATGGTTTGTAACAAACATCTAGCATCCTAAATAAATTTAACAGCCATGCAAACTTTATCAGTTATTCATGATGTTCACTACATCGGAGGGTCCGATTAAACAATTGTTTTTATTCAATAAAGGGTACACAACATTGAAGCAAAAAAAAACATTTTAGTGCAAACCACACCAATAAACCTGGTGCAGCAACAATACAGTCCTATCAATTAATAAATAATGTACTTCTACTCCTAAAATGCCACCAAATTGTTTCCTGAATGACTTTAACTATAGATCTTTTCCATTACATTAGGGCACTAGGCTATTAATCTCTCATCTTCATGGCATTATAAACAATGTGTGACTGTAAATTCTGGACGACTGCCTTTTTACTTTGGACTGATAACAATTCATCAATAATCCGATGGCAATAAAAAGCATTCATATGGCAGTCCACGTTGGTCTGTTTACAATAGAAATATAGATAGCAGATAAAGGTGATTTGTCTGCAAAAGTGATGCAGGTGATATCATAAATCACATGATATTCTGCCATTTTAAGGAACTTGGCAGTCATCTTACGAGTTTATTTGCACTTTATTCGTTTTACCAACCCAAATATAGCTTGTTACTGTGATCACTATTCACTTAATAATGCCAATGTATACTTGTACCCCACTAAGCATACGATATCAAGCTTTTAGCCCATACTAATTTCTCAATTGTTGATTCGAGACATTACCTTTAGATAATCCAAGAATCCTTGTAATAAACACCAATATGAAAGGGACTGCAAACAAAACCTTTAAGTTCCTAATGACAGTGTATACACAAATGCTACAAATGGGATCCAGAGAGAGTAAAAGCAATATCATTTAATCATGCATGTTAGCAGTGAGGGGAACACCCATAAGACTGTCATCGATCATCCTCTTTTTTGTGGCTCACTTGAAATAAATTCCAGGATTCGATTCATCCCTTCCATCAAATGAAAGAATCAATCGCTTTCCAATAAATCCCACAGATTTCGTTTGCGACATTTAACATAATTGATTCCCAGCCAGACTTTCCACATTGAGAAGTGGAAATTCTGAGCACTCCATATTGATACACTAGCATTTACATTATAGTACGGTGGCCCCACAGGGTCCTCGTTCAGACTCATGTTACAACCAATGATATTAATTGGTCACAATTGAATCTGTCATCGCATATTGACATGGATTCATGTTAGTAAAATTAATGACAAAATTCGCCATATTTCAAAATTAACTAGCCCTAATCAATTCAATTCCACGATTCAATTCTACTCAAGCTGAATATGATTGATAAAGTCTACTCAGCTGCCAATGTTACAGAAGCTCATAAAAATGGAAATCATTCTTGCTGTGGTAGCTGGAAATGTTTTCTAGGATGTGTATATGTGTCATGATGTGTCATGTTTTGAGAGGAAATGTAAACTAATTAACTTATGGAACTCCTCTTTATATGGCCGCACACAAATCTGCATTCATAACAGCGGTAAAGAATACGAAATAATCGCAGCGCATTGCCATAATGGATCTGGCATGTTCCCATATTGGTACATACACACACTGTCCAATATTCTTAGGGTGTTCATTGATTTAAGTGAATATGGATGTTCCTTTTCTGGAAGCTACTGAACCTTGACATTTGACCCATCCATGTCATGACCTCCGATGACCTAATTTCTGCCATAATATTGTCCACAACATGCAACGATTAATAATTGACAGGAGTCAGGAGAAAGAGGGGGAGAAAGCACTTAACTTTGCAATATATTGATAAAGGATTGAGACATTAGGGTTATACAATGGGTCTGTGGGTGCAGGACATATACAGACTATTGATCTGATACAAGGGTGGTCAATATGGACAAAGGGAATCTCTACAGTGTAGACAATGTACATCAGCTTCTGCCAGGGCTTTTACCACCAAGATGGATTCGTACAAAAGGACACATCAGATAACACCAGTAACCAAGGAACAAATATCAATATATCCAATCTGACAAAAATCCAGGACGGAAAATCAAAGGAAGATATATCCTATATACTATAATAAATAGTATAACAGGATACGGTATATGCATACTTGGGTGGTGTGGACAGTAGAGTTCATTAGACTGAGACTCTGATACCTTTACTTGGATATATACGAATCAAACATTCCAGTGTGTGTAGGTCTCCTTCCAAGTGAGATGGTCATTTGATAATTTTATATTATAGCAAGATCTCCCCAAGCTGTTAAATGTATAAGTCTACATGTTTCGTTTTGTAAAATTCATGGAAATTAACAGTTTCTGAATAGAAACAGCCATGATGCTACTACCACGCAACCAAGGTCCTATACACTGGACCAATCGATGCATCAACCAGACAAACCTCCAATGCACATTACCCCATTCCCAGCAGAGCTTAATAGAGGGACACAGGGCAAGGGGAGGGCATGTCATCCACAGAAAACTGCTCTTGTGTCACCAAAGGACATTCTGGACATCAATCTTCATTGATTTTTGTACCACTACAATGTAGCAAACACAAACACATACTGTGACACCTACAACACACAATTCTGTGATTACATTCAGAAAACAATCTTGAGTGTTCCCTAGCCACTGACCTGGCCTTAAACAATACTCACGTCAGACACATTATTCATCAGCACTTTATCCACTGGTAGGGTGGAGTGTATTAACCAAGAGACTGGAGCATGAGTTTTAATTTCCTGTCATGTAATACAAAGCCCCACAACAAGGGAAAAGCAATAGCAAGCATAGCCCTGACAATATGCTCAGCTAATCTCCATAAAATGTGCAAGGAGGGCTTTATGAGGTTAGTCGCCATATGGACTTGGAATGGCCTTCATCAAGGCTCAACGAAATTAACAACAGTATTAGTGATGGGGGCTTCACTAATTAATTATCAAAGCCAGTTTATCTTCCAATCATAAATTAGAAGCACCACGTTAATGTCCTGAAAACATAATGCTGTTATAAGCTCAAATCTGACAGTATATTTTGTTCTGCCTCCTAGGTTTCCCATCCACTCAAAAACCCTAACAGTGAACCACAGATTCAACCTGTGTTTTCTTCCCATATCTGGACATTAAAATAGAGTAGCTGCTTATAGGGACCTTCCGCGTCTCTCACAGGCCCAGTTACACCACGAGCCAGACTGAGGAAATGGGGTTCCACAAGGGTCAACGTTCCTCCTCATATATATAATAGCAGCCAATCAACCAATGTGTGTATCATCAACACAGAGGCAGAGGCAAGTCCAGCTCCACAAAGGGCCTATCCTAGTCTATGAAGCATGCAAACCAAGAGTAATGCAGTAAATCCCAAGTCCAATCTATCTGCAACCTTTCCACAAAAGACCCATAAGGCTCCAATATAGGACCCCCTTTCCACAATACACAGATAACTAACTGTGTGTTGATACAGCAACAGACCACGAATACCATCCGAAATGGCTAGTAAGCACAGAGCACTGTCAAAAAGGCAATAATATTAACCCATTGATCACAAAGTCTTCGTTTGTGTACTTAACTGTAATGATAAGTCATGTTCTTTAACATTAACCCATTGATCATCAAGTCTTTGTGTAATTAAATGTTACAGTAATATGTTGATAGTCTCCACTAAGTTTGATGCAGCTCGTCACCAGTAAAAAATCAGAAATGATCTAAGATCAGCAGCCCAAACTTCAATCAAAACAATATAGAAAAAAAAACAAAAAAACATAATTATCCTAAAGTAATCGAAAGCCAGGCCTTAATGCTATAGTGTCTAGCTAACATCCACAGTGATATACACTTCGGACAACGTTCTAATCTATTACGATATAGGTCATAGAACCTATTACATTGATTGAAAATATTATAAACAATGAGTAAATAACGTTAAGTTCCAAGCCCATAAGTGTCAACAACACCCCAATATGACACCAGACGCGTCAGTGGAAAACATAGTCATAATGTCCAGTCTTGTCCAATAGAAGTCCAGTCTATCCTGCTGCTGCCTCATTATGTTCCCATAAACAAGAGAGCCACAGGTGCCTGAGCCAGACTGACCATATATGAATGACCAGTGCTTGGCTACTGGCTATAACTGCTGGTCACTCACCTTTTATGAAGCAACCACTGACCATAGTGAATCCTAAATCTTAATCCTTGAGGGTAACTGAGATTACAAAACTTGTTGTTATTGCTATCCCACATGCAGAGACTGATGTTGTCAACATCGCATACAACGCTAGGAGGTCTCATAGTAATACTGAATGGTATAGTTTGGCACAGGACCAAGGGTGCTCCTACCAGTACACCAATGCCAAATGAAATGATGACAACAAACCAAGCCAAGAATTTTGGCAAACCACAACAAAAAATGTTGACATACATACGTTAAAGGCATGAGTCAGGACAGATGAGAATGCGGGCAATGCTTGGTGGCCTGGCACCAGACTTTCAAAGAGCGGAGTCAGCTGAATCGAGCGTGACTCAATGGATGATTTGGGATTCCCCATGACCAAAATAAGCAGCAACTTACACCAGAGGGTTGGGGTGGTGGGCCCCGTTCAGCATGGCCCTGGCCTGTCTCCTCCTCTGGCGTCGGAGCTGGCGACGGTAAGCAGCAGCAACAGCGACCTCCTCCTGTACCGTATCCAAGTCACCGTATCCATCCAGGACGCTTGCACTCTGGCCCGCCTGAGATGCCAGCCTCCCTGTTGCTGCAGCAGCTGCTGCCACGTCTGATGCTGCTCTGCAAACCTCCACAACACTACTGTTTGCCTACATGCTGGCCAGCGCTCCAGCGCTCGCTGCCTATTTCAGCTGCCAGGCTGGCTTCAGCTCTATGCTGCTTCCTGCAAGCTGTACAGCATCTACCTCACCAGCCTAGTTTGTGCTCACTGGCTGATGTCTGTTGGTGGAGGGCGGCCCATGCTCTATCGCTCTGTCCCATGCAGCTACCTCCACTTCTCTCCCCCTCTCTCCTTCTCTCATTCCCTCACAACTGCTGCTCCATGATTAATTCATGCACACTGGGCTTGCTGATTTGCCATTCACTGCTCAGATCCATGGCAACAGGGAAAATGCATTACAGCAACCTAGACTGGGCACCGGCTCACCTCCACGCAGCACTGCACAATGTAATTATGTAGGTGAGGCCTAGTTGTAATTCACTTGTCCCAAGTCCGACTCTTCCTGACACAATCAGACTGGCCTCAGTTTCCGCATCTCCCTAGTCGCTTGGTCACCTCTTTCAATTTAGTGCCTTGTTCAGGGACATCACTTTCTGCTTTACAGGGTCTTGGCCTCAAGCTAGATGTTGGTCAGCTAAGTAATGGGTCGTTCTTATAGAGTTACCAACACCAAATCTGTGGCCACTCTGGGTGGTCTTAGCTAACATCAGACCGAGATTTCAATGCCCTAACCTCAGCTACAGTACCCCAATATTAGAGGCAAATATTACAAAGAATGATGTTATGGGTAATCTAAACTGCTTCTTAATAACCCGAATTACAGATTCTAATCATAAATGTAACAAGTGTCTTAATTTTGTCTCGAGCTGGAGTTACACATACATGACTTTGCAATCCTATACATGAAAATGGAGGAATTGCTAAGGTAAATCATGTTGTAACATAAGCAGCAACTTACACCCTGTTCTGTAACAGTGGGAAGGAAATAGCAATCTCGCACAATCGAACACGTTTACAACAGAAACCTGAGAAAAGAAAGAAAAAGCTGACAAACATCTTGAAGCAGAAGTGAGGAATAGAAGCCCTGAAGCAGGTGCTACACAAGGAGGCGCACTATGGCGGGGGTTTTTATGAGGTATGGGTTCATGTTAAGTGTCCATCTGGAGGCAAAAGAGGAAAGGATGGAAGTGGCTGTATGTGGAAGTACAGAGGGGAAATGCAAAGGTGAGTGGAGGGGAAATGTAGAGGTGGGTGGCTAATGGTGGCAGCAGGAACTGCAGTTCTGCTAGACTAGGCAGACGTAAACTTGGCACATGGGAGCCATTGGCAGGCTGCTTGTAGGCAGGCAATAATCTAGCTTAATGTGGGCAGCCACTGTGACTAGCCTGTAACTCATGCTCTATGGCCCTAGCCAGTTTAACGCCCTAGATTGGACAGGGAGCATTGGGCTGGTGGTCAGACGACCTTGCAGCGGCCACTCTATAGTGCAATGCTCTGTAATTTGGTTTGCAAGACCACACAGCAACAGATTGGTCATAAAACATGACAAGTTGCCCAACAGCTTTAGAATTTTTTTTCTTGCGAAGAAGTTATACCATATGAGAAGGGCTTGGTAGTCATTATAGGACCTTTGCCTCCCTCACACCACTGATCATACCAAACTTCGAAAAAGCCTCGCAGCAGAGGTCACACTGCACCACCCATCATCACCAAAGGCTGCTGTTGAAGGCAAACATGACAGCATTAGGGCCGAATTATAGCCATTAACTTGAGCTATAATGTACTCCTGATGGCAATAGCAGGTCTACCAAGGCTACCCACTCAATAGTGACCAGATCAAGGGAACATCATAAAAATAAATTTAATATCCTATGATCCTATCCTGTTTGCTATTCTCAGCCACAAGGTGAACTCCTCTTGATCAAGGGTAAAAACCTGTCACAATATAATTTTTTATCTAATCGATTATACTTATACACCACCACAGTATCTTCATACATTACCTGCCGTGTTATAGCTAAAAGGTCAATATAAATGGGCCTATATTTTTTTTGTTAATCAATTAAGATCGCCGCTTTCACATCTAATCAAACGCTTCTCACTAATTTGACACCAATCACAGCATTAATCGAACAGAGCAAGGCCATGCAGGTCTTGTCACACTTATGTTTAAACAGTAGTAACACCAGAAGACTTAACACACTAGAGTAATAGTACATCTTGAGCTTAGGGAACTGTTGCCTTTGGCTTAGAAGGCGAAGTAGGTTGAGCAGGACCAGACGGAGTATGCTGCTCACGCCATGGAGGTCCTACCAGAACCAGTCTAGCATACAGGCCGACTGCCAACACACCGGAAGGAGATTAACCGCCTCAGCCTCCATATACAATGGCCAAAAAGGTTCGCCATCTTGGGCCAAGTAGAGCCAGAAAGCCACGAGGTTTATCTCCGAAATATTAAGGGTACAGTGCACTTAATCTAAGAAAAATACAATGTGATTAACTAATGGGGAAATTCTGACCAATTACTACACATGTTGAACTCGAAAGATCATAAATGTCTGTAATAACTGTGAGTTCTGATTTGGCAAAGTTATACACTGTGCAACGTGAAAGTTGCCCTCCCCATTACATGCACTTACTATGCACACGGTCATCTCTGCTCCATACGACCATCCATCCCTAAACGCACTGAAAGAGACCAGCTCTCAGTTTGATGGGAGCATTCGAAAAGCATTAGGCATTCCCAGTGAAAACTGACCACTGGCTGACCAATGGCTAGCCACTGGTGACCTTTCGATCCCAGCTCTGAAGCAGATACGCTCTGGTCAAATACCAAGTATTCCTGTCAGAAGCCTGAGCCAGGCCATAAATATTGCATTGGCCCTTTTTGGTAGGCGATACTCCTCAAGGTCAAAGAGAGCGTCAAGGTCATAGAGGACGCACCCCAAAGGGAGTGAATGAGGTCAAAGCGAAGGATTATGGCCTCAAGAATTCACACTTCCTACTCAAGAAGGTCTGCACTCGAGTGGGGCTCAGTTGTTCACCCATTGTCATTAATAAATTAAGAGAAGGCATTTGAACGTTCAGAAAGGCCAGAATATCTAAACAATACAATGCAAAGCAATAACCCAATGCCATCATACCAATGTCTTACAAAGCAATTTAGCGTAAACATCAGAAAAATTTATTGCTACGCACTAGAACAGCAGACAGTGTGACTAACAGTGACCGATAATGTCTCACAAAAAGTGAAAAATGACATGGAATTCAGCAGCTGATGATATCCCTGATAATGCAGCTGTGTTTTTGCCCTGTTAAATTGGCCTTTATTATGTTGACAGTCCAGCGTGACAGTTTAAGAGGGCTTCATTACTCCCAACGGATCTCTGCATCACCTGCCTCCTGATCTTCCAGAGGATGCATCAGAGGTGCACAGGATGCAGGTGACACGGGATCTAAGGATGCTAGGTCATGCATAGATGATGGCTATGGTTGCTGCTGCAGGCACATGTCTCCTCCAGCAGCTGTAAACATCATGCAGTGAGATGGAATGGGTCAATTGGGATAGGCAGTCTGACACTGGCTCTATCAATGTTTCAGAAATAATGCCAGAGATCAATTCCAGCATTTTCACACTTAAAGTGTTCAAAGTAATATCAATATAACAACAACAAATACGCTCGTTTGGCCAACGTAATAGGCAATTTGTGGAAAGACAGGGAAATTGCATTCCAGAAAAAGCACAAATGCTATTGTTCTCTGCATTGTATCACAAATTATGGGGTACAATACCCCAGATTTTCCCCCAATGCACAATAGCATGCTATTCACAAAGATCACAGAATTTCACTGGTTAATTGGTCTATGGGTAAAAAGACAACTGGGACTTCAAGGAGCAAATTCATGAATTAAACATCCATTAGCTTTTGTAGTGACTCATGCCTAAGCTGACACTTGCAGCATTTCCATGTAATTTAGTAAAGAATGTGGTTTTAGGGGAACGACTTGACAATTATGAAATATTGACTGACAGAGCATGGCAGCTCGCGCAATTCACAGATCAAATCTACACAAAGGATTTTTAATCTCGCTAATAATTTTTTATTCCGAATGTCACTGCATTCCTAGGAAATTTTCCATTTAAGGAATTCGGACAATTTTTTCGTTGTACTGTCCAAGGTCCTTGTACTGTCAGTGTATCCCTCCATAGTCCAGATACATGCCTTATTGACAAGCCAAGAATTCGTTCATTATTTTGACACCAGAAAATAGGAAGTAATAACCAAGAAGGGGTGCGTTCTGTGGATCTTAGGCAAACGTCTTCATAAAGCTCACAAACACAGTTATCACTTTTTTATATCAGCAGATTTATGCATTAATGATCCACGAAGCTGCATGTTATGATCCTCTTTCCTAACACAGGTCTAACTGCAGCCTAGACTCGCATCATGGCCATAATATGCGCCTCATAAACCAAATTATTGACCATCGTAATTGGATCACCATGCTAGAGTCCATATAGACTGAGCAGCACCCCAGGGGCTATGAGAGTGCATTAAGGAAGTTATGCAAATATAAGTGCCTTAGAGACTTGTAAATCTTGCTTGCACTTAGACTCTATAGGAAAACTTAAATGACTCTACAGGCTTATCTGGCCTTAGCAGCCAAGTCATTCAGATGCAGTGCAGATCCTCATGGTCTATCCTCTTGGTCTATCCCCCTGGTCTATCCTCTTGGCTGAATCTCTTGGTCCCACCATGAGTGGATTGAACTGGAGAATGGCAATCACTGCATGCCACCAAGGCTGATCACTTGAGTCAGGGTGTTAAGAAAAGATCCTCAGAACTGTCTGAAGACACTGAAGGAGTCTAGATTAGCAAGACAAGACTGACTGATGAAAGCTACAGGGCTGATCAGACACACTTTATTCCCCGGAGGCCACCTTGGCGAGGCTTTGCATGAAAATGTTGTTCTCTCGCAGTAAAATAAGACATACGATCCACTCCTTGATTTCAATGTTAATTCACCGTCTGGGTGCTTACAAAAGGACCTAGCGGGCTTAGACAGTGTTGATGAGAAAAATTACTTCGTAGGTTACGTAGAAATGTTAGTAACGTGTATATCATTCAAAATCTCTTCACCACTAACCTCCTATCCTTTTCTTCCATTCCATTTCATAGTTCTACCTGAGGTGATTCAGTTAACACACAACATGAAAAATGCCCTGCTCACAATTTTTGGAAAACAGATGAGCACTTCTGCCACCATGAATAATCACTCATAGATTGTAAACAGTATCACACTTTTCAGGCTGAACAAATGTGACTGTCTGGCACTGTCTCCTCCCAGCCAAAATATATAGCTGGAGCCATTCAATTTTCTGCAGCAATTTCTCACCCTGCCACCCTTGCCATCCTTCCAAGTGCCATGATGGATGTTTTTCCAGTGCAAAGGTTGTTGTTGGTGCTCTGATTTGTGTTCAGCCTTTCAAGTTTTTCTTTGAGAGCCTTATTGCTGCCTAATTACAGGTAATTGTTGCAAAGCCCAACACAGAGGCAAGGTTAGCAGGTGGTGAGCACTAAATGAACTGACTGACCCATATCTTTGACCTCTTAAATGTTTACACGTTTTATTAAGAATCAAATTGTACTTAAATAGTAGAGACTCATGCATGATTTATTCTAACAAACCAATTGGTGAAGCCAAATAATAGTTCTTACAGAAGAAACAAATGTGCAAATAGTAAAACATAAGTGTCCAACATGCAAACAAATATAGCAAAAAACACCGAGCTAACTTTTACATAATTATATATAATTTTAAACTGAGTATTGGACATAAAAATCATCTGTATTGGACATAAAAATCCTCTGCGCAACATGATCATTTTATTTTTCCTAGTGACAGGCATCGTTTCCACTGAAAGGAAGTTGCAAAGTACTTCGACTAACATTTTAAGTTCTTCGGTGAACCTGTACCACAACACAGAGGCACCATATCAATCATCTCCCTCCCCTCTATTCAATTCACTTCCATCACCTTGCAACTTACACATATAACGATTATACCACATCTTATGAAACAGCAGCTGCTACATTGTTTCATCCATACATTGCCTTTGCTATGAAACAATACAAGAGGCTGCCGAGAGACAAACATGAAGATTAGCGGGGCTTTTTTCCTTGTTTTCACACAAGAGTCTGTCTGGATGGAAGAAGGGAACAAAAGACAAGGAGTAATGGATGGAAAACAACAAAAAGAGACGAGACGAGAGGACCAGACAAGCTGGGTGTCTTTGATACCGATATACATTTGATAGCACGTCGTCAGCTAAAAGTCTTTCTGTTTGCTTCAGCCTTACTTTTACTGTTCAGGATCTGCTAGATGTTCCTGCTTCATGCAATACATAGCTTATCGAGCTGGTATTGTTGCTTGATTTCCTGTTGAATCTCCTGAGGTGTAGTGTGATTATTTTCACTCATTCCACACATTTCATAGATTCAATAAATATAAATACATATATTTATTTCATTATTCTAAAATAATATTGAAAAAAACAAACTAATACCGGGTATAAGTAACATCTAAACATTCCAAATGATGTCATGTAACTTGTAACAAAATGCACATTCAAAAAGCCTGTTAAAATTTTCTAAATTAATGAAAATTTCTCTTGTATAACTTTAGTTTGTCCTTTTAAAATGCAATAAAATGTATTATTAACATGTGTGCAGCAATGCTAACTGCATTAAACATGTTATTGTTTCAGAAGTAGGACATGCTCAAACCATTCTGGCCATAAATCTAAATGTTCAAAGGGAAGAAGAGAATCGAGGGGAGCTGTTAGAGAGGCAAGGACCGCATCTAAGGAGAGCATCTTAGGGCTGCAGGATGTCCCAGCAGCAGCAGCATCACTCATTGTCCTGGATACTGAGAAGCTGATGGCCAAGCAACCCACCCTTCACTGCAGTATCCTAGCAACAGGTTCCAGCATCCAGCAATGTTTCTTCATCCCATTCTGCCAGGCAGTGCCAGCATGCCACTGTCCTACAAAGGCCCTTTATCAAACTGTGCTCAGCTCCCGATGCACTTCCAAGCATCACATGGTAAGTCACGTTGATCGGACAAGTAGATTTTTCAACAAGGTTTCTAAAGAGCCAGATTGTTTGCCAAAAAAAAAGGACTCCATGCAGTTCATGACCGTTGTTAACAAAGGCTCGTTTTTGGAAAAAAGCTCCTTTGTCTTTAACTCTAAATTAAATGCATTACCTCTTATTGAAACTTGGTGAAAATTTAAAATTTACTGTCGAATAGTGTCGGTAGGTTATTAATGAAGGAAAGCAGGTCCGAGCAGTGTTTGTGGTGATCGAACTTGGCACAGAAAGTATTGGACATAAAAATCATCCGCGCAACATGATCATTTTATTTTTCCTTGTGACAGGCATCATTTTCCTGATTTCCTCAACATGGCCTGGAAATTAACCATATTTAAAAATCGTACCAAAAACATTATTCAAGGTTGGTCATTGATCTTGTCAGAGTGACAAACCCATTCATCACCACGTCACACTTAAACTGTTTCATTCAGACAACTCATTCCATCGTGCTTTTAGGGACACCTTTAAAAACACCATCCAAGGCAAACTGAGCACTAACATCCATTAATTGATGGGAATGGTACAGCCAGGAGGCCAGTGTTAACTTAAATATTGATGAAGCAATGAGTCTGACATCCACAAACATCAAGCAATAAAAAGATTTGATTTTGGTGTTTGGATTAATTGAGTCACCTGTTGCTTTAATGCAATGGGATTACTTTTATTATAAGGGTTGCTCTCATGAACATTACATGATACAACATTCATCATGCTAACTATAATGGTGATTCGTAGACTTAACTTTATTTTTCAAGAGTACTTTTGTATTCCCTATGGCAGTGATGATATCCACCATCTCAGTACAACTTGAAGTAATAAACAACCTTCCACAGGACCACATAATGTTTGGACTTGGTTCAGAAATAGCAACCTAATAACTGACCACATCCAACTGTTGAGTTCAACAGCATTTGGCCCAGCATATGTCTTAACATAGGGAGCACATAGTTGCCTTGCATCACCCCATAATATCGCTTTGAACTGCACAACAATCCACAAATGACACAACAAGCCTGTTTACTCTAACCGAAGGTATATGCTTCAGAAGGTTTACACCTGCCAAGCCATTTCCCCTGTCATCAATGACCTACTGAAGCATGTTGAGAACAGCACATGTCTGTTGGCCGATATGGCAGATATGCTATATGCACCAAATATCTAATCAGTCAGTTAGGAAACTTATTTTTAATATAAGCAGCATAATCACATTATTTGTTGAACTATATCAAAAGTCATTGGTAATGGACATCCATCTTTCCATATTGTGCACAAAATAGTTATGTGCTTGGCTAGCTTAACATCCTTCAGTGACCTGATAAATAAACATATAACAGCTGTAAGTGTTTATATATATAAATTTGCATAGCCAGTATCAAACCAAAACACTCTTTAAGATGAAACGATGCTAGCCACGAGGCATCCATAAACTGACACATATTCTTTATTCTTTGGTGAATCGTCATTAGACATGGATCACAGGCCAAGTGTTGGGGAAATAAGAAGATCAATACAGTGGCTTTGTGATCATGTGACCGTGATGACAATGGCGATTGTTGCAATTTTCTGATTGTATGTATCATGACACTAGTCAAAGGATACCCATAATGCATTGCAGGTCATGCAGAAGACTAATCAGACCTCAAGGTAATCTCTGTTGATTCGACATGCAGTTGTTGGTGATCACACTGATGCTTATAGGACATATTCATTGTTGGTGATATGCCCTTATCATGGCCTTGATAATGATCTATCATTCTATCATCAATACCCTGACATTGATAACCCTTATCCATAATCAATGCAATGTGATCATCACCAATATATAAGATCCTCAATCAGTGCTCACTAGAAAATGACAAACATCAAGTGTGATTCTGAAGTCCCTACAAGTTCAATACATTGTAGATTTTAACAAATGCATAGCAGCATATCTACATTAACCAACCTGAAATAACCAAGTTGAATATGCAGTCGACGATTGTCCTATTTTAAATTACATGTCCAGAGGGGGATTTCTGATCCACCCCATTGCGTGCATGAGCAGTGACACAGATGTTATACAACCCACTTTACCGGCAGTTAATGTATTATTGCATGCAAAACAACTTATAAACCAGTATTAAAGCTGCAATATATTGAGTTAATGTTATTTCTCAACATGCACTCAGGTAAAATCACACAAGTCTTTAACATGCTCTGCTCTAATTGCAAACAGCCATCAACTGCATCAATTATTCACTTGTGATAACTAAAGCATATTTGTTCATGGCTACAGGCACATGAATGACAGGCTGTCAGATATCTGCTGCAAGGCTTCAGTTTTCCAAAGCAAAATGTCAACACACAAAATAATCCGAGTACAAGCCATTGTATCAACTCGTTATCAGATTTAATGTCGGTCTCAATTAGACGAACCAGGAACTGATAAAGGTCAGTTTACGATTTTATTTGTCCTTCCTTGCTGAAACCATTGTGAAAATTGAAAAAAACTAAGCAGAATCCACTAAACTCAAATAAAAAGGTCTGGACCTTTTGGCAGTTTCACAACTATGTTTGCACATATTATTGTTATGAATTCTAGCCCATGGGCTGGATTGATTTGGTCAGTTGATTTTTCTTTCACTCACTTTTTACATCAATACAATGAATGTACTATTCGAAGGTGTAAGTGTGCTGCTCCTTTTAGTTGAGGCTTCCAGAAGGCTAAGACAATCTTGTGATTAAAGGAAAATGTTATTGGTCAACAAATCGTCAATAACTGACCGATAACCGGCATTTGAAGAAAATAATTTGGAACATCACTATTAAACGAAACTACACTTCTGCAATTTCCTCCTAGTAACTAAATGCACATCCTTTTCCTGCAACATGTTTCGGACCACACACTTTCTTCCTGTAAGCCTGTATTTCTTACCTGAACTCAACTTGTGTTGCAGCATTTTCACGTGTGTAAAACAAATCGATGCAGGTGCAGGTGTTCAACAAACAACACTTCTTTCACAAAGAAATGTTTAGCATGTAAACATAGCAACATTTTTACCTTGCCATTTACAGGTGAATGCAGCACATGCAAATACATGTAGGTGGTAGATAGTTCTGCTGCTATTCCTGGTTGTGAGACAAGGATGTGGCAAACAGGTTGTGCATCAGCCTTTGCAGTGTCAGGGATAATTAACACAGAGCATCTATACATCGAATGCCTAGGAATAATATGTACTTTATTCTGGCAAAATAAAATGGACTGTCCCTGCTCATCGAGGTTGAAATGTTCAGTTTCTTAGAC
Source organism: Alitta virens (assembly GCA_932294295.1). Taxonomy (NCBI): domain Eukaryota; kingdom Metazoa; phylum Annelida; class Polychaeta; order Phyllodocida; family Nereididae; genus Alitta; species Alitta virens. The sequence goes on from OW028573.1 coordinate 52,155,444, forward strand.
AAGTGAAGGACCTACAATAGATACTGATGTGATAAAATCCAAAACTGAGTAGAAAACAAAAATCACAAAATTACAAGCACAGTGAATTCTGAACACACAGGAGATTATTTCTCATTCCAGACTAAAAGCTGTAGGAATCTGACCCAGACGGCAGAGAAAGCCATAAATGCAATCCAAAGCCAGACTGACCAAGAACGTTTTAGGGTGTTAGACAAAGAAGACACTTGACCGGAACCCGAATAAGTAGAAGGATCACGAGAAGGGTTGGCCCTGATGAGTGTCCTCATGCGAAGAGTAGCTTGGGCTCTTCGGAGATTTAGATGATACGAAGCATCCACTCGGTCAGGAATCAATCACAGGCAAGCAGCCTAGCAAGATTTCCTTTCTTGTCACTGCTCATTTCCGCAGCGACACAGTCGGTGTCGCTGATGAATTCACAAACAAGCCTTTCGACTAATCGGCTGCTATTCGGAGATCGGTTCAGGTAGACCTTAATGGAATTATCGTCTTTAAGTCATTTATCAAGTCAGCCAATCACATCAGCTGTCAGATAGCATCATTTCATAGTGTTTCATCATGACAGGCAAGGATTCTAACGAGAGTTTGTCATCTACGATCGCCTCTGAATGCTAACGATGTAACGCAATGTAAGAATTAAACCCCAATATCAGCAGCTTTTGCTTTGCAGTTATGAAGATTAGAGGAAGCTTGAAAGACAGTAAATCACCAATCTTTTAATAAGACAGTGTTCCCAACATCTGGTGGTTGATTTGAAATCCAGTTAAGTCATAATGGTGACCGACCAGAAGTAAATCAAAGCCTTTTGAATGGTGAGAAAGACCAGGACTGAAGACGAGATGAAGAAAAGAGTTTGGCTGCTCAAGATCTCATTAGCTGCCTAGTGGCAGCATCTCTGCTCTCTGATGTCAAGGATGGAAGAGCCTCCCTTTTTTCTCTCACCTGCTACTATGTTACTACTTCAAAAGCAGCTTCACAACAAATAAAAAGTAAAGTTTAACTTTGAAGGCAAGGTCTAAGGCCACTTTTCAAGCTTTAACACAACTGCTAGTCAAGGAGAAATGTTCAGTATTTTTCTCTACAACTTCTAGTTGTCTGCCTGAGCATAGCATGATACGTATAAACCAGATTGTATTTGTAGGCTCCACAGATAACTGCTACCAATACAGCTGCTAGTACATTATATCTATCTTACTCTATGTCATACAACTTACTTCCATCCAAAAATAGTATTGCAAATAGCCATCTTAACTTTAAAATTTGAAATCTTAAAGTTACATTTCGAGCATTCTACTATACTTGTGATGGGCCTGCTGATACAGTTGGTTGTTAGACTATGTTGCATTTTAGCACATAGCACAATCACAATCACGTGTATACAGTAGTACCATATTCACATATAGAGACTAAACCCTGTTCTGAGCTCAGGCTTTTTTAGAAGAGCATCGACCTACTTGAACAGGTAGACAATGAGATCTGATCCAACACGCTCCACATTTCGTGCCAAACTTTGCCTTGGCAAGCATCCTGGATTTTCTCAAAGCAAAACCTGATACCCTGAATGCCAAAGACATGCACAGGGCTCACCTACACTACCTTACCAAAGAGAGATTATTGCAAGAAGCTTGAGGCTGAGAAAAGACACCGTGACAAGCCATGTATCATGTGTGCCAAATATAGAAGTAAGGAGGCAAGGTGTTCCTGACATCTACACTAGATGTGAATGACACTAGATGTTTTTCCTGATTATAAAACTGAAATGGATACTACTTCGGGAGTAATCAACATATCCAAGACGTTGGTAGAAATGACGTACTTTCATCATTTAGTTCTGTTTACCCTTGTTATGGACACTCATATCCAATACATGTCGTCATATATACCAATTCAACCCAATACATTAAATACCTCACCCAAATGAGCCACTATCTGTCCATATTGAATGGCCCCCAATCTGTGGCTGATGTCCACATTTTATCTGGGATCTGGCCCTGACCCAGCCATAATGCTGCCACCCTGGTCGGAAGGGGATGTGTTTATGCAATTTTCTGGTCTTTTCTACCGAGACTGACCAAGCGTAGTGGACAGCGGTCAAGCAGAAAGCTTGGTATAACTACAAATCACATTAAAGCCAGCTAAGCAGACATTGAGCTGACCACCTGACTCTTTTTGGTGTTGGAATGGGAAGAGCATACAAAAGCACATAGCAGATCGCTTGATGTATGGTTTCAATTTCGGCTGCTGTCCAAAGAATGCCATTTTTTGTTCCCTAGTTCTACAAAAATTCACAATAGTGCAATCTATGGATCTGAAAGTTGAGGTTAGCCTGATCTTATTGCAGTGTTATGCAAAATATGCAATGAAAATGTAGCATGAAAATATGGGTACGGTTTTAAAGGAAACATATATATGGAATAAGCACCGCAAATCCAGTTAGACAACTCTTTAACAACGGTGATACAAAACGTATAGTTCAAATATAACATTTAGGAGTAACGTCACATACCAAACACCATGGCAACCATATGCATTACGCTAGTACGAAAGTTCTTTTAATTTTACCAAAACGTATGCAACTGCACGCATCACAACGTATTTGAAAAGGAAGATATCTGATATCAAAAGGGTATCCTCCTGAGGTAACCCTTTTGATGGCAAGCTCCCCACGTTCACCAATTTGGTATTCCCTTTAAACAGACAATGGCAGACCGTCTCAAACAAGATTCATGATCCTCCATCCGCTATACAATATCCCAAATCACCACGAAATGGACGCTATCATGCTTTATTTCCTCCAGATATATTGGTCGTCTCGCCACAATTGCCATCCCTAATGTGTATTCAGCCAGATGTAATTTATGATACCAAGCAGCCCATCTGCCAGATACATTACATTGCCCATTCACTGTTTCGCAATAGACGTTTTTACTTTTCATTCTTCAATTTTTGATCCGATATTAGCATAGAGAAAACCACCATCCAGCGGACAATAACCCATTAAATTTCATAGCCACTATCAATTCATAGACCCTCTAAACAGTAACTCATGCATTCTGAATACAATGACTGTGTTATATGAATATAGAAGAACTTCTTCCATGCTGAACCGAAAATGTATTCAGTCGTTGTTGTGGATACTTTTAATGCACTAAGCCGAGATCAAGGCTCTTCAATTATTCCTATAGATTTGTAGTAAACCGTTTTAATTTTATTTCTTCAATCTTCATGATACAGGCAAAACATCCAAATAAAAAATGGACCTACCTCTCTTGGTCTAGTTCAGGTATGACGGAATAGAAATCTTGATCTCCACTTGGGTGTCTCCTTTTAGAAGGACTCGCAGTAGGGGAAGTAGGGGAAGTGGGGGAAGTAGGGGAAGTAGGGGAAGTTGGAGAAGTTGGGGAAGTTGGGGAAGTTGGGGAAGGGTTGGATAATTTGAGGGTGGGGGTTGTCCTCTCTACCCCACCACCCCCATCCCCCTCTTCCTTCTCTCCACCCTCAGTGGGTGACTCCGGGGGTGACTCTTGATGCTGCTGGAGATTATTGTGAACAGTCAGCCATTCCTGTTCTGATGTTTCCTCTGGAAAACAAAAGTACCAAAGTTCAGTAAGTGGCAAAACAAAAAACAAAAAAAAAAACACCCTGCGAAGAAATTAACCCAAAAATATTTAGTAGTCAGGTTCCTTAACGGAAAAACATCCATCTCAAATGAGGTTTTCATATCACCCTCTTAATATACCACGCACAAAGCTACTTCCATGTCACATTGTAGCAGTAAAGTCACTAATGCAATATATAGCAAAGAAAACATAGGCTGTAAAACACAAGTGTTTCTTTTGCAGCACTTAGAGATAAGAAATGCCAATAAAGCCTCATGAGGACTGCATATGAAGCTGAATATCAATACAAAGAGAGAAAAATGTAACACAGATTAGAGAGAGTAACGAGCTCTATATGGTATAACACTGAAGTGAGGGTCATTTTCATTACCATCTCAATTGCTCATGTGTAATTAAAATTTCCACGACATCTTTCAAATTAAACTTTACAATCCCATTTGAAATCCAGTCGATCAGTAAACGGCTAACGTATCATTAAAATTAAAACCCAAAATACTCATTTATCAGGCTTTAAATACAGCAGGGAAATTATCAAGAGGAATTCTAATGCTAAGAAATAATGAAACTTAATCCATCCAATCCCTATAGGCAGAATTCTACAATACGTTTTCGTCATGTGACAAAAATATGACATGTTGGGGAAACAGAATTTAAGTTGAACCAAAATTTTTATAATTCACATCTATAATCTAGCAACAAAAAAGGGAAGCGGGTTTATATGCAGATGTGCAAGATAAAGAGACGAAAGAACCTTGGGAGACATAACATTTCCCACTTTGCAACAACAACAATTAACAGCATGATTAAATTCTGATGGTTATTGCAAACCGTAATGAAACAGCAACCTTGAAGACAGCTTCGCAATTTTTACCTAGGAACACAACTTCCGTGTGAAAAGCAAAGGTCAGCTGAGATCCATAAAGTGTCATGGCAAGGACATTAGAGACATCAGGGACCTTTTTATTCCTCCTGTTTCTTTGGAGACTCTTTGCTCAAGTCCAGCTTCAATGCCCCAGGAGGTCCTTTCTAAAAGCTACTGACAGACAAGTTCTTGGTTCCTGTCATGTTGGAAAATCTCAAGTCTCTCAGCAACTCTCAGCAACGTCAACTTCAAAGGGTGTCACTGCCAGGATTCCATTGCAAAGGAATTGCAACAATGACGAAAGTGCAACAACGTATCCACATCACACATATGTAAGGTGCATCCCTATGGTGGAAGTCTCAGTTAAATACACAGTGTATATCCCAGTAGGTTCAATATCCAGTTCCACATAATATGGTGAGAATTTATGTCAGAGAATGTCAATCCAAAATGTTTTCATGTGGAATATAACTATCCAAATTCAGTTCATGAAAAAAACTGCCATATTTACATGCAATTCAATATCAAAAAATATATATTTATATGGAAAATAAAATACTCAATACTCCATACACATATATCTAGCAAGGTCAGACTGAACTACCTCGAGATACTGAAATAAATTACAATCGAACCTCAACGGTCAAGGTCAAATCTGATACACTGTTGATACTACTTGTGCACACCAAAGAACACAAAACCATTGAGATCAATGGGACACCTGTTCATTTGCCAAATCAACAAGACAAACCATCAACTCACGAGAAGTCGCAGGTGACACTGGTCAGTAACTCTACTCCTTTGACCTTGAAAGGTCACAGATGTCCTCAGCTGACATACTCAAATGACACACCGCGAGTTGACAACACAACTGTTGGTGGCTCCAATTATCACATAGTCACTCTACACATGAACATACAATGTAGGTGCACCTGTTATATGTGGATCAATATAGTATTAGGTTTAACTGGATGTTTTCTTCAAGATGCTGCTCCAGTTTCTGGGATTCGGGTAAAATGGTTTCTCGTTGTTTTGCACATAGACCAGAGCTTCCATCATGGATGATTCAAACAAACCCATTACTAAATAATGGATATTTCAGTATGCCAGACAGCAAGCTATCACTGTGATTTAAAGTACACCAAATACCACTCGAGGGAAGTTTTAAAGCATCAATTCATTACTTCCATCCAAGTGCCATAACGTGACTGTCTAGATGTACAGATGGCAGAGTTATTAAAAAGGATTTTGACAGACTAATGAAGTTTGATTATGATTGAGCAGGACATAGTTTTGTTGTTTTACAGGCACTTGCCACATGAATGTAGCAGTGGATTGTGGTCTCCTTCCCTTCTGCTAAATTGGGTGCTACGTCAAGTTTAGGCATCAGGAACACCCAATGATGTGGCCCTAAACAACAGCCAGCCTTCAGACAAGCAATAAAGGCAGCATGGCTGGCCAATAAATGAAGGAACTCGGCTTCGGGGTCATAAAGATATGCTCTAACAATGGTCGGTGGAAAACTCTGAAAATAACCAAAACAAAAAAAGCTCTATATGTACACTAATACGAACAAACATAAGAAATCACGTTATGGTGCTAGAAAACAATCAATTATCCTTTTCACTTGAACTTGCTCATCAAGTGAATGTTTCCCAACACTGAATGTGTCCTGTATGTGTAATTGACAACCTCCATGCCCTCCCCACACATAATGGCATTGCCAAGAGTGCCACATATACACACAATGCAGTAAAGCACAAGTGGCAGACACAACTACCATGGGTGTCAGCATCTATGCATCAGCAGTCAGGCCAAATTAACCTCAAAGTGACTTCAGTGTTTTGTGGAGCAACAAAGCCTGGCCTCCATATTGACCGTAATATTGGCAGTTGATGCAGAACGCTGCCAAGCGAAACACTAGAGATGCTCATGGTTATTGTGCGCTATATGAGAAATATATTGACATACCAGCAAACTCATAAGCACCTATCTGCTCTGCAGGCCTAACAGAAGCTTGCAGAGGAGCCATATCTCTTCATGAACCAAGGCACCAATAGATGGACCCATTTCCTTATAACTTCAAAGCAACCCTATTAACCAGTGGTGTGTCATGTGGTAGCCTTAAGCAGAAGGACTCGAATCATATTTCAGGCAAAAAGAAAAATACTTTGACCTTGGAGTGTGACTTGAATTTTTAGAGCTTTACATGTGACCATATCTAGTATTAACATTCATCGCAACATGATCATTTTCATTTCCCACTTCCTTCAAAATGTTGCAGCTACTACTAACTTATTCCTGTCACAAGTAGGATATCACTATTTTAATGAATACAATTCCAAAGTACGGCAAGATATATTAGACTTCTGGCATTTACAACATAACATGTGTAATCTAGCATCTAGGTCAATAAAAACGAAATTTGGCAACGTCTCGAAACAGTTGTAGTTTTTCATATATCACCCAGTAATCAACCAAAATAACATGTCTGGAGAATGAAGAAACATTAAAAAACAAGGCCTCGCAAGGAAAAAGAGATGAAAAATGATATGTTTTGTCTGATGCAGACCCAGCATCGTATTCTTGCGGCCCGCAAGAAAACAAATAAAGTGCTAAACAACACACTTACACAAGCCCAACATCTTTACATTATATGTGTAGAACTATTAGAACTGCAAAATCTCTACAGGTAAATACTCCTGGACAGAATCCTGCCATATCACACCCAGGAATATTCTGGGGTTCGTAATGTCAGCAAATTCTGAAACATACCTTGCTTATCTGCAACCACCCTGCACGGTGAAAAATATTCCAGCAAAAGTCCTATTACATTCCTCACATCAAAAGTAAGTTATGGGCTTCCTTTTTTGTGAGCCAAATACACAAGGGTGTATATCACCACTCGTGATTAATAGGAGAGAATAAAGGGATCCATAGAAGGCTCTGCCATGAGGATGCATAAACAACAGAAGGTGAAAAATGCTGAAAATGCCAGAAATATGTAGAAATAACAAAGAGAAGCCAAGAAAGAAAGCCTAGAACTAAATACTAGGGTTTGTGTTTGTATGTCTATCTGGTAAACACAGACCAGACGTCCAAGGTGTATACTCGAACAACAATGGTAGCCATCACTCATCCTTGTTTGACCCCATTGCCTAACCCGAGTATACACTGCACATACAACACAATGCAACTATATAACAACAGCCAGGACTACAGTCATTTAGGATCACCTATCAGTTAAAACCAGCATGCTTTGTATTTAAGACTAGTGTGAATGATTAGGCCCAGGACTTTATCCAATAGCTCACCAGTTTTGGATCCTCCAAGCAAATATAAACCGAAGTCTTTCTGCTATGTGGGTTTTTGTAAGTTGTACTGCGAGCAGGCTAAAGACACCAACAAGCTCCTTACTTTTTTTTCCAAGGTGTAGTTATCTGTCCGAATACCTCATGCTATAACGGATGGGGTTCGGAGCTGTCCAATAAATTTAACATGTCCTAAGAAATAATACACCAACAATTGGCAAATGCCACTCTTATCCAGCCATTAACTAGGCAACTTTTAACTTTACCCTCCACATGGAGAATGCGGGTGGGGTCTTCCAAGTGTCATGTTATATCAGATCAGACCAACAGAGTGTAGTGAGTATAGTGTACCAACCTGGGAAACCATGAGGTAATCCACACTAGTCTGAGAATGGGGATTTTCAGAGCAGAATGTGGGCTCTCAGAGCACAATCTTTACACCTAAATACATATACTCCAATTTACATGCTTCAATTTCTCAGTAAACACTATGCTACATGCTAATACTGCATTTTGCCACACGATGCCAGACAAGAATATTTGGCTAAAATAAATGACAGCCTCCGTTCACCAATTTAAGGTTACAAAATTACTACGAGTGAAAAGTTAAAGTCAAAAATGAATTAAGCTTCCCACAAGCCAAGTAATAGGTCACACTCAGTACCCACAATCAGTGATAATGCAGCTGTTAATGACGGTGAACCAGGCCCACCTGTGCATAGTCAGGCTGCTGCTCCAATGAACAGAACCATCAATGGCCTTCATTAGCAATGGACTGGACACTGGTCAAGGCTTGGGCAAGGGAAGGCTAAAGGGGCCTAATGGAGAGCTGTTGGTCGCTCTGCAAGGCAAGAGGGCATCAAAGGACCTGGTGCAAACATGATGCACATACGAGAGGGCCTCTCCACTTCCGCTGGGCTTCTGTGCCTTGAATCAGGTCATCCGCGTGGCCAGCTCAGATACTCTGACGGTTACTGTAGTCTGAGTCTGACCAGTGGTCATTTAGCTTTTATTCCCTCTGACCAAAGCTTGTACCGTAGTATCTATCCAGTAGCTGCATTCAGTAGTATAATATTATGACCTTTTTTTTTTATCAGTTTTTCAAATTGGACTCCTTGGTCTGTTCAAAGGTCTGTTAGACGTCCACATATGCAAGGGCTCACTGCAACAAGACAAGACGTGCCATACACAGCAATATATTTCCATTTCCCTAGATCCGAGGCTTGCACTAGGCTAATTTATTACATATAGGCAATAGTAAAATATATATTAACGAACTTCAAACTAAGCACCAAGGTCTATATGCGTTTGTTAATTCATTCCCAAGTGAATTACTGGGTCAAGTGAATTATTCTTCACTCCAGCCTATGTAAATTAAGACCAATCTCCAATAATTCCACATTATCATTAAAGCAAAAATATTTCATGATTAAGAGCAGACCAGACTGCAGTGCAAGATACAAATGCAAATGTTGTGTGTGGGACCATGGGGTCAAGATCATTTTATGCACCACAAAGATGCAGCAGAGGCATCAATCAAGCAAGTGGTGGCATAAAGAGAGGTTTCTTTTGGAGGATGACACGTTTATTGGTACCTGTGAAGATATAGTGAGAAGGCCCAGGCAGGGCTAATGGTGAGCGATAATAAGAGGCGCGGCCTATCAAGTTCACACTGTCGCTTGTTAAGGGTCATTACAAGCAGCGCTTAACTGCGCCAAAAGTCTCGATGGTGTGACGCAAGGTCACATGACACATAATCACAGCTCTCCTGTGTTGGAAGATCACATGGCAGTCCCGCCAGCGCACAATTAGTGACGTCACAACGTCACACGTGCACCAGCTCTCCCTTCAAGGAGGAAAAAACAACGCGATGCACGTCCTTAATGATGTAAAGGATATCAATAATAAGCAAATCATCACAGGCAACCCTGGGAAATACAACGGATGAACATCTTTTGGTGTTATATTTTCAGTAATATAATGCTATTCATATCGTTGCCAATATTTTTTTTGGGCCAATCTCCCTGCAGTCATTATCATTTCGAGAAAATCAATGATTGAAACTTGATGGGATGAGATTTAAACAAACGGACAAACCAACTTCACAAACGCTCTAAAATCGTTTTAATTTTATTGACTATAAGATAGACAATCGTCTATGTATTTCATTTTTTTCGCTTACAACATCTGCTGTATTTGGTGATGATTTTTTGTCTTAAAAACGACAACAAAAATACTACACACTTTGCTGTTCCTGGCCTTTGAGGGTGACAAGTAATGAAACTGCCATCTTCCAATGATCATTTCTAATTAAATTCTGACACATTGGAGCTGGGTGTGAATTATTCATTTGGGGTATGGCCTTCAATTTAATGCTTAACATCTCCAATCTCATAGAATGGTAGGAAAATTAGCTTCAGCAGTTGAAGAAGAAGAAGGAAAAATACAAGAAGAATCAGTTTTCCAAGTCTAGCTTGACGGCTGGGAATTGCAAGGCACAGCAAGGCAGCGAGGAAATGTTTGAAAAGAAAGCAGAATTTATGCAAACAACATTAGCATCTATCAATGGCTGCTCTAAAAATTATTCGCAGATTTTCTGCTCTTCATGCGAGGATAAAAATCCAATCAAAGGACAAGGAGTTTCCTGAAAGCAAGTACAAAAACCTTTGCAGTCTAGAAAACATTTCGCAGTGATGGAAATGTCAAGTTTGTCGAAGATGTCCAGCATCCAATAAAATTAGAATGAAACTCAGTTGGCATAGGGCTGAATCAAGGAGTGCCAAGCATCAATAGCTGTCAATTAAATGACTTGAGCAGCCTGGCAGTTTTATTTACATATCAATGTTTAATAGATTCAGCAACCTGACTCCACGACACGACATGAATGGCTAGCAGCACACTCCTTAAATTGATTCCCCCAGAAGCCAACTATATAGCCAATCAAGTTTTTCATCTTTCTTTTTTTTAATCAAGGTTGCAGACTGAATTCACGATCAAAGGCTGATTACTACATATGTGTCCACATGCCAATAGATGACCTTGCGATATTGTCTATTCTCAACCAGTCACGAGAGATCGTGCTTCTTTTTATAACATGATAAAACAAAAAGAGAGGTAAACCTTTCTGCCTTCCCTAGGCATAAAAGCCTAAGAATGCCAGTCCCTTATAGACTGGTTAAAACCAAGGGTGTACTACAGGGATACATCCAAGTTAAAAACAATATCCTCTACAACAAGTCCACAATATCACTTTAGCCCATTCTGCATACCTGCTACTACTGACAACTTGTTCACTTCAAGTAAAAATATCCATTACTGAATTAGCAGACAATTCGACCATATACCGGCTTCATGAAGCTTTTGCCCTTTCCGTCTCTGTCTGCAACTAAACTGAAAGCTCAGTTCTGATGCTGCAAGTTGCTGGATGCAGACTCAAAGAGATGTAACTGCTGCTGCTGGTGGTAGATCACTAAAAGACACGAGAAATGCAGAGAATTTAAGAGACTTTCTGCATCTCTGATTCCAAGCAGCAAGTTGCCCCATCACCCAAGGGATGCCTGTTATCCGCCACCAACGCTTGTTTTTGCATGTCTAAGGCAAGAAAAAGCCACACGGCTAATAAGAGGCTGTTAATGAGCCGCATGCAATGACAAGAATTCTAATGACATGCATCGCATGTAACAATATTGGGATCCGTTTAATAAGTGTATCAGCCATGTTCGATTCTGCCTCACATATCCTAAATTAGTATAGACCTTTGTATGCAAAATTCATGGATGCTCTTTTAAAAGGATATTTAACACACGTGAGATGAGAAACATCAAGGGAGAGAAATGAAGCTCTATTCTCAATTTCATTTCATTCCGAGCACACAAGTGTTGCATTCAGAATATTAATCTTGACAGTTTTCTTCTCTGACATAAGGCAAGCATATGCCTACATCTCAACTAACAAACGGAAGATTACCAAGTGCTCAAGGGACTTTACACCCCTGGTTTGAAAGATGAAGTAAATGCAGAAAATGCTCCAAGGTGTTGCTATCAATATGTATCCAGCCTTTCCTGTGATGCATTATGCAAGAGGTGTCTGTGAAACTGTGATACATTGTCTCCTCTGATATACAATATGTAATATGCATGTGTTGTATATTTCTCTGGTGCATGCAAACCTCCTATGGTGTGGAGGGCTATGAAACTGTGGAAGAATTCAGGCACTCGAGGGTGGTTTCTGCTGCATGGATGTTGGATGTTTGCTCTTGAGGAGTCTCAGTGAAAAGCTATTCTCTCTCCAGCAGTGCTCTGCTGACAGCCTTCCACTTGAGTGATGGCTTGAGAACTGACTTGTGGAATATTACTGCTTCTCACAGAGTCACTGAGTGATGGAGCAGTCTCTTCTGCATCCCCAGCAGCATCAGCGACAGCAGTAGAAGCAGGAAAACTACCATTGTCATGATCTCCCAGATACTCTAAAAAAAACAGGCAGTCGCTTGGGTGTCGCAGGGAGCGATGCTACAGCCCGTTATATCAGTGGTATTCAAGAAGGTTACCACAAAAGAAAAGGACAAGGGAAAATCCCAATATCTTGTTCCATCCTAATTTTGGGTTTTAATGGCCGAATTTTTCATACCTTACACTATACGGACTGAAAACCTCACAACAAAACAAATACATTTATGATAATGCCGCAGTAAAGTCCCAACTTACAAATGCAAGTATGCAGAAAACTCCCACCAATCAGTTTTAGGTGCTGTATAAACACTTTAAATGACCACATAATAATTACACTTTTATAACATCCTTTTGTATGAAACCGTCTGACCAAGAGATGTTGAAAAGGCATAAAAAACGACAGACTAAGAACGGGGACAAAATGCTTCAGTAACACAATCTGAATGCAATATGTACAAGATTAGCTGTTCATGCTGCGATGCCTCCTTCCGAGGGTGATATTTCCTGCTAAATGCCTCCTTTGATGCTGGAGCTAATGGCAAATACTTCAGGCGTACATATATATTGCAACAAGGTCAAGTAGGCAGATGGAGAATATGTGACTTCTGTCAACCAAGCACATATAACAACTAATAGACGAGCAATAGAGACCAATATAAATAGGGAATAAATAGCAGACCAGGACAAGGAAAGCCATTCAGGAGAAATACAATGAAAGTACATCAGAAAACAAAGGGCTGCTTGGCTGTCAGAGTGTTATATAACAAATGAGTATCAACCAAGATCAAGTTTAACGATGGAAAGCAATGTGGAAATTAAGAAATCCAGAACAGAATAGGACAAAAGAGCATAGCAACAAAAACCACGGAAATCAGTTATAACTGCTGCATATCAAAGGTAGTTTTCAACACCAGTGTTCAAGAATAGACAGAAAACAATACATCAATGTAACGAAACAATACCTTCCGGGGACAACATATGGCTCATACAAAGTACAACCCATTGTGCATTGTATGGGGACAGAAAATTATTCTTTGTATAAGTGTGGGGTCAGGTGTACGCTGGGAGCCTCCCTTTCTCCCAGGTCTATTGTGTGGTGATCTGGCTGAGTGGCCTCTGCTCCACCCAACCCTGTTGCATTCCACGTTCTTTACAATGGCCAACACAAACAGAGTCACAATGCAGTAATCTGCACAGCCCTGACATCAATAATACTAAGCCCCTGCAGATGACACACGAGTACACTCAAGTTGTCTTACATTTAGAAAGCAATGTCTTGTGCGAAATCCCAAATGTCAGGTGTATTTGCACAACCAAATCCAATGTTAATAGTTTACCTAGAGCCTCTGAAGCAGAAAATTGCTTACATCACAGGCACATTAGGAACACAAGTTAACATCGTTTAATGGTGTGCCAAACATAAAACTAAAGCACATCTCATAGTATCTGTAGGCCGAAGAAAATAATCTAAAAATACTCGTTTCTGAGACTAAACTTCACTTACAAGCAAGTATCGAACATGGACAATTCAATACATAGGCCAGTTCCCATTACAAACATATCTACCAAGTACTATAATAAAACCAACGAAAAATGTTTGCAAGGTTTACACTAGCTAGAAGTTGGCGATCCTTTTCATAAAATCAGTACAGATCAGCCATACACTCCAAGAGCGCTTCATACCAATACTTGTATATGATTTGCAATTGCCAGAAATTCACTTACAAAAAAATACCTGCCTGGAATACGATTGAATTGCTCGGAATCAGTTGTAAAAACAAAGAATCTAGATTAGGAGGGGACATGTTTAAATACACACCATGAACAACACTGATCCATTAGGCAGAGCCATTATCTAGATTATGCTCTTACATCTGTTCTGTCCATTACATAAATTAAACACTCCCATCAGAGACATGTGGCCAGAGCCAGACATAAACACAGCATAAAACACATCAGCATATCTATGAGTCTGCATAAACTACACCATCAGGATTATTATAGTCTGACGGCTCATTGTTTTTTATCAGGAGGAAGGGAGTAGTAAACCATGTAGTAATGCACTCAACAGGCAATATACAAAGAAATACAACAGTAAAGAACGCTATATGACCATATGGCTGATTGATATTCATATGTGCAGCTAAGCAGGATTTGAATCAGGTTCCTACAGAAAACCTCTACCACGTCGCAACATCTAGAGATTATGGTGAGAAGTACATTTTAACAAGCTTCGTTGTCCCATTGCAGATCTTTCTGCGTGGCAAACAAGTCTGATAGCAATATGCACAAGTTTGGATGTTCATTAACATGACCTGTAAGAAAAAGGAACATTCCAAAGGAACTATTTTCTTACATAAACTATTAAACCCCAACAATTTCACATTATGTAAAATTAACTATTTAACGATTGCACTTCAAAACCCAAGTGTCCTCCTAAAAACTCAGCTCGATGAGGATGAACAACGTGTGATACCCTGGGACATCGACACCACCGTCTACTGTTATTATCTTGCATCATCAGCAGCATCCCCTCATCATCTGAGGTTACTGCTGCTGCCAGTGCTGCAATAATTGCTGAGGAAGTGGCGTGTTCACCTGTCTCATCAAACACCAAGCAGCTGTGAAAGGAGATGACAGGCAACACAACATTGCCTTGAGGGAATCCCCTCATCTACAGCAACCAGCATCCTCTTGAAAAGCATCTCCATCAGATCATCTCACAAAGTGTCTTGAACACAGCATCAATTATTGGCAACATTGTACAAGTTCTTTAATAAAAGAACAAACCGACAAAAGAAACCTTGGTCTTGTTCAAGGAATAAATAAGAAATGCATTTAAATTTCAGCATCCTGTCGCTTTATGCAATATTCATAAGCAAAGAAGAACCAAAAGATGCTGTTGAAAGCAAGAGAAGGCCTTGTATCTTGATATAAAATAAAACTATATTTTCTTGCTTAATTTAAATCGTATAGATGAGTTTTTAATTTGCCCTGGGAGATAGCTTTGTAATTAGCCTTCAGAATTCTAACTCCATTCCTAACGACAATACTCAAGATACACTTAGATGATACATTCACCCAATTAAGAAACCAGTAACATGAACATCCCTAGAGAAAGGCTAATTAAGTAGCGAGATGAAAGTGGCACCATACGTTAGAAAGAACAAAGACCATAAGACATACAATATGTGGCAAGTATAGCATTAAAGGCTGTGTCTAATGTAATTATATGAGACAGTGACATAAGAGAATAGCAACAAGGTCATCCCCGAAGACAGGAGCAGGCTGGGAGGGCTCAAAGGAGCTTCATGGCAGCACATGTATCAGCTCTAGGGAACACAGGGGAACACCATGAACACCAGGGCATACATCACAGTGGCCCTCAAACCACACACATGCATTATTAAAGAAGGAGCAGGCCTGCCAACCATCAATGTCCCCTATACTGATTTACAGAGGTCAGGCTATACTGGACAAAGTACCATCACTCCATCTATTGTTAGGGGAGTGCAGCTGACCACACTTCCATCCATTCTCCACCATGATATCCAACCAACATTAGGAGGCCTACACTTCAAAGTCCTACAGCAAATAGCCCTACTAGATTTACTCCGCCCTATATGGACTGATACAATAACCATGCATTTATAATGCATCTTTATGACCCTATCATGACCGTATCACCCAGCAATAATCCCAGAATATTACTCAGAGCACAAAAAAGAGATGGAATCATAGATTCACACCACTGCTAGATTAGGACCACCGCAGGGTCTAAACAAGTAGCAGCCTTTCACATCCATCTTGTCCAAATGACTACTTCCAGACATTTTATAAGCTCGTAACTGTTACTATAAAATGCCAGAGCAATTCTGTATGGGGCAATAATTAACCACCTTCCCCCTACACATGGCAAAAATGTGACCTTGTTTAATCTACAAAGAGGCGCAAATAATGTTATAAAATAATGCTATGCACACACAAAACACAAGGGTGACAGTCCACCCCACTACGTACCGGTTGCTTAGTATTTGTGAGGTTGGTACTCAAATGTATGGCCACATTTCTCAGACATACAAGAACAACATTTTTCTCCGATTTCTGAATTAATTGAACTATACATTTTTCTTCTTCCTGATTCTCACCATATGTTTTTAAACCGAACCAGTGATAACACTGTTAACACTAGGTTGTCATTCTTAACCACAAAGTTGTTTGGTTACTTAATACTTAAAAAAGTAATTTTGACAATGCTAAACTAGTCATTTCAGACAAATATTCCCAAAATTGATTTTTTCCATTACTTTGCTACAGGTCCTGTTTTAGTTTTACTGAATGAATGAGGATGATACCATTGATGTGGTTATTGACGGGAAACAATAAGAAAAAAGTGCTTAATCTCAAGGAAGCATTTGTACTGTGCAACAGCAGTATTTCAACCTCTGTACCCAGCTAGCATGCAGAAAACCTTTTGTCTTCGTCAAGATGCTATACACATATCGGACAATACCAATATGAAAACAAAAAAACAGAGCAGTGCTGAGAGTTGTGTAATTTCTCTTGTGGTAAAATCAGATGATTCCCTTGAAAAATAAACCAATACCAGCCAAAGGCAATTATAAGTACTGATTACAAAATATGTGCCCGCTCTTAAAAATAGTAAATTATATTTTTACCATGAGGCAGTTGCTGAAAATCAAATAACCTTAAAGGAAATATGAAATAAATTACAATTGAGCTTATCACTCCAGCCTCCAGTGCTATTTTCTACAGCTTGTACTTTGTGAGTGATTTAATAAAATGTAAATACTCAATCTGACGAGTTTGTAAATAATTCTTATTATTAATGAATCAATGTTACCAGATGGCGAAGTATGTGACAAGTTCATAGTCAATTCTACTATCCTCAATCAAAGATAAAAGTAGTCATTCTGATGATAATTTAGTAGTATATGCCACATACAGTCATGCTGACTGGTTCATTAATAATTCCTAATACTGAAGAAGTCTATGTTACTACACTGTGTGTCTTCACCTCACAGCCCAGTGACCTAATTATGCACATTATTTGCTAGTTAACCTAGTTAAACAAAATGATTGGTTAACTATGCAGCCGACAGAAATCTTCTCTTGAAAAAACAAGAGAAACTGATTCATACTTTTTTAGTTTACGCAATTTTTCTGAATTGCCTGCTTGTCAGAACAAGAACTGCGTAAACTGATCATCTAATTATTCTGTTTGTTAGACCATTAATACCATAAGCCAGCCTATAGACTATAAGATAAATTTATTAATTTACTTTAGATGAGTAAACGAGCAAAACATGTACATAATTAGGTCACTCGGCTATGAGGTGACGACACACAGTGTACTAGATAAAGAAGTTCATTTGAATATTCAGTGGTCGATTCTACCTACACAACAGTTATTCGTACCATTCATATAATAATTTCGACCAGGGGTATGTTGTAGTATTGAATACCTTCGATGCCTGGTTCTTGTGAAAAAGGTAGTCAGTGTGACCGTTACCTAGTCATATGTACCAGGAACTGTCAGACTTATTGAGCCAATAGTTGAAAATTTGACTAGTCTTGAGCCATTTTGACCCATAGGGTAGCCGTCTCAGGCACCGGCCAATTAACCTAGGTCAGTAGTTCTTACTACACTGTGTTTACAGTGAACAAGAAGATGGTACATGGAGACTGAAAATACAACATAAACATAGACTGAAAAAATATTGTTCTACATAAATTCAACAGCAGAGAAAGCCTCGCAAATGTAGCAATTTAAGGAGTACCCCTGGATATTGTTATATCTGATGGACACATAAAAGCCAGCCATTCACACCACATAAAATATCCGCCAACCCAGCCAGGTTGATTGCTGATTGTTCCATTGAAAGGCCTGTTTACACATGGGGCCAAAGCATTGGGTGCACCCACAACCCAGACTGAAAGAGCAGGAGGGGAGGTTTAGAAAGAGCAGGATTCACTCTGGGTCACTGATTGGATTAAACTGAAGTGTGAGAGGTCAGAGGAAATTGGTCAAGGAGATGGCCTGGCCTTGTAGGTTCTGTTGATTTGCCTTTGCAGCCGGGCCAGTTTAGTTGACTGGGCCCAAAGGACTTGGTGGACCAAGAGTGGACCATGGACCACAGGGGGGGGGGGGCAAGGGCAGCCAGCATGCAAGTCTCGTCTGGCCCTGCCACTGCCGACAACACAACCAATCAGCAGCAACGTTAATCTCATCATCTGGGACCTGCCGGCCTGCACGAACGCTCCTCCCTGTTCGACCACAGACCACAGAGTCAGCATCGTATCTTTGCAAGTCAGAAGAAGTCAAAAGAGTGAACATGTAACTCCTTTCTAGCTTCTTTCCCAACTTTTTCGCTACTTTTTCTCTTACATTGTCCTTTACTTTCTTAAAAGTACCTTTGAAAGTTTGAGAATTATATTCTCTTCGGGCACATCTTCCCTGCAGTAGACATCGGAAGGAACATAATATCCCATCCAATGGTAATATTTCCCCCAATGATATATCAGGATAGAACAATGTAATAAATGCACAACCTACGGATATTCATTGTCAGGTAGTAATTTGATGGAGTAGGGCCCAGCTGGACCAGTGTTGCCATTAGGGAATGGCTGAGGGCGCTAGACAACCGTGATCAAATCTTGGAGGGGGCAAAAAAGACAGCGGAATAGGTGAGAGGACAGGCAGTTTGCAAAGCATCTGTTGGAATGGGACGAGTCCCATGTGGAGGAGAAGAGGTGATCAGTTGAGTGAAGACGTTGGGCAATATTAGTGCTGAGCAGGATGGCCAAGACCCAGAGGTGTTTTCCGAGGGCCATCCATCATGCCAGGCCAGACTCCATCCAGCCACCTTAGACATTACCTTGTGATGATGATGGATGATCTGGACCAGTCTGGACAGACTCCCAATAAAAGGCTTTTCTGGTCTATGCTGAAAGTCAAACTTAGCTGCCCCTAAGACCTTCACTCAAACAGACCAACTGCCTTGGAGGACCCCTGCTTCAACAAGCCGCTTCAGCTGAGTGACCGGTCTGGATGACCCCGGCTTCCGTGGGACTGTTTCTGGTAGCTGGCTTGTCAGCTGCTCTATCACTGTCAGTCTGTCCAGCAAGCCATTGTCACTGCCTCATTCATATTCTTTGACCTGGCACTGACCAAGTGTGTCTGACAGCACTCTGCCAATTTCATGGCATGCCAGTTGTCGTTGACACCTTTCCAATGGTGGTTCCGCCGGAACTAATATTGCATTAGGGCTGAACTTGTTGGTATGCAACACTGAACAATTATGAAGGACCTTGAAGGCTGCTAGATGAAATAAATTACGAACAACACTGGCCAGGAGCTCCACCAATACATTGGTAACAAACAGTCATTTACGGGCATGAGGAAAGTTAACCACTTCATTAATATAAGTAGTTCGGCTTGGTCTCTGGTGATTGCAAATCATTGGGTGTTATGCGTTAAGAATACTCCGTGGAAACCGAATGAGAAAGGACAAAACGGGCAATTTGGCTGCGGGGCCATAGACGCAGTGTGAACAATGACATTTGCATAAGAGGAGCGTTTGAGGCAGCAGCCGCTTCCACCATCATTCACATCCCGAGCTGTTTCATGAACCTTCTGGGAGGATGGCTGTTTCGCTTTGCTACACTAAATCTCTCCTTTCCCCCCAAGATGATGATAAAATGGCCACCACCCAAAGGACAAAAGAACATTTTCTTGCCACTTCATTGGTATTCACAGCTGACAACAGAGCAATTTCGACCAATGAGAGACGACTCTGCATTAACCTTGTCCTCACAGTGCCTTATTGCGTCAGCCCAGAGGGATACCAGCTAAACCTGTTTCAAAGCTGACATTTTTACCAGTCCAGACACAATAGCATATAAATAAGAGAATTATGCACTGCCTGAGGAGGTAAGCATGGTATCGATTATTCTGCTGTGAGTAAGAAAGAAGACCTAGGGCTTGGGAGCATTTGAGAAGCAACTGGAGGCCACTCCTTTGCTTTTCTTGTCATCAGAGTAACAGTCCATTTAAATCCAAGCTCAAGAGCAGAGCTCAACAGCTCTTTGGCTGAGACATCCCCCGCAAGATACACACACAGCTCCCTGGCAAACATCATTTGCATCTCCATGTATCAAGACGGTATTTTACATAAAAATGGAAGCATTTTACATAAAAATGAAATCTTCGGCGAATGTTGAATGACAACCGGCTGCGGCTACCAACTGTGGCTTCTACTTTGCAAAACAGATCACCATTCACATCCAGGGATGTCAGTTTTCTCTGTAGTTTTTCAGAAGGTTGATCATACATTCAGACTCCGGATATTCACAACAACAACAGACATATGAGCTGCTTTGGCTGATGTCGTTATAGACACAACTTGCCAAGCCCAGCACTTGGGTCCCCAGGGATGCAACCCAATCCATCATTTAAACCCTACATTCTCACCCCAGGGAGACCAATGAGCGGCTCAACTGCTTGCAAATAACATGCTCTCTGTCATACCATCTCAGGCTTAAGGAAACCCGAAAACCCTCACTTTATAATTTATTGCATTTCGCTGGATTCCAGTGTTTCCTGTTGCTGTGGTTACACACAAAACCCCAAAGGTGCGGCTTCCTTATTCAGAATGAAATATTAACAATAAACTGTTTACAATATTTACACCTGATTTGAATGTAGATGTTTGGATTAACAAGGGGTCCACTGTAGTTGCAATATAAAAACCATGGTGGTCTTAACCGAGAGGTTCAAGTGCAGAATTAGCCAACACCCTTTTTCCAACTCTTCAAGACTCAAAAGACCATACAAATGGCTGTGGAACTGGCCTCTGCACTTAAAAGCGAGCCTTCCTGAATGGATGTGACGCTTCTGTCTGCAAGCAGTAAATGGCATAACACAGGGAGGCGCTGTCCCACTTAATAGACGCCTTAACTCATGAATACTTCACGTTTCTCCCACATCTACAGAGACATACAAATCTTCATTATCCGCCTTGTACACATCCTCATTGACTCCAGGGCGTCTCACAATCTATCAACACTTTCATGGACTTGTCACAATATGTCTCATTGTTTCTATTGAAAGGCAGAAAGGACACAGGTTGCCAACCTCCTAGTGCACTCATATCATTTTGATATAGTACATGTAGTCCAAGTCATAGTCACAGAACGAAATTCCACGGGACCACTAAGAATTTTCTGCTGAACCCACAACAGCAGTAAGTTTAATATATTTTTATGTAACGCAAAGTAATAAACTATTTACAACCATGGTTGTGAAAAAGGAAGTGAACTTGACGAAAGCAAGCCCGTGTGCCTTACTGAAATACTATCAACCTAGCTTGCGGGAGATACAAATTACAAACATTGCAATGTGACGAAATCCAGAAGAAAACGGAATGCTAAGGCACGGAGGTCCTATCTCCACCCTCTCAAGAAGTCAAGGTCATAACCCTTGGGTGTCTAAAAACACCTTAACTACAAAGTAGAAGTAGCTACCAGCTTCTACAGTGAGTTGCAACACTGGAATTCCTTTGACCTGCTTAAGATTAGAAGTGGAGTTCAGAGGTGCTCAGTGTTTAGTGGCTGATGCTGTGCAACAGGAAGACTTTGACGCGTAATCTAGCATCATCATCGTCACCTGCATCAACAGCAGCAGCAGCAGCTGCTGCATCCTCAGGATGCTGGAACCACATCTGCATCGATCTTGCATTCCTGTGGCTTCAAGATGCTTCCAGATGCAAATATTGTCACTCCAGATGATTTCCCTCCTGATATCTGAGTTTGCCTGCATTTAGTAGCATTGCATGGGTGGTCTCACCGAGGTCCACCAAATACAACCAGGGCTTATTTAGCATCTTGTCTGCTATCTGCAGTTGCAGCAAATAATATTATCAATATCATCCACGATCTACAGCAATGCACACCGACCCAGGTCAAATAAGAGAAATGGATAACAAATATGAAGGAAATGATTAAATAGAATTCTTGAGAAAATTGTAGTTGATTCAAATTTTACCTAATGGAGGCATTCAATAAAGAGATCCATGAAAAACACAACAGAAAGGAGACCTGAAATGTTGTGGATATGAAAGGTCCTTACACTAATACCTCTCAGATGCTTACCCTAGTATACTCGCATGTACGACTCAAGTGGTTTTCTCTCTTTGCTCTTCTTAACCTCAATTACACCTCCCAAAGCAACTGGTTCCTTTTAGGAAGGACTCAAAAGAGATAATCGGCTAAAGTACATGTTTCTTAGAAAACAGGCAATTCTAGGTGAAGAGTTCACGGAATGATGACAAGTTTTATGAGCATTGATATTTATTTTTTTCAAACACAGCCTCTGAAGCTTACACACTTCACTGCGCGTAGTCAGTAGGAGATGAGTTTCAAGTCAAATACAGTTTCACCTTATCTTCAAACGCACCTTGTTACCTAGAAAGGGTCGATATTATGTCATTCATTATGGTGGTAAAAGGTAATACATATTCCAAAGCGCTACAACAGCAAATAAAACAAAACATTTCTAATTTGCACCTTCTGTTCTCTGATCAAACTTAAAGGCAAGACGCAATATGGACACAAAGGTCTCACAACAAAAGCAAATGCAGAAGTTTTAGTAATATGAATACCAGCATTGATAAGCATCCGGTTGGTCCATGATTACATCTGACAGGCCATATGGACATTTTAGCAGCTGGGTTTAGCGACGTGTTTAACAAATTAGCCCAAAAAGATAACACTGAACAGTTCTGGTGCTTTGCTGTGCAAAAACCAACAAGAAGCTCCCTTGAGGACAGTAATGACAAATGGTGAGAGCTTCACTCAGCAAGCCACTTTTACTTTCAAAGCCACCAACAGAATTTGCTATCAGTGCTCCTCTTCAATATCAAATTAATTCAATCGTCAACACTTTTTAAAATCAAATCATCCATTTCTTTTGCCGCTATTTTTTGGACTTGCATACAGTTTACCTATAAATTACAGAACCAGATTCAACTAAGCATAGTAGCGAAATCACCAGTCTATATATATCAAGTGACCATGAGATGATTACCAATTTTTCCATTTAGTTTTTTCGTCGACCCAAAATGAATGTACCGGATTGTGTATGTCAAAAGCTTTAATGCTGCAACCCAGAGATGAATGGCTGCATTATATATGACAAGTTGTGCACGAAAACCTTGTCCACGGCCACACAGATGGATGGCAGGTCGAGCTTATCCACAGAGCCGCTTCCATTAACAAATTAGCATGGTTATCGGATGGAGACATGCTGCATACAGATGATGACAATGGCCTATGTAAGCCAACTCCCATGGCTTCATGCAATGCTATATACAAACATGTGACAATCCAAGTGGATAGAGTATAGGGTAAGTGGCCTGCCCATTACTACAATATATACATAAGGTCTACCACAAGGATGTACTTCGAATGCGCTTACAGAATGTTGCTTTTTTCATAGTAATCCAGAATTTCACTTCAGTTACCAACATTTACTGCATGACATAAATGGATTAATTGACTACAGTACAATCTGTGCCTAAATAACATAGAGTGAATGAATTGCACGAATTTTCAAATTAAGCTCACATCAAGCATCCAATTAATGATTACAGGGAAGTGTTAAGTCCTGCATGTTGCAACCAGGCAGAAATAGCCTATTTATTGACAAAATGCAATAAACCTATCTGGAGAGCAAAGGCATCATTGCATGGCCAAAATTCAGCGCGTGCTGCAGCAGGCTGAGCTGTTGTTGATCATGAAGCCCTGCACATGATAACCTCTGGCCAAGCTAAAACCTCATAAATTATGAAGTCAACTGGGCTGTCCTGATACCCAGCCATGTGCATGCAGTTCGAAGAGCTTGCAGAGTGATATGAAGCCATAACCTCAGCAAATACATCAGTCCAAGCAACTTGGTCTTCCATAAGGCCTGTCAATGTGACAACACCGGACTACAAATGACCAGAATGACCACAGCTGGACCTAGTGGACAGACCACCCTGGTCGAACACAGCACCAGCAGTGGCCACAGAATCCAATCTAAGCACTGTCAGTCATGCTTACAAATCGAGCAAAGACCTTAGGATGAAGTTGTTATTGGCCACCTCAGAAGCTCACAGATCTTGCCCCAGATATATTGCTCCTTTTAGTGGGCAACACAAGCCTGAGTGGCATCTTTGTCCAAGTGCTGGCTGCTGACATGTAAGTTGCATGAGATGCTGTGAGTTAAAGCCACAGGACACGCTCAACAAATTGTGCATTGATGCCCCTGCCTTTCTGCCTTAAGATACGGATATAAAGCATGCGGAGCAGAAGCAGCAGCTAATACAGATACATAGAGCTATTTTTTCTTGGCACGCAAGCCAACGGAGAAAGACAGCTGAGTAAACATGTGTCAGCTCTGCACATTAGCACCACAACACTACATGGCAAGAGCAGAGCTCTTCCAATGTACATTGTATGTGTACAGCAAAAACTCTCTGAGGTTGTGGCCTTTTAACATGAAACAGACTCATAAATAAGTCGTTATTATATGTACAGGTAGACTGACGTACTTATAAAACAATGCATTCTAATCAGTCACAACAACGCTTCACTGCACGGCAGTATATTCTTACCTAACCTGCAAAATCATATTTTTCTACAGCTTGTATTATAGTTTTTTTTATTACGAGGTCACTGTTCAGGAACAGGTTTTATTTGGACTACCATTTACATCATATCGGGATATAATGAAAGTCTACCAAATGGCCTAACATTGAACATGCAGCAAAACAATATAGCATAAAGTCACTAAATGGTCATATATAGCAGGTTGACCTGTACTAAGGTCCACCTTACAAAACTTCAACATGGTATCCCTGGAACTCTTTTATAGCAAAGCGCTTCACCAAAAAAACCACATCAACCTGGAAAATCAGGATGACCTAGCTGTCATGAATATCACAATTAAGGACACAGGAAGTCCCAATTTAGAGACAGGACCGTCAAGGTGTCCCCTCTGGGTGTCCAGTTTGGCTGTCCCTGTTGCAGTGTCCCCTTTGGGTTCACATTGTTGCTCAGACATTGTTGCAGCAGAGGCCACGAAATCAGGTTAACTGCTCAAGGTTGCTGCAGCAGCAGCAGCAGCATGAGCATCCGCATCCAGAAGTAGCAGCAGCAGCAGCCACCTGACAGAGCCACCAGCATCAATCACAAGCAGCAGCAGTAGCAGCAACAGTCCCTTAGGCAAGACTTACCTTCATCCTGTCTTTCTGACATAGCATCACTTCTCAACAGCAGATTGCCAAACATACCTCCTCGGTGATGATAATGTTCATCTCATGATGTAGCAGCAGCATCTCTTCTATACACAGATGATGATGGAGTTTCACCAGCAGCAGCTGCATCAACTATTGTAATCTGATTGCATTGCACATGGGAGGAAGACAGGCTGTTGCAATGCATGTGCGTTCACTTCATGTAGCCCACTACATGGTCTGGCCTGCAATATGGGTACCCATAGAGTTGGAGCCAATGGGAGGCAAACACCCCCTTGTTATACCCCTTTTCCCTTGCTTGCAGCACTGAACTGGGCCCAAGGGGTTCTCAGGGTGTGTGTAAACCATCTCAAAATAGTCGCCCTTTTCAGTGCATTCAGAAGCATTTGTTTGCCTTGACATGGGGCTATTTGCAATCATTTTGCTCATGTTGAAATTGAATGGCATAACGCAAATGGAACACATGACCTCAATGTTACTGCATCAAGACTAGGAACAGCACAAGCTTCTAACCAAATGGCCCAGCATTGAACATGCAGCAAAATAACATGGCATAAAGTCACTCCTAAACCTCATGCAATGACAGCCAGAGGTAATAAGGACTCCCACATAGGAGCAAAATGCTCTCTCTTGATTTACGATCTTCCTGAAGTTACAACTTTCAAGCTGCCATTGGCACCACAGCTAATGCCTACCATTAGGAAAAGCTACAGATTGAGCATTATTCATACAAAGCATTTTGCCTGCTGCAGCTTACAGTATCTAGGGATATAATCAAAACAGAAATATCTTATGTTACCTTATTCAGATTTTCAGAAAAGTGATTATCAGTCAGACATTTCAATCTCGTCTAACTTGTTTCCCATATCAGAAAATAACCTCATGTATATTTATTTTTTTAGGTTAAAATTACATGAACAAATAAACTACTATAAATTATATAATTAATACATCAAAGACTAAATTTTATTACTTTATACATGTGTATCCCATTATCTAATAAACTGATGCCCGTAAGTATCACAAATTCCAACACCAGTCCTTAACCAGCCGCGAAGTAGTGAGAAGCAGAAGGCCGAAGCCACACAAGAGCAAGCCCAGCACTGCACTGCCTCTGCTTCTGGTATTAAATTGGGTCTTGGCACCTTGGGAGCATCTAAACTTGGGATTTGGGGGACCTTAATCCTAATGGCAGGACCAGGGGCGACCTGGGGCATCTAATAGATGTGGGGGTCACCCTGCCCTCTCATTCTGGGCCTTGTCGTAATCCTAGGCAATGCTGCCATGACGTTGACACATACATCGATAGTGTCTGCCCTCACCCCACTCTTATTCCCCATGCCACCATTCAATCTGCACTTGTATTGAACTGCTCTTGCCCTTCAAACCAATTGCAACGTCTACATTCCCCAATCTCAAATCGCAAGTGTAGTGTACGTGGCCAACTGTAATTTTGCAGCTTTTTCTTTCACTCTACCTCTTATTACTCTAAGTTCACAGTGTGTAGAACAGTCATGCACAGCTTTAATCATTGTCCCTTTCCACTCTATGGTCCTGTGTGCCACATCTCCCAGAAGCAAATGAGACTGAATTGCTCAGATGATAATATCGTTCCCTGGCACGTTTCATCAATTTCCCTCGCTTTATAGTTCCCGATGGAATGAAGATGTGCTCCCAGTGTGCATACATGATTCTCACAATACATTCAGTAAGTGTACAGTGCTAATTAAGATATTCCATGATAGATTTTTATTTTTATTTTTTTTTCAGATTTAGATCAATTTATTTTCATAATTTATAAATAATACATTTTAGAATATATAAATGAAATGAGAAGATGCAATTATGATGGAGACCCCTCAAGCCAGCAGAGCTAGCGCTTATGAGGGGCCACCAATGAAATGGGAGATGAGATGAGCGATATGAAATGGAGGAAATGGGATGAGGGTGATTATGTACTGGTGCTCAAATAACTATAGAATGTGTTAAGGACAAATTATGTTTGGCAGTTAAAGCAATTTCGTATGATACATATATCGCTGTAATTTTGGAAAATTGTCTGAAGCTGTGGGTGAGAATTATGTCTTTTAAAAAGTTAAGTGTAGTATTGAAAGTTTGTGGAATTCTACATCTAATTGACTTTTAAATAAAGGAATGTTTGAACACAGGTAATTGATAGTTATATGTTCCTCGAGTTAGATAATTATGGGTCTCAGAATTTTTAATAAAAATATTGTTGTAGAAATAGATCGGTAACATATTATGTTCCAACCTGTGACAAAACTTCAACTCACTCAGTGTACATAGGTCCTGTAATTTAAGAAGCCTTAAATGTTTAAATATAGGATTGGTATGGGCATTGTATTTTGATATGCTAATTGTTCTTACTACCCTTTTCTGCAATTTAAATATTGATTCACTGCAAGATCCCCACAAAAGAAGCCCATAATTCAAGTAAGGTAAAAACATGGTATTGTAAAGGGTAATTAATGTATATTTTGGTAGCATGAGTCTTAATTTATTTAATACTGCTGTGACTTTAGATAATTTGTTTCGAATGTGATTAATATGTGACTTCCAAGAGAGATGCTGGTCTATAATAATTCCTAAAAAATTTAATTCACTGAGGTACTCAACATTAGTATTTTCAATTCTTATAACAGGAGGTTGTACTATTCTCTGATGAGTATGGAAGACCATGGCCTTAGTCTTGTTTATGTTAAGAGATAATTTGTTAAGTTTGAGCCAATTACTAACTTTATTTAGTTCTTCATTTATGTTATTTTCTTGCATGGGGCCAGTGCCAAATGTGCCCAAGGTTGCAGAGAGAGAGTAGTGTCGTCAGCATATACTATTGGATAAAAAAGATTACTTACAAGTGAAATATCATTAATATAGATAAGAAAGAGAAGTGGACCTAGAATTGAACCTTGTGGTACGCCTGTAGTTATCAATAGGGGCTCAGATGTAGTATTAGCTATCTCTGTGTATTGGGTTCTATTATGTAAATAGCTTTCAAACAATTTCAAAGAGCTATTGCGAATTCCATAATAATTTAACTTATACAATAGTATTTCATGATCTAAAGTATCAAAGGCTTTTGATAAATCTAGATATATGTTAATCGGAACTTCGTCATTATCCATTTTAGTTGCAATTTTATCAATTAATTCTAGAGCTGCTAATTCTGTTGAATGCATGGATCTGAATCCATACTGACTATTGTAATATAACTTTAATTGGGAGAAATACTTATGTAGCTGATTGTGCATCACCCTCTCAAAAACCTTGGACACACTTGGTAGAATTGAGATTGGTCGATAATTATTAAAAGTGTGGCTGTCACCCTTTTTATGCACAGGGATAACTTTGGCTATTTTTAGTTTATGTGGAAAGACACCAGAGCTGAAGGTTTTATTAATTATAACAGTTAATGGTTCGGCAATATCATCTTTAATTAGTTTAAGTAGTTTGTTAGAGAGTTTATCACAACCCGAAGTAGATTTATTTCTAAGTTTGTTGATAATTTCTTTAATACTATCACTGTTGACCATACCAAATGAGAAATTATGAGGAGTAGGTGTCAGTAAATAGTCTTTAAAATGATTTACCTACAGGATAATTAATTTGTGATGCTAGGCTAGGTCCAAAATACTTGTTAAATTCATTAGCTATTGTAGTTTGGTCAGATACAGGGGTGCCATTAATTATGAAATAGTTTGGAAAACATTTATCATTTTGTTTTTTGTTTAAGATATCTTTTATTGTGCTCCATGTTTTCTTAATATCACTTTTGAATTTATTAAAGCATTGGTGATAATATAACTTTTTTGCATTTCTAATATTCTGCTTTAGGATACGGTTATACGTTTGGAGGTTGATCTTCATGTTATTGTATTGATTGCTGGTTGTAGGAGTTCTGTGTAATTTAGCATAGAGTTTATCACGATATTTAATCGAATTAAGTATACCAGTGGTCATCCATTTACTTCTTTATGTTTATGCCTGTTATATCTAACTATTTTTACTGATAGCAAGTACATAGCACCAAGGAGATATGATATCTCTCAACAATCTTCCTTATGATTTAAATTATTTAGTGAATTTTGTGAATTTACATTTGAGTAACATTTATGGGGACATTTCAACAACTTTCAAAACAAATTAACCATTGATTTAGATGAACATATTACGACTTCGGGCATTGCCAAATGCTATGTTTTCCACAACAGCCACATATTGTATTTGGAGTGAGAATATTGCCTATGGTCTTGTGTCTCCGAGGACAAGCTATTTCTCTTCCGAATAGCTCCTCAGAATACCTAAGTAGGCAAGCCCTGCAACAGTGCATTAGCATATTCACCTGACCCTTGTTTCATCTATCAACCTGTTGCAGAAGCAGAGTGACACTTGGGTCAAGGGAAGCATCTATTTGCAATATACATAGTATCCCTTCAAGCAGAATGCTTTCTCCATCCCACAAGAGCTACCCACTTGGGCCTGCAACCCACAAGGGCTGCTGCTGCTGCTGCTGCTGCTGCTGCTGTTGCTAGTGATGCTGCTTCTGCTGCTTCTGGAAAAGGGCTAGCTCGATTCATCAGTATTCTGGAAGCGTCTCTGGTTGCCAGGGCAACACTTGCTAGGTGAGTAGGATGCAAGGAGGGTGTGGGTCCGCTGAATGTTCGATCAAGACAAACTGAGCAGGGTGACCCCATGTCGTTGCCTCCCTACCAAATGGCTCATCACTTGCCTCCCTGACATACTGCCTTCCTGCCGCTGCAGCTTGTGTGAATAGCTAATGACTGATGATTAAGGAGCTGCCTCACAATACCTATAGAGCAGCACAGAACACCTTATACCATTGGTCTTCCATGGCCCTGTTTTACTTTTGAAATATCGAGCGAGGTTCACCCAACATCATGCATCATTTCTTGGCTTAGACTCACCAACTGCATTAGCATGTTGTATGAATGGGGGACTTATACTGACTATGGGATTCTCTTACCTCTTTCACTGATGTCTCCCAGAGAAAAATTATTTCCCCCTTGATAAATATATAGCCAAAATCAACTATATACCTACAGATATGCCGTGCATTCATATATTGCATTAGTATACCAAGAGTATGAATAAAGATGATATATATATAACCCTAAGTTATTATCGTTGTAATAATTACTTAGAAACACTCTTCAATTTTCTCTTGTTTATAAGAGCATGATGTCAGAGTTTTCTCCGTAAATTTCATGCTTCATTTCCTAATGAAACAAAAAAATACTCAAACCAAACAAGACAGCATTAAAAGCATTAAGACATAATTAAGACTTATTCAAAACAGTTTAGCAGCTGACAGTTCGTTTGACTAAATCAATTAATGTTTGCTGTTTCTGATCAGCAACAGAGCTTCAGGTGGGCCAAAGCAAGTGCAAAAGAAAGAATCTCTTTAGGCTTTTAGTGTGTTGAATACATAGTAAACGGTGACATCACTCCCCAGTCCTACTGGTTTTGCTTCGCGTGGGCATGATGTCACACCTTCTGCTGAGCATCACAGTTCACAGAATTGACCAATCAGTGGCTGCAAAAGCCTCATGATGTCACGGATTAAAACGAAAAATGTAAAATACTATTCTACCTAATTATTACAACGATAATAACTTCTGCCAGGAATAAAATGATGGCAAAATTTGGTACATACTACTGCCTTAAATACTATTCTGGGAAGGTTAAATTGTGTACATCAAATCACATTATTTATATTTACTGCGCAACCATGTGACAGTCATGACCACGCAACATAACATCAAAGAGCGAAGGCAGTGTTTTATTTCTTGTCACTGCCGTTAGGGCGTCATAGGTTCCACATACACTGAGCCTTATATTGCTAATCCTGTTCAACCTTGATCCAGCAAGCTTCCCTCTTTTATCGCCTTACACACACTCCGTGGTCAAGCTGGACACATGCTTTCTGACACTAGAGGCCACTGGCTTAGGGCTGTTGCATTGTGCTGATTCAAGAAGGAGAAATACATTACAAATATGTGCTAAAAGAAACCACCTGGATGTCCTGTGGACTTATGTAGAAGCCAAGTATTTTCTTAATAAATGTTCCTATTTTGTCATTCAATTTTGACATCACCAATGTTTTGGGCCCGATGGGACAACTGTACTGAAACAATTCACTTTCAGCTTGTAGACATCTCATTTTCTTAGTCCCTTCATCTGAAAGTGGCCCTGCACGAAGCAAGCCCATCATGATGACCAAACAGAACCAGGGACCATGGAATAGCCCCAGATACCAGAGCTCTACCAACCCAGATTGGCAAAACATCAAGCTCAGCATCAATATCGTGGTAGAATCTTATCCGATGTAATTATGGAATCAGACAATAAACATTGTGACCCTGACAGGACAACCAACAATCAATAGAATAGCTGCTGGATCTGGGCTGGTTGCAGGCTTGGAGGATTCCTTCATCTTCGCCAGGCACAACTTGGCATTGATCTGCCCAGCTCCCTAATCTCCAATCAATGGTCCCACGTGCTCCTTATTCCCCTAGGAAATATATGTTACCAATCAAAAACCCTAACACCCAAAGCCCACCATTTACACCAAATCAATTGGTAGAGGGGCAAAGCTGTTGTTTAAGGCAATAAAATGTAAGCTTGCCTTATAGTGTGCTATCGGGGTGTGTCCGGTCTGGTGCAGATTGAGTAAGCCACAATATTCGAACCAGGTCCAAGACCAGCTACACCTACTGTATACCAGATCCACCCTGACAATTCACAGCAATTCTTTTTTTCAACCAGAGCAATGCACATGCATATATCGTTATAAAACAACACTGGTATAAGCAAGATATACACAGCAGTATTTCCAGAACCAGTGTTAATATACAATCTTGGCATTTAATGTGAAAGTTAAACTCTGTTTGAGCCTTGACTACTATGTCATCACCAAAATACTTGATCAATGGCAAGCAGTGACAGAGACTTCAACGAAAGCCTTCGAGAGAAAGTAGACGTAGATCTTGTTGGCTCGTAAGTCAGCACAAACCGTAAGAGGGCGCCTTGGTCATCAATCATCTTCTATCTGCTGATATTCCATGTTCGTCTGCTTTCTAGCTGATGAGCTGCTTCATTAGGGCTCTCCGCAGCAACTCCAAGATTAACCAGCCTACTAATCCTCCAAGAGGATTGTCTAATTATTTTCGTGCATATCTATCCATGTCCTACACGATATATTATTTTTTGTCGCAACTTCCGCCAACATTTGCAAACGATACAGCAGCTGCTGTTTTCTTAATTTACCTCCTGCTCCCAGAAAACACAAGACTGGATTTCCTGAAGCTAATAGTGACATACATTACGTAGCTCGCATGACTTATGAAACAATATAATATTTATACACAACAGCGTTGCTTTGTCAAAGCAGCTGCAGGTCTGCCATTTTCGAAACATCTTCGTATCCATGGTAGGAATCCTATCCACTGGTAAACCTACAGCAAATTATGGTAAGATTTCAGTTATTAAAACAATAACACACAAAGATGATCTTCATCGAATAAATTCTGTTGACAACCAATGTGTCATTTCATACGGACTAAAATGTTATATTATACATTGTGCAGTCATGGACTCATGGTCATGTACACTACGACTTTTAAGTTATTTTCACAATAATGAAGAAATAATTCAAAGAATAGTAGTTGTTAATGTCAGATTAAATACAATGGTCAGACAGCATCTAAAAATGTCCAAAGAACCATATGTATCTCTTCATTCTGCGCAGCACCAGTTGGATTGCCTTTTTCACAGCACCGCAACAAGTGCTCCCTCTGGCGTATTTGCAGTGTATTTGGCAGTGCGCCATGACTGCAGTCTAGACAGACGATCATGCTCTACACATAAAAATGATTCGTGTGCCAATGGCATGGCTTTTATTGCCCTGGTCTAGTGGGATTTGACTGGACTTTGGCTTTGGCAAATGCGGATGAAGAGGTCACAAAAACCAGGTCAATTGCAAATACACGCGATGTGGCCAGCGTTCTCGCAATCACGACATTCTAAATCATGCGATTCTATATTTAGGTCAAGCGAACGTCCGGTTTGGCAGGCATGCCACCTGAATATTTTAAACATCAATAACGACTTCTGAATCATGCAAAAACGATATCCTTCGACTTCTGAATCATGCAAAAACAATGTCCTCATTTCTCTTATTAAATTTGTCAATTGAAAATGAATGCATAGAAAAGAACTTGTGGGTAGCGTCGCTGAAATTTTGAACCGGTATTTGAACAAAGTTAATGAAAAGTTGCTTGTATGCATCCTGCAGGAATGCATTTACAGTTATCTACTTGATTCCTTTACGGGGGATGTGCCAAAAATAGTTAGGAGGGGCGCAGGTAACAAAATGCAGCTTCAGTATCGATTTCCCCACTAGATCTGGCCATGCATGAGAATTCGAAACATTCTTTGTGGAATGTTTGGAGTAGGGAACTTTTTTATGGATGACTGAAAAACTCAATTAAACAAAATTACAGAGTTTTGGCCAATTTAAAAAGTGCAAACTAATCATAATGTGAGTCTTGCATGCCACACATTCATTGAAGTGAGCTGCATGCTAATGTTTTCATATTGTCCAATAAAAAGCGCTGATTTTCCAACATCAAAACAGAATTTCAGCCTGAATCGACTAACGCCAGGTGAAATAGCATTCGTCCAATTCAAAGCTTGGTGCAAATACTGAAATAAAGTCCACCCAATTAAGTCGTGTCTGCACGTGGACAATATCTGAAATGGATCTCATAATTTGCAATAGCCCTGAGAAGTGCAAATCAACAAATTTAAATGATGACAATAAATGTGTTGATCATCAAGGCTACAAACCACGCACTGAATGTCCATTTGTTTTAATGGCATCACACTAAAAATTTTAAAAAGAAAAAAAGAAAGAAATGAGAATGAAATACCAAGCGAGTGTTTACGTGAAGGGAAGAGAAATGACTAATAACTGGTACTATGGTACTATGCTAATGCAAGTATAGAGCATGACGCCACACCCTGATCTACTGGTCGACCTGTCCAATCATGAGCCTTCCTCACATATGGATAAAGCTACAAGAGCATCAACAACCACTAGGGCAAATACCACCCATCATGAAAGAACTCCATAATGTGTACACTGCAGTAAACAGATTGATAAACATGACAGGAACTGAGGCGACAGAGGTTGGCAGTTATCTCAATGATCCCCCACAAATCCATTGACCAGAGACCAGGATGGACACATGCAGCAATGTGATGGCAAAAAGTCAATCACTCGGCATAATCCTGCTTTTACATCAGGCATAGTCAGTGAGACAGGTTAAACTGCAGCACATGGCAACACATTGTCAAAAGTAATGTCAACCAATAATCAAGAATTGGTGATGACACATGTACGTCAGAGTAATAATACTGTGGTTGGCCCTATAAACAATCCTTTGATTATTAGTTTATATATATTTTATTACAACAGCAACAAATAGACGTTCATTAATTTTTGTTTTTGTTTTTTGTTTTGCATACAAGGTATCAGGATAACAAGAAGACAAGATTCCTTCTCATTATGACATTTTGTGAAACAACTGAACTTGCATTACAAATATAGCAGTTAGTTTACTTTTACAGAGAGGTGTCATTGCCAGTATGTCGCTTGTGTGGAGGCCTATGCTTTCAATTACAAAATATGACCACAAACGACTAATCTCGAGTAGCAGCATGCTATATATTTTCAAGGACTGATTCTTCTTTAGCCATAGCTCTATACTTCATAAATATCCTTAACAGTCACTGGCAATATTGTAACAATAATGTTTCAGTGTTATCCACATTGCATTACCCCTTCAAAGTGACCCGAGAATGTATTGGTATAAGCCTAATAACACATCAGAAAATGTACATAGCATGTGTTTTTCTGTAATTGGCATCCCAGTCTATGACTAATACATTTACAGGCTGCTGGAATGCCGAGCAGCTTTCCTACCACTAACATTGCACATGTACTGCAACGTGTGAACCATTAACGAACTATGGTTCCTCCAACCCTACATACATAAAATATGAAGCAGAATCACACGCCCTTAATGGCAAATGAGAAAAACCAACAAACAAAAAATAGGTATGCTTTGCATTTACCTGTGTTGTTGCCTCCACTGCCAATATACAATCGATTATGCACTGTTAATGCACTTCACCTGGTGTGTCCCTACCAGAGCCTATGGTGTGCTTAAAAAAGGTACATCCTTTTCATTTAGAGATCTGCAGTTATTGATGTTAACATCAAAGTGGCCCACTGATGCAAAACAAGTGTAAATGAAGTGGTGAAGTATAATGAGAGCAGCTATATTCACTGACTTGTCAGTTATTTTCCAGAGGCAACTGATGAGTAGTGGGGATGCGACAGAGTCTGAGTCAGCCTCCCTCAATGCTGAAGCAGCCCTCTGGAGCCTCCTGGCGTCCTTGGTGACAGGGTCTGGACTCCCTGGCGTCATTAGCAACGTAATCGCTTAATACGACCACATCTGACGACGTTCTCTGAGACTGTGACGCCATCACGTTGACCTGTGTTATTGTTCAAAAGCTTCATAAAAGCAATGTACCAGGATGATATAGTGTTTTTCCTGTTAACCTTAGTTAGTTGCCAACTAGTAAATGTAACAGATGATAACTTGATGAGACAATTGATAAAACAGCTGCATTCCTCACAATTGTATGCACAGTGTACAATGTATAACTGAATCTACAAATACGTTGTGTCTGTCAGAAGACAGGTTAGTTTCAATTTTTGTGCTGTATTGTATTGTCTCAATTGTATTCTATTGTTTCAATGCTGCTGCTAAGAAACTTATAGTCAGCTTAAATGACCAGTAACCAGAGGTTGACGTAATGTTTAGATGATAGGCTTGGAGTCCACGCCATGTTACACATTTACATGGGTGGGGTATTTTACTAGCCACAGCATAGACACCAAGTAAAAGGCACCACCAATTTAATTACAGGTGAGATGAAGCACATGCAGAGCGCCAGGGTCTGGATTCGAACTCAATACCTTCAGCAAAACTGGCCAGGGCCTTAGCCACTAGACCACTCTCTTTTGAACCAATGGCTTCCCGGCATAAAACCAGGTTTGAAAGGTAGCTTCATTAGCTTCAATTTCAGGCTAATCGCTGGATTTAATTTAAAGTACTGCTAGAGGCACATTTATGCAACACACTTGCCATTGTCAAGGACAATACCTTTTCAAGGAATTCTCGGCATAGACTGCCAAGATGTTTTGGATTTGAACTTTAAATTCTGGCTATAGAGTAATAATCAATCATGAAAATAGGACTGAAATCAAGGTACAACAGTCGAGTCTATCAATTTCACAACTACAAATACTAATGCTGCCCCGTGTCAAGTGAGCCACTTGCTCCTGATTGCCCGGTTAGACCATCATGAAAAGAGAATCCTCTTCTAGTGTCCACTTTAAAACTTTGATCCTGTTACCTGGCAATCATGGGCCTGTAATTGCCTGCTAACCAGCCCCCGGCAATTACTTATCGATAGAATTAAGGCCACCCAAAATGCAGCCCCAGGAATGAGCCACAATCCATTAATCGGCTCAGGCTTTGACAGGACAGGACTGAGTCACATAGCAGAAAACCTGCAGTCCTGAAATTGCCCGAAAATCAAATTACCAGGCCCGTTTCCAAACTGCGTCAATCTAATTTCTTGCACATTGCATAGCACAAGTGACATTCAAGATATGATAAGAGCCAGTCACGTCAAGACTTCATGGAAATGCTGATGACGCTGTGCGACCAGAGCATAATCCATTATTCGCGAGAGGGCGCCCCAGCTCAGCTACGATTGCCAGTGTCTCCCTCTTTCGAATTACGACTGCATTCTGCTAAGCAGACCACACTCGGTTGCAAACTATACAGCACAGAACAGTATACATATATAAAGGTTTGTGTGATGTTAATATTCTTCATTTATGGTCTATTTATTAAAATATATTCAACAAATAACCCTGGTCCAATCAAATCAAATGGTTTTGTAACGAGAGAGTACGCAAATTATACCAACCACAAATTATACCAACCACTAGTCCTACGTGTAATCCACTGTCTAGAAGGCCAATAATACACATTTTCTGTCCATGTAACATGACAGAACTACCAGCCCAGCGGCTAATAACACGTTGCGCACCTGAGAGGCAGGGACCATGAGTCACCTTGGTACCTTTGATGTTCATCTTTGGCGCTGTTGAAGTCTCTCAGCATGACACGACAAACACGCATTTGCCAAAGAACAAACGAGTCAAGACATGGTCTCTGCTCATAGATGCTAGAAAATGAGAGTGTGGAGTACTCCAGGCAAATTAGAAATATAACTCTGACAGGCAGTACAGCTCTTCCGCAACCAATATCTTGGGACATTTTTGTTTCATATGCAGAATACAGCAAATCAAACTGAAAAAGTCTACCAATTCTCATTAATTCAAATAAACCTTTGCTTGTACAGACAACGGATGGCTTTTGTTCAGTTGCAGTAATGTTAAGAACACCCATTCCTTGGCTGCAGGGAAAAATTTTTTTCCTTAAAAATTAACATCACCGAGTTACGATACTTGACACTTGTTACAAAACACAAGGGAAATCAAAGAAAATCGTGGCAAAATGGAGAGATAGCACCAATAACTCAGAGAGAAGAACTCTAAACCCTCAGCAGAGAAACCTGTTGAAGAGGCATTCAGTTCAACTGGATGGGAACAAACAAACCTTGACAAAAGGTGTCGGGAGTCCCCTTAAATTTCCGATAAGACAAACAGATGAGTCAGACTGTGTAGAAACAGGATCACTGGGCCAATCTGGGTTGCTGCTCAAAATTCTCTGTCCATGCCAAACTCCAACATTCCATCAATAAGGCAGCATTTTTGCGGTTATGAATGGCTAAGCTTTGGTAAAATGAAGCGAAGAAAGGAGGAAAATCAATGTTTATTCCAAGATGACCCAGTTTGTAAAGCATGTTCATTGGGGGTTTTGTCGCTAGATCAATTGAGGGGCCTCAGAGAGGGTAGGGGTGCCACCCTGATCAGACTGTGCCCTTCTTCTCCTTGCTTCTGCAATAAACAAGGCTCCGTGGACAAACTGCATAAATCCTTTGAGCAATTGTCCCCCAGACTCCCCCTTCGTGTGCTGGAATGCAGGAATCGAACAAGGAGGTATTCTTTTACCTCAAACGAATAATTACTCAAAACATAACAACCGCCTTTGATGCCTCCAACTTGAAGGATGAGCAAATTGGTGCGTGGTTTTCCATGCAGATGTTGAACTCGTTTCGAATCTTGTTTGATAAGGAAAAACCATTAAAAAGCCATGGCAGAATTTCAATAAAAGAACAATCAATTAGAAGCAATTTGTTTGAGAAAGCCGTGTGTGATAAACACTCCATCTTGAAATAAAGGTAACAAAGAAATTCCATAGATGAATTGAATGCGCTTCTTTGAGAAAGCAATATGTATGCAAGAATCGTTAAGCAACATTTTGAGGTCAACAAAGGTGAGCGGTACAGAGCAAAATTCAATTGGTAATAATTATCATAATTAATCCCCGAAATAATTTCCAGCACTCATTTGCATGACAATTAAACATGTATTAAATGCAAACCAAATCCAAACCAACTTTTTTATGGCTGCAAAATTTACAAAATATATTACATACATATATCACTTGATTCTCATCAAACAAATACACTAAAACTGAAGAGATTAAAAGTACTTGAACTTCGGCAAACTAAGCTTTTAAAAGCACTGACCTGTTTCGTTGGAGTTCTGGTCGAGCTCATTGTAGTTGAGGTCACTGGTAGAGAGGTCACTGGTGGAGAGGTTGATGGCATCGTTCATTGCTGTGTTGAGGTGGGACAAGACTTGCTTCATATTGGAGGCCTCATTTTCCAGCATGGTCAAATGCGTTGAGTTGTCCTGTAGTTCCTGTTTTAACACCAGGTTCTCTGACTTCAAGCTCTCCACCTGGCGGAGGAGGATGTCATAAGACTGGGCCGACATCCTCAACCGAAAAGGACTGAAAGAAAGAAAAAAGAAAAGATGAAAATAATCAATATTACCTTTCATGAGCTCAGACTAGACAGGAAAAGAACGGTAGTGGTCGATCAACATGAAAGACCGAAAAGACACGGTCTGCACTCCGCATGAATCTTTCTTGCAGTGAAAAATGTCAGCAGGGTAACAGATTGGGACTGTTTGTTCACTCTGAAACTGTTTCTAAAGCAGGACAGGAATTGGATGAAAAATATTAAAAGAGTGGAATGGGGATAGAGATTGCGACCACTATCTGTTTCCTATTTTGTCATGTTCCATTACGGGTTTCCAAACAAAAATACGTGCAATGCACTAACCTAAATATTTCCTGATCCAAACAACTTTTCAACAGGGGGGACGCTTTTTAACAGGGGACATTCCTCAAGACTATAGACTATGAAATGGCTACACAACAAAATATAGTATCTGTAGAGAAGAGATAAACTTGAGCTGCACGAACAGTAATACAACTACAATGCAATAAAAGTCTTAAGTATTGGATCAGTGACTAGATGGCTGGCCATTGTCTGGCCTCATAGCAATATTTCTTCAGTCCTCAGACAATAGGAAGCCTTGATAAACAGGGCAATTTAGCCTGGACGATAACAATTCTGCCTACCAGTGATTGTTCTAGACCACCGACTAAAGCAGCAGGGCTTGCAAACTCATCCTGCTGCGCTGTAAGGTTACAGCATTAAGATTTAAGATGTGCTTTTGGCTCCTTGGCCGACCTGCAGTCTTTTTCTGCCATTCATCAGTCAAGAATCAACCATGTAGAAGATTTTCCACTGCACTGCTGCTCACCGAATGCTTTGCCTTACAGGTTGGGTTTGTTGCATCGATTCTGCCCACCAGTGTCTGGGTCCTACATAACTGAAGTAGTCAAGAGAGGAAGACTAATTGCAATGGTTATCTCATATACAAGCCAAAAGAAAGTATGATGCACTACTTCTGCTTTTTAAGTACAAAACATCCTTTTACAGCCATGCAATAAATATTGTATGAATATCTAATCCAAAACATGCAATTCAGTGGAGAGGCGAGCAGAATGTCATTATTTGGACTTCATACATTGCATAAAATCATGAAAATGTAAGAGGTTCATGTCAGACCACAAGAGCAAGTCAAGTCATCAAAGAGACAGTGATGTTCCCTGTTGTCCGCTTTTATGATTCACATGGGTGATTCCCTATTCATGGCGTTGATGTTGTATAATCATGTGACCCTGGAGGCTCCATTAAAGTTTGTCACACACTAAACCAATATTATCGCACCCATGGCAAATGGCGTTGTAAATTACTATAATAGGGAATTCCTTGATCTGTAGTACCACGGAGGTATTA
The DNA here is from genome assembly GCA_932294295.1 of Alitta virens. Taxonomy (NCBI): domain Eukaryota; kingdom Metazoa; phylum Annelida; class Polychaeta; order Phyllodocida; family Nereididae; genus Alitta; species Alitta virens. Next base: position 52,196,493 of record OW028573.1, read on the forward strand.
CACATTCTGGACATCACTGATTCTCTCCAAGTTAGCCTACCCAATAAGTCATGGGTCACCATGAAGGGTCAGCAAAGACACAAGCCATTATGACCATGTTCAACGTTTGACAGCACTGGGGACAGGAACACAGGGGATCAATAAGGCGTGTTATCAGCCACCATTTGTCATAGGCTGGCAATCTAAAGGGAGGCCAACCAGGGCCAGACTACCAATGATGCGGGATAGATCTGTCAATGGTGATGCAGCTAAGTCCTCATGGCTCTGTCTGCAATGTGGCAGCTGCCAGCCAATATTAAAGTCCCTGGTTATAGCAGAAAAATGGAAGAATTATTTCCCTGTCTGTGGAACATCATCCTGCCTGTGTTTCTACTGATTTTACTTGACACACGAAATGAACAACAAGTCCAAAAAAGTTGGCAAGAAGAAGAAACATCAGTCAGTGCCTTCAAAACAACTCATCCAATATAACCAACTTTTTTTAGCCTGACAACTCCTTGTTTCTTAGTTTCGCCGCCAACTGACCCAGGCTTAGATTTTCTGTTTAGATCAGCAACAAAGATATACTAAACACAGTATATTTAAACTGTTTTAATTTACAACTTGCAAATAGATTACTATTCTCCGAATCAAGAGAACATTGAGGTTCTATCGTCTAATTATATGGGAACAAAAACGTCACACGCAAGAGACAGCTACAAAGCTAAGCTAAGCCGTTTCCAAATAGCATAATTCTGCTTTTGACTTAGCAAATGACTGTCGTGCCTTTTGAGAGAGAAAGTAACATTCTACAAGAAGCAAGAACCTCAGAGATTGCGTGTTAATCAGACATGAAGTCTGTAAGGACCTGCAGTCACTTGCTATCAGGTCCTAATTCTTCCTCTTTACCTTGTTTACAAGTCGATCAGGTATTCTGTGTCCAAACTACCAATTCTCAGGATATTGGACCATAACTCTCATATCAGGAAATCTCACCATGAAGCCATAAAGTTCTACCAACACGAGGCAAGGAGCTTGGGGAAACGCATTGGAATATCAATAAAGATCAGCACCGTACTACAGCTGCTGTGTGCCAAGAGTAATAGAGGCACACACAAGTAATAACATTTGGTTTTTGTGGCATGATATACTGCACAATCATAGCAGACAGTGGAACCCACATTGCCTACATACAAGAACATCAGCGCCAACAACAGTATCAGCAGCAGCAGCAGCAGCAGCAGCAGCGGCAGGATGTTTCATAGCATCCCCTGACATAAACATCCAACGTCCTTGATACAGCAGCAGAGCCCTTGATGCCAAATGCAGTGGGCATTAATAGAAAAGCAGCATGAGAGGCAGAGATCCATGAATAGTGTATGCCATGCCAGGCATATTGGCAACAAGCAAAGGATACTAGGAAAGGATGCGAGTCCACAGCACCAGCACCATTAAGTGAAGGCTAGGCGATTGAGAGGCAAAGTTTCTTCCTTGCTGCCGAAGATACAGGCACTTTGCTGCAGACCTAAGGTTCCCTAGAGAAGCATCATGTGGTCCTTCGCAGCCTGGACAAATCCCTGATGCATATCGTGACTGTGAATGATTGCCTTACATAAGGTTACATAAAGGAGACCGGGGACTCCTTCTAAAACCATTAACTAATCAATCCTAACCCCCGGGGTGCTACAGCATTACAACCTAGAGTCAAGTCACTTCAAGTCTTTGAGTTACGACTAGGAGTTAACCGCATGTTGTAACTTAGTCCAACCACTATTAGAATGAGATTACCTGGGACTTGTCGCAAAAACTCCCAACTCAGAACAGGAAAGCAATAATGCCAAGAATGTCCACACATCTTAGGCAGGTGGGATGGACTGGTGTCACCCACGGGTCATCCGCAGAGCCACTGGGAGCAGGGTGATGGAGGAGGGCGTGACCCCAGCAGCCGTACAACAAGAACTTGCAGGCTCCTAGTTTCTCTACAGAACATAGCTAAGAGCAATATGATGTCTTGACATGCTGCACCAATGCATACAGATGTTGCACGTAACTGAACATGCCATGAGCCATCTCCACATTTGGGGTAGTTTTATACTGAGGGCGCTTTTTTCCTGGAATGTAACATATTAAGCCTTAACCGCAGCAATTTTGTGGAATTATTGTTTGCGAGGTCAATCAACAACGTTCAGACCGATTAAGAAATTATTTAAAAGGAAATCCAATTCCATACTACAATTGCCCCTAATATGTCATGCAGTGAATTATAGAAGATTTACAGAATCCTTCCCATCCCCCTCTACCTTCTCAGTTATTCTTCCTTTAATCCCCTGCTCTTTTTCCGCTACCTTAAAGTCCAATTGCCCGAAGAGAGCACCAGATAATGTTCAATTAGTCAGATCAATGGGAGAGAAATAGGCAGGACATGACAGGAGCTTTTTTGGTCGATCTCTCAACGTCAGAATGGTCAATGGACGAATTTCCGTGTACCTTGTAGATGTGTGGCCTCATTACAAGGGTCACTGGGGTTCCAAAGGAGGTCAAGTCTATAAGATCGTGACTAATCTTCACCGCCAATCTGTTTCCTAGTAGATCAAGGCCAGCAAAGCCACTGAAAGGCAATGCTCTTCTTCGGGGTGATCGCCCGTGGCATTGTGCCTTTACAGCGCCTTTACAGTGTGTTTGACGTCTGTGGTTTGAGGAACATGACATGAGTGACTGCTGCAAAAAGGGTTGTTCACATCACCCCTCCATCAACTGCAGTAGCTTCAGCTGCTGCAGCATCAGTGGTGGTGGCAGTAGAAAGCAGTATTCTGCATCAGTCACCCTGCACCAACAATGCCACGCATGATTCACCCTTCTCCAACAGCAGCAGCCATCGCTCAATGGCACAGAATAACTAAAAGGCACAGAATAACCAAATACCAGGAAAGGCATCAAGGCGGCTCCTCTGTTCTCAACCTTTTAGCCTTCTTTGTTCCCTAATTGCTCCAAATGACAACTTGCTTTTTGGAACAAGACACTCATCCAAGACACAAGACCCCTTTCTCAACACATTGCATGTAGTTAGTAAAAGTTGTTAGGAGAAGTTGTTTTCTTCCATGTAACCAATTCTGCAAGGTTACTTCAATTTCTTCACAGCTGCACCTAATTGAAAAAGGCATTGAAAAAGATTGGAGGTTCACCCAGGCAAGTAGACCTTTATTGAACCTCACACAGAAACACGTGTGGAACTAGGTCCTCGTCCATCAAGGACTTTTTGAAAGAGTAAGGAGCACAGTGTAGCTCCCTTGCCTACCCCTGACTCCGCTAACAAGGCTAGGACTGCTTTTTCTGACTGTTAGGCAAAAAACCCAGGTCGGATTCAACAACCGTCACTTGGCAATCAAAGCAAAGCCAGAGGTTGCTACAATTCACTGATAGTACACTTCAGCTGCAAGCCTGCCTAATGTAACCCAAATAATCTACATAGCACAGTCTGCAATTGCTTGTTTGTCTGGGTAAAAACCCACGTAGACCTCATCAGCCCAGGAGTACTGGCTGCCTGCAGAATACGTTTGGTATTCAATTTATTGTGATTGCGTAAACATACAACTACTGCCATAGCCAATAACCAATTGCTGGGATGTACTTTCTGCCTGCTGGCAATCAGATGGCGAAACAATGTTGGCAATGCGGGTGTAAGGAACTGCTTCACAACACTGCATTTTCAGTGCGCTTGTCGTGAGCTCCATTCTGAATTTGCCCTTTGGTATCATTCAGCCTCCTCTACAGAGTGCACTTTTCTTTCACTTTAATTTTTTTTTCAAGACTGTTAATGAATCTGTCATTGGTGATCAGCTTCAGAGACTCGAGATCCTTGCAAAGGCTTTTCGGGGTAACTGACTGGGAAAATCAACACACATTTAGTTTTGAAGGGTGACACAAGGAGCACTCAAATTACCCCCTGTGACCCTGTAAAGGGCCTCAGACCTGAGGATTCTTCATTCCGAAACAGATTTTACCCCTTTGCCACACGCCCCAGTTACTTAAAACCCCGCTCACTACAACCCCTCCTGAGTCATCATAATCTATTTATCATTCCTATGGAGGCCCAAATTGACAATTTGCTGCAAATTTTAGGGCCTAATTACTCTGTTAGACAGAGGGTTTGACGAATGCATCCGTCGCCATGGCGCAATCAGCCGAAGCCCCGAGGGATTCACATCACCAGGGCTGGTCAACTGCATTTATCATTCAATATTCCTATCAGCAATAAGCCGTTGACAATTGCAGCTGCATTGGTTGCTCAATGGTGACTGCATCATCCTCCATCATAATCCCCTATAACACACCGCAATCCAATTAAATCTACAGTATTTATTTACCATTTATATGAACATTCTAGAACATTTGTCCTAGATTACAATTGGTTGCTAATTGCTTACTGGCCCTTGCGTCACAAACAGACTGGATAAACTAATTTGAATACCTTATTAATCAATTAACTCCCAGGGGCAGAATTTGTGCAATTCAAATGATTCGGACTGTTACTTATTAAGTTACAAATAATTTAGTTAAAACAATGAAGTAATCTATCGTGTCCGGGCTGATATCTTGTTGATTTCTGTTGTTTCAGCACGATGCAAGTACTTGATGGACCAGTGGTCGTTGCTTTCACAAAAGACGTCTCCAAGCACTTGGCCTGCCAATATGCCTGACTGCATATAACAGCTCCCTCAATCTCATAGCCAATATAACCAATATAAAGTGGATGAGGCAGTGAGTCAGACTTCCTGCAGGTCTTGTCAGAAGGACAAGGCCCTCGCACGTCCTGTCATTTCTGCAGCCAAGGTCTCTCCTCGGACTGCCCTAGATCACCGAAGGACTTGTCTTTGACATTTCTGATCCACTCTCTCCTCTGCATCTGCAGCAGCTGCAGTAGTCTATATGATGTCCTGCAGATCCTGCGTGCATGGACTGAATTGAATCTAGTTTTGATAACTTCACTCTCAAAACCTATCTGACATAACTATTGCATTTAATTCAACCTGCCCTGGCACCGGCATGACAGATTGCCTTCCTTGGCTTTCATGACCAATCGATTATTCTGTGTTCAGGAACAATAATGAGTAATGAGTGTTTCCAACTTTGCCTCGGGCCAAAATTCCGTCTGAGAACAGACACATCGCTTTATCACACTTCCATAGATTGAAAAACACACAAACAAAGTAACTGTAAACTGACACACCATTGAATGACCTTGTGTGTCTGTATGAATATATGGACACCAATGCATGTGCATTATCCCCTGACCAGTGTCCATCTCTATTTCCTCTCAACTGCGAATAGAAACCCAGACAACCCATACTGACCACTCAAATTGAGACCAGATACCAGACTGACCATTGTCCAGCCCTCCACAAGTCTAACACAATTTGGAAGAGGCACACATCTGGTGGTCAAGTCCCAATCGATCCGGAGTACAGAGGTGTGACCAGTAGCCTACGGTCATCTGAAGTTACCCTTGCACTGACCAAGCTCTGACCAACTGCTGTCTCCCACCAGACATGTCCATCTGCTATATCGACACCTTCTGTAGACTGTCATAGGTCAATATACTAAACTTGTACTGTCCGACACTGATTAGATTTTAAACCACACGATCCGTAACAACTGTAACAGCATAATCCCTGGTTTTAAAGTCATTCTTGGATTCTATCCGAAATTTGTTTAAAACGGTATACAATTTTTGCCTTCCTTTACAATCTCGACCAGAACAAAAAAGACTTCAGTTTAACAACAATAGTATATTATCTTACGACAATACAAAAACTATCATTGAATTTTACAATTTAAGTGACTGCTTTTATAACAAATATGACGTTACTCTGAACAACCACCTTGGCTTCATGATGTAACCTTCCCTCGAATGAAGAACTCAATAGCAACTATCTTGAATGCTGCGATGGCGTTGGCGTTGCAACCAAAAATAAAAAAAAGCATCCGAGTTCACACATATTGGATAGCGCCTTCGGTAGAGAGCTCAATTCATTCTACAAAACCAATTTTTCACTGTCATTCAAATCCAACATGAAAGAGTTTCCAAATAACATGCAGAGCACCGAGTTCATCCATCCTGAGCAGGCTGAGACCATCAGAGTGAGCACACAGAGCAGTGTGATCTGGGTAACGATATGTATCCGAACTGATGAAGTCTGCTGTCCCTGGACAATGCAAACAAGGCCATGTGTGTTCTATCGCAGATTCTGCTCTGGATATAACACAATCATGCCAACCCGGAAAAGAATGGGTGGACGCCTCTAGGCCTCCTATGTAACATTGAATTATGTAACATGGAATGGTGCTATCCGTCATTAAGCTGCTTTGACTAACCTTCTAGTACTCAAAGATATGTACATTTGTCAACGAATGTCCGACTGATTTGGCCATTTTGCTTAATTTGCCATGGCATAATTAGGTATCCATTCAAAGACTGGACAGTATATGGAGTTAATTAGAGTAATTAACCAAGCAACCAGAGCTATTCATCAGCAACATCGTCCAGCTAGCAATACCAGGCTAATTTTTCACTAGCAACTTTCAGCAACATAACTGACGATTCTCCCAGTAAAACCATTTTTCCCTTGTAGAAAATGGTATTTTATGAACACCGAGGACATTTACCTCACATTTCTACCTCACAATCAAGCATCACATTGTAATGTCCACTTTTTTGGTCATTAGTGATATGAGTTATGATATGCCTGGAAGACACAACACAATTCTGTGCATGCAGCATTTTGCCCAATATTTTGTTTGATGCCACACAATGTTATTACAGTTCATGAGCTGCCACTGTGGATATTGTCAATTAGCGAGTATGCCTCGGACAATACAAACCTATTGCTTGGCACCTGCTGACCACCTGTATTTGACCACTGCCAGGCTTCCCATGTACACTGTGGTAATAACATTTATAGCTCATGTAATTGAATCAATACACTCGTTCCACGGCAATGGCAGGGAGAAACATCTAACCCAGTATTGTTTATAGCATATTTCTTGACCAGAAGCCACATGAGTCACCCATATGATTGCAACAGTGTGACATTTTCATTTGTTGGGCAAAAGCTATGGGTTTGTACAACTGCAAATCGTATACAAAACTAACTCAATTCTTCATAAATACTGGTATCAGATTTGTGTGTATATTAACATGGACAGACAAAATTATATTTAGTAAATGCATCAGGATATCATTAGCGTTTCCTTAGATTACTCTGCCCCAAGCAACGGTATAGCTTGACCTCAGAAGGCTTTCTGACACAACTATCAGGCACACAGGCCTCTGATCTGTCATCTTGCCTTTTGCTGCTCATATTAACCAACATGCCAAGCAGGTCACAGGAAGATTATACCTCACAACCCAGATGGATAGACATTGCAACACCTCCATGGCACTTGAAATATTAATGTTACAGTTTGGACAAATAATGGCTAATCTGGCTAAAAGCTTGTTGGTGGATTCGTGTTGAACTTATGAAGTCAACTGCTTGTCCTCGATCATGGAGTGCAGAGAAATGTAAACACCATGGTCATTCATATTTCATAACCAAGGGCAGTTTCCAACAAATGGAAATGTCACACTGAAGCAAGAAAAGTGAAGGATTGTTTTATGGAAGCTCATGGCCTAACACCACATGTTGACCTGAAAGACCTAGATCTTAGCACAGGTCGAGCAACCTGCAGCAGCTGCAGAAAACAGGCTTTCTCTGCAAGCTTTCCTGCAGGCCACCACATGTCAGCCCCTAATCCTGCACTGCAGCACATTGGTGTCCTAGGGGCAACCTAAGGGGCATTCTTTCCTCCTCACACAAGTTTCTGTCATAATGTGATAAAAACGTGTTGTTTTGCTTAAAGCAGCACAGAAACACAACCAGCAGGTAGCCCCCACGCAGCAGCTAAAAACAACTCCATCACTCGGCAAGACATTGCTTCGCTAATTGAAAATGAGAAGGTAAGACCTGAAGATTGATTTATAAAGACCTTCTTCAAGCCAGTTGATAGACAATGATGAAAGCCTCTGAAAATAATACTACCAAGTTTCAGTCAATGCTCATCATAAAATGAATAACTAATTTTGCCTTGTTTTTCAATTAGAAAATGTTTCATTCGTTACTCCACAAGAAATCGAATGCTGCCAATTTAGAATTTTATCGACATCCCCTTTCCTTTAAGTCAGAAGACATTAGTTCCGAAGCGAGACAGTAAGTCAGTAATATGGATTTTACTATACTTGGCAGACTAACTACAACAGTCTCTTTACAACCTCCAAGACTAAATTAAAGCCAGTCTTAAAGACATCAGTAATGACTTAGGAGCAGTGCCAGCAAGGAGGAGAGCGAATCAAGGGGAGGGGGTGGTGGTCAATATTCCCAACGTGTGTGGTGGACTAGCCTCTGGGCAGATGACCCAGACTGACCACATACTTCCTATGATACCAAGCAAATGGACCTGAGTGGTCAGTAAAAAGACCAATATCAACTTGGTCTGTGCTAGATGCAGCAGGAAAGGCAGGTTGATATCAGAAATATATCTTGTTCTGGCCCCGGGCAGGTCAAATATCCGCTGTAACCCAGTCCAGCCAATCTGCAAGACAGACACTTACCAGCCCTGGGAGAAATAGAGATACAAATAGTGTCAGAACATTATCTTCAACATATGAAGCCCAGATGTCTTGCCAACTCATAAGCCAACTTTACAGGCCAAGTTTTGCAATTGGCTGACTGGCTCCAGGCAAAGAAATATAAGCCCAACTTTTTAGCTTGTGTATATATGCATCTTTTTCATCCTCTGCCTAATCTACCGTGTAGCGCTTAGTTCACTGGGATTAACATCAATGTGAACTAAGCTGTACGTTATAGGAAAAAAAAAAAAAGTCTGAACTTTTCACAAATTCCCAACAATCAGGACCACCTGGTAAATTTTAGATGTAACAATAACACATTATGCATAAGAATATACACTACTAATTATCAGACCTAAGACTCCTGACAGAAATGCAGTATAGCTTTACAAAGCAGATGTCCTGTTACAAGGTCTTACTGTAGGCAATGTTAGACATACAGCAAACGTTGATGTGAATCCAGTCCTCTTTGAACTCCTACACTGTTGAGTTTCACAAGAAAGAAAGGATCACCACCATTCCATCACTGCCAAGCTGCAACTTGTCTGCAAATCCGCCTCTGTGAAGTGGAAAGCCAGCAGGAGCTTAGCAGCTGAAGGTAAAAGGATGTGAGCTCTTTCATAGGTCAATGGTCTGAGGTTACAGCTGTGAACGTAACAGTCTTAGTGTGGCCACTGTCTTGAGTGTTGAGATGTAGAGACCTTTTGCTAAACCACCACCACTACTGATTGAAATAGAAGACCGTGAGAGTCTCACAGAGACCTACAGAAAGTGCTTGTCAGTAACCACAGAAGAATTTATGTTGAAAGACTAAAAGCCAATTTTAAGTCAGAATGCACAACACAGCAGCTCTGGTCAATGACCTCGAACTATCTGTAATTCAAATTGATAAATTTAGACTCAAAAAGAAGACAACCGAGCACCCACAAATTATACATGTATACCACTGAATGCAATTAAAGTCGTATGAACACACACTGCATATCCCAGCATGCCACTAAAATCCACTCGAAGCTATGACAGCAAGTGAACAACTCGATATATTCTTATCTGTGCCAAAGTTGAGCTCATTACACACACAATGGACATTATGGAAGCATCGCAAAAAAGCCCCAGACCGAACATTCTTCTAAAAAATATGAGGCAATTTGTCCATGTCCGGGGAACATGGCTTTATTAAATCTGGAGTATGAGCACTAGTCGCTGAACATATAAGCAGGAGAGACTAGCAGGCAACCACTTGCCCATATCTGTCTTCCTATATTGAATTTAGGCAAGGCGTGTGATTAGCTTTGAAGCAGTAAAGCCACCAAGCTGTGGAACTGATCTAATCAAGAGGGTGAGGACCCAGGGATGGGCAAACCTCCCAAATCAACCAGTCCAGGGATCAGCTGACACACACAAGACCCTCACTTCCACCCCCGTGCACAAACAGCTATCATAGGCCAATTCATACCCACATCCTATACTGCCAAATCTGGCCAAAGAATTCATACAGCACAGTACAGTGCAGAGTGGGATATTAGTTTTAACTTATATATCCTAATGCTTTTCCGTCATTAGTCATGAGATAAATAAAGCCTTAACTATCAGAGGTGCAAACAATTTGAAATAGTTGCAGATTGCGTTATCATGAAATTTCCAATTATGGCTTTCCAACAGAAACGCGAAATTCTAAAACACTTAATAACGTCTAAATACCACACTTGGCAGAATGAAATGAATCCTTCCATTCCAGTAAGTTTGGCCAGTTTTAGTTTCATCACTGTTGATGTCAAGATTTCTCAGACATCTAACAATAACAAATCGTTCAGTTTCCAGATTGAGCTACATCAATGATTCATCCGCTGTCACTGCCAAAAACTGAGTTAGTCAAAACTGTTTTCAGTACAATTCCAAAGCACGGCCAAGCACTACACTGAATCTAGATTGGGTTTCCTCTAATGTACTTGAAATGCAGTTGACATGATCAAAAATTCCATTGCAAATGAGATTGCAGAGAGCTGCCCAAATCCCAGTAACTGCATAAACAATTTTATGACATTCATGAGGGGGAATTCAATGGATGGCCCCTACATGGCTTAATCTCATTGAATTGCTAACTTGAAAGGAGTTTTCATGTTTAAACTAGGAGGAAGGATTGTCATCCCTCAGGTCCTGCTGAGAATCTGGGAGCTCTCATGGAATTCCAATACAATTGACAAAAGCCTGGAGCTAGTCTTGCTAAGCTTAGCTGGGTATTAGAATAGTGGTCATTGAGACAAACAGTTGGCTATTTCCTCAAAATATCAAAGTCGCTCGAACTGACAGTATGAGAAAATTTCACCTCGACTTAGCAATGTCGATTTCATGAACATTGAATTAAAAGCTCAGTAAATAAATTCATGACATACAATCCGTACTACATATCTATAATAGTCTTTCGAGGTATCTAACTTACAACCATTATTGTGTATGACAGCTCTTTGGTATGGAGTACATCTGCACTATATTAAGCTCGACAACATATGTCATCTTGAAAAGATCAAGAATATCTACACACTAAATCTCGCTGTCTTTCGCTTGTCATAGCGTTGTCAGGTTGTCTGTCACTTTGAATAAGACAGGCCTTTCGAACGCGGATAACACCTGCACTCATTTCCAGTCGTAACTTCTAAGTCTAAAATCTTTTGAAGACCACCGACGGAAGTCTTATAATGCCAAGTCCAGCTCTTAGTCCTCTTTCTCAGTCAAAATACTATGTTTGAAGAACACTTTCCATCTAATTCCAGATCCATCCTCATTTCTGCCTAATATATTCTGCACTAGTCCCTTTTTTGTCTTAGACGACAGACTGCAGGCCAATCTGGCTCACTGCACTCCTATCAATGCAATCAAGAGACTGAACTCTGATACGAATTCCCATAATAGAGTCGGCTCCTCAGGCTTCTCAGCAGCTCAAGGTTTCATCATCTTTTCAGTATTCATTACATGAAATGTGTCCTGATGCTGCAAGCCACTGGCTTGCTCTTCTCTCCAACAATTCCAAAAAGTCTATTTGAGCAAAGAACTGCCAGCAATCATTATACTGAATTCAACATTCAAAAATTCCAAGCCACACAAAATGAAAAAGCAATGGGATTAGAAGGACAAAATAGACAGCAACACGAGCTTAAATGCTTTTTTCTTTTTTCTGTTAAATATAATCAAGACATGCAGCATGGAAGTACAGAACACAGAAATAAGACATAAACACATCAAGCATGTTGACATTTAATTTTGATATATTCTACCCCGTAATTTTAAACAGAGTTTCGAAGCATAAACATGAAGTTTACAACCAACTGCTCATATCAAATCTATAATTTCGCGAGTCGCAATTATTCATTTCACAAATATCAGGGCTGCCACAGATACCTGTAACATGCCACTGCCTCTTATCGACACGACCACAAATACCTCACAGTCTCTTAATGGGGCGCATACATTATTATGGGGTATGCAGTATGCAGGTGACCTCTGCAGGTCACGTGGTTGAGGTCACGTGGGAGGCTGCAGCTGCAGATGTAGGGGCATCCATCACTGTAGTCACTGATTCATTGCATCCTCCTTTGCATCAAAGATAACCTGCATCTCGGTGTCAGACTCATTCTACCTTAGTTTATCTCACCCTGGCACACATCATACCCAATTCTGTACTAATATATTTGATAGAATCTACGGTCATATCTGTACTGCCAAATTGAACAGGCATACCACACTCTACGCCGAGTACTACATACTTTGCCACTGCAGGTTGTGGAGGGGTGCAAACTGGTGTACGCTCCGCACAGGTAACTCTGGTTATCATGGAAAAACGCAAGTGAACTTTGCAACTTGATATGCAAAAAATGAAGCAATAAGCGCACTTAGCACAGGTCACTAAATGCCACTGTGAAACCCTTTACTTCCCAAGAGCTCACAGTTATTTTAGTGCTTCCTAACAGCAATCTACAGAAGCATTTGAGCATAACATTTCCTCTGAAAACAAAACACATAAGAGAATCCCACATGGTATCATGTCTAAACAACGAGTATAAGATGAAAGAAAATATTTATTTAAGCTATTCAAGGATTGACACAAGTACACAACACAAAATTCTAATACAAGTACACTAAACATACAAGCTTAACATCTACTGGGCAAAAATTGCTGTAGCATCAACAGTATATGTGCAAAATTGCTTTTCTTAGCGTATTTTGATTGTAAGTGGTTCATTTGGCATATTCTACTTAATCATCTCGTATTCTTTAGAGCCCGTTTCATAGACTTGGAAGCTAAACTCCAGGACGTCATGTGGATCCAGGCCTTCCAATGGTTAAGGCAGTCACTCAGCTAATGAGTCCTGGACTAGCATGATGTCCTCTTGCGTTTAGTTTCCAAGTCTATGACATGGGTTTTCAAGTCTATGAATTGGCTGTTATACATTTTATAGTACTCCTGCATCCACCCAACAGTGTGAACAGAGCTTTTTTCACCTTTATATCCCAAGCAATACCAAAGCGCCGCAGGAGGACACTCAGCAGCCTTTGTGACTCCCACAATACAAGTGAATCTGGAAGCAATAGGGCCATAAAATGAATGGAAGGACCACACCCTGGAGAGGAACCGATTCAATACACAGATAAATCTCTAAGCTTGGCTCATGGCTAAGTCATTAGACAAACCCACATCTAATCCTACTAGATTCCTACAAGAGATTTGGGTATTGATGGAACAAGTAAGAACAGAACCTCTGATTTAATCACTGCAAGAAATGTTCGAATGGAACACAGAGCTTCTTCAAATGAAATATAAAACTCTGCACACAGACGCAGCAATTTGTTCATTCCAAAATTACAGTCACATTCCTCTTATATATTCTCCTTTATTCCACTTTGATGCTTGGGAATGATCAATTACAGTTGTCTAAAAGCAAGGAAAGAATATTGCTTTGCACAATTTTCATATAATAAATGACACAATTAAGGTAGAAAATTCATATACAAGGAGTGAAGCCTCCATCATGCCATTTCCACATATGCCAGACATGAAATAAATTGATTTCAAATCATATTTCGAGGCTTGTATCCAGATATAATCAGTAATGTTACATGCAAGTTTCTTGCAAGGCTTCAAAAAGATTCAGAGACAGACCAAATTTCTGCAACAACAATCTGTTACTTCTGATGCTTCAAAACAACATGACAGTTTAATCTCGTAGATATGTGAAATGTTCAGCAACATACACTTATTCGGTCTCCTGGAAACCTGTAAAACCATCACGATGCCATTCGGTTTTCCCAAGCAGTATTTCAAAAGCTTTAAGGGGAGAGATAACTCTTTATGGGATGGGCTACTGGTAAATATATTAGTCTGCTCCTTGGAAACCATCATGTGTTGTGTGAACACATCAAATAGTGTTTAGTGCCTGTGTTGGGAAAACCAAAACATTCCATATAAATACAACACCAGTTTGTATGCTTAATGTAATGAATTTCTTTGGTGGTTGCTGAAACAAGTAGAATATATACCTGACTTGCTTTGTGAAACTCCACTATAGTTCATTATATGATTTATGTTAAATTTATGTTAAATTTATGTTAGGTCTTGACGCGTGGTTAAAGTCAAGACAAATGACCTGTTTTATAAGCAATTGGCAATAATATTTCTGTCTGTCAATCTAACGTGAAGTTAACCATTCAAGTTATTTTAACCTCATAGCAAAGGTCAGCTGCCCAATTACCTGCCACACTTATCACTGACTTGAACTGCCGAGGCAACTAACCAGTCAAACAGCTGATAACAACTTTCACAGAAACAATGGCCTTATCTCACAATATATTCCCATCAACTACCTGTTCTTTACTATCCAGGTACATCTTTCAAAAGTACAAGTCGTCATGCTTGATCATCTGAAACTTTATGAAGTACATAAAGTGACCATTTTCCCCCCTCATAACCCACCATCCATGACAAAACTTCGCAAAGTAGTGAAAGTAGGTAAATCTTATTTTTTACTTTTTATATGTACCACCACACCTGACTAGTTTAATGAACACTACAGCTATAAGGTTAAGGGAAGATCCATGTACATGTAACATTACTGCTGCTGCTGCTTCTGCTGCTGTTGCTGCTGCTGCTGCTCATGATACATGAAAGAGAATTCAACAGACACATCCATCACCTTGTCTACCAAGCATAGATGAGTGACTTCACCGCCAGACTTGACTACATCATAAGCCCCTATACCAATCAGCCTAACAACATCATCGCCTCTGCCACTGATGCCCACAGCATCACAACAATGCAATTATGGGCACAGAGCTGTGGCTTCCGTTTTGCAGATAAAACCAGAAACGCTCCTGGCATTTTGATCCCTCATTGTCGATAGCAAAATTGTGTTCTCAATCTCATTAGTCCTTGCACTAAAGTGGAAGCGTTGTTTTAATGACATCAGACTGTAAGTAACTCAGTGCTTCCCTTACTGCTGCTGAGAATTTCAATGACATTCAATTGCTCAGATGTAAAATCGACCACTTTATGCACTATCATGAATAGAGTCTGCAAAACAATTCTTGAAGGGAAACATGAGCTTCAACAATCGATTCAAAGAGATTTTCAGCTCAGTTTATACTTTGTCACTTGATCTTTCTCCCCTGTCTTCAAGAGTTTGATCGAAAAGTCAATAATCTCATTCTCAAGGCTTCAAAACATTTGTATTTAAATGTTCAGCGAGATTACCATGCAACCAAACGAACTTTCAGGAATCAGTCAATGCTCGGAACTAAAACGAGCAAAAATGCAAGTGACAAACAAACCGAGACTTCGTGATATCTCGTCATTTCATGAAGCATAGTGTTTGAGTATCGTGCCTTCATACAGGATGGATAATCACGAAGAATGAGTATCAATAAAAGACTCATCCTTTGTTGTGACAAGAGGTCCCATATCATGACTGACCTTCATGTCTAGGTCGCATCAGGGTCATATCAAAGTCCCATCAAGGTCATCTGTGCTTGTGATGACTCCATTGAGTCACGTCAGCATCAAGGGAGTTGTGTATCATGCATGAGAGAGACAGGGTAAAAGAGAAGATATTACAGACAGCTGGGAAGACATAATAGGGCAAGTAATGCATCAACCTTGGACAAGTGGATAAAAAGATATAAAGCCATAAAGTGAAAAATTAGAAAGACAGATATATAATATGTACATATTTAAAGATATTTATTATACTACACATCCAGACAAACAAAATATGTAAATAAAGAATTGAAATGTAAGGAGAGGGCTATGGATCACTGCCTAGAATTAACCACAGGAGAAGAATGAAAACTGCCAAGAAATCAGATACGAGACTGGAACGCGGCAGTCAAGTAGGCAATGACGGATCGGCAGGCAATGATGTAAATCCCATTCTTTCACAAATCACCCCTTGGGGACATTGTTCTAGAAAAAGAAATGGGACTACCCCGGGACTGGGGGTTGCCAACATGCATGCCAAGATACCCCATCACAAAAGCAAAGGCTTGCACCCAGCTTGCCCCTGCCCCCAGCCATTGTTTTAGGATTTGTCCTCACCCCTTTCGAGATGCAGTCATTATAATGCAAATCAGGGGCAAAGCAGCAGTATTGCAAAGGCTGATGCACACCCCCTCCAGGGATACCCCCTCATCAAAATCACCCTTCACCCCCTCCCCGCTCACCCCCTTCGCTAATCATATTATAAAACAACAATTAAATGAGTCGAGCAATTTGCTGGCAAATTCCTTCACAGTTCTCCTCATTGCAATGATTGTCTTCTAACGAGATCTCTGAAATATCCCCCAGAAGCACTTTCTCTACTGTTTTCATGTTGCAATATATCTAACATAAAACACAATAGCGACAATAGCAAAGAAAAAAAAAACATCTATATCGGTTAAAACTCAACTTTAGAAATATCCTCAGGAGGGGTTAATATGTAACATTTCATGCTGCCACATTCTGCTTTTAACACTTTGTGATTGTTTAAAAGTTCCCAACTTGCCAGTTGGCATGTATATATAAAACAGTGACCCACCAAGATATGCAGTTTTCCTAGTTTCAACACCCATTTGTTTATCACGGACCATTTGCTCAATTCACTGGCTATGATTCAGACAGAGCATCACACACACAATAAGAATTTCCATCAAGACCCTCACTTTGCATATTGTGTGGTCAACTGTGATGGGACGGCTTACCTGACACTGATGCTGGGCAGCTAATCGGACATGAAAGAGGTGATAATGGTCAGTGAGGAGTTAACCCCTGCACCTGATGTGGGAACGTCAGTTAATGTCAGTCTTGTGCTGTCAGAATCCGCTACTGCTTCAAGTTGCCTCATCTTTGGCTGTTTGCCTTGGAGATGAAGCCCATCACTTCAGTCTGCATCCCCCAATGCTCCACTGCTCCTGCTGCTGCTGTATGAATGCGTGAGGCCTCAGAGTGTGGATGCTGGATGCAGTCTCCCCTCGTTATTTCCGCAGCAAACTTCTCTTACGCTTAAGTCCTGTCATGAGCCGCAGCAGAGTTCCATAAGGCTCAGCAAATTTACTGGACAGTCTTGTGTCACTTATGTCACTCATGAATTATAGGTCATGACAATGATAAGCAATAACAGCAATCAAAATGTGTCCAAAATTCTCTCCCATAACAACAGAGTTTGCTCAGTCTGAATGCCCATTAACACTCAACGTCATTTCTCATCCCATCAGTGAGTGTAATTTGCGCTGCGGCAATGCACCAATGTAATGATTCACTGACACACTTTCTGAAACTGCTGACACCCAAATGAAATGACATAATCCACCAATATGAAACTCACATGGTTCACATGATGTGTGTAACTGTATATTGCTACAAGCTATTCCATGGTAAATGTTTCATAAAATGTTATGTCAAATTCCAGTTCATGGTTCTGTATAAAATTCTAATTAACTGGATGAGTCATCTTCCCATGTCCTGATTGGTCCAATGCATTCCAAGCAGCTGAGAAGATCTGATGAGTGGAAAGAGTTGTAAACAATGTAATAAAAGAGTATGAATGTCCTTAAGTCTCAAGTTCACAACATGCACGTTGGAGCTCCTTTGCAGCCAAATCCAGCAACTACACGTGCCGGAGTGAGCAGCGGTAGAATGGCACTCGAAGCCAAGCCGGGCAAAACACTGCACCCTGCTCACACACACAACACATTGCCGCTCCTACTGCTCTTCTAAGAATACGTGTTTGCTCCCATGGCTGGCAGTTGCACTGAACACAGCATCTTAGGAGTAAGCAGCCCAGGCAGGTATCAGTTAAGCTGCTGAAGCAGGGCATGCACACTGTCAACAATCGATGCAAGACCTTGTATGAGGTCCTGAACTGTGCCAGCAGCCTGCTCCTAATAACAGCCTGCCTGCAGCATTGATCTTAGGCCTGTGTGACAGTCTGTGACTGCAACAAAAACGGGTCACTAGATGTCATATTCACCATTGTTTAAGGCTATCCTCATCACAGAGTCATGAATGCAATACATAATTCCACTCTCTCACTGCTCCCAGCTCTCAGACAGCAATGCACGAACATTCCTAAATGGGTACATGCACGTAGAACTGCTATAAGAACACCTAAACAAACGCAATGTGTTACAGCAACCTCCTACAGAAACAAGCAAATTCCATCTTCACATTGACAACTAACGTCCGAGTCTCAGACTATCAGTGTCAGTGGCTGCAACACACATAGGTGTGTTGTAATTTTTTCCTGACATATTATTTCACTTTTCTTGTGCAACTACATTACAAAAAGTGCAAGAACATTGTCTGACTGGGGGTAATTGTTGAGATACGAAGCGCCTGGAGCAGCTAAACAATGGAGCAGACCAGTTATGAGTCTATTATATACAGCACACAACAGAGGGCAATGGGGAACAGACAGGGGCCCTGCAGTACACCATGAGACAGCAGCTCTGCACAGAAGGCTGGCCTGGCAGGAAGACTGATGCATCTCTTTGGGACTGGGCAAAAATCTACACCAGAGTATACGCATATCGATTGGTGGCAATGGGAAGCAATTGCACAGCACCGAAGGGCAGACACTGCAGTTCAAGGGTGTTAGGTTGCAGCTAGAGGGCAACTAAACACCGCAAAACACACCACCAAGAAAGGGACAAATAAATTCAGAATTTGCAAATAAGGATATAACCCGATCAAGAAGTCTGCATCTTCACGAGATTCCCACTTTTATGGTTTGGTCTCAGATTCCATATACTCGTGAATACATCCAGTATGTAATTTCCTCTACTTCGAAATACTTAGATTCCTTCTATAAATGAATGCAACAAACAGCAGAAAAATCTCAATTCAGAGATGTGTAGCAAAATCATCTTAACTATCAATGTCATTTTCACCAGCATAAAGGCCTGTTCAACCAAATGAGGACCACACGATTGAACGTCATTAATGTGTCGACAGGATAAAGACGCTTCACATAAAAAAGACAATTTCCATTAATATCATGAATAGTTATAGATAGGAATTGTATGTGTAGTTAGTAATATGAGACTTGTAAGCTCTTGCAAGATGTGGCTTAAGTGGTCCCTGGGTGTCTGTGTATGAGACACCAGAACAAGGCACATGGCCACTCACGAACCTCACACTTTCATCTCATCTCACAAGAGGCTGCCTTTGATGGGGACTGGGTTACAGAGGAAACCAACAAAGTGATGCTGTGGTCCCACAGCCATTGATGCTGCTATCTCAGCCCATAGATGCTCAGCCTAGCCGGTCCTCTGAAACTTCCAACAGTTTCAGCATCAGCAGCATCAGCAGCATCAGCATCCCAAAGCTAGCAGCAGCATCAGCAGCATCAGTATTTCAATGGATTTTAACCCTTGCTGTTTCAGACACCAGAATTAACAAGCACTGGTAATTGGTGGCAATCCCCAAATAGCACTAATTCATCATTAGGCCCAGTTCCCCGGTGCATTAGATTGAAACAGTTTCAGTTCAGAAGTTGGTTGATTCAAACCATGGAATGTAACGTCACGAGTAATTCTCATAATATGTCAATTTAGAGTTTCCCATAATCTATACACAAACTATAAACGTCGAATTACAATTAAATCACATTACAATTTAAATTATTTCCTGTAAGGCAATTCAGGTATTAGCAGTCTCCTGTATACAAAATGTATATATTTTACCATATTCATTTTTCATCACAGACATACATATTTTTTCAGGAGTAGTCGGAGAACTCTAGATATGACTTACTTCTTTCTCCTTTTGTGACCCAGCATACGTTGGGCAAACTCCTGAAGTCCTAGTGGTACTGAAGTAGGCGGTGAGTCCATAGTAGTGTTACTGTGGTGACTCTATAGTGTAAGTCAGTCCTTGGTTTCAATTCTGTATTGTATTGTTCAAACCTGAATGGTCTGAGGTCTTTTGCTTAAATCCAAGAGCACACAGCAACAATTGCATGCCTTCACAACAACAGGCTTTAAAGACAAAAAGAGCCAGATGGAGACTCACCAGTTGGCTGCATGTCATAAGGCAGCAGCGGCAACAGCAGCAGCCAGTTAGGAAGATGTCCAATGCCCCCGGGCTTGCCTACTGCAGCAGCTGCAGGGGGTGCAGGCAGGGACCATGGCTGCAGCAGGACACGCTCTTGGGTGACTAATCCTTATCAGTCACCAAATATTGTGGCGTCGACTGTAACATTGCATCAACCTTGGCCTAAACCACTTTTACATGACAATATGGTGAAGAGTCTACTTTTTACATAACTTAGTTACATTTGCCAGCACCTGTGTCCCCTGTTCAATAGGTCCAATTGCCTGACAAGCCCTGATTGGAATTGGAATTGGATTGGTGAATCATCCAAAGGGGTGCACAGGAATTTCTCCAGGAATCCCAAAAGGGTCAGGGGGATATGAAGCTTTGATTTTGGGCACAGTCAAGCATGTGACGGTCCTCATGAATATTCATGACCATCTGTTCCTTTGTTACCCCAAATTTCTTCACACCCTTCTTTTGTTCTCCTAAATTTGACACTTGTTTAGTCCCTTTCAAATTCAACAATACCTGTGAACCTGATCTGTTGATATATGTATGCCACTATTCAAATTTTAAACTGACATCTTGCACTTTTAGGTACAAATACAGAAGTAAACATCTCGAATTCGTCATCCCTCTCTGAAAGATAATTACACCTATCAATCTGATCTTGATGACTTTTTGTCAGTTGGCACATTAAGCAAGGCTCCTGAGGATCAGAATGTTCGCAACTAGCTCAGGCTCTGATCTCATCCCTAAACTATGGCTAACAAGACAAAGAAAACTTCCTATTATGCCGAAATATGCATAAGGAATCTCTAAAGGTTTGGTTATTATTAGACAGCAATATCAAGCCAAAATGACCATTCAGAACTCTTCAAGATATCTAATTGATAAGGTAAAAGTCAAATTTTAGAGAAAAGAATTTCTTGTAATTCAACACTACA
Organism: Alitta virens; assembly: GCA_932294295.1. Lineage (NCBI taxonomy): Eukaryota > Metazoa > Annelida > Polychaeta > Phyllodocida > Nereididae > Alitta > Alitta virens. The sequence goes on from OW028573.1 coordinate 52,217,644, forward strand.
GCCAAATGTGACATTATTCCAATGTTAAATTCATAGCATCCATCTTACAAATCATCCCTTAATTGGGCCATATTAGGATTAACAACCCTCCTAATACTAATTGAATATTTTCACATCCAAATATTAATGACAAACAACCCCGAACTTCTAGATAATATTTTGCCATTTCACACTTACAAAATGAAAACTTAATGCGCCATATTGATCACCTGTGCTTCAATGTTGCCCATTGCATAATTGCGAAATGGTCAAAGAAACTTCGGGGAGTAATTTAAGAGTTTGCAGAAAAAGCACAGGGGCTGGGGCACTCAATAAATTAGTGGGTTGATGCAATGTCAATTTGTATGAAACTCAGCTGTGAAATGCAAACTTAATTTAATCAATTGTGTGGCAAGATTAATCCATTTAAATGAAACAGTAGACTGGAAATTAAACAAATAATCTCATTTCTTTCAGATGGCTCATAAAAGAAGAGGTTTGAATTTGGCAGTTTGCTCTGAGCTTAACCACAACCTGTCAGACGTCTGGAGAAGGGACAAGATGACTATCTCATTGTGGGCCTGGTCAGGGCCTGGCCATGACTATGTTTGCTCACTGACTAGGCCCACCATTGTCAATGCACGCATGTCATTGCTAGGTAAGCGATCCTGCTTTTCTGATGTTGGTTCTATGATGTGTCATCCAAAAACCAAGGCCTACCTGTTTGCACTCCGGCCTTGAGACAATATTGGCCCACAAATCCACACGCCACTAAGGCCACCCTAATCAATGTGTCAATCACTGTAGGAGATCTCAATGCCTTGTAAGCATGTGCACACAAAACAATGCACATCATAACTGTTTCTTTAATCCACCAAAGGTTTTTTTTTTGCTTTACCAAACGAATTCCTTAAATTTTGGCAGCACTTGGAATGATCCCTGAATGCTTTGTAATCAATTCTCTGATTTCAACAATGTTCAGCGTCTGATGACTTTATATTACTAAAGGCTCCTAAAACCGGCAGTTGATTGACTTGCAAAATCTCCAAAGATTTGACAATTACACACAACTGAATCTCCGAAAAAATCATGCAATCTAAAATCAGTGAGAAAACAGGACATGTTCATGTGACAGGTACTTAGCGTTCATTTCTCTCTCAAGAATCCAATCATTGACAAAAACCCTCGCAATGCGTTCCATTACTCCATAAATTTTTAGAGGAAATTCAACCAGAAATACAGTAGAACATGGAAAGAGATCATTTAGCTGGGAGATTTCAATAGCAGCAAAAAAAGCATGAACGCAGATGTGTGTGCTGGACTCTCATAGAGAACCTGATGATGAAATCTAAGCTGGGATGATAGAGCGCGTGACTTGCATGCATACACAATCACCACAGATCCTGTGTAGGGTGTGCCCGTGTGCCTGCAGTTAATTGCTTTGCAGCACAAGTAGGACTGCTCCAAGAGTCCTCTTTTAGCCTTTTCACAAGTTATTAGCTTCGTGTAGACCCCAAAAGAGACTTTGATTAATCCAGCCCGACACCTGTTTCATGCATCGGCATTTCAGCCAGCCAGGCTTTTCTGGCATTCTTTCAGGCACTGACAGCAACATGCCATCAAAAGACATTAGTGGGACAGTAATTGGCAAATCAACTTAGGCAGACCATCAGCTTAAACATTAGGGAAAGTCCCTCAACAACCATATGGAATCTGCTGACTGCGCTGACCTCCAAATTAGAGCAATAATAGGTGTGGAAATATCACCGCTCCTTGTAGCATGAAACTTATGAAATTATAATAACAAAGAGTGACAGGTCTCTAATAAAACCCTCTTTCATAGAGATCACATGGAGGGTGATTAGGATCGAATGCCTGCACAGCTCTGCAGACAATGGAGCAGGGCGGGTAATTAGGGCAGAGGGGTGAAGGGGTAGGGTTTTGATGGGACAATGACACGGCCTAGTGGCCACTCTCCCCCAACTTTGCCTAAATGGCCACCCAGGCGACAAAGCTGTCAAATCGACCCTCCAATATCCTCATGACTGAAAGTGATACGTGAATCATCAGAGCCATCTAAACAGAGCCTTCTGTGGCCTTATCTGCACTTCCATCTACACTGTTATCTCACTTTGTTCCTTCCCGCTAGGATTGCAAGGTTTTGTTGAACTTGCGGTTAGATATCACCACAGGGATTAAAGGTGAGACAGAACTCTCAAAGAAGAAACACATCATCCACCAGGATGCCTCAATGATTTTTAATAAAAGGGATGTTCAGGTAGCGAAATAAGATGAAAAGAAATAAAAATTTAATGAAGTAGACAAATCAATACATCTACAGTCTAACACGTATAATATCATAGAATTCGACACTCGATCATTTCAGAATTATATACTATCATATTTGATATAATACTACCATGCACTAAGAATGAGCAAATCGGTAACACCTGAATACGTAACTCCAACAGATAATACTTCATGTAGCTGTCTGATCTATACGTAAAATGCACTATATTAGCCACAAAAAAGGAAGACGTTTTGACAAGAGAACATTGCTACCCTGAGGATGAGGAGTTTTGAGGGAAGGTGTAAATCAGGCCCAGAGGAGAAGAGGGGCGAGGTGGAGGGGGTGACTCAGTTCGGCCAACAAAGGGTCCAACTGTCACCCTGGCCTACTGCTCATTACCCCACAAGATTTATGGCCTTCATCAAAACTCACACAACCTCTTCTCCCCCGACAAAGAAAGAACACAAGAATATTTCTCTCAATTTGTCTTTGCCATCCACGTTTCCTTGACCCTAAGACAGATTTCAGACACATCTTGAGCAGAGTTGAGTCGAAAGGTTGGTGATCACTTTCCTAGCAGCTGTTTCTTTGGCCCTTTCCTCTACTTTCTGACTTGTAAGCTATGCATAATTTATACTTCATTTAGTGATGGAGTTAGTTACTCAAAATGCCTCTCATTTAATTGGGTTAGAAATTCAGGATTTTACAGAGAAATCACCCCCTTAACATGCTGACATTATATTAGTTTTAAAGTTAGTACTGATTATAAGTTTCGAATGTTGCAGAAGTCCCTACGGTAATTGATCTTGGCCCAAAAAACGCAATTTCAGGAATTCATAATATGCAACTGAAAACCGTCTGTTTTCCGCGCTAACAACCTTGGACGGCTCTTTCACATGCAATTTGGTATCTTGTTATGTAACATCCTTGGAGAGTTTGAAAATATGGAGATATAGAAATATGACAATTTACAATTTAATAAGCAAAAATATCACTGTAATAAAATCCAATGCGTTTTCGCATTGGGTGAAGTGGTCACCACACACCACTGAACCATGCATTAAGCTAATTGTGTCTCGGGTAATGTTTATGAAAATTAGTTAACCTAATAAAGTGGAGCATTACAGGCCAGTGGGGATACATGCATATTCAGTAGTCATGAAATTCCTATCATGGGTGCACAAACAAGAGTTAACGGAGTAACCTAATCCCGTCCTATTAATTCCAATACAATATTTGGGACGTGGTCAGAATGCACATGAAGCCGTGTAATGCTTCAGCTAGGGCACCGTGTTAGCATGCACATAATCAAGGAACAATCCTTTAGACTTCCAATGCATCACACACAAGAGCAGTGTACCAATGCATATCAGCCTGAGTAAAGTGCTCAGTGCTGCTTGGTCAATAATGATAATAACTTTACAATAATGCTGAAATTGCTGAACCAAGTTTTGTTGACCTTTACAAATATTGTCAATAACTATTTTTGTTGCTTACATGTCTTGGACAGTAGTTGTTGTTAGGCACTGTCTTTCGTCACTGTGTCTATCATAGCATATAATAGTACTGACAGATGCTGAAGTCCATCATATGTTTAACATATGAAGAGCAATCACAGTGAATTTAAGTTCAGCAACACTCGAAGTACTTAGACAAGTTGTATGCAGTCATTCCATGGGTGCATTGTAAACAGATTGAACGAAATTGCAATTAGGCTCAGTGAACACCACTATATTTGTTGAACGGGACAACAGTATCTCTGTAACACCACATTCAAGTACTATTTCATAATATCAGTGTACATTCAGGAGCGCTTATAGAGCCTCAGACTATTTATCTTTAAAGCTGAGGGCCACCCTGTGGTCAGAGGGCGCCATGCACCAAACACCGGGCCCCTATCACATGCAAGGTCCATCGATCTGCCATATCCTTGGTCCCATATCCACAGAGGATTAACAGGCCCACTTTGTCTGGGCCTGTCTCCCTCCTCCCTAATCCATCCAACAATGTTTGCCTTGCCTGTCTACATCTCAGGTAATATAGGCTAGGCTGCTTTAAGCCCCCCTGAAGTAATAAGCAATGCACCTTATCCTATAAGTCTGCGAAGATGCCTTCAAGATGCCTCTTAGCTGGATATTCCCGAGCAGATGTACAGCTTTAAAGTGATGTACTTACCAAGGAAATGATGGCAGGTGTTACATTAAAATGACATAGTGCAGAAACAGACACAATTTAATGCTGTAGATGACGCCATGTTTGGCTTACGAAGTTCCAAATGTAGCTGAATGGAACTGCTTTCACGAGATTACAACAGAATGCCAATTTTGTACAAATACCTTTATACAATGCAAATAAACTATAAAAAAAAGTCCTAAAAAGCAGGAAATTGTCTGAGAAGAGCTAAGAAGATAGAAGACACAGCCATAAGTAAGGCAACATGCTGTCTCTCATGCACAAGGTCTATAGAAGATTGGAAATGGCCCAACAAGCCTTGGAGGTGGCGTCTAATACAGGACAACAAGGACAAAGGCATGTGACAACAAGACCCATCTCATATCCCTCCCATATATTCCACATACATATATTGCAGCAGCAGCCTTGTTTGCTCGGTCTCTGACTCATCTTCTTGATGGGATGTGTCCTCTGCTGCTGCTGCTGCTCTTGCTCTTGATGCTGATGCAGGGCAAGGAAAGGTTAGACCGATGAACTCCGACTGGTCACGAATATAGGGCAGACAGGGCATCCACAAAGCACCAAAGCCTATAGGGTAAAAAATATTCCCTCAAACTTGATTATATGAGCCTATGGTTTCAGCATTAAAAACTGGAAGGAAAACAACCTTGCAATGGCCACATCAAAAAAGCAGCAGTATAGCGACCATAGCCATCAGGGTATATGTCCATTATTTTATTATTTAAACGTCTTCAGTCACAGTGTAGATTACAACAGACATACAGAGTACAGCTCTCACACAAACGGACACAAAGTATCCACAATCCACAATCTCCAGATGGCTAACCACGCTCTCTGTTTTGTGGGATACATAATCAATCTTGAGTGACCCTTATACAAATTTGATAAAACAGAATGGCATGGAGGCAACGATTAATGGCTTTGACTTCCCATCAAATGATTTATCTTTGCAGAGTGCACGGCCAACCAAATGGTACATAAAAGATCACTTCCATGGAAAGAAATAAATGTCAGCCACTCAGAGCTATCGCTGCATTGCGGATGACGGTGTTCTGCGTTTTTGACATACACTTGTCCACTCGGTCAGACAGTGTCTAGACCTGACACTCAGTGGAGTCTAAGGAAGAAGGGCGTCACCCAGGGACCCCGACTAAAACCATGTCCTTTCAGCTGTTTGCCACAGGATGTCTGCAGCATCAAGTCCAATAAAAAATCTCCATTCTTTTAAGCGGATATTGCAGGCCAGCCTAGCTACAGCCATTTCCGTTGGAGAGCTAGACTTCCAGTCAAAATGGCCCAGACTGCTTTCAGGTATGTTTTAGTGAAAAATAACACCACTCCAGCCCAACAATAGAGACCTGATATTGACTGCACATTTAACGATGGTTCTGCAGTCTGCACCGATTATGTACTCAGTCATTGCGCGTGCTCGGTGCTTCTATTGGCAGATGAATCTGGTACAGACTGACAATACAAGTTCCCGAAAATTCTGAATATTACAGAATAACACTATATTAACACATATTGACTTGTATGTCATAAATTACACACTTAAAAAGGCACTTTAGCTGCAGTATGACCAATTACAGCCAATTTCGTAGACTTGGAAATCAATCTCATAGACTTGGAAGCTAACTCCAGATGACGTCATGTGTATCCAGGACTCCCATTGGTTAAGGCAGCCCCTCAGCCAATGGCAGTCCTGCATTCACATGACGTCCCCTGAAGTATAGTTTCCAAGTCTCTTGAGATTGGCTTCCAATGCTATGAAATTGGCTGTAAAGACTCAGAAAATACTACAATTGGACTTATTGGACGTCCTTCTAACGAACTAACTGTGACTGTCAAAATGCAAAATATGTTGCTAAACCATTATCTCGTCATAACTTACACAAATCCGGAATTTTGTTATAAGCCTATTCATTATACACGAATTTGACGAATACCGTTGCTACAACACATCCAGCAAACAAGATGACTACATTCATTAAAATCTATTTGGGAATCCACAATTTGAACACAAATTCCACATTGTGCCAGAAACGAAACATAACTCAGGTTTCACTCATTCTCTCTGCTCTTCAACTTGCCATATTCTCTGCTGTGACTCCACCGCCTAGCACGACATTGGTTTTGAAGGGAAAGTAAACAAGGTTTGAGCTAAATGGAGGTCTAAATAAGCTAGATGGTGTCGTGGTGCTGGCTATTAGCGATTTGTCCGCATAAGGAAAGGTTATTAGAGGCAGGAATCGCTGGAAGCGGTTTCATCTGTTGCCAAGGTGACCAGCGCTCGGGGATTGTTGGTTTCCATGGCAATGGCAGAGTTGAGTGGCTGGTGTCACAGCCAATAGCAGAAGTAGGAGGTAGTAATTACCAAGAAGGGTAAATAAAGGAGTAAGGTGACACACTACCTCAGCTCATTAGTACAATGCCTCATATTACAGGCTTCATTTGAGCCCTTCTCTAATTGAGGGACAAATCAGTGGCATTTTGCGTTACACTTGAGCCTGAATCTAGGATGCAGGCTCTACTATGTCAGGTGATGCTTATTTCAGGTAGTCAGCGGAGATGCTGGCTTTCAATAATTGCAATACTATAGATGAAATATGACACCTGTACAGAATGTTATTAGCATGATAAATAGCATAATAATACACCCATAATACAGGTACACTACGAAGTAATTAACTAGCATCCTGTAATTTATTAATAGAGAGTGAGTGGAGGCGCTCTTTCATCATCTTGATATTTTCTGTATTATGTATAGCATACATCGACAACACTGGGTTGAAATGTCAAATTCAATCTCGAAGGCAGATGTAATGATAAGACGGTGAGCTAAATAAACAAGTTAGGATGCCATATCAACCACCAGCATCCACCTTTCCACATGACATTGCTTGGGTGTTTAGTTATAAGTAGCCTCGAAAGACAGTCCAAAGTTCCTCGTGACAGCTCAAGAAGCCCAAGGAGCCTGGCCATTGATAGTGTTCACCATTAGGATCCCCAGACGTCAAATGAAACTTGCTGAGTGGAAGACCAGTGACACTTTTCAATGGGAAGGATCATCAAGCCTATTAAGCTGGGCACACAGGAGTTAGTGGTACAGAAGATGGTTGATTGATGACAGCCACGGGACTGCTTCTCTGTAGCAGAATTCCCTACTAAACCAGCCAGTTCTCTGAGACAGTAATTGCCAAGAAAATTGCGCTCCTCCTCAGACAGTCTGAACTACAGGACCACCATATAAGGTAGCTAAAAGGAAAATGGCGAATTACGTTGCATTATAGGACATAACGCGATCATTTTTCACGTAATAATTCAATTTCTCATCCCGCTTGGTACTATATATTACAGCATAGTTATTACAAAAAGCCTTACTTAGAAGTACGTGGTGGAACAAAAAGCTGAGTCAGGATATTTTGCATATGAAGTTAAAACATTTCAGCTTATTTTACTGTCAATAAAAAACGAAAAAAAAAAAAAAAGAAGTAAAAAGAGAGTAAGCGAAAAACTATTTAAAGGGATGTTGTTTGATTTAAAATCGAACAGTATCATGTTAATAAATAAATTAAGGTTAAGCACATATGCAAGTTCATAATATACTTAGCAGTCCGTCATTGTAATAGAAACCCTAGCTCACTATGTTGTCTCACTGCAGTGTTGGCCACAGTGCATGACCCTGTGATTAAGGTTTTGTTGGGGGAAATGTCCCCAATTTCCTGGGGCGTCTCAAGCACGGATCGTGGGCTAGATAAATGCAAGCAGGAAACTGACCACGGGGCAGGTGATGGGATGTAATGCCCAACTCTAGTAGGCGGCTAATGGTGTTGGACCAACTGTCAGTGAAGAGAAATGAATGACCTACAAGCACAGGAGAATCATGGGCACACCAAGGCCAGCACTATAGATGACCTAGAGGAGACCAAGAGGAGAGCAAGAGCATCACAGTGGTGTCAGCAGCAGCTCCAGTAGGGAAGCCCCATCCTCATCAGTCTTACTCTGTGAGGTGTCATCTGACCATCCATCAATATAGCTGCTGCAGCAACCCAGCTTGTTCCTCCTGCATTACTGTCTCATTGCATCCTCCATGACTAATTAATGAGACCAGGTCAGGTAGAGTCTGCACGGCCTGCATCCAATCTTCCTCTGACCTTAGAAGTGACCTATATCACTATGGAAACGCTGACCCACTGCACTTCCTTGAGTTACTCCTTAACTAACGGTCTCCAATGGACCTCACCATGTCCGCAACCTTTAGGACAAAACTGTGACCTTTCGGTGTTTTCTATGGCCCTCTCTGTCACAAACAGACTTCAGGTCTGAAAGGACACTACTAACATTACAAGCTGTGTCTAGATTTTGTTTTCTTGTTTATATGTGTCCCATCTTCTCCATCAAGGCCAAACTGTCCTTATTAGAGAAATGGCTACATTAGTGGAAGATATTAGTTGTGGGGATGATAGTTTGGAACTTAGTTGAGGTTGTGGGCCAATTAGACTTAGGCTGTAACATGACCGAAGAAATAAAAGGAGATCCTATGCAGGCAAGAGTGCATAATGCTTTGACATGCATCCAGTTGACAAATTACCATGTGACAGGGTTTCTTACATACTACAACAGGAGCTAAGTAAAATTCACTGCAACACCTTCCCCTGCTAAACAACATCTTGAACGCAACTTCAGTTACCACACGCCACTGAGCCTGGCAGACCGATAGAATTCCATACATCTTTTAAGCAAGTTGGTAATAAAACTTGGGAAGCTGACACGGCAGGAGTTTTATTGACACCACTCGAGCCATTCAGTAAACCTTAGGAGCTTCTCCATTTAGAGGCAGTGGCTTTTCAGTCAGGTCTGCTTAATCGCAGGGTGGGGTGGCCATCGATCTTGCTGCCTTCAATCCTTGCATTGCCTCAGACTGATAGGTGCAACATTGCTAGCTTAAGGCAACACACAAGATCTTGCCGATGGGACCTTATCGCAGTCTGGCAGCAGCGCCAACCACCAACTTAGTGGTAGACTTCCAATACTGACAACCATGTTAACCTGAGCTGGAACCAGGCTGGAAGTTAGTCCTGAGCAGTTGAGACCAACTTAGGCAGCACTGGTGTCAATCAGGCAATAGCTTCAGATTTTAAAGGACACTTATCAGGGACACACATGAAGCAATTTCCCCCAGCATGCTCATTCATAAGGTTCATGATAATAATCCAAATAACAGTTATAACCTGATTTTGAAGAGCAATTTGCATTTTGGCACATTTTCTGTAAGTATATTCAATTCATTTCATTGGCACATTAGCTATGTTGGCGACACCAGTCCATTTCAGATGATGGCTTCAGACACGTCATTATTCTCTTAACTTAATATCAGTGAAAACTTTAGAAGCTAGCAGAAGTGGCAATCTCTCTCATGGTGACACGTTCCCAACACTTTTGGCTTTCCACTGATCTTTTCTATTTCTTCATGTCTCTACCTCTTCTCCTAAAGGGAGAAGGATAGATTTTTATCAAAACTAATTTCATTATTGGAAATCCGACACATTTCTGGAACTCCCATTAGTCAGATCAGATGTCACAAACATCCCTGCTTGCAAGCTTTTACCCCAAGGAAATGTCTCATTACCCACAGATCTTTAATTACAGAAAGACCAAGGGCAATTGAGAGCAATAATATTTCCTCCACAGACATTCCCTCTTTGCATGCTTTGTTTCATCCTTGGCTTAATTGATGGAATCACTGGCCAAGGTGCTTCCCCAATAAGAAATTCAAGGCTGAAGGTCTGAAGCACTTGCCCTTGCAGTATTTAGGGAGGAAGGTGATGTACTGAATACAGTTCTCGGACACATCATAATTGCAAATAAGAGATAAAAATGTTATTTTCATTCAAAAAGAAACACAAATGCCATTAGGATTAATATTGCATAAGAACACCAAAGCGCAACGACCAACTAAAGAGCCTCCATTGAAAATATTCAAATGTAGTTAAAATGCATTCCAGTTCAACTGAACAAGTTCTAATCACTATTTAATCACTATTGACAAACCATTATTTGGAAATTGCACACCATACCTGTAGAAAAAGCATCCAGTTAAGCCTTGGCTCAATAGGGTATCTCGTTGCCTTAAGTTTTGCCCCAGTGATCAACTGAGCTTAGCCCACTCAGCTTCCTCTTTAATTATTAACCAAACTCCATTTAGATCCTCCAGCAACAATAGAGTAATGCTCCAACAAGCCTCTATGCTACTTGATAGACTCTTTACCATAGTAGAGTATGGTAAGCCCACACAAAAACCAACAGAAAAGTGCTAGTTTGCCAGAATTCCACAAGGAACTACACGAAATGCTTATTGTCTTATCAGGTTATTTAGAAGAACAGCAGCAGATATCTATCCGCCTGCAGAACACAAGTTTTCCATCACCATTAGTCAACACCAGTAAATACACAATGACATAACTACCAGTTTCAGCGTCTTGTTAAGCATGCATTGGCTCCATGTGTGTGTTCTATTTTTCTCCCTGTACCAGCATGTGCATTTAGTTCCTTCACCGTCTTTTATTTTTTGTATTTGCATGTTCAATTCGTTCATGTGTTGTCCGTGTATGTCTCTATATGTGATGCTTTTCTGTCTTCCTGTTTCAAAGGTCAAGGTTGTCCCAAAGTGAACTGGACAAGCATAGTATCTGAACATTATAAATACGTCCAAAAAAAGGGTCACGAAAATAGTTTTTCTATTGTCTAATGTATGTTAAACCTAGGGTTGACGCTTTCAATATGATATTGAAAAGGTCTCCTTACAAGTGCAGAATTTAATTATTTATATTAAAATAAAGATTAATACATAAATACTATCTCGTAATCTGTGTATTTTCCTTATGTATGGACAACCACAGGTCGTTTTTGAATGGAACCAAATGACATAAAAAACGTTCTTCCACAAACGTATCCTGTATGCTCTGACTGCAGGAGACAGATGACCCGGGGGGATTTTGGAATTGAGAAAACACAGGAGGGAGAAAGGATAATGGAAAGGAAGATGATGTAACAGCCGGGAGGCAGAGGCTGAAATCCTTGTTGGCATCACATCCACATCTCATGATTCTCATCCCGGTGACAAGTTGGGCAGCTTCCATGCACCTGCAAATCTTCCCAAGACACAGCAGAAGAAATGCAATTTGTGAGTCTGGCTAAACTGACGGAAAAGAGCCATAGCAAGCAAAGGAACAATGTGGAAAAGGTATCAGACTAGGCATATTGTATCATTCTGTTGAAATATTCGTTGATTTATTAATAAAAAAGTAAACTATATTATCAAAATTATTCAGGTTAAGGAAAGGAAGGTTAATATTGAGGCAATTATTTTTCTGAAATAGAGAGCTTTTCACGCGAATAACAGATGGATTATACTAAAACCATGACAAAGATAGAGATCTATGTGTTTGGCCAGTTTCTCTAACAATACGGAATTGAAATTGTATTTAAGACCGTAAAATGAAGTGTCAGTATTTTCGGCTCCCTGCTTTCAACTTCAGCTTGCAAAAGATTTCCTTATATGAAGCTTTAATCTCATCATTACCTCCGCCTAGTCAGACTAACCGAATCATGACAATAAAGTTGCATGTTTGTAATACGACAGCTAATATTTCTGTATAACCTGTCCCTCTGCATTCTATTACAGCCAAATTCATTGACTTGGAAACCGATATTGTAGTCTTGGCAGCTAAACTCCAGATGACATCATGTGAATCCAGGACTCCCATTGGCTGAATGACTTCCTTAACCAATGCATTCACATGACGTCATCTGGAGTTTAGCTTCCAAGTCTATGAGATTGGTTTCCAATCGTACGAATTTGGCTGTAATACAAGCTGATGAGAATAGTACAGCTGAGCTCTGACAAAGAGCATTTTATATAACTTGAATAAGTTTTCCTCATCCCACGCAAACTCCTATAGTCCTTTTTCATATGCATCTTTTCAAAAGAATTCATCAATCTAGGCTACAGATTTTTTCTTATTCTCCAACGCAATATTCGCTCTCATTTCTCTGTCACGGCCTCAACACGTCCTTGGCATTTAAATTCCAATTTCCATGATGGGAAATTGACGTTGCAATTAACAGAGGGAAAGATGATATGTCCCCACGCAATTGTATGAGATGACATTCAGTAAACATTGATGGGAAACCCAAGTTATTCAACCACATTTTCCCTCGAATAATCCAGCATAGATATAGGGAAGATGTCAAATTGTGACAGAAACACGATCGAATGACTGGTTCTAAATCGAACTTGAAAATCCAAGTAATACTTGACATTTGCTAGTAACATAACAAAAGCCACATTCACTGCGAAAAATAACAGACTGGTATTTTGCATTTGCTTTATGTTTCACCCTTTCACCGAGAATTGTTATCACTAATGAACGTTAAACAACGCCGGTTCAGTCATTAAGTTCTTCAAGGTAACTTAAATTATGAAAATAAATCCGAACTATTCCGACACTTCTATAAATTACACTACATTCATTAATCAACGTGTACGAAATTTGGCCTTCAACTTCAATGGAAGTGTAAAAATCCCATAAGAGCTTTGCCACACTGTGCATTCACAACAGCCCTTATGAACTCCAAAGCATCTATAATGTCATCACTAATCAATGTAATACAAAGTGATTTTTAAGTCCTCGGGGAGATAACAGAAAAGCCATAAAAATAAATCTAAACCTTTGCCATACTTCCTCAAATTACACAACACAAAGCATCCATGAAACACCTCTAGCCTCTTTGTTGGATCAAATGCAAATAAAAGGCAGACTGGGCTGTTTGAGGCTTAACATTGCATAGTGTCCCTGGGAAGGCTTCCTGAGGCTTGGGGCATATGGTTCAGTTTGCACAAGACAAACCAGACAGTCCCATCTCAGTGACTCATTAAAAGCCAGAGTGACTTCAAAGCATCCATAGTGATACTCTCTTGCATCTTGGTGATGATACAGCAGCAGCAGGTTGGTCTGTTGCCATAGAAACAATGACAAAGTAAACGCCTTGCCACAAGGCAAATGTATCCAATGGCGTCGATCAAGGACTATATTTACAAACTACACAGCACGAAGTACTAAGGACTATGTGAGATTGACATGAAATAGCTCAGAGAAAAATTGGAAGTTGACAACTAGCATGAGTCACATTTGCCTGGGATTGCACAGGATTTTTAAATGTCAAATTTCAATTAAATTGTGAAAGTCTGATGAAATAAAAAGCTGAAAATACCTTATTCCATTCTTTCTTACCGACACCAAATTTTTGCTACTAGGTATCAAACAATTCGAAATTATGTTAACTTCAGTGAGTACAACATAACCTCAGAAATTCGTCAACAGATTTACTTATAAATGTATTCTAACAAGCACACATGCCCAGTGCAATGCACCAATATTGTTATTTTTGTTTGGGTTTTTTTTCCACTATTCGAAATCACTATAAAAGTAACAATATACTCGTATATCGTCACATATTTTCCAGCTTTATGAGCATTTCATCACGACTGGATTCATACCATGATATCTATCATTTTTGACAGTCCAATTTAGACACATAAACTATATGTCGATATCCGCGTACTACGCAAAATTGGCAATTTCAAAATCGTATTTGAAAGGCTCAGAGCTGTGGAATGGATGGCAAAAGGAGCCAAAAGGAGCAAAAGAAGATAAAAAAAAAGTTCATGCGTCAAATGATCAGATATTCACCGTGCATTCAAGGCCATCAGCTTCACAAAATGAAGTGTGCTAACTTAATAGAAATCAAAGCAAATTTTCTGCATTTTTGAGGATTTCAAGACTAAGCCAAGAATGCTGCAAAAGTTGAGGGCATGGCAATCAAGACCATGTTAACCAAGCTAACATGGTTCTTGCCGTTAAATATAAGAAGTTCAAAATGTCATACTAACTGAGAACAGCTGAAACCATTTTCTACTTAAATGTACATGAAATCCCCTAAACTTATATGAAAGGTCATGTTTTTGGTTCCCTCGGAATAAGACGCTTCGGAATATATTTTTATGGCCTGAAATAGACTGCACATCTTGCATAATAATAACACGCACCATGGCAGAAAATACGTTTTCCACCTGTCAAAGTTGGTCAGTGTTTAGTGGTATTGTGTGTGTGTGCTGTCTAATAACCCTAATCCCGAACAATCTCACTTCTTCTATTCACCTGTGCCTTTCATCTCCAAAAGGTGACAAAAACACAATAAGCTTCAGCAACATCAGCCATCACTCAGCAGCAGCATCAGCAGCAACAGCAGCAGCAGCAAACCCCATCATTATGCAAATAACATTCAAGCCATAATTGCCTTAAACCTCTGTTTGATCCAAAGGATGATTATTAAAATTCAAGAAGGCAATATTGATAAGCATAACATTCTCCCCCTGCCATCAATTAGACGTGTAGGGAGTTTAAATTAATTTATTTAATGGGCTACACATCAACCAGTAACTACAATATTTCGTTGATTAAGTAAACCAATTCAAAAACATACGCTGTAACGCTGTAAATCGAGGCAATAATACATCAGCTAAGTCATATCAATCAGTCAATCCATCAATCAATCAATCAATTAATCCTTTCCTATGCTGTATTGCTCTAAGGGTTAAACTTCTTCTTATTTTTTTGCTGACTTGAAAAATTGCATATGTCTGCAGAAAATGCGCCATAGTCTACAAGATAAAAAGCTCTTGAAGTGAATAAAAAAACAAAAACAAAAAAAAAACAGGTAGCTTTTAGCACTAGGTCCACAGCGAATAACAGGAAGTAAATTAAGTAAGATGAGGCAATTTCCCCAGTTCCTCCAAGGACCACAAGCCAGACATCAGATGGTGTCCTATGCATAAGAAGGCAAGAGTGAAGCTGTTTTTGGTCTCATATTCACTTTTATTGTGCACTATGTCACATTTTATGGTCATTATCGCCCATAAGAAAACATGGCGTGCAACTCCATGCATACATGTGAAGCCATGTGAAGACAATGGAGTCATGAAGAGACAGGTGGATAATACATAGAAAGCATGGCCACGAAACAAGACATGCAAAGTTAGCTTGTTTTGTTGGTTGTACAATACAATAATATTTTACAGAGAAGCTATATATAATTTGATTTTGTTTTACCTGTGAATAATTTAGTTTCCAGGGCTGCATTTTATCAAGAAGTACCTATTTTATCCTCATTGCCTTGCACATTTAAACACTGAAGTCTGTGAGATAAACACCACAACCAACGTTTAAAAAAATCTGAAGCTGTCTTTTAGAAATGAGACGAAACAAGCCTAGCATGTCTACAATAACTGAATTCATGAAAACCATAGGATCTATAATCATTACAACTTGACTCAGATTTATTATGTATTTTGACAATACATGAGTTATTAAATCCACAATTCGTGTAACAGGTGTCCGATTAACACCAAAACACCCACTTTGCACTTGGATTAATTTATAGAAGTGAAGTGTGTTTTATCCAGCCAACAATCGCTATTGACAGATTTCGACAATTGCATTTTCCACCTCAGCAATTACCAGTCTAGTCTACCTCAAGGAGCTTCGATTAATCAATGAATACGTGCCCACTTATAATTGAAGTGACGCATTTAGAAAAACCAACACGATGAAGTAGAAACCCTTCAACAACATTCAACCTGAAGTTGTAATTTTGACAACATATTTTATATGATGCTATACGTTATATACTTCATGTGTGGTATACAAAACTTAAGGTGAGAACTTATCACAAATTTATAAGGAGTCATTGATTTGCCTAATATGGCATTCACACATATATGGAAAGATATTGGTTTTCCAATAAACTGGATCTAAAAATAAATGATCCTGCAAATATGTGTGACACAATTACGTACCTACCCATCACCATGCACAGACTATAACACAAGTCCCAATTCGAAGTCAGAGATTTACAAGCTCAATAAAAATATTGTAAAAACTGAAGTGACTTTCACACCTTTAAACAATCTACGACTTTCACAAAAAAACTTCCGAGTGCGACCGCAAGCCATCCATCAAAACTGGCTGCCATGCAGCGTTAAGGTACACCATGTCAAACTGCCACAAGTGATTTATTAGTCATTCCATCGTAGTAAGTTCCATTTCCACCAGACTAAAAGACCTACCTGTTGCCGTTGAGCTCTCCATGTGACAAGGCGGACCCAGGACCTGACACTGGAGAGGTGGCCATCTGTTTGTAATTTCCAAACTAGTGAGGGTTTAGTCAGTTTGTTGCAGAATGGAGCAGAGCGGTGAGAGGTTGAACGCCTACCAGCTCAACTGATGCTGCTGCTGCTGGGAAGCTGCTGCAGCGGGTCCTGGTATCGCCGCATCAGTTGCAGCAGCAGTAGCAGCAGCAGTAGCAAGCACAAGATGGGGCAGCAGCAACTCAACCAATCACAATCAATAGCTCATGTGTATGTAAGTGCAGCAAAGTGCACTGCACATCCCTATGTGTGTTCAACTGCATTTCCAGTTCATTAGGTCTGTACATCATGTACATGGTGCATTTAAGACCAAAGTTAACCATGTTATTGTAAGAGTAATCAATATCTAAAACCCAACTGCACTTCATTTAGTACTCAGTGGAAGTTGTTCTTTTTTGTCTCTTTTATTTGTCAGTTCAAGTACATCATTATTGAACACCTAAAATGTTATTTTTGCAAAAATATTTCTTTTTTCATCAGGACTTATCACATTATAAGTTAAAATTGGAATTTACTGAAAAATGCTACTTAAAAGACTACTCCTTAAAGAATTGGTAAAGTAAATTAAATTTTTATAGTTTCAAATAACTTTATAACTTTAGGCTTTTTCAACCTTAAAGAAACCTTTCCTACATTTCTTTTAACTATAATACTATAAGAAAAGACAGCCGCCAAAAAAAACCTAAACAACCAAATCAGTTGGAATCACATAACATAACTTATTTTTTGACAAGGTGTTTTACAGCTCCCTTTTCCCCCATAAATTTTCTTTTTTGTGAATTGTCCTCCCCAAAATAAACTAACAAAAAAACACACCCTGGCATTTTATGACACACTGTCTCATTGAAACCCCAATGGCACTTGCTGCGCTATAAATCATGAACACAGGTGTATCATAAAGATTTCTGCTTCATCCAAAATTCATGGCATCCACACTTTCCGCTAAAGACAAGTGATTCATCCAGAATTTATGACAGGTGGATCGCAATTAACCTGGATTATTCAACATGCTTAATTAATTTCTCAGGTAGACACCTGCACACAGCTTTTCCATTAAGGCTTGCATAGACGACATTCATTACACGGTTGTCAGACGGAATGGCGGAAATAATACGTCACTCAAATTAGGATTCATGGTGAGCCTTAAAAATCATACTCTGCTGCTCATTTGTGTGACAAATGAACAAAAAATAGACAGAAATGTTTCTCATATACTGCATGATACACAGGGGCGTCGATTCAGGGGGTGGGGGGGGGGGGTGTGGGGGATATATACCCCCCACTTTCTGAGAAGGGGGGGATGATCAATGCAATCATCCCCCCCCCCCCTGAAATTCACAAATGAAAATTACCCTTTTTCACACACTTTTGTTTTGGAACATTTGTGCTTTGTTAAACAGCTTCGCACTTGGTATTGCATATTAGTACAAGTTTATAAGTTTGGTATAAATGATCCCACCATTAATTTACCTCTTGGCCAGTGTCCGCGCATTAATTGCTAATACTTGTACGAGCGAGGGAGAGTCACATTGGGACAAAGTATCCCCCCCCCCCCCCAACCATGAAGAGAAATCGACGCCCCTGATGATACATAACAATGATGCTTGTCATAGTGTTCAGCAATAATGTTGCAAACAAACTAGACTGAACTTCTTTGTCACACTGGCCTCAGTGGCCTCATTATGTCACACTAACCTCTCGAGATCCATCATATGCCATCCAGTCATTCAATATTAAACAATTCAGACTTTAATATGACTTATCATATTCGTGTACCCCAAACCTTCAATGCATTTCAATAAGATCTGACGCATTTACATCAATCAATGGCGTAAATCCGTTTATGATTTTAGAGCAGACATTCATATGAGATGCTAATTGCATGACAAGCTCCCAATATGAACAATGCGTCTATCCGTTTTTGGTGGATAAAAAGCAAAGCTGTGGCAAATGTCAGACCATCATTTGGTTGAATGCTAAATAGCACAGTGAAATGGCATCTCGATTGTCATATTGAGTCAGCTTTGCATTATAATGAGGAAATATCAACTGACAGCAGTCCACATAAATTGTATCATTGCTGTCATTGAGAGAGAAACAATAGTTATATTCAATAGCCATTATTACATGCAGTGTGACATAAATGTGTGCATGTAGTTACAGTGCATGCATATTAGAGACTGGTGGATGGAGTTAACAACCAAAACACCGCAGACAGGAATCTGTTTTTTGGGGAAGAAAATGTTTTCAATATCATGGAATATGAAATAAATATAAACTTAGGCCCAACTAATGTTACTACGTCAATTTTCCATTTATTTAGGTTCACTTTGTATAACTGAAAGTATACACACAATCGCAAAAAATCAACTTAGAAATTCATATTCTTGCTCAATATATATACCATGACGCCACTACTGCAACACAGCCATCTCTTCAGCTATGTACTTCCTCTATCAAATAAACATTTAGCTAACTTTGCAACTTATGGCATAGCAACGGCAGCAGCAGCAGCAGCAGCAGCACCTGGTCAAGCAGAGTGACCTCAGCTGGGATGCTTCTTATCAGGTCAGAAGGTCCTGCAGCTGCAGCATCATCTCAATACATCACCAGTCTGCATCATCCCTAAGCGCATGTAGGATTACCAATGCAATTTCGGTTACAAATTAAATTTCGTTTGTTTTTTTCCTTCATAGTTTATTCCTTATCTCTTGTATCTTGAATTATCCAAGTGAAATATTCAGGCAATATTAGATTCGCCTCAAATATTTATTGTTCAAGAGTAAGGCTACCCAGAAGTGCATCTTCCTCACCAGAGTAAATCTAAACTTGAAAGAATGATTTGGATATAAACGCCTTCAATCTCAAGTTAAAAAGACAAAGCTCTAACTCATCAATGATAATATTATTATATTTGCTAGTCCAGTTCATGATGAAACTTCTGAGCTTATTAAACTAAGTAACTTACTGAGTGCAAATATACTAACGTTATTATTGAAGTTATTAAACTAAGTAACTTACGAAGTACAAATATACTGAAGTTATTATTGAAGTTGCCTGCTTTCTGGGAATCCTGGGTTCGATTTGCGGTCTGGTCACTGAGCAATTATCCCAACTGGATGTCAACCTGGAGGGGCCATGTAAATGTTCTGGTCTTTTGACTTTTGGACTACTAAAAACCCTCTAGATTGAACTACATGTAGAGGCACAGGCCAAAAATATATGACTTCCCCCTTCCATCTAAAAACCCTCATGTGCAGCAAGAAATTTGCATAGAGGGCTGCATTTCCTCAATACATTCTCATATCCACATTCAAGAATACTGCTAAAAGTCATACATATCTGCATAAACCATATTAAGTTAACACTAAGATTTTTTCAAGTCACTATAATGTGACAAGACGGTGATAAACAACACACCTGGCAACCACAGTTCTGTCATGTAACAAACCACAAAGATACTTCAAAAACCTAAGAGACAGGAGAAGCTAGCCGTCTTGCCTTTGCTACTGGCGTTAAGACTTTTCAGGAAACCACTTCAGAGGCCTGAGGGAATAGGGCTGGTGATAGAACAGCTCTCTGAGGTACAGAAAAGGAGCTCGAGCAGAAAGAGACTTAAGAGTGTTGACTTACACAGAAAAAAGACTCCATGGGAAGAGATTCACAATCACTGACTTTCAGAACATTTAAGACACATCAATTAGGAATAAGTAAGGTTAGTTATAGAAATGTAGCCTTCACTATACAACAGGTTCTTGCGATATGTTTTCAGTTTTATCCAAATTTATGGTATAAGTTTGATAATTCAACGACCATCTTTCTGTCCATGATGAAAGTGTTGTGAATATCCCCTGACACTTTAGAACAACAATCATTCATCTAATCTTCAGAATTTGGCAATAAACCTAAAATGTCTGTCCACAAAAAGCAAAGACAAACTGTTAGAAAGCCAAAAATGGTTGGTCCATCAGCAGCAATCTCAGCAACAAAAGCTCAGGATGAATCTAAGATCCCACCACAGATACCAGTGCTAAACAACGAATGCTTTGGCAATTCATCTTACCCAAGACTAACAGTAGTAACACAACCACCTTATCAAGGCAACACTATATCAAAACTTCCCCTGGCTTGTCTGCAATGACTCTGCATATATATTGCTGTCTGCTATCTTGTACATTTGTACACTATTTCTGATGCAGACACTGATAAGGCTCATATCCCAAGGCCTAGTAGTACACTAAGGCCATTAATCTATCACAGAATCCTGAGGGGAATACAATATATGGATTAAAGGACAATTCTGTGGCAAAATCTATTATGTTAAATCTCAAGGGAGAAAAGGAAACACACAGAAGGATAATTTATAATTGGGAAGGAGATACACAATGAATTTGATGTTGCTGGAGTTTCAAGTATAAAGTCAACTTTTCATAATTGGCTCGATATATCCATTCGCTTATGATGAACATAGTTTCAAGGCAAAATAACATATTAAACATCCTTATTGAACTACGAAACTGAAATCCTGGGACCCAGTTTGTTAATCAAAATATTCATCGCTCCAAAAGGGCGCGTCATGTAAAATGATATACAATATCTGAAGTAGTGACTGAGTGCTTCAGCTATAATCATTGAAACTTAAAAGTTCAGTACATTATAGTGAATCACACAACAGTCCTCTATTTCTGTGGAATAAACGTCAATAAAGAAAAACATAAAGACAGCATGCTGCATCCCAAGCTATACTAAGCACAAGATGTGCACAGAGAAGATAGGGAAGCAGATCTCTGCAAGTGAGATATGAGGCCCACCATGAGCAGCTCAGTCCATCTTTCTGTCTGCTTGGAGCACTACACCACTTCTTCATTGCTCATTCACTCCATGTGCATGCTAACAGTGATATAATGCCTTCTGTAATTTGACAGTGATGTTTAGAGGAAGAAAAGCAGACGGCAGACTGCCATTGGAGTCAACAGGCCCTCCAAAATCCAATTAAATCATCAAACAAACAACAAACTTAGTGCTGAGAATTTCCAACCAGCTGAGAAAAAGCTAATTCAACAATTTACACACAAAGTACTAAAGGATTCTTGAATCATTCTCAATTTTGGTTCATAGCAGCTTGTCTGAAAGCTAAAAAGTTTCGGATCTGACTGCGTTATACAATTTTGGTAGCTCCCAAGAACTAAAACATTACAAAGGTTCTCGATTGAATTTGCTGAATCCACATACCCAACCAGTAAGTGTAGTTCTCTACTGATTGTAGTATATTGAATTCACAATGTGAATAGCAGAGGAAGGAATGCACTAATGGGTTTTCTTCCCTTAGCACTCTTATTCTTACTTTTTTCTGATCTTTTACGTTGATAAACCATCAGAAGCCATATATGGATACCAATTCCAAGTTGCAGTGACCGATGCTGATAGAGCACTGGCCAGGGACCAATCCTTACGCTTGACCATTCACTGACCAACGAGGCGCACAGACTGACCATCGGTCATGCAACTTGCGGAAGCCAGAAAAAGGACAGAAATCCTCGCAGCAACCAAAGCAATGACCTATGGCTATTTAATGGCCAACACCCAATAATGATGAATAATTCTTTTTACAAGCATAGGTGGGGAAGTCGTAAAGCGCTTGGCGATGGATGTCTGTCAAACGCTCTCAAACGTCCATCAAACGCTCGCCAGACGTCCATCGCCAAGCATACGTGAGGCATACGTGAGGCATGCGGGAGGCATACATGAGGCATACATGAGGCACTCGTAGATCGCCCGTGTGAGTGGTTCAAGGATGGGCAAGGATGGGCACGGAAGACAACGGGCGGGCAACGGACATCAAGTGTTTTAAGAGCGTACTACAAGTGGACGCGAGTGGATGCGAGTATATGGATGGACAGTGACTACGTATGGCTAGGTATGGCTACGTATAACGCTCGCCAAGTGAATCCTGAGCAAGTTACGTAACTAATATAAAAGATTTACTCGTAGAACAGTCGCCAAAGTTTTAAACATGTTTAAAAAAATTTGCCCTCTCCACGTACGGTCATGGATAATTTAGCACTAACAGGATTAGCAAGAGTATCCTTGAAACGCTCGGCGACTGAGTCACGTATAAAAAAGGCATACGTGGTCGTACATAGGTCGTATCCATGACAGTGTGAACGCCCCTTAAGAGAACTGGCCATTTGATACCAGTTGCTGAATGTGAGATTGTGACATCACGATGATATATCTACAAAATAAAGTAAACTGTTGCACAGCCACTTAATGATTTTGAGACCTCAAACATTCACAGTATGCCCACATTACATGCATAATACTGATCTTGACAACGCAAGACCAGCAAATCAATGAATAATGTTGGAAAGAGGCTTAATAACAGTTCTCGGAAAGTTTAAAGGGGAAAAAAAAAACAAGAATATTACAGGAACACTGACCTGCAAAATGAAAAAGACTTTTCTTGCTCCTTTTGTCCCCATTCATCACAAAGAATGTTCAGCATGAAACAAAAACATTGCTTTGTGGTTTTCAAAAGTGATATTGAACCAAAGAAATATGTAAGAGAAATTCTCTTTCATCCCATCCTACACTGATCACATCTTAGCATGTCAAGAATAATCACAACTGGATAACACGCTAGGCAAGAACATTTCATATACGACTATCCTCTTCATCTGTATATATATATGTTTATGCTACTCACCGAAGATGTTTAGCCCACCATTTTTCACTAGCAGCTTCCTCATCTTCATCTCAGCGGAATTTCACTTTCAGTCCTTTTCCCTCCATTATCAATTATGTGGCTCAGTTACATTGCGATCTGAAAACAAGTAATCTTTCAATCAATCACAGATATTAACAGCAATGTCAGGAACTGACAGTCATTACAGGAACATGTTCAAAGAAACTCGAGCACAGATATGGATATGGCAAATTCAATGTGATGTCATGAATAATGATGCACGGAAACATAACTCACAACAAACTTAATGGCTTTATTTAATAAGGCTTATGACTCGAACTTATGAGTTTAGTTATATGCAAGTAGACTGCTTAATGGTTATTTTGGGAGCGCCAGGAGTCGAGGGTCCAGAGCAGAGATAGACCATGTTTCTTCTTTTTTGGTTTTTTTCACATAACTTTAGGCTTGTGTCACCGAAGCTTAAACAACATGGTAGGTGCTAGGAAATAGACAGCATATTCATGATATTGGAAAGCCTTATATTTTCTGCACTAATTACAAATCACATGTCATATACGTGTAAATTTGATTTGTAATACAAATTTTAACAGCAGTAATTTCTAGTAACTTCAATACTCACTAAATGTGAACCTAGAATGAGATATTCAATTACAACTTGGACCCTTTCAATCATGCTACAAGACATTGCAAAACTTAACATGAAGGTTGTAAATTGACAAATGAAACAATTTTTCAGCCAATAGCACTCAGCAAGTTCAATATCTAGATGCCTTTAGTCCACAGACCATTTCCTTAGAAGCATCAAAGAGCAAATGGCTTTCACTTCGCTTTATTAGCCAAGCTCTGATGAAGGCCATGCCTGAAAAACAGGACCTCGGGTGCTGCTAATGGTATTTTCAAGAACCTTGCAAGAATCCTTCTACAAGCATTGTCTTGTCCATCATTCAGAAACATCATATTAGAACTTGCACCACACCACATCCAGCAATTTAACATCAGCTGAGTCTGTGATCAGATATTTCATGAATATAATCACTAACCATACACTCATCTGATGCAATTGGAAATGAGTTAAATTGTTTCGATTCTGCTAATTAATTAATAAAAAATATTTTTACATATTTCACAGAATAGATTGGATTACTGATAGACCCTTTAGAGCCAAATTCATTGACTTGGAAACAAATCTCATAGACTTGGAAGCTAAACTCCAGATGACGTCATGTGAATCCAAGACTCCCATTGGCTGAGTGACTCCCTTTAAAAGACTCTCATTGGCTGAGTCCTTAATGGGAGTCCTGGATTCACATGACGTCATCTGGAGTTTAGCTTCCAAGTCTATGAGACTTTTTTCCAAGTCAAGGAATTTGGCTGTAACAGCATTTGGTTATAATGTCCAAGAATGGACTTCGTGTATTTTAAATGAGACCTACACACAACAATACTTGACTAAAAACCAAATTTTGTTGACAGTCCCAAATGGTCCGTTGTTAGCGGGTCCAACTCACTGTATACACCAGAGAAACCTAGACACAATTTCTTGTTCTAACTTCAATGCAGGCATCTTATTGTTTATAGGCTAACAGTGGCCCACACATTTATATGGTTTATATTTCAGCTTTTTATATTAGATGTATATCCTCACTGAAAAAGCAATGTATATCAATGTAAATGCCATCCAATATTCAGCAGTCAGAACATTGGTTCCCATGACAACACAGGCCAGCTAGTCATCCTTAAGGCTTTCAAAAACATTAAGTCATGTGGGATGGATGCAGCTGCAGCCAGACTCTCGGAAATCTGAGGTGTCAAAGCAGACCGCACAAATCCTGCCCTCAAGGTTACCCCACACTTATCGGCAACAATGTACATACAAAGCTTTGCAGCTACCTCTCTATGAAAAGCTGCAACTTTAATTGCATAATATAAACTGGTCATCTAATATTCATCATGTGAATAGCATTTTGAGAATCAAATCAAACATCATTATCTGCGACATTCAATTTCGGGAGACCTCCATTAACGACATCTACATGAATCAATTTAAGACAAATGTTTTCTTTCACTTTGGCAAATACTGGAAAGAAGCAAACAATTCTCTTCTCAGGTATATTTGCCATATATTATATTGAAGCTTCCCCTAAAGCAAACCTGATCAGATTTTTGAAAATACATGTTACAGACCTGATAGGACTGCATCACACCAATATATGGCAGACGGTGCCGCAGACCATAAGGTAACCTTTTTGTATGCAGTCATTCAGCCAAAGCAGTATAGCATTGATTTAAAACAGTATACATATGTATGGCTCTAAAAACCTCTCCTAAAAGGATTACTGGCAAAGAAAAAAGTTAAAAGCCCTTTCTATCAATTTTGCCTTATATACGAGCTCTATGCTTCCAGGCCACAAAGCAAGTGTTAAGGTTCACTTTAACCGTGAGTCATTCATCATTTTACATGACATTTTTGAGACTATTTTTCTTTCTTGTCCCCTTGATAGAGCTCTTTTGATGTTGGATACTCTGAGACGGCAGTACATTTACTGTTCCTTCATCTTGGCAAAAGGAGATGCAATAACATGTCTCCCAGGGCGTGGCATTTATATTTAATTCATAAACTCACACAGAATGGCAGCCTTGGTTCGTGAAGTTATATCACCACAATGTTCTTGAGTCTGGCTTTCAGACCTTGACATGCACATGGTGGCAGCACTGTGGTACATCAATGGCAGAGTCAGCATGCACAGTGGTTGGGAGAATACTCACTCAGTGTCTGTCCGGAGTTCCATTTTCCAATGTTGAACAACATAAAATTACAGAGGGCCTCTAAATGCCAATAGACATCTGATCAATATGTTTTCATCTCTGGTTCCAAAAGCCATATATGTATATATGTTCTGGACAGGACAATTTTTTCCAATGGTATCCTCACTAAGGAGAGCCGGGCAGACTAATTAAAAAAATTTATTAAAGAATTAATCCAAAAAGAAATAAGAGGGAGCAGGGTTGAAAACTTGAAAATGCAGTTCATGCCTTTGACATTGGTAATAGTCAAGCACTTGCATATTATAGTACTTAGCAACATGCAAGCCCCTTGACATTTTAGCCATGCTGCTTATGCACAGGTACATCCATATGTAGAGACTGATGGATCTGTCTAATGCACACGCTTGCTGACATAACCTACACACACTATATGAGGATAGATCATATGATAGATACTCGCATCTGTCTGCACCAACTGCTTCATTACAAGCTGGAGTTATATAAATAAATTCAGTGCAAGCTACTGAAGTACCAGGGCCCTGGGGTGGACAGCTACACTGTAGTACTGTACCAATCTATAATAACATATATATATATATATATATATATATATATATAATTTTATTGACAACCTCAATATCATGAGTTGATACATGTCAAACAAAAAAAAAGGAAAAGACAATATTCATCAATCACTACAAAACTACATAGGTTATGACAGAATTTGTACAAGACTGAATTATACTTATAGCGAATAGTCAAGTACTCATGGCATGTGTCACTGAACACTGCACACCTTGACAATGCGATTGCATGCAGTGCACGTATATATCTAGATCTATCTTTTAACATTGCAATGAATGACAGCTCAGATAGCCGAGTTGACGACAGAAATATGTATTTACCATATATATAACTCCAGTAACTTTGTCCTTAAAACACTGCTAACTTTTCATGAAACTTCCACAACTTCGTGAAATTACAAACTTTACAGCAGATGGCAGCACCTTATAAATTAAGTGGCATTCGCTAGATGGCAGCACCGCCTACAACTAATTCTCGTTTTGTGCCAACGCAAGGTTCCCCGATAGCCCACTCCAAACAGGCTGACACTAAGGTTAGACATATTAAGCATGGCCAATAGGCCTTCAGCCAGGCAACCGCAATTACCAACTGCATACCACGATGAGCCAAGGCCCGACTCGTTCAGGTGGTTCATCAACTGTTCATACCATGCAGCACATCCATAACGAATAGGCCTTCCTTAAAGCACAAATCAAATGAGAACCCAAGAGCAATATCTTGTCTCAAAAATTTTATTTCTGCCATTTCACATTTCTATGAATCAAGCAGTCATCATATAAGAGCATTCACTTCTTCTTGGGTGCGGCCTTTGCGACCCTTGCAGCCTTTTCGGCCTTTGCGGCCTTCTTAGTTGCCTTCTTTGGCATCTTGGGCTTCCCCTTAGCAAGGGTTTGCCTAGGACGAGCCTTGCCTGGCACTTGCTCCTCAGAAACAGCGATCTGCAAAGAAACAATACTCACATGTAAGTTAAGTACATTGACAGTGATCAGATGACTTTTGAAGTATCCTTATTTTATACTTAAATTGCTTAGTATTTAAATTTAATTTCAATAATCATAATGTAATCAGAAGAATCTGTAGTAGTTCTAAAAAAAAAAAAACGTTTCAATCAAGAATTGCAAGGAGCTTTATCCTTCATAACCCATGTGTAATCCAAAGTGCCAGAAAATTAAAAGAAACCTCAGCCATGAAAGTTTCCATTTTCAGAACTCAACATCTCACCAAAAATTTTGATGTGTATGCATGCTACAGATTATACATGGCAGAGTTAGAATATGGAGACAGCTTGGCACAACTGCAAATGTCACTGATGATAATATTGCCATTATAATCATCCTGCATATTCAAGGTCACCTTCTAACCACTGGAAATTCAAATTTACATATGATAATCTAATAACACATTTCTTGAACACTCCAGTGGTAAAATGCAGCTTGCACACACAGAACACACAAATAATTGAAACCGGGAAATGTACTAATGGTGATAAATAAAAGAAATGGGTGGGTAAGGGATGTGGGCAAAAACAAAAAGGTTCCATCAAAACAAGGTAAAGATCAGTCCAAAATATCCCATTTTAGAAATTAGTTGATAGCAGCATACATCAACTATCTGGTAGTATCCAGGTTTAAACTTTAATCGAGCCTTGTCGATTTCAGCCACAGGAGGATTTGTGGCAAGCTGAAATTTGTTAAGTGATGTTAGAATAATATGTACTTGTTTGTTGAGTTTATTTGCAAAAATTTAAAAGCTATTTATAATTTCTTAAATTTGCGAGTCACTTCTTGAAATTGCATGACTACAGTCCTTTCTCCATGTTAACAGAGTCATAAACATTTAATCCTTAAATGAAAAAAGAAACTTTGCTTCAACGAAAAAGGGTAGTGTGTACAGTGCAAACGAGACAGCGAAGCAGAGAAACGACTGTAGCCTAACTGTTCGAAATGAAATGTTGGTGAGAGAAGCATGCAACATCAGTGTGAGTTAGTGCAAAATACTTACACCACGACGTTTATCACGGAGAGTTTGTCTGGCCACCTTCTGCCTCTGCTCGGTAAGTATAGCATTTTTCTTCTGCACAGGCGCAAAGGGATTAAGACGAGTCATAACCCTGACATTCTTAAGAGGATTCTTCTTGAGCACACGTCTAATGATAGTTTTCCTGAAAACAAACAGTCCAAGAACAATTATCATAAGATATGCATGAGAGACCAAGCACAAATTCTAAAATCCACCATCACACTATGTTATGTGTACTTACTGAGGAGCTCTAACAACTTTTTGTATCTCATCGCTCTTCAATAGCCTGGCCAAGTCATTATTTGTCATCTTATTCATGGGGAGGTTGTAGTTATTCTTGGTAGCAGACTTTTTTCTCCATGTGCCATAGATGGTATCTAATTTTTTAAAAGCAGACTCTGTCCAGATGCAGAATCGACCAACATGACCACCAGGAGCGACCTTCAGAAGGTTCAATCTGTCAACATTCAACAAAGTGATGCCAGGGATGTTACGGAAGGCTCTTGAGATACCGTTGTCCTGGTTGTAAATTATGAGTGGACCACGACGTTGGATACGGCGGCGGTTCCTCATCTTACCCTTACCAGCACGGAAGCGGCGGGAGTTCTTCACCTAGAAACCAAACAACAAAACCTTGTATGTCTAATACACACAGCCAATAATCCTTTCAAGTAACATTGTGATACTATGTAAGTAATCTTAAAGCATTTCTACCTTTTCAATATCAACCCAGGCCTTGAATTTCTTCAAAACACCCATGGCCTCTTTGGTCTTCTTCACCTCCTCAACCTTATCCGAGATAACAAGGGGGACTTCTGGGATCTGCTCAATTCTGTGTCCTGAAAACATTAAAAATTTGCAATAAGTTAACATCAAAACAAAACAAAACCTAATTAACATCAAAACAAAACCTAATGAAAGTAAATGAGTTGAAATACTGTAATTTACCCTTGGACATAATCAAAGCAGGGATTCCAGTGGCAGCAAGGGCAGAGCACAGAGCGTATCGCCTCTGGTTGGTGTTGATCTTGCGGTGCCAGCGTCTCCAGGTCTTGGTGGGAGCAAACATACGTCCACCACGGCACATGTTGCCGAAGGCACCCTGGCCTGATCGGTGAGTACCACCACCACGCACACGAGGAATACGGGCTACGGCACGACCAGTTCCCCAAGATTCAGCACTTGTCTGATGACCTGGAAATAGCATAACAAAACATCTTGTACAGAAAGTGCTTTATTGCTGCAGCAGAAAGATTCATCACATTGCGAACTGCGGTAAACGTAACAATAATGGATAGATGGCCAAAAACTAAGCTTTCATACCAGCTTTCTCTGACACGGCATAGGGTTGCCTTGTATTCTTCATCATCTCTGAATGGACAAAGGTGACAATGTCAGGTCTGATGGGAGCACGGAACACCGCTGGAAGAACAATGTTCTTCTCAGTGGGTTCTCCCTTGTCACTATAAATGGTTATCAAAGGTCGGGAAGCCTGAAATGAGAGAATATTCAGTTTTATAATTAACATCCAGTATAACTATAAGCAGTCTTTAGCAATGAGTTGCAATGAAACCAAGTGCGATTCCGCAACATTTTCATGACCCGAAATTTCAAAAGCTAACTCATTGAGATTGCCACAATATGTGATGCCAGAGATAAAACTACGGACAACTTAGTGACAAGGCGACATTGAGACATGGGTTAACAAGTCAATGAAAGCACAAGCTGCACTTTTCGATCTTTTGACAGCTGTCACTTTCCAGTATGTACCAGAGTATTCTTGTAACTGACAG
The DNA here is from genome assembly GCA_932294295.1 of Alitta virens. NCBI lineage: Eukaryota > Metazoa > Annelida > Polychaeta > Phyllodocida > Nereididae > Alitta > Alitta virens. The sequence goes on from OW028573.1 coordinate 52,248,243, forward strand.
CATGTCACATTTAGCACGAGGCTTCACTGAATTAAAAAAGGAGATCATTTAGTTTAATTATCATTTCGTTCCCAATCCACATCTTCATAGTAACCTTTCTTGCATGGATATTGCATGGACATGTGGTTGAAGCTGCCAAAACGGACACGCCGACAAGAAATAAAAGTTATGAAACTGCCATCAATTTGGAATATGGAAGTACAATGGTGATGGTCTAAATGCTTCGGTATGTATAGTTCACTAATACAACATTTTTGTACAAAATAGACATCAAGAACCAGCAGCATTTACCATTTTAAAAGTGCGACTTCACCGGCTACACACGTGTCGTCGATGGCTGCAATGAAAAAGGAAGAAAATAGATCTTACACGAACCTCATCACCCTGACGTATGAATATCTTGAATCACAAATTCACCAAAATTTGGTCATCTTATTGCAGGAATAATTTAAGTGAAATGTATTTTGCGTATTTGTTTGTGTTGTACTGAATTGTTTGAAATGCCATTTATTCCATATAAATCAGTAAATAAAATGAAATTTATGGAACTATTTTCCTTCATTGAGGAATTCCCCCAGCCTCGATTTGGTCACCGGAACCAGAACGAGTGATCGTGTTTGGCGGGTTTTCTCAAACAACCGATGAAGAGGGTAGATACCCAATCTAGATGAAGTGATGGATCTCTTGGCTGCTCTTAGCAGGTTAATGGGTGTAGAATGTTGTTGTTGTATTGCAATCATATATAGCACATGCTTAAACTTTACTACGCGCGTGTGATTTGTACTTTCTCTGTCATAAATCATAAAAATTATAAAATGTTAAACACGAACTCCGTTACTTACAATGTTACATTGTATTTGTGTGTAATGTAAATTGTAATGCAGCTGAATGGCAATGCCAATGATGAGTTGAATGACAGCATTGAACATCCCACGAAGTTCTCTCCCAATTTGGCCTAATTTTCTCCCAAAATTATAGGCCTAACTGCCATTTAAATTCTGGGGCTCGTGCAGCTGGATCCTCTTTGACAATGTTCGTCTCTTGTGCTATACTATAGCTGAGAGACGAGCAGATAATCCAATTTAAATTTGTGGAACCTCACTTTCTAAAGAAATAACTAGATACCCTCATAAAATACTGATTTATATTCGCTAGGGCGACGCGAAAAAAACTAGAGTTAGATTTGAAAATATATGTACAAATAACCTCCAGCTAGTTTAACCAGTTTCTGACAGAAAACAGCTCTCTTCTTGATGCCACAATATTTATTTTACTGTGATTACGTCACCATTGGCTCTAATGAGGTCACAATAATGACATCACAATGGTGACGTCATAGTCAGGCCTTTCACAAGTTTCAGTCATTATTTAGTGAAACCTTTTTTTTTTGAAAAACCTGTATTTCATTTTTTTGCCTGCAATGATCGGTTACCTTTTAGTATGTGACAGGCCATATTTTCACAAAATGTAAATAAATTATGATATTGACCCACAATGCATTGTCAACAAAACAAACATGGCGGCGGGAAAATGAGAGCAACAATCACTTGTCAATCATGAAAATGTCATGTATGTAATTTTGAACACATTTATGAAAATTTTGATTCTATCATTTTTCAGATAAAATTGTCTAGTGAAATTTTAGCCACGAAATTTAGACGGAGGAATCTACTCAAACAAAATCCTCTGATCTTGCCCAGCCTGATCCGCCCATCATCGGCAATAACATTGTCAGTAATATTACAAGCAGGGGTTGAACACAACTTTAACCTGACATAGATGTATGCTATGGCAGAAAGTTGTTGACATGTTGTATGTCCATATGGTTCCACTCCTTACAAAGGGCACTGTGCACTGAATAAAAATTTCCAAATTGCGGAACAATGCCTTTCGGAATATAGAGCTTTTGATTTTAAAAATGTTGTTTACATATATATACCTACAAGATAACATGACTCTATGTGTTAGCATCAATCACCTTAGTGCCATGATAAAAAAATTGTTTTTGTTCAGAAATGCTGATAACAATTATAGTCCAATGGTAATTGAATACATGTATAGGGAGTCCTTTAGAGAGCAGTTTCAAGAAGTGTTAAATTGGTATTGACTGTGTTGAAGGTGTCACAGTTATATAATTGCAATAAGCTCTGACCCCCTCATCTAAATACATGCAATAACAGAAAACCTGACTTAATTATTTCAACATATGGAAAGAAGAGAAACCAAATGCACAATAGGCTGACAATCATAAATTGATGTTTGTAAGGCAAACAGCCAAACACGAACATTTGACTCATATTGTCACAATATTAAAGTGTGGTCCCTAAAAGACTTTGCCAGTCGTGTTTTCTTGTAATATTCCCAAAAATGACTGCGAGGACATCTTGACAACATTCAATACTGTCACAAGCTGCAAAAAATAGAAACAATATGTGAGATAATATTTCCCACAGATATTGCTAAAATTTTGGCTCAACATTTTAAATTATTTTTACCAACATTTTTTCAACATATGCAGAACATATTGCCACATTATATAAGTGTGGACCCTACATAAATGTCTGCAGAAATATTGTAAATGATACAACCAAACAAACTTGTCAAAATAATTCCACCATGTGAAGTAAATTATGAAATATTGCAAACAGTAACATTGAATCAGATATGATATTTTTTTGGTGTATTTGTAAATAAATATGTGCCTAGTATGCCATGTAGCCATGTACAATATTTTTTAATTGTTTTGTGTTCTTATTGAAATTGGCAACAGTTGCAGCAACATAATGTTGAATGAAATGCATTATGATATAAGGATAAAAAGAAAGAAATGCATAATAATACGTATGATATTAAACATGTTAAATGCAAATAGTAAATGCAAAAGTTATGAAATAACATAAGATCAAGAAATAAAATATAGAAATAAAGACTAAATTTGACTAATGACAGGTATCAGTTAGACATTTCAATTGCTATCAGTAGTTAAGTATGCCCACTTGAATTGCAATGAATCTCACAACGGATTGGGTTTATAATTTTAGGGTCTGAATTCGGAATTCCCCAAAAAAAAAAATCCCCTTTAATTTGGAATACAGCCCATGAAATTCGAAGTATTGACCCAACAATATTCGGAATATTGCCCATCAAATTAGGAATATAGCCTCTCAAAATTTGGAACATAGCCCTGCGGTATATGGCCATTCAGAATATAGCCCTTCGGAATATAGAGTGGACCCCGTCCATATATGTTTGAGTTGATACATGGCCCCGGGGTCTTTTTTGAACAACGCAAGGTAGATTTCCAAATTTACAAACCGGAAAAATATTAGTCTGTGCCCCATTGTTTCTTCTGTGGCTTTTGATTTGAACAATTTGTGAGATCACAATGGTCCATTGAAATGGTGTCACTATCTGGGTTTACAACGAGACACTAACTCTGTTACTTAATCAATTTTATTATTGGAAAAATGTGGGTGAGACAGAAAAAATAATGCACAAAATATGCATTGGTGTTCTAAGTATTCATTTGCATTTCAGCCTGGTCGCCAATGATCAGGATGAAGTTGAATTCCAGGTAATCATCACACATCTAAATATATAATATAGAAGTGTCTTAGCTTTCAAATATAAAGTCTTGTCAAAATTATATTGGACTATATATTAGCTATTAAACCCTGAGGTGCCTGCTTCATGAGACTATGCAAATTATTTTAATATTTTATATATATATATATTTTTTTTTTGTTTACCCATCTAGGATTTCTTTATTAAGCTGGTGAAAAATGGTCATCCATTGTCAGAAATACTGCCTGATTCAAGACGTGTCCTTCCTGCAATAGTTTTGTCAAAACAATGTTTCGTGAGTTTGAATGGATAAATCTTGCTTTCATTCAAGTACTTCAAATTTAATATCTCTTCAATCATATTACAGTGATTTTCCAATGTATTAATTTTTTTTGAAGGAGCAAGTTGTAGAGGTAGTTGAAAGTCCAAAAGTAAGAGACGATCCAAACGCATCAAATGTGACGTCAGCTAGCTATGATGGGTCACCTCTTAAACTGGAGAAATTTACGACCATTGGCATGAGTGACAAAGTCATAACTACTACAACTGGACGACTTGTTGTGCCATTGAGTGCTGATGAAGCAAGGTATGGATGTTGTAAAAAAACTATTCTCTTGTCATTACATGCCCCCAGAATGGGGGCCATTCTCTAATCAAGGGCCACTTTGTTTGTGACGTCATCAACTGCTATTGTGAATTGATTACGTAACAACACTTCAAGGCCTACACATATAAGTATTTCTGCAGCTGCCAGCTGTAGGCTTATTGCATATTGCCATAAGCTTGGATTTCTGATCATGTATCATAGCATTAATGAATGTTAAGTTTCAAATAAGATGAAATACAAATATTAAAAATATAAATAAGTTGAACATCAAACAAAGATAAATAAAAATATAATTTCACAAATGAAATAGGCTAGTAGGCCTACTTAGTAAACAGACCTCCAGCTGTATAGGGATTAATTAAATAGACCTAATATGAAATAAAATATTTTCCATATTTCTTAAGATTTTATTTACTATTAGACTTACATGTAAGAAAGGATTTGATAATATTTAGTCTAAATGTACCAGGTAAGATTAAAATTTTACTTTCATTAGATAAAGATAAGATGATATGAATTAAAATAAATAGGCTATAGGCCTATTTGTAAAATATAATAAAATGCATACCTAAAGATATGTTTTTTTTTAAGGCCCACTAATTGGCATACATATTGTACATTCCAAACAACTTTTTAATTTTTATTTCTATTGTTACTTCTTCATTTTACAATGTATAACTAACTATAACATTGATTCAATCATATGGACTTAATATACAAAAAGTTAACGTTATAGTCATGTAAAAGATAAATAAAGCAACAAAAACAAACAAACAAAAACTTAGATTTACAAGACCTATGCACAGTGCAAGAGCCACATTGTATGGTGACGTCATGAACAATCTGGCCCTTTATTAGGGATTGGCCCCTGATTTGGGGCTGGCCCCTGATCTAAGTCCTACATATATATTAACAAAAAAAAAAAAACATTCATGATATAGTCCTATGTGGTAAATATGTCTCAAAATATATTGAATGAATTGTGTGGCTTCTCGACTTTAATTAAAAGGTCAGATTTGAAATTGCTTTCAAGCTAACCGATAAACTGTTTCATTGCATTGCAGATCTATTTTGTCAAAATTTCATTCAGTTTGTGAGACGTTTTTGAAAGAAAAGACTGAGATGCCTCCTTTATGGATCTTGTGTGATGCCAAGGACAATGAAAAGCTTGCTTGTTTAGGAACTTACTTGCAACCTGCTGGACAGGACTTTCAGGATGACGTAATTCTGAACACTGTTGTAACCACAACTGGTATGGGTTATGTTTTATATATTCCTTTTAGTGGGATGTACAATTTGTACATGAATAACATTAGCTCTTCTCTGTTGGAACTTTTCTGTAATGTAATATTTTTTTTAATAAGTCACATTTCTGCCTCTCTTGCTGAAATGCTTTCTAGTCGATTCGTCACTGCGCGATTCGTCCCAGCCAAAACTGGTCCATTCATCACTCGAAAAATGTCTGTTTGTCACCCGAAACTGGTCGATTTGTCACCCGAATTTGGTCGGTTCGTCACCATTTTTTTTTAAATATTTTATATATCATTTCAGGCACAGGCCATCTTCCCCGCCATTTATAGATATAGAGCTATATAGCTTAGACTAGATACAATTAACACTGAGTAGTGAGTGATTTATATCAATATCCACAATTGTATTAAGATAACAATAGGATAATACTGAACAAGAAAATAGCACTTAACAAGTAGAAGCCGTTTTCTGTAATTCTGTACGCTGAAGTGTTTTTCTTTTATTCACGATTGTATTTAGTTAGTCCATCAGGCATCACATGCTTATAAATAAGCTATTACAATTAAATTAAATTGGCGTTAGATATTTATTTTTCGCTAGTACATAATAGCAACAATATAACACCATTCTGCACTTTCAAATGCGGGTGATGAATCGGTTGATGAATCGGGTGACGAATCGACCAGTTTCGGGTGACGAACAGACTTTTTTCTGGTGACGAATGGACCCGTTTTGGCAGGGACTAATCGCGCAGTGACCGATCGACCTGCTACCGATGAAATTAGTCACTTTTAGTTCAGCTTGTCATTGTAACTAATTTGCTTGTTACAGGGTCATTGAGAAAGGTTGATCTGCCAAAATCATCATACCTCATTAATGATCATGTTTGGAGAACTGCAAAAAAAAATGTATGCATTAAAGCATTTCCATTATATTGAAAATTCAAGAGATTTTTGTACGTATGTACCAAAATTTTCGCAAACTACACAAGTGCCTTCATATTTTCAGTATGACTGTGACTGCAGAGCTCAGTACAATCTGCTGGACCCAGGAAACTTGGAATTAAGCGACAATGAAATCCAAGGTTCACTACAAATAATTGTCAAGTGGAAAGACATGGCCAACTTAATTGCTTTTCCCCCTGCAAATTCTGTGGCCACTGCTGTAAGTATCAATGAATTAACTAGTATGGATTCTTGGGGGAGAAGGGACTTGGCTGATAGTAAATATGTGCTAGGACAGAAGTCTGTTTTCTCATGTATTAAAAGTATTGTTAGGGTTAGTTGACAGGTCTTGGTGTTTTTCTGGATGTAGTAAGCTAACTTCAATACATAAGGTTCCCCAGTAGGTTATGGAGGCAGCACAAGTTGTCTGATCACACTGAACAGTGAGCTACGAAGCATTTCAAAATAACTACAATTTTCTAAAACAGGACTGATATTTTATTAGTATGGCCTAGTAAAGAGCACAATAAAACAATAAACAAATATACTATAAAAACATTTGCATTCTCCTCTAACCTAGTTTTGTGACATCTCCCCACATAAATGTCTGCCTTGATAATTGATACTTCAGGTATTTTCTCATTCTAGAGAGTAAGTGTCGTCGCTGGAAGTGAAAGAAGTTCTGCATATAGCTGCTTCCAAGAATTGACTATTCTTAAGGTAATTTCAAAAACAACTGTATGGTATTTTTGTTGTTTTTACGTGAAAGAAATTTTTGTGGTATCTTCACTCTCTTGATTTCCAGGGCATAGCGAATGGACTGAGTGATAATGTGGTTGAATGGAGTAGAAATGATTCTGGTCTTTCTGCCTTAGAAAGAGTGAAATCATTCATAACAGGTGGGTAACCCTTCATATTGCTAATATCTCAAATGTAGGCTATTATCATACTCATGAAGAAATTAAAAAATCCAGGCTGTTTGTCCTACATTTTATGTTAACCACAATAGTAATATTAAAAGATTGGCCAGATATTCCATTGGACATGTAATTTGAACTATTCCTTTCACAGAATACAAAGATTGGAGTGGCCAAACTCTCATAGAGCCCAAAGATGAAGAAGAGAAAGATGAAGATAAACTGTTCCAAAACTTTTCTGGGCAAGAACGCAAAGACTTGGATTTCACAGAACTGCTATGGAACATTTTAAAATGTAAGCGCTGTGCTATGTACAGGACAAAATGTGTTATAGTGAAAGAAAGTTTCCAAGTGATATACATATAGATAATTTAAACATCTGCAATTGTTGTTTATTTTTCAACAGATTGTGGCTCATTGAATGAATTGGTTGAATCTCTGCTTTTTGTCTTCAAGGCTCTTCAGAAGGGTGATATACAGCCCATGGTAGGAACATCATAATATTGTATTTCTTGTAATTTTGATTTCGAAGTCATACTTGACATTACTTGTCTCAAATTGTCATATTGCTTTAGTTGTATAGTTTGTTATAATGTAAGTCTAATGTGATATCTTTTCAGGTCCACAGAAACAGCAAAAACAAGCTTGCAGAAATAGTTCGCCTGTCTTTCTTCAAAAAGATCAGTTTACCAAATCTCCTTGACAAAGAGCCTTTTGAACTTATTGTTGAAATGGGGATGGAAAAACTTGTGAGGGATTATGTGTACACTCTAACAGGTTTGGCTGAAGCATTTACATTTTAATTTTTATTAACGACTGTCAACAAAGCATGGATTTAATCACTAGAGTAATTATTGCTTCAAAACTTGGCTGTCAATATCAAATAGCAATTTTTGTGAATAAAGGGTTGATATGATATTAAGTGTTGTATACAAAGACTTTACTATTGTTTTAAGGCAAAGAGCTTGTGACTGTGGGACACTTGTCGCCCTTTATTGGACCGAAGGGAAGGCTTCTTGAGCGGCTGGATCGTTTAGAACGCTTGCACTATGTCTTGGAGTTGGTTGCTGTGCTGGAGCAGTATTCAACTCTCCCCACCTCTGTACTTAGTCATGCTGCCAGGTATAAGCAATGTTCCATGATGTGTTGCCTGTAGGTTACTTCATATTAGAAAACTCCCTGATAGCGACAATTATTTGTCCTGAAGGGTCCTCCCTTCACATTAACTTGAGTACATTTTTAAGTTGAAACATTTTACATCCTCAGACTGTTGTATACAATGTTGTTATGCAAATCTAAAATAAAATAAAAAACAGTTGAAGTATTCATTGTAAAAATTAACCTATTATGCATGTTTGGTTTCTTTTCTCTTTTTCAGTCATGCATTGCTGTACTATGAACAAAATTCAGCATCCGACTGGCACACATTCACCATTCCCATCCCCAGAAGTAATATGTTGGGCGTTACTGAGGGGTTCGTATGTCTCACATTGTCCACATCCAAATAAATCAAGTATTTTCTGTCATTTAAATGTCACTTTTATCATTGTGTGACCCATGTTTTGCTGTGTTTGATTTTTAGGTGGCCTGTTAAAGAATGGAGAGCAGAATTGTCAAGTGATGTATTTGGCCGAAAAATTCGCAGTTGTCACATCGTAACTAATAGTTCTGCAATCCCTCATCTCAATGTAGTTCCGGACTGTAAGTATATATGTACATGTAAAGCTTGAAACTACTAAGGGATGTTCCATTTAAAACAAAAGGGGTGAGGGGGGGGGGACCAGAAAATTTTCATACCTACATCAGTGTTTATTTTAGGGCTGTTCCATTTAAATGTCCACCCCCCCCCACACCTCTTTTTTAAATGGAACAGCCCTAACATTAAAACTGATGTAGGTATGGAAAGTGAAATGTCTTACAAATCAGGGAAAAATGGAATTTAATAAATGAAATATATGATATGAGAACTGACTTTTCCTATATCTCCCTCTAGAACCAACTAATTCTCTTAATTATGCTCTGATGTTAATTTCTTTCCTCTTGCAGTTTCAGAAGACAGCCCATTGACAAAGGACCTGAGACATGACAAGGCGGAGCCTCATTATTTTTACACAACTTTAACTGAGAGCATTTGTAAAGTTTAAGCTTACAAGCTTATGCAATAGCTTCATGTGATATATATTAAATAACGACAGCAAATTAATATTATTTTCTGCAGGTGTAGAGAGTTTGAGTAATTGCTCATGGGAGGGAATGGATGGGATTCTAAGTAGTTGTCAAAATGTATTTATTCACTACAATCATATGTAATACTTGTGGTAGGAGTTATATAATGTTGTGTATTATAGATGAGGAATAACTCTTTAACACAAAGAAAGGGTGGCTTTTAATCCAACATATATGCAAGGTGTATGCAATGTATAGGTACAAGTATCCGATTCAGCTACAGCTGGTAAACTGATTAAAACTCAATGTTACACAAGTATATCAAAGCCCCTTTTTCCAGGGGTCAGTTTGCTATTGTGCCTTGGGGTGGACAGTGGTCACTACCCCTTTTTCTGGTTCACTTAGCTTTGCTTAAGTTTAGACTTTAAATGCCTTAAAGCAGGCTTGCTAAAGTTCTTTTACTGAACTCTTAAGTCATAGTTCAGTAATACATAATAGATTGATATTTTGATATATTAATACATTTTGACTATATGACAAGCTGTCAGTTGATATGGTAAAAATTTAAGTGAATTTTAGCTGTATATAAAAAGGTGAAATAAACACAATTTTTACATTTGTGATTTTGATACATTAAAACATTTTGACTATTTGTAAAATTGTTCTTATGTTTATGATATGTATCTGTGTTCTTCGTCTTGTACTTCCTTCTTTCGTGATGAACCACTTGATGGTGCTTGCGTCTTATGAATGCTTCAAAGCATTGGGTGGGACACGGCTTACTTCGGATCGAGATCTGTAGCGTTGGGATTTGACATGTCTTATATTGAAGCTTTCAGCGTTAGGTGGTCTTGACACGGCTTACGAGAGAAGATCGGTTTTTGGCGGGATCTCAAGGGATCTGGGTTACGATCTTCTTTCATCGATGGCGGTGGAATGGTGATCACGAGATGGTGACACATCTTATGATAGCTCCTCAGCATTGGGTTGGACACGACTTACGTAGGAGCTTCAGCGTTGTTGGACTGGACATGGCTTACAAAAGAAGATCAGCATTTGGCTGGATCACCAGGGACATGGCTCACGATCTTCTTTCAGCGATGGTGGTGTTTTGTTGAAACGAGGTGTTCTTCTGGATGCTAGGTTCCTGATGGCCTCGGCTGTCACTGCTTATTGTTGTTGGCTTGTACTGGTACTGCTTTCTGCTGCTGGAATACTGGTATTTTACATAGATAATGTTCTATACATCTTTGGATCCTTAGGACCTTCTTTCAGCTGTGTCATGTATACATGGCATGTTTGATAGTGTTATTCATGATACGCATAATTTCGGATCAATGGCAGATACACTATAGAGATTCAGTTCCAGCATTGTTATGACGAAATTGATAAGAGTAAACATGTTAGTCCTTGTTGTTTGTGCCTGATAGCTACAGATGGCTCAGAAACACAAGTGCATAGGATATTAAATACTGAGAATACTGCGTATTAATTCAATACAGCACTTAGTTATCTTTTATACAAAAAAATTAGTTGTTGGGTTGCTCAAACTTTTGCAAATCGTACATGACAAAACATAGCTACTGGTAGTTCACTTCCTGGTTGTATTATATGTTCGTGAGAGAAATACTAGTAAATCTCATTTATACATTTTTAGATGAAATTTATGTCTATTCCTAATGTAGCTACTGTGTGCTGTCTGTGCTAATAGTGATGGTCTGTGGTCGGTTGGGTGCCTGTTAGTGTTCTGTCGTTTCTGTATTCTATACTGTAGGCGTCTGATGGAGGTGAGGTTATGGAGGAGTCTTTAGAGGACGTGCTTATCTGTCGATGGGTGGTAATGTCGGTCGTTGGCGTGAGCGACCTTCCATTAGAGGCTTCGGAAGTTGACGCTTGGGCAGGTGAGATGTTGATGCCGGGCTGGGCGTGTTTATGCCGGGCTATTCTGCTGAATGCTCTGTACTGGCATAGAGGGACACTAAAGCCCCTTTCACACATAGCTGGTTTTGCCGTAGTGAACCCATAGTATTACATAATGGTTATGCACCACTTTTTTCGCCGGATTGGCAACGGATTCTGTCGGCAAAAAGGGTTCTACAGGTCACTCTGCGGGTTCTACGGGTCACTCGGCGGGTTCTACGGGTCACTCGGCGGGTTCTACGGGTCACTCGGCGGGTTCTACGGGTCCTAGGAGTAAGCCGAGGGGTAGTAGGAGTAATCTGCCGAGTTCCACGGGTGATTCGCCGACTGCTGTCAGCATCAGCCTAGGCAGGGAGGGGGTTGTATATACTTAAAAGGCTGCTGCTTCCATAATATAAGTCCGATGTGTCAAAGAAGACTGAATTGTAGTATAGTTCATACTGATTCCATACATGTTTTTGGATCGAAAATAGACCAAATATTAAGCGAGATATTCTATATTATATAATAAGCATATAAATCTATCTGTCTCTCTAAGCAGCAGCCTTTTAAAGAAGCGCTCAGCTCTGCCTGCATTGATACAGTGCGGGCGCGGAAGCTTGAGGGAGCACCAGTGTTTGCCGCCTACCTGCCTTCTCAGACGAATATATTACATAACTTGTAACATCCCATTTTTAAGTCTGGCTTTGGTCATTTCATAATCTCCCGATTTTCTGGGAGTCAGGCTGAGCAGTGCTTGAACTTGTTTGTTTGGCATTTTGTGATTTGCTGCTAAATTGCTGTTGCCTGGGGCGTATTTGAAATGACTGATGGGGTGTGGGTTTTCAACTTGTATCACGTTACACGTGTGACATGCTGGCTCCCCAGTTTTGATTTTAAAATGCCTTTTAATTTTGCTAGTGAATTGACTGGACCGTCCATGGTCCGAACCCATGCAGGTTTTAGTCTATTCACGTGAAATTTTCCAGTTGGTTGTTGACCTTCTAGTGGCCCTAGAATTGCGTGGGAAGAATCCACCATTGACCAGATGACTACTAGTCCTACAAAATCCATGCAGATTTTCTTGGATGCTGTCTGTAATGCGCTGGCTGTGGGTGCCAGCAAATATACGAGCATACCTGTTGAGTAAATGGTGCTTGTCGATGCTTTTGGTGCTTGTTTGACAGCTTGATCGTGCTGTAATTTGTATTGAAGATCCAGGACAGTTTTACCCACTTTCTGTAGTCTGGTTTTGAGTAACTCTACATAGTCATGGTATGTGGGTGCTATATGGAGTCAGTGGTGGGGACGTCAAACAAAGTGGGGGTGTGTCTAAGGTGTACTAAGTAATATGGGCCGTAATTGCCTAGGCTGGGCAATGCAAAACTGTTATAGCCATATGCTACCGCATACAAAATAAGTGCCAATTTCGGCCATTCTCGTTGAGACATGACGTTAGCATTATTTAGTGCATATGTCCTATCTTCATGCGGAGGTGATTTTCTATTCTGACATGTTACACACGTCTTCACATAGTCATTGACTTGTTGGTGCAGTCTTGGAATATAGAAATGCTGCTTAGTGTAGCCGCGACGCGGACAACTCCTTGATGGCATGCAAGCAGGGAATCATGATAAATGTGCAGTATTTGGGTTACCAAAGCTTGTGGCAATGCAATCAGTAATGTGCAGTCAGAATCATTTACAGAGAATCTAAATAAGATTATGATTATATATGACTTGGCCTGTACCATTATATTTCTTGCGGTTAAATGGTAATGTCCCATCTGCAATATATCTGTACAAGTGAGCAAAATTTATACATTGGGATTGCTGTTTTGATAACTCAGTCTTTGTAAATGGAAGGGCTGGGCAATCATTGACTAGATCTTGTAATTTACTCAGTTCTGTGATCTTTTGCTTGGGTAGGTGTCTCATTTCAATTATAGTTTTGTCCAACTGTAGAGTACTTGGGTCTCTGTAGGGATACTTTGGTGGCAGTGAGTGAGTTTCTGCCATCTTTGGACTGTCAACTTGGTCTGTATATATGATTGAGCTCGGCTGTTGCTGTGGTTGCCTGGCTGCGCACTCCACTAATGTGGCTGGTGTTGTAATTACTGCAGGCGAAACTGCTGCTGCAGCGTGTTTGACAAATGTGGCAGTGCTGGCATTATTTGTCAGTTTTGGTAGACTGTGTGACGAGTCTCTGTTCCTAGTGACAGGGCCATGACTTTTCGACCTGATTTCTATTGTCACTGGATTTCTGTTAACTTTGTTTGGGGTGACAGACTTCGACGTTGAGGTATTGTGTCTGTCAGATTGTTTTGACTTGTTGGCGGGGCGACCTCTTGGCCTTGTTGGCTCGGCATTTGTGGACGCGGTTGTGCTATTGCGTGCCCTGCTGAGGCAGGCGCCGATGGTCTCTGTTCTGGTGAGTCGGTCTGTGGCTGTGTCACCATTTGTTCTGCAGGATGTACTGGTGTATCGCTTTGGGCTTGCTGTTGCCTGTGCCCTTGTCATAACAAATGCAATGTCCAGGTCATCATTTGACCGCTGGGGATTACGTGATAAAAAATCAGCTACTACCATTGTCGAACCTTTTTGGTATCCGACCTTCATTGAATAAGTACTGAGTCACTCTAAAAGTTGCTTAATTCTCTGAGTTGCAGGCTCTGTTTTGGCCTTCATGATCTGCGGATTCGCCGAATGATCGGTGTACACTTTAAATGTTGTACTCTTTAATAAATGTCTGAAGGCGTGCACTGAAATGTATAGACCTGTAAACTCAAGTTCTGTAATCGAGTAATTTGCCACTGCTCGTGGTAATGCCTTTGAGAAGTATCCTAGTAGTCTTTCTTGATCTGATATATGGCTGCACCTACTCCGATCTTACTGGTGTCGCAGTAAAGTCTAAATAATCCAGTACTATTTGGCATTGCTAGTACGGGTGGTTTCACCAGGAGCTCAACAAAATAATAATATGCTTGTTGTGTCTCATGGTCCCATATAAACTGGGCGCTTTTGCAATTTTATGTAGAGGCCTGAGAAGCTTTTGCAACTTTGGTAGAAACATAGAAATGAAGCCCTTGAGCTTTCTTTTTGTGTCGGGAATTGGCATTTTGATAATTGCTTCTGTACACTGACGTAATGGAGCAATGCATGGGCTGCCATTTTGAATGAGCAATTTGTGACCCATGTATGTAACCTTATCCCTGAACAATTTGCCGGCGAGATTTTAAGGCCATTTTTGCGAATGGCTGATAAGATTGTCTCTACTTGCCGGAAGTGGTCCGCCTTTGTGCGTGAAAATACAATTAGATCATCAATGATGGCTATGCAGAATTCTTTTGCCTGTGCTTTGGAGAGGATTTTGTTGATGTTAGTTTGAAAATCACTTGGCGATAAGGCCTAGCCCATCGGTAATTTTCGATATACGAAACTCTCACCGCCGTGGTACGAAGTTATACCACAATATTGTGAAGCCTTTGGCATGAGCGTTAGGCTGTGGTACACTTCCTTCAGATCTAACACAGAAATAACGGTTGGCTGTGCATGGCTAATGGTCTGGAGGGCATCTCGCAGTTGCGGGAAGAGCAGATTTCCCTTAATAATTCTCTGGTTAAGGAACCGGAAGTCTGTTACTAAGCACTTGGCGTCTGTGTCCTTCTTGCGAATCAGCATTACTGGACTGGAGTATTGCGAGTGTCCTTGTGCTAATACTCCCATCTTGACCAATTTCTGTAGCTCCTTGTCAATCAGAGGCTTCTTTGCTTGCGCCACTGAAAGGGCGTATGTAGAAGGGCGTTTTGTCATTGAGGTCGAAGTCGACTGTAGTGCCTGTGTCTCCGACTTCACCATGGAGACTGAATGCTCCTTTGTATTTCTGCAACAGCTGTTTCAGTGCTCCTTGTTCGGAGGGATGGAGGACACAATCATCATAGGCTATGTCCCTTTCTATAATTTCACTGTCGTACATAGTTAGGCGGGACGTCATTGTCCTCCAAGTGAGGATATTGTTCTTTCTTTAATTGTTGTATCTGCTGTCTAGTTAATTGATTTTGCACTGCCGTGCTGTCCCTGTTGGCTGGCTGATTGTGCCTTTGTCTGGGGGTGCTGTGGTGGACGGCGCGGTAATTGCTGTGCTGTTGACATGCATAATTTCAATAGCCCTTGTTTGTCTAGGGGCGTGTATACGCTAAATGACAAAGTGGCAAATGGCTTGTTTTTGTACAATGTTGTAGTTCTATTTGTGGGATTATGTACAATCTCATTTGCTATAAATTTATTGAATTTGACAATCATATGGGAACATGAAAACTGTGATGCAAAAAAGTGCTACGCTGTTTTTCAAGAAATTAGGTTGATTTGCGCAACGCTTGTGGCACCAGGTTTAATAGTTATGTCTTGGCAGACATGTAGATTGACTGATGCAGACTTAAAGTGTAATTGATGGGTTCTAAAGTCCAATTTAGCGTCCATTTTAGCATCCAGTACTACTAATGACTCAGTTCCTAGTATAAGGCCTACGCCTCCTAGGTTGTCTACCACTCGGACTTCAATGTTGAAGGATTCACCGCCAATAGTGATTGGGACATCCATGGCATAGCTGGTGTATATTTCCTGTCCATTGCCTACCGTAAACTTGAGAGGTGGCACTTCTCTTTTTGTCAATTGGGACATAAATGTCGAGGCTTCTACTGTTTTGGCACATATTATTGACGAGGAAGCTCCTGAGTCAATCAACACTATTATTGCTTCTTTACTAGGCAGTGTACCTTTAACCATGTTGTACTTGCTGAGCTGTAGTTTACACTGACTATTCTGTTCTGACGAGGTGCTTGTGTCTGATTCTGAGTCTGATGACTCGAGGTCAGAGTTAAAATTACTTAAATTTGTGGGAGGATCTTTGGTGTTGGGGTAGCCAGGGTGTCTGCTGCCTGGGCCCCTAATGAAAAGGTAATTGCTCAACATTTATGTGACCTTCTTTGATGGCCCTTTTTAGCTTAAAACAATCACCAAGTTTATGGCCGGTCTTGTGACAAAAATGATATTGTCTTGGTCCGGGCAAGCTGGAGCATCTGTCATTGAAAGACACTGACTTTCCGCTTGTTGGTCCGTCGTTATCACGTCCGTTGCAGGATCAACTGTTGTCTATGTTTCTGGAGTCATTGTTTTAGTGTCTGTCTCGTGAGTTGTCGTATCTGTCTCGTCTGTCTCATGAATTGTCATATCTGGTGCGTCTGTCTCTTGAATTGTCGTATCTGTCGTGTCTGTCTCTTGATTGTTGTCTGTCTCGTCGGTTGTCTCTGTTGTTTTGTCCATAGCGTCTGTCTATAGACTGGGATCTGTCTGACTGGTTGTATCTGTCTCTGCTTTGCGTCTGCCTCGCTGTGCGGAAGACGATCTTGAGTCTGACCTGTTCTGTCTGTCATTGTCTCTGTAGTTCCGGGAATTCTGTCTGGGCTGTTACTATGTCATTGCTAGGAGTGATTGCCATCACTGGTGCTGTCAGGGGTGCTGCTTCTGATAGCAACGCTTGTGCGGTCAGCATATGCAGTCGCCGAGTGTTGCATCTCTCTTAGCTCTGAGAGCTGATCTAATGTGACTCGGAAACCCATTAATAAATTTGAGCTGTATATGCTCCTGATCTGTTATTTTAGCCCTTGCGGCTGTAAAGCGGACCCTGTTACGATATGAATTGAGGGGCTCCCCTGGCAAGGTCTGAAAATGCGCTTAAGCATTCTTCGCGCGTGGTGGCTCTACCAAATGTAGATTTAAAATTTTTCTCAAGAGCATTCAGATCTGTGAATAGTGCTACATTGTCATCACCCAGCGTAAAGATAAATTCCTTGACAGCATCTTCATTGGAGATGTTTTGATATCTCACATAATCTTTAAACAATAGCCAATGCACTGGCTTTCTGTCCATTTTTAGCTTCAAAGCAGCCAGGAAAATATTTAGAGGCCCTACAACAAGCTTGATTGGCTTCTGCCATTTTTGATATTTGTACTTAGTTATGTAAATGTTATAGAGATAGAACGGTCTTTGGTTAATATAAAAGAATATTTGAACCACAACATAGACACAACAAATTTAGCACCGATATCAATTTAGATAAATGTCACTCTACCTGTCTGAGTAATATCAGCATGAAGTTAATGTAGCTGTGCACTTTTGTTTAAAAGGAGCCACATTCCACCATGGTGTGTATTATAGATGAGGAATACTCTTAACACAGAGTATAGCTTGGCAAAGTAAGGGTGGCTTTTAATCCAACATATATGCAAGGTGTATGCAATGTATAGGTACAAGTATATAGGTACAAGTATATAGGTATATAGTATATAGGTACAAGTATATCAAAGCCCCTTTTTCCAGGGGTCCGTTTGCTATTGGCTCTTTCTACTCCAGTGCACACATACATGGCCTGTTTCTATTGGCTTGTGCCTTGGGGTGGACAGTGGTCACTACCCCTTTTTGTGGTTCACTTAGCTTTGCTTAATTTTAGACTTTAAATGCCTTAAAGCAGGCTTGCTAAAGTTCTTATTATTATATATTACTGAACTCTTAAGTCATAGTTCAGTAATACATAATAGATTGATATTTTGATACATTAATACATTTTGACTATATGACAATAAGCTTCTCAGGTTTTAAGCTATAAACTGAAATTCTGTTCAATCTGTACATAGACCAAATTTTATGCCATTAGCCACGTAATGCATGTATATATGTCTCATATTAAACCACATGGTATATGTACCAATATTTTGTGTGTGTTGAATTGCCTAATTACTGATACCAGTCAATGTGAGAATTTCTGCAGTGTGGCATTTGTAATCTGGTTGTATCAATGGCATGGGTTTTTAGTTCACTTCCATGGCCCTTGAAGGTCCTGGGCCTCCACGCAGCGAGGGTGGAAACACTTGGGGTGAAGTCCTCTATCCCCAGTGGCTAAAACAGGACAGTGCGCATTGCACAAGCTGCTCCAGCTATCCAACGCAGAGACACTTATTGATTTTTTACATGCTACTGGTTTCTACTACCAACTATAGATAATCAATCTTACCCTAGAGAGCCTCTACATAGCCCACTCAGGTGCTGATGAGGCGTTAAACAATAACACTACCTACCTACTACCTACCTAGTTCACTCCCATGATGTTGAGTAGGTTGCTTGAAGTGCTCCTCTATTCTATGTAGTAACTGCCAATACAGGCCCAGTGTCTGCTGTGAGATGTAAGATGTGATTTTTAATGCTGATTTGTAAAAGGTCTATTTGTGAAATATGTAGACCTGTGAATTTCATCGAATGGAAGTTTTTATTTGGTGTATAGTAGATTTTAATGTTTGGTCGAGTTGCCAAGTGAATCGCTGTGCACTTTTTGTGCACTTTAAATTGTTAAATTCAATTCGAGTTATTTTTGAAAAAGGCCTGCTTTAATGACCTGTGAATTTCATCCTAAAATCTTCTCTGGATAGATTATTAATAACATGTCAGAAATTATGCATGTGCCCTGTCCTACTATAATCAATGGCACCACATTGGTTGGTCTCAGATTGGCTGGAGCCCCTGCATCTGGTGCATGCACTTGAATTTTTGTGCTTTGCACAGGCATTTGCCATCATGACAACACTTAGCAAGTTAGCATACTATAAGACCTAGGCTACTGACTTTTTCAAGAACAGCTTGTACTCCCCCTGTGCAACTGCCTTCAAGGATGGGGCCAGTTTCAAAAACATGTAACACCTCAAAAAATGGATTTTGGACCTCGAAACACTTTGCAGCAGTCCGCATTGACATATAGTGGAGCCCTCACGCTTTTCGCACTTCCAGATGTGTAGTCCTACAAGAAAACTCACAAAATCAGTGCAATACACAGTTCAAAACATTTATTATCTACTAAACTTGACAATGGCTCTTTTCAGAGCTTGAATTTCTCAATGAAATACAAAATTAAAGGGAACTGCAATTATTTATGGAAGAAAGTTATTCCTGAAGGAAACATTTTACAAATTTGCCCCTTAAGAACAGATGCTCTGAAATTTGGTTCTTAGACTAGCGACCTGCAAGGAAAAATCCAGTTTCGCAATAAAAATATTTATACTTGCAAGAAGCTGTGCAAGAAACGACTTGGAACCTGCAAGGATTATTTGAAGCCTGCAATAAAATCTGTAAACCTGTTAGCAACTCTAAATGACTGAGTCCTGTAGACCACCTTGGCCTGAAATCCAAGAAAGTATTCTTACAATGATTAGATTCATCTCACAACCATTACAAATCAGAAACCCCAAAACTGAAATTTCTGTACAGCTTAAGCCCCCATCTCACATAGCCGGTTTTGCCGTAGTGAACCCGTAGTATGACGTAACTGTTACACAACATGCTTCCTGGCTCCAACCCGACAACTACCCGCCCATACCCGTATGTGACTCCTGGGCCTTGTGGCCAAGCCGGGAGATTCGCAGCCAGTAGCCGGGTATGCCATGCTTGCACCCGTGGCAAACTCCCAGGTGTCCGAAAACCGTCATAAGTCGGCGGATTACCCGTCGAAGTCGGCGAGTTATCCGTTTTTAATTTTAGTTGTAGTAAAGTAGTAGACAAGTAGTAGGAGTGACTCGACGGGTATCGCTTGGTAGCCGTCGGGTTGGAGTGTTGGTCCATTATTTTGTAATATTTTTTAAATTTTACACTATTTTTCAGTAAACTTCTTATTATCACACTTTAATAAAGTTTTCATATTTCTTTAGCAAACAAAATTAATTTAACTTAAGTGTGGTGTCTTTCACTTGCCTCAGCATTGACACTGAGTAAAAGGACCCATCCATGTTGCACATTGACCCCTCGGGTGGGCTCTTTTCCTTGCCTCAGGAAGACACAGAGTACAATGGACAAGCAAATTTCTTTCTTCTTCTCTCTTCCTCTCCTCCTCCCCTTCAGCTAGTGCTGTCACACAAGCAAGTTGTAAATTAAATGTATCATTGGCCTGAGCAGCTAGTAGTAGCAAGGCTCTATTTCGTATATAGCATGAAATGCCCTAAAGTTTGATTGAACAATCCCTATGGCTTTATAAACTTTAAATTTTGAAAAATGCCCTTTCATTTAAATATCTATTACTCTCCTGTCCCCAGATCAGCTCAATGTATATAATATTTTTTCATTCAGACCTGTTTTTTTTTGGTTCAGAAGTGCCGTAGTTTTTTCTTGTTCAGAAGTACCGTAGTTTCATTATTTTTATTTTCATGGCAGGAGGCCAATTTCTCCTTTTTTAATATTAATTATATTTCCACATATATTTTTGGTAAATGTACGGGAAAAACGTCAAATTCCAGGAGAGACTTGACGTGTTGTACGGGTAAGCCGAGTTACTCGTAGAAGCTGTCGAGTTACTCGTAGAAGCCGTCGAGTCACCCCTGGCCATCGAGTCTTTCCTGGAATTCGTCCACTTATTGGCCATAACATGTCGAGTCACCCGTAGAACCCATCGAGTCATCCGTAGAACCCTTTTTGCCGCCAGAATCCGTCACCAACCTGGCGAAAAAAGCTGTTGCATAACTGTTACGTCATACTACAGCTTCACTACGACAAAACCGGCTATGTGAGACCTGGGCTTTAATAAGGCACATGATTGCCTTGGCGTGGCAGAGCTCATTGCTGAATTGTGAACAGGCCGACCCAGCCTTTGACCGTAGTTGCCCAAAGTGGACACTTGAGAAAGAAGTTCAATGATTAAAGGCAACCTTTATGCACAACAAACAACTCTTTAGTTTTAGAAAGTTTAATGAGCCGAACAAACATATGACAAGTAGAATTTGGCAACAATGGAGCTGCTCGCTCTAACCTAGTCTAAATCTAAATGTTAGACTGCGTTGCATGGGCAAGGTAGCGGCTAGACCAAGCTCGCAGAGGTTGGTGTAGCGACTATCTGGTCCAATTTGGTGTTGGCACAAGCGAAGCAGGTGCAAAGACCAAGAGTCCTTGGAGCAGAGGTGTATGCACGTGGCTAAGAGGCAGGTGCATAGACCGGAAACTACTAACAATAAAATATGCTACAAAAGGACTAAGTAAATACATAACAAATAAACATATGAGTTGGGGAAAGAACCCCAGGATAATACCCAAGTAAAAAAAAAAATACACCAGGCGAGCAGCCAGAGCTAACAGTGTTGTGCTGCGAGTGGGCCATTACCTTGGCTCATTGGTCAGGGAGGTGCGTTTCCCCATAAGGCCGGTGTTTAGGGCTGTACACCGGTTCTCAATATACCATTTGTACCGGTAGGCCTACAAGGTTAACGATACGGGTATTGATAGCCGTTATTATTACTAACGATACACTTGAACGGTATGCAGAACGGCGTTTTTGAGCAAATAGGACACCTGCTACCCAGATGTTCCAGTGTTTATACAATTAATAGTTTGCAGTTATTCAATGAAGATTTGTTCATTAAATTTGATAGTATCTTTTGATTATCTTAAGTTTATAATATACTTTTATATATACGTACTAAATTACTAATTGATAAAATTTAACGATACGTATCATGATATGTATCTATCGGTTTTACTGTATCGTGATACGTATCGTATCGTTTTAAAGATAAAGGTGTACAGCCCTACCGGTGTTGTCTCTCAAAAGGCTCTAACTGACAGTTGTGACAAAAACAGATATACACCAGGTATAGGTACGAGAATATAGGCTGACAATAAAGAGATTAAAAGGAGGAGCCAGGGGATGGCGGTGGTCAATTCGAATTGAGAGCAAGCACAGCATGGAGTTTCCAAGAATCGCAAAAGCTCTGATGACCGAAGTGATCAGTCACGTAATGGTGGTAATTAAATGGATAAGTAGTTGCCGAAAATAGTTGTGCATTAACTACAATTTATTATTAAATACTAGAGCACATAGAAATGTGCAAATTGGCACGCAGTTATACATTAAATAAAAGGCAGAACGTCATAGAAGTCATTTCTGAAGAGAAACGGTATCCATTTGCTCTCGAAACTGCAAAATTTGCCGTAGGTACCATTTGACAGTTGACCTTATCAAGGCGAACGTTCGCTGACCACGACGAACAGAGTGCATAACTTCATGAAAAGTTGATCAAATTTCTCAAAGTATACATTAAACTAGAGCGCATGGAAATGCGCAAATGGTGCGTAGAGAGGAACAGAATGATCTAAGTTTTTCGTTTAAACTACTGTAGTAGATTGTATTTGGCCTCCTCTCGTTTTCGTGGGTGAAGTCATGCACGTTGATCTCTACACTCTAAAGTGTGACTATGCTCGCCAAATTATGCAGGTGTGTATGATGCAATGCCGACGAATTCGGGTGAATTCGGCGCAAATACGCATTCAGCGCGTCTAGAACAGGTCCGTACTTTGAGTGCATATGACTACAGTAGTACCATTATGGCATCAGAGGATCATGCCGCCCCCTCGGGCTATTTATTAATAGCCTCAGGGTTAATAAGTATGATCAGAAGGTTGTGCCCCCCGGCGCTAGTGCGTCTTGACCTTAAGCTATGACGTATGGTGTGCGTTCAGTATCCGTCCAAAAAGCCCCTCAGGGCAAAATGTAATGTTTGTTAAATATATTTAAAAGGCTATTGTTAATATATATATTAGCCTGTTATAGTACATCATGCACCATGCAATGCTTAAGCATTGGTATTGTCAACATTACATACATTGTAGTTTACTATTATCCTTTTAGGGAGAGGGCCAATTTATTTTAAAAAGGCAGGAAGCTTATATTAGATGTCATTTGATATTAACTCTCTGTTAAGCAACACAAAACACAAAGTCTCATGCAACATATATATATATATATATATATATATATATATATACTGTTTTTAAGCTATATAAAGCTCATTATAGTTGTGTATTTCCTTATTAACTTCATGAAAAGCAGCACAAAGCTAACCATTTTGTATTTACACTTCTTTTGCTTATGCTCTCTAGTGTAGCACTAGCATGTAGCATGTAGCATGTAGCATGTAGCATGCCTTTCATCCAGGCTGACATATTATCCAGCATACATTCAACTGCTCTAGAGAGATGCTGACTGAGTACTGACATCCATAGGAATGAAACCTGGCTGGCTGTTTGTACCCCGAGGTCTTAATGAGAACCTGTCTCGCATTGGTCAGCTTTTGACATCAAACACAAACCGCTGTGCATTGCTAATTAGACAGGTGTAAATCTGTGATATCATTGTACTATACTCATTACTTTGACATAGCCATTTTGTAGAAAAAAATCAAAAAAAACAAAACTTATAAATGCAACAGTTTATCCAACAAAAAAAAAAAAGCACGAAACAGAAATACATGCAAACTTTCACTCCTTTAGTTAAAAAAAAGAAAAGAAAAGAAAAGTCAATATCATAATCAGTTAAACAAACTTTCTTTCACACCGTTAATTATTAAAAGATAATCCTTAAGCATAAGCATTCAAATAAGGAAAAAAAGCATTTAAATAATGAAAAAAGCAGAAAAAAATCATCTAAACAATCTTTCTTTCTTTCACACTGTTAATTGTTAAAAAATAATACTTGAACATAAGCATAAGCATACCAATAAGTCAAAAAAGCATTTAAATAGGGATAAAAGCAAAAAAGAAGCAAACAAAGCAACTTGTAAATAATGAAGGACAATACATATAATCGTTAATGGCAAACAAGCACAGTGTACATCAATAGTGAAATAAAAACAATAAAAAGCACAGCAGAAACAGAAAAAGCAATGGCAATGTCAATGTCAATGGCAATGTCGGTGTCTACATTCTACATGCTAAAGTCTACATGCTAAAGTCTACATGCTAAAGTCTACATGCTAAAGTCTACATGCTAAAGTCTACATGTTACAGTCTAGTCTTCGGGCTACAAGTCATCATATTAGGGCCTTCCACCGTTACGTCCTCTAAGGCGCCTCGGCAGGATATTATTTAGATCCAAGCCGGCCAGATCTCTTCGGCGGGGGGCACCGGCCCCTACTGCTCCGGCTGCTCGCAGCAGGTCTACAGCGTGCCGGCGACGCGTTATCACGGGTGCCGCTCGAGGTTGTGCGTGGTCATTGTTGCGTCTTTCCAATGCTCTAATCATCCACCTTGCCATTCTAACTAGCATAACTAGGAACAAATTACGTTCATCGACATTTTGGAAGTCTATTAGCATGTCGACATTCCATATATAAACAAGAATCAGCCTTGCCAGTAAGCGCAATGCTATATTCGCAACTACGTCGCGAAATCGTAGAAAGAAGTAGTCTCTCATCTGGAAGTTGTGAAAAAAGAAAAAAAAAGATACATTTATGAGACATTGAGCATTACTGAAATACAGTCTGTGTTGCGCGATTAGCATCAATCGAAAGAGACAATTTACTAAGTTGTGTGTGCATTAGCCCAAGGCATGCTTAGTTGACACAACAGTTACTATGAGGGTCACTTGATAATTGACCTGATTGAAGGATAACACAAGAATGAACAATACACCCCCCTCTATGGTGCCACGGCTTTCACGCATCTGTCAATCTTATTACAGTGAAACTATAATGTGCTTGTGCACAGGAAAAACAAAAGCAAAGGAATTAATTTTTGACAACTAACCTAACTAGACCTAGGCCTAGAAGGATGTGGTAGCACCTCTAGTGCTAGCATCCAATGCATACAGACAGCAGCCTGTGCATTTGCAGCATTTCGCCATCAGATGAAAGGGGCATAGGGCTACAGCTATACACTTCAAGCAGCAGTTTACTGCATACATTGGGGGGTCATTGCAGCGTGCGTGGGTGTTAATACGGGCATGAAGGTTGACCAAACTCACCAAAATGCAAGCCGTCAAAATAGCCCCTATAACACCCGAAATGACTGTCCATATGATCACACCATTTAGGACTGCAAGGGGTGCCATAGCGGGGGCGTGTTTAGGACCGGCATCTCTCAGTATCTCGTTTACCATTGCTACAGCGCCCGGGCCTCGCCTGGATGGGTGTGTCGACTGCACTACAGGGGGTCTGTAGGACGTTGTCTCGCTGATGCACATTACTGCAGGAAAATCATCCATGGCGCTCGCGCATTGCTCAATCGAAAGCCCTATCACCATCACACGTTCAAAGCCAATCGTGTCTGCAAGGCTTACAGTATCGAATCCGTGGCTCGTCTTAATCGTTAGTCGTCTGCCTAGTCTGTAATCAGCCGTGAAATAGGGTGCCGCCGTTATTTGAGTGCAGATCACTTCTCCCGATGAAGTACAGCGACATTGACCAGTGTTTCCGCATATCCAGGCATCGCTCGGGCATATACCCATGGCGAAAAACAATAAAATCCAGAACATTGTATTCTCTGTAATCATGCAATCAATTAAGCAATGGCTTATACGTCTTATGTCTCCAAAATACCGATGCTTTATGACGCTGAGCTTCTGCTAAGCACCCCAGCCCCAGCAGGGGGTAACATGATCATTACGTAACAAAACAAAAGACAGGGCGCACGTGGTCCCCCATTGAACAATAGAGGGGTATAATCTATTCAGGCTGTAAGTTATATTCACTTATATTTCTCAAACACTGCTTGCTACTGCTGCTGTTGCTGCTGATTACATGTGACAGCCTAATGAATATTATGCATCAAATAAATACCATAAAGAGACACAAAAAAGTGCAGGAACGCATTTCTGCAGAAACTTGACCGCTGATCTTAATCAGTGAATTGTATTGCATTGTATTGCATTGTGTTGTGCTGTGTTGTGTTGCGTTGTGTTGTGTTGTTTTGTGCTGCATTGTATAGTTGCATACAATGTAGATCCTCAGTAGCATTCAAAATGAGTGTTATATAGTTCAAAATACATATACACAAGAATCTTTTTGATCATACCAAGCCGAAATTTAAAGTTACATCGCATGAGGATTTTTTTTCTTTTTTTTTGTTTTAATGGACAATGTCAATAAGCAGGTCATTACAGTCAATGACCCCCGGGGGGTCGGCAGTTCATCTGATGCGACCGTTTTGACTCAAAACGCTTAGTCCGACAGCTGAGTCAAACTGCTGAACGGCGTTTATGGAAATTAAGCATGTGCGTTTACCTGGTATAGATAAGAGCCTGCCCCCCTGTGTGACCTATGACGCCGCAGCGGCCAGCGATCAGTACATGCCTCCATATACAATACAGCATCTTCAGCCTTTGATGTTGAGCACGTGGTCAAGGCTGGTGACCATCTGAGTAAAAACAAAAGACCACCCCGCTATCAGGGCTACTGCCAGGGGCAGAAAAAGTCATATAAAAAGTATGAGCTCTCTGGAAACTCCATCACATCGGTTGACTCTTTGAAAGAAGAAAAAACTCTGCTCATCGCATCTCGGCACTGCTCTGGTCTTCGGGAACTCTTCCTTGTCTACTCGATACTTCAACTCTGAATTTTGGACCAGTCTTTTCAGTCAAAAAGGTTAGTGAAAATGTTTATTTTATTTTTAATTTTTTTAGGCCCTTTACTCACATAGACTCTGAACTAGTGTCACTGATATGTGTATACCATTTTATTAGCAATTGTTGTACAGTCATGAATGTATACAAGCTGGTAATGCAGTGACATCTCTGGTAATAATTGCGGAATATATAATAATAATAATAATAATAATAATAATAACAATAACAATAATCAGTCCACTCGCTTAGCTCTTATTACATAACCTTATCACCCATCGCCAATATACTGTCTACGTCGCTATGGCCTCGTATAGAGCCCCAGCGAATAAATAAATAAAATTACTCGCTCGCCTAATTTCTATGGCATACAACTGTATCTATGAACCTAGCTAATTAATTAATTAATTAGCAATTGCACGCCTTCTTTACGCTATATAACAGCAAACAATGTTTTTCTACATCTCCAACGCCTTTAAGTATATTTAATATACTCGAAGGCGTAAATTTCCTACACCTATAATACGAGTACACTAGAGCGTAAAAACCGCAATTAACATTAGAGATATGCTCATAATTGATCGAACAATGATCGAATTGTCTCATAAACATGTTGATTTCATCATTGTAGGCCTTCGCACCCAGGGCATCGAAAACTTCCAGTCTTGTGTCATCATCACGTCTGCCTGAACTATGAATCCTCAGGAAAAGCCAGTGGCCGACATCTCCGCGTAAGTACGAGTTTTCATTGCAATTAACAATGTAGCAGCCTCTGCTGGTCGTCACGTATTTCAGTGCATTACACGGTATAACAGCCATCACGCTGGCCGATGTTGCAGCGTCATTCCACAGTATTTCATAAATCCGGTCTGTGTTCATGTTAGATAGATGTTGCGAGCGTAGTCAATCTGGAATAGCCCCGGATATGTCACTTTCGTTATCATTACGGCCGATTCTGGGAGAGGTGACTTAAATCTGAGCTCTATTCTGACGCAGCCGTCTCGCATCACTGGGTAGAAGTCGTCATAGTTCTGAGGAGCCAGGTCAATAGTGAATAAGCTGTAGCCCTCTTTGTATTCCTCTCTGGTGATCCTCGCCTCGCTACTGAAATTAGCTTTTTCTCCATAAAGCTGGGAATAGCAGTGTATGTACTTCCCCTCTGCAAAGTCAATGCTTAGTGGGCCTGAGGGCGTTGGCATGCCTGATAGACTCACATTGATGTATGCTATGTCGTAGTGCTTGAAATTGTATGGGTTCTTGACCAGGCTACCACTCATTGATTCGCCAGACACGAACCCCATCACAATCTTACTCGGTATCCTGCCATTGTACGCATCTTCTATGTAATAAGAGGAGGTGTCCTTGGCCAAATTAAATTTGCGTAATTCTTCTTTCGTATAGAAATACTTTGCCAGTGAGATCTCCTCTTCCATGACTTTCTGGTGGCTTAGTAACACGAGATTTGAAGGTGTCACGTGTTTCAGAACGAGTGTAATGTCCTTGATCTCTAGTCTGTAGTCTCTCTTGCCGTCATTGGAACTCAGTAGTCTGAAGTTACTAGAAGTAGGTGCCAAAGTAATGTCCATTGAGACGCCGTTTAAAAGTAACTTGTTCACTTTAAAAACATCGACGTCTACTTTACTCATTAGCTCCACAGTTTTGCTTGCACCCAGGAGAGCCGCTCTCTTTTTAAATCCCTCATTCCCACCGGACAGCAGGGTCACGTCGTCCATACAGCGTGCTGTGTCCTTCGTGAACAAGGCGCATTCTAACTCAGAGTCGTTTAACTCGCGCTCTCCCAGTAGAGTATTTATTAAAGCCTTGTAGCTGTAACCAGTCTGACCTCCAGTCACCACTCGATCATTAAGTCGCACCTCCACTTGATCCCAGAGAGCATGAGCCAAATTGTTGACAACACCGACACTCCAAACACCCTCAGACTCTTGCTCCGCTGCCGCTGCTGCCAACGTTGCTGATGATGGAGCACGGGGGCCCTCGGAGCGGTCCTTTTGCTTTTTACTCCCCCTTGCAGGAATTGGCGAGCCATCACCTTTAACCAGGCGTACGCTGGTCTTTAGATATACACTGGATAGGTCTATGTATGCCGTGCCTGAGCCTGTCACGTGAAATTTCACGTCGCCCTCCGCTGAGAATTGATTGATCGGTTTATGAGGTAGATATTTAACGTCTGTCACCCCCATGTTGCTGAGAGGTAGGCTGAACAAATTGAGTGTGTCATCATAGGCCAGGTCAATCGATTCCAGGACCTTTTCACCTGCTGCCATTTCGACTGAAAATGTCCTTGAGCTTAGTGGTTTTTTTCTTCCTGTCACTGCTAGGCGTGTTAGTTTGAAGATGCTGCTTGCGTTTCTTCCCTCGTTGTGGCCACGACGTGCTGGATCTTGCTACTGAGTCAGATGAGCTTCCACCAGCCCTTTTATCGCTTTCCATGTTCAGATCAGCCCTGGCCATTTCATTAGACTGGCCTACTGGTGACACTATTGTCAGAGGTAAACTGGCATTGACTTTCCCACTATTGCTGCTGCTGCTGCTGCTGCTGCTGCTGCTGCTACCACTGCCACCGTCACTGCGTTGCTTTTTGATCACCACTGCCCTGGGGCGGTGTGACAGTATGCTCGTTTGACCCGCCGTTTTTTTGAAATGCTCAACCCAGGGTGCTGCATCCATGGCTGCTAGGGATTTGTATCTCGCCTCCATACTAGCTCTAGTGTGCACTTAGTGGAATGACTGGTTTCGTCGACAAGCTCCGGTAATACGTCACCTCGGGAATTCCTCAGCTCAATAGAAATATACTTTACGTCCGTCACTCGCAGCGGTGTGTAGAGCACTGAGTGAAAGCGTGCATAACTGTGGCGTTTTATTTCACCAAGTGCTATGGCTCGCAGCACTGAGCTGTATGCGTCTCCTGTTACAACTCCTTCCACGTGAGGGCATGTCACGTAGATGACATCCCATTTATTCAGGTCAGCACCGATTTGGGGCAGGGCTATCTCGATCAGTCCTAGGTGCCACTGCCCTCTAGCCCTCTCATTACGAGGACGCGTGAATGGCTCCGGTAGTTGCACTGTAAACTTGCCCGCAGTGTTGCTCGGGTTTATCTCCATTGACTGGTCGCTAGACAGATAAATATACATGTCTTTATTTATTTTTGCCCGCTCCTGTCTTCACTTTTTCCTCAGTCTCTTGCTTTTCAGCGGTTTGATTGTGGAGCTGAGTATCCACTGGTTATATTTACTGGGCCAAGACTGGTACTTAACTAGGCTTTCTTCTGAACCGTCACGCCTCACTCGTTTTTTGATCACTTTTTCAATTTTGAAGAAAGCGTCTGGGTCAAATTTCACAGGAGTCAGCTCGTGGGTGTAGAAGGGGCCATCGACTTTCTCCTCCTGATAGTCTCTGAGGTAATAAATGGCCACACCGTCTGAGAATTTCCTGGCTCTGATGGTGAACACTTCGCCTGTAAACTGCTCGTCGTAGGAACGAAAAAAGTTCTTCTGCCTATGATACGACGCTCGGACGTGGTCCCCCAATGCAAATTTGTACCGATTACGTGTCTTGTTCCTCGCCGTTGAAATGGCTCTCTTGAAAGCTCTATGAAGGTCTTTAGTAGTTTGACTGGTGACGTATTGGTAGTCCCAAATGTCCTGCTCGTTTTCCTGCGTGACACTCTCAGGGCTGGCTCCTATGCTCGAATGAATAGTGCGGTTGTACGATTCCACCATGGCCTGGAGCTCCTCCAGATAGCCGTAGCTACCTGTGTATTGGAAAAATTGAAACAGCCTCTTTTTCAGTCCTTTAATCATTGCCTCGGCGTAGTTGGCCTTTGTTTCTGTATTTGTAAAGATGTGCTTTACTCCCCTGTCTTTAAGTAAATCGCTGACCTGAGAGTTTGTGAATTCAGTCCCCCTGTCAGTTCTTATGAACTTGGGCATTCCTGCGTCTCCTGCTGCATCAAATATTTCTCCAAATCCGTGTTTCATGTGTTTACCGCTTTTACTTTTGACGGGCTGAGCCCTACAGTATCTAGAGAAGACATCTATAGTCACCAGGATGTACGCGTGTCCTTCGTTGGCACTCTTGAACCTTTCACCTGTCAACACCAGCAGGTCGCAGTCCCACATGTGATTCATGCCAGGCGCTATGACTCGCCTATACTTGACAGGCTTTTCGCGAGCTGACTTGTGTAGAGTGACAATGTCCTGCGTCTGGGCCCAGTGTTCAATTCTCCTCAGGCTTATCGAGTATCTACCTTCACTCTTTATAACCGAGTGTAACTTTGCTGCACTGGTGAAACTCCCTGGTGACCTGTGATTGTAAAATCGACGAGTTAAATAGCCATCTATGTCTTTGGGGAGCACCATTGTTATTTATTGGAGACTTTGATCCACGCACGACGTTTCCCCTTTCCTTTTGCGCTAGCCTCTTTCGTTGCTCCTTCGACAGTCTTAGTCTTAGTCTTAGTCTTAGGCCTAGGCTTAGTCTTAGTATTAGTCTTAGGCCTAGTCCCAGTCCCAGTCTCAGTCTCAGTCTCAGTCTCCTCAGTCTCCTCGGTCTCAGTCTCAGTCTCAGTCTCAGTCTCAGTCTCAGTCTCAGCCTCAGCCTCAGCCTCAGTCTCAGTCTTTCTCCTTTTTCTCCTCTTTCTCCTCTTTCGCCTCTTTCTCCACTCCGAACCTCCTCCTCCTCCTCCTCCTCCTCCTCCTCCTCCTCCTCCTCCTCCTCCTCCTCCTCCTCCTCCTCCTCCTCCTTCTTCTTCTTCTTGCTCAGTTTCGGTTTCGGTTTCGGTTTCGGCCTCGTATTTGTTTTTCATATAATGTAATATTCTCCGTAATTTAACGTTTGAGATTAAATTCAGTGGCACTCCTCTCTGCAGCATGAGCCAGTACAACTTGTGGTGACCGGTGGGCACTGGGAAGGAGCTCGACTGCGTGTGTAGCAGCAGGTCGACGTAATAGCTTTCGTAGTCACCTTCGCCCTCGCCTGACAGTAGATAGAGTATGGCCCGGGACTTATTCACCAGCGATTGGTCTCTCAACCTTGACTCGATTTCGCTCATAATGACACCGGTCCGAAGGCCAGTCCGAAGGCCAGTCCGAAGGCCAGTCCGAAGGCCAGTCCGAAGGCCAGTCCGAAGGCCAGTCCGAAGGCCAGTCCGAAGGCCAGTCCGAAGGCCAGTCCGGCCCTGTAAGCGATCCTTAGAAGTGGACCTACCCCGTTTCATCGTATTTCCATTGAGAACCGGCGCCCCCCTGATCTCGAGGTGCCCGCCTCCGGCGCTAGAAGAGGGCCCTGCCTGTACCTCACCAGGCACTCGAAAGGAGGGCACCTGGCCCGCAGCAGCCGCTGCGGCCAGGCGCCCGGGCTCATCTGTCGTATATTTTTTATGATTCTCCAGTAGACTGTGGTATTTTTCCTGAGGAATCACGTAAACTTTCTTGTTAAATTTCATTGTCATTGTCATTGCCATTGCCGTTTTCTTCTCGCTCGAGGAGGCCTTTCAGGGGAGGTATGCAGAGTTCCAGGAATTCGATCAGCGTCTTGTAGTGTCTCGCGTAGAGCTCTCTCAACTGTTTTCGAGATGCCACCGTAGTCCTGAAGCTGGAGTTGGGGCCGGAGCCTGAGTTGCGCGATTTGAGCGAGGCAACTTTTGGTACTACTATTCTAGGTACTTTACGCAGCACTCCCTTGAATCTACTCAGCTCTAGATGCGGACTGTTGGAGATCCTCAAGTTGCCCTCTAATGTATTCAGTATGACCTCCGTTATGCACAGGAGTTGGTCCCTGGTGGCCTCTAGCAGTAATGTGCGACTGGAGCGAGCGGCCAGCTTGTACGTGTTCACCAAAAGCTCCAGAAAGCCGATACAGTCCTTGACTCTGTCAGGCATTATTTCCGCGTGTACAGCACTAGGGTCTCGCCGGGTAGGATGGAGGTGCACAGGCGAACGTCCTCGTCGCCTGAGCTAGTCAAGTTGTTCACGACTAGGTACCCTCTTGGTTGTCTTGTGGCGTCTTCGTGTGCTTCGACTAATCGCTTCGGAGTGCTAGGGAACATCTGACGAGAGAGGAAGTGTATCTGCTGTAGGTCCCTGCATGTCTTCATCAATATCAAGTAACTCGTATTGAGGCTAATGGTGCGCGAGTAGCGCGACTGATGGTAGACATTTTGCGATATCATTATGACCGAGATGTGGCCATGATGAACTTCTCGAGTAAACAGCGAGCACATTTCGCTGGAATTGCATATTTCGTCCATCAAATCGTCCAGAATCACCAGATTGTTACCGTCTTCGCTTTTCAGTTCTTCTATCAGCTCTCTAGGTGGCAGCCCGTGATGGAGAGTCAGATTAGGTATCAGAGCCTCGAGGTCTTCAAACTTTTTCTGATAAACGCTGTACGCGTACAAGATCTTCATCGGTGGTATAGTGTACATCACCCTCGAGTTCTTCACGATCGACAGGGCCAGAACAGTTTTTCCAACCATGGATGGCCCCGCAATTACTGTAGACGAGGGCGACTCGAACTTAAAAAGAGATTCTTGATCTTGATCTTGATCTCGTTCTTCGCGCTCCTCGAGCCCCTCGAGCTCGTCGTATTTTTCTCCTTCCGGCTCTAGTCCTAATTCTAGTTCTAGTTCTTCTTCGGGGCATTCTTTTTCTTCTTCAGACTTATTAGAGCAATGCCCTTTCTCCATGTTTTATCGTGGGCGAGCTATGGCGTAGCCTACGCTGTAAGACAGTACGACGTGTGCTATATGTCTTACGCTGCCTACAGTAATGCGCCTTAGCCAGTGCTGTATGTGCGTGCGTGTGCTTGTGCGGGTGTAGGCTCAATGATATAACTCTAAATATAACTCGTTCTTTTATTTATTTATCAACTTTATTTTATTTTATTTTATAGCCTAGCTTCGCAGGCCATGCGTGAAATACGCCAACTAGAGCTGATGCTGAATGGTGGTCCCAGTGGAGAACCTATGGATGTTGGTGGTACCGGCACTGGCACTGCCACTGGTGCTGACATTGGTACTGAGCCTAATTCGCGGGGAAATACCAATCCTTCTCTACTCGGTTCAACACCACCTGCACTCCCAGTACCTCTGAGGACCTCAACTCCGAAGAGCGCTTTATTTTCACCTCCTACACCTCCTTCTCCTCCACCACCACCCCCTCCCAGCCCTGCTTCGCCTGTAGAAGAAATGGAGTGGAAAGAAACCGATGATGACGACGCCATTCTTTCTGCCGAAGCTGCCATGCTGAAGGTGTGTATATTGCGTTTGTGGCTGCGCTTGTTTTTTTTGTTTTTTTTTTGTTTTTTAGTTTGTGGTTACCCGAGAACAGAGTGACAATTTCTTTTTTTCCTTTGTACTCAGAGATATAGCCAACAGCTGAGCTACCACAGGAAGAGTGTCATGAAACTTGAAAGTTTCATGGCCTGTTTCAGTAAACCGTCACCGCTGGAGGGGGAGCCACCAGCCAAAAAGGCCAAGTTGTCCTGCCCGGTGTATGAAAAGAGACCGAGTGGTCGACGTAGAGAAGCATCGAATGTGTATGTACATTTCTATATAGCAACACTATTACCTGGATATTACACTCTAGTGTATGCGGTTATATGCCGGTAGGGGTTGTTTTATTTATTTTTATTTTATATTATTTTCTAGTAGCAACGTTGAAAATGCTCAAGTAACGCCTCTATCTCGATGGACAGTCAGGAGGGTGCTCAATTTTGAGGCCAACGATGACGATACAGATGCCGACACCAGTGCTGACACCAGTGCTGACACCAGTGCTGGCACCAGTGCTGATACCGCTACTGCTACCGCTACTGCTACTGCTACTGCTACTGCCACTGCTACTGCTACTGCTACTGCTACTGCTACTGCTACTGCTGCTGCTGTTGCCCAAGGCCCTGAAGCAGCCAATCCCCGGCGATCGTTCACCTTCACTCGTCGTGTCATCAATGGGTAAGTCGAGTCGATTGCTATATAACACCAGAGGGACCTATATTTGTATATATATATATATATATATATTTATTTATTTTCATTTATTTATTTATTTTTATTTTTTCCCCCTAGCATTGTTGAAGATGGGGAAGTAGCCGGCCCCTCAGGGGTTCCACCACCCCAACCTCATACTCTGTCCGGTGGTGAACCACCGTGTATACCAGACCCTGATCGACATAAGTGAGTGCTGAATTTTTTGAAAAGTGACAAGGAATGTTTTTTATTTATTTTTTTTTTTTTTTTTTTTTTTTTTTTTTTTTTTTTTTTTTTTTTTTTTTTTTTTTTTTTTTTTTTGTGCCCCAACAGGGGAAGGCATATACATTTGCTAACTTTTTTCTCTCTCTCTCTCTCTTTTCAGTATCAGCAGAGATGATGTCGATAATACTCCGAGCGGGGGTAGGGCTAGGGATGCAGAGGATGAGGATGAGGATGAGGATAGCTTTTCGTGGATGAGGGATTTGGCTCTGGGGGATTGGTCTGACAGCTAGTCAGTATTTTACCAGAATTTATTTATTTTTATTTTTTTTTTCGGCATACGTATCTGTCATTTATGTAACCATTGCTACCTCAAATGAATAAATAATAATAATAATAATAACTAGACTTGCAATTGTCCCTGACAATTACGATAAACTTTCCTTTCCTTTTATCTTTCTTGTTTAGTACCATTAATTTCTGCACTGAAAAAGTCTCCAAGGTCTCTTGAAAAAAAATTTCATACCATTATCTCTGGCCAGTTTCTTGGAACCGTGATGAAAATTTTTTTTTGTATACCCTGAAATGCGCAGAAGTTTCATGAAACGTTCAGAGTGCGATTGGGCCTTACTAGGGGTGCCAACTTCCTAAGTATCATGGGGGTGGGAAATAGGTGTCCTCACTACAAATTGTTTTCATAAATTCAGAAATCTTTGCCTTATTGTCTTAAACTATTCATAAGATGAACACACACCAGCACTGACTTTCAAAAAATATCTATTGGGTTTTTCTGTACTCTGCATTGGGCCTGAGTTCAAAATGCATGAAAACTACATATGTAGGAAACACTGTAACCTTGACCCTTTGATCTAAATTTCTGAAATTTTCTTTTTTTTCAGTCATATGTATATACACACTTGTACATTTTTTGGGACTGATCTAATGAAAAATTTTGGGTTTTGGCTTTTTAAAGATTTTTTATTCAATTTCCAATAGAGAAAAAAATTAAGTACCTGAAAACCTCATAAATAATTGCCCTAACCTCTCAAGTTATACAGGAACTGTAAGATAATGAAAAAAGGTTTAACAACATATTGTTTTGATTACTGTACCTTGTATAGGACCCAGGTTCAAAACGCATGAAAATTGCATATATAGGACACTCTGTGACCTTGACCCCATGACCTAGAATTCTGAAATAACTCACATTTGTGAAGCACATGTATATATACTCCTGTGAATTTTTTTGGTTCAATCTATCAACAACATTTTGGTCTGAGTAAGCAATTTAGGCTTTATGAGTGATAAAAAAATTCTAGGGCATAAGCTTTTTGATAAAGGTAATTGCCCTGTTACAGTCATGTAGTACTACCCAGAGGACATATATGTGCAAAATATGAATGAAATTGAAGACTTTCTTCCTGCTTTTTTGGGGCGAGAAACATAAATTTGCTAACATTCATTGTAAAAATTGCTGACTCAGCGGTTTCAGGGAGGTAGGTAGGTAGGTCTCCCATTGGATAACATGGGAAATAGAATTTTGGCTCCAGGTTCGAAACTGGTTAAGGTTGGTGAATAGACATTGAATCCTATGTAAAGGCCTAATTTTTCTCTACCTAATGACGCCAGTTGCATGTAATTTGAATGAAAAGAACTGGAGTTAAAAATTATTGAAATCTGGACTGAAAAAAAATTCTATTGCCTAAGCCTTTTGATCAAAGCCCTTGCCCTTTTACATTTACATAGTACTCCCTAGAGGACATATCTGTAAAAAAAATGGTGAGAATCCAAGCAGTTCTTCTACTGTTTTTTAGACTTTTTCATTTTGAGAAAATCAAAAAGTGACAAAAAATTTTCAATGTCTGACGCTTTTCCAAACGGAACGACTTAGAACATATTGCTATATATATCTGAAAAGAGAACATTTCAAGGATTCTAAATATGTCTATGAGATTCATGTATCTCAATATGGAGCCGAGATATAAGCAGTCAAAAATCGCAACTTTGGACCCCTGTACCACCTAGACCACTTTACCAAATGGGCTCATTTTTTGCATGATAGTTGTACTAGGGTAGGACTATACAAGTATGAAATGGCAAGTCAATATGATTATTCCTTCTATGGTTTTCAAAAAAAATTTCATGAAAATTTCGAACTACTTTTTTTAAAGAATTCATAGTTCAGTCAGCAGGCTCAGCATTTGGCTCAAACTCCTTTCTGCACTGCGTATTTGTCTAAGGTATCTTGAGAAAAATTCCCATGGAATTATCTCTGCCCAGTTTCCTGAAACCGTGCTCTTAAATTTGTTTTTTCTTTTGTGAATTACGCAGAAGTGTCATGAAATTTGGTCATGAAATTTGTGCTGTTCAAAGCGCGATCTGGCTGTCTGTGCACTCTTGAAGTGCCAAAGCCCTCTCTTTATTAGTTTCTGAGTAATAAGCCTTTACTTCTTCAGAAGAATAATAATGAAAAAAGAAAAATAAGACTTACAATAACAATATGAACTTTCCTACGGAAAGTTCATAATAACACATCTATGTATTTAATTTTTTGAAAAACCATATTGACAATCACTGAAATGCTTTATTACGAAAGCATGTAGAAGGGCCTCCATAGGAGGTATAGCAGAAAACTTTTTATTAATTTATTTTGACTATATATATATATATATATATACACATATATACACATATATATTTTATTTTTATTTTTTATTTTTTTCATAGCTTAAATGAAATACCTCAAGTGGATCAGGGGGCCGAAGGCCAGGTGCTTGACGGGGAGCAGAGAGAAATTTTATTTTTAGACATGCTCTACGAAAAGAATATAATTGGTGCGGGTGTAGATGATATAGTCATGAATGAAAACGATGAACAGGCTGAGGAGGTGGCTGAGGAGGTTGTCGATGAGGGCCTCATTGAACCTCACATGATATTTGATGGCCCCGATTATGTAGTGAATTTCCACCGCCACATTGAAGTTAGGAATATCAAAGACATCGAGTTTGACGGTGGAGTTGCTCGAGAGACGGTGTACAGTGTGCATTTTAATGTAAACTGGGCTGGTGTTAATCTCAGGGACATCATGGGCGGTCTGGAGGAAGTGATCGAAACCATTATTACTCGACTTAATGAGAGCTATAATGCTCAAGACCTCGTCCGGTTTTTCATACAAAACGAGGCATTTTACAGCCCCCACTCTAGCGGCCTAATACCCCTGCACCAGCTCACCATTTTCAAAATTGTTGAACTCCTGGAAAGTCTGCTGCAGTCTGATGAAGATCTGTTTCTAGATGAGCCTCTAGAGATTCATGTGGGCGTCATTAGAAACCCACTGGTGGCCGGTGTTAGTTCAGGCATTAACTATATCGAAGACCTGCGTAGATTGAAATGCATATGTGAAATTAAAAACACAGACAATTTATGCCTGGCTAGGTCAATAGTGGTCGGCGTGGCCAAGGCAAATCTCGATGCAACTCCCGCGTCTAACAAGCAAGCGCACAATCTCGCTCAGAATGAGTACAAGAGGGTGAACAATGGTAAAAGAAATGCTCAGGCTGTTGAAGCTCAGAGGCTTCACACCACCGCAGGATTTGACCTTGAATATGTACCGGTTTTCACCGATATACCCTCTTTCGAAAGAGTAGCTAACGCACGAGTAGTGGTTTTTGGCCGAGGATCTAGTGTCAGGCCTATCTATGTGGGTGATGACTGTAGGCAGCGTACTATTTATTTATTATATCAGCGCGACCCTCTAGATCCAAAAGCGGTAGGTCACTTTCACACAATAATCAAGGTGCACTGTATCTTTGCAAAGTCGGCCTTTTGCTCAAAATGTTTGACGCCCTATGACAAGAGATATGGACATGCGGGCTGTGACCAGTGCTCATCCTGTAAAGCAGAGTCATGTCCTATCCTGGACATTGAGAAGCACTGCTGTCAAGTATGTAATCGCTTCATGCACTCTGTGGCCTGCAACCAGCGCCATTTAGAAAATGGCACATGTTCAAGTTCCCACCGCTGTAGAGGCTGTGGTGTGTTCTACAAGCCCGGCGATGACCACAAATGCGGTACACGCGAGTGTAAGATTTGCGGAAAGCTGGTCACAGGTGTGCATTTCTGCTACATACGTCAACAAAAACCCAAGGCCGTGTCATGCAAGTATGTCTTCGCCGACTTTGAGGCTGACCCCACTGGCAAATTTCATTTGCCCAACCTGCTTGTGGCCCACTGGGAGTGCTCCTACTGTATCGGGGTGAGTTACCGCAACAATTCGCGCTGCTCACACTGCGGTACTGCATGTGACAAATGCACTGACAATGTCGACCCGAACGCTGCTAGGGGCAATGCTGAGAGAGACGTATGTATGATCGGTGGAGACTGCGGGAAGAGAGGAGTCGCCTTTTTTGGTGACAATGCTGCCACAGACTTCTGTCAATTCTTGTTTAGGCGTGAATTTGAGGGGTACACTCTGCTTTTTCACAATGGCCAGGCTTACGACGCATACTTCATGGCAAAATACATCTTCTGCAGCATGAGGAAGCTCCCTAAAGTCATTTATAGGGGGAGTAAAATTGTTGCTATCGATGCTGGGAAGTTCAGAATCATAGACTCTTTAAACTTCCTGACATTCCCTCTCAGTCAGATGCCCAAGGTGTTTGGGCTGCAGGGTGTTAAAAAAGGGACATTTCCTGTCTTTTTCAACCAGAAGGAAATGTGGGACTACGTCGGCCCCATGCCCCACCCGTACTGCTACAGAGTGAACAGGATGAAGTCAAAAGCCAGAGAAGAGTTCACAGGGTGGTACGTTCAGCAGAGGGGTAAGGTCTTTGACTTCAAGAAAGAGATACTCGCCTATTGCGAGGATGATGTTAACATTCTGCAGGAGAGCTGTAACTCGTTCAGGAGCTGGCTCCTCGGCATAACATCCAGAGAAGAAGTTGTTGATGTTGGTGAGGGAGGCGAGAGAGAGGTTAAACTCATCGGAATTGACCCCTTCCAGTATAACACCCTGGCCAGTGTGTGTATGGCGACTTATCGCCACATGTTCTTGACCGAGAAGTACTCTGTCTCGCTCGAAGATGGTCGCAATGTGGAGGGCTACCTTCAAAATGACCAATTGCAGCTTGTTGACACGGCGGGTGGCTCTGTTGACATGGGTAGTGTAGAGATAAAGGGCATGGAATTTGTTTCAACCCCCTTTGCTAGAATGCCTTCGTGCGGGTTTGCAGGACTTGATGCGCACAGCCGAGTATCAATCATTTGGCTAGAGTACGAGGCCCAGAGACACGGAGTGACCATTCTCCATGCACGAAATGGGGGCGAACATCGAGTGATAAACCAAACCAAGGATGGGTGGTTGAAACTGGATGGTTACCATCAGGACACTGTGACAGGGAAAGAGACAGCCTGGGAATTTCTCGGCTGTGTGTACCACGGGTGTAGGAGGTGTTACGGTGGCCCCAACACACCCGCTAATGTCAGGCACCCCCACACAGGCGAAAGCCTGAAATCGCTCTATAAGCGAACAGACGCAAGGCTGGCGTATCTGAGGAGGGAGCTGAACTTTGAAGTTCACCTCATGTGGGAATGCGAATTCACGAACATGCTTACCACGAATGAGAGACTGCGCGAGATTGAAAGAAATTGTGAGCTGCTACCTCGCCTGGATCCACGGGCCGCTTTTTACGGCGGCCGAGTGAATGCGGTGAAGCTGTATCACGAGGCAAAGGAAGGAAAGAGGTTGGGCTATGTGGACATCTGCTCCTTATACCCTATGGTACTGAAGAATGATGTCTTCCCAGTAGGGATACCGGAGGTAATCATTGACCCCCCTCCTCAGGACATTCACAAATACTTTGGTCTCATTCAAGCACGCGTCAGACCTCCTAGAGGACTCTATCACCCCTGCCTCCCCCTACGTTCAGGCGGTAAGCTCCTATTCCCACTCTGCAGCAGGTGTGCACACAATTCATCTCCAGACCCCTGCAAGTGTCCAGACTCTGAGCGTGACTTAGTAGGTACTTGGACGTCTGTTGACCTCGAAGACGCCCTCAGAGTAGGCTATGTGGTAATTAAAGTGTTCGAGGTCTATCACTTCAGGGAAAGGGCCAAGTTTGACAGGTCCCAGGACACTCCGGGGCTGTTTTCAGATTATGTTAACTTATTTCTTAAAGGGAAACAGGAGGCATCGGGGTGGCCTTCTCCGGATATGACTGAAGAGGCAAAAACTGAGTACATTGAGCAGTACGAGTCTGTTGAAGGTATTCGTCTTGACAGACAAAGCATTTCACTCAATCAGGGGAAGAGGGCCACGAATAAACTGCTCCTGAATAGCTTCTGGGGTAAGTTTGGCGAAAATAATAACCACAGAACGCACAAACTCACAGAAACAGGAGCAGACATTTTCAAACTGCTGGTCAACCCATCTATCACTCTCCGAGGTATGCATGTCTTGGACACCAATCGCTGCATGATTGAGTATACGCACTCGGAGGGGTTCCTCCCCGAAATGACGCATGTGAATGTTTTTATTGCGGCTTTCACCACGGCTAATGCAAGGAGCCGTCTTTTCAACGTCCTGCATAGTCTGGGGGAAAGAGTGATCTATTTTGACACCGACAGTGTAGTTTATGAATATACAGAGGGGGACGATAAGCAATATACACCGGACATGGGTGATCACTTAGGTCAGTGGACGAATGAGCTGGGGAGTAACCAGTTCATCTCGCGCTTCGTGAGCAGTGGGCCGAAATCTTACGCATTCTTGACTAATGACGGCGACAAGACAACGAAGCTCAAAGGCTTCACTTTAAACTACGAAGTCAGTCAACTTTTGAACTTCGATAGTATCTGCAAACTGGTGTTGTTCTGGGCTGACCCTGACAACAATCCACTGAGTGATGAAGATGTCGGTGATGAGCAGCCACATGTTGCGGTGCCGTACAGTAAAATAAGGCGTAATAAGTATGAATTTAAGCTTTTCAATAGAGACGAGATCAAAAGGTTCAAAGTGACTTACTCGAAGAGACGCCTCATCCCGGGCACATATGACACTCAACCTTTCGGTTTTTAGGTGAAATTCCTCATTACCACATTATTCGGCACTTTACTCCAGCTCCACCAACACTACCTGTCCACCATTTTCCACGTATGACTATATTT
The DNA here is from genome assembly GCA_932294295.1 of Alitta virens. Taxonomy (NCBI): domain Eukaryota; kingdom Metazoa; phylum Annelida; class Polychaeta; order Phyllodocida; family Nereididae; genus Alitta; species Alitta virens. The sequence goes on from OW028573.1 coordinate 52,290,388, forward strand.
TCACAGTAATTACCCTGTTTGCATGTAATTGTTTTCTGTGTCACTCTATATTATGTATATTCTTCAAAAGCATCAATTTTGGCCACTTATTTATTGTGTAGGGTGCATTTCACACCAACTGTATATATTTATTTATTTATTTATATATATATTTATTGTTACTGTCAAGAGAAACCGCAATGAAATGTATTGACATTAATGTGATTCCGATAATAAATTATTGTCTGTTTAAAATATAAATATCATTGAGTTGTTACTATTTACTGAACACTTTAAGGACAGCCACTAAGCACTAAGCACTAAGCACTGCGCACTATGCGCACTATGTACACTATGCACGCTATGTACGCCATGTACGCTATGTACACTATGTACACTATGTACACTATGTACACTAAGCACTTCCAGGCTTTAACGTGTAATGGCACTTTTCACTAGAGAATTATGCTTTGAAATTGGGCCTTTTCACAATGAAAATGGAAATTCACGGGCAACCTTCTTTTTTACCTCATAAAAACAACAGACATGGAATTTTAATCTCAAAAAATTTATTGCAAGCAATGAAGAAAAAAATAAAAATACATTTTACACAGTGTACACACACACACATAGATGTTGCATTGAGTAAATAAGTGCTGACAGAACATGTTAGCTGGACACTGACTGGGTATTTTGTTTTTGCACAATCTTCATATAACAAAAATCAAGCAGACGAGCTGACAATTCAATAGGAGGTGACAAGGCATATTTAGTGATACTTTCCTTAGACCTCCCAATGCCACCCACATACACAAAAATGTCAAAAACATCACTCATGAAATACAGTCTTTTGTGATTCAGGCGGGCAGCAATTAGTTCGGCAATCTGAACGACATCTTTTTTGGTCACTTTCTCCAGAGCCTCATCGACAACATCTTCAGAAGGAGGTTGCATCATCAGGTCGGTCCATGAATGGCCTGTTTTGCGTAGCACTTCGCTGCTGAAGATGTACTCTAAAATTTCCATTTTAGTGGGACGATGTATGACGAGATCGATAACGTCGTAGCTGTACTTCACACCCTCATCAGGGAGGCCTGCTAAGTAGCCCTTGACACTTTCTTCGCAATCTTCACGAGTGGGGAATAAAGTGTGAGACTTCATTCCACGCTTCTCAACATTCCACTGATAAGCCTTGACTGTTGTAGCCTCCTCGGGATTCAGAGTCTGTCCCTCAGCATCCTTGGGTGGTGTAATGATGACCTGGTGAATTTTCTCCATAGCACCATGTAGTTTTTCGTACTCTTCTTTGCGTAGATTAATAGTCTTGCTGTGGTGGCATTCACTGACATCGGTGAGTTTTTCCTGTTCAGTCTTCGGGTGTAGAAAAGAGACATAGTGCACTGCCTCCTTATCGCCCCTCTGAAACTTGGTGATCATGGCAAACTGCCTCTTGGTAAGCCCCACTTGTTTCGATTCACCATTCAGAAGGGCATTGTAAAGTTCAGTTGATGCCTCCTTCAGCTTCTCAAAGGACTTCTTGGCAATATGGACATTCCTCCATTTGGAGGTGTCACAGCTGTAGCGTGACACTGTGACATATCCTGACTTGTATTGCTGTGCAGCATGAGCTATAACTCTTGTGTGCTCTGACAAACAGAGAGTCATTCCACTGGATCCCTGAGGAGTCTGAGTGTCAAGTTGGCTTGTTGTCATGATGTAGCTTGTGTGGTATATCTTTTTCAGCTCTTGAGAAATGCTTGATGGAAGCTCTGGAGCTCAGCATTTATACCAGGTAGAGTACATTGCCCTCAGAGAAGCCCACCATGCATGGTATGGCATCATGAGTAGTATCCAATCATCGATATCGCTGAGCGACCTTAGGGCACGTCAAGTCAACATCGCACAAGTGATGAGAGCTTGGCCCAATCATAGGACAAGAATGAAACTCATATGCCCGAGGGTTCACTCATCAGCTCCTCCTCCTGGACAACGTCGGAGCGGGGAGCATTATTCCCATTGATGAGGACAAGAGAGCGGTCCACAAATTGCTGTCTCCATTACCGAGAGACAAATTGACTATGCAAGTGATGATGACGATATATAGAATCACGACTTGACAAATAAAAATCACTTCATTTTTCGGTATAGTTTTACCGAATATCTTCCACAGCCTACTGCTAATACTTGTGCTACTCATAGTAGAGTTAATGTCCACATTGTGCTCTATTAATGGATCCCGGAAATGTTCGGTATTTTCAGGTTTAACCTCTGTATGAGCACCTGAGATGTATTTTTCGGTGATATCCTCACCCTCCATGGCTGCAAGGTAGACTAAAATAAAATACCCTATATCAGGTATATTATTCTTTTTAATTTTCAATAAACATACACTCAGCGCCACCTGTATGTGTAACTGTCTATTAGCACTGAAACACTTAATGATATGCAATATAGCTCAATTTAGTAAACGTTAACTAAACGTCGACGCCTGAGGGTGTGAACATCTATCGGCTAAACGTCAACGCCTGAGGGCGATCATGCCCATTGACTCCTTGTAGTGAGCCCGGGGGGCACAACGTAATACCTTTGATCCAACAGAGCTATATAGCCCCGGGGGGCGGCATGATCCTCTGATGCCATAATGGTACTATTGTAGTCATATGTGCTTTATACACGCTTGAGCCTTCCGCCGAACAGGATTAACATGTAAGTTCGAATTTGCCGCTCGCAAAATGGCAAACCGGACGCATTACGCGAAAACGCCTCCTACAAGCAACGTAAGTATTGGCACTTCGTGCCAATAATAATACAAGAGATTACCTTGTCCCAGGCCCGCAGATTAGCAGAACAGTCTGTGGGTCGAGTAACCTATTGCACCATTGCCATCCATTCCTAGGTCATCTCCAAAAAGTAATATGGTCTTTAAAAGTCGTTTTCATCAAGGATTGCCCCTATGGTCTTTAAAAGTCATCAAGGATTGCCCCTAAGTATTTAACCTTACTAGACCTTATAACCGGCGAACAAAAGTTTGAAGAGGTTTATTGATTGATGTCTATCGTAAGTACAAGTGGCGGCAGTTAACGCATGGGAGTCTTTTCAAGAGTTCAAGTAATGGTAGATCATTGATGCCAAACTATTTTTTACAGATAAACTTGTAATGTATGTGATCTGAAGTATAAAACTGTTTCCAACAAAGCACAAATGTTCCAAAACAAAAGTGAGCAGTGTTATATATGTTGGCAAGTGCCTGTTTGCTATGTATGCACGTGTGGAGAAAAAAAAGGTAATTTTCATTTGTGAATTTCAGGGGGCGATGATACATTGATCATCCATCCCAACGCCCCTGATGTACATACAATATTGTCCGAGTTTTATGCTCTGGAAACCTAAGTGTGCTGGCTTACAGACGTTTGACCAATGTAACTACAATACCTTCAGCAAAAGATTTTGCCGAGGTATACAATTTCCAGTACTTTTCTGTTATCCTAGTTTTCCAAGGTCGGTACATACTTGCAGGTCGTCTGATTTTCTCAGCAGCTGCACCTGCAATTTCCACATCTGCTGTTTGTGGCTGCGCATTTCAGCAGCTGTCTATTGTCTGCAGCGCTGCCACATTTCAGCAGGTTGTTGCTACTTGTTTCTTGTTGCTACTTGTTTCTTGTTGCTACTTGTTTCTTGTTGCAGCTTGTTGCTGTTGCAGCTTGCTGCTGCACTGCTGGATTTGCTCGTCATTCTCATTTTATTTGGACTATAAATGTGAAGAATATGCCAGCATTGCCAATTCGACACCAGGTCAGTTTAAATAAAAAGATATCCACCCAGAAGAGCAGAGCACAATCCACTGTTCCACTGCAAATAGCCTTCATTTTTTAGCTAGTCCATGCAATACTAACTCTATAAGTAGTCAATGGACTGGAAGTATCATGTTACGTTTATCAGTACAATTCCGTGCATATGATTACCAAGCGATTGTCTAATTTGACCGTTAAACATATTGGACACCAGATAAAAACTTATTTACAATGGGACACTTGGTGCCCATCAGGTTAACCATGCAGTCGCCTGCCGGCATCCTACCGATTAAATGAGGCTGATGGGACACTAGGTGCCTGTCAGGTCGACCTAGCTGGGACCCCCTACGGGACAGGGAGCAGTCAGTGCCACTTAGCGATGTGGATCCTTGGTCGTCTTTATAATAGAATGAGGTGCTGACACTTAAGTGTCCAGCAGGTCGTCCTCTACAACAATCAGTTTTCACTATCAGGCTCAGGATCTCCAGATATGGTAAATTTATAAGAAAAGCCCCTAGTGGACACTAAGCAAACTAACACTAGTACAGAATTGGTTTATTGTAAGCACATTTATGTCAGCAACGTTTTTAATTGTCTTTTGGCTGTGGCTGCTGTTATGAGCAGGCAGAAGGCAGCAGCAAGCAGCAGGCAGGCAGCAGACAACTGCAGCCAGGCAACAAACAGCTGCTTAGTTTGTGGGAGCTACAAATAAAAATAAAAGGCAGCAGCTGCTCTGGAGCAGCAGGAAAATATCATCCCCTCTCGCCATGTGTTATGCTGACGATATATAGCTGCATATGTACATACATACATACATCTGCCCATCACACCCATTCTCCATTCCAGCCTGTTTTGGGCGAGCTCCCTTGTTCCTTGCCAGGTCTGCCGGGCATATCTTCTGCCTGCTAGTTTCCAGCCATTTAGTTTTGTCCAAACCATCTTAAACGCCTTCTCCTTAGCAGGCATGATGGTCCTTCCTGTTTCGTAAGTCGCCTTATTTTCATGTTGCTTTGACAAAATCATACCATTTTTTCTTGCAAATTCGTCGGAGACACTTGCTATCAAATGCATTGATCTTTCTTTCATCTTCCCTCCGAATTTTCCAGGTTTCGCCTTAATATAATAGAACTGATATGACTCAGCTGTTGTATAACTGGATGTATTGTTTTGAATATAACTATCCCAGATTTCTTGAGTGACCAGAAGGCATTACCAGTTTTTCCTATTCGTATTTGTACTTATTATCCAAGTTTCCATCTTGTATTATATTACTGCCTAAGTATGTGAAATTGGTTACTTTTTCTAATTCTTCCAGTTTGATGTTTCCATCCTGCTGATGGATCTCCATGACTTTAGCTTTCTTTTCACTAATGCTTAATTCAATTACAGCCGCATTTCTCGTTGCGTCATCTGTCTTTGCTAGCATCGTGACTGTCTGGGCTGCTCAGAACTTTATCATCTGCAAATTCGAGGGCTTCTATTCAGGTTAATCTTCCAATTTTTAGATTACATTTTTAACACTATCATAAGCCAATATATGGCAAGACAAAATTAAAATGGTGACAAAATACACCTTGCCTCACTCCAGTTTTGATAGTGAACCATTCACTGTCTTCTTCATCAACCATTACACAGCACTCGTTTCCTCTATATAAGTCTTTAATAATTCTGATGAATTTGTCTGGGATGTGGTACATATACATGATGTCCCAAAATGATTTCCTATGAAGACTGTCAAATGCCTTCTCAAAGTCTATGAAGTTTAATGCTTAGCTGTTGGTCTTATGCTTTCTCTTTTTTTCATCCTCTGAAGCATACAAATTGAAAATACTTTGCCTGGAATTATAATAGGGTAATTCCTCTTTTATTTTTTTATTTAGCAATGACACCTTTTTCGCATTCAATTGGGTTCCTTTCTTCGTTCCAGATCTGTTTACACAGCCTCCATATCCATCTCGTCATGTCTCTTCCTCCATACCTGATCTGTTCCAGTTATGCCATCTACTCCTGCTGCCTTCCAATTCTTTAGTTTTTGACAGACAAACAGAAAAATCACTTTTATTTCTTTCATATAAATATATAGAACACTGATGTTGCGATGATATGGTTATCATAGCTCTCTTGTTCTCCTCCTCTGTCGGTTCACTCTCATCAATTTGAATCTGTTTTATCGGTGGTGTTATGCATGGTGTCAAAACCCACTGTTGGATCTGGCCGATTAGGAATTATTTTAAAATTTTCAGCCCAAAGTTTTAGTTGCTCTTCTTGTAGTTGAAACATTTCCATTCTTGTTCTTAACTAGACCTGTCTTTGGTTGTTTAGTTCCACATAGCTCCCTCGCTTTCTTGTAAACCTTGCGTTTGTCCTTACTTCATATAGAAACAAATAGAGTACTTACAGAACAATATGAAGACATTGGGGCACACAGTGTCCAGATGACATATATATTAAATATTAAATTTCCATATCAGCATAACAATTAAAATCTTGTCAGTTCAGTGTCTATATCTCTACTGAACAATCAGGCAACTTACTTTTGACACCTACAAATTGTCATAAACAATGAGAGTAAGGGACGTTAGTTTCAGCCTCAGTTGACCAACTCGCACCACTGAAACATTTAATTAAAAAACAGTAAACTTGGATCCCTGGATCCAACAATTTATGCTAGCTGTAATAGTAAGGATACAATTTATGAAATATCAATAGTGCATATTTATTGTAATTGCTGAAGATTTGATTCATATTATCCATTAAATTGTGTAAAGGTGAGGTTGAGTGCTGCCAGGGCATCTGTTGTCCACTTGGAAGAGTTTTCCTTCTGTGTCATATTGGTGCTCCAAACAGGCCCATCAGCCTGTGAGAAATTAAATTGATAAATGGAAACAAGTAGTTTTGGGAGACGCTCATGTGGTTTTATTCATCATAGATCACTGGTTGAGTTTTGAGAGTGGCTCTGCAATCCCCGCCCTCCACTGTTGAGGCTCACTGAGCTAACCCCAGTTAGGGTAATGGAGCGCAAACTTGACTGGCCACAATACCTGTAAACTTGTTTATTTAAATGCTTTGTCAAATTGATGGTTGTTAATGATGGTAATTAAGGCAGGGATTGGAAGAGCTTTCGAGTGGCCCTATTCATAATGGTGACCTGTGCTTGCCTTACTAGTTCTGCACTGACCTTTACTGCGTGACGCGTGTGTACAATGGGCGCTCACTGACGTCTCAATCAGCGTCATTGCACAACGGCGCCCTCTTGTGTTTCATAGATATGATAATTGCGCCCTCTACACTGCCATAGATATGATAATGTTGCGTCATTAATCACAACCGTTCATCAGCAGATGATATTCATGCTCTGTCGAGCAACAAAGCATCTACCCATAAATTCCATCCACTTAGTAACTGTCGCCTATTATTGTTCCCTGCATATGTTTGCCTGACAGTTTGTCTCCAATAGTTTACTGCTTTGAATGCGAATTTTAATCTGCACTTCATCATGACTAGAACATTCCATAAATTTATAGTTAGTGACAAAACCCAGTTTGGCGGTAAAAATTAGATTTGCTATTTCCTTGCTAAATTCTGGCACTCCTGTTCCCATTATATGTTCTCGTGCCATGGCAATTAAGTTACCCCATGCACATCGGGGTAACCTTGGCCGCCCTGGGCTTTTGCAATGTTGCAGTCAAAGCTGTTGGTTATGATATGGAAAATTCAATAGCACTACTATAGGTGGAACAGCAGCAATAATGTGAAACAATGTTCATCGAGAATATACACTTATTTACCCTTAAATATTGCAATGATGGTGTATCACATAGCCGAAAGTACAGTATTCAAAAGTCTCCAAGAAAGCATGCAATGATATGACTATGCCACACAATTAGGGACCCTTGAGGTCATTTTGGCCATGGCCTAAGATACCCTGCACTAAGCTTTAGAGGACTGGCTCTACAAAGACTGGTTCTGCCAAGACATACCTGAGAGTTAAGATTAGGCAAAAGTTCGGGCACCCCTCTGCAAGGAAAATTTCCAAAAAGCATGAATTAAAAAGGTGAAAAAAGCTACAGATACCCTCTCCTAATCCATGCTAGGAATTTTTTTAATATTAATTTCAAGTTGCTGGATAGCATTTTTGAGGTTCCCATATCCTAGTCGCTTCCCAAAGCAAATCAGGTCTTACCAAAAAATATCAATTAATTGAGTTAAATGTAATTTTTTATTGTTGGTCGCACCTATGTTTAGGATTAAATTAACTAAACAGCACAATTTTTGCTTTGATATCAACCAAAAATTAATACTTACAAACACTCAAGTTCGGTCAACAGCAGGAGTGTCCACATTTTCGTACAGTCCGTTTTTTACCATTTAATTTCTGTCATATGAAGCGAATACAGCTTTCTGAAGAATGATTGCCTGAAAAGCAACCTGCCGTGATTCATCCTTAGGGCGATATAATCAATAATCCTGTGATGTCAGAGGAGTCTCCAAACTTTTGCATACCACTGTACACAGGATACATGCATTACAAGTTGCATGTGAATAACCTGGTTTCCTGAACCAAAAGTATACAGCAACTGCTGTGTCATTGAAAACCAGATGCCCTGACTGTGTTAATGGTCATGAATTTTTTTTTTTTAGGATGTGTATAGATTTTATTTATGGAAAAATAAATTACCTATATTAAGAGTGAGACTCGACAAAATATTCTCTTTTTTTAATAAGTGGCTAAAGTTACCCTAAGGCAGCCAATGATACCAGGGTTTATGGTATTTTAGTCGTATAGTAGCATTTTGCTCGTATACTTTAGTATAATTGTATGATACTTCTAATCTATTCTAAACGTTTCCTCTGAATATAAAAGGACAGATGTATTGATGTTCAAATTTTCATTCAAGTCGTTAACTTCTTTTTCTTTCCCTTGTTACTAAATTGGCAGGTTGGTCTCATCCGATGCTTTAGTCCTGACAAATGATAAGTATGGGTGTCAAACGGCATATTATCAATCATAGGTCATCAGTGATTGTGACAGCTAGAGCTGTAATTGTCATTTTGGGAGTTAATGTGATCCCGCCCTCTGCATCTTTTGCTGGCCTTTGAAGTCCGGCGGCGCAGTGATACACTTTGATCACTCAGTTTAGCAACGTCTGTCCGCGCATTAATCTTGCACTATATTCACTGACTTGTGGCCGGCGTCTCCGCCCTCCGCCTTACTAAATACTCCCATATATCCAACCTTAATTGGCGGTTTTCACCGTTTATGTTAGCCCCTCTAGCTGCTGTATAGAATTATCCGTTTTACACTTCACTTGGCTCTAAGAAGGACCAGAATGGCGGAATATGCCGTGCCAGAAGCATTTTAGACAATAAATCTTTGCAAACTTTACATTATCTAGTTGCCCTGTGACGGAAGCTCCACAAATGCCTGTTATTCATGTCACTGCCACCTTACAACTCTATTTGTGCTTAATATATTACCATGAATGCATAATGGCATTTTAAGACCGTTTACACGGCTAATATAAAGAGCCATTCGCATGAAATATGCACAGCACTCGTAAGTCAAGTAAAAATGCATAGATCCAATGCTACTTTGAAGTTGAGGCGGCTTACTACAAAATAACAAAATTAAATTGAAGTCACCCACAAGAGTAATGCGGCGTGTGTATAGTTATTTCAAAGTTTACAATTAAAACGATTTTAAGTAGCAATGAATTTATGCATTAGAAGGAGAAATAAATTTAACTCCAATGTTACGTTCATGATTTATGAAAGGCATTGTGCATAACGGGCTACATTGTACGAAGCTTGGCGGTTTATTTGTGTGAGTTTGCAGAGCAACGTAGTCGTGGAAATTTTCAAAACCAATTTCTTAGTATAACAGCTAGAGGACTTTAAGAAAAGTACAAAAATAACACCCTTCATTTTTAATCATTGTTTTTATTTTTCCTATAGATTCCTTAAAAAGTCGTATCTGTTTGATTAGGCTAATGATTATGACGCAACAAATCGTAAACAGATATACGTCATAAAAGATTAACTGATATTCAGGACAGGACATACAAGTCCTTTTGACCAAATGTTCCTTGTCCTTGTGCTGGACAAGACAAAACAATAGCCAACTGGACAAGACAAAACAATAGCCAACTGGGCAAGACAAAACTATAGCCAACTGGGCAAGACAAAACTATAGCCAACTGGGCAAGACAAAACTATAGCCAACTGGGCAAGACAAAACTATAGCCAACTGGACAAGACAAAACAATAGCCAACTGGACAAGACAAAACAATAGCCAACTGGGCAAGACAAAACTATAGCCAACTGGGCAAGACAAAACTATAGCCAACTGGGCAAGACAAAACTATAGCCAACTGGGCAAGACAAAACTATAGCCAACTGGACAAGACAAAACAATAGCCAACTGGACAAGACAAAACTATAGCCAACTGGACAAGACAAAACTATAGCAAATTACGATCATTTTAACTACATGACACAAGGTTCGAACCACTGCAGAGTCTTCAAGGAGATAGTCCCAATGCACCAAGTAAACCTATTGTCAAAAGAGGCAAGATTTTGTCTTTAAGATTGCATTGTATTGAACTATGTACAGCTTTTTGAAAGTGGTTCATGACATATACTAATCATGATAAGTTAGAACACTATTGATAGTCTGTGCTAATAATTCAATTTTCCAAATTATCCAGATTTGTCCAACATTCATTTTGTGGGATGAGGTAAAATTAGGTATACGTAATAGGCCTATTTCAAAATATAACTTTCCCTAATCTCACAAACTATATGTTGGACGAAAAATCATCCACCGTTTCTTCTATTCTCCACACAACTGTACAACATACACTGCAGCCGTTCAACTTAGCTGTCCAATACCATGCACGATGACAAATGAAGCATTCTAAGTTGGCTCAGAGATGCATTTTTAAAATTTCCACATTTGAATATTAGATATCTCAGTGTATGTAAAATACAGAAATATGATTTGGTACTATACAATTATGTAAGTCCATCTTTTATGTCCAACAGACTTTGTTCTGAATTGTCTGAATCGAAAGCAGTATTTATGACATAGGCCTTATCTTATGAAATACTAAGCACTTCCATGTGCTTTTTGCACAAGCACAGTATTCATTAAATCAATTTTAAAAGGGCATCTGTTGTGTTTTATCACTTAAAGGCAAATCTTTTGTGTTTTTGAAGTGCTAACCATGCACTTGGTTGTTGATGCATGGAGATCAGCGGCGCAACTTTCATGTCGTCTGCTGTAGCTTTTCAACTGTCATCCGCAGTCAAACGACCATTGAAAAGAAGTCATCCTGAATTGAATGGTTTGCAAGAAGGGTTGGTGCAAAAGTTTGTGATTAAACAAATTCAAGCAGTTGAATATTGAATTGGACAGCTACAAAGCACTTTAGCGAAGTCTTCACAAGTAAAATTGGCTTTTTCAAAGTGGGAGGATTTTGACGTCTACATGCAGAAAGGAACACACGCATCGATGTCGCCATGGAAACAGTCAGGTCACATTTTCGGACAATGACGTCACAATGCGATGAATAGATTATTAATGTGGTATTCTTATTGCTGAAATTGCTTAGTGCAGCTAATATGGATAGAAATTATATTTATAGACCTTAGTCAATTCCTTACTTTCTAACCCATTAATTCTCTTCTTTTGGACCATTTAACTTCAAGTTTCCCATTTATGCAATAATGATTGCCATCTTGTCAGCATTTATTTGCCATTTGGTACAGGAACAGAGAAGCAGCAAAAAATCACAATGGAGAGTATAGCAAACTTCCAAGTTATGTCTTTCCTAGAAGTTTTCAGGTGGAAAGTTGAGGTTTTACTTGTTGCCAACATTTCTGCTCCCTGCCATTTATGGCAAAATGTGACCAAAAAAATAGGTAGACATTTAATTTGAATCCTAATATAATTTGTGGTGGTTCATCTATTTTAATTATTTTGTTGGTAACATTGACTTACCAAATTTGTGTATGCATGTATTGTACTTAGCATATGAATAAATACTTCCGCAGAATAATCGATACGCTGGAAATTATTTTAATTGCCTAATAAATTTATGTTGGCCAAGGAGAGTATTGTGAAAAGGAGCTAATGACTGTTATCTTTAGATACCTGATTTGAAGATAACTAGCACTAATTAAACAATCATTCAGGCTTCAAAGGTCACATTTGTGGCCTAGGGCGAGCGAACGGCAATATTTTTCTTTGCAAGAGGCATATTTATGGGCGGTATTCACTTATGCCATTGACTTCTGAGGTGTTTGGGAAATAATCAGTGTTCTGGTGTTTGATACTGAGATGTCCCTTGTAAGCGAGTGATAAATGCGGTCTCAGAGGACACCCTGGAAACTCCCTCGCACAAGGATAAAAGCAACTTCAGCTTCCTGTAATTATTTTCGTTTTTCTGCTAGACTTGATGTTTGAGCTTGTTAGCATGGGAATTAAATGCGCAATCTTGCTTGTGAACAATGAGTGCATCTGAGCAGTATGGCACCAAATGGCGACGCAATGTGTCTGGTCATTTGACCAAGCAGAATGTGTTGGGGGCTGTAAGTCAGGGCTAACAGGGGTTAGGGGTTTAGCCAACACCCTCCACAACACTAGGGCATCACTTGACAGCCTCCTTTCACACAAGTCAAAGGTTAACCCCGCCTTTTTTCCAACGACACCTCAAATTAAAACATCTCCCAGACAGGTGCCTGCTGCCTGGGGCTGGGGCGATTGCAGTACAGACCCACAGAAGCCAAGATAGACCAGTAGAGACTGTTGCATCCTACAGAACTATTTGCTGTGGCGTAGGGCTGTCTTGAGATGGGTCTTTACTGCCAGGGGCCCCCACCCCTTTATCCCTGCCGCCCTACCACCCGGGGGCCCTACCCTCGGGTAATACCTCCTTAACCCCCGACCCTGTGATCTTGTGACTTATATGATTACCACTAATGAAAGACACAACAGACAAATGAAGACGGCCAATTGACTGTAACCCCGGGCAGTCTTGATAGAAAATGAAGCTCATCAGGAGTGCATTGTGACTGCAGTGTGACTTATTGTCCTCTCTCAAGTGCAATAATCGCTCCTCGTATCTTCATCAGCAGCCTCAGCCCATGGGGTTTCAACTCATACCGCACAATATTTCTCCTTTATCTGGCTCTTGTTGAAAACTTCTTTATCAATTTTCTGGTGGTCATGGTGAAATGAGACCTCTTAAAGATGAAAAGCACCAGCAACTTTCTTCTTGAAATGTATTTGTCCTCTTCCAATGTCCACTCAAGTGGTGGACAATACTTCTCAGTGTCACTAACGGTTTCCTCATTGTGCTTGGCCAGTAACTGCATTTAAAATAGCAAAGAAACCTCAATCAAGAAACTTGTCTGTAGTTGTAATGACATTGCACGGAGGAAATGAGTGAATAAATGAAAACATCCAGATTACAAAAGAAAAATGTCTCCAATTGACATTTCGCCTGCTGGAATTTTCACTGTCATCCAAAGTGAAAAATTGTAGCGTAACAGGAAAAAGATGTTTTATTAAAATACTTTTCACTTTAAGTTACTTTTAGACCTGTGTGTTTGGCATATGGCATTATTTAAAGCAACGAAAACCCTCTGTAATTTCTGTATGCAACTGTAATTTTGATGACTTAGTCAAACTTGTCAAACCGTGCATGCTAATGGGAGTAATATGCGCACATGGCTGCATGGTCTCGTAGGCCAATTATTGAAGCTGATGAGGCCGGGTGCTGCTTTGGCTTTCATCTCAGCGTGCAGTCCACAACAACATGAGCTTAGGTGTCAGATGGGCCAATTTGCAGTCCCGTCGCTGATTTATAGTTGCGAATAATTTTATGAGTGGTTGGATGAAAACTAAGCGCGATCAACTGGTGTCGCGGGGGCCCAGTTAGCTTGCTCATTGATCGAGGTGACCCTTGACCTGGCGCGCTTTGCTCGTGCGGGATCCAAAGAGGCGCGCTTTTGTTTCGAAGCAGACGACGTCCATTGGCGCTCATTGCAAGGCGGGTATTCATTATGGACCTAACAAGGCGTGTGAAGTCCAGAGAACGACCGGCTGTGCTCTGCAAAGATGTTAGGATGGACAGACAGAGTAGCTTGAAGTGAAAAATCGTTTTATCATGCCCTGATTTTGAAAATACAGGTGTAAGATGTACAAGAACTTTATTGATATATTTTTCTCCAAAGTATTATCATTCAAACTTAGATGTGCAGAATCAGAATTTGTTCTCCAGTTTACAGTCACGATGTCGTTTGGCGTGACGTTGTATGGCAGCATTTTTTGTTCTTTTCACGACGTCGCTAGCGCTGTTGAGGACATTAGGACGTTGCTGAGGACGTCAAAAACGTTGCTGAGTACGTTGGTGGACACATGGCGACACAACGTCCTGTTTGTTTGCAGTCAAACGTAAATCATACTCGATTGACGTGCTGTATGAGCGGGCTGGCCTGAGAGCTGTGAGCAAGACCTGTCGCTTTCATTAAAAGAGATATCTGATGCCTAACAAGGTTATTAATGAAAGGGGCGGACAATAGGTTGACAGCAGCGCCGCCATGCCGCCCTTTTCGTGCTCCCTGTTCCGGAATGCCTCGGCCAGCCCACCACTTTTTCAGCCTTTCTTTTTAAGAGCCCTCTCCTTTGCTACTTCTTTGTAACTGTTAAATTCCTGTCTCATCATTGCTCATCAGATACACCTCAGCTGCATCACACATGTGCGTCACATCTCATAAACAACGCATAATTGGAGTTTTTAAAATTGCTACAGAGACTACTCATGATTGTATTCAAAGCATAGTGGCATTGCAACAGCCTAACTTCCAGCTTGCAAGCACCACAATTATATTCTATTACAATTAAAAGTATGATTAATTGCAATGAAATTTATTATGTTGATTTTTAGATAGCTGGCTTACATTCATAACATGCAATTTAGCGTTTAGATGAGCAGAAAAAAAAAGATGGCTACATGCTAATAAAAAGTTTCACATTTGTCATAAAACCACTTCAAAAGAAAACAGCCGACCTGAGAGCGGTTTGGTTCGCACAGTATCTCTATGGAAATTAATCAAATGAGTAAAGTTTTGGAACGACGTGAAACGATTTGATCAAATTAAATGGGGTCATTGGGGTAATGTTGTGAAATGGCTTATTTGGGATTAATATTCATTCATGATTTTTGGAGGGATGGGTGTTTTGCTGGCCAGGTGGCTGGGTGACGGCGGAGGGAGTTGACAAGAAAAGTGGGCGGGGCCCTGGTCACAGACAGCGATTAAACTCAAGTGACTTCAGCCAACGATACTTGATTAATGATATGCAGGGACAAAGGGGGGACCCACCCCTCTATCGTACTGCTCACTTTGTCATAAGTTATTAGCGCCATTCAGCCAGCTCCCTAGCATTATTAGGCTTTAATTTTTTGAGGGCCTCGAGAGCCAGTACTAGCTACACCAAGAGAGGGGGACTTTTTCAAGAGCTGCTCTGATTGGCTGTTTTCCGATTCAACTCGGGGTATGCAATGTCTGGGGAGGCGGTGTTTTCCTGTCCGTATTAAATGATACTAAGATGTCAGGGGTAGTCGGATCTTTTGATGTGTAACACTACTCCTGCGGTGAACCTCAGACTATTCTATTCTATAGGTTATTCTGAGCAGGCTTACATAGATGCTGTGATATACAGTTTACAGTCGATCCATTTTCAAAGGACCTCTTTTCAAAAGCCAAGATACTGTGCAAAATGGCATGTACGTGTGAATTTAATCATATCTTGCAGTCTCTACTCGTGTAAAGGGCATTGCAGTGTTTTCAGGAATTCCATCCAACCTAAACTTATTGGATGCCCACATTCAATAACCTCCACATAGACACCTATACCTCAACATTCTGCTTTGGCTTACCCCTGTACCGGTGCGGCCATACTCTGCTGCTTGGATGCGCGGATGACATCTTGCCGCGGATGCAGAGCATCACTCATCACCTAACGAGCATCATCGCACGTGCTTGTTAAGCTCAGCATCACCGGATTACTGTCTCAGCAGAAAATTGTGCGTTTATTTGTGATTAATATGAGAAAGACTATGGAAGGATTACACGATGAACCTCTATGATAAAGGTGAGTCCCTAATTATTTGACATATTTCAAAACATTTATTCAATGTAACAAGAAAACACAAATTTGTGAAACTCGAACTGTATCAAATAATGAGGATAAGAAGAATAAAAATAACTCTAAAAGGTTGACATTGGTTGGAAATCCATCATCCTATCCTAATTAGTTAATAGTTAATCAAATGTGCGCAACATCGTCTGTGATTTAGTTCGATTTAAACTAATAGCTGGCATAAATATAAACTTATATGCAATGTTATATCACAAGAGACTCCATGGTTATATTGATATGATTAAATTTTATCGATAGCATGGTTAAATTGTTGATGGTACATGTATACATGGTTTGTTGACATGGTTTGCAACATTAATAGTTATCCCTGTTTTCATTGACATAGTACAATGTACAGGATAAGCATCTTTCAATTTTGTCTATTATGACACTTGTTTCCCTATTACATGCTCTTTGTGGACCAACCTATTGCTTTACATGTTGTTTACTTTGTAGCTCAACAATGTGCGTACTTACACTTAACTTTATCATGCAATTGAGAAATATTTAACACATTTTTCAAAAATGATAAAGCAAGAGTAGGCTGAAGGATATTGCTCTAACCAGTAATTAGAGATATCTTCTTTTGCTAATTAAATGCTGGGACAATGATATCGTCCTATCAAATATCTCGCGGTGCCCCTGCGCACACTTGGGTTGCAACATGCTGGTGCGGAATGATTTAATTACAGAGCACACCTAAGTGCTTTCAAGGGACTTTTTTCCCACCTTATTCTGTGCCAGTTGCCCTTTTAAAGAATTCCGTATCATAAACATCCTAAAAAAATATCTTAAACTGTAATTATATTCGTGTCTGAACGGATTGATAAATTACATTCCCGGCCATATATGCCATGATAAATTAACTGCTCTAGATTTATTGCTGGTTCGTATGTATAATATTCACGACACCCAAGATGTAACTTTTGGAACAAGCATAAATCGACCTTAAAAAGGCTTTTTTATATTAGTTTTTGTGTTATATCTTATACCATTTTTTTTTTAATGAAGCACATGCAGTAGGAGCTCGTCAAAAATAATGAAATATGAGATATTGGCTCCACGGCATGTGCATAATAAAGTTTATTTGAAATTTCTTTTGTAACGGTGATTCATTAATGTTGATAGTTTTATGAAGCCTTTGAAAAAAAACCATATAAATAGTTTGTACAGGAAAGAGCACTGTTATTATAAGTAACATGACATAACAGATGTGTACCTTTTAAATTTTCTTGGCAAGCTATAAAGGCCTGTTATTACTTTTTTTAATTTATCCGACAAGAGCATGGAATATACTTCTTTTTTTCTTCTTTTTTTACTTCTTTTTTTTTCTATTCTTTTTTTACTGCAAAACTTATGACAGATGCTAATGAGTTTAAATTGAATGATAGGAATCGTTAACCGTCAGTAAGTGGGCTGCTTTGATGTGGCCCGATTGACTGGTCATTTCGTCTTCTGTTATTATTACTCCCCATCATTTGGTCGTTTTCTCATCAAGCTTTTTCTGCACTCAACCTGTATTTATCTCTTTGACTTTTGTTGTGGTCAGTTTATTGGTCAACCGGTCCACTAACTCAAATTACTGGTTTGCTAACTGTCCCCTCATTAGCATTGTTCTACGACTCCTTATTGGAACGGTCATTTATAGACTGGACAGTGGTAAATTCGATATTGAGGAGAGCTCTTTATATACTGCTTTAACGTTTGGACTGTATAATTCGCCATTACTTGTGCACATATGAATAAATACGTTTGCCCTCTTTGATGTCTATTCGCTTATGGCAGAAAAATAATTTGATTCTACTTTTTGATTCTGCTGCTTGGGTCACGTTATTTTTTACACACAATATAAGGTAAATGTTGGCCTTTTGGGATGATTAGGCCAACAATACTTGACATCAGATAACAATTTTGAAAAAAATCTGGCATATGTTTTACTTGTCAACTACTACCACTTGTATTTTAATGTTGCAAATAATAATTTAAGCAATGTTTATCCAAACAAATTGTCAAATACGAAACTGATAGCTTCAATGACATTTATCGGACAAAGCCTTATTTATCATAACATGAAAAGCACTTATCTCGCAAACCTGCTTATTTTGGAGTTTTTTCCTTAACGCATTGCCTCGATTTGGATTTATCTGAAACGTATTAAATGTCCAGGTAAAGTACGGTTGTAAACCATGTGAAGCAGAACTAGTGTTTGCATTAAACCTTTAACACTTTTAATGGGGCATTTTTGAAAGCTAAAAAATGAAGTGGATGAGCGATTTGAGGTGATAGAGATCTGGCTTTATGACAAGTCCACCAGTCCTCATCAATCTATTGGCATTAATTATAGGTCTTCACAGGCAGGGCGACGAAGCCCTCTTTAACAGAGATGAGAGGGGTTGACAAGCCCCATAACGAAGCAGTGGCCTAGGACTGGCTGATTACCCCGAGGGCTAGGTTAGGGCCCCAGGGTTAAACACCAGTTGACCTGTCCAGCAGCCTCTCACCTGTGAGCCCCTGACCTCTCCACCAAATATGTGCAAGGTGGAACAGAATGGGGGGAGGTGGGGTGAGTTGGTTGCCTCACTTTATCGCTAGCTCAAATCTGAGGTGTCTTGTTGAGCAGGTTATTTCTTTATTAAGTTGTACTGCCAAACGCGATTGCTAAATCAGCAGAGGGAGAAGCGGCTTTGTGGCTTTCTGATGATTTTAATTCAACTGTAAATTGCTAGTTTTTCGAATGAAATCTTTAACTGATAATTTACCACTAATAATCTCTTACGACATTTTGTGAATAGTTACCAGTAAATGTAACCCTGATGATTCAATAGAGGGAAATAAAACCCGCCTCATTTAGTAAATGATTTTAGCTATGATTCCTGCATTGCTGAACTAGCTGGTGTGTATTTTAGAAGGTGCTGCCGCGCTGTGGAGGACAGCAACATGTTGGAAAGTTGTGGCAACTGGCAAAAATGCTCAATAAATCGAAGAATGATGAGAAGATCTGAAGATGAATCATAACAGCACTAATGACCATTTAAATGTATGCAATGGCAGATAGATACAGAGTAGCAGTTTTGTGTATCAAGAGGTATATTATTCAATGAATACATATTGCCATAGAGCAGCAATCTTCATTGCAATGTCAGCTGCCTTGGTAATAACTTTTTGCATCGTACACTTTAATTACTTATCCTCTCCTCAAACCACGCAGTCAAACAGTAGACACAAACCAAAAAGAGTCCATGCAATAAAACATTTATATTTTTGGCCATGAAGACTTATACCGAGCAGCTACTGCTCCTGTTAATTGATGTTAATTATCACCAAATTAATGTGCCGATTGTGCCAAGTCGAGTTAAATTAACCAGAACTCAAATATTTTGCCATTTTGAGCCTTTCGGTTCTTAGAGAAGGTCAACCAGACTCGGGGAAAAGTGTTTTATCAATATATGCTGTGAGTAAACTCTTTCACTTATGAGTGCTTGGAATATAATACCTCTGGAGAAAAACTGAATGTTGATTGGCAGGTAAAACTCATTAGTTTCTTAAAAACTTATTTTGTTGATCGTGTTTCGTAAATATAATACAGTGAGAGACAATAGCTATTTGAATTCAACAAACTTCAGGTTTTATTTGATTGAGTATTTGCCTTTTTTTCCCCGAAACACTAGAGGCATTATTAGAGCAATTATTTCAGTTGGATGAAAGGCATGGTACAGTTAGTTTCATAAAATATGGTCGACTCTAGACAGCTATAACTGGCTAAAGCCAGCCACTTCTTTCTACTCCTAGCTAATAGTCAGCTTACTGAAAAAATATAAACCTTGGCAAATGTAAGAATTTTAGCTAATATATCATAAATATGTACTTTTAGATCCGGCTTTGAGTAGCCAGCTATAGCCAGACAGTTCCATTTAGTGGCAGGTAGCATCGTGTAGCAGAAGTTCTCTAGCTTTGTCTAGGTTCAATTTGACAGACCCTTTTTAATGAAACTAACTGTACAAATGCTCTATCAAGTTCCTCCTATAGGGTGAAAAGACTGATTCATTGAATTGTGACTAATATGACTCATGAGCACTGTGTGATTGTGTCATTATACGGCCAGTACGAACGTGGTCTGATTGGCTGAGAAATTAATATGCAATATTACACTGCCTAGCTGTATATTGCACGGCATATTTGTCAGATAAAAATCCCTTATTTTATTATAATATCGTATGGCCATATAATACACATAAAAAGTCATATACAATTACTGCAGTGCCTCGTGTAATATCAGTTTTATCCAATGCTGAAACTGCCGATTTTATAGTAGCCTCATGGATGTGTGACTGACAGAAAAACAAATTAAAAAAACAAAACAATAACAACAACAAAAACAAAAAACAGTTAGATATTTTCAATGGCCACTTTAAGGTAACTAGTGTACCCTCTTGCTAAGACCACTGTGTCAAATAAAGGACGTAATTCAGCATCTAAATACTCAATGGTGGAAGTGGACTGCGATATTTATGAAGCAAAGTGATCAGACCTGTTGCTAAGCGTTGTCAACCATTTTGCTTGGAATGTTAAAAGTGTGAAAGAGGAGAAGCGTCCTTGAGGTGAAAATTGAAATTAATTAGCGTTTCTACTATGCTATGTCTAGGCTAGTAAAAAGTCAGTTTTGCTTAAATGCATTGAGATGAACTGAAAACATTTTCCACATAGCAAGTATATGCCTCTCAGAACTGAAGACCTTATGTAAATATAGAATTATAGCTTGCCTTTTAGCAATTTCGATTAATGTTTGTAACATGTTGACGTAATTTTGATATTGACGTTGTCTAGAATGACCAACCCCCCCCCCCCCCCCCCCCAAGAATAGCTAACTTCTTAGACATGATACTGACTAAGGCTGACTAAGACTGATTAAGACTGACTAAGACTGGCTAAGACTGATTAAGACTGACTAATTTGCGGGGTAACGGTAAATAGCTTGTTAGTAAAGAGTTTATTATATCATTGAGGTATTATAGTTAGCTCCATGCATGTTGTGGTTGCACCTGAGAATCGAACCCAGGCTACAACCGTAGTACAAGGGAAATGCCCAAAACAGTAACAATTGCGGTTATGCAAATAGGTCATTAGTTGAACTGTTGCCATCTGCCACGCTTTATCTTTTATAAATAATTTTTTCTGATTCTCAGAAATAGCAAAATAATCTGATTCAGATGTGATTCTATGGAATCATAAATTTAACCCAAAGAAACCTTGACATACAGGTTTGGAAAACTAAGTTTGCAAGATGACTATATTTAGCCATATTTAATTTTTTTCTTGTTTGAGTTTTGGCTCAGTCAGGCACTTGACAGAAGAAAGCCACGAACAGGTTAAAGGTCATGTATTGAGAAAATTCGAAACTCATCGCAAACCTCGATTTCAAAAACAATCTATGGTTCCAAGGCATACTATTTCACTGTTTTCAGTTATGTCAGAAAAACTATTTTGGACTCCAATCACGTCTGTTTATCTAACATTTCATTATCTCTGGTTATTTGTCAATGACTAGTCTCAACACTGGTCAGATTTACAGGTTTATGTAACGTCACTCTATTTTGTGCCATTTTGGTCAATCTCCAGATTTGGCCTCAGACTCAGCTGAGCTGTGTAAAGCAGTGTTTTTGCCCTGAAATTGTACTAATGCTTATAGCTTGGGTCTATGTGTGTGTCCACACACTTGTATCTTGCATGTGTATTCCACAACAGAAAGGAATCAACCATCTGCTTCATCTCATTTTGTAGCCTTGTAACTAACTTTCCAGGGAAATTCACTAGATTCCTCTGTTCTGACTCTTTTCAAATTTTAAGTAGAGAAAAAGTTTTCCTCTTCTACCACTCTGACTGACTCTGGTCCGTTCTTGCAAGTGCTGAGTAAAATGTTTTGGAAACTGTCCACTTGCTTACATGAGTATGTGGGGACAAAACCAACGCCCTGCCTATGAGTAAGGTTGGGAATTCTGGGGCCTTGGAGGAAATGGCTGAGAGGAAATGTTGTGGCCAAGACTTGCACAAACCACTTTGGTAAAATATCAAAGCTTAAAATGAGTCAATTTTCAGGAGATTTGAGAAGAGATAACAATGAGAGTGACTTGTGGTCAGTTTGGTATATAAAGATAATTTGGTTGGATAAATAAATATACATAAATATGTCTAACCTATGTGTGTAGCCCAAGTTGGCTGTTTCTTCTATAATTTGCCCAAATAATGTAGAACAGCGCACCCATCGTTGTAGCACCTAATAGTTAAACAAACAAAGATGCTGTTCAATTTTAAATTGAAGGTAATCAAATAACTAATTAGTCCTTTTATGTTGATTTGTTTTGCCTGTTTGCCATGCTATATTGTCGCTTCTCTTGACTGGTTGATGTTGTTTCTTCTCTTACCTCATTAAATGACTAGAGCCCACCCATCAGACAGAGAATAGCAATTAACTTGGTGCAGTAAAAGGTTAACCATTTGACAAACAGTCCACTCAAATATAGATTTTGGGTGCATGTGACTGCATTGGAAGATTGTTGATTCCATCGTAACCAGTTGAACAGTGTTCACTTATTACATGTATATATCATCATGTATGTTGAATTTGCCCAGAAATGTGCGAGGACATGGTCACTGGTCATTATGAAGGACATTCTGGATAAATCACATCGGAAATCGATGAGTTACTGAGGCTGATTTGATATGAGCAAATTGTTTGCATTCCAGCGATGAATAATTAACCACCAATTAAACCATTCTTAAACATGGACATTCAGATGTTATTTCGCCAATTTCACATTGGTGTCAGTATGTCATTTAATCAGTGTGTCTTTAATCATGTTAGTTCCAGGCTATCCTTTGACATAGTACATACATATTATGCTAAAGCTGGCAGTCTGTACCTTGGGTCAGTAAATATAGATATCTGGAGAATATTGAGGTTAAAAAATTGCTTGAATATTAGAAATGCAAATATACTACTTTTTTTCTCTCTCAGATCTGAAGAAAAAAGATGTTAGTTTTGAAGTCTGTACATTTCAGTAGTCCTGTATGAATGACAGAGTATATATTTGACAATCTGGCAATAAGCATTGACCACATATCTTGTATTGGTCTACATGCTTTGACTGCAGGGTGGAGTTAGGTTAGCTGCTCAAGTCAAACATATGTTTTGGAAGTGTCTCTGGCTGCCTGGCATACAATCTACATAAGATATTCGGGGGAGAATCGGCGTTGTAGGGAGTTTTGCATAGGGTGCCAAATGTACACAGCGCCGTTCGCATTGCCAGTGAAAAAGAGACGAAGGAAAACAGAACGTTTCATCAAAATATTTGCGCTCATTGTAACTGTGTGTGTACAAAGTCTGAATATAGTTCTCATCACAGCCTGGCCACGACGTTCCCCAGAGCAAAGTAGGGCAGGTTGAAGAAAAAGAAGACTTTATGAGATATGGGAAGAAAAGCAAAGAAAAGCAAACGCCGGATTAGAAAATAGAAAGAGAGAGTGAAAAGGCCCGACATGAAAGAGAGAGCAGGGGGGGGGGGGGGGGGGTGACATGTGTCTTGCAGGCCCACATGTACAAGTGTAGAATGGGAGCCGCCCTGCCACTTCATGTTAGTCCACAACAGGTCTTTGCTCAGCAAAGATGCCGAATTTCTCTCACCACGACAAGATGGCCCTCGGGCCATCGCTTAGGGCTCACCCATTCCCTTCCTCCCACCCCCTCCTCGTGCATCCGAACAGAGGCAACAGCAGCTCTACCATGTACGTTTTTCGACCTTTCAGAGCCATGAACCATAACAATTTCGGCCAGTCGGCAATATCAGCTTCTCGGATCGGCGGTGGACTGGTCACTGGCGGCAAGGCGGACGGCGGTGTTCCCGGGGGCGGCGCTGGTGCCACCAACTCAGCCAACGGAGCCGCTCCCGGACAGACCGACGGCTGTCCTCCCGGGACCTTGCCTAAGCTGAACCTGCAGCTGGAACACGAAAAACGAGGGCCTGATCGGGGCCTGACTAAACTGCCTCAAGTTGTCAACGACTTTGCTAATGAAGCCCAAAGAAAATATAATCGTAAGTTAAATTCAAGCATTCCTTTTCTTTGTTGGATGTTTTTAAATATGCTTGCCTCAGATGTCATATGTTATAGTTCAGGGAAAGAAATGATTAAAAATTGTACACTGATGCATAAACATTGTGCTTGGTAAACTTTCCCACCATAAAAATTGATAAAATATCATTCTTAGAGCTGGGTAAACAGCAGACATTCTTCTTCATTGCACTTTAAGCTTCCATGACAAATTCCAAGTGTCAAATATCGTCGTTCAAGTTGGAATGACAAATCCACGTTAAGTGTGTAGTCATGCTGACAGCCTTTTTTTCTTATTTTTTACCCCGAGATGTGCTGATCTTGAGGTTTATGAGCAAGGCTAGTGTCTTTGGTATGAGGCATCCAACGCTTCCTTATCTGGAAGGCCTAGGGCACGGGATCTGATATTCTGACAACCACGCATATAGAGTTATGCGATCCAACGACTGACTGATTGACTGATTGACTGATTGATAGATATATTTATTAATTTATTGATTGATTAAGACCATTGTGTTTGTACTGTTCAGCAAAAACTCATACGACTTGTATACAATAAGGTCACATTCTGAAGTTCGAGAAAGTTGGACTCTGTGCTCGCGATAACAGCTTCTTTTAGTATTTCTTTCTGTTGTCAAGGACCACGCTTTTTTCCCCTCTCGTTGTATGTACATTGTATTTCCATTCACTGTTTTTAAGCCTTTCGCGTTTCACATCTGGTTTGATTATGCCTGCTAAGTGGCAGTTCTCAAATTCCACCTGAAGTCTGGTTAAGTTCAATTTAATACTCTTTACAGATGTAATAATTGGTCCCGTAAATGAGGACACTTCCCCATACCAGGTGCAGTGACGTTCTGCTGTATCTTGCAGATTTGTATATTAGTAAAGTATTAAATGTATATTAAAGTATTAAATGTATATTTAAGTATTAAATGTATATTAAAGTATTAAATGTATATTAAAGTATCAAATGTATATTAAAGTATTAAATGTATATTAAAGTATTAAATGTATAATAAAGTATTAAATATATATAAAAGTATTAAATGTATATTAAATTTAAAGTTGATTGATTTCGGAGTATTTATATTGATAGGTTTAATAAACCAGATGGCAGAGCCGCCGTGCTCTCATTCTTAAGGTCAAGGTGATCGCCTGCACACTGCGAAGTTGTGGGTTCGACCCAAACTATGGCATGGATATAACCTCTTTGCTCAACTCCGTAAATCTCTAACCAAGTGCTTAGCCCCCTGCAGATAATTCTGTGTGATAATTTATATACTTCCAGGATTATTGAAAAAGACTAAGTTATGCATGGTGCCATGATCGAATGCAAAACCTTGCTATTTTATTGGAAAATGGTACACCTTACATACAATGGTAAAGACACAAAAATGACGTCTATTCAGTTTGTCGTCCTATCCACAAAACCAGTGTACGTGTGCATGGCAAAGTTATACAAGAAATTAAGTAAACAAAAGTACTCCGAAGTTGTTAAGTAGGACAAGCACTGTTGAAGACATTTTGTTTTGACTTGCATCACTGACACGTCATGAGAGTCCACCCCAGAAAACGGAATCAGAAATCCTTAGTCACAATGAGCTTTTGGACAACCATGTCAACAGTTCCATTGGAATATATTTTAAGTGTAAGAACATTATAATGAAATGGGGGTAAACATCAATACCATAGAAGCTCAAATAGAGCTATACACATTGCGATGCAATTTTGTGATGTACGATCATGTGTATAAATCAAGTTCATAATAGTGAAATACTGAATTAATGGTGGCAGCCTTTCCTGAGAGTAAATCTTCGATTATGCCCAACAGGATCAGAAGCATTGTTACGTTTGAGCTGTGGAAATCCATGATTTCCAGTCCCGTGTGCAATGTTAGGCAATGAACTAAAAACTAGCCTTGGTATCCAGTGAACATTTTGTTTTGAGGAAACACTTGCTGAGACAAAACTTTAGCCGGAGTAGCGAGTAAAATGCAGTTTTTGGTGGGAACGGAACACTGGCTCCAGTGCTGCCACCTGGCCTGTCATGTGGGTGGCGAGACTCAACCTATGTTTTTTGGCGATATTTGATAATGGGCCTCATGCTGTGAGAGAAAACACTGTCTAAGCTCACACGCACCATCCTATTATTCCTCTACATTCTGCTACATGGTTTCATTTTGGCATCACCAGTCAAGTAGTGCCTGGGCCAGACTACATTCAAATGGGACATCAATTGTTACCTGTGTCCAAAACATAGTTAGTTATCTACGTACAGTTGTTATCTCACTTCCCTAATTACCTCTATCGCTACATCGTATAGCATACTATTATCACACTGGAAATCTTTGATCGTATGACCTTAGACGATTTGACTGTCTAGAATGACCTTCTACAAGAAGATTTGACTGTCTAGAATGACTTTCTATAGAAATGACTATTTTGACTAAAAGGTTCATGATATCTTGACTTATTGAATATTATAAGTGACATTGATTAAGGGAGGGCCGCTTCTAAATATTTTCTTAAACATGTAATAATTCATCTGTGTCAGCCAATGAAGTAGAGCTATTATTAGAATAGTGTTATGAAGTGACTTAATTACGTTCAGTTAAAATTACAGCGATGTAGTTTTCTTAAAGGTTGTTCTAATTGCCTAAGAGTAATTGACCCACGTAGCTGCCAATGAAATTTACTTCCTACTCTGGGAAAAGTTATTCTTCTCATTTATGGACTGGCCCGTCAATGAATTATATACTGATATCATAATTTCTGGACCTTGCGTTCTGTTACAAAAGGATTTTGGATAATTTTAACCTTGCCACGAGATCCTTAATACCATCAACCACAGTGACTCACAATCAACGATATTATGGTCTATAATATTATGGTCTGTGAAACTAAGAAACAGATGGGATTAAATTACATTATTGCCAATATGTGACTTAACAGTTCTGGCTTTCCTATCACAAGAAACTAAGGTGGATCACTTATTACACAAGCTAAAACATCAAACCAATCATTTTAGTACCCATTCAAATCAAATGAAGAATCACATGATTTTAGTTGATGAAGTGATTCAAGTGACCTACTGTGGCACTGTCCCTGAGAATCCACTCTTAGAACCCACTCAGAAATCCACTTGATGTTTTATAAGCGTGTGCTCTACTCTTTCCTGAGAAGATGAAGCTGAGGTCAATGGCCAGATGTCTGTCATCCCTGCAACATAGTTCACATTCTCCCGCATCACAGCATCACATGTTTGTTGCACTGACTGATGCTGCTGCTGCTGCTGCTGCAAACCATAGTCTAACTGCTAACAATTGCTTTTTAACTTTGCTTTTACTCTGAATAAAATTTTTACATTATTAGCATCTTTTTTTGTCTCATCATGCAGCTGCAACTGGCTTGTGAATTGTACAGGATGTCCGGATTTGTGGTCTTTTTCCTTTGAAGAAACCTTTCGCAGAGATGCTAAGACGGTGACCACGTGGTTGTTACTAGTTGCAACTGTGTGTCATACTCCCACTTGTTTTTAAAAATCCAATTAAAAACTCTCTGAATGATCTACGAACTAACGTTGTAGGATTTTAATATCATGTACTGTTTTTACATGGTGGCTTCATTCTATTAATGTCACTAAATACGTGTTCATTTGTCTACTCCTAGGCTGTCCCTTTCTCTGTGCAACTGGTGCTGATGATCTTTAATAAGTCGTTCTCCTTTCTCACCTCACACAATCCACAAACTTCTTTCTTTCAACACATGAGATATCGATCTGAACCATATAGTTCCGTGGGATTGTCATAACTGTTTGTGTAGGCTAGTATAGGGTACTCCTATAAGTCACTACTTCTTTGCCAAAATCCTTCAATATATTTGCAGTTGACAGCCTTTCCTACTTCCGCCAATTCAAAGCTGCATCTGAGGCAAACAAGCCAGGGTCAACCCAACTTTCCGTTCCAGCAAATTTCCCCCTTTGTCAACAGCTTTCAAAGACTGTTCCTTGGCACATCCATTGTGTATAAAAACACGCCTCATTTAATGCAGCTTACTTGTCGAATAAACACACAATAAAACACAATAAAGCATGGATTGTGAGAAATACATGAGCAAGGAGCATTTTTTTCATGACAAGGTAATGATGAAACATGTGATTGTGGACAAATAAAAAGTACATGTATGCTGCGAAATTCTTATATTTACATTACAGCCAAGAAATCATATATGATGCCAGATTATGACATTGTAATAACAATCAACCGTATTGTATTGTAAAAAAATATTTATCCCAAAATAATTTTGTCTTTGTGAGCAGGAACATGTTGACCTAAAATGATTTCTCAACAACCAGAGCAAGCCGATTTGAATTTGATTTGACCAAGGACCATTAATTTATTCTCAAATCAGGGTTTTTTTAAAAATCTTACATAGACTGTCGTGGAAGCAGTCCAATGTCATGTCAACTTTTTAAAAAGTTGGAAAGAATGTGTTGTGTAACCTGCTGTTGTTGTTGCTGCTGTTGGTGATGAGAAGATGTGAGACAGAAGGATGAGTTCTCGCAGCAGCAGCATCACTACTGCAGTGATGAGAGGGAGACAGAAGCAAGAGGGCGACACATCTGGCCCCAATCAGTGATGGAAGTTGTCAGCGGGCTCGGGGCAATAAGTTTTAAGTGGAGAGGAGAGTGAGAAAGATCTTTAGAGGACAGAGCAGAGATGCTGTAATATGGTGTAACAGTTGAAGTTTAACGATGACGGTCACATGTTGGATTACGAGTTCAGTGAAGTTTTAACTAATACAGGATGGTAATCAAGGACTAAAAAACTGGTCAGTGGTCACTACTAATGACCATATCGTCCCTCACTGTTTAGTATCTGTACAAATCGACTAGCTTTGGCCAAACAACAGGTTTACAAGCACAGCAATTATCTCACCTCATGCTCTGTCCACATTGCATTGGATGGCCACAAGGCGCTGTATTGGCTGCTCACGTATAACAATGGGGGAGCAGGTGTCAGGCAAGGCATGACTGGATCCTCACCACAGCATTACAATGGTGGCCATCGG
Source organism: Alitta virens (assembly GCA_932294295.1). Taxonomy (NCBI): domain Eukaryota; kingdom Metazoa; phylum Annelida; class Polychaeta; order Phyllodocida; family Nereididae; genus Alitta; species Alitta virens. The sequence goes on from OW028573.1 coordinate 52,319,539, forward strand.
TGACGAAGCAATGTGTCAGCAGCCTCAGCAGCCGGATGAAGATGATGATGCTACAATTAGTGTGACCAGCAGCAATTCATCCACTGAAACAAATGACTACTCTCCAAATGACTACTCTACAAACGACGACTCTATCAACGAGGATTCAACTTTCGACTACCAGTTTCTGACGACCACTGAAGAAAGTTTACAAAGTGTAGACTTTGAGGTGACTAGTGAAGACTTTTCCAAACAAAACGGGTCCTCAAAAGAAAACAATGAGGACAACAACATCTACTACAACAACAACAACTACCAGACACTTTTCAGTGAAGACAGCCTTTCGAGTTCCCCCTTGGGTCACCAGGGAATACCGGAAATAGGACACCCCTCTGATGGTAGGTTAAGGGTCATACATCACATGCAATGCATGTATGCTGGAATGATTGTCAATCCATGACCAATCACTGAAATTGTAAATTTGCTACATTTAATTGTTTAAAATTGTTTTGACGGAAACGTATACACCAGAAAGTGCTCTACTAAAACAGTCTGGTGGAAAAACGGAACACTTATTGAAACAACATGTGTCCTTGTTCAAGCAGAATCGATTATACTGCACATGAGAATATACTTAGCAAGGGCAAACGTATGTGAGTAATTTTCACTTGACAAAATGGGTTTCTTTTCTCTGTTACAAAGACAATCAATTTTGCAACCCATAATCTGATACAAATTTAGCAAAATTGCGGTTCTTAGAAGTCAGAACATTCACTTAGGCCTAATAGATACAATATGTGCAGTGAGTTCACATTTCTGCCAATGGAGTAAGACAATGCGAATTTCGATGCATTTTAAAGTAGAATTTAAAAAAAGTTTACCAGGGGTTGAGGTTTAATCCGTATAAATTCACCTCACCAAATACTCCCGTCTCTGATGCCTGATGAAAAGTTTTTACAAATCAAGACCATTACACCCTGCAGTAACATAATTAATTTTAAACGTGTGCATTTATACCTTGATCATGACAATCTTAATTCCATTATCAAGTATTTTTGTACATCTTAAAATATCCTACTTAAATTGATTTGCATGCTTGAAGTGCAGTATAAACACTACTAACGTGCTAACTGTAATATGAATTGGAGAAAAGAAATATCGACTGTTAATTCCATAGATATAGTTATCATGGATAATATAGATATCATTTAAGTTAATCTGACTGTCAAGATGATCAGTTAGCGAAAATGACCTTACAGAAACATGCAACATTGAAGAAATGCTATGACCCACTCTTGCATTTTGGTCGATAAAACTGACTGGTTTGTTTAGGGGTGCTCAGGGCTGCATGGGAAAGTTTTATCTGGATTGTGTGAGCCCAACAATGATGCTAACAAGTGGCAACAATTATTTTGTTGCCCTTGCTCTTTGAACATCGTTAATTCGTCAGCTTTCGACGCTCCTTTATCGAACGTTTTCAGCGTCATTGAGAGCGTCACGTTCCACGTGCGCACCTCGTTCACATTTGTAGCAGAACTATAGTAGCAGGTCAGCAAGCCCATGCAGGCCATAGTACTGTGAAATGACTTAAATTATTGCGACACTTCTCACTTTTTATTGACTTTTTACCCAAATGTAATGCACGATTTTCCATAATTTGTAAACTACAATATACTTACATGACATCTTAATATCAACTGGAGATAAAGCACTTCTAGGCCTATAGATAGCATTTGAATTTGCATTAAATTCTAAAAGTATAAGATTAATTTTGATGTGACTGCATTTTTCGAAGTCTTGTTGCGATTAATATCAAGCTTCTGACTTCATGCCAAACAAGAATTGCATGTGAAGAAAATTTGAATATGCATATACTGCATCTATAAAGATATTACAAATTAGTTTGTCACAATGGTTTCGTCAACTCTCATGTGTTTATCACACTTTCTCCTTATTTTTATCACTTTTTTGCGTTTTACTTACAACTGAAAGTAGAACATGCTTAGCATTTGGTGACTAGTGCGACTGGCTCCATGTCTTGCTGGCCCTTTGTTTGCCATTAAATGGCGATGTGTTTTGATCTATTTCGTCTCCATTTGTTGTTGTCTCTTCACACTCTCTCCAGACTTGTCATCCCCGGGACACTTGAAAACAACTTGCTCAACTCGCTTGAACTTTGTTTCGAGTATTCGGTGTAAGCTGGCACTAAGGTTTTGTTTATTTTGTGTAATTTTTTCTTTAAAAAAATTCCCATCTAAGTGATGTAAAAAAGTAGGCCAAAAAGATTCTCTCCGTTCATTTTCTTACTGACTGTGAAAACAATGCACGAAAATACGAAAAGCCAAATTGCAACTAATACTTCATGGCACCTTTTCCAGTTTTTATTTTCTTTGCTAATCAAGTAGATTCATTTGAACATAAATTCAGATTTGTGCTTAGTCAGACTGAAGCAATGTACTGATCATCTTTTTTAAATTGTTGTCAGCTCTTTACACATAAACTGCTTGAGAGATAATTTACATCAAGTTATGAATTTATATATGCAACACTAGAATATAAAAACCTCCGCAATAGATACTTTTTCCTCCACAATGGATCCATTTTCCTTCTCTATGTACAGTTACACAGTCCCCAGCATGGCTGTTGTTTAAAGTGTGATTGTATTTCGCAAGTGCAACACGTCAATGATGTTACCATTAAAATGTTATGGCATTGTAATGCTGCTTAAATCAGGTATAACAAAATGTCGAGACATACTTTTTGTGACATCTTACAGTGAAATTCGGTCATAATAAAATGTAATCCCCATTGCTAGAACCAATACAGAACGTCGATCACCTGAGTGCTACCTATATCGAGCGGCTGACCCAGAAATGTGTACTACAATGACTAACTTTAAACGTGACATTCCTGAATTAATTAGAATTCCTCGTTTCGATGAATATAGTAGAAGTTTATAGATTCTTGACATCGTACACATAGTTTGTAGGTTGACTAAGCATATGTTGTGGAGAATTTAACTTTGTAATTATGCCATTTTGCCAAATTGCGTCAATGATGGATTTCAAGATGCTAAATATAGCCATTGTTGGACATGATTCCAACATTCTTGAAATAAATTTAGTCTTTAATTGTGTCCTGTTGACTAGTTGTGTTTCCAATGCCAGCAATAACAGATGTGTTACCTGCTTCTGTGCATCAAGAATCTTGGGAGTGTTGTCTTATGTGGCCTCTGCCATGCAGTAAGCATTTTGTTGTAGAAACGTTTAAATGTAATGAAGCAGCAGATAGGACAGACAGAAGACCAAAGACAGACAGAGACAACTTGGCTTTATTGCAGTACATGACTTCTGTGGGCAGTAACAGGAAGTAAAGTCAAAATAACTATCAACTAATACAGGTAGCACATATATGAGCAGTTCGCGTGTTTTATTGAAGTGATAGTGTGTGTGGATTGTTCATTTGCAGGTTAGGGTTTTGCACAATCCCACAGATTATTTGACAATAACAATAAGAATTTATTACAAGTGACATTCTCTTATTTCAGAAAATCCTGGAATGAGAGGAGACAACAGCAGATTCGGCCTGCAGTGCATGAGTTCCATACCCAGCCACAAAACGACGATGTCCACTGGACTGACCACTTCAAAACTGACCAACCAGCAACTGCAGGTCATGGCTGTGACTCCCACTCCTTCCGAAGTATCAAGTGTAAACATTGCTTCAAACGACCAACTGAACAAGCTCGAGGACCAGTTTCTGCAGCCCGGCCAAGTTTTCAAGACCGAATCATGGAATACTTATAAAGTTCTGCCCAATGTTAGTGGTAGCACCACGGGAGATATGACAGAATCTCAATATATGGACAGCCATCCCATGTCACCCTTCACATTCCCTGAAATGTCACCTGGTGGCTCCAGTGCAAACAGTCCGCGTTGCTCGGCGCGACTTGGCAAGAAAAGAACTTTTTCCGTCTCTCCCCTTTCTGATGGTTACATGGACTTCAATGCTTTAATAAGACTGTCGCCCACTTCACTCTGTCCTAATATTTTAGGTGCTCGTGGCTCAGTAATTGGTTCTCCTTCTTCTGTCCAAGGAAGTGTAGGCCATTTGTCTGCCCGGTGCAGCGGAAACAGTCCGAGTGCCACCCATCCTACTTCGATGGCCTCTTCTCGACTGACACATTATTCACAGAACTTTAAAAAAGATGAGTATAACAATCAGTCACAACAGCATATGAATGCCCCTGATATCTCCCATGATCCATACTACATGAACTACTTAAATGCTGGATCCATTGATCAGCAAAACAATGGTGACCTTATGAACAATCACTTGGTGGTTCCCCAGCAACTGAACCTGCCATTCATGGAGAATATGTATGGGGAGAACAAACACTCCTCGCCACACTCCATGCCAAATGTAAATGGATCCAGTGGGGATGGTCACTTTAAACAGGAACCAAACATGGACATTCAAAATAATGAATCGCTCCAAGGACAATTGCCACCAACGAGCATGCAGAATAGCATCCCGGATTCAACCTCTTTTGAGGCATCCATGCCCCCTCCTCCTCCATATCCCGGAGACACCAACAGACTCTATGAGATGGACTCCAGCGAAAACAGTCCGGATAGTAAAAACGGAGAGGAGGGAGAACTGAAACGTGTTTGTAAGTGGATAGACTGTAATCAAGTTTTCGGGGAACAGGAGGAACTGGTAAAACACATAGAGAAACACCACATTGACCAAAGAAAAGGAGAGGACCTGTACACTTGTTTCTGGTCTGGCTGCATGCGAAGATATAAGCCTTTCAATGCCAGATATAAACTTCTGATTCACATGAGGGTCCATTCGGGAGAAAGACCTAACAAATGCACAGTAAGTTGCCATTCTTAATTTCTTTCAAATTCTTAGCTACTTATTTATTTGTATCTCTCACATTACAAGCAATTGACATGCAGCATTCAATTCGCTTAAATTATTTCTTTCTTCATTTCCTTCCTACTTACTTTCTTTCTATTTTGAGGTTCAAGGGAATATTTAAAAGTTAGCAATTTTTTTTGGTAACATTATTGCAGCATTATTAAAAAAATTTTTTTTTACTCCTTCATGGATGATGTATCATAAAAGTGTACAATAGGTTTAGAGACATTGAAACAGATATTATGTGATTATAGTAAACGCTTTCCATACCTTGGCACTATGTCTCACATGACTGCATTGCCTTGCATGTTTACGGTGTTGGCCAGACATTATGATCCATACTTTGTATACTTCATGTATTTGGCAAAGAGAGTGGGTGTTACTTTTAACCTTATTAACTTGTCAACTTTCCATGGTGTTTTCTTACTGCTGAGACTTCACAGGACTCAGTTATCAAAAGCCCGGAAGTCTTGGCATTCTGCAAACATCTTGTATTGGCCATTGATAACCACTGCGTCATTTTCTTCTCAATGGCTTTACAGTCAATAGCCAGGCCTGACTCTTCAAAACTCCTCAAATTTAATAATTGGTTTGTACCTCGGATCAGTAAGCAGTGATCATGCTTAAGGGGATACTGCTCTATTTACAGTTCTCTTCTAATTTACAGTAGTTTACAAAATTCCTATCCAATATGCCACATTTCTTTTCAATAGCATATCCTTTGATATTTGACGATGTGTCCTAAAGAAGTCTGTTGTAACTGTCATTGCAGCAAGAAATCACCAATACGTTCTCTAAAGGTCTTATTAGATATTTGACTGTGTCTAGAATTACTAACCTCAGATAGCCACTTTTGACTTACAGTCCTATGTAAGAAGTCAGCCTTTATTAGTCAAGTTATGATGATTATTATTGACATTGACATACATTAGAGAAAAGGACACTGTTAAAATGTCTAAACAAGTACGTCAAAAGGACTAAACAGTTTAGGCAAAATATCTTTTAAGTTATTAAATAGTTGCTTTCAATTAACATATATTGTCAGTGCCAAATATCTTTTAAGTTATTAAATAGTTGCTTTCAATTAACATATATTGTCAGTGTATTGACACCCACAGTTGGGACCACTCATTTGAGATCGTAGTCAAGCATCCAACTCTGGTATTGACCATTATTAGCATAGGGACTTTAATCATGGCTTAATATATCAGACTTTATATCAGTGTATATGGACACCTGAATGTCAGGGACACATCGTAGTTTCTCCTGAAGGTAGCCCAGCCAGTGTCATCCGAAATGATGTTCCCACTTGAAAAACACCTCCAGAAGGAACTCAATCACAAAGCACAAATAGGGTACTCAGTAAATAAATCATACATCGCCCACTTCCATTTTATTTTATTCCAAGATAAAGATCTTTAAACAAAGACTACCCTTACGATATACAAAACATGATACAGCCTTTACTCTTTAGGTATTGGCTTTACCATGGCGTACATAAAATGTCAATGGAAACCGCTTTCTACAAAGTTCAGGTTTTTAACCAAGCCCTTCAACAAGGAAATGGCAATACAAACAAGGAAAGAAATAAAAACCCAACTCATTACTTAACAAATCCAACTTATTATCTTGAAGGCATCCATCATAATTGGTGGTAACTAACAACAAATGATACAAGTGTAGAGGCATGCTTCCTGTCTCATCAAGTGCTCAGTTCAGGACTAATGAAATGTTTTTGGTAAAGCTGAGAGGGAAGTTATTGAATCTTATTGAATCTACTTGACACTGTGTGAGGACCTTTTGCGGAAGCCATACCCTATTGACTGGTACTAGTACTGTTATTCTGCCCAGATGCAACCACTTGAGATCATAGCACCAGCAGATGGATATGGCGATGACGCACGTGTTACTTAGTTTCCATGGCAACAGATTATGGTAGAGTGAGTTCATTACCCATGGGTCTCGACGTCATACAATTAGTTGTCCTGTTTATATATAGTCGTATGTCAATATTAACCGCTCCTAAGGAGCCGCTTATATCTCCTGATCAAAAAAAGAGGCCAATATATTGGTTCCGATCAGATTTTGTTCCATAAAAAGACATGGGAGTCATGGGACTGTAAAGGAACGTGCAACACTTCCTTAATGTCGTTTGACTTCTCATCAAACAATTATTGGCAAAAGAATAGAAATCCAAATTACCTAGAAGGTCGAATGAATTGACAATTAGATACTCTTGTTCGGTGCTTCTAATTCTTGCATTTACGCTGCAAGTCAATGACACCCATAACATTGTGTGCTGGTCTCATCAATGCTGATGAAGAGTTTCTGGCTTGTCCATACACTCCCCTTATTGGTACCATGTATTGTTGCAAATATTACAAATACAGTGTTTCAATCTGGTGAAAACGGTTTAATTAAAAAAAAAAAAATTAGGTGTCATTGAAAATAATTTTAAACCCATCAAATATTTGGAGACTACTCCATCAAATCCCAAAACTGAAACCTGAAAAGTTCCTCAAGTTGGTGGGACCTGTGGCCTTTGGGTTCTTTAGCCATCGTTTGTTGTCTATATCAATGGGTTTATTGTCTGTCATAATCAGTTTGTTTATCACTCATACTATTTCCGACTTATCACAACGAGTTTGTTTATCCTCACACAATTTGTTGCCTTGCAGTTTGAAGGTTGCAACAAAGCATTTTCGAGGCTGGAGAACTTGAAAATCCACTTGAGGTCACACACTGGAGAGAGACCTTACATGTGCCCCCATCCTGGTTGTAGCAAAGCTTTCAGCAATTCGTCAGACCGGGCCAAGCATCAGAGAACCCATAAGGACACTGTAAGTTGGCTATGATAATTAATTTACGTCCCACATTTTTGCACCAGATAGGGCGCTTCAATATTTGTGACTATATGCCGAGGCAGGTGAAGACCCCACCCATGGGGGAAATGTGGAACATGGTGTGGACTCCAAGCCTTATCGCATCATTACGTCTGCCTCTGGCAGCTGGTCATATAAGCTGACTAAAGTTCAGACCCAGTAACATTGAGACATCTATATACAAAAATGAATTTCTCTGCCAATCAATGGAAAGAATCTAAAAAAAATCTGAAACAATCACCCGTACCCTTTTGGTTGTGAAGAAAGCTATCACATTGGCTTGAAGCTGTTTGAAATAGTCATCGGATGGCATTTAAATATCTTCTATCACAATAACTGATGTGTTTGTTGGTATTGTTATCATAACTTTGTTTTTTAATTGACGTATACAAAATATTACCAACTTAGGAAAATTATATGGAACAGCACACTTTGACAAGGGCATGTCACAAAATCTGGTAATTCCATGTCCTACCTTTCTCCGTCGTTTTTATTATTTTATCTTTTTGTTTTTCTTTTTCTTTCTTCTGTAATTGTGATTATTAAGGTGGGATTGTGTTTTCCTGGTCGCCTTACACTTCCTTGTATAACATGGCTGAGCAATTAAAGGCTTCCTGATCAACATTTAATTGGCCATGTCTTATTATCGCCTTTCAATATCATATTGTTATGTCTAATTAGTGTAACTCGATCACTGCTTGTCAAACAAGGGAGATTGCAACAGGAGAAGACATTAAAATTGCTTGTCACATGTTTCATAGTTTAAGTCGCATAAATCTCAGTAATAAAGGTGATTAGCTAGTCAAGAGGACTTGGGCAGCCATTACTCAATAAGTGCAGAAAATTTGATAAAACATGAAGTTTAATAAACGGCAATAATATCGAGGCACCCCTTTCCATAATTGCTATATATATTTATTATCTTATTGCATTAGTCGGATGCTTATCTCAGCATAAATGACTAATTGAAAGAGGCAGACTTAATGATGATATGATGATTAAAGATCTTGTTCACATTTAGGCTACTTTACCCTATGGGTCTATTATCTTACCCAACAAAAACATAGACATGCAACTTTACATGCAAACGACTTCCGGTTGACATTGAGGTCATGTAATTGCAGTAACTTTGTAACCCCAACCAGGAGGTCAACTAGGTGCCACATCAAGACACATTTGAAGATTACATCATATCACCAGTACCTAAATCTATAATTCTCAGTAAAAATGGCTGCCAGTTGTTACTCAGCAATTGTGATATCCTTTCAGAAACCTTATGCTTGCACAGTTCCTGGATGCACAAAAAGATACACCGATCCAAGTTCTTTGAGGAAACATGTCAAGAATCATACGACGAAGGCAGACCAAGTTCGAAAGAGGGTAGGTCACAATGTTTCCAATGAAGAGTTTAACTTAGCAAAGTATCTAACAAACAAGCAGGAGCACGGAATACAATGTTTCTATGTTTTCCAGTTGCATGGAGGGAAGGAGGAGGAGTTCGGAGATGGTTCAGAATTCTTCACCTGCATCCCCTTGCATCATCCTGGCAGAAGAGATGGTGGGATGACCCCTCAAAGTGATATGTACTCAGGTATTGACTTTATAAAACCATTGCCCACTGAGATATTTGTATTGATTATTTCTTTATTGACATGCCTTTATTAGGCACTCAGCCCACAAAGAACTTACAAGTCATATGTAATATGTAAAACACATTGGTATTTTTAGTCTATAATATTGAATGATCCTTTTATCAACTCTTATCATTTGAATATTTGTTGTAGGGCATCAATACGGAATGCATGCAGGCATGCCAGGAGGGCCAATGGGAGGAAGAATGGGTATGCCCTCGCCTGCAGTGGCTCCTCTGGAGGAATTTGATAGAAGGTATGGAAGACAGGACTCAATCAGCATTTCAAAATCTTTGAATACTAGAGTGGTTTTCAAAACACTCAGAACATTTTTATGTTGCATCATTAGATGTGGCATCAGCACACCCTTTAATTTGGTTGCAATTTTACATTACAGGACGGCAGGTATGGGTGGAGGTTTCAACCCAGGACCTAATGGAGCGATATTGACCCCACGAAGAAACATGGGCCTCCGAGGAGTCCTACCCTCTGATATGGGCATCTCCGGAATTCAAGGCACTAAACCTGTTGGCATGAGACCTAATATGGGCGCCCCTCCTCCCTACCATACAGATAGTCAATATCCCCAACAGAATGGTAAGTTAAACATCAATCACCCCACCAGAAGGAAAAATATGACTAAAATCACACAAAAAAGGCAGATTATTAGAAAGTCATTCACTACATAAAAAGCAACATCATGTTCTTATTTTGTTAAGTTCTGTTTATTCATTTTGATGGAATATGTTTGGGAGACTAATGACAACTTTCGTATATCGTAAGTTGCATTACTTTGCAATAACGTCAAATAGAAGACATTTAAACTTGCTGAGCAACTTCAACTAAACTTGTTCTTCCTTCAGGTGGTGACAGTCAAGTAACTGAAGTTGGGATGGAAGTGCAGGTGAGCATGGCCATGGTGCCTGGGATGCAACAACATCAGCAACAACATCCGCAACAACATCCGCATCACACAGGGATGCCCAGTGAAGCCTATATGCCTCCTTCATCACCTTACCAACACCGTCCAGCACCCCATATGAACTATGTCCCCCACGAAGGCAACCCACAAGTCAATGACTATATGCCCTGCAATATGCAGGAGAGGATGACCATGAGTCAGAATCAGCACAATTACTACCAAGGACCTAACACTTCTTCCTTAGAAGAAACCCTGGCGTATTTACCCTATGACTCCGTCTCATTTCAGAAGAATGTCCCCAGTTCTGCAGGTGGGTTTCACTATACTGTCCACACCTATTTATGAATATGTACTTTAATTATGTTAACTTTCTGCAATTGTTTGCCCACCTTAATACCATCAATATTTTGTCTTACTTTATGTACAATATTTTTCTGTCCTTACAGGAAACGTTTGAGCAGTTTCTTGGAACAAAATTAATTAAAATGTAAGTACTATGTTAACTGGTCTAATTGTGCTGAGTTCCATTAATTATCACTTATCTGATCAGCTCTCAACTTCTATGTTTCTTTTTTCTAGGAAATAAATGGGAAAGTACAGGTATATATGAAGTCACTCTGATGTTGTGGAACATGCACTTGTACTGAATAGTGTGCTAGTGGTAATGAGCTATTCTTGTCAAATCAATTGTACCTTAATCAGTGATCTCTAATGAAATCAATGATGGGTTCTAATTTCATAAGCATGAGCTAATATACGAAATGTAACAGCTTGGCAAGCAAATACTGTACTTTGTAAGCTGAAAGTGTTAAAAAGCAAAAGTGAGCATTATCTGACTACTCGGCTTGGTCACAATCAACCTGTACCTAGGGTGGCCACTGAGGTCAATTTTTTGACCTTCACAAATAATTTCGTAATTGTTACTGTTGTGGCCTACCATGTCCTTCAACTTCGTTCAAAAGAAAGAGTACATCTGTAATATATTGGAAAAATGTATTTGTCACATTTAAATCCTTTCAAATATAGCAAAAACAATAAACGAAAAATTTATCTTTTTGATTTGGCTGAGCATAACCCTAATTCTTGTACTTATAATGTACCTGTTGCAGTCAATGTAACCAATTGAACCAGCAATAATGCATTGTATTGTAAAGTTGGAATACCCTGTGCTATGAATAACTAGCAAATTATGTTCACATTCATGTGTAGTATAACATAAGTATAACACCGATCATAATTCTGGGTACAGGTTGATTGTGACCAGGCCGACTGCAATCCTCTCAGTGAAATATTCTTGTAATGGTACCTGATAATTATTACAATTGACTCCATTGAAAAGGATACAGTTTCGAATTTGTAGTATGGATGTTATTAAATTGGTTTGTAAAAATGTTATGTAGGAAAAGTGTGTTCCATCCTTTAGCAAGTTCCGTCCATTGCTGCTACATAATAATTCCAACTTAGACATGCTATCAAAGAGAGGGCAGTGTTATATTAATTGGAAACACGCCCTTTTAATGCAATACTATTATCTTAATTGTTACAGCTTACTGCTATGTCAAGCAATCAAATCTTCACACATTCCAAATTTAAATTGAATTTGATATTGTTGACGAGTGGCGCTGTTGTCCAGCTGAAATATACATTTCTTGGACATTATAGAGGCCACCATCACAGCAAGTGCCTATATATTATTAAAATGATAGCTGCAGTAGTTTTGACCTGCAAGATTATTAATCTTGTGCAGAACGTTGGCGAAATGTGTTTTGCCTAGGATGTATACAATTTTTAAGTTCTTAACGATTTCATTTTGAATGATGACAGAGTTATACATAGAATCTATAATTGCTCAAAATGCTTGCCTTATTTAATCAATGAAAATCAGCCTTGCCTTGACTGTACACTCTAGTGTCAGTAATTCCAACTTAGACATGCCAATACTTTTACAGGTAGAATCTACCTGATGTATTTTTCCCAGATTATTCTTAATAATATCAATTCACTCTAGTCAACTGTCAAAGGGATTGGTAGCTTTAACTTTGTGAATCTTAGTGATAATAAGCTGGCATATGTATAATGAGCCAAAACAGCAATTCAGCCTGTGTGTGGGAATTCCATGTGCCTAATGTTTCTCAAATTAATAAAAACAAGTGCACTTCATTGTAAGCAGGAAGTTTTTTGAACTTGTATATTTTTTCTAATCGATGTTCCTTTGTTTCAAAGGGACAATATTTTGTTATTACCAATGTAAAAAATGTGTAAATATATTTTCTAACAGAATTCCTCAGCACTGAAATCCATTTGCAAATTTCATTCCACATGGATGTCCATTCAATTGTATTTCGTAAAAGCACTGTTGGCAAGTTGTAATTGAGTTATTGTGATACAATTTGTGAGGTCTTTGTTATTACAATTGTGTAAATTAAACTGTTATGCATTTTGTCAGTTTGCACTGATCAATGAATGTCTAATAAAAATTGAAGTTCCATTTTTGGTTTGTGTTAATTATTCATATTCATTAGCCATCATGAAGAACACTCACAGAAGGTATTCTTCCTAGAGCCAGAATATGTACTTCGAATGCAGCCTGTTTCGGCTTATTGTGATTTGTACATGGTAACACCATTTTACAAATTTGGCCTGGAGAGGATTATTTCAGTTTTCCAGTGATTAAGATTCCAACCTTTGATTACCCCAGAAGCTGAACTTTGACTTGATAACTACACTACCAAGATGAAAAGGAAATTATTATACTACAAAATAACTCCCATAGCCTCTTTCCGCAGATCGACATCCACACCCAGCTGAAATTGTTTAGACACTTTTGACATGCACATTGCACAAGTATTGACCTTCAGCTATGGAGGGGCAGAACTCCAGCAGTCGGATGAAACTCACATTTTTTAATGTACTTACAACATACTTTGTATTTTCTGAAACTGAACTAAGTTCAAAATGCCACAACTTCTGTGAAATTGTATAGAACATTTTATTCTCAAAATAGTATGTTACATTGTGTTTGTCACTAAAATATGACTAGCATAAAGCAATTGCTGCACATTAAACACAACACCCATACAGTTAATCAGCATTAGTATCAGAATGCATCAAATTATACTTAATGAAAAAAATAAGTGAGGATCATACTTATTGGAAAATACAACTTCAAGTGGAATAAAATATTCATAACGTATATAATATAATGTAAAATAATATCTTACAAAACTGATATGTCAAAGTGATATAGCCTCAAATTACTCGCAAACAATCTGCTACAAATATACTATAACTCAGTTTAAGGAATGTGAACATCAAATGATAGTAAACTGTCAATATTATCAACATGGAAATTCTACATGAACACAATCTAGGAACAACAATCGCTAGAACGTTTACACATTGGACTAAAAATTCAGGCAGAATTTGACAAAAGTCTGGTCTGTAACAACATTAACCATTTGAAATGGGAACGGCAGAATAGACATCACAATAATATCTAGACAAGCTAGAATATAAAGATTCTGGCACCAATAAACTTTGCATATCACAAATCCAGATGCCAAATGAGCCCTGGAATTATTTCAGCACAATGCCACAGGTCACTTTAAAATACACCATCACACAAGTAAAGAATTTCTTTATCAATGAGTCACAAAGTACATTTGGATAAACTACCAGCTCTTCTTATTTTCTATAAAGCTTACGTGATTAACCTATTGACAGATACAAATTATTCAAACATAAATATACATTTGTATGTATAAGTGCACGGTGGGCATGCAAGTAATTAATATTATTTCTTGGTATGTATAAGTACTAGTTCATTAATAGAGGAGTATATAAAGTGCATGACGCATGCTAACTTATTACATGTGTGTATTAGAGAACACCAATTGCAAACTCAATACTGGATATGGCACGAAGCTACAGCTCAGGTATTCAATACTGTCGCTGGTACTGGGGCTGGCCTTGGAACTGGTTGAACTGCTGTTGTTGTTGCTGAAATTGTTGTTGTGGAGCTCCACCTTGTGGGTATACTTGAAACTGAGGCTGGGGAGCCATGGGTTTTTGCAGAGGGGGAACACCTTTCCTATAGACCAGCATATTAAGCACAGGTTTTCTTTGAATATATTCCACAGCCTTCTTGTGTGTCACTACTGTCATATCATGGCCATTCACCTGCAAAGGAAAACAAATCAACTATAGGCCACAAAGTCAGCAACAAGGCTGTATAAAAAGTGTGAATTGCAGCTAAACAAGATGTGCCTACCTGAAGCAACTTATCATGCAGCTGGAGCCCAGCATGTTGTGCAGGACTGTTCTCATAAACAAATGTCACATATATTCCCTGCAAAGATACACAGATTTTAGAGAATTCTTTGAATATTTATAACAACATTCATACTTTCATTAAGTTTTACAAATAGCAAGTTATAAACAAATAAAGAATCAATAATTAACAAATGAAAGCTTGCGAATCCATCAGCTTTTTTTTAAATACACACTTTATCAGGATACCCTTGCGGACTTTGATACGGATCCTGATCTATGCCCCCTCCAATCTTGAATCCACATCTGTATTTCTGTTTCCCATCTGGTCCAAACACTGTCCCACCATTATCATCCTTCACTGGTTCTTTGTGCAATACAATCGGAATCTGAATATGTTAAATCAGTATTGAATTAAAGAATCAAATCAGCAAGTTTGAAACTACATATGGTGACATACCATATTTGTAGATTCTCAGAAGGGTCTAATATAACCTCCTCAGCTACCAGATCATATAATAGTGCTATCAGTGTCACTACTACTAGTACTAGGTCTACAGTTGGCGGCATTTTGGTGCTATCACTATATTATAGGTTATTATAGGTCTACACTTAAGGTCTACTAATGGATCTTACTTCATTTTAGTTGAAATGCCACAGAGAACAGGTAAAAGAAGCCTGTAGACTATAAATTAAAATATACCTGCCTGATTCTTTGATTGCTAGCCAATTTAAAAGTGCAATCGTCAGTTAAAATAATTGGCTTGGTTAAATAATTCAACTAGTTAATTTGAAATATAAAAAGTCAACTGAATACACAAACTGAGCCCTGCTATGATCTCATAGTATGAGATCATGTTTTCAAAATATGCAAACGGCTACTAAACCAGTTTTGTTGTTGAATGGGCGTGGCATTCATCAACAAGTTTGTCCCATGTCTCAGACGTCAGATGCACATAAAGTCGGTCGGGTATACCGAAGTCTTTGAGCACTCTCATAGGGCGGAATTTAATACCATTGCTAAGCAAATATCAATACGTACACCATAACACTCCAAAGGATCACCAGCGGTGTGTCCCGCCATTTTCAGGAAGCAACTTTCAACAACAACCGGATATCATTCGAGTGCCTGTAAAATGTAGATGTGACGGACTCACGGGTAATCGCTCCTGAAGCAAGGTCACGAAGCTGATCATCTAAAAAAGGTCGACAATGAATAATTAACATACATGGTGCTCTAATCCAGATTTGATTACATTTATATGTCAACCTTTCCTGATACAATATACAGTCCGCCGCGCCCGATATTAATCCAATCAATGCCTCAAAATGGACCGCACGTCAGAAGAAAATATGGACTTGGAAGACGAAACCCCTGACGAACCCAAGGGTAAGAAAGTCGCCAAACATGATTCAGGTGCTGCTGATCTTGAAAAAGTCACCGACTATGTCGAAGAAGCGGAAATATCCTCACAAAACTTCGGAGCGGTGAGTTTTTGGTCACACATTTCATCTTATATCGCTCAGTCAAGGCATGTGGCTTCTTTGATTTTATGTTTACAGCAGAAAACAATCAAAATTTGTGGTTTCTTTCAGGCTATGAAAGTTGTCAATGATCGTGTATCAAGACAAGCTTCAGAAAAACAAATGAAGGAACGTGAGCTGTCAAAGATCAAAATCAACAAAGATGATGTAGATTTAATTGTAAGTTAATTACGATCCCTGGTGGGATTTTCTTGTGTTGGACAAAAAGTACAATCTGAATAAGATGCAATTTCAAGCTCCTGACAGGAATTAAGTTGCACAAAAAGGTCTCGATCAGAGCTGGGGCTCTAAAGTAATGACAAATGTCATGGGCGCAATAATGGGGGGGGGGGGAATACAAATTTATATTTTCTTCATATTTTAATGTAAATATTTACAATTTTGTGGCTCTGAGAGATTTCATTCCCCTCCTGAAAAATTGCAAATCTTCACCACTGAAAATTAATTTAAGATCGATGCACTGAGGCCTCATTTGAGAAGCAGTCTGGTATTGGTATATAACTGGATGATCATAGTTCGATTTTAATTGTCATTATATCAGTATCTAACCATATCATCAAATGTATGACATTTCCACATAATTTCTAACTTCAGGTCAATGAAATGGAGATTCCCAGAAGTGCAGCAGAGAGGAAACTAAGGGAACACCAAGGAAATGTTGTAGATGCACTGCTTGATCTTACCAATTAACTATTTTGTATATACATATATTGTATTTATTCATTTCCAATTAAAGTTTTAAATTTATTTTTGTTGCTTTTTTTATATGAAGCTGTCAGACTCATGGCATGTGAAAATGTAAAAAAATTATTAACTGTGCAGACCAGAATACACAAAATATATATCTAAGCAGTCAGAGCTCGAAAAAAGCACTGGTCCGATGGTCCGGGGCTGTAGTAATTTTTTCAGTGAGGTCAATTTTGCTGGAATGGTGAGGTATGGCGATCTTGTAGATAGCCATGGATGACCTGAGAGCCAGATAGCTCTCCTACATCCTCTAGTTGTTTCAGGGATAAGGAGTTATATATGCCCACGCTGCCTGTTACGCAATGGTTATTGGGGTCGAAGCACAAATATTTCCTAATTTTTGACCCAATAATTGCATTTTCCATTCTAAATCACTGAATAGCAATCCTTGATTAGAATAGGCAATTGAGATGTAACTGACTATTGGACCAGTGCTTATTTTGAGCTCTGACTGCTTAGTTATATATTTTGTGTATTCTGGTCGGCACAGTTATTAATAATTTTTTTACACTTGGAGCCTGGAATTACAATTAGCAAGAATATTCTGAAAGGAAAACCTAAAAAGGACACAAATTGCCATTCATGATCATACAGAATTGACATAACCAAACATAGCAATAAAACTTAAACAATCTACAACTTGGTTGTTTAGAATCCTTCATTTGTAACAAATTACACATAACTGAGTCAGTAGACTCGGTACATACATGTATTCGAATCACCATAATACCAGAAATGTTATGGTCTTCTGCCAGAACCAATTCTTTATTTCGTAGTTAAAATATTATAAATCCGAACATAGTGACTGCAATATGCTGTCAGTGTGATGTGAATTAACACCAGGTGACACCACCTCCCAGATGCTCATTAGTGCAGCCCAACAAGTCAGGATAACAAACTGGAATGCTGTCATTGGCAATTTGCACATAAACATCATTTGTAGCACTCAAATGTAGACAGCCTCTTTAGGTCATCTTCACGATGTCAAGGTGTCACTTAATTATTGTGCGTCACTCTGCCAGCTCCATGCACGGCGATCTTTGCCAGCAGGAAAATGTCTTTAGGTTGGCTAATTGACACCAGCAGCTGACCACCCATTTCTTTTGTGCACTACATAATAACCACTATGCCATCAGCATGTGGATTTTTTCTTCTAATACAAAATAGACATCCTTTATACATACACTTTATTTACAGTAAATCTTATCATTCACAAACAGATTTTCTCAGAAACTAATTCATGTATCAAAATTCAACCGGCTCACAATTTCCCTAACAGTGGCAATCAAAGCTTCATTTTCTTGTGGAGAATCCAGAATAATGGAGTGGAGTTTAGCCATGTAGGTATCAATTGACTCCAAAGTAGGTACTTCATTACTTCCTAAAATTAGAAATGGAAAGAAATAATGTAAATATAAATTTAACCCGCAACCATTCCATAATTCAGCAGTACACAGAAGGAGCAGTTACATTATTGTTATTCTCACCTTCTGCCATGCTGTTAAGTTCATTCATGTTGTTAAAGTTATCAAAATAAAAACAAAACCAGATATCTTAAATCCATACAGGGTTCCCAGTCGTCATCCCTTGATGAGGGAAAGACGTCTAGGTTAGATTCTAAGCAATCCATCAATCCAAATCAAAATTTATATCGAGTGTTTCAAACACAAGCCTGATAATGTCTGATGCAATAAAATGCTCCAGTGCCGCCCAACTGGTATAATAAGTTCGTTAACCAGTCTGGCCTAATTTGGAAAGTTACCTGCGTGGTCAGTCATGCATTACAATTTGTGGCTTTTAGAACACTACTAGCTTAATGCACAAACAGTATTGCACTGGACCACCTCTGCACTTCAGACAATAACAGTCTATAACACTGGTTATAATGTTATGATGGCATCTAATAGCATTGTCATGAGATGACATCACAACTCCTGAACAATGGCAATGTCACAATCTGCCAGCTATAAATAAGTGGTCTACAATGAAATAACAGACCAGAGCTAACCAGTCTGACAATGTGGATTGATGAATGGAGTCACTGCTGAATGTAAAGGTAAATTTCCAACAACCACCTATTTTGACAGCATGGAAAATTGGTAATAATGTACTATGAGGCTCTGACCTGGCAAAACAACATTGCTGAAGTTTGTTGTTAGCGTTGTCCGTAGGGCATCGAGATGTTGTTGGAGGGCAAGGTTATTATTACGCTGCTGTACAGCCTCCACTTCCAATTTTTCAATGGCTTGTTTCATGTTATCAATGTGCTTGCTGAGGATGGCATTTTGCTCTTCATATTCTGTGTTTTGTTTTCGTAACTGTCTCAGTTCTCCCTCCCGAGCTGCAAGAAATGAAACAACATTTACAGCAATCTGTCCCAGAGTTATCCCAAAACCACAAGCCTAAACCCTGGATTTATCAACTCACCTTTGTTGTGGTCTAAAAACTCTTCGGTGAAAATGGGAATATCAAAGGTGGGTGGTTCATTTTCATCTCGACTGACATCATCAGCTAAAACCTGAAGTGATGAAAGGTTATTGGTGAGAAGATAGAAGTTTTTACAAATTAATGAAAGTTTAAAATATAGGTATAGCACACAAATTACTCACATCAATATTAGCCCCATTGGCATTAGGGTGATGCATGTCATCGACTCCATCTGCAATTGACAATAAACCAACATGATATAACATCTAACTTTTCCATGACAGTTACTGGGAAGAGTTTATAAATACAAAGGAATCCCAAACCAACCTTTTTTCTTTTTCTTTTCTTGCTGCTTTTTCACAAAAAGTTTGTAAGCTTCAGTTTGATGATAAGCTTCAAGCTCTTTCAAGTATCTCTCTTTGTCTTTCTCAGCTTCATCAAGGTAGACCTGAAATATCAGAATATTATCATCATTAAACAAAATTAAGTATTAGCAAAAGAAATTAGACAAGACACTATATAATGGGAGAAAAACTAAATATACAACTCTAAACTAACCTGCTTGTCTTGAGGTGGCAACTTGCTCCACTCAGCACCTAGTAATTTTGTGATTTCTGAAAATGTTAAATTTGGATTGTCTGCTCTGACTTTTTCTCTCCTCTCATTCAAAAATCGGACATATCCAGTCAATGGTTGTCGAGGCGCATTTTCATCTTTCATTGCCTTCTTTCTCTTTTTCCCTTTCGGCCAGCCTCCTTTTCTTTTGGCGTCTTGCTGTTCCGCAGTTTGCACAGAATCATGACTCTCCTGTTGTAGTAATTGCACATGTGCAATATCGAAGTCAGGATTGGCAATGCTTGATTGTCCTCCTCCCGATGTTAACCCTGCCACTGAAAAACTTAAAGTGAACACAATGCCATTTAATGATTTAATACAGTATTTGTTGCAAGTAAAATTCATTTCCACAGAATACATTTCCTTCAAGTTAGCTATGATTGCTTACTCTGAGTGATCATCTACTGTGAGATCTGCACTTTCTTTGGAAACATCATCTTCGAAGGTTTCGAAATTATATCCACTTCCAAGAATTGAACCGCCTGGATTACCACTGAGATCCATCTGAAATTGCAATCATTTTCCTGAATTTCATACTTATATAATAATTATATAAATTGTCTTAATATTTTCGAGACAATTTTGCTATACAACAAGGTGAATTTATAATTGTTTTTCAGTTCACATAAAAATTTACTAATTTATATGGAGTATAGTCAACTTGGCCGCCAGACGACTCGTCCGCTACCAACTTGTCCGCCGTCTGACTGACTGGTGAAGTTCAACTTGTCCGCCATTTAAGAACGACTCGTCTGCCGGCCCGCCGTTAGCCAGTAACTGTTTACCGACTCGTCCGCCAGTAGAAAGTCAACTTGTCCGCAGCTTAATAGCAGAGGGGCCGAGGGCGGACGTGTAGCAACCATTCTCGGGGCCGAGCATCTGCCGGTGGCTGCCCTAGCGCCCCCCTCCCCTCTGAGGGTCAGAGTTGTATAATATCAAAACTGGAATATCTTGAAAACTAAAAATAGTAGGAGGTTGGTTTTTGTACCTTCTTGTTTGCTACAGAATGTTCTGTTTTGTGGATCTTGTTGCAAGCCCGTAATTTGTAGATATATTTACCAAGAAATAAAGGATATTCGTTCCTGAGTTTTATAACTCAATATTATCTTGACCCAACATTACTGATTATTGAAATAAAAACCATAGATCGCCTAGGATTAAAACAATTTAATAGAGGCCCATGACTGCACCCAGGAAAGGTACTTGCATGTCTGATGATTGCACTTAACACCTTGCATGTCTGATGATTGCACATAACACCTATAATTGACATACCTGGATATATGTAAAGTACAATTAATGATGTTTTATAATGCAGGGGAAGGGGTCGCCGAAACCCCGCGGCCGTCCCCGTGGGCAGCCTGGCCGCAACCACTCTTATACTGGTGGCCCAATTGAATTTTTTTCTGCAGAGGACCAGTTAGTTTTCTGGCAGACCAATTGACTCTTACAGGCGGACCAGTTGACCACATGTAGCAGACCACTTGACCTGACTGGCGGACCAGTTGTATCGCGGGCGAGTTAGTCAGAGGACCAGTCGTCTAGTGGACCAGTTGACTAGACCCATTTATATGAACACTTGAAAATATTACATTCAGTGTTACAGTTATATCCAGACCTATGTTACAGTATCTTGTGTCGCTAATTAAGTAGAAAATATGAAAGTGTAACACACTTTTGTTGCTGTTGAAAACTAGCTTTTAATTACAGCTGTTCAGCTCAAATAGAGCCTTGTAAAGTCATATGGTGCTTAAAATGAGTAAAAATAACTAGAAGCGTATTTTTCTAGCCAAATATGAAGGTAGCTCTCCAGTAGCGCAATAAATTCAGGAACTAAAATATTCACTTGGTTTGTTTCTTTTGGTTTTAGCCATGAGATTTTGTGTATTTAAATTTTTATGTACAGAATAACTTGGTTTTATAAATGTTGATTTTATGTTTTAATTTAACTGTGATATGACACCAATGTATTTGCTTTTTAACATTTTGTGTATTAAATATTTAAAGAACTATAAATGTGTATCAAATCGTCATAGCATAGAGCTAGCTGCATTCCACACCAAAACCACAGTTTCGAGATGTGTATGTCAGTCATAGCAGCATGCAAGCACTGCCGGCAGCACATAGAGCATTGATGGATGATCCATTCAACACTTGACCACAATGACGTGCTGTTCCCGGGTTCACAGGCAATCAGAAAAAGCTGAAAACTGTCTATAATGCATAATGGTCACAAGTTCTTTCTAATTATGGCATTACCTGTTCTTAAAATGCCAGAGCAGACCTGTTAACAGTACATTAGCTGACCATCAACGTCTAGCTTCTTCTCTGTTGTTGTTTGATACAAGATGGTGGCCACTTCCGCACAAATCCATACGCGTCTGAGAAATTCCCGGGCATGCCCAGGTCTTGAGACTTTGAGGTAATTAAGATGATGTAGAATATAAAACTTTTTGCAAAAGGTATTATTCTATTACATGTTGTAAAATCACGCTTAGAACATGCTTACGAAATATTCAGAGAACTACATTCCTGTCGCGGAAGTATCATGCAGGTGCACGCCAAACGATGTAAACATTGGCGCGTGGATTGAACCTGTTCACTGCTGGGTGAGATGAAATCACGAAACTATTCAATGTGGGATAGAAATGAGCCTGAACTGTAAGTCTAGTCAGTTCAGATAGTTTAAAAAAACTCCAATGAATGTGCATGTAGGCTTGTAAAACCGAAACTTACACACAGGGTAATCAATCAATTGCCCTTGCAAAGATATAATATTATGTTTACACAGGTCTAATACTCTATATAAATCCTAGAGTGTATTTCGAACAATATAGATATACTTCAACCAAATAATATCCATAAATTATTTATTTCGTCACTGAAAACAGAGCCTAGTTATATATATATATATATATATATATATATATATATATATATATATATATATATATATATATATATATATATATATATATATATATATATATATATATATATATATATATATATATATACTCCTTTCTCTGAATAGTCTCTTGCAAACTAATTAGAAGTTTAAAAAAAAAAATTATAAAGTATCAATCATTCTTGCATGTCAACAAGTATCCAATAGGGCAATATAATCTACGTGATCTAGCAATGCTAGCATGCAGCTCAAAAAGTGTCATTTGATTGCCTAGCATGGACCCCATTATTGATTGGTTGCAGGAAACGGGGTCTGGGCATGTGCGCTGCTGCTGCTGCTGCTACTGCTACTGCTGCTGAGGCCATCTGCTGTGACTGATGCCAGCAAGCGTCACTGCAGTGTTGTGGAAGGAAATTTAAAAGTTGACACATGAAATATTGAATGTTTTAATACCTCCACATGAACACAGTATATCTATTGGATTATTTACAAGGATAGACAATGATATCTCCCTAATTTGGTAAGTTATCTTTGATTTCTACACCGACTGACCATGCTTCACTAGCTTATCTGACCATCTGCTTAGCAAGTGATGTGTTGACAAAGCTGTCCCGAGTAATAATGGCAGGGGCAGAGATATAATAGACGCTCGGGATATCATCTGTGGTGGGCTATCAACTTATTTTCCCCTGAACAAAATGTGATTGGTTTAATACATTATTTAGGGCTGTATAACCACCTGTTCTAAAGGACATGATCGAGGGACTTTTATGGGACACCCCAAGGCCTTGCAGTCCAACAAGTGCCAAAATGATCAGTTCTTTTATGAATCATAATCCCATTTGTCAAATTATGGGGTATTGGATGTGGATTGATTCTAAATTAGTATTCTTCAGCATGGATGTCCTGAACATGAATCAGCCTCAATCAGAAAATATTCAGGATTCACACATAAAAGCCTTCAAATTGGTTAATTCAATAATTCTAATTCAAAGATTTTATTATTTCATGTGGGGTAAATTTCGCATAAATTCAGGTTATCATGTAATGATTATAGAAATTTTAAGAGGCCTTTATCCATGAAAAATATTGGAGACGCATCAAAGAAACGAGGAAAGCTAGCTGGTAATTAATTGGTCTCTTCTTACCGTTGACAGATAATATATACCAATTATGGTATATTTTTAACCCTGAAGGAAAATGTGATATTGCCAGGATTTCCTTTGTATATGTATCAATCAATATGCTGCATCAAAAAAAAAGAAGAAGAAAAAAGCACAGAGCAATCACATTATGTTTCCAATTTGAGCCAATCTGTGTTGTCCCAATGGACATCTGCATGCAGCAACTTTTTAAAAAGACTGAGTTGGTATCCTCTCTGTGCTAAAAGAGCGTTTTTAAGTGCACAGATCCACTGTATTAAACATGAGGTTGTGGGGGAGGGGGGGGGGGGGGTTCTCAGTATAGAGCTGACTCAGAGACGGTTGGCTGTCTCATTGCTCTGCTGCAGCAGCCACCAACATGGTGATGCTGGAATTCCACTCACTCATTGTGAAGATGAACTAAGCCTCAATGCAGACAATTGTGTCTCTAGCTTCTGGTGAGAAGCCGGAATCCTGGTGCAAACTCATGGTAAGTTGGAAATATTTAGTACTATTCATGGCAAGACTGTAATGGTAGGGGAGCACTGGAAATCTATTGACCTGTGCCAGCAATGATGCAGTCTGCATCCCCTTGGTCGCTGAGGCAGTGAGATGGCTTGGGCTAATGTATGGGTGGTGTACCATAGGAACCTAAATAGAAAGTCTGGCTGTCTGTATAACCAATGTAAATTGATCATGATGATTTAACAAACCAATTATCATATTATAATCCCCTTTGTTTGTTTTCCAATTCACATTGAAGTGTTCATCATAGTAATATAGCCATTCAGTTGTGGATTCTGCTCACGCCGTTTAACAATATGTTTACCCAGTCTGGATGTGGTGTTTGAACGGCTATTTTGGCTTCATGGCTCTTATATTCTAGTTAATACACATTATTTCCAGTAAACTATGACTCAGTCGTCTGTATCAATGAGCAATGCCTTGCACTTAAAACCATCAAGAGATGTGTCCAGTAATATTGAAGATGTAACAAACTAACAAAGTGTGTATGTTTATTACACCAACAAATACACAGTGAGCTATGCAATTTTTACTTTGATTCATTGGGTTTAATGGTATCATGTGCTGAATAGTCATGGTAATCATAACGCCCTCTATTAGGAATTTCTCATCACCCTATGGTTTGAGCCACCCATTTGATTATCAATATGGTAGGACACTATATGAGAGCAAAGAAATGAGACAGCTACTTGTGGAAGGAATAAAGTAGGGATGTCACATATCTTGAGTCAAATCAAATATTGATCTCAGCATCTCAAATGGGAAACCTGGAGATTGTAAGGCGTGGAAGATTGAATTTCACTGCACTGACAGCAGCTTGGCACATAGTCATGTGACAAACTGTCTCATATATATTATATATCATAAAAATTATTTTATAGTTGTCCATATGTTTCATTAAACCTTGGATGAACTAGTTCATCCAAGATTAAACGTGTGATGGTCGTGTGTCATCAGGGTATGATGTGATTCATGAATCACGAATGGTATTGAAAACCTATAAGAGGTCAATGGTTGCAGTGGGTCAATGACAGACAGGAACCACTCAGATAATCGTAATATTTGCCATCCTGTGACCACAGGAGATAGCGGAGGCCAGGGTATTTGGCTAACCTTGATCTGTTGACTCCTGAGTCAAATGAGGTGAAGGACTATCAGGGTGTCATGGCCTTTCTGGTGCATCTTTGACCTTTTGACCTTGAGTCAAATGACCTTTAATACCGAGTGATTGGCATGAATTATAATTGGCAGTAGTAAGAGATGGAGACAAAGACAGAAAGGAAGACAAAGAGACATAAACACAGACAGGTATATTGTATACATAGACGGACAGATAGTGACAAAATACAGAAACTGCGCAGAGGACACTCGATCAATAATGATCAACTGAAATATGAGCAATACAGTTTAACCTGGTAGACAGCCGGACAGACATCAGACTTGTGAAGTTCAGATTGTCAACTGTTTTCGTTTTTTTTGGCAGCTCTACTTACATTGCTGCCACAATACAAAAATCATTTCAGTTTATGAACCTGATCAAAAATTCAACCCCATCATAGTCTGGCACCATGGGCTTCCACATCCCCGTGGCAATGGCGACTGATTAGAGACACCACAACATATTCTCTGATTCTGCTGACCCAGCCTTCATTTGGAAGGATTATGAAAAACATATGCAGAGTGCAGCAGGGTGCGAAGTGCAACTTCAGTTGCGTTCCACATACTCTGTATTTGGATGAGGGGTTTATGTATTCAATGGAACTTTGCCAGTTCATGACAGTGTCACCGTGGTGGGTCACTATGTTATTGGAATTCGCTTGGTCAGTGGGATCCTTACACGTTGTAGTGTGCTGATGTCAGTTATGATGGAGAAAAAAAAATGAAACAAAGATATTGTATCATTTGTCAGGAGAAGCTTACCATCAATCACTGTGACCACGATAATGAAATGGATTACTGATTGAATTACACAACTGACTGACATACCCGTGTCTTTGATGGTCTAGCACAGAACAGTATTTCTGAATTCATACTTGGTGAGATTGTCAAGCAGGAATTTGATCTATGAATGTATTAAGTTGATTGGATTCAGAGGCTGGTAAGTGAGATATATATTCACGATATAGATATTTATCATAATTATAAATATATTGATATTGTGTTATCAAGTTACAGTTGACAGTTAATACATGCACATAGTAATTAAGCTGGTAAGGTGACATTTTGATCTTCCTCATTGTTAAATCAAGAATAAGTCTCCACATTTGCTCGTGTAGACTGTGATGTGGGAGTTTGTTAATCACCATGGTCTAACAGACAACGAAAGTTTAAATCACGCAGGAGCTTCAGCAGTTCAGGGAAAAAAGTGTCAAAGCAGGTCGCTCTTTCACATCTGTGGCTCATATTTGGCAATGCCTTCATGTCTCTTGAAATAGTTTATAGCAAGGACCTTATGTCCTTGTTTATACCAACCCACATACATGTATTGCCATTTTCACACTCTCACATGTATGTAAAGATATATACCAAAGGACCTAAAGAGCAATAGGAAAGGTCCTCAAGAGATCTAGGTCAATAGGGTCTTGACCTCTAAGGACCTCGAATGACCTCTGGACTGATGGAAGAGAAAACATGACTTACTGTAAGCATGGAGGCAAGAGAACTCTAGTCTCCATGCTGTAAGAAAAGAGTCATGTTTATCGAATGACATGACTTATAGTCATATACCCTGTAAAAGTATGTGGCACTGCTGTATCACTATGAAGAAGTGGTACATCACCATGGAGTTGCCAGAACTTAATGCTGTATCACGAAGTCTTGTGACAACATGGCATAAGGTCACACAGATTTTAGTCATTACCATGTGTGTGTGAACAACGTTTGTCCTATTAAATTGTCCTAGGGCCACAGAACCCCACAGTGTAAGACTAGTTTATGTGTTTTAAAATTGAAAGTAATGTTATGGCCACAAATGGACATCTGTTACATGTAGTTTGCCTCATGGTCTGATTGCACATGCATGACCCTCTTGGGCTCACTTGAGAATGGGACATTTCTTTGAGCCATGTTTGAGCCAATTCACCCAAACGTAACAATACTGTGACTTGATTTCTGGGTTCTTGACTCAGACTTTCAACAAGGCTACCTGATGTTGCTTCATTGGGAATAATTGAAGAAGTATGGGTAACTAGTGTTTGACTTGTAAGATTAGAGTGTGTTGAGTGCTTGGATCTCCTCCTTGGTTATTTGTGAACATTTAGAAAGACTGCCCATGTGGTGTGTTGTAGAGGCTCAGCAAGCCATGACCTGAACATTCTGAGGTGCTATGGGCTGCCAGGAGGAAAAACAGCCTGGATTCTGAGCTGCATTATATAGCATATACACATCCACAGACTGCAGACGGACTAGACAGCATGCATTGCTCAGTAGTAGCCTGCAGTTAATGGTACATCCCACAGACTTGCAATCAACATTCAATCAAGCTCTACAGCAGCTGCAGAAACTGAACTGCTATGGTCCAGGTGAGAATGCTTGTGTATTGAATCCAATGCATTGCTGGATATTGCTGGGATACGAGCTCCTCAAGTGAGTCAACTTATGCAGGTTTCTCTTTTAACAGTTGGGGCAAAGGTGAGTTTGTTGGTGTTACTGGCATCTTGACATTTCATTTGTTATGGTAAGTAACTACATTCATGAACTGTGCATAGAGATGTATGTCTGCCCAGCAATATTTCTGTTCTCTGTGTTAGTGAACTTTGACAATGTCTGGTCCACATGGTCTTTCCTAGGGGAAGTTGGACATTTTGTAGTAGTGCACTAATATGTGCTCAGAAAAGCAATAATATAGCAATTGTTTGAAAGTGATCAAAGGTAGGTGATGGACTAGACCTTGGCAGAGTCAGCCATCACACGTAACTTTGCTTTCATTATCACCCTCATTTCCTGTGAGACTGGCTACTTTCATAACTTGTTACAGTTTGTATTCAGATAAACCACTAGAGTGACTCCATGGATAAACTCACTTGACTTATTTTCTGCCCAGCCTGGTTTCTTTCTCGCCTATTGCTTTTTTCCCCCCAGAAACATTAAATCAAATCTGCAGCGGGGACTTCTGAATTCTAATTTTAACTTTGTGTAGTGTTGCAGTCATTGTTATGACTGTGGCATATTGAATGGACCGATGTCTTTTTGTAACATCTGAAAACAGAAGTTGGGGTTGCACACTCCGTGACTCAGATTCAGTTTGCACACATCTATGCAACTTGCCAGCGTCTTGATTCACCTCTTGACCATCACCTGAGAGTTCAGGTCACTGGCACTGCATCCCACTGCATCCCAGGTAAGGCTGCTGCAGATTAGATGCAGATGGAGTTTATATACATGTCTGTATGCATGATCAATGTAAGGTGGGAGTGTTCCTTCCAGAACCATGATGCTTTGTGGTTTAGGAAACCATTGAACATGTTTTGTTTCTCTGGCGCTCGAGTTGAAATTGGATAGTTCTTCACATTTAATATAGTGCAATTTACAATTTTCTCAATATATTTAGTGAGATTTTTGTATCGTCAATCATTATTCGCCTCAATAATTGAGATCATGCATTATGTGTACATATATATTGTGAAATAGAAGCTGAAAAAATGTTGCAATCTAGTTGCTGCTAAAGTTGCTGTTTAAAGAAGACATCACTGTGAATATAATGACCTCAGTGATGGGGTATCAATAGAGTTATGCAGACCCATCAACGCAAATCCCATTGGCTTTTGCTGGTTGGATCATAATAGTGGATCATATAGTTGGATCATTGCACTCAACCCCCCCCCCCTACCTTCCTGCATCTATACTGCTCTGTTAGGATCTAGTATGGAAACAAGCCATTGATGTCCATCATTTGCAATGGCATTTGGTGCGTGATCAATTGCTTTATTGATCCCCATGCAATGAGGTAGTTTATTGCAGGTCATAAAGTGCGGTCATCTACCCTGTGTTTTGACTCTGCATCCTTTCTGCAAAGCTTAGATCCTTGGTAAGTTGCGTGTTTAGATTCTGTAACAGCCACATTCCTTGGATTACCTTGGTCTTTTGACTTTGCTTCTACTTTGCTGCTATTTCGTGTTGAGAGGTTGGCGGAAGCAGGGCAGGAACCTGAAACATGCAGTTACAGAGGCCTCTCAACTTAGCCCAAGATGAAAAAAAAGGTGGATCCAGGTTTACTCTGTTCACCTGCCTGTTTCTTTCTGCTTTGCATTATTTGTGAATGAAGCAGTTATTTAAGAGTAGCACTCTGCCTAGGTTGTCTATTTCCTGTCTCACCACAGACATCTGTTCCCTCACTCAGCTAAGTAAGAAGACTATAGTGTATGAAGAAAGATCTGTTCACTCAATCAGATCTTGGTTATGAATACAGTCGAACTTACTAAATAACAAACACAAAAGTCAGTAAATAACTATTATACAATGTAATAAGAGACGTCCTTGATTAGAAAATATTTTACACATATATGCTGTACAACATACTGGAAATTAGTGAAATAATTTGGTTTGTTGTTGTGTTAAACCTGGTTCACATTAACTTAAAGTCTACCATTGATGCTAACAATATATACTATAGCCTGTCTACAGCTGTAGTTGTATGTTGAATTGCCTGTTTGCATATATTCTGGATCAGTAGAGGCTGCACACTGCATACAGTAATGAGTTCAGTGAGCTGTTATGGAACTGGAAGCTCATCTATGGCTCTCTGCATCTGATGTTTGGCATTATTATGGCACAAATGAACCAGCAATATTGACAGTCACTCTGACACCATACTTGTTTGCCTTGCTTATATCCTGCCCTTGCTGGGTCTGATGGATGATATTTTTCATACACACATCCTACATTCCAGTATGGTCCTGTGCAGACAGAACTTTGCAATCCAAAAAGTTCAGAGATGTCAGTGTGAATTCTCTTGGTAGCATTCAGAATAGACTTCTAAAAGAACCCACTTGTGCTGATCACTCCAACACATGCAAGGCTTTTAACTTTTGACCTTCCCTGTGTTAATTGGCTCTAAATGTGTTTTAGATTCTTTTTATCCTGACTTACCCTGGCTCACTTTCCGCCTTGGCCAGGGAATTGCTCAGTCCTCCAATTATCCAAGAAGAAACCTACAGAGAGACAGAGTACTTGATAGATAGACAGATAGATAGAACAGAGAGACAGAGTACTTGATAGATAGATAGATAGGTAGATAGATAGATAGATAGCTGAACGTATCTATAGCCAGAAAGCTGGACATGTATTAGGCAGAAAGCTGGACATATATTAGGTAAACAACGATATAGACAGACCAACAATGTATAACAAATACAAAACATCTGAAACTTCAGTTTATTATTTTGTTTTGGATAAGCATGCATGCATGTGCATGTATTCTTGTGTATTGTGAGGTTTGGTTACCAGTCTGTATCTTGCCACGTGCCATATGCAAATACCCGGTCACGACCTGAGGTCAACACCCTATCTCTTGGGGTTATTATGGAATTCTGACTGATATAAATGACATAGGTGGGACTTGTGCCCTTATTATCTTGCATGAGCTAAAATTGACTGGGTGTACAGAAATGACTCCCCGCAAAACGTGTGCATCAGAAATACTTGTGCATGTGACCCTCATGGCTATAAATGAAATTATGAAATCAAATGATATGGACACGCTGAACAATGACCATAATGAACCTTTATGCGCATTGTGGTCAAGCCGTTTGATATGACAATGGCGTTTATTGAATTTGCCCTGATGAATTGACTTCATGGGACGGCCATATTGTTATCTGTGAATCAGCATCTGCATAGTCCTGATGCGGTTACCATGGTGATGATGGGGGTGATCATTCACTTGTCTCCATATCTGCTCCAGCTTTGTGTTATTCGCTAGCCTTGCTAAAGACCAAATAATTTGGATATTTTTCACCACTGTGAGTACTTACAAATCTTCTGCTTGGTCATGGAGCCAAGAGTATGGATGTATACGTTTTCAGTAATTATAGAACTTTACAAAGTTTGCTGTGTCATTTTAATCGTTAAGTGATAAAATGTTTAAAATGCACCTAAGCAACTTTTTGAATTATTTAACGACACCAATGTGCATCATTGTTCAGTTGTTCAGTGAAGCCGTCTTGGTCTGTGGGGAAACGACCAATGTTTGCAGGCCATTAAACACTGATACAGGGTGGCTATACAGCGTTATGTAATTTTCCATCATTAGACTCGTGATAATTTGTGCGTATAATAGCGTCGTCTGCTTCTCCCCGACTGTTCTATGCTGCACGTGCACAGTAGCTCCTTTGGCGCGTGTCACGTCTGAACTGTTTTAATATTTGTCTTTCTAGAAACCACCTGCTCTCCCGCTAAGCCTGTTTTTCCACGCCAGATGCTGTATGACAACATCTAAAAGCTTCTAAAGTGCTACTGCCTAGCATCGAGGGGCGGATCCAAACCCCTGTAATCTAGACATGTGCTTCTGGTGCTGTCAAATAAATTGTCAACACGCGTACCATTGTACAGTGTCATGGAGTCGTTAACATTGGCCTTTAAGGTCCTTGAATGCAACAATACTTCAAACTTACATACAAGAATTAATTTTAAACTAACTTGTAGATGCAGCTCACAATATAGTATCTAGGCCTAACCAACAGCGTAAACAACATGCCAAAGTGTTAAAAAACATGAAATATGAAACAGATATGGCATGGAGTTCTTCAAGAAGTCAATGCACGTATCTAATCTTCCTAGTGCGTTTGCCCAGTGGGCCTTAGTGTCCCCAGGGACCACAGTGATATTTTTTGCTCTTCTCCCTTAGGCAATAAGATTTATACAAGAGAATTACATTTCCCTTGGCTGGAAACGCTATTGATCCCGGGGGAGCAGACCCAGCCTTAGGGGAAAGAGCCAGGTGTAAGCACAGCAAGTTAGACATGAGATGAGTCACTCAACCTCAATAATAACCCTGTGATTATGATTTGCATGCAGCTATAATGCCAGACACACTCTTGCAAAAATCATATGACAAAAAAAAAAAAGGCGTTGCATGCCAATGCATGGATACATTTGGTTCGTATAGATACTATGCAGGTGCTAGTAAATAGATGTCACTGGTACATCTGCATCAATTGCATTGAATGTTTTTGACACAAGAAATTGACTAGGACTTGGGTTGTGACCTGCGGTTATTGGATGAGCTAAATTACTAAATGGATAATTTAGTGATGGCATTGTCTGCTGTTGATGCACAGGTGAGGAGTAATGAGATTATGTTACAGATAATTAAAATGATTAATTTGATGTAATTGCCAATGAATTTGTGCGGAATCTGCCCATGTGTTTGACACAGTATTTTATTGTCACGTTTGACTTTCATAAATTATACAAGCTGTAACATTGTCACCAGTAGCCAACATTTGTGTTTCAATGCATTGTACAAACTTTATATGTAATTGTGTTTGATGATTTGGTGTTGTCATATTATATATTCGTCTCAATTTTGGCAATTTGGAAATGATGCTGGAGGAATGAATTATAGAACCCAACTTTGAAATGAAATACTCCAGGCCATGTACTCTTCAGTATAAATTTTATAGTGTTACATTAGTGTACAGTGTATTACAAACACACTCCAAGTAGTAGACAGTTGTGTTATATGCCCAAGGGCCTCAGAAACCCAAGACCTACACAAAAATGTTAGCATGTTTTTTGGTGCTACATGCTGGGACAAAAATTACAGGAGTGTGCTGCTTAGCAGGTTCTATCATAACAACATAACGAGCAGGAGACAAGTATTTTTGGAATATATGTATAGCAGAGGATGAGAGAAAAAATGATGTGTAAAAGATGATATCACTACAAAGTGAGACACCAAGAAAATGGTCTGTCAGTTATAATACAACAATGAGATTAATTCTTGCAAAAATATTATATAAGTTTATTAGTGATTTTATTAAGTTGTTTTTACTTGTCCTTAACATCATTATACCCAGAGATTAATGTCTCATAATCTCATGTCATGTACCAAAAGGACAGATATTTACATAATTTGCATTCAATACATTGCAGATTATAATACATTGCAGATTATAATGCTAATGTAGTGTTTTTCCATGACCTTGTCATCACTTTGCAATGCAGGAAGGATCTTTTGAGCAGTTTAACATTAAATATGGAGGTGGTGACATTCTGCACTCACCAAAAATCACATGATATGACAAAACCCATGCCAAAAGTGAGGTGGCCACCATTCTGTTATGTATTGCAATATTGTATGTAATGTATGGGATTATGCAATGTCAAGCAATGTACTTAACAGAGTCATACATATACTTTTGTTGAACTTTTTGGTCTCTTTTCACAGTACGAGTACAGTTATAGTGCACCCATGATATATATCAACCATGCTGGTGATGGCATAGTACAGTCTAACTATAGTCTATTGTACATTTTTGTATTTGTGTGTGGAGGTTGTAGGCCAGTATGGGATAAACACATGCCTCTATTAAGTCTATTTGTAATCATTTATGACAACACAGAGTTGGCAACCATTTTGTGGAAAGGTCATTAGCTACTGACCCCAGCTCCCACCCAGGTCATGGTGACGACTATTAGTAGTCATAGCACAGCAAACATGCGTCCAAAACAAAATCATCTGCTGGTATGGAAGTGGTATACGTGGTACCTGGGAATATTTAGAGATTCCTAGGTGGTACTATATAGAGAAGCCAAGAAAAGTTGATGAAAATATGTTGTAGTGATCCGTGCCATGAAAAACAGATGCCTGCCAAGTTCCACGAAGAAGTATTCCATTTTTGAATTGCAGTATTCAAGAGAGAGAGACAGAGTTTTAGTATTCAAACAAATTCACACCAACCCATCCCAAGTTGCCGTGGGGATATATCTGAAAATTCTACTGGAAATTCGTTATCCCTCATTATTTCATTGTCAAGAGTAACTTTTGAGGATGATTGCAGTTTTGTTGACCAGAGATTACACAAAAATACACTGAACCACAGGTACCTAATTATATAGCCGAGTTTATGCATTATGCAGCATACATTTGTATATTGTACCTATTTAGATACATGTACCGTGAGTACCCCATGGATTAGCCCTTTAGCCCAGTGTGAAAAGATGAACTTGTCTAAGCGGAGGTCAATCAGTACGTTTGGACAGGTTGGGGTAACCATGGAGGTATCTATAATACCAATACCTCCATGGGGCAGGGGCGGATCCAGGGGGGGGGGGCGTGGGGGGCGTGCTATATATTTTTTTGTGAAAAAAAAGGGGGGGGGGAAATGGCGCTAGCAAATCAATTACCTCCGCCCCCCCCCCTTTCACCAATTTCTGCATCCGCCCCTGTTATATTTAATAACAAGGTTAGAAAACTTAACAGGTTTTGCTGAAGAAACCCAGGTATTTTTAGTTCATGAAAATATTTTTGTAGAGTCATAGCACTCATGTCTAAGATACAAGCGCTCTTTGTTTTAGATATAATGTACCCATTCAGTGCGTTCACTGCTAGCTACTGCTGCCTGTTTTGGTATACACTAAAGGTCTTAGTGCATGTTTTGACTGCTTGAAAGACTATTTTCCAGTTCAGAAGTGTCACTATAGAGTACAGAACAAAAGGAATTGTTTCTTCTGATATTGAAAAGATATATCTTTCACATGCATAATGTCAGTGAAATTATAATTATTGATCTTTCAGACCTGATTCCCTACTATTATCACTTGCATCTGGTACGGACCCGAGCTTTCAACCAACTTGATAGTTGCAACTTTCTAGAACATTTTATCACCATGGTAACCAGGTGTTGCTATAGTTGGAGCAGTGTGACTGGAACTAGAAATAGCTGAATGATTGCAAGCACATGTGGCTGTCTGGTTGCAAGTCAGCCATATCGCTGGTAAATTGGTCGATGCCTTCCTGATTGGAAGATTGGCTTCAGGTTGTATTTTGGTGTCAGAAAAAGAAGATTGAGACATTTGGTTTTCAGGTGAAACATTTTGGAAATGTGGTAAACAAGTCCATAACAGCATTGCCCATTGCACTATCTGGAACATTGAAGCGAAGAAGGGGGCAAAAATAAATAAAGAATTGATTGCTTACTTTAATATAGGCTACAGGACTTAACATAAACTATGGCCATCAATGAACATTTGCTTACGTTTAATAACCATTATTATCAGTAGCATCAGGCCTTTTACTGCCGTTATGTTTACAAGTGTGGTCTGGTTTGGTCATCTTGTGGTCAAGCTGAGCTTAGGCATTGGTGTCCAGGGAACCACCCCTCTATTAGACCTCTGACAACCGAGATTAGACCTGACTAGACTGGAGGACTGTCCACTAATAGCACCAGTTTCCATGGCAACCGTGTCAATCAAAGCAGAGATCAGCTGCAGTAGTATCACATCAAAGATGCTTTATCATCATGCAGTCACAGGGCGTATGGTATTAATTAATCAGGGTTAATGCCAGTGCATTTATATGGAGGGGTGACATTTTCATGACAGGATCTGTCAGCTGCATGCGGGCTGTCATTTTAGGCTTGTGATAGCATGGAGTCACTATACATATAGCGTCTCCATGGTGATAGGAAGTAGACCAAGAGTAGACCAAGGACTTTTTGCGGCAACTTTTTAATGACAAAAGGTTAAAGTGACATGTGACATGTAACTGAGACAATGCAGTGGATTACGAAAAAAGCTTGGCCCATGATAAAGATTTATTCTTGCGCATTTACATTGCATTGTGTACTTTTCCCTTGTGATTGTACTTTGGAAGCATGTTGTTGTGGCACAGTTAAGAATAAAGGGATCTGTTTGGCTCTGTTTATTTTTTAGCATGAAATTATGCTATATGTACATAGAATATGGACTGTTCCATTGTAACACACCAAAAACAAGTTAAAGACGTTGTGGACATTGGTCAGATCATGGTCAGATCCCAGGAGGGCGTTTTGGCATGGTTTTAGCATGAAAGGTCATGAAGTACCAACGGGGTGCTTAGGAGAACACATGGTCATGTCGCTCAAGGGTGTAATGACCCTTATAACATGTTGGGTGCAAGCATCTTTGAAGTGACCACTCTAGAAAGATAGATAGATAGATAGATAGATAGATAGATAGATAGATAGATAGATAGATTGATTGATTGATTGATTGATTGATTGATTGATTGATAGATTGATAGATTAATAGATAGATATATTAGATGGATACATGTAGATTCATTCATCATCCATTCATTCAAAAGGTTGTTTAAAGCCTTATCTTCTTTTTACTCAGAGACCTGTGCCTCATTCTGTACATGGTTTGCATCACAGCTTTTACTTGGCCAATAAAACACAGAGAAGGGTTGCTTTTTTGTTTGGAGCTGATAAGCAGTGTAAATTTTAGACAGGAAATGTAAGGGATCTGAAAAGCATGCTTGTTGCAGTTCCTTGATGATAAGCAGATCTTTTTACATGGGAGTGTAAACCTACACTTAATGAATCATGTGACAGCTTGCTGAGCAGATTGAAATTAGTTCCACCATGAATTGGTAAATAGATGTATGCACCAGAGGTCTTTGTTTGTATTCATATGAGTTACACGTAACAGGGGACCCATTTGTGTGTTATGTTTGTGTATAGGATTTTTGGTAAGGGTTAGGTCTATTGTATTCTTTTCCCCATTAATAAATGAATAAAATTCATGTAAAAATTTAAGATAAATGCAACATACAGCGTAATAAGTGGACATGGTATATAATAATACATCTTCAGTTGCAAGTCTGCAGAAAGGGTCCCAACCACAGACATCAGGGGGAAAAAAAAGAAGTTAGACCCAGGTGTTGGTGTCACGAGATAACCAGAGGTCGTCCTGTTTGTGTCTTGCATTAATTACAGAGAGGCCAGATGATAACATATGTATGTTTTGTTTATTTGCAGAAAGATGTGACTTGCGGATGCCCTGTGTTGTGTGAGACGAAGGCTGTGAGCAGCAGCAGCAACAGCAGCAGCAGCATGGAGGCATGTGGCTCTTTCACTCAACATGTCTGGAAGAAAGACCTGTGCGCCAACTGCATGAGGCCCCGGGATAAACACGCCCTTGGCCCTGTGCCAACATCGCGCCGGCCGCGTGGGGCAGGAGCAGGCTCGGCAGAAATACGGCCAGTATTCTCCGAGGTGCGGGGAGTGCTGGGCGCTCGCACTGAGGTCTCTGAAGTTCGTAACATCTTAGGTGCTGCTGCAACTTCGCAGAGGTCAGAGGTCAACGGAAGTGGGTCATTGACCAGAGGGCGAAACAACTCACCCTCGACCAAACCTAGTATCAGTTCCAAGCCGGACCTGCTGAGGGACACCACTGGACAGGAGCCTTCCTCTCCGATCGTTCGCAGTCCCAAGGTGGGGCGTGCTCCCAAAGCAAGAATATCTGACATAGAATTAGAAGACGAGCACTTCAGGCCTGCCAGCAAGGAGTTACCTGATAAAAAAGCTGCTAATTCGAGCGAACCTGTGGCAAAAACTGACGCTCATTATTACCACAAATACGACACTAGTAAGAGCATCAGCAGGAAGCTCAAAGGACCTAGAGGACCTTACCTGGAACAGGTGACCCACAAACACGTGCCTGTAGAGGATTTCAAGGTCAACCACGACCCCAAGGACCTTCCAAAGGCCCACCCTAGACTGTCAGAACTAGCTTATGTGCCAGTGGTTTTGCCTTACAATATTGTGGATGTGTGCACTATTCCAGTGAATGTGGACCCAAAGACCTTAGAGAAAAACCCTCCAAAGGTACCAGGGACAGGGCCAGAGAACACAAGTGCAGACAGCAGTACATGCAGTTCACCAAGTTATAGCGGAAGCTTCAGCACTGTATCATCCTTATCAAAGAAGAGCTCTCCTGACAGCGCCAGCTCACCCCTCTCTGGCAGGAGGAACGAGGGGGATTCCCCTGCATCAAGACGTCATAATAACAACAGCACTGCTTCACCAACCTCTGAAAGCCAAAGTTCAGTAGATAGCTCTAGATCGCGCATGATCATCCTTCGAAACGAATTCTTCAAAGGGTTCGACACTCAAGCGAAAGACAGTTCCCCTAGCAAAAACGACAACCCTTACGAACCGGTTAATGGTGAATCTGACGAAGACACCAACAGCAATTCGGATGTATCATCGCACGCTTCCACACAAAAGGCTGGTGTGACAGATGTCACCATTGTGACAACAGAAGTAAAGGGATCTGCTAATACAAACCAAGCTGATATGAGCACAGACTCAGCCAACTCCACCCCATCCAAGAAGCGAAAAAACTCCAACCCCTCTGAGACAAAGGACGAGAAAAAAGAGAAACCCAAGAAGAACGGTCGATCTTTTTTCTCTCGATGGTTTGGTTTCGGAGGCCAGGATGATGATGGCGAAGAGACTGAAGAGGCCTCAGCCGAGAATTCAGATATCCAAGATGCAGAGCAAGAGGAAAAGGTTACCAAAGGCAAGGAGATATCCATCTCTAAACCTATAATAGAACATACCAATGGCAGTATTCATACTGCAGTTAACAGTGAGTTGAAGGGGTTAACTGCATCAAGACTATCATCACTAGAAAGGAGGTCAGTCTCACCTGCTACGGAGGACACAAAGAGGGGCGAAGGAACCAAGGCCTTTTCTACACCAAGGGCAATTCATGCAATGTCCAAATCAGCAACACCTGAAAACTCACCTGTCACGAGCTTTGCAGTCAAAGACTCTGAGCAATCTTTCAGTCTCCTAGATGAGATAGAGAGCATACTGCAGATACAGCCCACTTACGAGACTGGGTCTGACCTTATGAGGATATCTACCCATGGAACTTTAGGGGGTAAAAAGGGCACAGGGACTTGGGAGAGACCCAGAAACAGCCCACCCCCAGAGCCTAGGAAAAGAGTGACGATAGATGACAATGTCACCAAATTGCCCACCACTCCACCCCAAGCTAAGAAAAGGACCTCGTTGGAAAGACAAAAGCGTGACGACAAGAAGGAACAGGAGAGAGATGAGGATAATAACAGTGATGGCAGACCCACTCTGCAGAGAGAAGGGTCAGGGTTGTCTAGCAGGAAGCTAAAACGTCCTCCTAGTGTACCCCCTCCACCCCCTGCTGTTGGGGGTTCAACAGACAGGTCACCCCCATTGTCACCCGTCTCCTCAAATTCCAGCACCTTGGACCTTCGAAGCAGGAAAGCCAGTTCTCCTAAACCAGACACTTCCAAAGGTCATCCGGGAAGGTCAACATCACCAAGGACAGGTCCTCAAGAGACTGCTCCGAAGAGAAAGCTGGAAATATCAGCCCCTCAGCTTCAGAGGACCTCCATGAACTTAGAAGGGCATCTTTCTGTAGTGCCTAAGTCAGACAGTGGGGGAAGTCTTGGATCCCAGTCTCCGAGCGAAACTTATGGAAGTGCCACGGAAGGACATACAACAGAAAAGGACAGCGGAAGTAGTGGAGATGGCAGTGTGGGAAGTTTCTACAGCCTTGGCAGTGATGGCAAACCCAGAAATGCTTTGGAAAGGAGATCTAGTAAGTCACTATTTCAAATCTCAAATAGTTAAAGTTTATACTCCTTTATAACTGTGTAGACCCCTTGTATAATGATATTTAGTTCCTCCCATGCATTGTTTAATTATTGTACATACTTTAGTGCTTTCATGATAGTCCATAGTGTGTGAATGTGCCAACGTCCTGTATGGCTCTTCATATCATGTTCATCTACATGTATTTGTTCTAGTGACAGCTTAATTACCTACTTTGGCTGAGTAGTGTAACTATCTTACAGCATAATTACTGTCTACATGTTTGTACATTCGTAGACTAAGCACTAGTAAGCAGTAATATTGCAAACCAAATACAGATCCAATATATTTTTAAGTAATATGTGACCCAACCAATTTATGGTTTGTTAAAATTTTTGTCACACTGTTTCAGGCATGATTTCTTTAGGTGGTAAAGTTCTTTTCAGTTCATGTTCTGAAATTTCCCCCTGAAATCCCTTTATTTGAAAGCTTATACCTGCCCTACAAAAACACTTTGATAACATGTACCTTTCTGCAGGCAGTTTCGTCATTGCAATGACAACTAATACATTCAGGTTTGTTTTTTTAAGAAAATAACTTTGAATGTCAAGAAAACTAATGCATCTGCTGGGTTTGTTTTTTAAGAAAACACTAAACCTTTTGAATCAGAACAATGTACAATGGTGTGAAAAAAAGGTGCGGTTTCACCAAATCTTTCACCCCTTTCCAATATTTCTATTTTTTGCTAAATTGTGAAACGTGTATGTGATTCAGAAAATACAGGCAGAGTGCAAGCCATCAAAGAGATGCTTTTGGAGGAAGATGGTAATGAAAATTATGAGAGAGAGAAAAAAAAAAGAAAAACAGTATTTTTGTGTTGTCATGTCCTGTCCATATGTGTTGTTTCACAAGCTACTAAGTACAGTTGATATGCACTTTTGTTCCTTTTGTTTTATTTATCCATGTTACACCATTTTTTAGGCAGATTTATTTTGTTTGATTATAAAGTTTTTGTGTATTGTGTTGTCTCATAGCTTTGTGGCCTCCATGCATTGCCCTAAGTAAGAAAATTTAGAGATTTCTAGATTAAACAGATTTCTAGAATAGCTAAGCAGATATGCTGAGTGCAAAGCTAAGAGTGTTTGTCAGTGATTACAAACAGTGTATACACACAAGAACCTAAAGTAATGGAAAAGTGTATTGAATGAGTAATAGCCTCAGTGGAGGCCAATGCATGTTGTGTTAAGGAGATTTCAAGTATCAAACATGTAATAGTATTACATATGCCTGATGAGAATAGTTGATTACACGAGTTGTGTATGTTATAGAGACAAACAGCTGAAACAAGTGGATAGAATGCAGTTTGCATACACCATATACACTTGACTGATATGCATAAAATGAAGAGAGGCCATTATATGCAGTTTCACATTCCTGCTTGCCAGCTTTGCTAACAGCTTATACGCTATGCATGATAATACAACTTTTTACCCTGTAATATATTTAAACAAAAAAAAGAATAAAGCAATCTAAATTAAGATGTCAAGTGAAATGCAATGATGCGAAGTATTGGGTGGTCGCCTTTCAATAGTAAATTTAAAGGTTTTGTGTTGATGACAACAGATTGAACTATTTAGTAACTAACGGAAAAGCCACAGACAGCCATACTGGTGGTTTCAGATATAGTTATATTAATTGGTCTTACTAGTTGTTCAGACAGTTAAATTATAATGTGTATTTTGTCACACAGGTAGGTTGGTTCGTCGGATGAATCAAGCACCCCCTCCTCCACCTGATGCGGGCAAGAAACGGATGTCCACTGGAGACTTCAGTACCATGCCACCTATTAGCACACAAACCTTGCCCAGACCACCAAAACACAGAGGGGACTCTTTAACGGTGAGTTTAGTGAATTAGGAAGACACATGATTATGTAGTTCTGCAAGGTTTCATGGAAGTTTCGACATTTCTATGGGGACTGAGAGATTTTTAGTGTGGATGACTTCTGAGCATTTTTGGGGTCTCCTTCCCCAAAGTGCCATAAACAAATTTAAAGCTGAGCAGTAAATAAGTGCCGAGTTTTAAAAGTAGGCAAAAATATGATGTGCATGAAACATGATAGGTGTTTTGTGCCAGTTTTGCAGCACACGTGGCAAAAAGAGTACGGCATTGATGATTATGGCATTTGCCATGTCATTCCAGGAATCCAGGCACTTAGTGTATAGCCAGGAATAATACCTTTTTATCTAGTGCCTTTTTTTTTTGCATTCTTCCATGTCAGCACAATGCTACTAAATGGCTCTAGAGTATTTTTTTTCCAACAAAATAAAATTTATGAAGTTTCTCCTGCGGCTAGAACTGTAATTTACTTCAGCGAGATGTGGTAAATAGTTAATGCTGCTGAGATGTTTGTTACACAGATACTGCAACAAGAGGCATAATTCCAGATGAATTCTAGATGAATAAGACATAGTAACAATTTATATTCCAATTGAAATGATTTTTGATTTTGCAGAGCAACCCTGACGAGACTCTCCTTCCGACTAAAAAGGACAAGAAGAAAGAAAAAGCACCACGTTCCAAGACGTTAACAGAGGGTGTGAAATTTGATCTGGACAAATTGAGTTTCAATCTTAGTAAGTATGAAAGATCCAGGCTGTGACTAACAGCCAATTTTGATCATTTAGTGTCATACAGACAGTGCATGAATGACTTAATTGTCT
This sequence comes from Alitta virens, assembly GCA_932294295.1. NCBI lineage: Eukaryota > Metazoa > Annelida > Polychaeta > Phyllodocida > Nereididae > Alitta > Alitta virens. Next base: position 52,362,346 of record OW028573.1, read on the forward strand.
GAAATGTGGATCTTTTCTCTTTGCAGAATCAAAAGACAAGAGCAAAGTGCAAGACAGAGCATTGCCAGCAGTTCCTAAATCACCAGACCAATATATTGAAGAGAACAAAACTGCCAATCATTATGAGATGGTGGCGTACGAGGATGTGTATGATGACATCCCAGATGATGGAGGAAAGAGCAAGAATAAGAAATCTCCGAAGAAGATGGTGACTATAGAACCACCTCCTATCCCACCAATGATGCACACTAGTGCGGAATACTTGGAACCGATCATTTTAGAGGGTCCATCAGAAAACAGTGGAGGTAGCATCGAAATTGAAGTCAAGCCCAGTGACTCTCCCAGACCACTTGTGCCAAGACAGAAGTCAAATTTACTGAATCGCAAGCCAACCACCAAAGCTGCCGAGCAGTATGTGCTAATGTATGCAAACAAAGATGTGTCAAATTGCGATAAGCCTGCTGTAAATGTTCAGCAAGGATACCATAAAATGGTATCGCTTCATCGTGATACTATACATGCCCTAATGTGTGGACTGTTCTCTGAATTTCTGCCCGAGTTTGCTAAATTTCATCAGGATCTCAAGTGGAGGGACTTTCAGTTCCCTTCTGGCAAGAAAGCCATCTATTCCCACTTCGGATGTGCCTTGCACAGGGTGACTTCTAACAAGGAAGGAATGGAAGACTGTTCTTTAATGGTAAGTGTCTCATAAACTCGCAATAATGGACTGTTGTGTGTAAAGAATGAGTACAGCAGTAATTTAGAAGTAAAATAGTTAAAAATCCAACTATAGGATGTGAATCGGTATGTTAATTGCCTGATGCTTTATTGCTATGTCATATGTTTCTGTCTTTTCCACATAGTTGGTTTGGAATAAATCTTATTTTCCTTGCAGGTTTCAGTAAATTCTCCAGCTGCCAATGTGATAGACTTCAACCACATCAATGTGGTGAGTCCAGTGGCGACATTCCAGGATTTGGTCAGTGCAGATTTCTTTGGAGACCATTCAGCCTCGAGTCCTTCTCGCTACAAGGTTTATGGGTCCCAGACCACCACTGTCATTGTCCTGAACTACACGTCTGTCACTTCATTAGAGGATTACCTTGAGGTGTTAAACACAGCCTATGAATCTGATCCCTCTACATATGATCGCAGTGTGTGCTACATCATGTTACAAATTTTAAATGGATTAATCTACATGCAAGAGAAGGGCTGTGCCATTCGCAGCCTTGGAACAAGGGATATTTTGGTGGTGAATTCAAATGGATATGATGATAAGTACATTGTCTTGAATCCCCACTGCAGGCAGAGACCAGAAATAAGTCTCCAGTCTGCTGGCAAGGAACTCATAAAGGTGCTCTTTAAACTTTTGCATGTTGAGGTTGCAACCTACAAAATGAAGCAGGACCTCAGCGTTCGCATCCCGACACGGTCAGTGTACTCTCGATGCTTCCAGAGAATGGTACAGATTCTGGAAGGCAAAGAACTGAAGGAATTAATCCTCGCAAGGAATTTGATGGACTTTATATTGTGGGGGCCAGATGATGATGATCTAAAGATCATTGGGTGTTCCGAGGACCGAGAACAAGCCTTTAATGTTTGGTTATCAATGGAACAGTGCAAAGTAGTCAGTCGTTACGCCATTGAAGGTGTGGAACCTCTCTTAGAAGAGGCGAACCTTATGAGGTTCTTGTGTTCTGCCACTGGTGCCATGTTATTTGAGGTAACAAAGTGTTTGCACAAATAAACATTTATTCATACAAGCATCTGCTTTGTCAACAAAACTCCCAAGACTTTCATTGGACTTATATTTTGTAAACTGATTTACTCTTCTGTGACTGTTATTTATTTTATCTTGAGGAAACCAATACTGGTGATTTTCTAAACCGCAGTTTATTACTTTAAGACCGAGTATTTTGCTGCTTTGTCTTCATTCAGTGTGATCAGGGCATTCATTATATGAGCTTCCTCTTTGTGATGGCATTGCTGATTATACTACTGTATTTTCTTAGTTGATAAATCTGTAGTTTTTGTTAAAATGTACTTGTAAAACATGAAAGTAGATGTGAAACCACATCAAACTAGAAACCATGTTACGCTAGTCAACTTTATTAATGTAATACATCAGCAAACTGTATTTATAAATTGAAGTATTACATTTTGTATGTTTCATCAATCATGTGGATAACATAGAATCTCAATTTATGTGACTTCTGTGGGATATATCAAAGACTGCATTGTACCGCCACTACTACTGAGGCCAATTTGTCTGAAATATTTCTTGGCTTTTGATTGGTAACTTGTACCTAATCGACAAAACTATATAAGTGTAATTGAGCCTGTCATTGCAATATTTAAAGGCTACTTATAGAGAAAACATGTCGCTCATTAGTTTGTCAGAATTATATTGACATAATTGCACATCGTATAATCTTGAAATGACATCACAACCACTCAGCTAAACATCTAGCCATTTATAGCTGATCATGATTGTAAGCTATCTTACATGTTAGAAGTACCAACAATTAGCCAGTACAGATACATCGGCACATTATCCTCTAGATTCACGCTTGCCTCGAGCTAGCCTTAAATCATTGCCTTCTAATGTTTTGATAAAGTTCACCAATTATAAAGTGAAATATTTTTACATGTATTTTATATTTTTTCAAAGGATGTTTTTGTGAATTTTCAGATTATGTTGTGTGTCACTTTAAAGACTGAGTCCCAGTATGTTTCAGCATCATTAATGATGAGTTTGTGTTACAACCAACCGGCTTGGTTTTGTTTCCATTGTGCTTAGTTTGGTCATTTCAAGCTTTCCATTAAATCCGATGTGTTAGCCTATGTGCAGAAAATATTCCTGTCCTATACTGATTTGTTTGTCCTGGTTATTGATAATTTTAAGTAGCCTTGTGGCAAAAGTACCAAATTTTAAGTTTTTTCTTTATATATAATTACTAACTTCATCATAATACTACTTAAACATGTTAAAAACTTGTCCTCCAGAATTTGTTGTTTGGAAGTTAAAATATACCCCTCCCCCACCTAGGACTTCCGGCTTTTTCAAGTTAGGGTATTACTTATTAACTTATCAGACTCAGGTGATCATCACATTATATTTTATGTTATAATCTGTATAATTTTGACCAATATTATATTAAGTGCTGATAGTGGAAGTGTGTGATCAAAATATTATGAAAATCAAAAGTGAGACTTATAACCAGTGTAGGACACTAAGCTGTTGAGTGCTGTCTCGATCAAATGCCATGCTTGTAATTGTGTCGTGGCCTAGCAATGCATTATGCACAGATTGTACTTCAAGTAGTCTTTGTCGATACATGTTATTGGTTACATGTTGTGGTGATTCCAAATGTTCATAATGGCAAGTATTCTGCACCAATTTCCAGAAATGTAAATATACAACTTTAGGAGCTTGGTTTCACAAAAGACCATGAAATAAATAATTTAAATTCTGCTACATTTGGTGTCAATGTTGTTTTTATATACAAGTGAAATATATATGACTAGACATTTATATTTACATTTTTTATTCTTATCATGCTTATGTATGTGACGTTTACATGAAATATTTACAAAATAAGCTATACACAAATGCATTTGTATTTAAAAATAACACATTAATTAATTGGATGGTTTTAGCTTTTTCCAAACTGGTTGAACATCATTGTCATCCTCTTCTTCCTCTTCTTCGGCAAAAACTTTCTCCGGTTGACCTCTGAAAGGAAATTTAATGTGGCGGATAAGGATAATGCTCTGGTCCATTCCAGTATTCTCAAAGCATGATAAACACATGTCAAGAATGACATTTCATTGTCAATAGAAAAAAAAAGGTGACAGTATAAGCAGATAACAGATAATTTATCTATTTAAAGGTCTCACTATATATCATGAAAATTATAAGTACAATCAGTGGGTAAAAACATCTTAAAATGCCATTCATTCATATAGAATTATGATATATGAACAGTAAAGTATAAAATAATTGTAAAAAACAAGTATTTAAGAACAGAAACATTACTTGTAAGCAGGGTCGACCCAGAAAGGGTTCTTCTTTGCTTCGTCTGCATGCCTCAAGATGGCGCCACGGGGATCCTGATCCCATTGATCAGGTTTGCGTTTCACTAACTGTTGAGAAACATACTGCGATAATGTGGCTCCCTTCGCTCCTAATCGGCCTCCAGAACCTGTGAATACACAATTCCATAGCAATTAATTATGTCAGCCACACAAACGAATAACTGATGTTTCAACATATATATTTATGAAATGAACCTATTTCTTATACGAAAAGTCATCCAAGACTCATCTTATTGTAAACTTGCCAAATAGTGAAATGCTAACCTTAGTTATATTAAGAGTACTATTAAACTCACCTGGACCATGAACAGGCATATCAGGCCTGTGAGACTTTATAGGATCCTTTCTTGCCTTCTCTTCTACTTTTCTTGTGCTTGTTGGCCGACCTTCACGGAACATTGGCAAAGCATGAGCTGAAAGAAAATGAACAGAATTAATAACAAAAATGTTACAAACCCGGGGTAGGAAGTAATCACAACATGATGTGAATCACAGGGAAAATGTTACAATACACAAGAAATACTTAATGTTGAAAACATACGAGTAATAATATGCTCGTCAGCCATTGCTTCAACCTGCTTGACTTTCCGCTTTGTCTTCACCACACAAAGTTTAGCACCTCTGGAAAATACATATGACATGCATCAGTCAGAAGAAAATAAAATTTCAAATAGAGTAATGTATCATTCTAAATGAACAATATTAGTTTCATAAGCATGTAATTACCTTTGACTCTTTTGTTGATCATACAAAACTTTAATGTCGCCATTTCCACAACCAATTGAAATCTGATTTAATTTCGGATGCCATGCTAGACTTATTACACTCTGCAACAGATCGCACAAAAGTAATATTAAGACCTCATTTAGTTGGCAAAAGAAAAAGCAACAAACAGTAAAACAAATAACATTTATACTTACAGATTCAGATATATCTACAGAGTACAATTTATTCAAAGTTTCTCTGTCAAAGAACAGAAGTTTTCCAATTTTATCTCCTCTGTTCAATGAAATACCAGTCGCAACTAACTGATCGTCTGGGCTGAATACACATGTTGTCCTGAAAGATAGAAAGCGAACATTGTTTATATTGCTGACGAAAATTACAGGATGCCAGAAATGGAAATAAGCAAACAGTAGATATACTTACATGGGAAATAAGTTGAATAACCCGTTAACTTCAGCTAATGGTTTCTTAAAATTTCTCAGATCCCATGTTTTTAATGTGTCATCCCCTGAGAATACAAAAAAAAACAATAAAAACGTTTTAAAAAGTGCATGCCACAATATCATGCAACAAAATTGATGTATGCAAATTTCCAATATAGCCAAGAACATACCTCCTCGAGATGCCAATATCTTCCCATCATACGAATATCTTAAACAAGAAGTGTCTGAACCATCTTGATGAGCATTGCGCATAACCATTGCAGGATTTACCTGTAATCAAAATAGTTCAAAATAAAAAGAGTCTCAAACTTCTAAAGGAAATTGTAACAAATCAGATGCTGAGCTTGAGCAACATAATTTTCTTGATAACATCAAAGCTTGATACCATGTATCGTATAGGTTAGTAAAAATGGCTGATAATCTCTTGAAATTCAGTCACTTCATCGGTCTCAAAATATGGTGTTAAGCAGATCAAAAAAAAAAAAATTCCCCTGGTACTTTTGTTATTTTGCAAAACACTTTGAAATTAATTGCATTTACTTTTCAAATGAATGGAATTTACTTACAAACATTTTCCGGTGATCCCACACTTGAATACTTCCATCCTGGCAAGCGGCCGCAACATGGCTACTGTCTGGACTGTAACAGCAAGCGGACGGAAGGGTGCGTCGTCCTCCCTTTCCCTTGAATTTTATTATTCTTTTGTGCTTTTTACCTTCTTGGTTCACATCCCATAATCTTACACTCCTGCAATATTCAAGAAAACCATCCTGTGACTTACAAGCATTGATCATTTAATTCTAAATTATTTATGGGAAAGTTTGCTGTTACATAGAAATTAAACACATATTATAAAATGCAGCAAACGCATCAAATAGTTCCAAATTTTTTTTTTATAAAGACTTATCTATTAGTATTACCCATCAATTGAAGAAGTCATAAATTCTTCTCTAGTTTTTGGATTCCAGGCACCATTATTTAGCATAGCAGTGTGACCCTGAAGCAAAAAGTACAAAACTATTCAATGTAAAATACATATTGATTTCAACCATTGTCTGGTGAACAAAAGGAACTTTGAACAATATGCACACCTTTGTATTTGCCATGTCCGTGATGTACTGATCACCTTTCATAGTCGTTAGAATTTCAAATCCATCCCTGTCAAGAACTTTAGCTCGGGCACTTCCAGATACTACAAGAATTGCATCTCCTGTCATACTGTAATCCACACACTTCAAAGCATGACTGGAACAGAAATATTGAGTAATGTAACAGCATTTTATGTTTATACTTTATACGGTTATGCACAAATGAAGCAAGCAACACCAATGCTGTTAAATATATGATACAGACCTTTCACATGGCCTGATAGTTCTGAAAGATTGTAAAGTAGCATCCATTCCCGCAAAGTCCCAAAACCGCAAATCATAATCGGAACTACCAGATGCCAATCGAGCTCCGCTAGGGTCCATTGCTAAGGCTGACACCTGAAGAAATCAGGAAGTAATGAGAACACGCTGCCAGGGTAAATTAATAACAACAGCAGAAAACTTGCAATTTCATATGTGTGAACTTGACATACTCTTTAAGATCAAGCAAATATAAACAACATAAATATAAAGGTATTGAAAACACTTACTGGTTTATTTCCATGATGCATTGTGATTTCATGACTGTAAGGAATTTTGGAAAGAGGATTCTGGAAATAAAAAGAAGTAATACTAACAGGCAACAGATGAATCTACATTACAAATAACCGCACAAACACAAATCTGACAAACACCCCACAAAAAGGTAAAACATACCTCATCATCCATTTCTTCCCCATCTTCATCACTGTCATCATCTTGGTTCTTTGCTTTGAGGTGGGCAGGGATCGCAGGACCAATTTCATCATCATCTGAATCTGCATCTTTAACTTGAGCCTTCTTCATTGCATCAGACAGTGATGGTCCCATTACTCTTGATGATGGCTCTGGTTTATCATCATTTCTTGTGACTTCATTCACAATGTCTTTTTCGATGGCTTTTTCTGCAAATGTCACAGGTGTGTGTAAATTAAATGTTTGATAACTTTAACAGGAACCAGACCTTGTTAAAAAAAAATAAAAAATTTAAATAATAATTATTGAATACATGTTACCTTTTGAAGCTTTACTTCTGGAGGCAGACGGTACATCAAGATGCTTAGATTTTTTGGTTCCTAAAACAACAGGGAATTGCATGAATATGACTGGAGCAATCCTCAGGGTGTTCGCAGACCAATACACAAATAATTAAACTCAAGCTTGTAAAATCTGTCATTTTATTTTATAAATTCCCACACTCTTACCTCCGAAGCTGGTGAATCCCATGACAGAGGCCATATTGTCAACATCACCAAAATCATTTTCTGGAGCTTCTGTAAGTATCAGTTGACATTGATATGGTAAATTATCATATTAATATGGACAATATATCATCTTAATTTGGACAGTGAAAACAAAGGAAGATCATCTTTTATCTTTTAAAAAGCCAATCATAATGCAATGATTAGACTGAGTAGCTATACGAAAAGGTATGGAACAAAAAAACTTTACAACATACAATAATTTTCCATTAAAAAAAAAAAAAAAACCAATACAATAATTTTCCATTAAAAAAAAAAACCAAACATTTCCCAAACCTATAAATTTTTCTTGTTGGTTTCTTTCTATGGCTGTCTGTCGAGCTTCCAGGAACATGGCATTTATATCAAACGAACGTGCCTTCTTTTCAGTCTTTTTGACGTCACTGGTAGTAGCTTTTTGTGCATCCTGCGGTTCTATGGAAGTCTTTGATGTACAGCTTTGGCTCTCTTTTTGCGCTGGATATTGAAGTAATATTAATCGAATACAGGTCAATTTGTCGACACGCAAATTCGTCGACATACCAAGTCATTGACACATTAGAAGGCCTGGTACAAATTTGTTGACAAACCAACTGAAATAAATTTGAGAAACACAAAGTCGTTGACAACATTTTGAACACAACAACCAACTCATTGACAGGTCATTACCATCTCGTTGACACATCAATGCAAAATCATTGACAGCTAATCTGCCCAATGACCATTTCGTCAAAAAACCAGACTCTGGGGATCCGTAGCCGCACCCTCGCAGGCATCTTGGCCGTTGGAAGTTCCCCTGCTGATTGCCCTCAAGACACACTTAATCGGTTAATAAAGCAAATATATTCGTATGAATGTGATCTATACAATGATGTCCATAACATTTCTGTACTCCCCAAGTAGTTACAAAGATAATAGTATAAAACCACAAAGAGGGGGGCAAGGGGAGACCGACGGCTGAGAAACACCTTGTCGCTGATTCTCCATATATATATATTGGTCTTTAAGCGTAGTACAGTTGCATGTGTCAATGACTTAGCAGAACCAACTCGTCGACATGTCAACGAGTTGGTAATAATACTTGGTATTTTGTGTCAATGAGATGGTCGGGCCGAGTGTGTGGAATGTCAACGAGTTTTCCGTCTCATGTCAACGGGTTGGTTGTCAATGGCAGTCGACGATTTTGCGTGGCCTTCACCTGTTAACACTGTCTGGATTTGACAAGTGGAGTGAAAGCTGAACGGACAGCTCCAACATATTGAAAGTTTGCATTTATTCCCATTATCGCCCATTAAAATCATGACCTCTGAATCAGTTTTCAATTTGTCTATAAACCACAAATGTACACATCAACATGAGCAATTGTCGTTGAATCACATATTACTAACACAACAATCACCATATGTAACAGTGTAATATCAAAACAAGGAAAACTCACCTCGCATTTGACGCATTTCTTCTAAATCGTCCTCCATGTTGATTTGTCATATGTTTGTGTTGCCTCTTACAAAACTCACGGGGCTCACAAAATTCAATGATTGGACGATTGAAAAAGTTAACACAAAGTATCGAAGTTTTAAATGTCAGTAGTTATCTGTGTTTAACGGAATTTAACCGCAAACAGTTAAATGAAGGAAATGGGTTTACATGTCATTTTCTTAAGAGGCAATCTGTTTGTAAACAATGCACGACTTGCATAAACCGGGAAGGCAATGTGGTTTCATAACAGATTGGATTGGAATACAGTGCAATACACACACTACGCACTGTGATTACAAAGTTACTTTTGTTGATGTAACTAACTACCAAGAAACATTAGCAATATGCACAGATCATATCGTGCTCTCAACTATGCCAATGGCATATTTGGTAGGGATATTTTAATCAGGGAAAACAGTGCAATAAAAAATACTTTGTCTTGTGCCAGCAATGGATTACACATTCAACACAGAGCTAGGAGCACATCAAACAATGAAGAATCCAAGAAATTTCCTGTGCAACCATCAGGTTTCGTTTTGCACTTAGCCAATCCAATCAATATTTTCAGGAATTGGTGGACACAAGTCAAAGTGCAATGGAGTTTTGATCCTGACTTTTCATACCAAACATTTCTTGTGGGAGCCAAGCAGGTATTCATATCTCAGCTTATATTCAAAATTTTATATATTCTGGTGCAACAGGTTGATGTACATCTACTGTTCTCTGATATAATAAGTCAAAACACAGGTGTCGGCCATCAATATTAAAATCATTATATATTTACACAGAATACCAATAATGACAAGGCTGTGTACTCCAAAGAGACTGGGGAATGCTCAGAGACACGGCACTCTAGCTCGTAACAGCCACGCTGTTTCCTCTTAATAAGGCTTTTTTGTGGGCACCTGTGTGCAGCCATGCATTCTGCATAGTTCAATGATTTAAATCGTAGACTGAGACCATGCACGAGTCAAAGTGCAGTGGAATTTTTCATAAACTTTAAAGTTCTGGCTATTGTATTTCAGGGTGCCAGTGTGTTTTCGCATCTACTTTCAAGAAAGGACTATGCTGGAATGAAAGGGCTTGTGAATGCAAAGGTACAACTAAACTGAATAACCATATCAAAAGCTATTCAATTTCTATCATTATTTTATCAAACAAAGATTACTTATCCCTACATAATTCACTTCATTACAGACCATAAAACAGATGGTAGAGAAAACCAACAACTGGACTCATGAGCAATGCATAAGCGTAACGTTTGACCCAGATGATGTAAATTTCGCAAAACCTAGGGTTACTCGATATATAAATATTGATGGTAAGTCTCAAGCATGTCAGTACATTATGTAGGCCTAACCTCACTAGTCATCCATCAGACTCAGGGCTGTTCCATTAAAAGAGATGGGGGTGAACTTAAAGATTCTCAGCCCTCATCCGTTCCATCTTGAGCATATCTGAGTTTCGTTTTTCAGGTGTACACTTTCTGGACATTGATGTTTTTCTTGTGGCCTTGAAAGCTAAAGACAAACCACAACTGGTTGAGCTCACAATGAGGTTAGCATGACAGTTTCTTTTAGCTCAGTGAAGTCCCCATGCATGCATCCCCCCCCCCCCCAAAAAAAAAAAAAAACTAATTAGAAAGAGACAATTCATGGCATTTATAATATTATATATTTTTCAGATTCAGCAGGGAATTTGGTGATTCTAAGAGAACAGACTGGACAATAACACGGGTTGGTTATCTCAATGTTAAGGAATTTCAAAATATAAAATTCAAAGAATGATGTTGTTCATGGCTTCGCAGGTTTTGTTGGAATTAAAAGATCTAAACAGTATTTTATGTACATCCATCAATATTTATTTTTGTCTCGCAACAATGTTTATATGTATATATTCTGTGTAAATTATAAAATAAATAAATTCAAGGTAAACCTTACACTGCATTATTTTTCATAATACTTCTGTAAAGCTTCTGATGTTCAACCATCTTCAAAAAAACTTCATACTTCTTCTTATGATATCTGGAATACAATAAATTCCTTTAAAATTGCTTACAACACATATGTAAAATAAATAATGAAAGGAAAATAGAAATAGTTTCCATACCTTTTCGCAGCTTTATTCGGATTTACAGCTTTACCATTTCCACTCATTTCTTGCATGGCAATCTTGAATAAATTAAATGATTAAGCATCAAGTAAAGAATGTGATTGAAATGCAATATTATATATTTGTGAAATACAAGGTCATAAATTTGCAAAACAGTTGTGTACACTTACCTGTACAGAAGGAAAATGTCCAGAAGCACAAGCTCCTAACATCGCTGCGCCCAATAATACTGACTCTTTAGAATCTGGACAAATTATAGATAATCCTGCAATAAAAAGAATGTCATTTCACAAAATTTCCTTCAATACCACTGATGCAAAATTGGATATATTACAGAGCAGAATAACATTGCATAGCATAATGGGGAGGTGGCCCTGTTAGTGAAGCAACATTAACAAAATCGAGCATGATATGTTTCAATGTTGGGCATGATATCTGGGCAGTTGCATGTTCACTGTTCTATTTAAGCAGACTAGAGTGACTTGACCTGTCGCTTAAGAAAACACTAAATCAAAAGTCGACAATTACCAAGGGCATCTGCATGCGTCTGAAGGAAGATAGGGTTTTTCCGTAGTCCACCACATACATAAAGACACTGAATGGTGTGGCCATTCTTCCCAAGTGTTTCGATGATTTGACATGTACCATACTGAAAAATAAAATAAAAAATGAGCACAGTACAGTGCTGACGTTTTCAGACTTTCACATTTTATAACATCTGTACATGGGACAAATGACTGATAAATTGTAACTTACAGCTAATGCCTGTATGGTGGCCAGGTATAGTAGTGCTAAACTTTCAACACCTGAGTCCAGTGTCAGCCCACAGACCTGTACAGTAACGGATATTTTACAGAATAAATTAAAACACTTCATTACTAGACTAACAGCCAAATTCAAAAGGTGTTATTTTTAAAATAAAATTTAAAAAAATGGGTTAGAGAAAAACATTTGAACTACTGAACAATCAAAATGACTACCATGCCCTTAAGTGTTGGATCTGCTATCGGAGACCTATTACCATGGAAATCTGGCCAGATATGCAAATCCTCAGTCAGTTCCCAAATTGGCTGGTCTCTATTTCTGGCTAATTTTTCAAGGACCTCATTAAGCAAAGTCTGAGGGTGGATTTTTCTGGAAGGGTGTGGCATGCAATATAAAATGTTGTACCAACCAACACAATGCACAAACCAGTGTTAGAGCTCTGTAAAATGTTAGTAATAAATAGCAACTAGTGACTTGTTAGAGTGCAAACATTAATATTTCTGAACAAGATTGGCCATGAAGTTTCAAATGCATTTGTAGTCAAATTACAAAGATTCATAAAATACACAACCAGCAGGCATTAAAATTGTCAGTTAACTTTTTTAATTGTCACCTCAGTGCCATTCTACATCCCAGAAATATTCTCTCATATCAAACTACATCACGCAGCTTCCATACCTAGACTCTGATTGTCCTTTGATCCAGGAATAAGCAGTATGTGTCTCTAAAATATGATCAATCTGAAACAGCAATTACCAAGAAAATGGTCATGCACAGCTTTAAGGATAAAGACTAAGTGGTTTAGTACCAAAAGGAATTAAACTTGCTAGTTTTCCTGAAGCACTTTGACCAGCTTCATTTAACCACAGTCCAGGCACCATGGCAGAAAAATATGGTCCCCAAACACCAGGTACAAAACATGGCTGTTCACTCGATATCATGTGACAAGCTGATGTGCCGCAAATAAGCGCCAAACGTGATGCCAATGGTGCAGACTCAGTCACCCCAGAAGTAATGCAGCCTAAGGTTCCTGCAGAAATAATATATGGATTTCGAAATTAAATGAAGAACAATCTTAAGCACATTGAAAATTCCAAATGTAAGAGTGGAGAGCTTTAGCAAAATGCATATTACTGAAATAAAAGAACCATAGTTTGGAGCTCACCAATTCCACCGGCATGTGCATCAATTATAGAAGTGGCTACAGGGATGCCAGGTGGGAGACCCATCTTTGCAGCAGCAGCTTCGGACAAGGTGCCACACAGCTCCCCTGGGCAATGCACCTCATTTCCTGAAGAAAAAAAAGCATAAGTTTGATTTTTAGGTTGACTGATCAATAAATATTGACTGGATTAAATTGTGAACAAGTTTTAAAATTACCTATTTTCCGGTAATTGTCTTCTGATAGATCCTGGAGTCCTATTTGTTTAAAAAATGCATCATTCCATCCTTTATTGCCATCTCTATCAGCCAGGAAAGTCCACTTGCAAACAAGGGAACACAGTGACCTATAAATTAAAGAACTTTTTTCACACTAGTAAATTATTGCTTTCATAAAACATCAGCATGCAGCATGCTCCAACAATATAATGCGCAGTCACTATGTAAAAAGGACATTACCTTGACAGACTACCTGTGGCCTTCCATGTAAGAAAGTCTGGCAAGTCAAAGAAGTGTCCTGCTCTCTCCCAACACTGTTCCTTTAAATTCTGCAAAGTTCTGTTGAGATTAGCCTTAATGACTAGACAAGACACACAATTTACTAATTTAATTATAATTCTTTCCACAAAAATTACCTTTTTCAACCATAATAGCTTTGGCATCTGCATTTCCAATGAAATGACACCACCGACACTCCTTAGTACTTCATGCCCTGTTTTATTAATAAACTCAGTTTCGGCAGCTGCTCTGTGGTCCATCCACATAATGATATTCCATTGACCCTCCCCTGAAATTAAATTATTCATCAATAACTGCATGGGGTTTTTATTTACCAAATTGCAATAGTATATCACTGATATTCTTGCTACAGATGTACCTTTTTCATTTACAGGTAATGGTGTATAATCTTCTGCAAGAACAACAAGCGAACATGTTGCATCAAATCCAATGCCAGCAATTTTGCTCTTGTCTACTCCATTGCAAACCGACTAAAGAGAAAAGGCATGTCAGCAACAATATGGTATTGTGAAATGAATGCACTAAATTGAAAATATGCCCCTCCCACCCAAAACTCACAGTTACAACTAAACAGACAGCCTCCCAAATTTCATTTGAAGACTGCTCATAGAACCCTGGAGGCCCTGGTTCCCACACAGTGATATTTTGAGTCACATTAGCTAAAATATTTCCTTGGCTGGTGACAAGGGCTGCTCGCACACTGGAGGTGCCAACATCAACACCTATAAACCACTCAATAGGCTCCATACTTTTGCTGGCGCTGACCAAAGGTGGTGCAGTCTAATTTACTAGTTTGGCTTGAGTGAACGAGATGGCAGCACCTGATGGTGTGATAATTTAGCGCCATCTTGTGTATATTGCAAGTTGAATAAGGCTTCAAAAACTTGCTTGGAATTGTTGATCTGGAGGGAAAAATTAATGTATTTATGGACGGAAAATTGCTAAAATATTTATTGAATGATTGCTCATAAAGAAATACGGACGTAGACAACTTACTTCACTGGGACTAATTTTACCAAAATTATATGCTCCCTTCCGCCATATTGGTTTTTGTCTTCATCTTGAAGCAGATTATCTGCTTGTGAATTTCTCCAAAACATGTACAGGAAACGATGAATAACAATGGGTTGACAACCTTGGCGTTGGCACCTAGATGGCTGCTGCAGTGGACATCACAATGGAAGTGGATACAGACTTCCTGGACGGAGCTATCCCTTTCCCAATTTCTTACGGTGCTCAACCCATTGACTTTCTGGACAATGATGGGCAACCATTTTTCCACCGGGTCGATTCTGAACAAATTGTCTACGCCCCGAGGAGAAAACGGGCTAAACTCATTGGCAAATATGTCATGGGTGATTGCCTTGGCGAAGGTTCATATGGCAAAGTCAAGGAGTGCCTTGACTCAGAGACATTGTGCAGAAAGGCTGTCAAGATACTTCAGAAGAAAAAATTGCGAAAAATACCCAACGGTGAAGCTAATGTCAAAAGGTTAATTTCTAGTTTGGGTGTTTAATTATTGGTGTATCATACATAATATTATGGTGTATGTGGTCCTTCCATGATTGTTATTCAAATGTTAGTAATTTTTTTGTAAAATATAAAAACCTGGGTCAAAGAACAAATTATGTTCAGTCTGCGACATTAGAAATACACAGTAGTGTCAGTATCGAGTTTATATCCGATGATTTTCAAACTAAAATTCAGTACTGATGCATACGAAATCGAGTCATACCTGAACCACTCCACGAAATACTTGATAGAGGATGCATTTAAACATGATGAAACTCAGTGTGCTCCTAATGCAGGTAACGCAAGCTTAATAGTTTAAGTAATATTGCAAATAACTGCTACATCATCATTTTTTATTACAAGAAATTGCAATTGACTGTCAAGCAAGTCACTTTTAGACTTGAGTTTTCATCCATGCTGATTGCAATCTTTCCTCCATAAGCTGGGAGTCCTAAAATAATCTTTTTTTTTTTACAGGGAGATTCGTCTGCTGAAGCGGCTGTGCCATAAAAATGTTATCCAGTTATTTGATGTGCTATACAACGATGAGAAACAAAAAATATATCCTTTCAACGCTATCTTTATTATGTAGAACTATAGAAGTTATATTGTAGGTAAATGAAACACTGATTTAGTCGATTTAACTATGTGTCAATGTATTTTTTTTTTAGGACTAATTGGTAATATGATGACTTCATAAAGTCTGTCTTATTACCATTTAAACTATATCAATGTTGTTAGTGAGACCATCATTTCTTATGCATTTGCCTTTTTGGTATAATGTTACGCTCCACCTTGGAGGATTTTATGATTTTTCAGGATTATTCACCAAACCGCTTATTGAATGAATAATTAAATATAATTCTTGAATTTACTCGAGACTCTTGCTCTTGACTATGCTGAAATGGAGAAGCAGTGGATCAAGTTGATATAATTTATTATCAGATCAGTTGAGAAAGAAATGCACAAATCTACTTTTTAAATGAATAATAAACATGCAGTTCAGACATTATGCAGTTATGCAGGGAGGATAATCATTATGCAGTTATCATAACTGACCAAATCGATTTTTATATTTTCCAGTCTTGATTAGGGAATATTTCTGACATTTTACAGTCTTGTAGCAGACTCCAAATAGTCATGATGCGTTTAGTTCATTTTATGCGGTTGAGCTGTCAAAATGCAGTTGTGACGATCAACAAAGATGGGGGAGTCTATTATGCAGTTCGGGGAGGATAATCTGCAGCTAGTCAGCTTAACATTGTAGTAGTTCTGTAGTTGCTTGAGGGAGTGGATACTGTTTCTGTTCAGAATTGAATTCTATGTCGTTCTTGGTTTTATTTGATGATCAACTTTTGACCAAGTTACGCGGTCCGGTTGTCATGGATAGCCAGCGTTCGCTTCGGTAATGTCAAATGTCAATTGTCAACAAACAAGGTTAAACAATATTGAATGTATAGTTGTTTAGCATTATTACTATTGGCTGACCTTGATATGAATACATGTATCAGGAATACCTCAAGTACACTGCATTTAAAATGAATGTCTCTGCCAGGCTGCCCTGGCCTTCAAAGGGACCTTTGTGGTTTATGAATCATCATTTTGCTTTCAATGCTTTGCATAGGTCAAACTCAAATTACTCAATCACTGAAAAATAAAATAAAAATTGCACTCAATGCACTGTCAGTGTACTTGTAGACTAGCAGTATCTTTTGATAACTAAATATTTAGAAAATACTTTTCTTTGTGCTTATACAATCCAAAAACATTCACTCTCCACTATGCATGAAAATGAGGGGATTCATAATTTACATGCAACAAAACCATTAAATTTGTACTGGTTTTCGAGCTCTGAAAAGAGGGTCACATTATGCTTGACATGGTAATGTACACCACCCAATTTATTTTGTATTTTTATTAAAACTTAGGATGAAGTATGGACTCTCAAACATTTTATTAAGTGAAAATGAAGTGATAGAGATTTAAATTTGTCATTTCTTTCAGTGATTCTTTTTCAGAGTTCCAGTTTGTTAGCAATAGCAGCAATTTAGCTTGTTTAGTTCAGACATCAGCAAATGATAACAGCCTTTATCAGTCAAGTTTCCTTAACTCTCTGCACGTATTTGATAATGGAATATTGTATGATTGGTTTGCAAGAAATGCTTGAAAATGCCCCAGGAAAGAAACTGCCGATATGGCAAGGACATAAGTGAGTATCCACTGAACCTCAATTTTATTAATTTACAGTTACAACTAAAGAAAAAAAAATTATTGAACTTCAAAGTGAAGTTTTGCCTGAACTTCTTTGAAAAACGATATAGAGGACATTGTGCTTAACTTTACAATTTTAACAACTTCAAGGTCTATATTTGTGGCTCAGCTAATGAAAACAACTTCAATGAACAGGGATCGAAATAAGTCAAGAACCATCATTCAGGTTACTTGGAGGTTACCATAATTTTTTTTCATGGACGGACCAATGTTTGCGACAAAATTTGTCAAATTATTTGGTCACAACAGTTGCGGTTACCACATCAATATTTATGGTAACCGGAAAGCGGCTAACCATTGTTGAACCTTATTTCGATCCCTGAATGAAGGCGTCTTTACATTTTAATGAAATGCTTACTGATATTTCTTGTCTATTTCCAGCTATTTCTGTCAGTTGGTAGATGGCTTAGAATATATGCATAGTCAAAGCATAATCCACAAGGATATCAAACCTGGGAATTTATTACTTACAACCGGGAATATCCTCAAAATTACTGATTTGGGGGTTGCTGAGGTAAGTGTGAAGGTGGTTCTTTATGTTTTGTCAAAACTTTTCAATTAGGTCATGTCAGATGTAAATTGTACATTTGATGAGTGATGTATGATTGTTCCTTGGATTTAGGGTCGTGGTAATGTCTTTGTCTTTATGCAGTTGAGTGGCCGTGTGATACATGAATCTTTGTAACTTATTTGCTTAGATGGTGGATCCTTTTTCTATGGATGATTCATGTCAAACTAGTCAAGGATCGCCAGCTTTCCAACCACCAGAGATTGCCAATGGAGATGATGTGTTTCCAGGATTTAAGGTCGACATCTGGTCTTCCGGAGTCACGCTGTGAGTGGACGATGAAAAACCAGTTATAAATGAGTGCTGAAAATGCCCTCCAGGCGCAATTTGAACTGTTGTAATTAAGCCTTCAAAGATTTCATGAAATATATACAACTGGAATGTAGAAAAGTTCTGTATGTGTAATTTGGAGAATAACAGTGACAGATAACTTAGTGAAGTGTTGATGATTTTCATTAAGGGCTGTTCCATTTAAAGAAGGGTGTGTGTTGATTTTCCCTGCATTAAGATATTAAGAAATTACTGGTCAACCACCCTCCCCCGCTTTTTCTAAAATTTTCTGGTCAACCCCTTTTAAATGCAACAGCCCTACTGTGTATTACATTAGGTGCTTAAAACTAGATTTTTTAAACAATAGTGATGCCTTTAAGTGCCTTTGTTTGCTGATTAATCTTCTTTTTTTTTTTTCAGGTACAATGTTATCACAGGACAATATCCATTTGAAGGCGAAAATGTGTACAAGCTTTTTGAAAAAATAGGGAAAGGCGTTTTTACCATTCCAGATGAATTAGATGACAGTTTGAAAGATCTGATCAGAGGTAAATATATTTTGTAATTCAAAATTGCAAATTTAAATATTCTGATTCATAATTATGTATTCATGTATGTGAATTTAAGTGTTTGCCAAGTTCCTCATAAAAGTAGCATTAGTAACCTGAAACTTGGTCTTTTTTTTATTCAGGAATGATGGCACATAATCCTGCAGATAGGTTTGAAATTCAAGAAATCCGAGACCATACGTAAGGATAACGGTGACATTAATTTGCATGCAGTTTTAGGTCGCACAATTTGTTTGTGTGTAAGTGGGCATGGGTTTCTAAGATGGTCTTGTTTGTCAATATGCATTTTTAATTACATTTTAATCTCATTAAAATTCATTGTACTAAAATCTTTAAATATATAGGGCTGTACCCCTTTATCTTCAAAAGGATACGATACGAATCACAATACAGTAAAGTCGATAGGATACGTATCTTGATACGTATCGTTAAACTATGTCTTTCAGAACAAATAAAAGTTTATTATAAAACCTACATAATTTTAAGAGACTACAGAATTTAATGATCAAATCTTTATTATAACTTCACACCCTTGTGCTAAATCTTCATCTAATTAGATAGAGTCAGAGGATGTTTTTCTTTGAAAGCACTCAAAACATCTGGGGCTGCCTATTGTTTAAGTGTGTGGTTATTATTACATAACGATTATCAATTCCTGTATCGTTATGCTTGTACCGGTGCAAACCGTATATCGAGAACCGGTGTACAGCCCTTATATTATATATGATAAGGGTTCGTGAATATTTTATTGTATTTACAGTGTGTTCATAACTTCCAATGTAATTTCCAGATGGTTCAGGAAAAGACCGGGAAGAACGTTTGAGTTTGTCTTACCCCCACCACTAGTGGATGCTAACGATAAACTGCGTAACATGTCAGTGCTACCTTATTTGGAATCGCTGCATCGATGCGGAACTCCCAGTCAGGAAGAGGAGGATGAATTAGGATCGAGCTTTCAACAATCATATCCCTCTCAACCACCAGGTGAGTGATACCTGGTGTGATGTGGGATGTTTTATTCTGAAGTAATACTGAGTTGTTGATGTCACTAACCAGTACAATAATTTGTTGAGATGGTATAATTCTTTCAAAAGATCTTTCATTGAACCTTGAGATTTGTCTGTCATTGAACTTACATATTTTACTGTACACAGGACTCAAACAGTCTTTTTGTTATAAGAAGGATTGGTTTTTAAGTGAGGAGGAAGTCAACAGTCATATTTAATTCTAGGTTTAGAAGTATAACAGAATTTTCCATTTATTATTTATAAATGTGTAATTGAATACGTGCCTATGAAATAGAATTGTTAGGAAAGTATGCTGTAAATCTAACTAATTGTCTCATGAAAATAGATTTTTGGTGACAAATTATTGATGGTGTTTTTTGACATTTGTATCTTTTTTCAGCTGCTGCCTCAGCCTCTGGTGTACTAGAAGTCCCAGAAGTGAGCGAAAAACCAAAAAAGAAAAGAATAATCAATGTGCGAAAATTGACTATAAATGCTTGCAAACAGTCCTGATCTCATATTCAGCTAGGATTCTACATTGGATGTTCTTGCTGAGCACTAGGTTCGAATCGTGGAGAGTTTGTGATATTGTGTAAATTTATTAGGGAATTACTTAAGTTTTAATAGTCATGTTTTTATGAATAAACCCAGAGTGCGTTTTTATGAATAATACACAGTGAGGTATACTGTGGATGTTGCCTGAAATTCAAACTTGAAAATTTGTCTTTTGACTGTTATTTAAGACTGCAGTGTGCAATGTAATAGATGACATTTGAGCCTCTGCTGCTGTATATAAGTATAGCCCCTTTGAATGAATTTGTTAACCAAAAAAATTGAAGAGTGTAAAACATTTTCTTCAGATTTTCCATGCAATTTATTTGAAGAATTTTAGATTGCTCACCAATTTCTCTACAACTGCGATTTATTCATAAGAGTTATTCTTAATTTCATTAAGTTTGTCATTTGTAAATGTGCAGACTTGTGACAGGTCACAAAATCTGATGATGCAGATGACTGAATTATATAATTGTTTGTTTTAATTTTGAAACAATGAGCAGTTGTTGTTTATTATTTGATGTCCTTTTAAATCTAGTGTGCACTTTGTAAACTGTTCATATTTTTCTTGTTGATTAAGTCCTGGAATTGAAAGTGTACACCAACTGAATTTTTTGTCTAATGTTGAAAATCTCATTTTTGCAGAAAATCTTATGTCAATTATATATATTCTCCTTCTCAAGTCTTGTGTCTCAGTCTTGCAGTGCCTCTCTTTCAATGTTTCACTTTTGATTACCGGATTAGCAAGAGGATACAATTGTTAGGACCTTGATCTGGATCTTTATTGATGTAAATGTAAATTTGGGCTTTTGTTGATTTGACTCCTGGAGTTTTGCCATACAGCAGAATTTTGAAAATGATCATTCTCCAAAATATTCATGGCCATTCATAAATGACCTGTGATGCCGGACAGATCAGCTTTTTAATTAACTGAATGATTCATATTGAAGACGAAAAGTAAGAATTTTGTGGAGATGGAGACATCCTGGTTTAGATAGCTTCTGATGAAACTGCTGTTGTATGACTTTAACTGTCATTTGAAGAACATTTTTGATGATTGTGGAACAGTAAGTGCTAAAAAGCCATAGCATCAAAAATGGCTTGTGATTGTCATCAAATTTTATGTTTCGGTTGGCAAGATGTGATTGAAAATTTCGTTTAAGTTTCCCATGCAACAATTTTGCTGCTGAGATTTTATTAATCTGCGAATTTTTAAAAAATCTCATTTGTGAATGTCATCAAAATGCTGAAAAGTCAAAACTACTGCTTATGCATGTTTTCAAGCCTCATACATAGTCATGGTGTATTGGGTCTTGCATAACCTTTGCAAGATTGTATGTCCATGCTAAGACTTCCTTTACATTTCACTAATTGTTATATTTCATAAAGTCTCGTAACAATGGCTTGTGAATATCATCAAAATGGTAATAAGTGTATTGGAAATTGTAAAGGAGCTGATGAATCCTCTTTCCAATAGTGTTCGGATAATCTACTTCTAGAAAACATTCTATATGATTTTTGCATATTGCAGTCTAGACAGCCTACCTATTGTGGTCATAACGGCAAAAGAAAATCATCCTGTATGCTTGGTTATAAACCTTGGGCACTGAATCAAAAAAGCTCCATTAATCAAATGGGCATCATTGATGATTGGTGGTGACTTTGGTATTTAAACTTGCATAACCTTTGCTGCCGAGTGCCAACTGGCTGTTGTCCAGCCATGTGGCAAGATTGAATGAGCAACTTTTTGCAAAGACTGCTTCACATTCAACCAATCTTCATATTTTTAAAAGGTCTCCTGACAATGGCTGAATATCATCAAAATTGAAATAAGTGTGCTGGAAATTGTAAAAAAGATTTATGAATCCTGTTTCCAATGAAGTTGGAATTCAACCCACTTGTAGAAAATATTCTATATGATATTTCATTACGATCAGTTTGGGTAGATGTAATGAAGATCTTATACCTATCAATATCTAGGGCGGAGGCCTAGCTCAGAGGTAGCGCTCTGGGCTTCCAACCGCTGGGTGCCGGGTTCGATTCCCAGTCGAGCCTAAGTTGGATGGCTGTTTCATCCTTCGTCTCATTGCCATGGTCTCTGCCTGTCCTAATTAGCCCAATTGGTGCAGAAATACAGGACGTAAAGACCTAATCATCCACCCCCCTATCAATATCTATCATCCTCATAAAATGGACTTGGGTTGTCAGGAAGGGCTGAGATTGTAAAGACCTATTTTGATCTGTGGCAAGGAAGTTGCTGAAAGAACACTTTTTATACTGGCAGGTACCTTTGCCAATAGAACCTGGCTTAATCAAAGTACTGGTATGTTCCAACCAATTATGTGACAAATCAAGGGATTTGATCATGCAATTTTCCTCCTGGGTGACACCGAAGTACAATATTCGATTGATGGAAATGGCAACTTTGTCAATATAATATGTTTTGATTTCTGCAGTGCATATATAATGTTCTGATGTTTGAATTTACATTTCTAAGCTCAGACAATTTGGGGGACAACACTGACCGACAGGGTCCTGTGACGTACATTCTAGGACCACTTCGTTTAGATTCGAGAATAACTCGTCCAACATAAATACGAAGCGACACTGATCCCTAGTCAGCCAATTTCGAGATTGCGAGGCAATTTCTTCCAAATGTGTTCCATTTCATATGTTCAAGAATTAAAGTCAGTGACCGTCACATGAAGTAAATGGAGCCTCCTAATGTTAAGGATGCATGGCTCTGCGCACGAAGCCTAAGCTACAGCATCAATCGTACCCTCAGCCAGTTCTACTAGATCCTCATGTCGATCACTTGCCAGTGCCAACCGAAGATTTGTGTCCTGGTATTTGCACTTCCATGAAATGATACATTTGGTTCAAATATGCAAGAGGTGTTGGTAGTAGGGAGTCGCCCATGTCTAATCTTACCAGTACATTCTACTCCCTATTCTGCGCATATTCCACATATTGTTTGAGACAAGGCATCGGCACAGAGCACCGGCAGAGTCCCACCAGCAGCGTAGGGGTGGGGGCCTAGCTCAGTGGTAGCGCGCTGGGCTTCTAACTACTGGGTCCCGGGTTTAATTCCCGGTCGAGCCTATGTTGGATAGCTGTTTCATCCTTCGTCTGATTGCCATGGTTCCCTACCTGTCCTAATTAGTCCATCAGGTGCCGAAATACAGGACATAAAGCCCTAATCCACCACCCACCAGCATCGTCGCTCTAAGAGTCTCCATGATGCCACCATTTTAACTCAATTTGGCTGAGGTACACATTAACAGGATAGTGACTTAAGTCACTGATTATTGAGAGGGTAACAACTAATTGGAAAAAGGTTATGTTGCAGTGTTTCAGTACGCCTGCACCTTCAATGAGCTGGTCAAACTGCTGGACAGCTGGACAGATTGGAGGAGCTGACAAATCTGGCATATGACACTGCTAAGTGGCACACCCAAACGATGTGTGCTGTCCCACGTGTGAACCCCATGTGGTAACTGACCAACCGGATGATGTTGTTTTAATTGTTTACTGCAGTTGCCCACACATATTTTATTCTTATTATATTGTATAGTCTGCATTACAAGCTCTTGGAAATAAGTGTGTTGAACATCCTTCTGTATTAGATTTACTGATGACATACACTATGTTGAAAGACAACAAAGAAATAATATTCTGTTGGATACCAGGTCATGTTGGTATTAAAGGGAATGAAAAAGCAGACTATTTTGCAAAAAAAAGCATTGACACAAGAAATCACTGACTACAATGTACCATATACAGACGCTATACCGATCATAAATGATTTTGTCATGTCTTGCTGGCAAACAATGAAATGAATGTGAAAATAACAAACTACACTCTATTCTACATAGTGGTAAGGATGGCCCTCGAAGGTCCTGGGCCTCCACGCGGCGAGGGTGGAAACACTTGGGGTGAAGTCCTCTATCCCCAGTGGCTAAAACAGGACAGTGCGCATTGCACAAGCTGCTCCAGCTATCCAACGCAGACAATTATTGATTTTTTACATGCTTCTGGTTTCTACTACCAAATATGGATATTCAATCTTACCCTAGAGAGCCTCTACATAGCCCACTCAGGTGCTGATGAGGCGTTAAACAATAACACACACACACACACACACAGTGGTAAGGATGACTTATCAATTAACACAAATACACATAGAGATGAGGTTTTAATTCATGGTGGTCTCTGCCTGTCCTAATTAGCCCAACTGGTGCAGAAATACAGGAAGTAAAGCCCTAATCACACACACACATTAATTCATGGATGTCTTAGCAGACATACTAGACTAACCCATTCACATCTTATAAACAAACCAGCCCCAGTATGTGAAAAATGTCAACACCCCCCTACGGTAAAACATTTTTTATTAGAATGAAACAATTTACAGCTAAGCAGAAGATCAATTTATATGTCAAATTCTCTGAAACACCTTTTTACATCATATCCTCTTAATAGCATCTTGCAATTTTTACGTGAAACTAATGTATATTACCACTCACCAATTGTAATATTATAAGTGTGAACCAAATTTGAACATTCTTAACCATTCGAGCCTCTACATAGCCCAATAGGTGCTGGGGCGGGGGCCTAGCTCAGAGGTAGCGCTCTGGGCTTCCAACCTCTGGGTCCCGCGGGTTCGATTCCGTCTCATTGCCATGGTCTCTGCCTGTCCTAATTATGCCAACTGGTGCAGAAATACAGGACGTAAAGCCAAATCACACACACATACATACACACATACACACACATACATCTAAAATGCCTGAATTCTGTACATTATCAAGGGTTGCGACTAAGCTTAAGAGCTTTTCGTACATCTCCTGTAGGGAGCTTATATGTACTGGCAGGGGAACCTCCACTTTCCCTTTGTCGTATAAAGTTATCCATGCAATACATACTAAAAGTAGCAAATATGGTATTAAAGTGCTCAGAATTATTCTTCGGTCAGATAACTCCAACAAATCCAACATATGATGTAATATTTCATCCAAAGTGCATGCATCATTATGAATCTCGTTCAAACGCCATTCGACCACTGGGATTACACATGAAATTCTATCTTGAGGCTGCAAAAATTGATACTACAATCATTGCCGAGACTGAAGTACCACCCATTCCGCCATAGTTTCTCCCAATCCCGAAAGTTATACTGGATTTGGCAGAGCTTAAGAAAAGCGAAACCAATCCGGTAGACTATCAAAACCTATTTTATAGTATAAGGTTTGCCCTCGAAGGTCCTGGGCCTCCACGGGGCGAGGGTGGAAACACTTGGGGTGAAGTCCTCTATCCCCAGTGGCTAAAACAGGACAGTGCGCATTGCACAAGCTGCTCCAGCTATCCAACGCAGACAATTATTGATTTTTTACATGCTTCTGGTTAAAAACCAACTAGATTTGTATATAATCAAACCTTATATAAATGTTGTATTAACGTTAATCTCATGTTAATATCAAAACCATTTTTTAACCAAATTTTAATGTAATCAAACGTCCCTAATGGAATTGGCCTGACATCATCCTAGCTGAAGGAGGAAGCCGCGCCATTTTGTTTAAATTTGTGTAAGTTTTTAATCTGCTATAATCTTTGTCATTCTTTGTTGTTCAAGAGTAATTTACACACGAATGTTTAATAAGATCTGATTGTTCTTTAATTGCATGGGGATCGATCGCTCTAAATTAAGCTGCACGAATTTGTTGTAGTGTAGACGTCTATACAGTGTACATGTTGCTGTTTCATGCATGGCCTAGAGTTAAGAATTATAACCTCCAAACCGCAACGTTGAAATAACCTCCACACCTCAATGTTAAAATAACCTCCAAACCTCAATGTTAAAATAACCTCCAAACCTCAACGTTAAAATAACCTCCAAACCTCAACGTTAAAATAACCTCCAAACCTCAATGTTAAAATAACCTCCAAACCTCAACGTTAAAATAACCTCCAAACCTCAGCGTTAAAATAACCTCCATGAAATAACGTTATAAAAACTTGCATTCTAGGTGTGATATCAACGTTATTTAAAGGTTATGGTAAAACCTTGTTTCAACGTTGAAATAATGTTGGTGTGCTTGCTGGGTCATTGATCTCAGAATAGGTCTTCCTCCTATATAAATTCATCTTTGCTAGTCTTCGCTTCGGAGTTCTCATGCTAAATATGAAACCAGAATTCATTCCAAGCGCAAAATATATTGAGATGAGTGTGTCACTACGGTGCTCGTCCTCCATTTTGTTTTAAAGCTTTGTGAAAGTAAGCCTTTAAGTGTGAAGTTACACACTTGACTTTGCGAAATTTCACTCTTTCTTTGCAAAATTACACACTTTCTTTGTGACATTTCACACTTTCCTTTCCAAATTAAACACTTTCTTAGCGAAATTGCACACTTCCTTTGTAAAATTACACACTTTTTTTGTGAAATTACGCACTTGGCTTTGTGAAATTTGTGTTTCTCTGTGAAATTTCACACTTTTTTTGCAAAATTACACACTTTTTTTGCAAAATTACACACTTTTTTTGTGAAACAACGCACTTTCTTTGCAAAAATTCGGGTTGGATGGCTGTTTCATCCTTCGTCTCATTGCCACGGTCTCTGCCTGTCCTAATTAGCCCAACTGGTGCAGAAATACAGGGCGTAAAGCCCTAATCACACACACACACACACACACTTTGCAAAAATTCGCAACAATTTTTTTTCTTCTGATGGCACTGATCGGCTCGGTTAACATGGCTACTGACGACAAACCTACGAAAAACAATATCATCATAATAAATAATAGAATGCAAATACACCAGCAATATTTTGCTATCAAACTTTGATTAGAATTATCATATATATGTAAAATATATAAAGACATACCTCGAACTCTGGATCCAAACAAACAGCATTGGGAACCAGATCAAAGACATAAACACTGAAATGCAAAAAATTGTCAACAGATGATATGCTGTAACATAGAACAAATTAAATGGGATATTTAGTTTCAATTACCTGTAAGTTTCTTTCGTGAATATTCCTGGCCTGTCGATAAGGTAAACAACATATATTGGGGTCATCTTTCCACATACACACCAATTTGTAAGGATCTGGCATGTCCTTTGTCGTATAAAAGTTTTCTCCCGTACAAATACTGTATATTCATTAACTCTGATAATACAAATTTTTACATGCACCCAGTGTTCTTAAACTATTTACATGAATTCTCCTGCCTTGCATTGTGATATACATAAGCTTCGCTCTTTCTTTTTTTATCATTATACGCTTTTCCTTTTTTTGTCCACATGTACACACTATCTTGAGCATCCTGCCCTTTAGTTCCATCCCCTTTCCAAATGATCTACGTTATCATGATAATACACGAGATGTCGCCACTAGGCAGACATTCACCACGTGCTGTGCTACTGACGTTCTGATGCAGCGTCAAAGACTCACGTCTTAGCCGAAAAGGTCACAGTGTTGCGAGCCCTACATTGACCTTTAACTAAGGATTTACCTCGACAAATATCACTGTAATTGGCGGCTTCTAGGGAAAGGGCAAGGTTTTTCCAGGCGACCCAAGATAATTGCTTATCATGGATGCGTCCTTGGAGGGCCTTTTCTCCGGCTTTCTCAGCAGTCTGTCATCTTGTAATATTATTAGGCAAGGCTAAGACAGGATATGAGTCCTATTTGAAGTATATATTGCCATAACCAATATCATATTCATGTATCACACGTGTTTGATTATATTGAATAACAAAATGCGTTGAGCGCTATTTCGGATGAAACAGTAGTGTTGTTGGACTTAATGTAAAAATCTGCACTTAATTCACCTTTAATTTTGAAATTCATATTGATATTTGTATATTATACTTTTTTTTATTTGATTCAGGATTTGCTATACCTACTCCTATTGCTGTATCGTGCTCATGGATAACACGTATCAAAACTGTGTGGAAACTGCAGGTGCGGCTTTGAGAACAAGCTATATTGTTATAACCTGTTGAATATGTTAAATGCGTGGCCATTCGTGTAATATATGTAGCGTCTACATTGCTTGATCGTTGGATATTTAAAGATCGTTTTCGATGTATTATTTCTGAAGTTTTGCTAGATTTCTAAAAAATCAAAATCTCAAGACAATGAAAAAATTATATGAGCACATGAGCAATGCTTAAAGGAGAACGACGATTAAAAGAACAATTTCATCCTTTAATTTTTAGGATAAAGAAGGGCTCATTGCCATGGTCTCTGCCTGTCCTAATTAGCCCATCAGGTGCAGAAATACAGGACGTAAGGCCCTAATCCACCCACCACCCACCCAGGATAAAGAAGGGAAAAAAGGATTTATAATCTCCCTAAAGCTAGTAAGACTTTCATAAGTAGGCCTATAGGATAGTTCAACTGCAGGTGACCTAGTTTTCCCCCGTTTCTACACCTGTCACTTTTGGTTATTAAGAACTCTGTGGGGTTAAGCCTTTGTAATATTATCACTTCCATGTGCTTTTGTCATAGCATAAAACTGTCATGCTGAATTTGACAAAGTTCACACCATGGAAAGGCAGTAAAATTTACGCTATCTTGACATGCAATGAAGCAATTAGTGGCTACTTTTCAAGGACGATCTTATATACAGGCATGTTTGGATCTTATATACATGCATGTTTGGTAACTGTTACAGGTCTTTGCAGATATTTCCATATTGTGAACAAC
Source organism: Alitta virens (assembly GCA_932294295.1). Taxonomy (NCBI): domain Eukaryota; kingdom Metazoa; phylum Annelida; class Polychaeta; order Phyllodocida; family Nereididae; genus Alitta; species Alitta virens. The sequence continues at coordinate 52,391,483 of OW028573.1, forward strand.
TATCTCAAAGGTTGGACCCTTTTCTTTTTCTTTTACTTTATTGTCAACATTATAAAATTACATTGTGTGTAAAATGCACATTTTTATTTCAAATTTATTAAACAAAATACGCCAGAGGCGTCTTGTTTGAAAGTTATGTGATATTTGCTATGGAATAAATATGTATTTTCATGAATAAAAGAGCTTTTTGAACTTGAAGGCATTTTTTTTTACTATTACCCAGCCCAAGATTTTAGTGATAGTGTACATTTTGATTTGCATTTTATGTCTTTTAAAATCTTCAACACTATATCCATTGACATGACATCATCCTCCCACATGACTAAAGTTGTTTCTTGTGGTAAATGCAGTAACTAATCCTGAACCCTCTTCCTGTACATCTGTTTTGTGAAATAGTAACCTGGTTTTTGAAACTTTTAACTGGATAATATTGTGATAATTTGCTAACTTTCTGCTGTTATATAAGTAATGTATGGTGTAATGAAGAGTGCATATGCATGAACTTGAACCAAGATTATACTTGTCTACAAGTTCCTTGGCCGTAGACATTAAATTGTGTATACAACCATTGTCTGAAGACAAACAATACCTTGGCTGATTTTAAACAACATTTCGGATGAACACCAGCTAAGCAATCATGTGTCTGAAACAGACAATCATTTCTAATAGTGTGTATTCTTTGTCAAACTGAAGTGTTGTTTTCAGCCAATACAGTAACAGCCAATACTTTAATTGAGGCACAGAATCCCCTTGCAGCTAAATTGTTTGAATTTCTAACTATATGACTGATACAGTTGTCTTATTAAAAAGCTATATTTATAACTGAATCTGTAACCACAGACATAATCGTATCAATTTGGCCCTGAGCATCTCGACCTTTCAAGCAGCTCTCCCTGCAATTATGAGTAATGGCGCTCACATGATTAGGCTTGGTCTGCTGCTCCATTTGCCAATTATTCTCAAAGATGCTTCTCATCCTCTTTGTTCTAAAACCGTAAAAGAAGCAGTGAGAAATTCCTTGCTTCATTTTTCTTTCTTTTCTTCTTCTTCATTTCTTTCCTAGTTCCATGCAACCCCCCTGCCTTCGCTGTCTCTGCTCATCTTGCAGTCTTTCATTCGGATAAATGATTAGAGGTTACCATGGAAGAGGAGAATTTTCTGGCCATTTTCTCTCAAATCCATGCTATCTAGTTTCAAGAAAGAAAGGCAGACTTTCATGATCCCCCATCTTCCTAGAGTAGAAAGCTCAGGGTAAAAAGCCCAGGATCCTCTCATGTCCCAAAGAGATTTCAACGCCAAAAAGGAAGAAAAAAAGAGATTGACAATGATTCCCTGCTCCAATCGCTCCTCACTTTCAGATGATTGCCAGTTTTGATAGCTGCCTGACACGAAGATATAAACTATATCAATTCTTTCATCTTTACTTCTGGTAATTATCTATGCAGGGAGGTTTATTTCATGCCATATTGGTTGTTTATCAAAATTTACCTCATTATTTACCATAAGGTAAATGTTCTCTTTGGGTCTCATAACATTAGCTTTAACGTCATCACTATTAAGACCACCTCACCATTAAAAATCAATAGAAAATTTTGAACCAAAGATGGTGTTAATGACAAGGTTGCATTGTATTTATTTTATTTTGAATTCTCTTAATATTTATTGTTGACATAATCTCCCTCTATTTCATTTTGCTCTCCCTTTCTCCCTCTGTCTTTTCCTTTTTATTGTCTTTTCCTTTTTATTGCCTTTTCCTTTTTATTGCCTTTTCCTTTGCCTTTTCCTTTTTATTGCCTTTTCCTTTTTATTGCCTTTTCCTTTTTATTGCCTTTCCCCGTTTTATTCAAGAATATTACTGCATACTCGTGCGGCATATAAAATGATGTACAGGAGTGTGCTGGTTAAACTAGCATTGAATGTAACTCGTTTTCTTGCTTGTTTCTAGCACTGACAAATGAAGGTGTTGAATATTTTAAGCTGATTGGCAACGTGGATCCGCCACACTCAAGAGCTTGTCTGGCTGACAAATGACTCTCCATCAACTGGTGAAAAAAATTTGGAGCCGCTCCTGAACGTCACTTCCAGATTTAATTGCTTAATTTTTAATATTTGGAGTGCACGAGACGTCGTTCTTATTACGTTTTCCCATGCCGAGTGCATGAGGGTTCAGCTGGGGAAATAAATAATTTTGGTAACTCGGTTATTTTTCAATTTTAGATTGATTCACAGGACGATAATTCAGAATACTTCATTTCAAGCTTCATAAATTGCAATGGATATTTTGCATGCAGTTCACATTGAGCGATGGAAATAGTTGAGCTGCAAATTAACAGATCTTCCGAGTGGAGATATTTGTCCTTTTTGTTTGCTACACCTTGTGAAGTAAGTGATTTATTGATGAATTAGGGCACACGGAGTCAACAGATTTACAGCAATTATTTTAATGAGAATGATTGATCTTTTGTTTTTATTTTGCAATATCCGTTACTTAATGAGTGAAATAGACTAATTAGAAACGTCTGTCTGGTGTAGTAATAATGGAGAGAAACCTCAGAAAGTTGGAAGAATAATCAATCACACAGGTACTGGAGTGAAGATTGTATCAGATGGAGTGATGACAATGCTCCGATGGCTTACTAGGTGCAGGCGCTCCCTACAGGAGGGATGTGGCCTTTGTCTGCAGCTGCTGCTGCAGTTGCTGCTGTATGAGATGGCGGGAAACGAAAGCGAAAGTGGGTCAGCTGATCGATCTGTGAAAGTGAAACAAGAATATGGCGATCAGATAAAAGTGCAGGGGGTCATTGAAAAAGAAGTTTAAGTGAATGTTGTGTTGATAATAAGGTAGAGAGGGTAAAATAGAGTCAGTAATAGGCCCAAATGTCTAGTCCTTCTGCCTTGCTCTCTCTCTCTCATAGTGCTATTGATTGGTCGAGCTGAGCGTGGCACTGGAGGCGGTCTGGCAAGGCATGCTGGGAACTATTGATGTATGTAAATAAGATGCACGCGCAAATTTCATTTTCTGTCTGCGAGTCGACTACAGCAAGATGGCTACACTGAGCAACGGTCCCTTGCTGGAAGGAGTGAGCGTACTCAACGGATCTTTGGTACACAGTGCCCACCCCAACCAACTGCACGGTCTGCAGCATCACACAATACCCATGAAGGACCACGACGCCATCAAACTGTTCGTGGGGCAAATCCCGCGCAATCTGGAGGAGAAGGATCTACGGCCGATATTTGAGGAGTTTGGCCAGATTTACGAACTTACTGTTCTAAAAGACCGCTTCACGGGCATGCATAAAGGTGCGTAATTTGATTGTCATCTACTAATCTGTTGCCATGACAACAGGTAACTGTATCCCCCTCCTACACATGCTACTTTCTGCCCTAGCTGTGCTTGCTTAGCGTGGTATTTGTATACAAATAGAAGCACATGGCAGAGGAGCCAAGTCGCGAAACATGTGATGTGATAAACTTGTCCGGGGCTCATTGACTCCATATGGCTCATGTCTTGTTTGTAACACTCCTTCGCAAATCAATGCTCTTAATTGGCATTGTTCATGGCCTGGGATTTTTTGACGTTGCTTGAGTGAACCGATCACTGTGAGCAATATCGACTGTGCACAACCATATGGAAACATGCGTCAGTCACCCTGCCAGGCCACCAGTTGCTGCTGCTGCTGCTGCTGCTGCTGATGCTAGTGCAGCTGATGTCGCGGCATCTTTCTAAAAAAGAACAATGCCCATACCATCAGCCCAATGTTCATTGCTCTTAATCTGGCCCTCATCCAAGACTTTCCATCTGGTTTATCTTCAAGAAAGGGTTGACTTCACTCACTGATCGCTGTCTATGCTTTGTTTGCTGGCTGCTTGCTTCTGTACCATATGGCAGTTTGCTGCTGATGCTGCTGCTGATGCTCCTGCTGGCAAGTCATCCCTGCACATCATATTCATCTGCTGTTTGTGCTGTTGTGATTTGAGCAGCACCTGCAACCCATCTCTGCACATCATTAGCTTGCAATCTCTATCTAGGCCTCATTTTCCATCATTGGGTTGCTGATGCTGTTGCACTTTTTTTGCATAATATATTGCAGTTATGACATCTAGCAGCCACCTCCCTCTCTTCGCCTCTTTGCTCAGCACTGATTTAATACCATGAATATTGCATATTCTTGCAGCATACATTGATCTCTGTATGCTTTTTCGGATCCTTGTATACTTTGTTACTGATTTCTGGTGCATTGATTTCTGAGAAATTAGTAAGATTAATTGAAAACTCCATTATATTACTGCACCTTCTCAAGCACGAATGTAACATCTGTGAAACTTAATACACTGTAGACAACTCCTTTCAAGTTCGGGTTAAAGTAATAACCTAGTAGATTTCGCAAACAAATGAAAACTTCTTTGTAATATGCTTATAATAATACTGCTCAGAATCCTTACCATTGGGCTGCACCATCCCACACCTGTGGTTCGCTTCATGTTTAACGCATCAAAATGAGTCAAGATCGAAGCACTGCACTACAATGCAAGCAATCTTTTAAGAATTGTCTAGAATCATCACAAGTTACTGATGCACAGCTCTTGTCTGTACCTCTCCAATTATGCCTTTATTTAAATTTCTTTGTGAAATTATTGGAAAACTGTTTGTTCTGTTCATAGGAATTGTAGAAACACATGAAGACATTCTGACGATGAGTGACTTAACTCAATAAATTAGTTTCACAAGTGAATGTGTAGGCTACATACATGACATCAGCTGCGTGTCATTTCATGAAACTAAACAGAAGTGTTTGGATGAATTATCCAACCTGGGTCAAAGACCTCACTCAATGGGCAAATATACGAGTTTTGGTACCCATAAAATCGAGGTCAACCACTGAGTTTAATATTCATTATAGTCATTTCGTGGGACACTGACCCAGAGGTGCTTTTGTTAGTTATCTGAACTGGATAGTGCAGCCCTCTAAAGGCTAGTTCTTGCCACTCAGGAGGGTGGGAGTACTTGAAGACCATTTGAACATTCATTATATATTGTGTTCTACCCTCACGTGCCGCACCATAATACTAAATCATCACACTCAATACGATTTTGTTTTCCAGGTTGTGCCTTCCTGACCTACTGCTCCCGAGACAGCGCTCTACAAGCCCAGCAATCGCTCCATGAACAGAAGACTTTACCTGGGGTGAGTTATATTTACCACTCGAGTATATAGCTATTAGATCATATTTTCTAGGTCTAGCTTTACAAATGAGAATTAGATGGCGGATGGTAGTCATAGATGGCGGATGGTAGTCATAGATGGCGGATGGTAGTCATAGATGGCGGATGGTAGTCATAGATGGTGGATGGTAGTCATAGATGGCGGATGGTATCATATCATTCATTGAGTTAGTAGATTCTGCAAAGTTAGTAGCATCTATTGACATGCAATGCTATTCGCAGTTAACTATGTGTAAATAGTTATGTTTTTTTTTTACACCTCAGTAGACCTTACTTGGATATAACACCTCTAAATTTGATGTCAGCATGTTGTATATGAGGAAGAGAACGTTCCTGTGGTTTTGCTGAAAATTTATGTCATAGCACAGCTTAAATTCCAGTCGGCCTAGGAGATACTGGCGAGTTTTAATTAACTGTCAAGTATAGAACTAGGAAATGTATAAGAAATGCATTGAAGATGTCAGATGAATTGACCAGGCACAGGTCAGCTTGACCCTGTGACCTTTTTGACATCTCTGAGGAAACTGGAAGATGGATTTAAAAGTAATCAGCAGCCTATTTTATTCTGCAGCATTCCATATTCTAGGTAATTGAAACCTAAGTAGGGAAGTATTTCTGTTACTATTATCTGGCCAGAAATTATTTTCGCCAAGCTCAATCTATTCGTTTTTTGAAGTCATTCATGCCTCACATTTTGATTAAGAGCCTATAGAGGGATATTAAGTCCCTATAAACTGGCTTGATTAAACTCTTTCATTAAGCAGGTAGTTCAGAATGAACCTGCTCTATTAGGACGCCATTTTCAGTGGCTTCTTATCTGTCTAGTATTTTAATCATAACATCTTTCAGTTTCTTGCTGCAGCAGCAGCAGCAGCCTCCGATTCTCTGATTCTGATTTGATGGGTATTAGCAGAAGCTTCATAATGGATTTAATTTATATTTCCTCTGGTCTCAAGTCGACTTAAATTTTTTACCCAGTTGGAGTTCATCTTGTTTCTGAAAGCAGGTTACATGCATGCAAGTAGTTCCTGGCAAATGAAAATGGAATTAAACCTGTGGGTGTAGTTATATCACATGCATAAGATACATATAAATGTATAAATTCATGAAGTATGGTGTAAGAGTGAAAGAAAACATACCGTGAAAGTAGGTCTGGTGATGACAATTATGGCAGACTCGACTTTTTAGTGCTTTCCAATAATTAGGCTGAATCTAAACATTGTGGAGACTTGTCTGAAGATGCGTGCTGACTACAATTCTGCTCAAATACTCTGTATAACAAAGGAGAGTTCTCTACTTAAGCTCCAACTTGCAAAGAAGCCAGAAGCCGCTCTATTGATCACTCCATATTTTACGTATCAGACAATAAATTGCTGGGCTTCCCAGATGCAGCAGCTTGAGGTAATTAGTGACCGGTGTCATTGCCATGGCAACCGAGGAAATTAAAGAGTCGCTGGGCGTCTTTTGCATAATGACTACAGCAAGAGCACAGTTGCTAGACTGATTACATCTTATTCTAAGGTGACAGACGAGGCTGTTTCTAGCAGGTGTAGGGTAGCGATTCTTTGTGAAGATGACCGCATTCAATTCCCATGTATAGCAGCAGAAGCAGCAACAGCAGCAGCAACAGCAGCAGCAACAGCAGCAGCAACAGCAGCAGCAACAGCAGCAGCAACAGCAGCAGCAACAGCAGCAGCAGAAAGACAAGCCCCTGCAGTCACCACGACTAAAGCCTCCCCTGCCATCTTTTGATCTCTTTTTGCTCACCTGAGCTTTTTGGCATCAGCCCCTTGCACACCTGCATGCATGAGCTCATCTTGCTCTCAAGTCTAATGAGTATAAATCTAAACAATAACTCCCGTCAGCCAATTCGCCTCACCAACCAAATCCAATTTAACTTGCATTAAAATACAATTTGCAGTTTATATTTTAGCACCTAGCAGGTATTCTTGTATTAAATTAATTTAAAGTAATAACACTTGGGAAAAAATGGTTAAGCTTTTCAAACAAAGGACCATACAATTTTCCGCAGACTTTATTGTAAATGCGAGTTTAATTCTAGCTCGATTTGAAGTGAAAATGGCAACTACTATATTTGTCTTGATATCATCAATACATCATGGATAGATAGGCCATAATTGTAGCTCACTGGAGTAATAATGATGCCAAACACTCATGTTACAGCAATTAGAATGCTAAGTTAGGACTAATTACGTGGCATTTAATTATGCAATGGATCACTTTGCACTGGATTTCTGTCATCCATCTATCTGCAGGATGTAATTGGATGTTTATTACTGTTAGAAGTAACGCTTTTAGGATAGCTTCTTGAATCCTATTTGCCACAAAAACAGTCTTAATTGCAGAGAAATATAAACCTCACAGATGCAGCGCATTGTGTAGATGCTTCAGAACAGAAATAGAGCCTAAAATTGTCGGCCTCTTGCGACTAATGGGTATCTGTGATTTATGCAACGCAATATTGCAGGTAATGCTACTTCGTTTGAATTATTTATAGTAAGAATTTTGTGGAGAATTTCATATTGCTGTAAGATGGTCTCGTGTGCATAACAGCAAACAAGTTCTGGGCATAGAAGGAGGATTACAATTGTGAAGCTAAAGATTGCAATCATTGAGAAGGTGATGATTGCAAAGTAATTCAACTACTGGCTGTCTCATTAATGTCTGCACTTTGTATGTATGGCATATGTGAAGAGGAGACAGCTCTTCTTGATTTATTGTCACTTGCCTTGCAATAAATGTCTGTGGCCGTAATGTTTTGCAATTTTCATTGGCTGTGCCCCCTAGACAATGTATTAGAGATGCGCAGGGGCTGTGTAATGCGCCCGATTGGAGAGGAATATGCAAGCCATTCTAGAATGTGCCTTATTGAGGCGCAGTAACAATGAGGCATAGCTCAGAGGTGTCTGGGCAGAGGGGCATATTGAGGAGGGTGCAGCAAAAAGGGACATTGGCTATTCAGGATCGGGTGTTGGCAGACTGATTTGCAGTGTGCAGGGGCCAGGGCCAGATCAATCATTTGCAGCAGCACCTTGTCTCCTGCTCTGGCCTTGGCCTCATCCCAAATCTCCTCACCTCTTTTCTGCTGCTACATCTCTCCGTCGAGGCCGTTGTTGCCCCCCTAGCTATTGTGTGGCTACCCCCGTCCTCAAGCAGGGTTTTGTGTTGCCCCTCCCGATAGTCATCTACTGGTGGCACCCCCCAGAGCACGGCCAGCATGGTCAAGGGCCACAATATGCCTTCAGGGAATATCTCACACTAGCTCCAATGTAATCACCAAGATTGATATGAGCACTGGATTGCTTCATAATGGCATTCTAGTGATAGATAGCTCACTGCAAGGGCTGCTTGCTGTGCCCACACTGTGTGTAGTCACTGTGTACAGTACACCTTCACATCATGTTGGCTAGTCCAGTACATTGTAGCTACACAAGTGCCTTATTACGAGTCACAGATGGGGCACTATATGCATTATATGCATTAAATGCATTATATGCAATGAAATTAATACGCTTTACTTCCCTGCGATGTCAAACTGAATAGACAACTCCGTTACTTTTGTAATAAATGCGCAGGTTGTGCCCGTGGGAAGTAGGTCTCACTTGCAATGTAATTACAGCGCTAGTAATGCAAGCAATAATGACTGCTGCTGCTGCAGGTGGATCAGATTGCTTGCTGCAACTGTAGCCAGTACATCTCCGGCCCCAGCATCCTTAGATGAGCTTGTCATCATCTCTAGGGAGGATCCAACTGCGCAGTAACAAGCAGGTGCAGGTCCTCGCAACTGACCCAATACAGCCTGTTTGTGCTCTGCCAAAAGACAGGAAATAAAGGGGGGAAAAAAATATCATTAAAAAGAGAAAAAAAGAGCCAAGAATAAAAGCCAGGAACCACAGCCCTAGGCCCTGCCAATATTATGGCAAATATAGTCTGCACTTGGCAAGTGGTTATATTACAAAGTAACGGCAATGTATCATAAAGTATTGAATTGCGATATTTCTCTTTAAAAATGGGTCTTCTGCATGCATCGCTTTCTATGCCAATCAGCTGTTTAGAGTACTTTAGACCATTGCCAAAACATTGAGTTAAAGTATAAGTAAAGTTTACAACTGATTTTTATGCTGGCATGAATTGATATATATTTTTTTTTTGGTGGTTCATTGTAGTAAACACACTATGTCCTTAAACGTTGAGTCTGTATGCTGCGAAGAATCACAAGGCTGTATTTATCAGCCATTAAGCAAATAATGGCTGTCTGCCCTGAATGGTATGTTATCGACCTGCCTCTTCTTTGTGGGATTGTTTGAACAGCATGTAATGAAAGGATGTATCTAAACAGCTAAACATGCCTAATTGAGCGCACCATGAAGACAAAAAAAAGACCTCAGTGACTGCTTTGTTCATGGTCTTGTGTACAGTTTTGTGGCTGGTGTGACTGGCCAAAGCATGGGGCTGCTGCGGGTGTAGATTTTCAGAATCTCTTGTTTGCAGACCCTTGCTCCCAGCAACAGGTCCGAGCCATTGAAGGCTGCCAGGCAACCTCAAGTCCCCAAGGCACCTAGGTCATGTTCTTGTAGGTACAAGGAGCAGGCTGTCTATGTTGCAGAACTCGGGGTATCAGCACACAATTGTTGTGTGTGATATATTTGAGGACGCGAGTGACTCGCCATCAGTTATCTCTAACTATCAACAGCCCCAGCAGCATCAGCAGCACCATCAGCAGCTGCAAGTCAACCACTGAGAAGTGAGATGCTGTAGCTGCCAAGAAGCAATCATATAGCCCGATGCTTTCTGATTCTCTCATAGAGTGCTGCTGTTGCTACTTCCACTGCTGCTGTTGGTGCTGGTCCCTCAGTCTCAGTGATGATGATGTTTCTGCCCTTCGCAAAACCCTTCGCTCCTCCTGTGCTAAGCCTCGGCCAGCCATGCCAGCCAATTTATAGCCATAGAAACTAATGAAAAGAAATTACCAGGGGAAGAGCTGTGCATGGGAGGTGGCTCGGTCATACATCCCTGTCTAGCAGCAGCCTGGATGACAAAGAGTTCAGGCCAGCAATGCATCATCTCAACAGGCCATTGCTGTCTAGATGCTGGCCACCTAAGCCCCGCGCATAGATCTACCCCAGCCAGTCTAGCAGCATGACATCAGGCTCATGGGGGAGCGGCTTAGGTCGACCACTTTGACCCGGAAGTAAAAGCTCTTTGCTGCTAGGTCAGCCCCAAACTGCATCACCCCATTTCAACCCTCTCTTTCTCCCAGTATCCGCTGTTTAACAACCGACTGAAATCTTGTTACATGCCGTATACTGACACCACGATGCTATGTGTCACGCTAATATTACTGCAAACTGGCGTTTTCATTTTTTTGTTAGATTCAATGTAACACGAATATGTCACGATTAAGAATTGCGCAAAGGCTGTGCATTGCATCAGTTTCACATAATATCATGAAAATACAAAACTGCAGTTCTGATAGCTATTCGAGTACATAAAATGCTATGTCAGTAACATCCACTACTGCGCTGCTTGTAAAAAAACCACAAAATCAATTGATGTCATGGTGCACCGATATGAGTAATCAATACCTTGTTAACGTCTGTCATCGAAAAATTTCTTTGTCTCGTGGATTAAATTGCTAATTTACTGAAAACTTATTTTTATTTAGATGTACGTTGACAGGGAATACGCACACAATTCTGTGCACAGTTTTTTCTGTCTTTAGGTCAGGAATAACAGAATAATTATACATATGTATATAGTAGCGTAATTTCCTGGACATTAGACGTTACAAAATGCCTTTGCAAACAGTAATGTACATTGTATTAGACTTAAAAGCATGTTCCTAGTTTCGAGGTATGATAACTACTACATTATAGCATCTTAACAAAGGAATTTCTTTCTCATAACTCCATTCATTAATCCCATTACTTTGCGTTGATCATCATACTTTTCAATGGTTGTCAGAATGCCCTGGCAGTGAGATGTGCGGATTCATTTTATGAAAGGGCTGAGAGGGATGAGCCTTTCTTGTAGCTGACACTGAAATTCTTCCCATTGCATGAGATATAATGGCGGAAAACTCTTGCCTCTGGTCTAATATGATGAAGCAGTGGGGAATAGATGCTCTAGACAGACTGATGAAGATGTTGTAATTTTGCTCACATCCTCAGCCTAGCCCTATTGGCCTAGGGAAACGAGCAGGGGATAATAGATGATTATTTCATGGTTATCAATACACTATGGGGCGAAGATAAACGACAGCTTATGTTCCGCTAGATAGCCCTATTCTCGCTGCCCTCCCCCACATTCATGCCACAGGCGCAATTCTCTGGCATACACTGCAAAGCAGCTCTTAAGAAGGACAATGTGATAGTGTACATCTATGCTGTTTGCTTGTTCGTGTTTAAAAAAAGGATTAAAAAAAAGACTCCTATGCAGTTTCTTATTTCAACTTACTTATGAAATGTGAATGTTCTATCTCATCCAGATATTAAATCCCACCTTTTTAGTGGTTTCCTTCTAGATGTATGATTCTAAGTAACTCTGAAGATATAAACAACCAAGGCTATTGTTTGAAATTTCATACTAATTTAATATACAGTCTTGAGTACAGAAGCATTATCGAAGCTTATTATCTTTTTTTATTTTTGAGCATGTAGTTTTTGCTTTTTACAGCTAAATTTTTGCCTTTACTTGATGTTTTTTTTTCTTCATGGCTCAAAAGCACATCACTGCATTGAGCCAGGGGCTGTACACTTCCAGTGATTCCTAATGTTCACTTTCTCGATTCTTCCTTTTGGCTTTCGCATCAAATTTAGTGTAAGGAGATGCGAAACGGAGCTTCTCCTGGATGGAATTAATTAAGTAAAATTCGCCGTGAATATGGTGGTCTAGACGCCCGTATCAGCGTTCCACGTTACTGCAGGAATATTGACAAGATAGAGATACACCAGTAAGGCTTTTAGACCAGGCTAGGCATCGCATTAAGTGTCATTGCAGTGAATCCATTAGAAGGAGAGCTAGCAACGGCAGCCTTAAAATGCTCCTGTAGCATCAACAGCAGCAGCAGCAGCAGCAGCAGCAGCCAAGAAATGACTTGCATGTGTTTGAACACTGTGACATGATGCTCTTGTACATGTTTTATCTCATGCTTGTGGTTGGTCTTGTTGTCTACTTTTATTAGTGCTTAGATAGCATGTAGTATAGCGATTACACAGATGTGGTTAGCAAGAGCATGATGTTATTATTAATATTGTATGGATCGAGGGGTATAGTTACCCCAACAGCAATGGCAACAGATCATGCATGAAGGACCAGGAGATAGGGCCACAGGAAGGAAAGCTATCAGGGCCTGGCAGACTGCGCATCATCATCATCTGCTTGCTCCTGCTGCCGATGCTGATGCAAAGAAGGTCATGCGTTTTCCTCTAGTTCCTGCTTGTGCCCCCCGTCTTAGCCCCTTGCTCCTTCGTGTATGCAAACCCACGCCCCTCCTGCCTTCCGCTGTTGCTGGCATGCTGTAAGAATCTGGGTTGCAGCACTAAACAGTTGCGGTCTGTCAACAGCCTTCTCGCATCCTAAGCTTACACCAGAAGTAGCGACATCATCAACAGCAGCAGCAGCAGCAGCAGCAGCAGCAATTGGTTATGATCGATAGCGCTTTGAAAAACAGACATTTCACCATCCTGTTTTGTCTCACTGGTCATGCTTGTGCTCTGCTCTTAAAAAGACAGGAAAGCGACTCCTGTGTCCTCTTGTTTAAGCTTCATGTACTCTTTGTCCGACTTTTATCGGATTCTGGGTTCAAAGCGAATGGCATTTTCTAATTAGATCTTCTCAGAAGCTGCACTCGCTTGTTCTGTCAACTTGTTCTCTGAACCTGTCCTTCCCACATTGCCCATCACTGAAAGGTTGACTTGCCTCTAATCCTCTATTCTAATTCCGCCTGCTGCTCTCAAAGTGATGGCAACCGAGTAGATGGATCCTTTATTTCCATTTCCTCTAATACTGGAACTATCCTCTGTACCTAATTGTGTCACAGCACTGAAGTTACCTTCATTTTAGCTGTTTCGAGTGTTTATATTATATAACCTGTAAACCTGTATAGTTTGCAGGTTAACAAGTCATATTACAGCAAATTTAAACTACCCATTGTCTTATTTCACTCGCTATCATTCAGCAAATTTTAACCATTTTCATTACTCAGGGTTCTTTCTGAGAAAATTTTTAACTGTCCTCTTTTGTATATACAGGTGGGGGCCTAGCTCAGTGGTAGTGCGCTGGGCTTCCAACCACTGGGTCCTGGGTTCAATTCCCGGTCGAGCCTATGTTGGATGACTGTTTCATCCTTTGTCTTATTGCCATGGTCCCTACCTGTCCTAATTAGCCCATCAGGTGCAGAAATACAGGACGTAAAGCCCTAATTCACCACCACCAATTTTCGTATATACAGCACATTGATACAGTTTTATAAGTAGTTTTACATTATTTTGGAACAGTTTTACAAATTACCTAACAGCATGTTGGAACATTTCATGTTGTTATCGTGCTGGTTCCATCTTTTTGCAATTCGCATCACTCAGGGTTCTTTTTGAGAAACATCCTACAGTTCGGGTTGCTCCGGTCTTGGCATGAATGAGCTCATATTTCAAGATGTGATTAATGAGGCATCAGAACGGCATACAGAGAGGGTTGGGCATGGGAACTTGTGTCCTTGCACTCATGGAGGAAGGTGAATGTTTTCATATTGGAAAGGACCTTTTGTTGCTCCATATTGTTGGATAGCGTGACATTTGTATAGTGCAAGGATGGGCTGTATGCCCTGTAATATCTCAACCACATATTTCATACAGTTTGATTATATACCTTGATTAAATTTGTTGAAATCACAATCGTGATGCACAACAAACAAATTGCAGTGCGGTACATTACTCCAATATGTAGGGGCGGGGGCCTAGCTCAGAGGTAGCGCTCTGGGCTTCCAACCGCTGGGTCCCGGGTTTGATTCCCGGTCGAGCCTAAGTTGGATGGCTGTTTCCTCCTTCGTCTCATTGCCATGGTCTCTGCCTGTCCTAATTAGCCCAACTGGTGCAGAAATACAGGACAAAGCCCTAAATCCACCCACCCACTCCAATATTTAGCCACTTTCTGGGGATCCAGCATAACCGTTCAAAAGTCAAATTATACGACAGTGTTATGTCCTCGCAGTATTTTGAATGTCAAGCTTAGTATATTGCGTATCATATGTTTCTGCTCCCTACTGGTTTGGCTGAACATATTATCATGGCTTTTGTGGTTGGGAGGGGACTTGTGGGGTGTCTATTACAGAACTGCCCATCATATGCTGAATGGCCTGTATGCAGTGTATGGCAGAACTTGTCGAGCTCTTTAGCTATAGCTGGCATTCCATTTATTCCATGTGCAGTGCATGCAATGTAAGAGCTGCCTCAGGCCTCAAGCAGGGCATTTATCAGACTACAGACACCCATACATAATGCATGGATCAGCGGAGTTTGTGTCTGCCTGCCCAAATTCTCTCCCACAAAGACACTGCTGGTGCTTATGTCGCTCTGCCCGCTTTTAGATGGCTGCTGCAGCCGGACAAAGATGCTGTTATGACAGGAAGGTGTGTGTGCTCGTTTCCTCAACAGCATTAGCATCTGCATCCCTGGATCCACGGAGGAGGAAGCACAACAAGTTTTCATATGTAAAGATCGTGACCTCTACATAATGTGCTATCTGTGGGATACACAATATGAAATTCATTTCTGTGGGATACACAATATGTAATTTCCCATTACTATGGAACATACCAGAATATAGAACACGCCTTTGTGATCTAGTTGGATGGATAGACAGACATACAGATAGACAGACAGACAGACAGACAGACAGACAGACAGATAGATAGATAGATAGATAGATAGATAGATAGATAGATAGATAGATAGATAGATAGATAGATAGACAGACAGACAGAGACCGACAGACAGATAGTCACATAGATAGATATATTTGACCTGAGATAGATAGTAGTAAATAAGAGAATAAATAACTTTAGTGCATACTATAATTTCTCATTAGTAGTCATTATTCGGGGATAAGGACCCTGAATGCTTGCTTCTAATAATGCAGCTGCTTTCGTTAGTCAATGATGGGACTGTCTTTGTGATTCACAGTTTTAACGATCCGTGTACCTAAAATCTGGGCAATTCTTTGTATCATTTGATATTCTGCTCCACGCTTATCAATAATCGACATGCTTAGGAGCGTTTCTGCCAGTGCACAGTCATCACAGTGGCTTGGGTCTGCTCATTAATGAACCAGGAAAGGGCCAAACAGGCCATGCATGTTGCAAGAAGGTCCCACTGGGCTGACCTCTCCATGGAACGAGCATTTTCTCTCATTGTAGTTGCAAATGTGGCGGACTGTAGCCATATTATCGGAGGCACCAACAGGCCCTGCCTCTATTACCCTCGGTGACAGCACCGGTATTTGTTTACAACACTCGCAGCTGAGCAGCTGCTTTTGTGGACGTGGCCCCTGTCTCTTGACAAGCCCAATCACTGCTCATCAATCTGAAAATGCATGAATCTGCCGCTGTCGCTGCTGATGCTGATGGTGATGCGGATTCTTGCATCTCCAAGCAGGCAGTTTGTCAGGATTCCACAACACAACAAGCAGCATCCCTCATGATTACAACAAACGTGCTTCAAATTTGTACTTAATGAGCATCATTGTTCTGCCATCAGAATTTATCTGCTGCGAGTTACTGAGAATTAAGCAAGGAATCTATTACGGTTGTTTGCATGCAGGGCTAGCCTTACTGCCGGGGGATTTGCATGGCAGTCCTGCTGCCCTATGTACGTTTTGCATTGTTGTGGTAATAGAATTATGGCGACTTGGCTGTCTTATTACCTCCCTATTTTTCCCTCTGTTTTGCTTTTTGTCCCTTTTGCTGTATATATTTTTTTCTGTCCCCTTTTTTTCGGCTGCTACTGCTGCCGCTACTTGCTGTGCTTGTTGAAGACGTAATCAAATCACATATCTCACAATTTGCTGGTGGCCAATTTAACGCCGTGTTGGTTGGCGGGAGGCTGGTGGGAAATTGGCGCTTGATGAAGGTGGTGGCTAGTAATATGCATGGGGGCTAGTGGGTGGCCATCGGTCAGCCTGCTAGTCAGCTGGCTGTGGACCATGCAAGTCATGCTCAGTAGGCACCGAGCTCACTGTGAACCGAGCAATATTGTGTGGCAGCCCGGTGAGTCACTATGTGCTCCAGGCCCCAGTTAGCTCAGTTGAGCCGAGCAGGGCACAGCATAGCAGAACACGACGAGCTACATAACAGCAGGGCATAGCAGCACAGCTGGGGGTTTAAAGCAGGCTTGCTCGCCAGGGTTGCACCCCCAAACCGCAATGGCTGCACCCCCTTTTAGCCTGCACGAGTGTGATAAACTCCCCAATCAGCATACTGACACTATAGCACGCTTTACACCATCACACAATCTCAAATATGTGGCAGTAGCTACCCCTTCATCCTGTATTCTCTGATATTGCAATAAATATTGCATGGCCTTCTATTCATTTCGACCTTCTATATTCTATACCCTCTCGATCCATCTACATTTGTCTGAAGAAAAATATAAAGTATGTGACACCCCATGAATGAGGAAGCATGTCTGTGACACACCATAACTGAGCTAGGGTGTCACTTGTTGCAATATTTATAGAAGCCGTGAACATGGTCTTGCATGTCTCCCTTAATGTTTATAGCTCTGTGCTTACCTTGTCACCAGGGGACAAATGATCCCTCGTGACAATGCCTACTGAGCATTGTTTATCTTGAGCTAAGGTTACGATTAAATGTGCACCTGTTTACTCCATGATATGATTGACAATGTTATGTATATTTACAAGCACAGGATAATCCATAGCCCAATTTATGTATGGGTAATGAATGCATGTATTACTTCGCACACCCCTCATGCATGACAAACGGGACTTTCCCACAAGAGCTAAATGGCCTGTCCCAAAGTGGCACAATGGTCATGATGAGGCCTTTATGAGGCGTTCAATTACTTTGACCTTTTACTAGGCAATAGCTTGAGTCTCTACTTTATCTTAGAACACACTCGGAACGAATAAAATGTGTTACTCTATTCATTCAAGGTTGTGGAAACAGTGTTCAATACATTGTACGCGACATTGCTATCTGGTTTAATGAGATGTTGTGGAAAACAGTAGGTATCAATGTACTAAAACATTTCGATCTAAATAGTGTGATATGACTTTGTTACAATGTAGTGGAAACTAGTTCATTCTACAAAACATCTCCATCTAGTATGATGAGATAGTCTATGTTACAGTTGCGGAAACTGTAGGTAATAATGCTGTATATTGTACAAAACATCTCTATCCAGCTTAGTGAGATAGTATGATCAAAATCTCTCTTCAGACTTTGGCCCTGATATTGGTCTTCTTGTGTAAGTGCATAGGAGAACACTCTTTCCCAATATCTGTCATTTGGATAATAATATGTAGCTTAATCCGCATTACTGTATTCATGTCATGTATCTTGGGACTGCAGACTGCCTCTATCGGGGCTGGTCTTTCATGAGCTGTGTGCTCCTTTTTTGTCTTTGATCTAAATCCGATGCCTTGTAGAATGATCTAATATCCCTGATGCAGTTCCAGTGAGCCCCTGAAATATCCTTTTAATGTCCTAATAGCACACCGGCTTAATAGGTGCAAAAATCCCAAGCCTTAATATCTTAAAACATGCTTGCTCCTATTTCAAGATCCATTCCATTAGAAATTAAGTCTGTTGCAAGGATCTGCTTTTTTGCCCGCTGTTTCATGCAAGTCCCGTGCAGACAAGCCCAGGTCATTCTGGTGTTGATTGAAAAGCTTTGCAAAAATAGGTCGCGGTACAGGTGTGCTGTCCCATGCTCAGAAAATATGACTGTGGAAAGATTGAAATAGAAGGAAAATAAAATAAACGGGTATATAAAATGCATATTAGTACTGTTTTGCTTGGATAAGTATATTTTATCTAATCATTTATTTTGTGCATTATTTAATATAAAAGTATAAAGACAACAGTGCTATAAGACGGGTGAATACTAAAAAGCAAACATTAAAACATATATAAATCAAGTGGAAATGTTTACAGATGAACAAAAAAAATGTGTTTTAGAGTATTTGTTGGAAGATTATTATTATATAGTAAGACATTCCATAAGTTTGTAGCTTCAATAATAGTTATTTAAACCTGTTGAGAACACGAGAGATGGAAATCCATGTAGAGACACTGAATATGGAAATCCAATGAAGTAAAATGAATGATTCTGAATGTGATATGGTGTCCATTGTCACAGATTGTAGGGCCCATTGAAAGACATATCCTCGGTACTAGGCCTTATGTATGGCTCAACCACCAGGCAGACTGAACAACACTTATCAAGAAGAGTCCTTTCCTAAGGATGGTTCACCCAGCTGCTGAGTGCTCTATGTCTCCTCACTTTCGTCCGGTCTGATGCTTAGTTGCCTCCATTAACTTAATTACAAGAGCAGCTCAGTGTAGCAGATATATACTACTTGTCTCGTCATGTGTTTTTTCTTTCGTGACTACTCTTAATGCAGAAATTGCAGGAGAGAGAATGTTGTAATGTCTGAAGAATTTGCTTTACGTTTGGTGAAGACTGAATATTGTCATAGAAAGAGGCACATAAACTGAATAAAAAATTATTATATTAAAAAAAAAAAATTATACACCAAAATAAATTTGCAATAACCAAGAGAATGTGGAAAAAAGGGAACAGACGAAGCTCATTCTTCTTCTCTTCTTGGACTAAATTGACACATATTAAGACTAACTAGGTCACCTTTAAAGACACTAGCTCATTCTTCTCTTCTTGGACTAAGTTGACACATGTTAAGTCTAACTAGGTGACCTCGCAGTATCCTTCATTTCCGCAATTATGTAGATATATACAGTGCAACATTTTGAAATGTGTTCGACAATTAGGAGCTACACGCAGCAAGACCACAATTGTGCCTGGAACTATATAATTACGTTAAAAGCAAATTATGATCTAATTGTATTAAACATTTTAATAAATGCTAGCCAGAGATGCGGTATTTACTCCCTATTCCTGATGGTTTGCAGCCTGTGGTTTTTTTTTTTATCACCAGAAGGTGATAAAAAAAACCACAATTCTGCCTGGAACTATATAATTACGTTAAAAGCAAATTATGACCTAATTGTATTAAACATTTTAATAAATGCTAGCCAGAGATGCGGTATTTACTCCCTATTCCTGATGGTTTGCAGCCTGTGGTTTTTTTTTATCACCAGAAGGCATCTTAATATGGTAGTTAGGCGAAATTATATCTAGAGATAGGTGTGGATATGTTTGGATAGTTAAGACTTTAGTTTGAACTAAATAGCTACTGACAGCTGCCCCTTCAAAAGTTGTACTTTATACAGAACCAAGGAATCAGACAGGTCAAACCAGAGAACTAGACAGGAGGACACATTAGGCATCAGACAGTCATGGAGATAGACATGTTGGTGTAATGATAAATAGGTTGGACTCATTAATTTATTCATCTTCTATGGAGACAGCTGTGGTTAGCAAAAAGAAAGAAAGAAAGAAAGACGAGTTGTTCTAACGGAGTTAATTGAATTGAGCAAAGCATGTCTGTTCAATGCGATCGTCCTTATGGTTGCTGCATCCCTGGGTTCACTTGCCATAGCCATGGGGTGGGAGTGTTTAGCAGAAAAAGGAGTAGAGCGAAAAAATGCCATGGGCAAAAAAGATGGAGTTGATTTCGACAAGACATTTTTGCAAGCATTAATTAAGTTACAGCATGGCGATGTATTCGGAGGGAGAGGAGGGTGGATTGGCGGGGATGGATTGCCTGGCATGCCAATCCTATGCAAGAGCTTTAGCATCCAATCTTCCTCCTTCAGCAGCAGCAGCAGCAGCAACAGCAGCAGCCTCATTGGTTTGAGCCTCTCCTCCACGACATTAACAGAGCACCGTAATACAGTCTGGCCTACACGCTTAGCATCACAAATGTCCCTTTCTTAAATCGCAAACTGATTTATGCACACTTTGGATGCTGCTCACAAAGGTGTCTACCCATTGGCTAAAATTGCATGTCTGGCTCTGGCTATTTGCAATGCGTGTCATGCTTTAAATTTGTCAAGATTTACTCACACAACACTTGGCAATCTCACGGATAATGCAATTGTTTTTGCAAAATGGAGTTGAAATGGGATTTCGTGAGGCAGTGTCTCTGTCTTTTCTTCGTCTGGAAGATGCATGCAGCTGATTTCTCTAGTTGTTTCGCTGTCTTTTGTGACAACCAAAGCTCAGCTGCTGGCTTTCAAGTGACCGCTGGGCAGTGTCTGCTGTGACTCACAGCTTAAATGGCTCGTTCTTTTGTTCTTCCTCACACCGTCTTTGTTCTTATTCTTACATTTGTAGTTTAGCATCAAAGATGTTATCCACTCTGTGTCTGGTTTACACAGTTGTAAAACGACATAAACAGGCTTTTTGTCCTTATGCACAGTAGTGTTTTCGTGCATATCCATTGTTTTGGCTGTTTTAGTGAAACGAGAAATGTTTGTCACAACACTGCTGCACAACCTCATTTCTCAGCTTGTAAAAAGCACTATATTAATTCTTCGTGGTAGATTAATTGATCTACAGATTAATATTACTTCTCCATAGCTTTATTTTGAAGAGCTCTATGATACTTGTATTTACATTATATTTTGCTTCTATCAATGGGGTAATAAGATTTGGGTTCAGTTGGAGTCCACACTATAGTAGGACCCTTTCACAAAGCTGTGCATAGTACATTTTACTCCATGCACCCCATCCTGTTTTGAAGGGCATATAAGAGAATCGTCGGACAGCAAGCATTTAACAGCTTCTCCTAATCCGCCAATCTCTCAGATCTCTATCAGTCGTTGTGTGGAGTAACTGAGGACTGTGTTTAGATGCATCAATCACAGGCTCATGGGGCATAATCACCCCTTTCCCGTCTTGAACGCCCTCTAATGTACAAACTCCCAGTCTGTCCATCACTCCCACAGGGGTAAGAAAGCCATAAATGCTTTAATTCTGCTCCCATGATTACTCACTAATTGCTTGTGAAGCTCTACATGTTGCAGGCTCCAAATCCAGGGTAGCGGATAATGCCCCTCTGTTACTTCTTTCATATGACTTGTTAATACCTCACAAGGATCACCGGCGTAGTACCTGATTTAATTTACTCATAAACTGCCATGATTACCTGTTTATGCAGCATTTTAGTGTAAAAGCGGGGGGCGTTATCACCATTTCCCTTTGACTGTGGCAGAAATTTGCTGAATATGTTTTTCATTTGAAAGTCATCCATTTATGATGTGATGCTACAGTTATCTATGAGGCGACAATTGCATAACAAAGACATCCCCACTCTAAAAGTAACTTCTCTTAAAATTGTTATCTGATTTTCAATTCCATACTGAGCGTTGAGTATTATTGATTACTGTTCCAAAAAAAATTTTCAAATTCCAGAAATCAATCGTCTGCATACTCTGATAATATACACTTTAAAATGTTTATCAGCATGCTGATTTCATTATTAATGAAGCGGCTCATGTGAACGACACTTTAAATTTGACTTGGTATGATTCAGCTGTGATCAGGCATTTGAAGTTGAATGAATGATTTGCTTTTATATTTACCTTTTCAGGCAGTAGGTCATAAACAATTGTACATGTGGCTTCATGAGTTGTTTTCCTCATGTTCACAATCATTATTTAAAATCAAACTGGCTAATTTGACATAGTATTGATTTATGCAGCTTGTTCGCTATAGATCAGTGATTGCATGAAAACCTTAAAGATTTAAACAAAACACCAGATGTACGTGTAGTTGAATACCATATGGTGCAAATGCTGTCACATTTCGTCTATAGCCCCTCATCTCAATTGAGATGGTTATAGAGTTACTATGCATTATGAGCAGTGCATCAGTTGGGTCCATTGATCTGTGGTATTTCTGAGGTGGCCCTAGAAGTGAGGTGGTATTATAAAGAAGCTCTATTGTATCTGTTTGGATGCTAACTGACTGTAGCACTTTACCAGCTTGCCATATTTGTTTTGATTTGCAAGGCATATGGACAGAACATGAGTTGAACCAAATAGTGACGAATAACATTGTTGAGTTTTCTCACGACTTGAAAGTCAGGAAGTGAAGATGTTTGAATTTGGAAACACAAGTCTCGTCCAACTGTCAGAATAGTAATCATCTTAAGCTAGATTGCTAAAATTACTAAATAATTTGCCAGGAAGACGAATATTAATGCCGTGGGGAGTTTGCTTTAAATCGAAGCAGTCTATAGGGAGGGGGGGATTGAGCTTCGCACATTTTACTCTGATTGGCTAGATTATCCATGCAAAGGCTTCCCAGCTCTCTCCCAAAGCTCTCTCAAATGAATTTATTCCAGAATGGGGAAAATTGTGGGGACTTCCGCTGCCAATTTGCAAAGTTAACTCTTCCTATTTTGATTCAAATTGCCCACGTTTTGTTGCCCGCGTTTGTGGGTTGCCTTCTGGCCTGTCATCGCTGATTTACAATTGTTGCGTAAAGTCGTGATCTCTGATTCGTAATTTGAGGATAAAAAACCATCCTATTACGATTGGTTTTCTGTTGTTCGCCCATCGTTTTCGATGAACAGCTGTAAAAATAACCTTTGCCTAATAACAGTTCTTTTAAGCTACAATGATTTGCAGGTAATCTGAGACTAAGTAACTGCAAGGCATATTTACATGCCATGTTTTAGTTTTTTTTTGTGCAGCAATTTGTTTTGATATACATAAGAAACTTACTAAACGTATGCCATTACATTCTCGAAATGTGATATTTCTCTTAAAATATACAACACAATATGGAAGTCGTGGTTGGTTATGGTCATAAGATTTTCCAGCGTATACCATTCACAGTTGTATCCTTTTATATCACTGTCCTGCTTAAATATTATGTACATGTAAATATGCCTTACACATACTAGAACTTTGTTTAACATTGTATATACTCTAGTCAATAAGCTTTATATATCTATCTATCTGTGTTCTCTCCAAAACTGTGCTGAAAGTGCAACTTCCTAGTGTTTTCATCCCAACGAACCCACATGCTTTAATTTCTTCTATTATGTAATTAGTAGCCCTCTTGAGGACTGTATTACTATATAAGGAAGAGTAGTTATTAAGGGGAAGCGTGAACGTGTTTAGTGACTTGTTGCAGTGCACCTGTAAATGGAGTCAATTAAATAAGGCAGCCGGGCATTTCTTATTCGATGGACCTCCTTCTGGAAATGCAAATAATAACAGGCCTAGGTGCTTCTCTCACCTGTTATTCTCTGTCATTATTAGAAAGAAAGTGTTCTTTGCAAGTTAATGCAGCGTTGCACACTTCTTTCACGTCATAGCACCTCCCATGAGTTCAGGAGACTTTTTTAACAGCATCAATTTGCAGGGCCATTCGGTACTGATTTGCAGCCTCTCCCGCTGGTACCAATTTGCTGTCATATAGTGTGTGGTAAATTGACTACACTGGAGTCCTGTTGAAATTGAATACTTTTGACATTCAAATAGTAATGGTAACACACTAAGGTTACCCGTTTCTATTGTATTCAATCCCAGATAAATATGAAGCTGATATTAAAAAGTAAACCATGTATAAAGTGGACAGTATTGACAAATAAAGAATTAAATTGGAAAAAAAAAACCCCCCCTCGAAAAAACGGAACCCAGCTGTTTTCTGTTGTGATCAGCTGTTTTTGTGATGATAGCATTACAATACATCTAGATAACGACTGTCGAAATTCGATCCAGCCATCTTGCCAACATTAGGTCTATATGTCAATAAATTTAATTTGGCAAGGGATCAGAAAAAGCACGGGGAAATTTTATTTTGCTATAATAATTGTCATGCTTACCGTTTTTAGTGCAGTTCTATTATGCCATAGTTGCTCTTTCAATTGTTGAAGATGCTATTATCTGAATTATGAGATTATGTAACCAGGTGACAAATATTAGATTTAAAATGCTTCAAGAATGGTGTACTGTAACATATAATATCAGGATAAGATAACGTACATATTATTTCTGTAACCGACAATACTTGTATCATGAATGTCAAGTAATATAATCTTTTTCATATACAATTGGCTTCTACATCAAGTCCATTTTTACATGCAGGTTCTCAGAAGCACGATTCGTTCTCAAATGTTACCAATTTCTTGTTTGCAAAATATTTATCTTTTTTTTTTAAAACGAAATCCGTGAAAATATTTAATTTTTACTCAAGATGCAAGACATTAAGATTCTAACAGTAGGTGTGTATATATGCAATGATATAAAATAAGTGTCCTTGTTGACCTAAATGTATAATAAACGAGGGAAGTCTACTCATCAATTGTTCACATTTGCACAAATAGTGCAAACCACAGGTGGCTTATTTGAAAGGTGTTCATAAGGACAGGTGCTACTGTGTCTGCCTACGTGCCCTGATTCACTGCAAAACTTGTACTGTACACACATAATACATTGGTCTAAGTAGTAAGTACCTCATCACGGCATCAACTGGCTCAACTAGCCCTTGGCCAATGTTCTGCTAATGGAGAGAGTAGCTGATGCACTGCTACTGCTGCTGCTGCTGCTGCGGCTGCTGCTGCAGGTAGGGCTAGTGATCAATGCAGGTATGGATGGCTAGCAGGCATGTCAGCAATCAGGGATTGATCTGCTTTGATAATGGCCATTAGGCACGTTATGCTTGGCCCACCTGTTGAAAGATTGGTTTTGCACGACTTTCACCTAGCCTCCTGACCTCTCTTTTTGCTCTCTCTCTCAGTCACATACACTGATTGGAAGTCTCTTCAATTCTCTTCAATTCTCAAACTTTACTTTCTTTTTTATTATCTGCGCTTTTTTTTCAATCTGTACAACTCACTCTCCCGCCCTGCCTCGACAAAGATTGGTTTTGTGTGATACAAGTTTCATGAGCAGTCATTTTTTTCTTTTCTCTTTTTCCTGATTTACAATTACTCAGAAATGTTCTCCCGCCATGACACGCAATGGCCCTTTCCTTGAAACGATTTCTCGTATAAGCAATTTGGTCTGTCTGTATAGCTTGTTGATTTTACCTGTTGTTGTTGTTTTTACATTTGCTCATCTTTAGACTCAACACGGTAACGTGCGCATACTTCATAAATTGCTCATATTATTCTAGATAATCACTTTAGTTGAATCGGTAATTACAGAAAATTGGAAGTTATAATTTGATTATTGCGAATTGGTGTTAATGTTTTTGAATTAATAGTTAATTAAAATGTGTTGTCGACAATCATAAATCGTATATGTTCATAGAATAAGTACATTACGAGATTAGGGTGTGGGTTAGAACTGGTATAGACTGTAAATAACTGTCAATAAACTTACTATTTAATATCCATGGAATAAAATAACAGTTGGCCACTTTAGTTTGATGACTCTGTTGCCATTAGATGAGTTCCTTCAGTGCAATCGTAATTTGGAGTCTTAGCTGGAATTCATTATTTTGTTTTTTTTCAATCATCTGCATTTCGCTCACGTTTTCTGGCCGCAGTTGTGAGTACAATCAGCTTATTGTGGCATCATCACAGCCAGCATGCAGCAGGCCATTTGTCTCCGCATCCCCCATCATCTGTAGCCAGCAGCTTGCCAATCCCCTGGTGATCATCAGCAAAATGGTTGTGCTAGTAATAATCCTGTGAGATGTGGCTGTGAGGCTTGCACCACTGAGGCATCCTTCATCAAGAGGTATCAACACCTTTTCCCCCAAGAATCAACTGCCGCCGATCCCCGGGCCTCCGGTCGTGCCTGGTTTCATCCACCGAGCTTTATGCCCCTTTCCCCCTGGCCTTATTCTTACACCCAGGAGACAGCCAAGAAAAATACAGCAGTATATCTTGGCAAATATGGAAGCAGTTAGGCCCCTCCAGCATCCCTTCAGCATCCCCTCATAGGCTGTTTATACTTCATCCCCTCACAGTAAATCTGCTGCTTGCATAGAATCCTGGCCCACCGTCCTTTATACAGCAGCCCTTGGAGTATTCGTTTTGGTTTATTCGCATTGCATTTAAGATTTATTGCTCTGTTATCACAAAGATTTACAGCTACCTCCATTACAGATCACTGTCTAGGACCAAAATTACTGCAAAATATATCATATTTCCCATTCATAGCTCTGTTGATTACTTGATAAATCACACCGCCCTAATAATTAGATATTAATTTCTGGGTTCATTGGCGATAAATGATGGCCTGATAACGCCACATTTATCTGTCTTGTTATGGCTTCCATTAGTTGCTTCAGTACTAGCAAGCAACTCTTATATTGATAACACAACATAAGACCAAATATGGAAATGAAATTGTGTTGCGCAAAGTTGGTGGTTCTCAGGTTGGAAATTACTCACGATTGCGGTTTTCACCTTCATATCTGAGATCTTACATGTGTCTTTCCGCTTGTAGGTTGTCATCGGCAATAATATGTGAGGTACTTATAGAAGAGATATTCTCCATCCTCTGTTATATTTATAACCATTTTTTCTTGAGATATTGCTGCAAAAACACCACACTTTGAAACACGGCTATATTCTTAGCTGTGTTGAATAGAACCTCACCATTTAACTCACCGTCAGGCCGTTAGTCTAATTTAAAGGTGTAAGGGGGGGGGGGGGGGAGGGCTCACATGGCAAAGTTATTTGGGGAAGGGATTTTAGGGGACAAAAGAGGAGATTTACTCGTCGTAATACATGTGTTGTCCTATATATTTTGTTATAATTTGTGACTCCAATGGCTGCACCCTGTTCACCATTGGAACTACCATTGGTCCGAAATCTTTGGTCTTAATGATTGAATGGTCTTATTAGTTGATAACTTACCATATTAGGCACTGAGTTGCGGGTCTCAACAGTAAGGTGCACTAAAAGTCCACTGTATCTGTTTGGGTACTGATTAACTGTACTGGCGTGACTTATGAGCTACAATTTGCCAAGGCATATGAGCAGTACATCAGTGGGATCTAGGAAGAACATTTGTGACAGCCTCGACAGACTACTGTAGATCTCCTCTTATCGTGTTTTGTTCACACATCCACAGCCAGCCAAATAGACAACGCTGTGTCAGTCAACGTTTAATCATGTGCTGGACTCTGATAGTGTCAAACTGTGATGTCTAATTGTGGCATAAATCTGTGTACATTGCTATTTTATGGCTAGGCAGGAGTGGAGCAGTGTAGTTGGCAGGGTTATAGAGGACTAGGCAGTCAATTTTTGAAGCCCTGCAGTTTTTAGGAAAGGCAAAAGGAGGGGGTTGTTTTTAATGTCTTTTGGAAAGCAGCTTGGAAATGATACATGTTGACAGTCGTTTAATCATCACTAATGGGCTTTGTCTGGGAATATAGTTTGTTTTCATTAAGTGAATCTGGCCAGGCTGATGCTGCTTGGAGTGGGGATTACTCAAACACTCTGATTGATTGGGATTAGTCGATGTGTCGTTAATCTGTTTGCAGGCTAGGCTGTATGAGCGACCAATGTTTGCCGTGCTTGCCATCATGAAAAACTGCACAGTTTGCTCTGGCAAACCTATCTGGGACTGGGAGCGAGCAGTCTGACCTTGCTTGCTCATGCCATAAAACATCACCACCAAGATTAGAGCGATAGTTGTCAATGACACAAGAATTATGTTTTGCTGAATGGTTGCAGCTTGGTCACTCCATGCTGCTTTCTACTCAACCCATGCTACCCAGCCAGTCAGTGCTGTGTGTGTACTTGTGCGTTCTAAACCTTCCCATTCCATATATTTACACTGCAATGCAAGTTTATCTAACACTTCCCCTGGGTGTTGCATAGCAATTGCATTATTGGCTGAAAACATTGTAATGTATACCGCTATCAGCTTCGCTTGGTTTTCTATGAGACTGATTGATGAATATGAGAATGGACTGCACCCTCTATATTGTCACCGTGCCCATTTTATTAGACCAGCTGCTGGCTGCAATGGAAACCACTTGTGAGATTCTTGTGCTCCACTCAGATCTGTCTGGCATTCGTGTGTATACATGAAAACCAATGCTATAGTTGACAACAGTCTTAGGTCTTTGAGCCTCTGGCTTTACAATAGGTTTATGTTTAACTGAAATACAACTGAATGTATATATGGTATAGAGTTATACTAGTACAATAGCTAACGTCTTGTGAAGGTGACCTTTGTGTCATACTATACAATGTATGTCAACAATACTTGTCTGAAGCAATAAAGTTGTTCAGTATATTTGGCAGTCACCAAGAGCAGACGTTATTGCTAGATATTAAAACTAACAGTCCCCCAATACTGGGGTGCTGGTCTGAGTCTATTGTATAGTAATTGGGTGGACAGAGTAGATTTGCTGGCGTCTCTACCCTGGATCCAATACATCCTTGTATATGACCCGATGCAAGGATAGGGCCCGGAGTGACAATAGGATGAATTGCTAGGGTGACCATCTGAATAGAGGAGTTGTAGGGACACTGAATTACATGGTGTATGGGCACAACCGGTGTCTGTGTAAATCCCGTGGGATACACAATAACACTAACTGAATCAATGGGCCAAATCATGTGTCTGAGTGATCTATGCGGAAGGCACTGGCCTTACAGGTTTCATGCTAGGCAAGGGATGTATTTGTAAGGGCACATGAAGATCGACGTGGTCACCTGCCTATTAGATCAATATTGACCATAATCTGATCTTATTTGTTGGGCCATGCATGTTTTCAGACAGCAACCTCATGCGCTTGCAATGTGACTCGTGTCTGCGCATCAGAAACAATTTTTCTGCATTCGCACGCCAAAATAGTATATGCATGTTGCCGCAATCATACAATTTGATATTGAAATGTGGAGACTGTAATCCTGTAAGTATTTTAAGGCAGGTTTTTCAATTCACTATGGTTTTTAACTAAAATTAAACACAAGTTAAAGTGTGCAATACCTGGTACTAGTTCTGCAACACAAGCACCTAGGCGCAACTTTACAATGACACGAAAGGGCATGACCTGTGGAACGCAACATCTCTGTTGACAAGTAGGCTGTCGCTCGGGTCGAGACAAGGAAAGCCCAGAGCTGCTGGTTGGCTGTGCATCGGGTGACAAGCCCCATCCATAGACGTGAGTCATTTGCAAAACGTGACACGACCATGCCACTTAGCCTGCTATCAACTGGGATGGACTCTGCACTAGTCTCAGGTGCCTTGGAGCCCTCATCACCACCTGCTTCAGCAGCCAGCATCTGTGTTAGTTCTTATGCCCCAGAGGACAAGTAAGATGAGCATGATTTGCTGATCTCAAGAGTGGTCCCCCACAACTCCTTCTGATGGGAAATAAGAGCTTCCTGAACGCTTTTTATTATATGGATGGCCTTGACCCTAAATGAATCTGACCAAATAGATTGGGTCTCATCCTATTGCGTAATATAAAACCAGACTATCCTCTTAGGAAATATTAGCAGCCTGTAAATAGAATATGTGTGTTAATCCTTCTGAAAAAAATGTGACCCAAGATTCAATAAACTTTAGAATATGTCTGTGTATACTCCATGCTACTCTACAAAGCTCATGACTCACAGTCAAACAACCATTTTCAACAAAATCAACATCGAAAGTGAGGTGCAAAAATCCGTCGAATGAGGTCGATGTTCGAACTGCAATATGCACTTTGGATTAGTTATTCTGGATTAAAGGATGCATGGCTGGTCATGACGGGACCCATTACCGCAACCTAGCTTTGAATAGCTGTCGATTAAAGCCGTTTTAAATGAATGCGAGCAATGGGCTGGCGTTACATAACTTTGCCTCGAGGTCAGTGCATTGAAACTGTCAGTTTCCATGCTGCAACAGCTAAACGAAGCCAAACAAATGCTTAAGCTTTGGTTTTAAAAGATGTACTTGCCTTTGGAATAGTGTATTCATCATGAAACACAACGTATGCAAAAGTGGTCCCATCTCAATGACAGGCACTTCTATACATCTTCATTGGTTTTAATGTAATGTAAATGGCTATGTCTTGAGTGTAAGTCTCGCGCATGAAATCTAATCTAGCCCCATGAGGAACGGGGATAAAGAAAGAGGCCTGAATGTTTACATCTACTGCAGGGATTTCCTCCAAGGAAGCATTAGTGATTTCATCAAATATTGAAAAGCTGATGATTTGCAAAGTGTGTGAAAGCAGCTTGCGAAGATGCATTGGACGTTGAATTATTGCAGCAGCATCAACATCAGCAGCAGCAGCATCAGCAGCAGCGGAGAAGTCTAGATGGCTTAGTGTCATGCAGATGAGGTTTCCTTGCAGAGGCAGCGGGCAGCAGGCCTGCATCACTGTGCTTGCCTGCATCACTGTAGTTGCTTTGCATCACTGTAGTTGCTTTGCATCACTGTTAGGTTGGGGTAGCTGCTGCTACTGCTGCAGTGAAGCCAGTGAAGCTGCAGGATAGCAACTTAGCACTGGGTGGTCACTGATGTGGCTATTACTAGCCGCGTCCTATCTGATGACCTGCTCTCCTAGGAAGCTGCCCTTCAACCGCAGGGCCCTGGGGTCACCAGAGAGAAGGGCCCTAACATCTCGAGCCAACGACTGTGCTATTTCCAGCCTGTCGAACAGTCTGAGTAACGAGCACTGGCTCTGTCTCCGGGGGGCTCCACCATTGTGATCTATGCGTGCCTCCACCCTGCTTAGTTGTAGCGCTACATATGTCAGGTCATAGTTCTTGTTAGTGCCTGATACGTAATGCCTCTTACACCCTCCCAACCGTTTCATTGTGGCCTAACAACGGCCTTCTCTTTTGCTTGGGTGCATCACAATAGCACCAGAATTCTGCATCTGAATCCATTTTAACATCGGTTTTCTTCAGCTGTTGCATTACTGGCACATGAAGTCAACAGATCTGTGTATCTTTGCAGCACAGGTCATCGAACTCCTGTCCTTTCTTAGCAAATGAAAACCTAATCTGCTTTGAGTTCAAGATCATTAGCGAGCAAGAAGAAAAGTCAAGATGACACAAATAGGATTTGCTATCTGTTTGATAACATGCGGAGATTAGGAAAGGCAAGAAACATCTTTGGTGTTTTTAGCGGCTCGTCTGCTTTCCATGCCTTGCTATCTGTCCCATTTCATCCTTGAGCCATTAGTTGCTGCTGCTGCTGCTGTTTCTGCAGCAAAGAATCCACCCTTTCAATGGATTGGTGTTGAGTCAGACTCCTTTGTGACTGTCTTTGATAAAGTGATTATCTGGAATGGATCGGAGGTTTTCTCAGGAGCGTGAGTGCCTTGTCACCACCAACGTCAAGTTGCCTGGACCTGCACTCGGCCATTCTTCCTTAACGACATTTCCTGTTGAATTTTGACTTGTGCCCTGGCCCCTTGTAATGGGCTGCACCTCAGCTAACCATGCCAATTATCGTGTTGAACCTGTCAGTGCAATTACTCTCCTGCAACTCAACCCAGCCTGTCTTTGCAGCTGCTGGAAAGCCCTGTGTGTGCGCACATAAACACTTCATCTTTCTGACAAGAAGTGGGCCATGACAAGTGTGGTCTGTGTTGGAAATGTGGGGTTAAACGTTTGGTTTTATGCTTGTTTGGCGTAAGTGACTTGGCAGGTATGACGTTATGAGGTTTGCCTGTATTTTATCTGATGCCTTCAACAATTAATGCACGAACCATTCTGAAACCTCAGGTATTATATTTGTTGACATGGGATAACAAAATTTGAAACAGCATATCACATGCATCACGTGCTTACCCATACATGTGTTTAACGTTAAGAGCCTTATTACTATTAGGAGAAGTTCACTCTGGAATTTCCTTGCTAATTGAGCCTGGGCAACGCTGGCAGCTGAGGCTGTCAAGACAAACGAGCTATGACCTCCGGGGTCAAATCGCATGTCAACATCATCTGGCTTATTATTCACCTGTCAACACCTGAAGCTTTTGCTGGTTAATAAGGATCGAAAGCAATTTGCAACTTGTGCAGCCAACACGATGCTTTAGGTGCAGGGGTAGAGTTACGCTATTACTAATATTACATGCATCACATCAGGTGGGCTTTATATAAGGTGATAATACTTATAGGGATGCGTGGAGGTCATGTTAGGACTCCCGACAGTGGCATGATTAAAAACAAATGTACCCTGTCATGTGGTAATAATGTAGTTAATACACATAGGCTGTGCATATTACATCTCACACAAACCTTGAAACACACTCTGGCTCAGACGAGTGAATGATTTGATCAAGAAAGGAAAGTTCTTTTGGATTATAAGTTAGTGGCACAGTGCCAGTATTCAGCTGTAAAAATACTAAATTATTTTCGTGAAGGAAGTACTGAGAGTGGGAGGAGTGATATGCTCAACTGAAATAATTTGGTGCATGCAGTTAATGAGTTTACACATTCCGTCAACATCCTGAGTATCAAAGAAATCAAGGAAGTCCGTACTCAAATCAGTTGAACATTTGTGGGTGTTATATTGTGTATGTTGTGTCTTTGAGGTCTTGTTTGAGTCTTCTTGTACAGATGTGATTCACACATCTTCCACTATTTTGGGTCATCGGTTTTTTTTCCCTTTGTGCATGTCAGAGGTGTGCTTGTTAGATCTTTGTCCTAACCAAGTGTTTTCTGACCTTTTTTCAATCTCTTGAGTTGGTTTTCTTCCCTCTTTTCCCATTTTCTTTGAAGAGGAGCCAGGAATAATTGGCCTTATAAGATGCGTATCAGGTGCTGTTGTCACGAGGCGTCATTGGGTGATCAGATTATGTCTGGCTGTGACGTTTTCAGCTCAGCCCAAAGCTCAGAGATGCTGTTCTTGCTGTTATGATGAAGAGAGGCACATCTGATGATGCTGTGGTCTTCTGTGTCATGGGGTAACAAGGTGAGGTAGGTAGTTGTGCATAAGAAGCAAGTGACCATCAACCTCACTAAAGCCCCGTTCCCACATAGCCGAGTTACTCGTAGTCAACTCGTAGTAATAACAAAAATTACGTAACACCCAAAATTCGAGGAGTTGGCGACGAATTTTTGGGGAAAAAATGACCAGGAGTGACTCGCCGAGTTACTCGCCGAATTACTCGCCGAGTTACTCGGCGGGTTCAGCGAGCGACTCGCCGAGTACCAGGAGCGACTCGCCGAGTACCAGGAGTGACTCGCCGAGTACCAGGAGTAACTCGCCGAGTACCAGGAGTAACTCGCCGAGTACCAGGAGTAACTCGCCGGGTGAAGCAAGGTGTCTACGACAGCGACGAGTCACCCATCGAATGATAGGCCGACGCCAGTCTACCTGCATTCTCAGATGAATATCTCGCTTAATATTTGGTCTATTTTCGATCCGAAAAAACCTATGGAGTCACTATGAATTATACTACAAAACAATCTTTATTTGACGAAAATCGGACTAATATTAAGGGAGCAGTAGCTTTTTAAAGAAGCGCTCAGCTTTCTGCATTAATACAGTCTGGGCGCGGACGCTTCAGGGAGCACCAGTATAAGTAAATTAAATATAGCAAATAAAATCACAGATCAAATCACAAATACTAATTACAATATCAATATTAGATTTAAATTTTACAAAATATACACAAATTTATACTGATCATAATATCACAATAAGATTCAAATTAACACAAAAAGATAAGAAAGTTATACAAATATAATCATTGCCTGGTAATTACAATTAAATATATTGCTTTTAATTAATGAAAGCAATTACATATTTTTGTAATTGTGAATGACAATCAAGACAATGTCATATTACTGTGTCATCTTTGAACAAACCATGAAATGACAGGTCAAAGAACCCCAATTTAGGCAATTAGGCAATTGACACATGTATTGAATTTGCTGTATGCTCTACACCAATTCTTTGTATCATTCAAAATGCTAATAGCAATTACTGTGTCATCTTTGAACAAACCATGAAATGACAGGTCAAAGAACCCCAATTTAGGCAATTAGGCAATTGACACATGTATTGAATTTGCTGTATGCTCTACACCCATTCTTTGTATCATTCAAAATGCTAATAGCAATTGACATAACAGTCATGGCAGTTGGCAGAATGAGTAGAAATGAATTGCAATAAAGCTCATCCAAACAATGTATATAAAATGGTCAAAAATATTGACCACACCATTCATGTCAGGGCCATAAACAGAGCACCTTGCCGCCGCCAGACTACCTGCCTTTTCAGACAAATATCTCGCTTAATATTTGGTCTATTTTCAATCTGAAAATCTGTGTGGAATAAGTATGAACTCGACTATAATTCAATATTTATTTGACGAAAATCGGACTAATATTAGGGGAGCAGCAGCCTTTTAAAGTAGCGCTCAACCTTACCTGCATTGATACAGTCCGGGCGCGGACGTCTGCGAGAGCACCACTGTTTGCCTCCGCCAACTTAGCTGCCTTCTCAGACGAATATCTCGCTGAATATTTGGTCTATTTTCAATCCGAAAATACGTATGGAATCACTATGAATTATACTACAAAACAATCTTTATTTGACGAAAATCGGACTGATATTAGAGGAGCAGCGGCCTTTTATATTATATACGACCCCCTACGCTGATGATGCATGTACTAAAGGTAGAACTCGACGAGTTACTCGGCGAGTTACTCCTACAACTCGGTGAGTTACTCCTACAACTCGCCGAGTTACTCCTCGCACTCCTGAACATCCCCCCCGAGTGTAATACGAGCGAAAATAGCGCCGAGTAACTCGCCGAGTTCGAGGAGTAACTCGGCGAGTTCGAGGAGTAACTCGGCGAGTTCGAGGAGTAACTCGGCGAGTTCGAGGAGTAACTCGGCGAGTCATGGCCGAGTTTTTGGACTCCTGGATAATTCGCCGAGTGTGCCGTGCAGCACGGCATACTCGGGAGACTCGGCAAACTCGGCTCAAAATCTCACGAGTTCGCTACGAGACTCAGGAGTTACTCGCCGAGCATCTCTCGAGTGCGAGGAGTAATCGCCGAGTTTAGTAAGAGCTGGGCCCGAGAGGCGTGTTACGTAATACTACGAGTTGACTACGAGTAACTCGGCTATGTGGGAACGGGGCTTAATGGCAAGGTGATGCTCAACATGACAGGCTAAAACAGGAGCAAAACAGAGCGCACACAGCCATGACACTGGGGTGCAGGTGAGCTGCTGAGCACGGTGACCTTTTTAGCAAGAATCAACCTACATCCCGTCCGCATCAGTGCTTATCACTGTGCTAAGTGCATGTCTATTCCCCGTCCAATCTACATGACTCATTCTCCTCAGGGTGCCTAGGTCACCATGAATACCCTTCTTAGAAACCCTCCTTCCCCTCCCCCGAGTTATTCTTCATCCATTCTCCCTCCTGCAATTCTTTTCTGATTGCCTGGAGATTTAGCAGGGGCAGATCTAGGCACAAGAGAAGGGGTCCAAACCAGAGCTCCTTCATTTGATTGCAAAGATGGTTATGTTATTAGCTGTAGTAATTGAGTTTTAATTGATTTTGGCAATTTAATGACTCAATTTTCTCATGTATAATTGAATTTGCAAAGTATGATGTAGGTGAAGATTTGCAGAAATTAAGTTGCTCATAAAGTTACAAATGTAATACACTGTAGACTTATGGCTAATTTCAGACTTAGATAGCACTGTACACTGTGTCCCTAGCATTTTCTGTAGGCGAAATGATGGGATTCCCTGGCTCACTTGCAGATACTATCACCTTGACTGTTGCTGATTTCATGGGTTCTTGCAAGTGAAAATTGCTGGGCGTAAAATTGAAGAGTCATATTGCATTTGTATCAGGTAGAATCTATTGGCAGGCTCAGGCAGTGATTGCCTTTAGAAAGGCCGTTATGCTGCGAGCGTGTAGCTTTCTAAGGATTCAGCGGCAGGTTACGCCCTTGTCAAAGGTTGTGGGAAGGGCTGGCAAAGAGGGCTGACAGGCGCATTTCTCACAACTATAATGCATTTGTTGCTGGAGATGTAAAGGGCTGCACGCTTGGGCTGGAATCTCTGGTATCCTGTATTAAAAGCCCTAGCCAAGACGATCGATCAAAGAGGTCTTTTGCCATGCTGAAAGGACTGCCCAACCCCCCCCCCCCCCCATCCATTGGCTGTGCTATGCCACCCTCTTGGCTGCTGCTGCCTTGTACCTGCCTTGTGCCCTGCCCCCTCGTCTCCATGTGGTCGTCATGCTGGTCCATCGAGCCTGTCACCAGCCAAGATGCCTCATTGATTATCTGTCCCCTCTTTGTGCCTTCTCCCCTCATACGCCATATGTAACAGCCAGCATCAGGCAACAACTGTAAGTGCCACTGGAATGACTGTCTCCTGGTGGATTGGTGGGTGACTTGGTTTTTGTGCTTCATGTGCTGTTGCATTGCTGGCCTAGCAGTTTGCACATTGCTGCTAGCACATCGCAGCTTGTAGCTCGCATGTCACCATCACTGAGGCCTTGTGCTGTTTCCTTAGGGAATGGAAGAATATACACATATCGCGTGGGGTCTTTTAGAGGAACGCTATCAAATGTCTGCGTAATGGTGCTCATGCGAGCGACGCATGCAATACTAACGTCCTGACGCCTTCTCTAATTAAGACGCCATCATGCTGGGGCACTGTGTGTGCTCAGCACGTGCTAAGTGGACTCCTTCTTATCCACTTTTTTTATTTATTATTTCCTTCTTTTACAGCTTACATTGTACTGGCCCACAGACATATATGCGTTGTTTGTTAAAGAAGAATGATGGATCGTGTGTTGCACAACGATGCAGTCCCAAAAAGATGCTGTTGTAAATCTTCATCAGTTCCAAAAAAAAGGGACGACACTGTTCTTCGTGAGCTATGGGGTCCATCCTTTATTGCTTTGGATGCTCAGTTGCGTGAATGTGGATTCAGCAGCTGTGCCTTAGTCAACAATTGCGTTTGGGTCTGCCCTGCAATAAACAAGGGATCACTTACGAATGATGCACATGTATCTCTCATTTATCACCTCTAATAATCAATTGTTGTGGTCAGAGGTTAGAGCCAAGATTCTTACTCCAGTTAACCTCGGCTTGTATATGTAGGCTCCCTTTATGCCAATAGGAAATGAGGTTCAAAAGCAGAGCATCTGGACACAGGATTCTTTGCATTTTGTATGATATGACATTGTGGGTTTAGTGCCATAACATATGAGATTGTTATGAGTGGGACCACAACTAATGTCATAATACCAGGCAGCAATGTATGCATTTTGTATATTATGACGTTAGTGTTATTACTGGCTACGGGGATTATATGCATTTATGTGATAGTTCTTTGACATTTGGTCAGCGAAATACTGTTAGGACTAGTATTGCTACTTGTTTTACTCCTTACTAGCTGAACATAGACATAACGTGTCCTGCATGATTTTAGGCCATGCAATCTGAGCTAAACCCAATTGCTTAAGGAGGGCAGTGACGTTTGTCCTGGAATAAAAGTCCTCTACCATTACTCTGTGGTGTATCAACCTGGATGGCAGCTTTGATGGGGCAACCTGAGCCTTTCTCTCGAGTGGTGCTTGGGGAGCAAAGGACAAAACACAGACCTGTTGGTCGAGTGGCGAAAGGGAATTATTCATGAAACATCAGTAGACCTATTTAGCAAGGACTGTCAAATTGCAGACAGTGCTCTGTGTCAGCCTGGACATATCAGGTTAGCAAAGGACTTCTGCGTGCTCTGCCTTACACAGTGCCTATGGCTATACTTAGAACTGCTGCCGACCTAGAGCTAGTAATAGTGTGCCAGATAGAGGTGGAAATCCCTTAAAAGCTGTTTCTTGTTCTGTAAATAATACAAATATGGCGAAAAACTAATTAATTGTGAGTGGGTTTGTGTTTGTAGAAATGTTTGCTGCTCGATATGGAGTTTACAGGCATCCTTGTGCGATAGAAATAACAGCTATCTTACACCATGATTAACGTATGACAGTTTAAACACAACATGAAAGTGAAAACTGAATCCCTTGTTCTGTAATCTTTGTGAAAATGCTTTTTTCTGTGTTGCTTTATTATTTTTGCAATTTTCTTTCAAAGGAATGATATCTAACATAAAGGTTTGGTTGGAGTGAAAGCTTTCATTATTTTATTCACTTCGGAATTGACTCATAGGTCTGTTTTGAATGTAACCCAGTTATTTAGGATTTGACATCAAAGAAATCGCTACCCTTAAGTGAAACATTTAAGTATCCGGGTGCATCTTAAAAGGCACGAACACATCAAGGTGAGCAAATAGGAGTGTTTTAATCAGTCTAGGAGGAAATTCATTACCTGAAAGAATCCGGAATGCATTGTTGACAACAACATTTTGTGAAACAAACATTTTTGTTACCTGTCTTCTAACACCTGTAAATTATAGTCCCTTAAAAGCTTTTCACAGCTATTAAAACCATGCAGTCTGTTAAGTGACTCATCTCTTCATTAAACACACAGGGCATGACAGTCTGAGAGAAGGCCACACCCAGCAGTCTTTTGTTTACTTTTGGAGATTAAAATATTTTTGAAAGATGGCTGCTCTCTTGCTCTTATGTTGAAATGAATAGGTCAATTGCTGTATGATGTTTTCTTTGGTCACAAAAACTTACTTTTCAATATTAAATGTCAAAACCACTCTTTTTATAATGTCATTGAAAGTTTAAAAGACCATGAACTAAATGGCGCACAGTTTCGGATGACCAGAGTCTGTGCATTTCTTGCTTCCAGTCCTTTCTTCTAGTAATAATATAAAATTGCAAAGCATTATACATGCTTGCTGAAGAATTTATTTGCAGGGAAATAACATCCATACAGTATACATACAGCCCATAATTCAAGATATGCCAATGCCTAATTCATTTTTCTGTTGCAGTTAGTTTTTACATATCAGTGTCTGCAATCTGCATTCACAGTATGCAAGCAATAGAGAACAAAGGATTTATTTCACTGATATTTATATCTTTGGCTTAAAGAAATTATATTAATGTGGTGCAACAACGAGTGTTTGAAAAACTGTTAATCTTGTTGAGTGAAACAAAGCATAACCATGGGCAAATGCTAAAAGTGGCAAAATTCCATGCACATCATGACAACAAAGTAAGTTGATCCTTTCAGTAATGATCAATTATAAAACTAGCAACATCGTGTTCACACAAATGCTTGAAGAGAACGTGAAAACTGATAGGAGAGAGGTACACAGGGGAATGGCCCAGACAGGAAAGATCAGATGAAGTCCAACGGTCGAGTGTTGCTTTGTGTCCACAATGGGCCAGCAGTGGGCCAGCACGATGTAATTTGCTTGTGTGCAAATGCCATCAAGAAGCTATCGCTGGCTAGGTCTTGGTCTTAGCACACATCCTTGCAATACTCCATGCCTCAAGTGGCTGGCATTTTTCATGGAGCCCATTGCCATTGATTTTACATCAGGAAATTGAATAGGGTCTTGCCAAATAGGCTGAAAGAGACGAACGACCAGATGGTCTGGACATCAGTAGCAGCAGCATCAGCAGCATCAGCAGCAACTGGTCAAGGTGCTTCAGGGTCACAAGCAACAGGGAACTTAGCTTGTCTCTCAAGTGATGCCAATCCCATGACGATTTCATAACACAAACATTGACTGCTCGTCTCATTTACGTTCCCTTTGTTTGCCTGATACTGTCTGCTGTCCCAGTGTAGTCTATTCCCACAGAAATCCTTCTCTATTTGTCTGTCTGACTGGGCTCTGACTCACTTGTCTGGACAAGATTTTTGTCACAATGGATGGTTTAGAATCGCCGAATATGTGCTTTATATTAGGCGTTAGTATTGATTGTTATGAAACAATACAAAGAGAATGGTATATTTCTATGAACAAATATCCCGTAAGTCAAG
This sequence comes from Alitta virens, assembly GCA_932294295.1. NCBI lineage: Eukaryota > Metazoa > Annelida > Polychaeta > Phyllodocida > Nereididae > Alitta > Alitta virens. The sequence continues at coordinate 52,431,701 of OW028573.1, forward strand.
TAACTGAATGCTGAAAAAGGTCTTTGGCCAGATGGATATTATTTCGTGTTCCTGAAATCCTTGCCTTAGGACTTGGCTTGTACTTCTCTTTTCACGACAGAACACATAAAGGACATATGGAAGGGACAGGTCTGTGTCTGTCTCTTGCTAATGCACCAGAATATACAGAGAAAGCCCCAAAGAATGGCCTTCAATAAAAGGAAGCACAATGACAGACTTATGATGTTTGGACAGTCTGGAACATATGTAAACACAGAGAAGGTTTGCTGTGCTGTGGTCTGTGTTCATGTCACTGAGGAATCTTTGGGATATTTTATGGTTGTATTAAAAACAAAACAGAAACCACTCAAGGCATGATGCCCATATATTGTCATTGACAATATAAACACAATACTGCAGCCATATAAGATAATAATATCACTTGTGTGGCTTACTTACCTGTTGAGCTAATGCAGTGCTGCTTAGCTTGAGATCTAGAAAAATATCAGCCACCCAATTGCTACAGAATTAAGAATCACTCGAAAACATATAGTGTCAATTTGGGGGATTAAAAAATGTTTTATCTCGCTCAATATGACCAAGATGTCTTTATACAATCAAGGCTGAACGTGGCGTTGACCATGTGTTAAATTAATATTTTGGCCTACTCGAACATATGCCCTTGCCAAAACTTAAGTTTGGCTATTATCTTGGTTTTTGATGGAATGGCGGAATTCTAAACATTGGCATTTATTGAAGGATATTATTTATAATACTAGGTGATTTTGTGATTTTTAGATATTCTGTCATGGTATTACGCCTCCATGTTTCAGGCGGCCACTTTTTCCGTCAGAATTTTTATTTCTTTCAGTTGTTTTTTAAACCAACGCAGGAAGGGGGCGCTCGCTCCCATAATTCCTTGCAGAGCAGGAAGTCTTTTTTAAGGCGGCTGGCTCAGAAACTTCACAAGAAGCTAATTTCATTGTATTTCATTTTATGTAAAATTTAAGGATGGAGGATTCAATGATTTGACAGACACCATGAACGATGGCTGAAATTGTGGCCGTGATTGCTTTTTGCATGATTTTATGGGGGATTCAAGGAGAGGCGGTGGATGGGTACAGCGCATCGCTATGATAGAAATTGAAGCTCTGCATTGGGAGTTAATTACGTTTCAAATTGGTTTTCACGACGCATTATTGTTCATGATGTAACAAGTTTGGATGGAAATGTTTTCTCTAGTGTTTTCACACTGAGCACTGCAACGAGAGCCGCATGTTTGATATTGAGCACTTTGTGGCCCTCGTCATTGTGCGTCGGGTGGCTTGAATGAATAATCACGGCACATCGCCAGCCTTGCCTATCTCCTCTGCTAATTTCCACTAATGCACACAAACCAGGGAGAGAGTATTACTAAATTTCACACAACGCGTCTCCTCTATTTTGTGTTGATATAAAGCACACAAAAAGATTTCCTTTACTAATAAGTTTATTGCAACTCCACACAGTGGATTTTTCTGGGCATTGCTAGTTACAACTACAATGCACATTCTTCCAATGTGATGGTTTAACCTTGTATACCTTTAAGGGGTTTATTCCACTCATGCTTTGTTGTGAACTGAAGTCATGGAATATGGAATAATATTCTTGAGATGGGCCAACTAAACTGATCCAATATCGACACTACATGTATTAGTATTCTTTCTGAGTGACCTTCTTCCCTGTGTAATATTGCTTTCAAGATTATTATATTGGCCAGGACATCATTGTCATTTGGGCCTGCCCTTTTCCCAATTTTGCCTCCCAGCAGGTTGCTTTGAACTTGTTAACCATGCGCATGTCAGCCCATGGCTCCTAGGTCTGCGGAAGCCGCGAGCTTTCTGGAATCGCAGCGGGTTAAGTCGGAGCTGGCATTCCGGTCAGGTTCCGGGGTCGTGTCGGGACAAATGCAACGGCAACGATGGTGACCACTGACAGGCCATCGTCTGGCCCCTGCGCCTTCTATCCCTGCCTTGCATAACTGCAGAAGCTCCCACCAGCTGCAGTTCCTCTTCCTGTGGTCTGCATATGCTGTACCACTGATTGACTGGCTGCTGTGTGCGGTGTAGTCTAGTTGGCCCTAATGCGCTACAAGACCCGTCTTTCTTTTGTTCTGTTGATTTTTGTGTTGAGCACTGTATATTAAATTGTATGATAATCAGAACCTGAAGTATTGTGAACAGCATGGTTATGATGTGATTCACTATTCAACTTTCTCTCATGTGGTGATAGATTTTCTGCCACTTGCTGTACATTGAAATTGTATGTTGATTAAATTCAGAGTACATGTGTGCCTAAAACTCCCCTGATTTAATGCATCCCATCATGGCCGCCTCAACTCTTTGATGACATTTGAATTGTTTCATCCTCCATTTCATCCCAAGTACAGCGTCCTTAAATTTTGGGACAATGCCGAAGGCTATCGTGCTGCGAGGCATTTTTTAGAGGCAGCCAACAGGATCCAGGCCTTTCATCTATGTTCCTCTGATTCCTGTTGCTTCTGAACTAAATTGCCAGAAAGCCGTTAAAATGAGCCAAGATATATAGATTACAGGCACACAATAATGACATAGAGGCAGGGCGATGCTATCGCTACTCAATATAGATGCAAATGACCTCATTCAGCTTGTCGGTAGCGTTGTCTGGCCGGCCAGGTTGTCGCTTACAAAGACACACCTCATTTGTCGGCATCTGACCAGGCCTGGCAGGACCAGCAGGGCCACCGTTGGCGTGTTTCTCTTACCCACAAGCCCCTCCGAGCCTCTGCCGCCACCTTATTTATTTGTGATCAAGTGTAGTTGCCCTGTGTGCTGAATACTCAAGTCAGCTCTTCCTGATTATCTGATCAAACTCGCTCCACTTCCCTATAGCTTCTTATTAAATACCTTTTTGGCAATGATGTTAAACCTTTACTGCTAGTTTATCATGGTTTCCTGCCAAACAAACTACATTGTCAAAGTATTTAATCCCTGATTTCAATATTGTACATTGAATAAGACAAGTCTTATATCGGTCTTTGTAGCCGTTTGGTTTGGAGTTGCATATATCTGGCTTGGAAGTATATATGTAACGATTAACAGGCTCTTCGCCTTTAATTTTGAAGGCAGTTTTATGAACATAAAACTTTTATGGGCTTGGGGAGAGTATTACCGCTGCCAGCTACAGAGAAATTGCAGTTTAATAACAATGGTTTTATGTTGAGCCACGGGTTTGTTTCTTCTGGGGGACAGTTTTAGGTGCTTAAGATGAGTTTGGCGATATGGATGGTGTATGTTGGCTACAGGGTGATCCTTCCTGGCTAACTTTGTGCACATAAGCCGTAAAGTTGATCCTTGTGGTTTATAAATGAGGATTTAAATATGCCATGTCACCTGATGATAAATCCAGATAAAAGAGGAGGGCTGGTGGGTCACTGCAGCAGAGTTGCTGATGGGGGCAACTGCACAGCGTAATTCGGCAATGTCTATTGTGAAATGTCGTTATAGCAGGCAGCTGCGAACAGCCTTACTCCCAGTCACTTTCCATATTGTTAGCACTGGGCAAATGTGGCAAGACAAAGGCAGCTGTGGAATTCGCAATTTGTTAAATCAGCATACTGCCGACTGCTCAACAGCCACATCGATTGTGTTCGTTTCTAGCGAGCGTGCTTCCTGATGTATATTCCCTCATCTAATGACAACTCCTGGCCGTCCTGGGCTTAAAGCTCACCCGAGCTTTCAGACAGTGCAGATGCACAACTCTTTGTGATCAGTGGTTTGTCACACTTGCCTGGATTTGCATGACATCACTAGCACCCAGCAGCAGCAGCAGCAGTAGCAGCAGTCAGTGGAGATTCGGCAGCAGCAGCACATATTGTCATCAGTCTGTGGCCACTGATGAGGCTGCCATGCTCCGCATCTTCCATGCCCATGCTAGGTGCTCTCCCACAAGATGAAGAGGATGCTGATTCTGTCTCTGTGTTTGTCAGCCAAGCCTTGCCTCCCGCTGCTTTCTGTCTTAATTAAACACATTCTCCTCCCAGTCAACATTTCTCTGTCTCCTGTCACATGGCCTCACGAAAGGGACTCAAGAACTGCTTTCTCCCCACATGTAATATCAGCAACTCATATGAGAAAATTGCCTTGTGTCAGTACAAGGAGGCTATCATATCTTTGGTGATTCGACCAACGTGTACTTGGTAACTACCCTGTCATATTGGCCAACTAGTTACCTCAGCCATGTCCTATCCAAAGTAATCTTACTAACACTTAGCAACCATGGGCATATACTCAAACAAATTGAATGATATGTCAGGTTTTCTTGAAGGCTTCGAAATGTCGGGAAATGTGGGGAATGAGAGATTTTTAGGTGAGAAGACTTCTCGAGGGCAACTTTTGAATTTCAGTCAGTTTTGGTTGAGGCCGCCACTCCCCGAAAAGAATTTCAATACGTGAATTCTGGCCACCACTCCCCGAAAAAGGCTTTCAATACGTGAATTCTGGCCACCACTCCCCGAAAAAGGCTTTCAATACGTGAATTCTGTCATAATAGATATAGATAGATAGATGGATAGATGGATGGATAGATGGATAGATGGATGGATAGATAGATAGATAGATAGATAGATAGATAGATAGATAGACATTTGATTAATTATGGCAGCAAATGTGCAGAATTTTTACACTATGTGACAAAATATGATAAAATATAGGCACCTACATATGAGATAAAGTTAAAATGTATCTTTTGTATTGACCAATTTACAATCATTCAAATGCCGATCAATGATGTTGCTTTCCAACAGCCTTTTTAGATCCCCAACCAAACAGGTCTGCATAACCAGCCTGCTCTGTTTCCAGGATCCCCAACCCCCCCCCCCCCCTCATCATCATGGCAGCCTTTATGTCTTGCTGTTAATGAAGTCCGTGCAGTGGATATGTGTCGAAGCCCCAATGATGAATCATGGCTGTTCATACCTATTGATGTGTCGCAATCAGCCGAGTTAATTGGCCTGGTTGATAACAATGCCACACATGGGGTGCTGCTCCTGCAATGAACGCCTGCCTATTAAACATGATGAGCTGAGCAAGGGTCTCACTTACAGCCTTATTGGCGAACAGTTTGATGCACCGTGTTGGATGCTTGATGGTTATATTCCTCTAATGGCCTCAACAAATCATCCCCGTTGTTCTCAACTCTTTGATCAGGCTGCTGGACACAATGGACTCAGGCACAAGAGGGTGTTCCTTGTGTTCCCTCTATAACATAATGTCCAACAAGAACATTACAATATATGTTATCTCCACCAGAACATTGTCTTGAATGATTAAGAGTCAGTTGTTGCACCTGTGTAATCCATATTTTACGAAATGCTAAGCACTTTATAAATTATGTGTACCTTCTAACTTACATCGATTTATTGATTTATCATTTTCCTTAGCGATTTATCATTTTCCTTAGCCATCGCTTTGATGTCCTGTTTCGCAGTCTCATTTTATGTGAGTTAGGTTCACACTTTCACGGCGAAGGTCAAAGGTCACTGCAGATCTCAGCACACGAAAATGTACACTCCGTGATGTACTTTGTAAGGCTTGGTATGATTTCAAGCTTTCTGGGGAGAAAGGCTGCCTAATGGAGATTTGGTAACTTGAGAACAAAGGAGACATTCGCTGTAGATCTTGTTGAATTCTGTCATCTTATAGTCATTTGAAGGAGATGCACTGTTTAGGAAGGTATAAATCTCGTTTGTCTTAATGGTGTCTTTTTATATACAATATACATTAATGGGGGTTTTTTATGCGGCTACGGAAATGCTGTTGTTTTTAATTAATGTACTTTTACAATGGGAATTAGGGAAGAAACTGATAATCGCTCTGAGCTAATTACTTAGTGAATACCTAACATGATACAGCTGCAATTGATATCGCAATGAGCGGGGCTAATGCACTTTGTTAAGATGGTTAGCTTCTGCAGCAAGATCATCAGAACACCCACGGGCTTGCCTTGTACTTGACCTATGCTGGTGCAATTTTACCTGTACTGTCGTGAGTAATGATATTTGGAATATGATATTTGTTTGCTGTGAGAGCTCTGGGGCTTTCCCACAGACTTCCAGCGTTTGTTTCTATACAAACTGATGAAAAGACCTCTGCGTCCGGGTCCCTGAGGCAGAGAAAAGCTGGCGTTTGTTGTCAAAGTGAAATTTAGGCACTAATACTTTGCGGTGCTCTCTGGTAAATCCTATTTGTTCCTGTACATGGAAACATGGAATCCTCAATTTCAAAGTCATTTCAAAGCAGAGGAGCTGCAGGCTATGCTAATGTCGGATGGGCCTTGTCAGGGTTTCTTCTTTGAATGGCCTTGTGCCAGGTGAAGCAGCTTAGGTTGAAAATGTGGCTTGTATGATAGTATATTTCTCCCATTAGACAAATTAGCCTGGGAACACTTCAAAGAAAGCAAAAATATGGTTTACACCCACCATGCGACCGCGGTACAGGTGGGTGAGTCACCTGCTTACTTAAAATGTGATCCTAGGAAGCCACAGGTCATGCCAACTTACACCTGTCTGTGAAGTATGTAAACATGTTGTGGCTTGAATTATAGATCACAGTTTCAGCAGCCCTTTTTGAACCTTCGCAAGATCAAGGTTGGATGATATCTGCGGTGGAAACGTGATATCGCATAGACACACTAAGCACAACATCATTTAGCTAAGGCAAAATATAGTTCTTGGAAAGAAACATGAGAGGCTTGCAATACTCCTAATATCAAAGGGTTATGTTGCGTCTGCTATTAAGCTTTATATTTTCGTCTACAAAGAATCGGGACAGCAGAAAATATTCGGTTATTTGGGAAACAATTATCCAGACACATAAACATCACAGACTCTTTGAAGCTTCAATGATTGACTGAAATTGACAAAATGAGCTTTAATGGCGTGAAATGATGGACATAGCCCTTTGCATAAACAGATACAGGTAATGTGAATGCCCTGCATCCATGCTTTTACTTCCTTAGGGGAGGAAATGCTACAAACAAGCTGAGTAAGAGGCAGTAGTAGTGGCAGTAAAAGGACAAGAACAGCAGGGGCTTTAATATTTATATTAATTGATCTAGTATTTATAGTCGTAAATTGATTATGTACAGGCTGATGATGTGGTGTTATCAATTCTGGTGAGTCAATTAATATTCTTGGAATGTAATACATTACTGATTATTATACTCAAAATAGGCGTTTTTAGGTAGGCAGAAAACAATAAATGAAATGTGACAATCAATTACAGGCATGCCTACTAAACCATGTGATAACATATGAACGCAAGTAGCCTGCTGAGACTTTCTTACATTATCTCTTAGTTCATGGCATTGACACTTGGCCATTTGTTTTGGATGTTATTAATTACTTCACGAAAACGGGAAACCTGTCGTCACCTGCCAGCAGGTGTGGCGTTGCTATTTTCGGTGCAATATTCCGGGTTAATTAGCTGACGTGAAGGAGGAGAGTGAGTCTGGAACGTCCTTGACTGAAAAGAGCCAACAAATCAAGCGACTGAAGGGTTTCGTTCCAATCACCGAAAAACCTTATAAGTGTAATGAGTAATTCTCAGAATGATCAATTCCTTCAAAGCCTTGGCACTATTTCTGTTACTGAAGTGTTACGATCCTCCAGTTCAATTTGGCTACACTGCTGTAACAGTCCACTTTGCTGAGATCAAACGACTGGGGTGATGGCTGGTCATTTGGGTTGTGTGGGTCTGTGTAAAGCCAGTACTGATGTTTGATAGATTTGATATTCCTATTTAGCTAATATTACGCTAATTCGAAAAGTTACCGACTGAAAAGTCTATATTCAGTGGCTTAATACTATTTAAGAGGCAGTCTTCTGACTTGTAGAAGGCTGATTTGTTCATCAGACAACATCAAAAATGGTCTGGCGCTAAGCACTTAACATCGTTCAAATGGCAGTCCCAGGTGCTTTTTCTCTAAAATGTCGTTCAGATGTATTACCCTTTCTCAGGCTAATATTTATTCAAGCTTAATTTTGCTTATGGCCGCCTGCACGACTCGTATCAATGACGTATTTCCTGCGTCTTTCAAAATGGGACTTTTTCAGGCCATCATGCAGCTTTCAACATCAGAGAAGAATTCAAGACAATGGTCCCTCAATATTTTATGGGATTTGCATGTGATGTGGCATTTTCAGGCAGCCCTCCGCAACACAAGACTAAACACAAGGGTTAAAATGCCCTCGGTCATCAATGATGTATGCCATCCGCCCGGATTCTATTCCTTCTGTCTGAGGTTTTGGCCACAGTTTCAAATGTTCATTGTGCATTATGGATTATGTAAGCAATAAACATGAACAAAATGTGCGCACGACCCACAGCTCAATTCTTATAGGAATTGAACTGATTTAAGAAACTAGTAACTTGGACAAAGTTGCCGAGAAAAAATAAAAGCCCATATTTAGAAACAATCCGCATGGGCCAAGATATGATTGTAAACCCAAACCTTGCATTTGTCACTGCATACACTAAAATAAGGTTGGACATTGCCAGCCTTTTGATCTGATCCGATGGGGCAACATTTCCTTATGCATGGCCTCGATACGGCAGTCTGTTCATGGAAACTAGGATCCCATCTTTTATGCGCATGTTCAACAACCTGTCTTATTAAGAAACAGAACATTAGGGAAGATATATGCTGTGTCCCTGAGCATGATGAATCACTTTAGCATGTAGATGATATGTCGCAAGATATTGCCTGCCATAATGTATAGAGAGTGTATGCATGGGACTGATGAACAATGCCTGTCCTCTCCCCAGGGCTTATGCATGGTGATGCTAGCTTGTTGAATTTTAATCTCATGTGATTTGTGACCAGCTGAGGACTTGATACGCTCTCCATTATCTACGATGGCGGATTTGGCCGACTGATCTGTTGAATACTGCATGGGTATGAATTGCTGTAAATAATTGCTGTGAGTGATAATATTTATAACATTTTTTACATGCATACTTAAAATGTTTTATACATGAAAGGATTCACATTATAACACAAATAAGCGGATTAACTAAAACCACTTATTTGCACCATCTTTCAGTTTTCCAATTCCCTCAGGTTGACACAATTTAATCCTTCTCAAAAATAGTACAATTCCTATATGTATAAATATATTATTATGATTACGCTCGCTAAATAGTGCGCTAATAATGGTCATAATTGTGATACTCTGTTTTTATTATCTCGTCATATTTATGCTTTCCACATTCTGAACTTATAGTTACTGAATTCTATGAAAATGGAAAGTAAATGCAGATATACATTACAGAAAATTCAAACATATAATACTTATATTACGAAGTATAATGTTACTATGTTGAAAGATTTAGTTTTTTGAAATACTTTACAGAAATATGATCGGTCAGACGAAATATTAAACGGATTGCTACACATGGTAATCCGTCACAGCAAAAGTAGGCCATTGGGGAGTCGTTTGACTGCATTGTTCTGTTGCTCAGCATTTTGGATCCAGTTGACCATGATATGCAAGGGTCACTCATAAAAAAGAGTCATTCCATTTGTGGACAGAATGTTTTACAATGTTCATAGATTCTGTGCGAATGATGGACCCTGTGGGCTGTGGCCTTTCTGTCTCGTTTGTCTTGTTCTCATGCTGGTCCTCTGTGTTTTTGTCCTCGTCCTAAATGTCATCACGGTCCTTAGTTATTGGTCTCGCAGACACACATTTCTCTGGCAGTCATTAATATGGTCTGGTCCTATTAAGTCCTTGTCTTGTGCGGCCCATTGTTTTCCACTTGGTCCAATCCTCCATGGAGTTCTTGTTCTTGTTTTCCACACGGATCCACTCAGACACATACAAGGCGAGCATTCGCTGCTTGCCAGACTTAATTTATAGAGCCTCCCGTAAAAGCCTGGCTTTTAGAAACCATTGAGTTTTTTGCAGCAGTGATCAGAGCAAAATAAATCAAGAAGGCAATTAATTATCTAATTAATGGAAGAAGCCACCAGCGGAGAGAGAAAAACAATGGAATTACCCTTCTTCTGGTCCATGAATGGAGAGGCTTTTCACGGGCTCTTTTGTTGGACTGTCTTATGATCGAAAAGACAGCAAGCAGGACAGCGAGAGTTATTGATCTGTGGGCAAACTTTGCTAGCAGTAGTGAACAGGAAAAACACACATCTGTATGCATGAAGGCGATATGGATAGCCAGCAGGTGTGTGTGTGTGTGCTAGCATTTGGTGAGACCTGTAGATTGAAGACGTTGGGTGGGGACAGGGCCCATCAGCCAACCCTCATCCTCCCCTGTCCTGTGTAAACACCTTCACAAACACGCCTCTCGGATAGTCTGGAATAATCAATCCATCATTTGAATAAGGAACCATGAAAGAGTCCACAGCCAGCCCATTGTCTTACATCATTCTTAGCCCATTTCTTGCCTGGTCAAATACACTTACCCAAACAGGGGGTACACATCCTGATGATTCAGATTTTATTCGTGACCTGGAAGCTGGGGTTACCTAAAGCAAACCCACTACTTCCCATGCAAGCAATTTCCAACTTAGCAACTTAGGAAGTCACTTGGCACTGTCTTATATGATTAGACTTGACCTCTATTAATTGCAGTCTTGGTTCGTGACCTTCTATTTAAAGTGTATCATCATCACTCGCTGGCCAGTGGCCAGTCTTTGCAAACTTTCCTGTACCGAAGCCAAGTGTAGTACACAAATATCAGGGACGATACCATGAAGGTCATGGAACTGTACAAATGCAAGAAGATAAGTGGCTGAATATGTTATCCAAACACATTAGTATGTGAGTGATGTATATGCAGGGTGTCCACTCAATCATGGCGAACTACTGGGTGCTTTAGAAAGGTTAGAACCAAACGATAGCATCTTAGTGAATGTGTTATGAAAAATGTGTATTACCAATAGAACATCAAATTCATAGTATACATAAAATAACAATATTGGAAAGTAGGAGATGTATATAATGTTTGTATGGTCCACACTGCTTATTGTAGATCCGAGCAAGAATTTTTCTGTAGGAAAGGTCAGTGGTAATATATCCCAGCTCAGTTGCTGCGCAGAATTCAGCCTTAAATTGTATTTTCTAGGGACACATGTTGACAGAGTGATCCGTCCTCTTGGCCCAATCGTGCAACCCTTGACTGGACAGCCAGACGCGTTCGATTTTCGACTTGTATTTCGCAGACAAAAAAGGGGGCAGAAAGCTGCACAAGGGTTTGCCTGGCAGCCAGTTAGACTTGACACACCAATTGGTTTTCCTTCGCCCACAACAATAATTGATTCAATCCCCTTCTGTTGCTCTTCTGTAATATAGAAAAGGAACCGGTTTACTTGCAAGTTTATGGTATGTTGATGGTCTCACCCGCGAGTACAGCTTGTGGGTCCTCTCACCAACTTAACCAAATCAGTGCTTAAAATTCATGAAGCACTCTGTAATCTGAAAAATCGAGACGCCACAGTGTAAGGTTTTTGCTGCCGGAGATTCGTAAAGATTACAAGGAGATTGGAAGGGTTTAACCAAGAGAATTAATCAGACATAAGAGACATCACAAGCTTTGTTCTTGTTCAATATATGTCTTCATGGCCACCATTGTAATGCTACAACAATCTAGACTAAACCACTATATCTGCATAATGACAAAATATTACATCCTGGGCTAACAATTTCTTTTAAAACCATCAACGCACTTTATGTTATGTAGCTTGTGAAAGTGGTATAATTACACAGTGTATATAAACAATACTATTAAGTATACATATATATGTACATTTTATGTAGTTCATTGTCCATGGTTTGAAAATAAGGTTGATTTGCCTAAAATAAACCGGAATAACTTTTTTTTGGGAAGATATATCAATATTGATGTAAATATGGCTAAGAGAGAAAGTAATATAATAAATTATATTGAGAATATTCCGTCAATTTGGGGGGAATATCATTAGTGATGTGATTACTGAGCTACATGCCACAGTGAAGTGTCTTAGCAGGCGAAATTCCCCACAGTTAAGCTGCAAAGAACTAGGGCAAGACAAGTAGCTGAGACATCCAGATGTGACCTTGGCCAGGGCAGCATGCATCAGGTTGTGACCCAATAAGCCGGGTTAGAACGTGGCGTCACGGACTTGGAATTGCATTTGGCATTCTGCGTGACATTCCAGATTGATGAGGACCAAAGACCTGAAAGGGCCTTTTGCCACATTACAGAGGGACACGCACACAGCCAAGCTGCAGCAGCAAAGAACACAGGGCAAAGAGGGAAGGAGGCAAGATGTTTTTTGGAACCACATCCTGCCTTCAGCTACTGCTGCTACTGGCTGGCTGGCTGATGGGGATGGAGGTTTTTGTCTCTTGCGTGAGCTCTGAACAGCCGTGGGTAGCAACAGGTGACTTAATGCGCTGTCTGCGCTCATGGCTTCTTAATGTCCGTGATTTGCCTGTGAGAGATGTTCAACGCTTGTTATAGGACATCAGGGGTTCACGCGAGAGAGGCGCTCTTTGGCCATCACGTTTGCCTGCAGTGCGATAACCACGTCCTGGACGAGATTTTGGAGTAAGGAAGATGATAAGCAAGGGGGGGGGGGGGGGACACACAGCGGGCTGTTGATTTGGCTGGAATTATGGGAAAAGCTTTGTGTTGGCTGTAATTACGTAAGGGCAGAGGAGAGAGCGCACTGGGGAGCAGTCAGGAAATGCTTTCTCAGATGTGTCAAGGCGCAACGCGACTCGTACCTGTCAGTGTTTTATATAGAAGCCCGTTGCCATGGTGACTGGAGGTTGCCTGGGTGTCGTGCTGGTCATGTGACAGCTGAGCGTGCTCTGATTGGAGGAGAGGGGGTAATCATGGCTGGACTAGATTCCCAGTCATGACCTGCTCTCCGGAACTACTGGCCATTCAACTGGATGGAGAGTCTGATGAGGGTCCCCAGAACATTCTCCCGATGCCATCTTGTCAAGAGCCAGATTAAGGCCAGACTCTGCTTTTGTGCTTCACTTTTCAGACGAAAGGCAAGCAACGTGCTTTAAATTTTAAAAGCACTAGATAAATGACAATGCGAGACTGTCTCCTGTTTAGCTTTTAGGTGAGACAGTATAGCTTGTAAACGTGACGTGTAGGGCAATTTAGGACTTCTCTATACACTCACCCAATCCTAAGATATGGGGCCCATTTTGTCTCCATTTCAGAGCCTTCCACTGTGTCTTTCCTAGATGAGCCATTGTCTTGTCTTTGGAGACAGGGAAAGCCAGTCATGACAAACCGTAGAGCTGCCTCTGATGGGCAACATGATCACTGCATGGCAAGTTCTGAGCGTGTCTTCCGAAGTAAAGGTGGATTAGACAGTTTGGCAGGCATGTCTAGCGCTTGTTTATGTTGCTGCTGCTGCATGCTGCTGATGCTGATTGTGACGTCTTTATGGATGACCTCATCTTGTAGTGTCCGCATCATTAGGCAGGTTGCTGTTGCATGTTGCACTGGGACCACGTCTCCACATGCATGCAAATCTATAAGGACATTGACCAGGTTTCACTCTCAGCCTTGAAACACATTCCAAATCATTGATGACACGTCCCTAATGCCTGTCCCCGCTGCCTCAAACTCCTGAATAACGCCGGTTATGGAATTACGAGTGGCCTAAAATCTGAGCCCAGGTGCCATTAAATCATAAAGCCATTCAACTGTGCCTGAATTCCGCCTCCTGGAATTTGAATGTGCCCTGGAAAGAGATCCATTGGTCAATCAAAATCAAATGCTTGCAGCAAAGGGATCACTTTTTATGGCTGCTCCAATGGCATCTGAAATCATCAACTCTCTACAGCTCCAACTGGCTAATGATGTCGCTGGTGAACTCCATAAGCCATGCATACTGCATATTGAGGCAGCTTGGTGGTTGATGTATGCGTTGGCTCATTCATTTAGACTGCATGGTGGTTTATACAGGACCTAAGACCTTCTTAACAGCACAACAACACCTGGCTTACTTCCTAAGATATTTGAGGAGTAACGACATGTGCAAGGACGTTTTTCAAATGCTTCCAGAATTCCAGCACTTGTCTTAAAGACTGCTCTCCTTCGTGTAATTATCACCTTATCCGAAAGAGAGGAAGGTGACAGTTGATCTTAAAGAGGAACATCTGCTTGTGGCAGGTATACATTATTTAGGACGCAGAGGCCAGCCAGGGGAATCAGAAGTAATTGATGGCGCAAGTTTGCAAGCTAGATGACAGCTCCTTGGGACTGCTTCATTCTCAGACGTTTGTCTGCTCTTCTGCTTAGCCAAACGAGCGCCTTGTTTAAGTCCTCAGCTTATTGGCACTACTTTAGATGCCAATTGGGTGATTATGCCCCCAACCCCCTGACCCTATGTATTGTTACCCCTCAACTCCAAGGGCTCTGTGTAAGTTTTAGTCTACTTTAGTCTACTTGCCTTTCGCTCTTCAAATGTAGGCTGGAGAGAAAAGCACAGAAAAAAATCACCATGTTAGCCAGAAAGAAATGACAAATGCCAAACTTGCAACGAAAGCATTGGGACAAATTTAGACAGGAACCTTTAAATACTTACGATAGTCAACTACTGCCGAGCTGAAAATACAATGCTTTTGGAGGAATATGACGTTGTCTGCTTTCTGTATTAACGTACATGTTTGCATACCTCAATTTATGATATGCAAGTCCCTGGGAGAGAAAGGGTAGGCATAGATGGCTAACATGACGTATAGTTGCCACATTTATCTTTGAGTTTTCGAATTACCTTGTGGCACTGGGTGTTTGAATTATGCCTTTTCTATGCTCCAATCTGTTTGTGTATTTGTGGAAAGAGTGAGTTTGAAGAGAGGAAAGCCTGCAGGGTGATCAGCAGGGCCAAGCTAATGGTGTATTTTTTCTCCTTTCTCGTTTCGTTTGAAGAGTTTTTGTGTTGTGCCGCGAAAAGTTGCACGTGCCTGCTGCCTGGCAGTGCCTGTCCACAGCTCACTAATTAGAGAAGCTGCCACTGTGGCCCTGCTTGGCTGTCACGTGTTGAAGGCAACTTTGTAGTTGGACGTAGTCCTCAGCCGCCTAGATCATCAGCATTCGTATTTTTCAGACTTCTGGCAAGAGTACTACAGAAAGTAAAGAACCGGGGTTTACTAGTGAAAGAAGAATGAGGAAAAATTCAAAGCCTAGCTAAGCAAAGAAGCTTGAACTTCATCAGTTCTTTGTGTATAAATAAGTAATACATAAACAAATGGAGGGTGGGTTTAAAAAGACTAAACGTTGTACAGCTGAGGGAACAGAATAGAAAATAGAGCTGTGACGAGATTCCATGTTAAAGATGTGCCTGGGAAACTAGTAATAAGAGTATATGTATTGTTATACATATTGTATATAGATGCAGTGTAGTACGAAACAGAATTCTAGCAGAAGATTCGGTATTAATAAAATGACAATAGATAAATCTGAAATGTGTAAAGCTACTGTTCTGCAGCCGAAAGCCATTCAAGGAAAATTAATGATAATCCGCCAAAAATCCAGGGTTCAAAGCTTAGTCTTAATCAGTAGAAACCTGTAAAATACCCGGGATTTATGGAGCTTTGAAAGCAGAACGAAGACAAGAAAGGCAAAATTGAAGTTGAAAATTTGCCATCTGTTATTGGAAATTATTTCTCTGGTGCAATTACCATTTTTTAAGATTATTAAATCATGCGAGAGAAGCAGTTCTGCAGTTCTTTCTTTACCGTGAAGTAATTCAGGCAGTGCATGGAAATCAAGGGTTCTATTCAGTGAAGCTTCATGCCAACCATGACTCACATGTTTCATGTGCTACTGACTTCAGGGTAATCACGACACAAGGTTGACAAAAGAGGAAAAAAGAGAGAGAACCCTTACTAACCCCACCCCCCTCCCAACCCCCCATTACGCAAATGCCTTCAGTCGAACAAATGAGACTGCAGAGCAAGATGAAATAAAAAACCATTAAGCAATTTAATTGCAGGAAGGGGTTTGAATAAAGGGTGGTGCCTGGCAGCCTGCCTCGCAGCTAATAACCTTTATCTGTCTCGTCACGAATTTGATTTCTATCATGATGATATTTCAGCAGTCTAGTATTTTAACTTAAATGTAGATGTCTAATATTATGTAGCAGAATAAATGGACCTTTTTAAGGAAATGCTTGATTAATATCTTTTCGCTCTGTACATGCCTGGCAAATTAGTTAAAAGTTGATTGATGTGTAATTTATTCATTTAAATGATAAAAAAAGTGATTTGTATTAATGAGATCAGAATTTACTCTCTACTTGAGCATGAAAGGAGCACTGCTGAAACAACAAATGTCAGACAATTCACTGTATCATCAAAACTGCTCATACAGTGTCCCAGCTAAATTTTTATCTTTTTGTTTCAAGTGTAATGGAAGAAGTGCTGAGTGAAAAAGCCACTAGTTTTTTTCATGATCTCACTGACGTTTTTGCTTCTTGTATTAACTTAATCGAAGCCGACAACCTTGGCGCTTAGTTCTTGTTCCCCTCATTTTGCTGAACTTGACACCAGCCTGGCTCAGTCCTAGGCTCGACCTGGAGCTCCAGTTTCAGAGGCTGAGCTGCAGTTTCTGTTCCTGCCTCCGAGATCAATTGGCTTAGCATCTCACTGGAATGTGGAGGCACGGGATGGGGTCCCTGCTCCACTTGGCAGCCTCAAATCAATTATGAGTCACTAACTTTCTTTTTGAGGGGATTAAAAGATGTTTGATTGTTTTTTTGTTTTGTTTTTGTTTTTTGGCGCAGCTGTTTAAAGCTGCTGAGTTCTGTCTGCCGCTGCTGCTGCTACTGCTGTCTGGAGATGAGGATTCCTTCTGACAGAGAACGTCATTTTCTGGGGTAATGAGGCAGTGTTCAAGTGGTTTTCCACTGATGTTCCACTGCTCCACATTCATCACTTGTGACAACAGACTACAGGGTTGACGTGCTGACCTTTCATTCTACTTGAAGTGACGCTGAAAGAGGGATCTAGTGATATGTTTGTCTGCGGCAGAGATTGGACATTGGCTGCAGGCAAGATGAGATTAGTGCTGCAGTGACTGCGAGGCCTGCATGATGATTAACCTGCAAGGTAGCAGGTGCCCCAATGATGCTGCCGCTGCGTGTTAGCCTGGGTCCTGCAGTTCCCTTGGCCTTTTGGAGCCCTTGGGAATGAAGGCAAAGCCAGGCAACAGACTGCATTGGAGCAGCAGCTGCGGTTAGTTACTCGCGAGCAAGCAGCAAAGCACAACTGCAGCTCCTGCAGGCTCCTGCAAAGTGCCCTTGTGGCTGCAGTTGCTGCAGGTCCCTTAGGATGACCTAATTGGCCCCCGACTCACCTCTCATCTCTGGAGGCCTGATTCCTGACTGATTCCCTAGATTGCCATTAATAATATTTGGACAGCCAGCCACTCTTGTTTCTCCCCAGCGAAAATAAACCAAACGTGAGTTCTCACAATCGTTTTTTAGTGCAACTGGTGTAATCGCTCCATAAACACATGTAAATAGCCCCGTTATTGAGCAATATAACGAGCTGGCATTTGATTGTATTTGTTGCATTTATTGAAACCAAGCTAAGGATACAATGATTCAATGCAGACAAAGTTGACTCTGGAACGCGAGGCTTCTTTGTCAGCCACAGAATAAACTGTTTTCCATTCAATCAATTTTTTTTCTGCCCAGCAAATTGAAATTGTATCCAGGAGCTAAGTCAATCTGTTACCTGACTTAGGAAATTTGCTTCCTAGAGGAGTAAAAAGAAATTCCATGTCATTAGTATAGAGAATACATGAATGTCCATAGGACATACACAACTGTTGCTTTTTCCTAGTCTGTGTATTTTGCATGTTTCTTGGGTTTGTGGATTGAAGTCACGTTGTGTGGAGACAAATCTGTTGCGTGCGAGTTTCTTGTGAAATTCAAGTTTACATGAAAGGACAGAATGTGTGGAACAATGCACTGTTGGATGAAGATGGCATCCTCTGAAGCAGCTCTACTGATGTGGTTTTGATGATAGCTGACACTTGGGCTCCGTGCTTGGAGATTAAATGTTGCACTCTCTCCGCTTCTCTCAGTGGGATATGATTCTTTCAAGACACTGCCACGGGCATCAGTCCCCTCAAACATGACTTAGGCAAGGTGTCTACGTCTGATACTGACTAATAAGCAAGATCAGTCAGGTGTTTTGCTTCTACTTTATCTTAATGAAGCCTTTCATGAACTTGGGTTTACCGAATCCAAATATACTTTCGTTTTACCTGTCTTTTCTAGAAAGATGATATTGCTGATGCTTGTTTGAGTTGGCCAAGAAGTGCAGATCAGCAAGTTATAATATTCACATTATAAAAAGCCCTATTTTGAGCTGTCAAAAACATGAAACGTGAGAGGTGGGATGTATTATTATTATTAGTATCCATTGCTGGACCAGTCAGTCAGTCAGTCAGTGAAGTGGTCAGTTGATCAATCTGTCAATCGGTCAGCCTCTGTCAAGTCATTGTGGCCTAATCTTGTTATTTATTTAATTATTTGATTTTACTTCTCTTATCTAAGATGGCTATGTACACGTATGACTGCGACTACTGTATTGATAAGGCCATGTTTAAGAGTTGGCAACCACCAGCTTCTGCAACAATCAGAATCCTCCAGATTGAGACGCACGTGATCACTGAATGGACTGGGTTCCTTGCCACTTGTGTGAATAATGACGAAACCGAGCACGGCCATTGAATGTTGTTAGATTTCGGGGGAAGAGACTCTCAGCAAAAATCGACAGGTGCAGTTGATTTCACTGATGGATTGAGCCGATCATGCTCTGTGAAAGATGTCAGATTGAATTTTGCATTGGATTATGCAATCCATGCCCGGATTTTTTTGCCCTAATATTCATGGCCTGAGGTTTTCCGCGTTGCTCAAATTATTCATCTCCATTTTGTGAGGCGAATGGGAAACACTTGGCTTTGGTTGCTGCAAACATTTAACACAACAAGATATTGATAATGGAGGGGAGAGGGGTTATGTGCAAGCTAGAGAAGAAAGAAAAGAAAGAAAAGAAAGAAAGGTAAAGGGCAGAAATGGATTGAAAGAACGGTAAGAAGGGGTAACGGAAAAATGGAACAGGGTTAGAATGAACCGAAAAACGAAAAACTAAAAGGAACGAAGAAAAAAGAATATAAAGCAAAACAAAGTAGTACATGTTCAAACGATGAGAAAGAGTTGCCCATTGAATAGAGGATGCTGTATAAGCTCTTTCGGTTGGGTCCCTCTGTGAGGTGTAGGGTTTCTGCTTTAGAAATACAAACTCGGTCAATGTCAAGTGCAAAGTTGAATTGCATATGCTTGTCAAATTTAAAACTCTTTGAATTTCAGAGGGTGCGGATGATGTATGTGTGCCTAGAGATCTAAATGCTTTTGTGGAGGGACGTGAAGATTTGGTTGTGGTGAGAAAGTGAAGAATTGAGAATGATTAGTCTCAAAACAGGGCAGTGTCATTCATAAGGTGTTTCTCTTGGGTTGGGGGATGTACAATGTACACGCTAGGGAGGCAATCCTGCTGCCGCTGATGCTGCTGCTGCTACTGCTGCTGCTGCGGTTGATGCCATTGTAAATACCCTCATAGGGTGTCTCTGTATGGCCACGTCATAATGTTACATCCAGGATGATCATCAGGATTACCTTTGAAGGTAATACGTTTTTGGCCGTGAGAATAGATTGTTACAAAGGCCTTTTACCCCAGCTGCTCTTCACTGCAACATTCAGCCTGAATTGTGATACTGCTAATGCCTGATCCTTGCTGATAGGTTATAGTAGAGGTTAGAGTGTAGCACCCTGCTTTCCCCCATTCCTTCATATAGGAATATTCCAATGAAATATGCATGCTCTCACATTGCCAAAATCCTCTAGGGTGCTTGTGCCATTTTTGGGCCATTTAAACTGTCAGCTAGGTGATTAACGGTATTTTTCCTCATATCTGATTTTGTTTTATCTTCAATAAAACTATTCAATGCACCCAA
This sequence comes from Alitta virens, assembly GCA_932294295.1. Classification (NCBI taxonomy): domain Eukaryota; kingdom Metazoa; phylum Annelida; class Polychaeta; order Phyllodocida; family Nereididae; genus Alitta; species Alitta virens. The sequence goes on from OW028573.1 coordinate 52,451,752, forward strand.
TCCTATGTCATTATGATAAATAATGATGTGCATTTAATATTTATCGTGATATTTGAGGTATTGCCATCTGATGGGAAACTAATGTATATCCATAGATTTATCAGTGTATTTCTAAAATCATTCCGTTTATTTCCTTTCTTGCGTTAACTTCATGCAATTAACCATGGGAATAGAAGCTCCACAGAGCATGAAAAATGAATCATCTATTTTCTGTCATGACATCTGTTGAAAAGTTCATTAAGGTCTCGTTTTAAAACATAAATAGGTGAGGATATTAGGTCGGTAATTATTGAAAAGAGCATTCTGACTTGCCTATTAAATACATCAATCACAGTTAATAAGCCCTTCATGATTTCCCGCCAAGTAATAGTAGAGCGAGTTTCAATCAGATTTCGTTTGCATTTGAGAAACTCAGCGGGAAATTAATAACGGTTGAAAATTTCTGCATGAATGGCACAGGAAATAGAATTGCAGCTCTCTATCCATGGCAAACTACGTCCTAATCATCATAGGTAGTGCTTGTAATGGATCAACTGTCGAAATTTGATTAAACTGTGATCTTCGGCATAAATCAACCTCAAAACATGTATCCCTGATTGTCTAATAATGATCGGACGATCCATTGCTCTCCTGCTTGCATGAGATTAAGCCAGGGCCCCCAAGATGTGACAAGTGTGTCAGTTATTAATCTTCTTGGTCATTTACAATTCTAAATTCCACAAAATGGCACTAGGGCAACAGCCAGTCGTCTGGTTATACAGTTGGGGTGGTGACAGGCTCATTTAATAGTCGTTGTACAACGAGGCTCAATGCTAAACGAGGACAACATTAGCACCACATTATGGGGACATCATAAGAAACCATAGTAAATTACGTTTGAATGACGTTAAATGAAGGGCCCGAAAAGAAAAGTACAAGTGCACATGCTATTTCCATAGAAACATGAGATTATTTGTGATCTCATTCAGAAATTAGATAATCTCGTGTTGCCTCAAAACAGTAATGGGATAAAGGGAAGAAAATGAAATCCTTTCGTTGGCCAATATGGCGACCATCTTGCACGCACATGCGCAGTTATTATTTATTCCGGAAGAGGCAGTAGGGTAAAACCATGTGATCGATGAACCTCATTAAGACCGATTTAGTAACGAGGGAGGGAGAGAGAGGCTGCAGCTTTTTGCACTGCTTGATGGAGTGTTGCATCCTAGCTGTTGATGGGGACGGGGTGGGCTGAGCTGCGAGAAAGGGGGGGGGGTGGATGGAGGGAAAGCAAAGTAGGGTTAATAGCACACCCCAAGATGGCCACGTTAGTCTCGTTGCCAGCGTGACAAAATGCTCCCATCAGTTCGGCCTGCTTCGGTCTACCTCGGCAAATTCCGCAGACTACCACTGGGGTCATTGCGTGCATTTGCTACCACTTCCGCCCAAAATTCCCCGTGGTTTATGCTCTACACGACACCTTAAGCCTGTCCAGTCTGCTTCCTTTTTGCCGGTATTACCACGTCTAAACTCTGTGAGCTTCTATGTCCACGAGATTAAGTTCAAAGCATCATCGGTTACTACGTAGTATTTACACTTCTATGAACCTAATATGTCTTCCTTGCTCACCAGATTGTGTTACTACACTGTAATTGTTCCTGTGAAATCAACGAATAACGACAATTCGTCATTATCTCTTTGATTATTACACAAGGTACCAAAGGCTACAAATTTAATGAAATTTAATTTCATGAATAGCAGATTGTTATTGTCTGTCCACTTCCAACCTTCATAATTTAGATTTCAGGTCCCAAAAATCATGTTTCAGGAATATCTGAAATAGCTATTTTGCTCGAGTTAACAAAGAAATGTGTCTCCATTTTGAAGGCTGGTTTCCTCATAGAAGTACTGTTAGTTCCTTTCAGGGCTAAGCTGGCATCTGAACCAACCTTAGCAGAACAGATACTTCTCCAATTACTTCGATATCAAGTCTTCCATAAGGTATTCCTTGCTGACATATTCCATCTCTGATAGCATTTAGCCTGTGGCTTGAAAAACATAATCTTATTTGCTCCATCTTAGATACAACCTAAAGCCTCAGAAGCAGCTAAGAAGTTTTTTGCAGAACACTCCTAAATGTATCTCATTGAAATGCACGGAATAGTAGATAATATTACCTTTGAATCTGACTTGTGTGCAAATCGGATGCCAAAAATGTGCTTGCATAGAAGATAGTCTGTTAATATTTAGGATTGAAAAATAAGTATTTGAGCTCAGTTATGTGCAAAACGTTAATCATATCCTACATTTGTGTCCATGAAAGAATATGATATTGAGTCAGAGGAATATGTACTTCAGATATGTATTCAGTTTTTATTTCTTGTTCTGATGGTTGAGGTATTTCTTAGATATAGATGTGGAAGTGTTTTTAAAGGAAATCAAAAGATGTGTAGTGCTCGGCGGATTATGTACATAGAGAGACATGAACTGCAGGGACTGGTAGCTTGCTTGGCTATTTCCTCATCCGTTCCTATGTGCTATTTGCTCAGCGTCTCGATTTGTGATATTGTATGTGGTGATGGATGTAGCGGGGCCAGCTGTTGAGTCCCGGTGTTGAGTCTCTCTTCAGCAGCCCAGCAGACTCTTCTGTCTGGCATCAGCAGCAACAGCAGCAGGTTGTCCATTGACCGCTCAGCTGCTGCTGCTGCTGCTGACAAATTCGCCCCAGCACATCAGAATTGCAGCTTAGCATGGCGGACGGAGGGTGTGAAGTTAGCAACCAATGATGGCCTAATCCCAGGGGAAATTTCCTGGCTCAGTCTTGCCCAGGACCCCAGAAGCTGTGCCCCTGCTAAATAAATTGACTTGTAGGAGTAGTTATCGATAAGGCTGGGGCTGCAGATTTACTTCGCTCTGTTTTCTGTCTCTTAATCGCCCCACTGTGACACGAATCCAGACACATTGACTTTCCTACTTGAGAGGAGTTTATTCGAAAAACAACTTAGAGATAGACTCCTCCTCTCCAATCAATCATTCTTTACTAAACAGCTCCAATTCCAAGAGGCTTTCACTGAGTCTTGGACTCACTGACAACCTTATATACCGTGCATAGTGATCTACCTCTGACATTTAAGATGACAAATCCATTTTTTTAATGATGTTAAGCATATAAAGGCATAGTCTTGAGGGACTTGGCATTTTGCAGGGGTGGATGAACCTTGATGGCATCATTCTGCGGTTTTCTTTATATGTAAGAAACTGTTTTTGTTTTAACCATGACAGTGTAGTTACTTGTGTATTATACCTGTCAGAATAGACATGACAGCTTCTAAAACTAGTTAGTGTCAAATTCGACGTACTAAACATATAGAATGTCACTTAGATTGAACTGACTACAAATATAAAGATATTATGGTTAATTTTTAGCTAACAAATGCAGGTTAGGCTTACAAATCTTTTCCACATACTATATTTAGCCAAATGTGTTCAACACACGAAATCGCAGTCCACCATCAGACTTGCACTGCTCCCATATCTTGTCTGCATAGTTCGGGTGCTCCATTACTGAGTGCTGCGGTGTCAGTGCAAGTCCTGCATAAATTCTTATGTTATGGTGCAACAGGGAACTGCAGCCAGCGCTCCATAATAAGATGCTGAAAGTCAAGACCTGTTTGCTGCTCCAAATGTCAACTGTGCACAATGACCTTTCACCACTTGCAAAGTAAATACTATACAACTTTTACAGGGGTTAACAATCGGGCTAATATTTCGAGACTTTCGCATACATCTAATTGGTGTCTTTTTTCTGTAAATTCTGTTGCAGTACCTGCTCAGTTTAACTTGACTTGGGTTGCAAATGTCTGGATTTGTATAGAACAAACTTTGAAACTTTTGCAAGAAGAGAGAGTTTGTATTTGGTCATCACCATATGCTTAGACCCCATTCAAACAGGTAGCTTTTATAGAATTCGTATAATGTGCAAAATCTGTTCCATCTAAGTCATTTACAGACATTCTCTTTATAATGGGGAAATGCATTTCTTTTCCATCTGTGCACCATATATCTTAATCTGTAAGCATGACATATTCTTGGCATTGATGGGAACTTTCTGGCATGTTTTGATTTGACACTTCTCAATATCAAGTCTCGTCGTTCACCACAAGATCCAAGTGCCTTTCCTCTTTGACTTTTGAAATACGTGATGAGAATTCAGTGACTATTTGGAGCCTTAGAAATTGGGAACAGGTGGCACGTCAGTCAGACTAAGCATTCAATTAATCTGGTGTTCCAAATTATGCTTCATATTTCCTCTTCGGTGCAACCAGTTTCATTAATATGTTCAGCTTCTGTGCCATGGTGATATAAAGACATCTTTTAAATTGATGAACAATCAGTATGGGTGCATAACTGAACACAACAGATGTTATTTGCCAGAAAACTAACACAGGGTACTTAAGTGCAGTTGTAAAATTAGAAATGTCACTGTGGCTGAACAAGTAAAGCAACTGTGAAGAAAACTCCATCCTGGAGTTTTAGGATTTCAGAAAGTCACATTAAAGTGGATATGTGTAAGTCGGCTCGCATTATTGCACTCATGTGCTTCTATTCTTCTGTTTTAACCCATATAAAATATCTAAGCGCCTACATATACTTGTATTCAAATGTATTTGTATGTTTTTTTTCAATTCAAGTATGGCGTCCGTTGAACATTTCATAGTATTACTCTGGTCATAAACCAACGAGACTGGAGGGCAAAGATGGAGTAAATATGGAGAAGAGCATATTAAAAGCAATGCAGAATGCGGTCCCAAGACAATTGGACCAAAGTGCAGGGGGATTGTCTGTCAAAAAAGGTCGTATGCCGAGCTGCAAAGCACAACCTCGTGGGACATTATGAAGTCATATTCAGAGTTTGGGCCTTAATGCATACGACACTCTATGTCTGTGGCAACTCTCATAATCACATTTATGATCACAACAAATTCTGTTTGGACAACATGCCAGGCTCTCAATTTGTGGCAGTACCATGTTGGTCTGAATGATGGGAGACCAGATGTCATTGCTATGTGTGTATTTATTTGTATGTCCTCATTGCCAGTGCCCAGCTACTCTTCAAATATATAAGTTACAGTGTAAATAAAATACACACGAGTCACACAATGAGCTTTGTTGACCTTGTCTGTCTGTTCCCTGGACAGCTAAATAACCAGATTTTTGCTGTGAAAGTTGTTTTCCATATGGGACCACTTGTTGATTCTGTGATAGTCATTGGTGTTATTGTACTATACATAAAAACACCCATAAAAACACACGGAATCTGACAGTAAACGATTAACTTTTTGTTATATACTGTCTACTTCTATATAGCTTTTTGAGGTATCCTAAAATACGTGATAATTGCAACATTGGAAATCCTGTAGATATTAAAATATCTCACAACGAAGCAGCACACGTTTGAATCCTGAATGCCTCAGTGCACCTTGGATGCATAGCATTCATAGTGGCTTTTCCTTCGGACTATTTTATGTTGTTCTGGACATTGCAAATTCATAGGACATCAAATACAAGTTGAAACTTTGTAATGCTTTGTAATGCTTGCAGCAGAGGGACCTGTTGGGACCTAGAGTTTTGTACCTTGTAGTGTGGTGGTCTTTAACGCAGGTGACAGCACGTCGCCTTGAATTACACCAGGCCCCCTATGAAGCCCTTCCCAGGGACCACTGTTATGAAAATTTAATAGTAGCGTTTGACAGTTGACAGATAGCCTATAGGCTGGCACAGCGTAAAAAGCAAGGCCTTCTCTTCTTAAGGATGGAGAGGGGAGGAGAGGAGAAAGGAGAGGGAGCCTGTTGTATCCTTAATTATTTGTCAATTATTCAAAGGGATGAAGATTGGAAGGCCTGCAAAGGCATTGCATCCATTAGAGCCAGGATGGTCCATAAGGTCCAGTGGCATCTGTGCATTGTGATCAGCAGTGGTCAACCAAAGGGACATTCCATACATCACTGGGCAGTCAATAATAGAAGAGACTGACACTGGGTTCCTGTATATTCAGTCACAGCGACTCTTTTCTGTCTCTAACAATGCTACTCTTCGATTGCCCAAATTTCCTGTCTCCCCTCTTTGCTCTGTAAGCATCATGAATGTTTGATGGCATCCTGAGTAGAGAATGATAAACACACAAGTCGAATATAGAAAGATGAATCTTTTGCTTCCTTAAATTATGGACAACGTGGAAGGAGATGCAGAAGAAGAATAAAGAAAAAATGAGAGAAAACAAAGTAGCCAAAATATACATTGCTATTTGAATGCGCTTGAGATATTACGTCATCGCAACAGCAGTTAGAGGTAGACGGGTATTGCAGTATAATGGAAGAAGTGTCAGTGCTAAAGCTTAATTGATATTGGGATGTCTAAATGCTCCTGACTTGGAGACCTCGCCTCAGATCCCTGGCTTACTCTAAGCCTCGCGAGAGGACCTTTGCTACGAGATCTACTAGGACGCAATAAATGACCTTGAGATCTGAGATTAGGTGGTCAAGGTCGTGACCTGGGATGAGAGCATCGTCATCTCAGACACAAAGAGAGACTGTGGTCACAAAGAAAGGAAGGCAGGTCACCATAAAGCAAATACACAGGACATAATGCCAACTTCTGAGGCAGGTGCATCTCAAAGGACACAGCTTCACTCCGCCAAATTGCACAGCTCTGGTATCAATTTTGATAATTGGTATAATCAGAGACCTGTCTTTTCATGACTCAAAGGGCATATCAATCCTTTGCAGGGCTGCCTTTCTCTGTTGTCGTTTCTTTGCATTGCCTGGAGAAGATATCTTTATTACAACAATGCCTCAACATTATCTTCGCAATGCTGAGTAAATGAAACAATTCAATATGACATTAAAAAGAAAACATTCACACTTGATACACTGTCCCGCTGACATTACTCCCATTGGAAAATCGGTCTGACTTCTAAAGTATGTTGTTATTTTAAAAGAATTGTCTTACTTCTCTATCCAGTTTCATTCCTGCAGTAAATGATTAGGTTTCTTACACTTATCTCGATTCTTGGGCATATTGCTATGAAACTCAACTTCTAGTAGGTGTGAATGATAGTGGCTATCATTTATGGATGTGATTACATGAAAGGCAATTTTTCTTTATTTTAACAACATTTGTTTGTCTGTATTTTATGCAGATAAGTATAATTAGTTTTTGTCATTTGATTATCTTCTTCTTCTATTCTAGCCCGGGAAAGCATTAAGAGAGATTATTATTGTCAGCACACGTGTCTGATGGGACAGAGGAGTTTTGCTTGTGGTTAGGCATGGGGTATGCTGATGACCTGGATGTCCCAAATCCTCTTAGCAAAACTAAAGCAAGAGGAGGCATAGCTCAGTCCTCTTTGGGATGACAAATGGCATTTTTGTTTGATAGGGAGCTTGATGGAAGACCAATAAGAAGCTTGGCTTGTGGTTTATTAGCAAATTTGACTAGCTTTGCTTCAGCAGAGAACTGGATATGAGTAACCACCCCAACTGTTATATCAACTAATCAAAACTTATCTATTTCAACCAGGCAGAGCCTAAAATATGCCCTGTAATCATGGGTATCAAATGCTATCAATATTAATATATCTTACTCCTGATAACCTATTTCAGCTATATATACCACCCATCATCGGATTAACCACAAAACCTAGTTACCAAGCGTTGTTTGCTGCCCAGCTACACTTGGCACCACTAATGAATTTCGGATATAGTTTCGAAAGAATTCCTGTGGATGTTGCTGCTGCTGCAAATGCAGACCCAACATTCTTGGATTCTGTCATCCCACAGAAGGGAAGGCTTTCATAGGCACATACACTGAACAAAGCCCTGTCCGGATTGTCAATATTTAAGTGCTGTGCTCTGAATCTTGCCCCAAGCTTCTTGCGGCCCAACCCTCTTTGTCTCTTTCTCTTATCGGCTTAAATTTCCACATGAAATAGTTCGTTCCCCGTTGGTTTTCCATTGCAATGCTCAATCTGCATATCAAGTGGAGAGGGTCTTCTAATTACCTGTCTTCTGATTAATTTTGGACACGCTGCACAGCACACATTCTGTATGGGCTGTATACCAAAAAACGTGATTCACCAATGGTTAATCTATCTATTTTGCTCTGTCTGGTGTGGTATGTGTCTGTCTCTTCGTGTCATCTAAATATCTGCTTGTGCTGTTGTCTAAGACCCTGTTGATCTGAATGTGTGTATGTTTACTGCTCACGTAGACTTCACTATGAGACTCTTATTAATATCAAGGACGCGTGTGTAACATTTTGACTGCCATTAATAGAACTTGACAGTGCTAACGACAGACCTTGAAGTACTCCATTTACGCAGTTATATTCCTATCTATAGAAACCGCCCACAGGCATTGTCAACATGCTCCTAGCGAGTGGCTATTTGCTTTTGCAATGCTTTAAGCGGTCAGGAAAATGAGCATAATCAACGACGTCAATGAGACATTCCATGAAAAAGTAATGTTCAGTATTACTAAGCAATTCCATTGCGCTAATTTGGCTCGTATGGGACCTTTTATACATCATCAAGACTCGTCGAGAGCATGTCTCTGTAACAGGTGCAGTTCGTTCATTGGAGAGCAGTTGCATGATGTTCCTTCAATTTCTTATTTGATGTGGTTGTGTGCCGTCATTGACAACCAGTGACAATAATTGACAGGCATTGACAAGGATCAAACACGCGAGGACAGGTTTTCAATCTGACATCTGGGCTATAGCAAAGTAAGATTGCATGAAGATGAGCTGGGAGATGCTGAGATTGCTTTGTCTCAGCAGCAGCTCATGGAATAATTGTACTTGGTGGCCAGCGTAGCCTTGGCTTTTGCATGACACTCTATGCCATTCACCAGGGTGATATCGGTCTGCTTGCTAAATGATTCAATGATTACTGCTGCCTAGATCAGCATGACACAGGCCGTTGAAAGCTGTCTGGAGTAGCTCACCCACTGGCTGAGTAGACCTATAGCTGAGCAATAGATTGCAATGCAGCTCACACAAACTCGCATCCTTACACAGGAGTCTATTTAGGCCCTCATGCCTTCACATACCATCTCTGTTCAAATATGGTTTTATTTGTCAATAAGGAATCAGTTGGGTTTGATGTGATGGGGAATCAATGAAGGTATAGAAACATGTCTGATATCTTGTTTATAGGCATGGCAGAAACATCTTCATTAGGCAATAGGCCTATAATAGTTATATTGTTGGTTCATTTTAACCTGCTCTCACTGTTATAGACTTGAACAGTAATTGTCCAGTAGTTAGAATTACAATCTTTTTAAGGATTAAATTTACTGTCAAACCATTAACTTGAGCAAAGCTAACACAGTTTCCATTCACACAACTTAAATAGACTCCATATATATTCTCAGCTGCCTGTTTCAATCTCTTCTGCAGCATTCCCCATCACATACTTACTTTGTTTTTCACATTCAAGGCAAGACGATCATGTCTTTTTCTCTCTTCCAATCATCCAGCTGACAGAACAAATTGCTTTGGTGTCAACTCGTTCAGAACGCAATTAATTCCTTTTAATAAAGTGAAAAAAGCGAAAACCATCTTAATTGATTTATTTCAAAATGCCCCTGAAGTTGGGTTTCGCCTTTGAAAGTGTACCAGACAGCTCTGCTTCTTAGAAATCTTGTGTCTGTCTGGTGTATATTTCCTGTAACAAAGAACTTCGTGTATTAAAGATAACGAGCTGAGGCTCTGTGCTCACCCTGTGAAATTGTGATAAAAAGCTTCTTGTACAGGTTATAATCTACACGATAGGAGGGTTATTTTCCTGTTATCCTCACTATGATATCTTAGGAATTAGGAACTAATAATTAGTTTCACGGGGTACAAAGAAAGTGGCTTGTATGGCTGTGACAGGTGGTACTTGCCAGTTGTATTTGCGGTACTTTCGTTTATGTTTTCCTTGTATCCAGTAGTTCAAATGTCGTGGCTGTATTTATACAAAAGGAGCTAGAGATTTTTTTTTCATTATTTATTACACACTTGTGCATGATACAGACCTTATGTATGGTAAGAGATGAATGGAAATGTTATGTTTTCTTAACCGGGATCTTTTAATCTTTCAGATGAACCGTCCAATACAAGTGAAACCAGCAGACAGTGAAAACAGGGCTGGTAAGTAAACTTCCTCGCATGTCATGAGCTGTGCTTCTTTAATGGCCCTTTTCATCCGGTGTTCTGCCGAGGGGAAACTCTGCCTAGCGTAGAGGGGTATTTGCAGGCTGCGCTTGCATATATTTCCACATTTGTGCAGGGGGCTTTGAAGATTTAAAGCAACCAGTCTGGTGCGCAAATATGTTTTTATGGAGTGTGTAATGAATAGCAAATGGTCTGACTCACTGAGCCTGAAGATGTGTTTTTTGCTCTGTGGCTTGTCTTGTTAAAATTCAGCAAGTGTCTTAGGTCTGAGGAGCCCATCCCTCTTGGCGCTGTGCTAAGGACTGAAAAAATGATCGACCGTGTTTGTAAAAAAGAAAAGTAATGACAAGGAATAATGTCTTCTTCTCTTGCTGTAACCACACTTTAAGCTGCACATGGACGGCAGTGCTGATGAGAAAGCTCAACAAGGAGTGAGCCAGATTAATAAGGCTGAATACCTAATGTATTTTTTGTTTGCTGTAGGAAAGGCATTCATTATTCTACACCTAAGTATTATGCTTTTAGAAATTTCCTGTTAGTACTTAAAACACTTGCGATATGTCTTAACATTGAAAAATATCTCTCAGAAAATATACTGTTCTATGATAATGTTTCAGTTTTGCAAAATGATCGCACAGAATACATGATATTGTATTAGTTGTTGCTCCTGACTAAAGTAGATAAAGCTTGTTCATCTAAATGTGCTGTAATGTCATATACAGTTAGGAAGTTGCAATATTACATGCATGTGTATCTTGAATTTGAGTGCAATCCTCAGGGCCAATACGAAACATGAATACTGAAATAAGAGGAAGTAATTTTGTGTTTGGGTGTCAGATGACATGTTGACATCATTATAATGAAGATGCTCTCAATGCTGGTATTTGCAGTTCTTGATACTGAGGCTCTAACATAATTGCTTTGGTTGCTGTTGAGTATTGGTGGACCAGAGGCTTTGCTGCTGTTGCTGCTGTTGCTGCTGCTGCTGCTGCTGCTGCATGCCTGAAGATAAACTGAACAGCAACCCCCCCTCTCAGACTCCCAATGACATTTTAGCTGATGAAATATGTCAGTCTGTGAATGAGCAGAATTCCACACTACGTGCCATATTCATGAGCTGAATGGCATTTGGCTCTGTTCACTGACACAGCAGCCCCTTCTCAGAATGGAATCTGCACAAGGTCTTAGCAGGTGATAATTCTCGCTCTAAAGGAATAAATTATCCCCATTTATAGCCTTGTGGTAAGAGTAATCAACCTGCAACTGGATCAGCAGGTGCTCCTCTAAATTGACACAGCAATGATGTATATTTGACTGACTGCTGTAATGGTTGACATTTCGATCTAATGCACGCAGCTGCACTGCACTTGTTGAATGTTCATTGAACAAAGGGTTAGGTCACTGCTAGTACACATTGATGACGGCAAATGCCAAATCAGGTTTTTGGCTACATGATGACAGTAATCTAATACAAATTGACACAGTTGTTTGGAAAAGCTTGTCAAACTGTCAACAAGACAAATAATTGTCCTCAACAAGTGTGCGACAAATGTCAATTGCCTGTGGGAGACATGACATACAGCATGTGAAAACTCATTGAATGTTTGTAGCACCGGCCTGCTGAGATTTCATTGTCATCCCTTGAGTCTGTGTTGAAGTTTTGAAGTCGAATTATTGAAGTCGCACTTTCTATTGCTCTGTAAGCAACTGCTGGGGCTGATTAACTGTGATCTACTTTCAACAAGTAGAGAAGAAAGGCAATAAATCATCTGCCTTGCTGAATTATAGGCACTATCAGTATTAATGCCAGAGGATTCCAGTGCAGTGAGCCGAAAATATGGGCCAGTATTGCACGGGGGCCCTGATTATAAATGTATGGCAAAGTGTTGGGCATTGGCAGCTATCCTGCGATATTGCTTTTATTAGTAGCTATTAGGCAGGTCTTTGATGTGGGAGCATTGGAGGGCGATAGGGCGTGCTCAGGGGACGCCTTTCACGGGCAGCTTAGCCGTGATGCATTGTCTTGCAGAAATGGCCATGACAGTCCCAATGATGGAGGGCCGGGCAATAAAGGGCCAGTAAGAAAGCTAAGGAGGGAGCTGCGTGGAGGTGTGGCTATGGGGTCAGGGGTGGCAGTTAACGTTCGCCTTATGAGGTGTTTATCACGGCACAGAGAAGGTGGCTGACGTGGAGGCGTCTGATAGGGCAAGGCCTCCCTAGGGGTCCCCGACTCATCGCCTTCAACTCCTGCTATGGCTGACATCCTCCGTTAAAAGTCTTGAAAACAAGCCTTTAACATTCTCCGAGGCAGTGCGAGACACACTTTGAAAGTGCTGTGCGGCATGCGATTAGCACATTTCTCGGAGTCATCGGTCCATCAGGATTCCCCGCTGCAGGTAGATGATCTTAGTGATCTTCAATTTAGAACGATGGAGCTGATAGGTTCCCGTATCTCATCACTCTATCTTGCGTTGCTGCTTCTGCTGCTGCTGCAGTGGTGGAGTAAGACAGACCACCCTATCATATGTCAGGCTGCTGCATCAGTTACTAGGGGCATGTCGTCTGATGGTCATCATGACAGAGTTATGGCCTTGTTGAATTTGTACCTCGGGGTCCTGGCCATCTGGTGTCTGCAGACCAGGGCAGGCCCGGCCTGCATTCCTATTAGGGTGACTCTGACACCGGCACATATGTTGCCCATCCTGCCGCCGTAAATCAAGTTAGGGCTGATATATGACTGTTTGGGAGAGATAGGCTGGTCGCCATCAGAGACACTGGCCCAATCCCCTGACAGAATACCAGATGTAACGACCTCCCAGGCTGAGCATTGCAGTTGTAGACACGATGAATGCGACAGTTTATTGTGGCTCCTTGGAGGTTTATTGCAATTGCTGTCCAAGATCTCCCATCTTTATGTTCTGACAACATCAATTGAGGTTTTTAACACCTTCAGCATTGCGACCTTCAGGAAACTTGTCTTTTGTCTGGCACTTTAGAAGAGCTCACCAAAATGTCTTTTCAGTCCCTCGGGAACCTTATACTCTGAAGGGACTGATTAGGAGACGTCTTGTGTATGGCAGGAAATATTAATGTTCTTTACTGTGAAGAGTAATAGGCCTAGCTCATTGGTAGAGTGCTAGCTTCCAGCCGCCAGGTCCTTAGGGAGTGGGTGGGTGGTGGATTAGGGCTTTACGTCCAGTATTTCTGCATCTGTTATGCTAATTGGAACAGGCAGGGACCATGAGATGAACCATGGACCCAGTGGTCAGAAGCCCAACGCGCTACCATTGAGCCCTCCCCTCCCCCCCCCCCCCCAAGGTGCCGACTACAATACCTGGTGGACCTAAATTGGACAGCTGGTTCATTCTTCACGTCATTGCTGTGGCACCTGCATATCTTAATTGCCCACACAGAAGAAAATAATAACCTGAACTGTCAACATTTCAATAGCATAAACCTGTTGGCTATTAGCATGGACTTAGTTTAAAATACTGTTATATCTTAAATCAGCTAGCTAACAACCTTTTCCGCATGATAAAGACAACATCATTGTCCTGAAGAAGAATGTTGTGCCGAATACTGGCTCATTTTTAGCATTTGCTTGTCTTATCAGAGATCACAACCCTAATATTTTTCCACTTATGGGACTGTCATGGGTGTGCGGCCCTGAGACTGGGGACATTATTCTTACATAGTGAGGCAGTTCTTTCAGTTTCACACAGCTTGAAACCCTGACAAAGGAGTTGCAGTTCCTTGCAACAGTTTGAGAGGGAGGTTCTTTGCTAATCTGTGTCTATGAAACACCCTGGGCAGTTGCTGGGAACCACTCTGCCTAGAGCTGTTGACAGTTCGAGAGAGTAATTCTTCACATCCCGTGTACTTCTGCAAAGGAATAATGGCAGAGCTAGGCAGTTATCGAAGGTAACAGAAAGGAAGGAGGTTTTGATTTGTAACAGGACATGATTAAAAACAAATACTCCTTTTCTATCTCAAGTAAAGAATGGAGGCTGCTAATATTTGATATGCTGTCATTCTGGAATCTACAACAAAGTCTCATTAAGGCCTAATTGGCTATGAATATTTAAAATGGCAAATATTTATGATAGAATATATTTCCGTCTTCTTAATTATTATCTGAATGTTCAATTATTTCCTTTCAAATTTGACAGAATGAAACAAATCGATGTGTGTAAAATTCCTATCACTGCTTTCTATCTATGCGTCATCTGTCTTAAATTGAATTTCTGCATAAAAATAACTCCTCATTTGTGCCTTTTAAAGAATTTCATTCTTGGCTCACCTGCAAGGCATTCTTCAGAAAGTGAAGCACATGTTGCTTTCTGTTTCTTTTGATTACTTTGTATGCAGGTAATATCATAAGCTATCTCATTGTGAAAGACTATCAGCTTATTGTGGAACTCCTGAATGCTTATAATGTCAAATAGCTGGCTGGTGAATGTCATGCTCTTCTAATTTTAGATTGAACACACCATATTGTGCTGTGACTAAGATCTCTTCTCTTTGTCTTTCTTTCCAATAAATTGTGCCAACATGCTGCATGAGATTGTGACCAGGTCCAAATCAAATTAGCCATGAACTTGAAACCCCCCCCCCCCCCAGGGCGAGGCAGGGGTCTGGATGATTGGGGTTAATGGGGGACTTCGCACTGGGGTACCTTTGAAGGGGGTGATACCCTTTGATGTTCATGCTGCTGCAGCAGTTGATTCTCAAATGACTGCAAAGTCTCAAGACTAACAAATTGAGTCTAATTCCTTAAGGAAATAACATCAATTTTTAAGGTACTCTCCTGCATGTGTCAGTTACTAGTGTATAAATCATTGGCAATGAGTTATTATTGTAAACGGCTTCTGTGAATATAAATCTCTTCGAAAAAAAAGCCTTTACTTATCTTAGTTGTTTATAAACACGGGTTTGAATCAAAAAGTGAATATAATCTCATCTTATTTTTAATGTCATTTTGGTGCCACAAAGACCACTACTGTCTGAGAGCTAATTTCACTCAACTTCAATATCTTTCTTTCAATGGACAATATTATTATCTGCTAAATGTTTGATGCAGGGTTGCAGTATACAAGAATAGCGTTGTAGGTTCTGTGTAAAATTTTCGGAAGGATGATATCAATATCTTTTGTCTGTTACACGTGGCAAATGATCCATATTTTCTTGTGTGAGGAAAGGAAATTGTTCCCTTTCATCTCAATTTATTTAATCATAGTTTGCATCAAATCGTTTGTGTAATGAATCTCAGAGTGTATCATCTTTTTGAAGTAAGTATTTAAACATTGGGCGCGACTCAAAATGTAATTACTTCATACAGATATTACTTAGAAGTGACACAGTAATTTAATGTCTGACTTTAGTTTGAATGTTGCATACAAACATGATAAACAGATCAGTTGCTCTGTGTAAAAATTAAACAACAACAGTTTATTTCCATAAAAATGCCATCTGCAATAAGGCTATATACGGTATAAATCGCTTGTCAGTAGGAGTGGCCACTATTGATACAAACTTTGTCTCCTGCAGGATCAGATAGCTTTGGCGTCATGTAGAAACAAATATTATGGCACTTCCAAAGAGTTGTACTGTACAATGTAAATATGTATGCAACTTCACAGCATTAACCCTAAAAATCTTAACTCAACAGAAAGGACAAACAACCTGCACTCTATTGATGGGGAAAGATCCCCACTAGCTTCTTCTTGGCAGTGATGTTCAAAGGCTAAGTTAGTTAATATGGAGCACTTGAGCTGGGACTAAAGCAATGTAGAAAGCAATGAAGTAATGCAAAAAGCAGTTAGGAGGGATTCTGTGGGAGACTGAGTGGTCTGGGGAGGATGGTGCTTTGGTCTATCTTCTTTGCTTAGTCCGTTCAGGCGTGGCATATGTTTGAGGGAGGAGCAAGATGAGGGTGTTAGCAGAGCAGATGAGTGTTGAGAGGCCCAGGGTGTGTGCAAATGACTGAGACAAAGGCAGCACAGTAATCGATAAGACTGTAGAAACACACAACTACTCCATCAAGCCCATCTACCCCTGTTCTCTAGCTCTGGTCACAGTTTTTAAGCTCACTCCATCTCAAGTTCATTCTTAATTAGATAGTGCCCAGAAAAGCCTCCGCAAGGAACTTACCTTCACTTGTGCCTTGTTTGTGCTCTTTCTCAACCTGTCATTCTGTTGGCAGCTAGCCTTGCTCCTGCCTTGAATGTGTTAGATCTGGGGATCTGTTGATGTGTAACATACACAGCAGAGTCTTAGCAGACCAACTGTATGGTCCCCTGGACTCCAAACAACATCCCACTGGCCTCGTGAGGTGGAGAATCAAAGAGATTCTTGTGGATGTTGTTTCTTATTTAAAAAGTAAAAAGCCGGTCCAGTCCTCTTGTTAGCTGCAATATACGCACATAAGAGGTGGAGAATGCTTCACAAAGCAAGTTCGACTTTCACAAGCAAACTTGCTCATCAATTTTGATTCCCATTCAGACGTCTGCCCATTTAGGGCTTTTTGGGATAGAAAGGCACCCAAACTATGGGCTTTATCAAATCTTAATGTGGCAAGAGACTTCAGTTACAATGACATTGATCGAGTCACAGGGCCAGGAGTAGATGAAGCAGACCGAGGAGGGAGTTTACCAGCCTCTAAACTGCCAACGTCTGGTGGGACACATCTGTCACTCTGGTGTGCCAGAGCCCATTGCACTGCATTGTTCCCCGTCCTTCTTGATAAAGATGTCCAACACCCAGCCAATTATTCATTCTATTATAACAATATTCAGCTTTGTTGTGGCCATGAAACATTTATCAAGCTGTGGCTAATAAATTGCCACTTCACTCCAAACCGTTCTTCGGGAGGGGGAGGTGTCCCCTAAGTGTTTCTGAACCTGCTGTTTCGGCCAAGTGCTGTCAGATGAAATTTCCACAAGCCCAACTCCAAGATAAAATCTGCCTGTATGCATAAAAAGGTGCTCTTTGCTTTCTTTTACTTTTTAGCTGCTTGCAGCTGCCAAGGGGCTTGTTTTGCTATTAGGCACTTTGCGTTTCATTGAGAAGAGCACAAGAAGCAAAGGATGAGTGTCCTAAGCGCCACCCAATGTCCATGTGACAGATGAGTTGTCAAGAAGCTGGCTGAGCACCCCAGAGATCAGGATGCAAATGCA
The DNA here is from genome assembly GCA_932294295.1 of Alitta virens. Classification (NCBI taxonomy): domain Eukaryota; kingdom Metazoa; phylum Annelida; class Polychaeta; order Phyllodocida; family Nereididae; genus Alitta; species Alitta virens. The sequence continues at coordinate 52,469,121 of OW028573.1, forward strand.
AATGTTTGCTTCAGCGGCTGGTGAGGCAAATTACCATGATGCAGGCGAAAAAAGTGTCAATGTGCTTGCTGTCTGACAGTGTCTGTTAGCTGCTGCTCTGGTGTTTACTAGCAGCAGCAGCAGCAGCAGCAGCAGCAGCAAGCAGCAGCAGCAAGCAGCAGCAACTCAGGGTGAGCAAAGCCTTTCCACATCACTTTATTGAATGAGTGGCTCAGGATCCTTGTGGCAACATGTTACAGACTCTGCTAGTCAATATACAGGCATCTGTTGCGGATTTCATTGCTGGCTGTCTGGGGTGTGTGGCACTCCCTAGCGTGATTCATATGGACCTTCATGGGGCACAATCGTCATTCATCAACACTCCTGTGCTGTACTCTCCACTTCCTTGGCATACTGTATATCCATGGGATATCCAATACCTGCTGACAATGTGTGACATATTAGCCCAGTATTAGACAGAACACTGCCTCTGCCCTGCCAGTAGGCAACAACGTGATTCATATATATCTGCAGACTTCAATAAAAGTAATAAGAGCCGGCGGATAGAGAGCCTGGTGGAGAGGGCTGCTGCATGTGCCCATAGTGTACTTAGAGTGTTGTTCCCAGTTGACGTGGATTTCGGCTGCTCACAACGGTCTAGCATAACAGGGGCGGATGGGATTTGGGCTGAAGGACACTCTTAAGTCAGAAGGACCGTACTTGTCGCTTGTGTGTTATAATGGCATTCCGCACAGCCGTCCATGGCCCTAATCTCCATGCAACCAAAGTCTGCTGTCCAAATATGAGTAGATGGCCAAGCCCATATGCTAGAGCTCTGCTCCAATTGTTGTACTATTCCACTCCGGATTTTTGTATTTACCGTGTCTTTGCGTGGGGATGTAAAGGGGACATCACACCCTCATCTACTTGCATCTGAAGCAGCCAAATATTGTATGCAGATGGACACACCGGCGTTTAACATTGTATTTGATGAATAGTTTGGATTTGTAGATATGTTATTTAATGGAGCTTAGATAAGCACATTTTATGTGATGATTGCCGGAGATTTGAAACCAGCAAATGCACTGTTATTACTAATAAAACTACTCTGTGGGTGCAGGTGGCTGTACTAATAACTTATTAGTACAGCCACCTGCACCCACATTGTAATTTTAATGAAATTGCATGAGCATTGAATTTTGAGTAACAGAGTTGACCTAATTTTTTTTATACAGTCCAAATGTAATTTCAAGACAACTACATTTTGAAATATTTATGAGCAGAGCTACACCTATTTTGCCTGAGGAAATTATACAATAAAGATGAGGACAAAATCTTGGTTAGAGTAGCTGTTGCCTCGGTCCCAAGTGTGCTTAACATCGCATGTCAGGCTGCCATTTCTCCACTTCCTGCACTCTGGACCAATGTCTTATTAAGCAGGTTCCTGTGCGTTTGACATAAGCCTAGCAGTGGCTGACCCATTTCTTTTGAACCAGAGCTCAGAGTTTCCTCCCATTTCAGTTGGTTGACTTGGGCTTTTCCTCTTCAACTTCTCTTCTAGCTAGGGGCTATTTGGGCCCATAAATTGGACCAAACTGTCTTGTGTTCTAAAGTGTTTTTCTTGATGAGCAATGGAGCTGAAATTCTTGCTGCACCCTATCCCCTTTGGCGCTTTATCGTGTCCTGAAATCAAGTTTTAAGGATTTTGAGTCAAGAGGAATGTTTCCAACATCAGCTAACCAGCTGCTGTTGCTGCTGATGCTGCTGCTGCTATTGATGCTGCAATGTCACAGCAAACATTGTGAATCATGCCACTTCAATAAACTTGAGCTGACATAACCACACCTCCCTTTCTGTCCTCATTAATATGGCATTGGTAACCATAACACAATTGCTCACTCGTAAAGCTCTGTCTTTTATTAGGGGTGAATGTATTATTCTAATGGCTTCAAGAGTGATGTGTTTCTTTACGACAAACCCCTGGGGATGTTTCATTGTGATTTGTGAGGTTTGGCTGTTCTCAAAAGTGGAAAAGAAAGACGCTTTACAAGTGCATCTTTTACATGACAATATCGGCAAAATACGCAGAAGATTATAAGAAAATACTAATAACAACTCGGTCTAGGAAATCATAGGAAATGTTAGCTGACAACGTTATCTCTTACCTGAGATATAAGGAAAATACTGCAGAACAAAACTTACAAACTTTCCGTGACAAACCATCAAATGTGATATATCGTAGATGATCTTTCTTTATGCACTGTTGCATGGCTGCTGAAATCCTAGAATCAAAGCAGAATCTTCAGATTGTCTTCTCATGGCCTGATGTTATTGTTGGGTGACCTTTAACCTCTGTAAAGGGCACGCGACATATTGCTATTCAGGGGGGCAGAGTGGCATTTGGCTTTGGATGTCCTTTTAGTTGGAGAGGACCTGGCGGATCTAGAGGGCAGGCTTGCTGGCAGGAAGATGAGTAACTCCGTCTGGTGGGCTGCTGTTGCTGCTGCTGCTGCAACACAGCATTAAAGTTCACCCTGACCTCCAAGTCTCTCTTGAATTTTTCATCAGCTCCTAATAGGACACGCCTGTCATTTGGACGAATCTTTCTGCTATCAAATGTCTCTGGCATGGACTGCACTGTCTATTCCCACTATTTCCACAGACATTGCAACTCCTCACAGCATCCTTCAGAGAATCTAATTATGTCTGTAACGTGAGGCAACTTGGGGAATCTCAGGCTTCTGTAGCTCAGCCCCTCAACCTGAACCATTCAGGCTGATTTTTCAACCACATGGCAGTTTCAGTTATGTGTCAACAGTGACATTTCACCGCTTTCCGATTTATTATATTTATCAGTCAAATCCACATCATTTGCCTCACATCCAGAGGGCTCTCTTGATTCACTAGGTGGTTTTTGCAATCGAGGTAAGCCCCCCCCCCCCCGGGTGATTAATGCTTCGTGGGGTGGCTAGAGTTATTATGGAGGTAGTTAAGCAATTAAGCAGTCCGGATCTAGGTCATGAGCATTTATATTGGATGCGATAATGACTTATTCTTGCATTGGCATAGGGTGATAGAGTATTCAATATGCGTTCATATACCAACTACTGACTCTCGTTGCGCTATTCTGCACCATCACATTAAAATTCTCAAGTTAATATTGACAGCAGAAAAGATAAGAATTTTTACATCATGCCATCAGAAGGAGGGATACCACATTCAATTAGCGACGACAAGCCTTTGTTTGATCACTGATTGGCAGCAGACTTGTCATTGTCATTGTGTGCATGTGCCCTTTGTCATTGAAAAACCAAAGAGCATGCTGCTAAGGGACTCAGTTGACAGACTTTGAATTGTTAATGTCCAAGTTAGATGTTTTTGCAAGAGTCTAGCAACCCAGCCAAGCCGAGCCATGAAACTAAGCCAGCTAGCAGAAGCATGGAGAATGGCTCATCCGCTATTGACCCAATGTGATCTGTGTAGCAAGACAAAGCGTTTTCCACTGCGATTAAGGACAGGCATTTGTCATCGAGTGGATGTCAATACGGCCGCCTGTTTCTGCACCAGATAGGACGCTTGTCTGCCGACATCAGAGACGAATGATCTGTTTCGTATCGGGGCCCGATCAGATGACAACACCCCTCTGTAGCCCTGCCAATTTGTGTGTGTAGAATGTGTACTGGTTGGCTAGAAAGAAAGTCCCTCTGGCTGCGTATCATGGCATGGTGGTGCTGGATGGCACCTCATGGCTAGGCATTGGCAGACGATGGGCCAGGAGCATGAGTGGCATAATGATGAACGCTTGTTAACCGCCGCTCTGATTTATGACCAGGCTGAACAAGGGGCTCTTGTTGTGCTCCGATCACGACCGGTCATCTGCAACCCCCCCCCTTCAACCACCCCCCACTCCCCCCCCCCTCCTTGCGTCCGCCTGTGGGGATCAATGGGGCCGGAAGTCTCGTGCTAGTCTGTCTTCACCCCCGATCCAATAGCGCTCGGCATGTCTAAGTCCAGAAATCAATTTGGCCTTCACGTCCCAACTAGGCCACGGCTACATCCTCCAGCTCCCGCCATTATACATGCAGTCCGTTGCCTATTATCAGCTCCGGAAATGACGGAGATTCTTGGCAGGCTGCCTGGCCCTGGATGACGCATCGGCGGACGGACGGAAGAGCACGCGTTGACGTAGCTCACGTGCAGACGTCGCCGACATGATTGCAACGATGTAAGAATTCTACACAATCCTCTGCACTTCCGCATAGCAGACGACAGGCAGCAACAGGCAGTTCATTTTTCTCCCTCCTTTCTCTGTTCCCAAATAAGTCTTGAAATCTTAGAAGCGCTTCAATTTGAGCGCCAACAAATGGAACGTTAATAGCCACCAAAGCACCTGGGATCAGACAAACTCTCGGAGTTGGGCAAGTTTTGTAGCATTTTCCATTCTTTTCGGGCTTCCGGTTCCGGTAGGGTCCCCGCTGAGCCGCTTATGACCGTCAGTCCTCCGGCGGGGCACACAGAGCGCATTTGCAGCGATTTATTGCAGTCTTTTACCAAGCCAGCTTAATTGTTCTCCGCCGCTGGGCTTTATTCACCGCCTATGCCTTGGGCCAGATAAATTGTCATGTGATATATTGTTCCCTACACAAAGAAAAAAAATGAATCACGCAAACTAAACGATCCCCGAGCAGGTCATTGTAAAGCAGCACCGTCGACTGGACAAATCGACTTACTCGCTACGCCACCTCGTGGATTGTTGAGCTACAACTCGAAATGATTTCTTTATGAGCAGCCAGGTGTCGTGCTATTTGCTATCTGCAGTTTATGCCATCTGGTGTATATGGGCAGTGTACATGCGCAGAATCAACACGAGTGACTTGAACATGCACAAGTATAGCATTTGTATCAAGACATCCAGCTGTTCACGTTTTATCTGACCGCAACTATCTGAATTTGACATTTCATATATATTCAAAATTAAATAACTAATAAGTAAGGTTTGTTATCCTTATGATTTGCCTATTCTCAAGTGAACTTCACTGGGTTACACTAGGGCTTGTATTCCTTAATGCTGGATGAAGTTCCGATGAACCACACAAAGTCTTTTTCTTGTGCGTTGTTTATAGAATGTTTATGTCAATATGCAACGAAGAGCTAAGGTCATGATTTTACGATGTGCACATATATTTACTTCCTAACAGAAATCAGTAGATAATATCTATCATTTTATTATTTTCATTTTTATCTGTCTGAATGCCTCAAAACGGTGGTTGGTGCAACTTCCACTAAAATCAGAAACATAAAGAAGCACAAATTGACAACTGTACCGCTCACGTACTCAGCAGAATTCCGTTTCCATCCAGAAGCCAGTGTGGTTTGTCAGAGAAACACCAGGGCGTCAAAAACCTGGACTTATGGCCTCCTAGCGGTTACTGTATGAACGTTGCTGCCGGCATCAAGCGCGCTCTGGTGGTCATGTTTATATTTGCAGACGAAATACAAAGAATGTCCCGTGTGTTCTTTTCTTTTGTCGCGAAAGTACTTTTTTGCCTTTCGTTTCCCACTCATGCCATTGTTCTAGGTTTGCTTAAGCCACATGTGTCAAAAAATTGCGTCCTGCCACGACATTTTTGTACTCTGGACCAGGCCAACAATCCGGGCAACAGCCTTGAGGGGAAATCTTCTTTCCCCACCGTCTGGCTCACGCTTTTTCAGTGCCATTTTATGGCACCTCATTTTGGTCATACGCATTCTAAGGCTTTCATTATATAGAATGGGGGCTGTTCCTCTTTTACGTCAGGCATATGTATTGGTGACCTCAAGGTTTGGTACGGCAACGTCAACTCACATATGAAATGCTTTATCACAAATATTCATCATGAAGTATTCCTGCATTCTGTTGACAGATAACAGATAAATTGGTATTGATGAACGAACAAACCGCACTAAACCTAAGTAATATGCTAGTGCTAACAGTGGGAACACTGATTTCACAGGCTTTAAAAGTGAATCAAATATCTTACACTCTAAAGCTAATGGCCTGGAGAGCTTTTTTCCTCCTCTTCTCTCTTTGTTTTTTTTGATAATGTACCATATGTTGCAAACATGCTTCAAAAGTTGCTCACACCTTTCACACCTCCTGCCTTCCAGCAATTTAGTTCAAAGTGCTCTGTAATTTTCAGGCTCAAGTCACATTGACACCTGGCGCCAAGCACACATTATGAATTTCACGTCTGGTCTAAATCTGAAGTTATGAGGACCTTTTTTTAATGTTGCCATACATTAATTTCACTTGAACCTGGCTGCTGTTATATTAATGTACTTTTATGGGCTCACTGGGTAATATATTGAGCTCATCTCTGCCAGCGAGTTTTTATGACTCTTCTTTATGTGTAAAATGTCAGAAATACACATGAAATAATGACATTCTTTTTATTAGTAACTACACATCTCATCGATTTTTATAATTGCTTTCTCGGGTGAAAATCATCTTGACTGGAACAACGCCAAATCCAATGCAAAGCGGAGTATGGTTTACATAGTATTGCAATATTGTTGATATGTTATGAAAAGAACAGATTCAGTGTCAACTTTAGTTATTGCTTGAATATAAACCTGACTGCCTTTCAGACACAACCTAATCAATGTTTATTACAAACCAGTATTGAAGAATGGCAAGAGTTTTCTCGTAAATAAGAACACCTCTGTGTGAATTAATTCTCATTATTCTCAGGTGAAAATAAATGGGTTGATTGTGGCCAGTATCAGTTATCATTCGAGTAATAGTAAATAGTTCTAAGTAGTATTCAATTGGACCACCTGATTTCATTCAAGTTCGGCAAACGTATTTTACTTTATGTATCGGACTGACAGAAATTGCAGTTTGTTGTAACACCTCAACTTGATGAGATGATAACGCTTGGATTCCACACCACCTCTACACATGTACCTTATAGGTGGGGTCTTTGACTTAACATTTAAAAAAAAAATCATATATTTATTAATCAATATGCTATGCAAAAACTAAAAATCATCAGATAAATGTTTTGCCAAATGCTATTTAGAATAAACACTAAATTGTAACCATATTATAGTAATTAAAGCACGTTCTTATGGTGGTTTCAGCTACCTGCTAACCAGACCTACCTGCTGGTACACGTTGATTTTCACCAAATGAGAACTAGATTAGATGAGATAAAAGAACACGATTCATTTCACTTCTCATCATTTCGTCAAATTATATTTTCGCGTCATTTGCCCGATTCCCTGAGTCCCCTTTCATTCCATCTTGAATATCTTTGCAGTGTCTATCCCTTGAAGGCCACTGTGGCATCAACTTCAATGTCTTGGTGCAGCCGCTGGTTTTTTCTTCTTCTTCTTTTTCTTGGCCTTAAATGCTCTTCTTAGCTTGTTTGAAAGGCTCTATATAGTTGATACAAACAGGTTAGAGTGACCTTTGAGATTATTGACAAGCTGTGTTGCACCAGGGGGTTGTGCATTGTCGGCTTACCTCCAATAAAGCTGTGTTGGTTGGAGACCAATATTTCACCTGAGTGTTGTTCAAGAGGCAACACCCCCCCCCCCCCCGCTCCCCCCCCCCATTTGGTAAATATGATGTAATAGTTCACACACACACAGACAAACGCATGAGGTGGGGAATGAAAAAAAAATACCATGCCAAATCGAGTGGACAAGTGTAATATCAATGCATTTTGACAAGCTATGGACAAGATAATAAATATGGCCTGGTCACCCCACTCACATGTCAATATCAAGTGCTGCGTCACCTGTCATTTATCAGGGTGATGTGCAGGCCAAACTCACTGCAGCGTAATAATATAGGTGGGCTGAGCCAGCCTACAGTAAATAGATGGGGAAATCCCACCAGGCCTGTCTGTGCTCTCAACAGATATTGGCATGGGCTGGAGTGACAGCCATAAACTTGGCTGCTTGCTTGCTGGCTTAATTGCTTGCTTGCATTCTTCTTTTGCTTGATTGGCAGTTGCTTGCTTTCTTGTGCAGTTGGTGGGCTAGTTGGTTAACTTTGAAAAAGAGATAATCGAGTTACTAGTCCATATCATAACGGGTTAAAACCAAGAGAGTGATCTGGTGGGGGCAATCTCCTGGTTTATTGCCTTCTTGAGTCTGATCATTAAGTCTCTGGGAGAACAAGGACAATTGGAGCATCCTGGTGGAGTCAGCTCTGAATTATGGCTGCTGTGCAAAGGAAGGGAGGGAGAGGAAAGTAGCAGAATGTAATATAGGCGGCCCTAGGGACAAGCATGGCTACTGCTGCTGGTTCCCGGCAAAGTGAAGTACCGCGAGAATAGGTTGGTGATACGAGAGCGGGATGTCTCTGTGGCGAAACCTGATTACAAGATAGTTATGATTGGACACAGGGAGCCTCTGGGAATCATTGGCAGGAAGGGTGGAGTAGGAGGGGGGGGGGGGGGCATCTCTCTACCAGATGTGCTCAGCCTGTCCGCCATTGCATGTCCGCATGATGCAGGGCCATCTACGTCTTCCTGTGAAATTGTCCCCATCCTGCAGGTGCTCAATGTGGACCTGCCTGCTACTGCCTGTCACTACTGCCAAAGAAATATCGTTGGGTAGGCTAAAGGGACAGCCATATAGGAAAGAGGTTGAGACAGCGCCCCAGCTGCGTCTATTGTTTCTAGCCTAACAGGCTGCTTCTAGTATTTCAAAAATAATGGCAGCCTGTTGTGGATGAGATGAAAGACAGCCTTGCTGGTCTTGATGGCTACCTGCTAGGGCCACTGCGACGCCTGGGGCCCAGTCTGCATGCAATCCTCTCTCTATAGCTCCAGCAAAACTCCCCTGGCTGATGCTTCGCTAAATCCGTGCGCTCCTGTGTCTACTAAGCTAAATACCCGTCGACTGCTAAGGCTCTAATGCAATTTGTAATGCAATGTAATGCATTTGAAGAGACATGATTTTTAGATGATAAAGAAATATTCTCTCTCCTGGCGATTCTAATTGCTCGGCTATGTTTTCGCCTTCGGGGTGTGGCTAGGATTCTTTGATCCCTTAATGGACGTTAATTACTGTATATGTAAAGCCAATATGCAGAGAGGCAAAATGCTGGCTTATCTGCAAGAGAGGAGCTTGCAGCAGCAATAATAACATCTGAGCCCCCTGGCAGTCTTTTACAGATTCTAAGGCTGCGTTATAAACTGACATTTGTCATGTTTTGAAGATGTTCCAAAGACGTGGATGAATAGGAAGATATGTAGCATGCTGAAACAAGGCTGCTGCTGCTGCTGCTGTTAAAGATACTGCTGCTGCTGCTGCTGCTGCTGGGGCTACTGATGTAGACATGTTGTCAGCGAACATGGCACTGACAGATATGCCATACAAAGAATCCCTCAAGTTGAGGCCGCCAGCCTTGATGGGTGATTCATGTAAGGATCAAGTGGAATTTACCAATTACCGAGTGTAATCCATTTCCTTCAACTGACAGTAGAGCCAGGAATAAATGTGACAAAGTTTCAAGGCAAAGCAGCCATCTTGTTCTTAAGGACTCCTGGCAGATGGTCATCAATTTTGCACAGCAGCTCCAGGTCTTCTATGACGTTCATTCCAAAACTCCTGTCTGCAACTTCAACGTCAAATGAAAGATTTAAATGGCAATCTCTCCAACTTCTGAAGATTACCTTGGCTTAAACCGTGTCAACTAATTGCCCAATCCTTTGCAGACTCCTATTGAATCGCACTTAATAGGCAGTTGCCCGTGCAAACAGATTCTCAGCTGCAGTATAATGGTCGTCTTTACTTCTCTGGGCTTGATATGCTTTTCAAGCTTAACCTTCTTTTCAGGAGAATCCGGCTATTGACAAAGCATGGATAACAACAGGTGCTGCTGCTCAGTTCGAATCGATGTACTTTGTCCTACTGTTTTAAATTTAGCAGATGCTTTGGTGGGTTTAACGACGTACGTTTTCCAGCAGCGGCAGCAATAGCAGCAGCAACAGAAACCTCTGCACCAACTCATAAATGTGACAAACAAACTCCTGAATACCTCCACTACTGGATTGCGATAAACTGCGCAAACAAACAAAGGTAGAAGAAAAAAAGAAAAGAAAAGGAAGTAAAGAATATTGTGAAGAAAAATGTAAGAGAGAGGGGGGAGGGAGCAGCTCTGCTATACCTAAGATGTCTGGAGTTGAAAGCAGATGCCTGGGGCGGCCTTCAAACCAAAGTTAGTTGCAGTCAGAAAATGAGACGTGGTCAGGGCGTCTTGTCATAGGGCCAAGAGGATGGCTGTATACGTGAGACAGGTGCAGGCCTGCAGGCTGTACGCAGTGACCCCTGCAGCAGGTCAGCATCGGGGCCTGGCAGGTACATCACAAGAGTGGCTTCATGTATCACAGGCTGGAGCACAGCACACGCACTGGTCTCCCCTCTTGACCTTTGTCCCCTTTAGTCCTAAACCTCGTCCACCCCGTTCCACTGAAAGGCCCTTCCTCCTCATACCCCCAGCGGGCATTTTGCTACACACCTCAAATTGCTCACGAGAAATAAGGTCTCTGCATAACCTTGCTACTTTTCTGCTTGTTCCCGTGTCCCCCTCATGTGCACCGCCTAAAAAATCTCGTCTGCTGCCCTTACTTTTCTGTCCCCTCCATCCATGGCGCCAGTTACCATGGCGACCACACGCTCAATGCCAGTTTCCCGGATGTTCCCGTGACGTTCTCCTTCGTGTATTATTCGCCATTACAAACAACGTTATTAGGGGTCGATGGACATGAAATATGAATCCTAGGAGATAGGATGTTGCGCAGTCGAAAAGAACATCAAACAAGTATTTTCATGTTAAACGTGCATGCGCTCTGCTTTTGCTACTAAAGCTCTGCTTTCAACAGGCTGAATGGCGCCTGCAAGGGGAACCTGTGTCTCCAGGTATATGCAGTGGCAATGATACTCGAGAATGTTTTCCCCTCCCATTTCCTAACACAGTTCCATCACTTGGCAGACGACTTAGCAGATATGATAATGCGAATCACATCATTGTCATATAATGTCATGTACTTTTACTTCCCAGAATATTATGGCTTTGCTTTCTGTCTAACCTACTCTCATTTGGAAGTAATATTATCCACATGCAATATCCTGTTGCACAAGAACATAATGTACAAGAATGCATACACATTTACATGTTTTCATATTCTCTGTGAGACCAATGTTAACGTATAGACATTTCAGATATTCTATAAGACAATTACAAAAATACACATTTTTCACATTCGCTAGATGATTACGATAAATCAAAAACACTGGGTAATATTAAAACCAAAAACGTGCAGTGTTATGGTTTTAATGGTCATGTGTAACGCAAGATTTTCAATCTGACTCACGTCCATATCAATGTAATACATATTCACTTTGCAGTAGTTGTTTTTGACAGGCTTTTCTGCCTTGATTTCTCCGTTCCATTTCTATATCCAACAAGTCGAATATTTGACATAATCCTCTTTTAGTGAGTTCTGCTTTTCACTCATACCACAACTTGTCCAATTAAGGAGACCTTGGTATGTTGATCTCTTCCTCCCCTGACTCTCATTAGGGAGAAATGTCAGCTTCATTTGTTCCCAAGCACTAATGACTTGTAAGATTCTGTGCGTGTTATGATGGGCCATCAAAAGTATCACTTTTGCGTGTTTCTTTCATTTTCTTTTTAGTCTCCATTTTTTTTTCATCTTTTGCTTCTTTCATTTACTTTTGCCTCAGCTGCTAGAGTCTGAGCTTGTTCGTTGGACTGAATGATTGTTGCTTCATTTTGTCTTGCTTCGTTTTTGATTTCGGGTCAATAATAATGTTAGGAGCTAACTCTGATCAGGTCCGCATGGGGAATGTTAGATTCTAGTGCCGTGGATCCAGACCAATATGGAAATGAGGAATTCGCAAGTGGGGGCCCCAATGACGGTGTCTGTGGTTAAGGAGGCCCGTGACCTTGGCTGCTTGGAGACAGCATCTTGTGGGAGTAGGGGGAGAATCCAGACGGAACACAGATTGATCAGGGATCCAAGTAGACTGCTACTTAATGCATGGCGCAAAGAATCGTGTCACAGACCCACTGCCTCAGACTCTGCTACTTCTAGTGCTGCCACCTACCACATATGTACTGCAGTTGCAACTATGGCCCATTGCCAGTAATGGCACAGCGTGTGGCAAACTTTGGCCTTGATTTTGTTGACTGTTATGTCTCCGCCTGAGTCCGTCGTGTTGGTTTTTGCGTTCCTCATGAAATGGCTCTATCGTGCATCTTGGGGTAATTTGTTATCCCCCATTGTTTACGCCAACCCCTTCAATATTTCCTCCAGGGTAATTTATCCCCCCGCGTCTTTCTAGCGCTTTGTGCAAAAGGAAAACTTTGACAAATCAATCATCGTTTTATTGAAATGAAAATTTCCAAGTTTCATTTTGATTTCAACGTATCCTGAATGACCCAAAACATGCCAGTTCCTAATCTCACTCCGCTTTGTAGATGTTAGATCAGCAGAAAAACTGATTTAGAGATGTGGAAAAGCACCAGGTGAAACGGGGATGAATTTATGGCCCATCAAGATGATGGATGCGGAGAAGTGCGCGTGCAGAGGCATCTCTTGCATCCCTGCTGCTGAAGGCAGACATGCAGAGGACCTTGTGCGTGCGTCTTGATGATCCAGATGTTGTCTGAGGTGTCATTTTAATTTTCTGCAGCATCCTGCCGCATCCTGCTGCAACCTACAGGGGCATCTAGGTTTTTTGGTACTTGTCATTTGCCTCTTTTGACAAACTGGATTATGGAATCTTATGCGGCGACGTTGATTAGAAAGGAAAGCGTGACCCAGAAACAAGGACGCTGATTCCCTCAATGGCTTGTCACGAGAAGGCCTTGAATGCCTCGTAATGGGAAGCACGAGGACCTATGCCTTGTCCCCGGGTCCCCGCAAGTCCTCCAAGGTCCAAGCAGGGCCCAGAACCCTTGTGAGGGCCTTTGGAGGGACGAGGGCATCGCGTCGCATGTAGACAGCCCTCAGAAGCTGTGGTCGGGGCTAGAGGGCAGGACCTTGTGTCACCGGAGCCATTGCCATGTCCACTAGATCACCATTAGTTCACAGGAGGCTGGCCTGATGGGCGGACAGGGGAATTACGAGCGGCCAGTGTGGCTTTGCGGGAATTAGGAGCAGCAGGGATTGCAGCTAGGCCAACAAGCAAGTGATGAAGGTAGGCCTGCCGTCAAAGGCGCATTAATCTGCGAGCTTGAGGACAGGCTGCTGATTCACCTCTGCCACGTATGGATAAGGCCGAAGAAGGCTGCAGGTCGCTGATACAGCGCCCAAGATGTTCTGGCCAGGCTCCCCTGCACCTGACAGGCCCACTAGTCGGCCAGGCCACAGCTCAAGGGTACTGGACCATGAAATCAGGCCGCGCTAAGCTCAGATTCATCACCCTTTCAAAGGAGTCTGTAGACTACTAGCAGTGGCTATCTGGGACTTAGCTGGCCACAGACTAGTTCCTGTGGGAGGCGCCGGCCCATCCATCAAGGGGGGACAGCAGCATGCAGACTCGCAGATAATGTGTGACAGAAAGGGGACTGTGTGTGTCACCTATGTGAGTGCCGCGTGCCACCAAATATTCTCATCCATCTTTCTTGTGTCATCCTTGCCTTCAGCACAATGTGTCGTTTATGGCCGGCCTCTCACCAGCCCTCCCTCCAAGGGCCAACGACTCACCTCTCTCAAGGTGCTAATTGTATTTCTGGTCGCGGCTCCACTTGTCTCCGGGGTTGGGCGGCCAGTCTTGCGTGCACTTGCCTTTCTCTGCTCATGTGATAGACGAATGTCGCACGGACCAAGAGCGCTTCACAAGCAAACGCCTGCTCATTAATTTCACTTGGACATGACGCAGAAATAATTAGCAAAGAGGTGGGACAGAGGAAATCGCACGATGAATAATGATGAGATGCAATTAGTAATGGTGCAGATAAAGCACTTGTCAAGTCGCATCTCCCTGCTTCCACACTTAGTTTGGTGGTCTGGTCTTGAAGGAGTTGGGTGGATGTAGCATCCTTGGCTGGTTCAGCCCCTGCTGCTGCTGCTGCTGCTGCTGCAGCTTTTGCCACAGACATCACCTGAGGCAGAACTGCAACCAGGAAACCATCCGTGCTCCTGTCTAGTGTGTGACGTTAGGCAATCTAGGGTCCCCCCAAATCAAAGCCTCGGTCTAGACCCGCTTGGTATTCCTGTCTTCTGGAAATCAAACAACCTAATGCCACATAATGCCGCCACTCTTCCTATGAACTATCACTCATTTCCTGCCTTAACATTTCAATCTGCCTCACTGCCTATTTAAACTGAGCCAGAGATTACTGGCATGACGTTCTTGCCCAGATTTATATACTCTTTTGACATGAAAGTTGCTTTCCCTCGTGTCTTTGACTGCTTTCAAATTAAACTCAATTGCTTCGTTTCTCTGTCTCTGCTGATGGCTGTCTTGCAGATGTCCTGAGAGATCATCCTTTTGCCTCCACGTCATTCGTGATTCATGCGGTCATTTTGTAAAGGTCAAGAAGCAGTGGTCACTTGGCCATCACTTGACCATCACTTGACCAAGATTCAAGATCAGAGAGATACAGGACAATATGTTTCTTGGCTCTCCGTGAAAAAAATGATCTTCCATTTATGGTAAGGGACCCCACTTACCACTAATATGACGCAGATGACATCAGGGGAGTAGGGTGCATTAGAAGTGAAGCACCGTTTTCCTTATTCAACATCTTCAGTCGTTATATTATCTCCATCTGAGCTCTTGATCAGTCTTAGTTACGTAATCATGTCAGGTGCCTGGATCAAGGTCGTTTTCTGATTATCTCAAATGTTAATTGAATCGAGAGTGATGAAATCTTTACCAATCAATAAAGCAGTTATTCACTGTCGTAGCATAACCAATATCCCACAAGCTGGTGATGCAACACATAAATAAAATATATTATAACACTGCATATTGCATTTGAGTAAATAAGGTAGGCACACACTAACTGCGCAGATTGCAGTTTACCTGTATTTTGATACAAATAAGCATCGGATGTATTTGCGTTAAATTAAGCACTAATTGGATAATTGGCTTATATAATGTCTCCTTGACCCATTGTCAAGTTGATGACAATTGTTATTTACAGTGACGCGCAGAGCCCATGCCGAGTGCGGCTGCAGGCCTTTTGCATTCAGCTTCCTGCAGCTGCTTGGGCTCTTGTGTACTCATTATTCAGTGAGGGCAACTGGACAGTTGGGCAGGTAACAACTTCATACAGGTGATGGTCATCCAGTTGCAGCTGCAGAGAACAGCACAATGATTTAGCAGGCAGCTGCCACCGTTATTGCGGCAGGGCGTTGGTCTCTGTAGTTTTCTGTATTCATCTAATTACTAGAGCGTTGGGAACCAGTTGGGTGGACCAACAGGACACAAAACAATGATGGAGCAGCTCAGCAGTGGCAAGTGATGATTCCGCCTAATTGATGACGTATCACCCTAGTTTTGACAAAATGATGAGCAGGTGGCCTCTCCCTTCATCTTTTCATCTGACCATAAGTGCAGCATCGTGAGATGCTCCCATAATTAACATAATGAAGTACTTTCTCACTATGTGATTACCTGTAAGTAGTAGCATCTTGAGGTTACTGCCGGTGATGGCGATGCTATGTAGTTGATAATCAACCTCCCTTCTCCTGGGCCCTATAATACAGACCCTAACCTGCAGATCGAGCGCCTGGCATTTAGACAAAGCGGTATAGAAGGCACAAGCAACGTTCAGGTTTAAAGAACAATAGACTTCAGAGAGTTGCGCATCAAAGGTGTACCTGCTGGGGGTGCCTTTGATGTCAGAGGAGGGGGCTGGGGAGACCCTGCAAAGGCCAGTTTCCAATTGACTCGGGTTTCCTGGCCCTTTTGTTCCTCTTTACTGAGTTTCCTGCGCCATCATCTTCAATTCGACTTTATAGAGAGGCACGGGTCAGAGCAGTGAATGGAAACCTCTTCAAATTCCCAATCCTATCTCTGGTTTGTAGCTTGACCACCGCCCACCTTTAGTCAGTTCATGGGGAGACGTGAATTATATATAAGCAACATGGCAATTGACCTTTGCATCCTATATTCGACCCTCTCTTAGGGACACTTTGGATTTTGTGGCTGGATCTTAGCACCACAGAAAGGGCTTTGAGTGCATGAAGCCTTGTACAGTCTAAATAAATATGAGGGGGGACCTTCGCAAATCGTCTTGATTTGTAAATTTATCCAGCTTAGGCGAAATTGCGTAACGCAACATTCGAGTAGCCTGTCTTGTTATTTTCATAGATTCTGTGTACATGTATCAGGCTACAGTGTAATTTTCTATCTCCTTTTCACTCAATAGATGAACATGATACGCCAAGCCAAGTGTGGTCCATTGCTTTTGTATTTCTTGTGTGTTTACTCCAACGAAGTTTTATTTGATCTTGCACCAAATCAGCCCTGAGCATTCAAACCAATAAGATTTCCTCCATGGCCCCGAGAAGCAAAGAGAGAACCAAGTCATCCGCACCTGGGGATGGCTTATTAAAAGCAGAAACGTGTTCCTGCCTGTTGCTGTTATTCTCCATTACTTCTCAATCCTTTTTCCGATCGCCTAATAATTAGTCCCGCTGATATTCTTTATGGCGTGGTTGTTAAAAGTGAGCTCAAATTACCAGCACTTAATTGGATTTTCCGTAAATTTTCTGCTTGTGAGAAATCCCTGACAGAAGTTATCTTTGGCGCGAAGGACACTTCTTGTGCCGTCTTCTCCCAGTAACCGTGGAGCTCACGAGAAACCGCCATCTGCAAAGCGGCCAAGGACGCATCCCTGTCACTTTCGCCATCCCTGCAGCTGCAACATCAGCCCCTGCAGCCTGCATCTTCCTGCAGCTAGGCCATGCCAGACTTCCTTTTATGAAGCAAGAAGTTAGTAAAACTCTATGGAGACTATATGAAAGTACCTGTGTACTTTTCCTGAAATGCATTCTCCATGCATAGTGATTAGTTACGCCTTAAATGTGAACACAGACTTTCCCACCGCGATTGAAATAAAAGAAGCTGACACACCTTCCATTTGACTACATGGGTGGCTGGTTTTTCTGAGAATATGCTGCAATATTAAAGCTTTTGCAACATTTAAGTATTTTCTATGTGCGCAGTGACCGAAGTTGGTAAACTCTATATAAGATATGTAAGACCGTATTCACTAGCTTTCTTTTATATGTGTTAAGTTCTATTTTGAAATACAAGTTTTAAAACAGTAAGTTGCGGTAATATTGCCTCGAGTGCTGCTTGGTTATTGCGCTTAAAAGCCAATGGTGACCTAAGGTGTGCTCTCGCTTTGCCTTGGCCGCACTGAAAATGAGAAAGCTCTCTCTTAGGAAACTGTCAGCACGCATGAAGACCTTTGTGAGAGTGGCGACACTCTGACATCAAGGGTTCACTGTATCAGTTTCAGCAATAAGAAGAAAACCATTAAATTTACGCTTCTACTGCTGATGCTGCTGGTGGTGGATGCTAGTGATGCTGGTGATGTTGTAGTATATGGCAGAGAGTGGCATGACATGCTTTTATGCGATGTCAAAGTGTGAAAGAGGGAAAGAAGAAACACAGCGTGAATGGCCAGGGATGACAGGTGTCATGAAATCACGAACAGTCACTGTAGTATTGTGACCTATTGGGATCGCGCATAAGACAGCAGCAGCAGCAGCAGCAGCAGAAGCAGCAGCAGAAGCAGCAATAGTAGCTGCAGCATCCACCACCGTTTGATAAAAATCCCCTCTTTCCCCTGTTATCGCCTGCTCTCTTTAATGCTAATTCCTCCCGATCTTTTCTTTTGATCTGATCGGAGATGCTCTAGCTGTCTTGATCAATAGGATCGTCGGACTTATTCGGATGAAGCACAATGTCTTTTGACAATGATAATCCATGTCATGGATGCGTTGAAAGCATGATATCAAATTAACATGAGACATGGTTGCATGTTAGGCTGCATGTGGAATCATGTAACACATGTACAAAATGTGTCAGCATACATTAATTCACGATGCTATTCATGTTATATCTAGGGTATATTCTCAGTAGATTCATATTAATCACGTTTGAACGATTTTCATTTACTCAGTTATTGAGGTATCATACTTATTGAATGACATCTCATACACAATTCCATGTTACTATTTCCACATTTCCACAAAATTTGGAAGTCTACACATATTGCCACACTGTTAATGCTTTACTTCCAGGGTTAGTTTAAATGATTGCAGACATGCACCACATTTAACACTTTATATATTACGTTTACATGTACATACATATGACATGTACATATTTTTAATGCAATTTGTATACATTTGAATAGATGTTGTAAAGTACAAAAAGTCCTTGAATTTTTTTCAGAATCCGGTTCCAATCAGCGACCAGGTAAGACAAGAAACATTCAACACACGAAGAAAACAAACACCACCTTCACCCAACAAATTGAGCATAATGAGGATTTAGTTGTGATTGCATGGCACTCAGAAAGATATTTCCTACTTTAGCTAAACTAGTAAAAGAAATTGCATAGTGATACAACAGAACCTAATGACTTGGAAACTGAACTCCAGATGACGTCAAGTGAATCTAGGTCTCCCATTGGTTGAGATTCTGCCCTAGCCAAAGGGAGTCGTCAATTTATATGGCGTCCTCAAGATTACAGTTTCCTAGTTATTGGCGTTCTAGTGTAACATTTGGGATACAGATTGGCACTCAATTGAATTTCACCTAATGTCTGGCATAACCAGACTCATCATTTATTAGAAAAATTGGAACTGAGTGAAACAGTATAGTTTCACTTGCAGTGGCGTATGGGAGGTGAAGAAGGGTATTGATGTTTCAGCAGCCTGTCATGATGTGATTTTACAGCGATTTCTGTGCCCATAGGGAATTTAAATTTTACAAATGATTGGTCTGCAAGTAAATCCCCTTGATGCGCTCCTGTCCACCTCGTTTGGTCATTCAGAATGAAACTAATTTCACCTCCCTGAACTACATCTTTTGCAATATAGATGCAGGTTGACCTAGTTTTGATAGAATATTAATCCGAACTTTCCATTTTGTGCAAGTGTTAACAGGTGAGGTTAATATGGCACTATTTAGTTTGACAATGACAAGTGAATGTCAAATAGGAGTGTCAAGTAGATTTACATTTTTTTGCATGGGAATGCTATAGGTTGCATCGTAGATAATAATTACCTTTTTTTTTTATTATTGTAGAAGATTTTTTTTTTTAACATCTGACCTTTTCAAAGTGACATGTGAAATAGTAGAAATGACATGTGGATTTGCAGACAACATCCATTATTTTTTTAATAATCGTGACACTTTTTATTCACAAACATGTAACAAGTCAAAGTTGTAAATTATTTATGAAATAGCTGAATGTATTTAGTTGCTGTATGACAGTGTTATATTCGCGTTGTTTTTTTGCCTTTGTATTACTTTAATATGTATTTTACTGTCTGTGTGTGCTATTCATACAGGTCTCTATAAATAGGAATGCCACAAATGAGATCAGTAGATTGAATGGCATTAACGAGACCTGAACATCAAATGACATTAATAAAGGCCAGATGTAGCCGGGTCTGGCTTGATGGAAAGGCCGTAGTTTCTGTGAGATAGGCAGATCTGTGTCCAACCAGGGGAGCTGTGTGCCACTGTGTGGCCAGGGTGATGAGGCAGGGCGAACTCTGCAGCTTTGTCGACCTTTACCATGTGAGGGCATCCATCAGGATGTGTCTTTCTTTTGTGAGGCATCGACAGGTCTCCGTCTGCTTCACCTTGTAATGACCTGGTAGTTGCTAAGCTAAAAGAAGAAGAAGCAACAATGTCCCCCCGTATCACCGCATCTACAGCATCAGCAACAATTCCAAACCCATCACTCTTGCACTCACTCCTCGCCATACAAAATGCACATCCATCCATTCGGTTGGAAGGATGAGGGTCTGCTGCTGCTGAAGCCTGTAAACTGATGAGATTGCACTGATGCACATTGATGCTATTGTGGGCATCAGCCTGATTGTCATTAATCTAATGTTACCTGTACCTATGATTGTGTGGTGCGCAACAGTGTCCAATGACAATTAAGGGAGTCCAGATTATCGAGATTAGTTTCCATGTCTTGTAGCTATCAGGATCCATAGGTGTCCACTGTCATATGATGTCACGGGACTACTTCATGATTAGGACTTACGTCTCTACAGGACCACACCACAGGCTTGCCTTGCCATGCATAGAAGTTGATAGAAACAGGGACTTGGGAACATATTATTACACCGGGGACCAGCAACACCTCGTCATATTGTCCGTGAGATTAGTTGTCAGGCAATAAAATGGTGCATACGCAATTTGTCGTCTTTGATTGGTTGTCAGTTGGTCGATGTGGATGGAAGATGTGTGTGTCAGATGGGGGTCTGATTAGTTATCAGGTGGTTGGGAGAGATGCTGCTGCTGCTGCTGGCCTGCTCGCAATTTCTTCTGGCACTGCAGTGGGGTCTGCAAGAGTTCCCAGACATAACTCACTGCCTCTGCCAAACGCCCTCCATAAACTTCCTTAGATCCCCGCCAGCACACAGGCCTCCTTCCCCTCTGTATTTATTTGTGTCCTGCCGGTCCTTTTTGTGCAGGCCATGCCATCCGAGCGCCTTGTCTTCCTCGGACCTACTTGCTAACACAGTCCATTTTCTCAGGGGACAAAATATTGCCCTATTCGTCTTCCGAATCCCCCTTGTAGGGAAAAAACGATGAGCTTATTCTGTGTACACCGGGCCACGCAAATTAGCAGCGGCTGAAAACAAAGGTTCGCAAGAAAATGAAGTGCTCTTGTTTTATAGAACAACAGCCTTTGGTCCTCCCCTAGATTTGTCCAAGCTGCTCCCGGCTCTTCAAGTCGTGCAACTAGTGGCCGTCTGTCGAATGCAGTTTCAGCAGCTAGTCTGTCATCATTTTAGGAAACTAATCCAAGCCATTCTTCACAGTGTTTTTTTCAATAGATTGTCGGACCAGTTTAAACGAAATAGTTTCCATATGTGCGAAGGACCTATTTCACATCCATTTTCCAAGTCTGCAGCTTTAATCTCAGTCCACTTTGTGTGTGAATATAAACAAACATTAAAGTATGCAGGCGATATCTTAGCATTTCTTTCTAATTCTACATCCACTAGCGATGGACTAGATGGGTCACCCATATGAGTATCTATGTGTCTTTTACGAATAGCTATGTGTCACCATAGCAACGTATTAAGTTATTTAGGCTGATAGTCTCCTGGACAAGAAACGGGAAGAAATAGAATGATTGATGGAAAGAAGAAAGTGACGAGGTAGACCTAAGAAAGGAAGATTGAAAAATGCAGATTTAACAAACGTAATTACAAGTATGAGGGAGGTATTAGCGAGCACACGTGAGATTAGGGCAAATCGCCATTGCAGGGAATATGTGGAAATTTGTGGGGGTCTCAGGGGTACATATATTGTGATTAGAGGTTGATGAAGCAAGGCAGCAGATGGAGTCTTGGATGGGGGGAGATGTTGATGTATCAGAGGCCGGCTAATGGGCGGACTGACAGTGCCACTGGCTTGGAGTGCTGTGTTAATCCTGAGCAGGGCCCTGCAGGCTGGCCGGCCGCACCTGTCACAGGGGAGCATGATCGAGTGACACTCCACCTCAGCTCATTCCCACTCCTTCCCGGGCACTGACTCAGCCCCCCAGCCCTCCTCTCGGATCCCGGGATTAAGAAACCAGATGCCTTCCTCCGTTCCCCACTCGATGCCTGTCATTCTCCCCCCAAAATGCCTCTTAGTTACAACTCATCGAATGCTGAAATAAAACCGAGTAAAGCCTTGCAAATTCTTTGCAAACTTGACAAAGGTTGGGGAAAGTCTTTGAAGGCTAAACGAAAGAAGAGACGTGCAGAATGCATGCATTGGGCTTGAGCCTGGCTGGCTCCACTTTGGTGACAAACACCTTCTCCCCTCTGAAGTGTGTTTCCTGCTGGCTGACTTAATGTATTGCCGAAGGCCTGAAATGGAGGTTATGTCACCAGTTGGTTCTAAAGCAGTGTGGCATCCAGATTGAAGGTCTGTTGAATTTGCCTGTATGCATACATGTAAGTAAGTAATGCTTTAAAGTTTACAACTGGATATCAATCAGTGTATTAATTGTAAGGTAGGCGTATAACTAAGTTAAATGCAATAAAATAATTAGGACTGAAACAGCTCGGGTGGCGATGAAGCAGTCTCAGTTGTAGTTTGGCCAAACAAAATAACAATTTAATGAATCTTGAAACGTACTTCCGACAGTGTCTTATTTAATGCTCCACGCTGCAGAGGACACATTTAATTATTACTTCATTGTGTGCAACGTACGAAGCACAAGTGTGTCACTGCAGCAAATTATGAAATCTGCTCGACTGTGACAGCCACAAGAGACTTAATTTAGCATGTCCCTTGTTATTTTGGGCTGGTAATTTTTAAAAGTGCATTTTGTGTGTCCATTAGTAATGGTCCATTGGGAGGCTCACTAAAACAACCTGTTTTGTATGAAATGTGTAAAGAAATTGGGCCATCCACTTTTGCAAGGGGGCTAAATTCATTTGCAGAGGCTGAGGCACCGACCGACCGGTTTTACCCCTTTTCACATAATTCAATGATTTAGAACTGGGCAGCTGGGGGGAAATGGAATAAGTTGGATCTTTGGGCAAACCAGAAAATCATGTTGCCGGTAGCAGCTAGACTGAAATATGTCGGGGCTAATGACACGGACGGGCCAAGGTCCAGAGCAGGAAATTGATTTCTCTGTCGCCGAGATGATGCTAAGATGATGTGGAGGTTGTGTCAACAAGTGCTGGGTTTCTCAGCTGCTCGATTACTGATATGCTGATAATCAGGCTTCAAGCTGCTATCATGGCAGTCGCCCCCAGCATCCCTCTGACCCTTTGATACCTTTGCCCAATCTCCGCATCTACAGTCTCAGCAGCGGCAGCAGCCAGCATCTCTAGCCTCGTCAAGTACGATGCTAGCAACGCCAAAGACCAGTGTGATCTCTGGTGGCCCAAGACCCCACCGAGACCACCTCTGATTCCAATCAACCAAAGCATTGTTACTATGGCGTTGCAGATTAGCACTCCTCGTGATATTGTTTTGGTGGAAATATATTGCAAATTACTTGCACCTGAACCTTGGCTAGGCTTTTCTTTCACATCATGAATCAAGGTGTGTCACAATTTGACATGAAACGATTATGGAATACATTACAACAAACAATCATCTCTATTGCCACTTAATTCCTGTCTGTAATGTTAGCATGATATCATTTGTCTGGCATTCTATGTTCAGTTGGAATTTTGAAACGGGTCAGTTAGAATTTAGCAACCGGAAAAACAGATGAATAATCCAGGAATAAGAAAAACAATTTGATGAGGGCAACACTTTTTAGATTGAAAAATTTACACCATTCGCACAATTACCAGAACTAGACATAATATTATCCTGCACTGACCAAGCAACAGGACCACACAGGCCAATGGTCAGTCCCATTTGCTTGACTGATAAGGTCTTTGTGCAGTTGCAAAAAGAGCTGATAAGAGTCCAGTCTATTAGCCATATCTACACACACAATATGATGCTGTCTGTGACTTAGCTATCTGGTGAATAGAATAACAGAATCTGATGCTGACCAATATTAGGTCCACGACAATGGTACACCTGCAGTATATGCTGAAGAACCTTCCCCTCTGGCTAATAATGTGCTCACATTTCTTTGTTGGGATGGTCTACCTACACAAATGCATCTCACCAATATACGTAGAATGAGAGAGCTTACAGTTCTATAGTATTTTGCATATAGACCACATATCAGTTTCCAGTCCTATGTCCTATGTCGTAGGAGAACTGTTTCTTTTGGAAAAATATGGTAGAGTTAGTATGATCCAAGGTATAGACAGTGTGTATTGTTTGAGTGATGTATTTGAAAGACTTGAAAGGTACTGTAATAGTATTATTAATGTTTTTATTGCAAAAATTCAGTATCTGTTCTGCTGAGATTGACACGTTTCATTGTCGTAGAATGTAACAAGATTTATTACAGCAATTACGAACTGCATTGCCATATATAATTCAATACCTATGTGTGTTTTAATATCTCACGAGGGTAGCCGGTCTTGTGTATGTGTATATAGGGGATGGGTGATATGCTGCTGGTGTTTTCATCCTGAGGCAGAATGATGTGAAGTGCCTTGGGCGGGGACATGTAAGCAAAAGTGTCCCCAAACCATCTTGGACAGTGCGCTTTAGAGTGAGCACCTGTGACCAAGCAGTCCTTGCTCCTTGATGCATTGACACACACGTGTGACTAGCAGCAGCAGCATCAGCAGCAACAGCAGCAACAGCAGCAGCAGTAGCCACTCAGCCTGCCATGGCTATGAATCATGCATGAACACATGGCCACCGTCCCTCTTGGAGACCTATTTCTTGTCACCGCTGTTCTGCCCCCTAATGTGTTTGGCCCGTGATTACCACCGTCTTGGACCTTTTTCCCCTCAAACGACTGCAGCCTCAAATGTGCCTACATGTCCTCTGAGGTCATTCAACAAGTTTCCAGAAAGTGGGCCTATAACTCGCAACTTTTAAAGGTCGCCTGTCTTCGCCTCTTCATTGTTTGCCCTGCCAGCTAGTCAGTTCTCTTGAGAAGGCAAAATAAAGCGGACTGCAGTTTCTTTAATCGATGTTGGTTTTTAACCTGGCCTCGTGGGGTCATGGGTCCATTACCTGTAAGATCAAAAAGAATCTTTGCTTAGTCCCTGAGCGAGGGACATTTGCAGTGCCTGTCAGAGCAAATCAAGCGCAGCTGAAACCACACTCAGACAGCGAACAGGGAACCACTCTACAACAGCCCCCCTCACTTATCTATAGCCGCACCCACACCGAGCATGAAGTAACATCAAGTATTTCTGGTGCTGACGGTTGATGCCTCTGCCACTGACTGTTGCATTAGCTTGGTAAATATTGAACATGGAGGGAGGGCAGGGGTGGATGTAAAGGGCTGCTGATGCTGCCGCTGATGCTGCCGCTGATGCTGCTGCTGATGCAAGATGGCCAAGGGATGAACCTGCCACTGATGGTTTTTCACCTAAGGTCAGCTGCAGCCACTTGGGCTCTTCACAGTTCACACAGTGCTAGCGCAGGGCTTGTTGCGGCAGGACAGGCACCGCACTGGCTGGTCGCAAACTGTGGAATTGTTAAGTGCAAAGGCATAGGCCAAGACACGGGCGTTTGTATAGGGAGCGACTGACAAACTACCTAGACAGATGACCAGGCTGGACTTCAGAGCAGAAGCCAACCTTTGCTGAAATGAGCGATTGGTCTTGGGCGATGAGTCATTGACCTCCCAACCCTTTGCACTATGAAGTGAAGGAACCTGTCTGCTCCAACTCTTCCTCTGCTATGTGATCTTCAATATAGACCCACAATGCTATATTTAGATTCCGATCTCCTTTAATCGCATAATGTAATGTTAAATTACCCCCGATTCTGAAAATGCGTTTTTCTGGACTCAATGGTCGTGATGTACACATGACAGGCTTCTCAGATGGTTGCATAAATATATCATTTAATATGAAATGATATGATTCATATTGCTCCAACTGAACTAAAATCTGATTCACATTTTCAAGCTTGTTGTGAAGTTTATTTCTTTCTAACAAAGCCCTGACTATTGATCACACAAATCCATGATTCATCATCATCATGCGAGTTGGGAAATATTACAGATTGTGGTTGATGCGAATACAATTAGAATTGTATTGAAAGTTGCAGGCTCCCTCTTCTCCATTTTGTCCTGTGGGTAGGAGAAGTTTTGGGTTTCACATTAAACAGACGCCGTTTCTTATGTTGGTTAATGACAAGCCCTTCAGACTCGCATTTTGGCTTGGATTGCCATCCCAATGAAAGAGGGCCGTTGATCACGCAAGCAAATGGGGCGTCATGTGACCACCACATCACATAACCACTGTCGTCACCTGACCAGGGAGATGCTGAATTTATATTACATGGCTGTGACACGTCTGAACAAGCACTCAAAACGCAGGGAACACCAGGATGGTAGATCTGCTGCAACAGGTGGACTTTGGCAGACGAGTGGCTGGTGCAAATGGGTCTCATGGAGGCATAGAATCACGACTGTCACTAGAGAGTCAAAGCCCACCGAGTGTCAGTGTCTGGGGATGAGGGACAGCTTAGTTTGTTTGAAATGAAGCAAATGACAAGGCTGGTCTGTGGATGACAGTGGGGTTGATGGAGATAATGGGGAGAGACAGGTCGGGAGGGAGGTCATTCGTAACTGTTGATGAACTTGCAGCATGTCTTTGGTCGTTATGGCCACATGTTCAGGTGTAGGAGCATGAATACCTGGCGGAGAAGGCAGTAATGAAGGTGGCGAAAGCAAGACGACCTGGCTGCCTTGCAATCGACCCTTGCTTTATGACCCTTGGATGCCAATCCCGAGGAAATGACGAGAAGGCATGCTAGGCTACCGTCTGCTGCACTAGTGTGTTTGGCTCCAAGAAGCTAGCCCACTAACGACACCCCTCACGCACCCCCTGGCGGTGCCCCCTACGTCGTGACGTCACGAAAACCACTTCCGGTGGCCCTGTACAAGGTCACGTGCGTATCTGCGCATGGTCTCTCCTGACTCGCAGTGCCTGTGTCCTTGCTCTGTTTACCTTGATGGGCCCTGTCTTGGGTGTGTGACAAGGAGCTGCATCATGACCGTGAATACGTGGCACACAGGGCACACCATGTTGCAAGGCACATCTGGCGCTTGGATCTGTTCTCAGGCAATCAGAGAAGACCTTGCTCTTTTTTGCCTTTTAGTTTGGCTTTATTTTTATGCTGCTGCAGGCATACATTAGGCAACGGAGAAATGCACTTTCGTCATGCCACACCATTACAACTTAATGCGTGCCTTTGTGCATCTGTGCATGTAGTATGAAGCCCCTTGCACAAGAAGTTGCAGTGTGTGATTGCACTCATCACATAATTACATCAATGTCTTCCTGCAATGTAATCTGAGCTTTGAATTTCTCATGAAGCCCCTTGTGCCAGTTGTGATTTATTTAAGACTCGGGCTGATGTCACCATTTGTAATGTTGTGTGACATGTCTGCATTGTGACATGCTGCCTTAATATATATGGCTGTGGGATGAGAAGGGACCCAGCTGGTAGACGCCGCCCCATGGCATGTTGTGGAGAGTTCACAGTCAATCAAAAGACTCTTTTAATGACGACCATAAAACTAGCTCCACTGGCTGCGTCACAAGAAATGCAAGTGCAGAGAATATATGGATCTTTTTCATAGGGCGCATGAAGAATTGTGTGGGGATCATTTTTATGGCATTGTAGCTTCGCATATGCTTTATTAAACCCGAGTAATTGCTGTGCATAGCAACTGGTTAACCCGGCTGTTGAGTGCACAAGCTTGCAATTGTATTGATCACCTGCAGCCATTGAGCAGCGTCACTTTCAGTGTCTGGGCAATGTGCACTAGTATTGAATTCTGGCAGATCAACCAGTCAAACGGGGCACGTGCATATGGACAACAACACTCAGTACTAGGCACTTGAGCACGCTTCATTCCACACCAGACTCTAATAATACTGGTCTTTTTCATTTCAAACATATCGATTGGGAGGTGAGGGGTGATGTTTGAGGGTGATACTCAAGGTGCCTCGCTCTCCTAGACACTTTTGATCCCCACCACAAACTTCAAAGCGCCTTCATATTTGTTAAGAGGTTTTATCAATAGATTTTTTTGCCCACAATGGCTGGCCAATGCACTGTCTGATATATAGAGCTAGCAAGACGCTCTTGAGGGCCAGCCCCATCCTCTTTTATTACCGTGGATTTTCATGAAGCACCCTGTTGAATTTGGAGTGCCACTTCCTACCTCACTTAGCTTGATGCTGTCTCTTCCTGTTGTTGAAGCTGTTGCTTGTTGTTGCATGTTGTTATCAACACTATTACATCAAATTTAAACAACATGGTTTTGTACAACTCACAAGTCTGGAGGCAAAATACCAGGACATTAGAATGAATTTACTCTTCTCAGTTGCAAGACATACATAGCATGAAGTGGGCCATGTGTTGTTGATTTTGTGGTTTTGTTTCACCATAACACACAAAACATGTGCTCACAAGTTTGCTTTGCCACAAAACACCAAGATGTCAACAACATTGTATAGGCTTCAACCACACTTTTTAAGAGCAAAATAATCCATAAAATGAATCACTCATCCCTTTGTAAGCCAAAGCTACAAAGTATGCCAAGGTCACCTGATCACCTCAGCTGCCACAGAACACCTTGAGGCCACGGGGCTTGATTGTAAGAGTACCTGAATCGCAGCAAGTAAATTCTTTCAACATTGATTTTTGCCGCATAGAGCACACAGGTGACATATAAAATGAGAAGCCACAACTGCTTTGTAGTAAGTAACGGCAGCCGCATAATATTTAGCTTTCACCGATATATAATTCTTATACGTTAGACATTGTGTTTCGTGTGGAGATCACAAAGGTAGCATTGTTATGATCTTGGCTTTGTGTTTTTTGATTCTCAGAATTCTATTCTTGCTCCAACATCTAAAGTCTGAATTCTTGGAAATATTATGGCTGTTTTGTAATGTATAAGTCTGCGCAAGCATTGTCATCAAAAAGGACTAATTATATTATCGATATTTGTGCAATTTTCGCCTAAATTAATTAAGGCCGGAACGTATAATAAGTCCGGATACTGACAGTGGATTAAATGCACTTCGTTGTCATGGAAACTCAAGTCTCTTGTGAGGACAGTCCCTCCGCACTGGCTTTACTAAAACAGACTACATACAGTAATAGAATTGTCAAAGTTGCTAGGAGGTAGAAAAAGTTGCTAAAAGGTTCTGGGGCTAATGTTGTTACATCCCACAGACAGGCAGGAGCAGGGTCTCTGCTGTGAGGAGTGTTGCGATTCAATCCTGAGCTGCATTAAGAGGCGAGGTGTCTCAACCAGCTTCTGATAGATGATCTTCCCCAATAATTGTATTAGCGTGTTAAAAAATTTCAAGGGAATTGTGCCTGTGATTGGACAGGAAAGCGAGTTGTGGCAATATTAATGAAACCAAAATACCACAAGTCTTCTTATACTTGTCTATATTGCATGTAGCCTGGGAGGGGCTTATCAGGTTCGAAGTGGCAAATGCTCTTTGAAATATAACATCATTGGCTTCGCTTCATTTTGTGGTCATTGTGTTGAGTTTGAAACACAATCTCCTACCCTTCCCACTTGATGATACTGCACTGAATCCATAAATTACAACAGGTCTCACACCACCCTCTGTTTAGATATTGTACGGGTATTGTACAACAAAGCCAGACCTCCCGGCGAACCTTTTGAGCCATTATTTTGGATGTTGGATGAGAAGCCTTTGAAACTTTTAAACTGCTGTTTTGGATCTGTATCAGCCTTTAGTTTGTCTGGTGGGGAAAAAAGACGTTCTGTGCCCTGTGAAATTGTTGTTTGTGGTATTTCTTCCTAACTTCTACAGATGGAAGTGCTCCCTGACAGCTTCTTTGGTCTGTGGCACTTTAACAGGTAATGTTGGACTACTTGGATGTCAAGAAGGTGACAAGGGGACAATGTTGCATAAAAATTGTTTTTTTTATAAGGCTGCTCATCAAATGAAGACTTTCATTTTGTACCTTTGAGGGAACTTTCCGGATCGGAGCTCTGAAAGCTGAGGTTTGTTCTTCTCTATCTGTGATGATCATATTTTTTTCCAGGACAGCAGATGTCGATCCATGTAGAACAACAAGTGCAGTCCAGATCCATTACATAAACTGGCATGGCTGCTAGATGGGATTACATCTCCCAGTGTCCGGTCTACTTATATGATTAAGCCAACGGAACACACGCATCACTTTATACAGCCTGCTCATGGGCTTGCATAAATACAACTTAGATGGAACCAGTATCCAATATTCATGGTCTAGATGGGCACACAAACAAACATTGACACTGTGCCTAGATGCCATGTGATCTGGCCAATGGCTGACAGGTAGGCTAGCTACTGGCAGGCAATAGGTACTGGCAGACAGGTAATAGGTACTGGCAGACAGGTAATAGGTACTGGC
Organism: Alitta virens; assembly: GCA_932294295.1. Classification (NCBI taxonomy): domain Eukaryota; kingdom Metazoa; phylum Annelida; class Polychaeta; order Phyllodocida; family Nereididae; genus Alitta; species Alitta virens. The sequence continues at coordinate 52,499,349 of OW028573.1, forward strand.
AGCAGGTAGTTAGGTGCGGGAGAACTTGACGTATCACCGGCTGATATTGATACACCTGAATTTTAGTCGCTGAGCAAATACAATGGCTGTTCATTACAGAGAGAACTTTGCTCAGTTACTATTTCAACTTCATTAGTGTTCATTATCAGCACCGGTTATGTTGCTTTCCTTAATTATGGTTTACAAGGACATACCAAAAATAGTATGATATACAGATGTTGAAAATTATGAAATCGTGAGCATTTACAGTTAGTTTCATTATGACATATGTATCACTTATGATATTTTACATGTCAATAAAATCTATATATATATATTAATAACGGCCTTTCAAATTAAACCTAGACAAAGCTAGACAACGTCTGCTATATGATGCTTCCTGACACTAAACGGAACTGTCAGGCTATAGCTGGCTAATCTAAGCTGGATATAGAAGTACACTCAGCACCATCTGGTGCATAAGTTGAGAGTTACACATATTTGTCATTTCTTGTTGAAAAGATGCATTTCTAATGCAAATACATAATTATGATATATTAAATAAATGTCTTACATTTACTAAGGTTTAAATTTTCAGTGGTGGTAGGTGTAAGCAGAATATAAGCTAGATGTAGCCAAAAGCAGGTGGCTTTAGCAGTTACTGTAGGTATGCATTCCTACTGTAGGAAAGAGCAAAGTAGAAAACATGTAAAACGTGTATCACAGAGAATGCTCACAATTGGCATCGTGTCTACTCTTGACATTGTATTTACCTCATTATAGAGACCTGGCCATCATGGCCAACATTTTTGGACCTAGTTGTGTTCTTACAATTTTATGAACCTCTCTATTAAGACTACCACCATTATGACCACTGAAATTTGCTCCAATGTGATGTTAATATTGAGGTACTAACTTGTTTTTGTGAGAAAAACAACACACAAAGTGTGGCAAAGATACAAATACAATCAACCAGTCGTAAAATAACAGAATGCTCGGTAGTAATATTTCATTCCATAAATACGTCCATGTTTCATTCAGTTGAGTATTGAATTATGCAGTGGAATATAGAGAGGTTCATAAAATTGTAAGATTATTGGTCCTCGCATTAGGACCAACTATTAGGACCTCACCATTAACACTACACAATCATGCTCAATCTATATTACCGTTGTATTTAACTCGCTCTCTATTAAGACCACCTTCAATTAATACCAGAAAATTTGGCACCAAGAGCGGTCCTAATGGCCAGGAGTCCATGCTGCAGATAATCTGATAAAGTGTATTGGTAGTTCATCTGGCGATCATTGCATTTGTCAACAAAACAGATGTCTGGTGCAAAAAAACTGATCAATCAATGCTGGGTCAATGTGAGATCAGAACGCGGGCTTTATGTGACATAATCTATTTATTGCCTGATATTACTGTCTGTTACCTGTCATTCAGGATAATTACCAAACCCACTGCCAGTTGTATTGTGAGTGACGCCAGGTGAGGCCCAGCCATGTAGGTGTGGCCATCATGGTGAAAAGTGATATAATGGATAGAACATCATTAATAACTGACACATCACCTGTTGATTATCGACTGAAATATGAAAATTAATGCGCCTATTTGTCCACACAATGAATAATGGATAGCATTAGACCTGTCCCGATCAGGTTTAATTCCCTGACATAAGCGTCAAAAACAAGCCAAAAACTTAGGATTGGACTTGACACAACTTCACAGAATCTGACATAATTATAATGTAATCCCAGAAAGCACTATGGTTAATTTTGGGTTATTTCTTCGAAATGTTTGGCATCTTGCTGTTACATGGAAATTGAGAATACAATATGAGGTTCATTAACGAAAACAGGTAGAAGTGAGTAGAAGTTAATGATAGGGGATAGCCAATGGCAATTACAAACAGACATGCACTGAAGTAGGATGATGGAGGGGGGCTAATGTAGTCATACACGTTATTCATCTGACAATAGAAAGACAGACAGACACAACACACAAAGACACGCATGTAGACAGACAGATAGTTAAGTGAGACCAGAGATAGATAAAAACAAAGTTCTTCATAGAGTAGTTTACGTTATAGAAACTGGTGCGAAAATGACTGTGCTTGTCTATCTTTCTGTCATTCCCCATATCTGTCGAGCTGTCTCAGATGTCTGTCTGTCAATCTTTTGTCCAACCCTCCTTGTGTCCCTTATTCTTGATAGCTGGGTCGTGTCAAGTCACTTGGAGCCCATACGCAGCTGATATTAACAAACAATAGGTTCAATTGGCTCTAAAGCAAAACTGAGGATGCACAGATTCAAACAATATTGCTCAATGGCTGCATGTTTCCATTCATGCCATCCAAGGACAGAATGCAATGTGTCTTTGTGCTGGTGTCTTTTGCAAAAACCTCTGCAGCTCTCTTTTACCAGAATGATTTCAGGTTCAGCTCATGAAAAATGTATTCCTATCTAATAGGTGTTATTTGCTCAAGATTGCGAGCACCTTCACAACCTACATTGTGAAAGACAGTGTAAAGCCCGCAATGTGTGGCTCTTGAAAACCCAAGAGATGTGCAAGACATGTTGTGGGTTTGCACCTTTAGTAACAAGAACATTTCATGAAGTTACATAAATGTTCAGGATTCGATGTTTATGTCAGTTTAAAAAATATTATTATTATTATCTTCAGTTGATTAAAACTATGTGGAAATGTTGACATTCTATAGTCTTTAATTAGATTAACTGATCCATAGTCTGCACAGACAACTCAGCTTTGCCTCGTGCAATACCGGTTGTCTCGGTGCCATAAAAACTGATATTGCACTCGCCACTCTGCAATAATTGTATAATATTTTACCTCTTTTAGAAAATTTAGAAAAGATTTTGATTAAAAAGGTTTATGTGCTGGTAATGGTTTCTCTTTATTTGCATATAAAAAGTCCCGGATGTGAAAAAGGGCGAATGTCGATTTTTCACAAAGAGCTTTAAAAAATGCAATGAAAGTGTGAGGGGGTAAAAACTAACGAAAACAAAAAGGGTGTAATACTGAAGCGTCGTTTTTGCATGGTGTAGGGTACTGGGGGGTGATAGCAAATATTTGCAAGTTAATTGTTAATACAGTGCCAAAATTGCCCTGGGCCTACATTTAACGCATCAGTTGGCTGAGGCTTTTTTGTTGAATTGGGTGGGGGGGGGGGGGGCATCAGAGGAAGGGGGGTAGTCAGGTGCGCGTGGCTAGAGGGTGGGGGTGACAGAGGACAAAAGGGCGGGGGAGGGGGGTAGCTAGGACGCGTAACAGGCAGGTGCCCTATTAATAGTTGATCTCGTTCGTTAATTTAGTAAAAGGAAGGAGACCGGGGCAGGTGAGGTAGCAGCTATGCTGCTACAGCCATCAGCACCCTCTGTGCTAACCTGAGCTGCCTTGAAGCCTCGACCCACCCTTCACCCCACAGAGGACGTAGCCCTATGACCTCTGTGACCTGCACCCCACCTATTGTCCTGGTGAACCCTGACCTTGCCCCCTCCCAACCTCAGCAGCTATCAGCATCCTCAAAGTGTCACATAATAGATGGGTTCAGCAGGAGAAGGGCACCTGGGCCCTCCTTGCTTTAATTGCATCATAATCTCTCCTATCATTTTCCATCATGAACCTGTGCACTTTGGTAAATTAATTCCACCTTTTATGGGCTGTTATACTAATGGCCCCATGTAGTAATCCAGCTTACCTGTGCATAATTGAGGCCCTGAAGAACCATAAATTATAGTTTCGTCGTGTGCCAACGTTTCTACGTTTTAATTATTGATTATTAAGTTCTTCGTCTGATCTCCGATAAAGATTTCTGCCAGACTATTAAGAAATTTCTTTTATTCAACAAACCCTGTTTCATGTCTTGGCCTCGAGTTTCCAATTTTCTGTAGATTATATCCAGGTCCTTCTTTCATAATTGATGTGGTTCTGTATTAGCATGCATGTTTTGGACTAATAAAACGTGCCCTTGACTGCATCGAAGGCCTTGCTGAAATCAACAAACAGGCTCTCAATTCAAATAAAAGCTTTCCCATGCTAGGGTAGCTGAGGGCAGAGCCCTGTCAATGCCCACTTTACCAACCTATTGTACTGGGCAGCTAGCTCCATAGAGGCACACAATATGTTGTTGATGTGTGATGGGGCTGTTAATATCTCCCAGCATCAGCAGCATCAGCAGCTGCAACTAGATTGATGCAACCTGACCCCTTCTGCCACTCAGTGGCAATCAGCAGCCAAGCATCTTGATTGTTTACGTGTTCCCCACGTGCTAATGATGAGGATTCCAGATCAAATTTAATACTACTTTTAAATCTCCTGTTACTAATGATAATGCTGCAGGGATTAATACTTTTTTGTCTAGACAAATGAATGCTTTCCACTAGCAAATTACAATTGGTAGTATTTGCTTTTTTAAAACTTATTTTCTCTGTGAATAAACTTTTCTTTTAAGACAGCCAAAAATATTTATTCACAAATATATATATATACCTCAATATGTAAACGTATTTACACGTATTGTAAAAATCAGATTTATTAGAAAATTGACAATTGAAATAACTTAAAATAATGAATTTCAACAATTGTGCTTAAACCATTAAATCGGGCCATTTTAAACAATAATACACTGCAATGCCATGCAATGGAATCGGAGCCTCTTTAAATGTCTGCAAAATGTAATATAGGAATGATAACCATGATTGCAAAATATTATTTATTTATGTATATGTAAGATATTGTATTCCGTTCGTGTATTATATCAACAGAAATATGGAGAAATATTTACATACATAGTTCATATGTTGGGGCGTATTAACAAAATAATTCCTAGAAAAATGAGACTGTGAATTTAATTAACGACTTTTATGTTATATATATTGATCAATTACAGAGATGACTTCTTTAAGATGATTAAAAGAAGTTTTCATCTTTTTGCGTTGCCTTAATTAGTTGTTGTCATAGCAGCCTGCCACCTGTCATTAAGAATAAGCCCCCCTGCTGATACAAAGAGCAGATGTAGAAGGGGCAGGGAATTCTCTTTGACAATGCGACATACGATTTGTTTTTACCTGTACATCTGCTCTGTTGTTACATATAACAATTAGTTTGTTGACCGACCACATGCATAATTGCAAATAATTTATACTACTAGGTCAGCACACAGGCTGTAAACTCTTATTACACCAACGTAATTATTCCATGCAATTACGCAGAAGAAATAATGGAGTTTATCTTTAGAAACAATTATAGGCAAAGATCAGATATAAAAGGCCTATGATGAATTTTATTTAAATTAATTGTCAAACCACATTCAGTGCAATTCTATTATGCCACATGCGCAATTGTTATTCTGAAAGAAAAAAAAAATGAATTAATAATTTACCTTTATTATTTTTTCTGTTTGCAATTTTTTTCCTCATATTCATTTTCGTGTTTCTTTAAATAATGTTGCACCCCATAAAATTGAGCGGATTATTGTGACATGGATTTTTTTTTGTTAGCAAGATTGTTAAGCATTGCAGCATGCGGTTGTTCAAGCAGGGCATTGGCGTGATTCATGAGCTTTCATTGCACAGTAACTAAAACCCTCTTTGCAGAGATTTGCTGCACGGTTCGAGCCATGGTCCTTTGCTTCACATTTGTCAATCATTCCACACACAAGGAAAAACAAAAAATATAGAAAGAAACGACGGCTTGCTTCTACTGGAAATCATTGCATAAAATGAAATCAGGTCACCCAGGGTGGCGCTGCTGCAATGCCACGTGCTCCCACGTGCTGTAGGACGTCACAGAAAGCGCGTCATGCTGGCACGTGCAGGTCAGGTCGCCTTGGCCTTTGTCCCTGGTGCACAGATTACAGGAGAGAAAACTAGGCCGAGTATTTGCCCAAGTACTTCAAGACACCTGGCCCTGAATTATATGCCTTATCAGTTGCCCCCTTTCTGTGCTTTTGCAACTGTGAGGCTCTCTCCTACTTGTCTGCTAATGCTGATTACACGAGCATTTTAGGGCAAGACTATCAAAATAATAGAAAGAATGGTACAGTGAAATAATATCACCATGATAAAATCAAGTTGATTTATCTTACCGTTCATATCTAACACTTTATAATCTGAATTTTTGATAATAATATTTATGTAATCTCCTGCAACCACACTTCTGTTTTGATAATAATATTATATCTGCAAGTTCTACAGTTTTTATTAGATATATTGATCCATATATATGTAAGAATATTTCTATAAGGAAAGGGACACGTTTTTACCAGACAAGGTGTAATAAAATTCATAAATTATTAATTCCTTGTGTGCAGTTTGGCACCAGTTAAGGTTTCTTCGGTCCGAATCAATATTTTCTCAAACATTGAAATGTTCATGTAATAATAATAATATATATGCACTTAGAATTAGTACATAATTCATGACATTTTATGCCGAGTTAAACTTGTACTGCTGCTTGTTGCTTCATATTATATATCTCCAAACACGCAAAATATCTGTGCATCTGCTCTGTTACAAGAAAATATGCACTTTGTTTAATCATATTCGACAATACATTTCATTGAGTTTGCTTTTAGAGTTCTGAAACCTATTTTAAAGAGGACATTTTTGCTTCCCGCAAGGATAGCCAGACTCAAAGAATGAGCCAGTTGCTCTGTAAGTTTCGTGCCTGTAAAACATTTCAACTTTAAGCCAATTTTTTATTCTTCAAGGCAAGGTCGTTTTCCATGAGTCATTTTTAACAAAGTCTCGTGATATAATCAACTTTTAAATTTTGTATAAGAGGAATCGGACACACGCAGCCAAAGTCAGTAAAAAAAAGATAATGTGTTCCAGGTTGGTTAGATAAATACTTTGATTCCTTTGTGTATTGCATTACAACACCTGTAATCAATTGATTAAATATTAATGATATTTGCTGATCAATTGATGATTTAAAAAAAATTGTTATATGATAGTATTGTTTTTATTAATAAGATAAATGACATTAATAATGAGTTAGCAATATCTGTGATAGTCTGTGATGAAGTTTAGAGGATCTAATGATGCATTTACGCGTTTCATGCAATGTCCCTGATGACCCTAGTCTATTTAGCATTTAAATTATTCATTAGCTTCCACTCCCCCTCTTTCTGTAGAATGGTCATGGACTAATGCCGCAGCGTTCGGCTTGGCTGATTTTGTCATGCTCTGTCTGTCACGATTGGATTGAATTTTTATAAAAAAAAATATTGAAGGGAAGAGTGAGGAAAAAACAATTCTAGGAGTTATAGGGTATTTTTGACTTTAGATAGGCAGCCTCGAAAAGAAGCAGACCTTAGACATCTCATTTGCATATTAACCTAGATTCTAAAGTTGACATCACGAAGTACTGGGCATACTGTGGCACAGTAGCAAGGGGCGGCTAGGATTTTTGGCCCGCAATCATTCTTTGTTGTAAAACTGCTTTGTGCTGGTGCTGCCCCCATTGTCTCTGCCATTGCTGCGCTCTGATTGGCTGAAGACGCGTGCCACCTGCACAGGCATTGGCCAGCTGCCATGGTGCCTCATGAATATTGATGAGTTGGTAAGCAGCAACCCCGAGGCCCAGCTGCATGGCAGCAGTCGTAGAAGGGGATTGATGCCGAACAGAGGTGCTTACAACTGAACATAGCAGTGGATCCCCAGTGTTGCTTCATTACTCCGTCCTGGCCTTAATCTCGAGTATTCAGCAAGAAGGAGACAAGATGGTGGGAGGTAAGGAATCTAGTCTCGATGTTTTTATACAACGACAGAGAACATGGTCTGTCAGAGCCGTAACACTGTGGATGACAGTCTACAGCTCACAGACTTTGTTTCTCCATCAGCTAGCTGGCGTCACCAGCAGCATCAGCAGCAGCAACAGCAGCAGCAGCTGAGTGACCGGCGCAGTTCGGATCAGAGAACATGCTAGTTTTGCTGATGGCATGGTTGCTGGCACCAATGACTCATGCTCTGTTGTAGCAGCAGCAACATCGTGGCTCCCAATCTAATTCCACACGACAGTTGTGGCAGCATGGTTGGCTAGGGCTGTGTGTAGCCGTTGTGTTTACAATTTGACAGCTTGACCACGGGGTCCAGTATCAGACCATTCTATGCTATTCTGGTGTAGAGATATCGCTAATGTGATTGCTTTCTTCAAGCCCACACCATGAACGCCCTGTTGGAAATACTATTGTGCTAGTTGGCGGAGATGACTAGCAACCCACCAGCCAGCATCTGACTAACAATGTACACATTGGGGGTGTGGAACCACTCGACCCAGCCCTCATGAGCAAGCATTTGAAGGCAGTTCAAGGCACGGGTAATTCTCAGCTGCTATCCTGATTTATTTCTGGGGAATCTAGAGGGGTACAGAATGGGACTGGCAAAGTGGGATGGAGACAAAGCTGTGTGAAAATAGCCAGACTATAGATGAAACCCTAAATGTTAGCAAGTGACCCTTGTGACCTTTTGTTCCGAAGCAGGGGTGCAGCTGTCCCCCTGGGGCCGGGGGGTGGCAAGAGCTTTCTGCAGCCACCTGGCAGGCTTTGGTGCCAAGCATCATTTCACATCGTCACATGAAAGGCTTTGCGCACACAAGTAGCAGCGATAGCAGCCAGCTACGTTTCATGTTTCCAATGTTCATCTACCTGGTGTTGTGGAGTTTTGAGGCTGCCCCACTCGCACCTCAGCATCGCTTCATTTAACTAGCTGCATCCCCAGAATGGCGTAAATTGCCACCAATAATGTTTTCCCTTTGCTCTTGCTGCTTGCTAACAATATGCGATTACATGGCAATGTTGTATGATTTAGGAGACTGCAGATCAATGAACATTGGTGTTATTGAAATATTATTGAAATGGGAAAGCACGGTGCATGGCTACTGATGCTGTTGCTGCTGCAGCCACTGCGAAATCCCAGACAAAGTAATCAGTGTTGAGACAATGATCAATGGAGGTATAGCTGAATAAATCGGCGTTATATCATTTATGTTATATGAGCATAAGTGGCTGTGTGGCGTATATTACTCTGGCAACCAACAATATCGAGCAGCTGGCCAGATTGATCGCTGGCTGACATTTGTCACATCACGGCTCTCGATATTTGAGTCATAAATTGAATTAATGTGGGAGACAGCAGTGTTTTAAAAAGCTGCTTGCGTTTGTTTGAGATGCAGCATATGTAGCAGACGTTTTTGACTAATAAATCAATCTATATCAATCTGATAGGTTGAAAATCGGAGAAATAGTTGGAAACGTCAGAGAAATGTTGGTAATGGGAGTGATGCAATTGCCTTGATTTGGCACATGTCCCCAAGGGTTCAATTAGTGTAGGCAAGATCTGATCTGTAAAGGTAACATAGCAAAAAGGAACAGAGGGCTGGAGGGGTGAAACCACAGGGGCCCTGGCTCATTGGGTGGTTAGGACAGCAGGGGTCACACCCCGTCCTTTTTCACCCTGCTGTAATCTGGCTTTGTCCTTTCTCCCCAACTTAATTGTATTTCTTTCAATCAGCTTAATTATTCGGCATTGTCCTGGAAACAAGAGATTGGGGACGCAGACCTCTTTGATAGAAGACGTCCCCCTCTTTTTTTACCCCTTTTCTGATGTTGGCCATGCCCTGGTCTGCTCAGGGTTGATGATGAGTAATGTCTCAATATTTCAATATTTCATCATATTGAACAACGCTGAGTACAATTTGAAGCTAGGAGCAGGCTTGGAAAGAAGCTTACAGTTCGCGGATGAATCCTTAGGACCGAATTTGCCTATTAATCTCAGAACCTGACAACTTTATGTGGCTTTTTATTCCCTCTAATCACCGTGCAATTACTGCGGTACAGGTGTCTGGCAGGTTTGATTGAGTTTGTAGCTGCTGCGTCAACAGCACAACATGCAGGTATACTTATTATATGTGACAGGCGTTTGACAGTTTGTGGTCTACTCGCTGTTTCCATCAACTGCAGCAGCAGCAGCAGCATCAGCAGCAATCTCTGCAGCAGCTAGCATCATCAGCTGTCTATGCCACTGTCAACACTTGTGTTAATATACACTTCTCTGGTAGCTGGCTTTGCTGACATCAATAGACATCAACAAAAACCTCAGTCACTCCATGGACCTCTATGGCTGTTTTATTGTGTATTACAGCTGGCTTAGCTGGGCTCTCAAGCTTCCATGCACCAATCCTTTATCACCATCATGCACAGAAAACACACGACTAGTCTGTGAGCATAAAAAAGGGTCCAATTCCATAGTAGGAACAAAGGACCAAATCCAGAGTCGAATCCACTCCCCATTTTCATTTTGATTACAGTGAAATGCTAATCTTTATGATGAGCCTCATTTCATTATTATGGCAAAGCACTATTCTACTTTAACAAAGGTTTCGTCGTACTGTTTAGCATTAGTTATGGAACCTAATTCACTGTAATAGCATGGCAATATTAAAGGGCAATTTCAATGCGGAGAATTGCAAATTTGTGTCATTATGCTATCGGATGACAACAATGCCCATATGGCAACGGAAGAAATGACCTACTTTCACTCCTTAATTTTCTTTTTCTGCTGCATCTCTGGTTTTTGATTATTCGAAAGTCTAGCCAATGAAAGCGTGCATGGAGTGTGCACATTTAGTCACAGCCAATCAAGGTGGCCCGGGGGTGGTACTTTTGTCCCTTTCAAGTGACATTTGACCTTCGCTGACCTTGAATCAAGGGCGCTAGGGGGACGGAGAATGCCCTTGGTTTGCAAAGGCGCTTAGATAAGGGCGTTTTGCACGCCTGATTCGTTTGCATTTTCATTAGGACTTGATGGATGGTAAATTGATGGGGAGCATGGAGTTGTGCAGAGTGAAAATGACCAAGTGGGAAGCAGAGACAATTGCTTTGTGGGGTTCCAGCCAAGCTTCTTTGTTCCCGTCTAATTGTACTAGACCACGCTATGAAATGTTGTGCTACTGTGCCATTGCACACTACATCTCCTTCTTGTGCTGCCTCAGATTTAGATTGTCTCCATGATTATCAAGATTTAATGGATCTCTCTTGAACCTCCTTGTTGTTTACATTTTATGCTCTTGGAAGACTTATCATTTTGTCCTGGGTGTCCTTGATGTTGTGCGAGATTCTGCGAGGACCACTAACTGTGAGTGCAGCAGCTATATGGCCCTTTGTGACGCATGCCAAGATAGTCCCTTCATTTTTCTCCGTTCCTGTCTTTTTTCGAAATATTTTTCTTTCTCTGGTTTGGCCTCCTAAAGCCTTGGTCTAACGTGCAGCTGAACTTCTGGAGACTAGAGCAAACCAAGGACTGAAGCTGCTGTTGCTGCTGTTGCTGCTGCTTGGAAGTTTCAACAGCATCAGCAGCAGCAGCAGCCAGACTAAAGAAAAATGAAGGAGCTGTTAGGGCAAAAAGTGAAAGTGGATTGGATGAAGGTTTTCTTAGGAGGAGGACAGGGCCACCAGTGTGTATAGGTGGGCCCTGGTCCTTGTGTTGGAACACCCATTGTTGGCAGTGCGGTGGCATGGCAGAAATGACTGGCTGACTTGCAGCACAAGCCTAATTAAAACATTGGCTTTTCCCTCTACTGTGACGTCACGATCTGTAAACAAGAGTGTCTTTTGAGCAAAGTATTGCGTCTGTGTGGGTCGACCAGCCATCCGTCCCCCTTGTCTTACGCCGCCTGTCTCTTGTTGATTCTACCTGACCTACGAACGCATCACATGGCCTGTTTCTTTCTTTCTTATTTTTTTCTTCCCCCCTTTTTCGTAACTGCAACTTGCATTTGCTTGTTTGCATCACGGCGGCTGCATCAGTGTGTACACTGCAACAAAGCTGTGCTCTTGACAACTGTGTTCATAATAATAGGTATCCTGCCATATGTCTTCTTTCAACAAAAGATCTGGTGAATTATACATGATTGCATTATGCATTATCTTTGTTCAATTGATCGTCGTCTGGTTCTCTGATAGCCCCGCATGCACTACGCTGTCTCCAATAAAGTCTAAAGTTCTAGGACCAGTCGAATGCCATTTGAATGTCACCTGCGACAGATCTCATGAATATTTAAATTTACTGCCTCTGTGACATTGAATGGGCCATTTTTTGATTGATATCATTTTCGATTTCTTTGTTGGGCAATGTACATATCTAGGGAGCACGGTATTTCTGGATTAGTAATGCAAAATTAATGTATTTTTCATAATCATCAATAATCTCGACTGCTATTTGACAGTACAAAGGTACATTTTTGTAACCTTCTCAAACATCAGCATATTATTATATGAGTGATCAACCTTTGCCATCGATCTTGGCAAGTCTCTGATAAGCCCCTAGTGTTGTGGCAATTTGTGCCAACTGGAGAAGCAGTAAATCTGAACTTTTTCAGAGTAGTGCCAGCTTGTTTCATTAGAGCCTACTTTGAACAACAGCTCTATAAAACTCAGATTCTGTAGCAAAGCTGATACATTGTGTGGTAACACAATACAGTAATACAACAACTTCAGAGGTTTTGTGTCAGTATTTTTTAGGTATATTAATAATTCAATCTGTTAAGGATACACCCAATTTTCCAAAACCAACAAGAAAAGCAATTTCAATTCCAGCATAAATACAAAACTAATACATCGTGTTTGTAATTGCCTAATAAGTGCCATAAGGAACCTCGGATTGGATCCTTCTATTTAGATGCTACTTTTGTCAGTATTTGTTTAGAAAGCATCTCGGTTTTCTGCTGGACTGTGGGATTAATTTCCCAACACATACTTTAGAGGCCATTAATATTAGTGGGAAGTAAATGAGATGGAAGAAAGCTCAATTTTGTGGAAATTACCGAAGCTTTTAGTGGTGTATTGGCAGAGGCACTTGTGATCCTGCAGAGCTCCACACTCTCTTTGAAATGTATCGACTCCCTTGATTTATATTGACCGTCATGTGTCTTTTTTTGTTTCAGAGGACAGAAAATTATTTGTTGGCATGTTAAACAAGCAGCAAACAGAGGACGATGTTCGACAGTTATTTAGTCCCTTCGGCAATATTGAGGAGTGCACTATTCTCCGTGACCAGAATGGAAATAGCAAAGGTGAGTGTGATTCGCTGATGAAAAGATCCTCTCTCATTATCTCATCAATCTTCTTATTCTTATAATAACTAATGACGACAAAACGAGCATGAATAACAAATCATTTTTAGCTATTTTCAATCGCTGTCGGCTAAATCCTGCGGCACCCTTAATTACTTTCTGGCCTGAAAAAGCTTTAAAAAGCTCAAAATGTGCCTGTCTGTTCCAATGTGCTCATTTTGTGTTGGATATTGATAACAAACAATCATTAAGGCTTGCAAATGTTGATATTTGAAATGATTGCCTGAGTTTGGGTGCATGGCCAGAGGAGGTGCTCTCCCTCCCCCCAGTTTCTTGTTGTGTGCAGAGTTGAAAACTTGCTGCTTTAATGGAAACTGGAATGTAACATTGATCTAGGGAAGTAGGGGAGGGGGGGGGGGGGGTCTCATTGATCCTGGTATTATAGTTCACAGTGGGTACTTACAGTGCGTCGCACAGATGCGTTCTCTCGATCGATAGATTCGGTTTAAAGAGATCCCATTTCCAGCCCAGCAGTGTATTAGGTACACTGCACAGACACCAATGTGAAAAGTGAAAAGAAATGAAAAAGAAATGGAACTGGGAGAAAGGAGCAGTCCCCAAAAATGTAGTTAAACAGATAATATGGAAAAAGGGTGCGGGGCCATCGATTCATTGCCATTTGGAAATTTAATATTGCCTTAATATTTTCCTTTAATGATCCAATAATTTCATCACTTTGGTTGATCAAAATGTGAATTAGGTAAGAAATGTCATTTGTGGTTTTATTGCTCAGGAAGAAATCCCACTTGCCTGAGTAAGCAGCCGGAATAGGGCTAAAAAATCTCTACAATGATAATGAATAGGGTGTTTAGATCTTACTTAAAAGCTGTTATTATTGATGTAAATGATCACAAAGCATTATTCATAGTATGACGTTCCGTGGAGTTTTTGGAAAGATAATTCTATATTCGTCCAGGCATGGTTTTCATCGATGCAGAAATTGTCAATGTGTGCATCCTGCATGAAAAGAGAGAAAGTGCGGAGTGAATTAATGATGTATGAGCTTGTTTCTTTTTTTCGTATTTGCAAATGATGGCAATAAAGCTATAACGTGGCTTGAATGGCTGATGATGGCCTTGTCACTTGTCTTGGCCCACATTATTGATGTTAAATAGTTTGGTGACAGCTTTGGCGCAAGCAAGAGGAAACAATTTGCTGAGGGAGATTTACACGTGTGAAGGGAGTCAGGATACTCTTATGAAGGAGCACTATGTAGGTCAGCTGCTGATGTTGCTGTATCATGGATCGTTGATTTGATTGTTATTGTTCCCAGTGAGAGAAAGACGCTATGAACTGATAGGACAGCTGCTTTGATCTGCTTGCAAAGATCAATATAGGTCAGAGCTGAGGGCTGCTGTCTGTGCGATGCTGCTGCTGCTGCTGCTTCTGCTGCAGTGGTGATGATGATGCACTGGCCTAGCTGCTGTGTCAGATGGCCCCTGACCTTGACTCAAGGTCATCCATATCTAGGGTCACTCGGTGCCCTGTAGTCCACCATTTCACCCTTTAACACCACGGCATCCCTAGCAATCCGTTCTATAGCCACCCAAACTGCGTATATCCAGCAGCCTGATATTGAGCACTATTGGGCACAGGGCACTCAACCCCTTGAATTTACGACACCCCAGTCCTCAAGAGATAATAACGCAGAACGTCGTCGTAACCATGACAATTTGATATTCAGTCCCCTACTAATCTAATGAATGCAAACATCTAGATCCACTTGTCTCGCCTTCCGCTCCTTGCTTAATGTCCTAATGTTCAGCTGGCCTGGAGTGCCTCGTCCCATGTAGCTTAATCCAATTTTTGCAGACTCAACTTAAAAGGTTTCCATTGTTATATTTTCAATGGCAGATATTCCCCAGGATTCTGCTGTTATCATCTGTGGTTGGGACTGGATTGTATTATTATTCTGTGTTTATGAAATGATTGTCTGTTGCTGCAGGCTGAAGATGCAATTCATGTATAGGATTTCACTATCTTCTTCGCTTCTTTTAGTGATTCCTTTGTAAGCATATCATCTAATCTGTGTTTTCCTCCTCTAATCCTACATTTTGAATGCACTTCTTTGCTCTGGTCCCAACAGATGTTCATATTTACTTGTATGAAGAATGTAAGATTTGTATTTACTTGAGAGTAACTTCAGTTCTTTGGCTTGTTTATCTCAAACTTCTGTAAAACTCGGTCTATGTGCAGTTTGTGTGGACCTTCTTTTTTTTTCGAAACATACTCTGTCTTATAGCTGCTGCTCTGGGTATATTCGACCTCCTGGCTTGTGAACCCCCATATATGTGGCGTTTGGAAGTGGCTCGGTCCTCGTCATATATTTAGAAGATACTTGTCTTGCAAGCTGCTTGACTGATCTGACTTGGCTTCATTGATCTGCTGCTGATGCAGCACCCATCTTGCCCCCTTGCATCTCATACACACGACATGCACTCTCTCTCAGAGGGACACCCTTTCTAAATGTCCAAACCACAACCCCCCCCCCCTCCCTCTTGCAACCCCCTTCTCCCCCACTACTATTGATAAACACGATCAATAGCGTCTGCTGGCACAACTTGCAGAAATAGATTGAAAAATGCATTTTGCCCCATCGATGTTAACAATTTCAGATAAAACAGTCCATGAACGATACGTCTATTGATGTTTTAGCAAGCCACAACAAGCTTTTACGTGTTTAAGTTCCAACTTAAACTCAAATGCGTTTTATAGATTTTAGTGTGCCAATAATTTTTGTGTGATTGGAACAGTCTTTCCACGTAAACTTTCCAAAGATCTGTGTTAGTTTCCAGGAGATGACATCAATGCTATAACCTGCCAGTCTGCCTCTTGGTTTATATTAAGATTAAATGGAATATTTCATCAATTTAGGCTTATGCAGTGTGCTTATATCACACGCTGTCACAGCTATCTTTGGTTTATGTGACAGCCACATGTTATCATTGTCTCTTCAGTTTCCATTATACCACAATATTGGGCATGACACTGAATCACACATGCTGTATAAATTGCATATGCAACATGATGTCCTTTGAAGGCAGGATTGTTATTTGCCAACCCGGGCTATTTGCTGTGCACATGCTGATGCATATACATGCTGTCATGTTTGGTAAATCATTAGGAGCAGGGCTACACACTATAGCTACACGCCAGACATCTGTCGTTGACAGGGTGGGTGGGGGTGTATGTGTGGTGATGCTGTGGGCTTAAGGTGAAGCGTGGGCATCTGTCAAGTTGATGCTGACAGACCATGGACAGACCCACGCCAACTGGAGCGTGGTGCTAACCCATAGCGGTGAAAGAGAGGTCACAGTGCATAGAACCAGCATCCAGCAGCTGCAATGGGAGTACAGAGAGCCCTGAGAGTGGGAGGGGTTGGCCAACTCATTGTCTTGCAGATGCCGTCTCATTGCTGCTCTACTCTACATTCTGCTTTTGTCCAAGCTTAGCATATAATGTGGCTATCCATCATTCTTAAGGGCTTAAGATTATTGGAAGGGGATTTCTCAAGCGTTATGTACAGTTGGCATAATGCCTCATCAATAATTACTCTTGTCTCCCTCCTGCTCCAGCAGAATGAATCACATTTTGCCAGATTAATGAGGTTATTGGAAAGTGCTGATGGTTTTCCTGTAGAATCTATCTAGCCTGTCTCCCCGAGTGTCCCCGGCAATAAGGGATTGTTGCCACGAAGCGTTTGATGGCGATACTACAATCCTGCAGTCCACAAGTGCTGGACAAACATCACTCTAAGATGCTTTGCTTAACGCCGTATTTGTCAGAGCAGCTGACGAGCCTTCTCACAGGGATGTCATTTCAGCAGCAGCAACAGCAGCAACAGCAGCAGTTTCTGTCACATCTGCAGACAATTGTGAGAACCAGCAGCAGGCTCCCTTAACTTATCTGCTGTGTTTGGTACTCCAAACTTTCTTCTCCCTTAAGTCTGCTATGCATCAGTCTAGCACTCTTTTGTTGTAAGTGTCACTCATTGCTTTGGTCATTGTGGCCAGTCCAGCGTGTAATGACTATTGTTCTGCTATTGTTCCTGTATCCTTGTTATGTCAGTGCTTTTGTCTATTCAACGATTCTGATTGCGCGTTGCTCTGAGCTCCCCGATGCCTTAACACTGTCATTTCCTCCACATGACAGGGCACATTAGGCTTTGTTTGTTGGTGCTAGTGGACATGTGTCAAGTTTTCCCACATGCCGAGCCATTCACTGCAGCAAAGCGGGTCACATGTCGTTGTTTCAGGGTCTTATTGTTTGGCGAATGATAGCCCGTATGCAAAACTGTGATAATAATGATCCTATACCCCAAGGGAGGGTGCTTATAGTTTACCCAATTTCTCTTGCTCTCACCCTCTCATTTCATTGTAGCCTGTCTAATGTCTTAATCGAATTCACTGATGATTTATTTCTTGTTGTCATGTTAATCTTTATTAGTCACAGTTGAGTGCATCTGCGATTGGCTCTGATCGTTAATGTAACAGACTGAGACGAGATCTGGAAAATTATGCTCTTTTGGATGCAAAACCACTCTCATGTGGAGTTTAGTGCAGCTGTCTATGTAACAGATCTGTATCAGCCTTGTGTATCATTCAGGGGGAAAACTCATCATTTTCGAGTGGCTGCGGCTCTGTGTCATAATTAATTCATCAAGGTTTGGGGTTATAGAGGTCAGAGCATGTTAGCAAAACGCCATTCTGAGTTGCAGTGTGTCATGTGTGTTGTGTCCACCCTGCTCCATTGCATCAGGGGCCAATTTGGGCGCTTAGTATTTCCCATCTGTCACAGCATGAATCTCATCTGTCCTGGGGCAAGCCAGACTCCACATCCCTGCATTCTATCTGGAACATTGACAAATAGATGATTGCGCAGATCCATGACAAGACAACAATCCATCATTTGTCAGGACACACAATACTTACAAGAGATATTTGATGCTTTTAGTAGACTCAGACAACATGGCTTTGCTGAATGTTAACGGCCCTAATATATTGGCTCAGTGTCATCAGCTCTCCCCTACTCTCTTGTATACATACAATTAGAGGCATTGCTGGGAATGATACTGTTGGTCTTTAGAGGCACTTAACATTCTTTTTACGAGCCCATTAGCAGTAAAATTACCTCACAAGGGATGGAAAGATATTGAGGGGACTTTGACCGGTGATTGAAGGAGATTAATTGCTCCGGTGTTTTTGCCTTGTTATTGTCATGGCGACCAACAATTTCTGATCTACTCCTGATCCAAGAAAAGGTTACAACAGCAGTTATCTCGACAAAACACCGCCCACCTAAAACTTATCGACGAAGCAGGTAGTGTCAATCTGGAGAGCAGTATGAAAAGATAAAACGCCTTCTACATCAGAGTTCTGGGTAATTACCACTTAAGGAAATGATGAATGAGTGCCAGGGGCCGTGCGCCTCAAAGCTCCTTGCTGATCGTGGGTTATTACATGTTAAAAGAGTGTCCACCTCTATTCGACCAAAGTCTAGCCAGGAGCAATGAAGCTAGAATTGCTAATACCAGATGGATCAAAGCTACAAGCTAGCTGGTATTACTGTCAACAGAAATCATTACGAGTAATGCCGCCCGTGTCTATTAACAGTGATTTATTGTGCCAATAAAAGTGGACAGGGCAGGCCGACCCACGATGGTTGGATGGGAGTTGGAAAGATGTGGGGAGCTCATTGGGGAGGGGGCTGTAGGTCATGTCATGCTGTGCCATGCTAAAGCAGGAGAAAGAGGAAAGGGGACTAGCTGATCACCGTCACAGCAACTCGGTGCCAATGGCTCACAATCCCAACTGCTCTCCCCCCGAGTCCCCCCGAGCCCCCCAGATTGATCGCTTTCTCGATACTGTCGTATTACGGCGCTCAGATTCTGTCATTTCTCCTGCCAATCGACCCAGGCCAGATTTGCATTGCAGATCTGAACAATGTTCCCAGACGCCGGTGCTTTAGACAGCTGCAGTAATTGCAAACACAATCATAGCATCACCGGATCACGTTGCAGTCTGTTTCTTTCGTTTTGAAGGACACTGGCTAATCCAGTCAAGTCCACACCATACATATGTATAGGGTCAATAGTGGAGCATACGACACAGTTTCATTCAGTTGAGAGTTCTTGTACGACGATGTGGTGATGCTGCGGTGATGCTGCGGTGATGCTGTTCCTTTTAGGCCCACCCTATCACCTCATCTGCATCAGTGTTCCTCCTGTAGCAGCAGCAGCAGCAGCAGCAGCAACTTTATGATCCTGTAATCCCGGACCAATTTCAAATCCATTTGAAGCGATCTTTTAAGGGTTTGTAATGCCCCCAGTCCATTTGGCAGCTTTTTGTGGCTTTTATCAAATGTCGCTAAAACCTACAAGTGGCTGAGTAAAGAGTAGCATGCAGGAAAGTGGCCGGGGTGGTTTCTCGACATAAGTCAGAGCTACTCTGCTGCCTGAAACAGACGATTACTGATAGGGAAACGTGACACCAGCAGCAAAGTAGCCGACCAGGGACTAGATATAGGCTGTCTAAGAGGTTTAGCTCTCCTGGGCCTCTTGCAGCCTAGGCATCCGATCCACCTATTACAGTTTCGTTCTCTCTCATAGGCGAACAATTATATCTGATTGCCTGAAATCTGGTTCGCGTTGCAAGCAGAATTTCCATCATTGCAAAATGAGTGGCAGATATTGAATTTCCACATGGACCCGAAAAAGGAGGACAGAGGGAGTTCTTTGTGTGGCCACGTTGCACTCTACATGTGGTTAATATCAGAACCCACCGGGCCTGCAGGCCTGCAGCTGCTGCTGGAGGGTGACACAGCCCAACTGCAGAGCTCTCACGTTTGCTGCAACAAACAGGCACAAAAGACAAGGCACTAGCTGAGGCTGTAATATGAAGATGGTGTAGGAGAACTGTTATGGGAAATGTTGTGCGATTTGAAGAATGATTTGGAAGGACTTGAAGTTGGTGGGTCTCTCTGCCAGTCCAGTCACACCCCAGACAAGCGGATGGCAGGCCTTGCAGCTGCTTGCACCCGTCTTAACACGATGCCCTGCATGCAAAATTTCAAGATGCGGAATATTTTAATATCGACGCTGGAGGGATGAGTCAGTGGGCCTGATTTTAGACAGCTCGATTGATGGGAGCTGCGTGGGGTGAACTCAGCACTCCATTAGAAGAGCTTTGGGTGAAGCCAGCAATTGTATGGGGGTCCCAGCCCCTCCCCCTACCAACCAGCCCCCATCAATGTCAATGCGACAAAATATCAGGTTGAAATTGCCGGCTGCTCCTCCGAAAACATGCAAGGAGACGCAACTTGATGGAATGCATATTACTTGGCGAGGCAGAGATCAAGTAGCTAAGTGAAAGCGGGCTTTGCAACAGAAGCTGGCCGGATCACATCTTGACATGTGCTCTCTACTTTCCACAAAATTGATTACACGCTAGATGCAATAGCGGTCTCCTGGCCCCGGCCAAAAATACTTGTAAACTTAGGCAGAATTCTAAAACGTGTCTTTGCAAGTTGGCGAGTAAATCAGGGCAGCGTCTTCATCTTCATTAGTAACCTGTATTATATGTGCAAGGGAGATGGGCACGGGTAATCTGCTGATGCTGCTGCGCCTGACTTTATTGGCGGACGTGGCCACCAAGATGACAGGAAGGTGATGGCGAGCGGATGGCTGACTTATTAGAAGATGGGCTGCCATTCCTTGATGAAGTGTGCCACAAACATCCTAGTGCTGCTTGTCCCTGTGGCTCACTAGAGGCCAATGAACGAGCGGCCATGAGTCGCTGATGAAAGTAGTAGTGTGCTGCCTCAAGTCCCTCGGGGGGCAAGGCGGTCCTCCGATCTCCCCTGATGGACTCCTCTCCTTCCATCGCCATTACCGCCAGCCTCTCCACAATGCCACATGTTACAGAAGATGAGCGCCATCCTCTGCGATGGATGCTGCAGCAATCAGTCACCCTGCTCCCCTGATGACACTGTAGGTTTTCTGGGGGCCCTCTAGACCCCCCATTTATCTCACTCCGACGACCTGTTGGCTTTAAAGACTACCCCTGGCGAGTGCACATTATAGCCTGGTAATCAGGCCATCTACCGGCGCTCCCATGATTTCACCTTTCCATGGACACCCTTGGGCTGACCTGGTATTTCCAAGGACCCTTGTGACCAGTCTTGCATAAGGTCACAGGCTGACCACAGGTCCTCATAGAGCCCAAGAGACGTGATTAACTTTCACTGCATCATCATGTTCTTCTGCCCATATGCGCCGTCCTCATAATCGTCAGCCCTTTGATCCAGGTCGGCTACCTGTTGAGAACATCGTGTTTTCTACTTAGTTGTGCAGGCCAGAGGCTGGGGCCAGGCTTAAATCATTTCGAGGCATGATAAGTCTGACAACAAGGTCTTTGTGTGTGAGTTAAGGGGCCACCAGCAACACAGCTACAATAGAAGGCTTGAGGTTTCAATAGACCTGCCTGCTTGCTCAGTCCAGCCCCTCTCCTCATCCAGGATTAGAACATGTGAGTTGTATTATTGTTTATCGCTCACCACATGTCACTTTGTGCGGCTTACTGGCCATAAAACCGTGTTTATCACACCATGCCTCGCCATTGTTTATCATACTGTCTCCTCTGACATTGTTTACGAGACGTGAAATATATGGCTTTATGTTGCATTCGTAACAAGCTGTTTAACAGTGCGCAGAATTATAGCGGCTGACAAATGTTGCCATTATCATGGGCAACCAACGGCCAGTATATCACTGAATTCCTCTGATATAATGTCCTGGGCGACTGATCTAACGCGCAAGAATACGAAGTTTGAATCACTGCTAGATGACTATGATTGCTTACTCGTAAAACACTGGCATCCGCAAAGTAATACTTAAACATACATTACTGTCATCCGCAGGGACACAGTTGCATAAAAGTGTCTGTGATGTCTGCTTCACCTGTGTCTCTCCCACTGCTGCTGCTGACGCGGACGCTGGAACAGTAGAGTGTTCATCGCTTTCCGATTGAAAAATATGATTAATGATAAAGGGATGAAGAGTGTCATTAAGAAAAAAGAAATTGAAGGACAATAATATGGAGCACGCAGACTGCAGGGGGTTCTTCATTAGAAAGACGACTGATGCTGCTGATGCTGCTGCATGGTGTGATTTTCTGTTGGCTTGAGTAGAGTCAGAGGCAGGGCTGTGGTATCGTGATGCAGTTGGAGTAACGAAGCGTGGGCTAGTTTGAAAGGCAGCAAATTAGTGAGCCATCGCCCGCGTCACGTAGAGCAGGGCAGGCGCCTGTCTAGGACAAGCGGAGCGCCGACCTTCGCGGATTTCTTAAAAGTCTGCGGGCATCACCGCCATCCATTAATCTTGTTCAGAAGCTGCGCTGTGGACACAGCTGACGAGTGGCCTAGTGCTGCATCATTTTCCACCCTCCCTGGATGTCTGATCAGTTTTCCTTGCAATTCCCAACATTGCTTCTGCTTCTACTGCTGTTGATGTTGATCTTAATGCTGATGCCGTTGATGCAACAGCAGAGCTCGTACTTATGCAGCAGCAACAGCAGCAGCAGCAGCCGCAAATTGGAACAGCTACTTTTTTTCTGCTCTTGATGCTGTCATACTTGACGCACGCCGTGATTGTTTCATGTATTGGTTGGTTCTGTGAAAGCAGCCTCGAAACTGCTTTCTTGTTTGCTGTCGACTCAAAGGCTGATAGCAAAGCCTCCATGCCCTGTTTCCTCAGCTTCATTAGTTTGCCTGTAGGGACTGCCGATAGCTAATTGAGCTGGATCTGCTGCTGTAACTGATGCATGTGACATCACTGGAATTGATAATGTTGTTGGCTACACTATACCCCGGCCAGCAGCCTCCCCATCCCCATCAGAGGCAGGGGGATGTGTCCCTAGCAATGGAGCCATTCTGTGCAACCACTGGCCTGGAAACTCCCTCATTTACCACATGCCTTTGTGATGACATAGATCAAGTATCTCCTCAAACAACTGCTACACAATGATGAATTCATATCAAGGCATCAAGCTGCAGGGGTTCGCTAGATTTTTGTGTTAAATTTCAACGGACGTGTCTTTTTATTTCTGGTTGTTCCAGTTAATATGATGCTTCGCCAGTCATGTTTGTTGACTAGACACGTCTACGGGCATCGAGGTGTGATCTCTTATTGCTCTGGAGCTTTTCAATGGTACCTTTCAAATCCTTTCAAAGATATGCTGTGAGTTTATCGTAGCTAGTCACGCCTCATTGACTTCACCTGATCCTTCATCCTGATCCTGATTGTGATCCTCTTGTTGTGTGTAGTTTGGAGATGTCACTGCTGCAACTTAGTTACTGTCCCTGCTGGAACACAATGGGTGCAATAATCAGGCA
Source organism: Alitta virens (assembly GCA_932294295.1). Taxonomy (NCBI): domain Eukaryota; kingdom Metazoa; phylum Annelida; class Polychaeta; order Phyllodocida; family Nereididae; genus Alitta; species Alitta virens. The sequence goes on from OW028573.1 coordinate 52,522,872, forward strand.
GGCCCTCTCATTTTGCTATCAATAAGAACGCGGGTCTACGCATCCTGCTTGATCAAAGCTATTGATCACAGGCAATGGAAGGCTTTCTACAGCAAACACGCCAGCCTCCTCTCAGAATTACCACAGCACGGATGGCCAGCTCCAGGTCACTAGTCACTGCGGGGCGGCTTGTCCAATAGACTGCTAATTTTGCCCAATAGCACTTTCTCTCCATGGGGACCAAATAGCGCATAGAAAAACCCACAATCACCATAAAACCTACCAGAAATCAAGTGATATTCTAATCATAACATCTCAAGCTGCTAAGTGTACGTCATCATTCATGCTTAGACATATTACCCGATACTTACATATTGGCATCCACGCTTACCTTAAATAATGAATAAAGTCAATTCACAGTACACAGACAGAATATAAGAAGACTTTCAATAGAGCCATAGGCACTTTCATGCAATCGTCTGTTTAGTCCTCGAAAATCAATGTAATCGATGATTCTTCTATTCTGGTCTTTTGAAAGAACACAACAGTGTGTAATAGATATGTTTACCAGCCCTCAAACGCTTGTGCATGATATGTTAAATTGGTCTTTATTAACAGGTATTCAGAGATATGTTGAGGAGGGTATACCGTATGATGAGAGATGGTTAACAAAAAGAGATAAGCATCAAGTGTTTGGATCGATGACAAGTAAAAACTCTAAAAGAGACAATTATCAGGAAACAACGCTTGTGATTAATAAAGAATAAACGCCATTTAAGAGATGTAGCAAGGTGTAATGTGTTATTAGATGGAAATATTTTAAGTTTGAGGAGCAGATGATTTGAAATGTTTCTTTCTTGAATGGTTTGTTACTTGCATGACCTGACCAGACGTTTCTTCTTTTGCTTTTTCAGGTTGCGCATTTGTGAAGTTCAGTTCTCATGCTGAAGCCCAGGCAGCCATCAACGCTCTCCACGGGAGTCAGACAATGCCAGTGAGTACCAGGATGGGCCCAGAAAGAGGGTTAAATGTGCTAATAACGAGAACAATTATGGTGTGATATGAGATAGATCAGGTTTAAAATTCCACAGAGAAAACCAATGGGTTAAGTTTGTAGTTGACGCCCATAAAGATTAAATATTTTTTATTTATAACATATTTTTTCAGGGTTAATCTGGTAGTTTGCCAGAAAATATAGCGTAATTTAATTTTGGTCCCATTTATTTCTAAAAGTAAATTTTTCATATTAAATTGGTATTTTTAAGTAAGGATATGACTCAGAAATATATCATGGGACCCAATGTAACAAAGAAAATACAATAGCATAAAGCATGAAATGCCATAAGCATGAGACTGAATGGGAATGGAACATCATAGAGAGAGTTTCAGGGAGGGTTAGACATAGTAACTTTAGACAATCAGACATACTATAGCACACAGAAGAATTTAAGACATAATATGACACAGAGCAAAGTATGAGAAAGAGCTGAACTTAGTAAGGCTGTGAGCCTGGGTTTGTAGTGTGCAGGACACACCCTAGCTGCAAGGATTACTGGCTGCCCAATGCTCACTTGTTTGCCCCATGTCAACACTCCACTACCACACAATATACACCCCAGTATTCTCCAGGCCATCGGCCCTCAATTAGACCAACCCTCTGTATATACATTGTATATACTCTGTATGTATAATACGAGAGAGTTTTGTCATGCTTGGTAGTGTTATTATGGTGCATGTTGGGGGTAGCATTGCACTGCCAAACCACCAAGGAACTTGTTGTGTCCACCCAGTGCACACAAAGGGCATCCAGTGGCAATGTCATAGTGAGATGGATATTGGAGATGGGTATTTGTTAGAACATGAGTAATTTGCTAATGCCAATGCTCCATATCGTGAGGCCAGCATACGGCATGATGTGTTCCATGTGCTGGAGCCTTCAAGATGGCCGTGTGCCAAGGGCTGATTGCTTCCATGCTGTCATCCAGAAAGCAAGCCAAACGACCAGGACTCATGCCAAGCTGAGGACAACCACCCCCAAGAGACTGACCGTCCCAGCAGCCAACCTCTTACATATTCATGACTCCATTACTTCAGACATCTAATCAAGCTTCTTTCATCAACTTCATGATATTAAATTTTCAATAGCTCCCTTTGATTGCAGTGTATATTGCCCAGGGTGTCTTGCCACGGCTATTTGAGAGTGATGCTAGGGCTCCGGCTGCTGTTCATTTTATGGTGTGTCACAAGGCGCAGCAATTGGACCCTTCTCTATTATGTCAAATGCAACTAATGTGACCACCATGGGAACACACATGACAATAGCAGTCCCATTGTAGGTCGCGGAAATACAGACCACTAGAGTCGCAACTGATGCATATTTTTGGCTCAGCAGCAGCAGAAGCACTAGCGCAGGGACACAGGCCTAGCAAATGAAATTTGTATGAGATGGGCTGGCAGGTCAGCGGAGAAGCTGGCTTGGATGGCAGGTAGAGCAGGCGCCGCAGGCTTGCCCATCATCTGGCTGCATCCCTACTGATGCTGCATGACAAGCCCTCTGACTCCAATAAGATGCTCCCAGCTTGTGGCTGTCCACTCTGTGTCAGCACTGGCCTTGTGTCCCCACGCAGTTGCTAATGCCCTCTTAATGTCTCTTGCTAACTTCCCGTGCTCTCTGCAGCTTGCACACCGGCCTTTTAGCACTCTCGCGCTCCTTCCTTCCCAGCCCCTCATTAGGGAAGAACTTGTCCTGTCCATAAACTCATTAGAAACTGTAATTATGATTTGCCTGCGGCCGCAACAGAACAAACACACCGGTGCCTGGGAAGAAAAAGACACGTTGTGCACCATATTAGGTCTATTGGAGATTAGGTTGCCAATTACACCTGTTATCAGGTGACCTAGCATAGCAACCGTGAAGCATTGTTAGAAAGGGAGACTGAAATAAAAGCAGTGGTCTCTGGGCAGTGGTGAGGATCAAGTGAGTAGGAATGAGAGGCAAGAGGAGAAATCAGATGGCAGCAAAGAAAGCAGCGAATCAATATGGCGGGTTTTAGTTTGACAGGAGGTGAGGGTGGAGGGTCGGTCGTGTCATGGTATCGGGGTGGTGGGCTGCCCCCGCGCCCTTGCATTGGCCGTGTCGCGATGAGGGACTGCCGTGATTTAAGGCATCAGAGTGGCCTGCCTACAGACGACCCTTGGCAGCAGCAGGCAGAGCTGATGTTATACCCGTCCCCTCCAACCACGGCCGCCTCCTTGCAGCTCAGCTCTAAGCTTGTTACTGCTTACTCTACAGGGATAGAATCTATCCCTGTTTGATCCCAGCAGATAATGAGGCAGCATCACGAGTGTCATGCGGATATGCATTGGAGTCATCGTCAGATGGAAATCTTTAAAACGTCTGCATCTGCCTGAGACACAACATTTGCATGCCAAGTATATTAGGCATATTGCAGCAGCCATGTGACATTAGATGGTTTCCTTAGCAACGAACGAGACGTCACGTGATTTGGCTGGGGAGCTTTGTAGAGGGCGCTGTGAGGGGCGTCTGAAGCGCCCCCACGGCTAAAGACGACGCGTGGCAACGACCAAGACTAAGCAACTTTGAGCAGCCTGAGATGTTTAGAAGTTGGGGAATTGTGAACTGCTGGGAGGCATGCTGTGGTGTTTGTGGAGAACATCAGGTATGGTGATCCCCTCTGATAGTTTGTCAACTTTTCCGGCTGCATGTTCCTGCGTAGACAGCTAAGCCTCCTGCAACACCATTAAGAGGCCGCCCCCTGGCGTCGTCTTGCAGAACTGCCACGTCATCTTATTTTCTCAGCAGCTAATTAACGCCTTCAACTTGATCCTCATTTATAACATTATGCGTCGCTCCTTCACACACCTGTGTTTCTTCAGGTACATTGCCATAACACCGCCCACTGGCGCTCCATACAATAATATCATGAGAAGACGTTTGCTTCTGCCTTTGTTAAGCAACTTTTTTTCCCTGGGCATGAGGAACCTGGAGTCTTCTTGCACCTGCGCAAGCTTCAACAGCCGCGAAATCTCTGTTGCTGGTCTGTTGTAGCTCTATGCAATTCTGTTGCATCTCTCAACTGCACCTAAGGAGCTAAATATTCCTCAAGTTCCGTATGTTTAAAATGTGAATCCCAGACTGAGTACTTTGAGTGAGTTTAAAAAGCCCTTGTGGGAATAATTGTGAATGGCTTATTTTATGTGCCAGCTGCGTTAAGGATAAGCACGCGCCGAGAACAAAAGAGAGATGTCTTCTAAAAGAATCCTGTCCCCCCCCCCCCCTAGAATTGGAATAATTCTCTCAGTAAAAGCCACTTTCACTGGGCACGTTTTCTGGGCAAATTATATAACCGATTCACATTGTGTTAAATGTGTTCTGGGCACATCCAATATGAATCGTCTAAAGGGTGACAGGAGCAAATGAGCCTTGTTGGCAAAAGACAAAACCGACAGTGGGATGAATTAAGGTAATTTATTTGAGCGAACGATGAGTAATTAGTCAGACATGGGATGCAGAGATGGAAATTTGTGCGATCCAGAGTTGCCTGATGATCACGAAGATCCAGTTGCAGCAGCAGCAACATCATTAGCATCATCAGCAGTAATAGCAACAGCTGCTGATAACTGGTCACAACTTACAAATAGAAACAGCTCAAAGAAGGCAAACTCATATGTTATCTTTTATTCAATACCCTGGGTGACTTCTAATGCGACTGCTGCAGAGGCCTCAGCCCAAAGTAAGCAGTGTCTTTCTGCATTAGCCAGAGACACGAATGCTGACTCCATCTCCTGTAAACAAGGGCTGCAGCAGCAGAGAGACGCATTAGGAACCAACAGAGAAAGTGCGATTGATTTGTTAAACATTGTTTTATGGGCAAGCGTCGCCTGGATGTGACAATCTAATGCAGTGAGCAGGAGGGAAGTCCTCGCTCGCCCTGGCCCTGTAACCCACTCAAGAAACTGGGCACCCACAAAGCGCCTGCTGCTAGCTACAGACAGCAGTCAGGCAGGTAGAAGCATCCGTTATTTATCGTTTTCTCTGAAGATGTATGAAGCTGAGAGCTCGCTTCCATGGGCTTTGTGGCTGTGGCTTTGAAGACTTCTCGGGTAGTGAGTTCCTCTTTTGTGCATGCAAAGCACACAGGTGCAGTCGATTCTCTGTGAAAACCTCACACTGCGCCACTTTTCTGCAAAAGTTCCTGAAGGAGCTACCTATGTCTTTGAAACAACACATTCAGCAACAGCAGCAGCAGGTAATTGTAAGGAATACGGATGTCTCTGTTAAGACAGTTGTTTGTAAGTGAAAGAGTTGAGGCTTGCCCAAAGGTGAGGCAGCTCTCATTAGCCCCACAGTTTACAAGCTTCCAGATTAAGCCAGAGCAGGCACCGGGGCCATCTGTATTAATTTGAAACACGATGAAGGACGAGAATGGCCCGCTAACACGGTTACCTGTGGTCAGACAGGGCAGGGGAGCAACCGACAGGGCCAGTGTCACATTGATGGGTGACTCGGTGTGTCACCGCTCGTAAGCTTGGAGCCAGCCGCCATATTTCTTTTTAGGATCGTCAACGGAGTCATAATGAACGTTCGCGTCAATAAAAGCCGATCTGTTCAATAATTGGGGCCAATGATGGCTGTGTTATTGCACCTGTTGTTGTTTGTCGCACCATTTACTGACCTGCCTGTTTGAGTGTTCCCCAGGTCAACAAACAATGCCATAGCGGTGTTTACTCAAGAGCGCTGCAAACAGAATGGCTCCCTATTGTTGCAGTGTTTTAATCTGCTGTTGGTAAGTCTGACGCAGATCTGGCTGCTGCTTGCTTGCTGCTGTGGTTATCTATAACCAGGGTCTTGGCATTCTCGTTTGTGTGCTCAGGCAAAAAGACTGCCATCAGGCTTGCGCTGTCAATATGAATGCTGTGCCAGAGCTGGCACAGAGTCAAATATCAATGTAGCATCTAATATCAGCATGTGTCAAGCCCGAGAGGGGCTGAGAGGGAGTGCTGGGAGCTGGGCACTGTAACCAGAGATTAGGTGTTCTCTCTGAGGTCGAGCCCTGCACAAGCTGATGTGCTCCTGTCTCGTGCAGTTGGCCAATCCTCCCTCCACCTTAATTACCCCATTAGTGGGGCCAGTCCATGGGGTCTGCTGCTAAGCCCCCTGTGCCTCCGCATGCTTGAAAGTAAGCGCTGTCTGCCTCTGCAGCTTTCTATCCATGCTCCATCCTGGGTGTGGCCATTGCCAGATGCTGTTTAAGAGGTCAGACTCGTGATAATTGCAAACCATATATTTCCTTTGAATTGGGTGTCATACAGGATGACATATGTAGGCGTGGCTTTTTTGTTTTGTGTCAAGAAGGAAATACAAGACAAGAAACAGGCAGAAAAAGGATGCTGCCATCTCACATCTCTGTAGCTGAGTCAATTAGTCAACTGGCAAAACAACTTAAGTGTATCACAAAATGAGTCACATTTCCAACAACAAGATCCATCGTGATCAATAGCATATAGTTAGTCATAGCACACCTCACCATGCTGTTGCTGATGCGCCCAGCATACTTACTCAGTGCATGAAATGAGGTGATTAAATCACTGTTAGCATTGTGAGTTTCATTGGGATGGCAATTCATCAGCATCAGCCTTCAGTAAGCTTACTGTCTACACAAATACCAGTTTCCTGGCTACCTGCATCAGAATCAATATGCTGCATGCTGGGTACTGTGGACAAAGCATTTGTATTGGTGTCATTGTTGCTGTCATTGAGCTGTGGGGGACTGGCTTGACCTATGAGTCATCCCCTGTGGCCTTGTGTCGCCTAGATCCTGTGGAATAATGAGTGTATTTCACTCATCTCCTCCTTCATCCCAGCTTAATCCTTGCTTTCTGATTCTGACCACAGGCACAGGGATATTGACCCGTCATTGACCCCATATTGTGAGGTCATTCTGCCTTAACTCTGATGTCATGCCACCGATATTCAGCCCTAATTCACTGCTTCTGCTGATAGCTGGCTTGTATCTTGCTGCTGGATGCCATTTCTGTTGTGTTGAACCTTCAACTTACTTCAAGTACTCTTTTTCAATCCTGTCTTTGCCAGCTGATATCTCTACTTCTGCCAAAGTAATGGCCTTGTGTCTGGTGGGTAATTTTTCACTGTTCCCCTGCCGTCTGTTTTATTTCAGCGTCATGGGTGACCTGCCAGCCTTTGTTCTATGCTGGCATCAGATCTATTTTGGTCGCCACTCACTCTTGCACTGAGTCTGAGCGAAGTTGATAGTTAGGTCATTCGGAGGTGGCCCCAATTCTGCTGTGAAATGATAGCCAGTTTGACTAACATATTTGTGGCACTCTGTCCAAACGTATCTTGGACACTTTGAGTAACATATCGGAGACGCTTTGACTAACATATCTGGCCGCTTTGACGCCTGCCGCTTTGACCTGCGTTGAGGAAACATCGGAGGATGTTACAGGCGTGTTTGGCTGCTGGGAATGAGGGTTGCCATATTCAGTTGTCTGGTCTCTTTATCTGACACGACTGTCTGATGTGGTTATCTGTGGCCTATTATATCAGGGTTGGTCTATCTAGCTGCCTGGTCCTGGCTGCTGATTCTACTGCTGCTCTCTGAAGCCTGTTTGCTGGTGCCCATCACTTGGCTGCCTGCTACATTCTGGCTGCTGAGGATTTGCCCCCCCCCCCCCCCCAATCCTCTGTCCTGGTCGTCTAGCCGCCATGCCAGCTGTCCTTTGTCTTGCTGTTGCCAGCGGCTGATTGTCAATGCCTATTTCTCTCTTATGAATATTTCATAACTAGTATACTGGTAAACAGGGGACCCATTCATGATGGGCAGACAGTCAGAGGAAAGCCGTGTCCCTGGGCTAACCTGCAATGGCCCACTGGCTCCCCCTCCCTTCGTATTACAGATGGAAATTTGCTTCGCACACAGTCTGACAACTCTTCTAAATTATCGCCCGACCTGCCCACCGGCTACTTTTAATGGGGCTCACAGCTTTCCCGGTATCCAAGACCCTACTCTGTTATTAGGGAAACTGATCTCTGTCCCAGTGGATCTAGGATTTATTACTGCGTAATTCACTCTCTGTTATCAAACATTGGAGAATGACATTCATAAACTCATTTCTACCAATGATTCACTGAGCTTCTCTCTCTTTGTGTAAACACCTTATTCATGCCCTGTATGCACTAAAAACGAAATATTGTGTAAATTACTATTTACATTATGCCTAACAAAAGAGATATATAGGTTATGCAAAGAACAATGAATTCTGTATACAGTAAATGAAAAAAGAATGGTAATGGCGGAGAATGACGAATTAGTTTGTCACACTAATGTATAGTTTGTATCACTAAAGAATGACATACAACGTTTAAATGTAGGTGGGTAAATAAAAGAGTGTTTTGACAATGTTGTTCTCGTTAAAGGCTAGCACAAAGCCTGTGGGGGGATTAGGTGCACTGTGTTTCTTATCGATCGGTTGTGTTATTGACCTATTTGGTACGGTGCTGTTTTTGCAGGGTGCCTCATCAAGTTTGGTTGTGAAATTCGCCGACACCGAGAAGGAGCGACAACTGCGACGCATGCAGCAGATGGCCGGGCCTTTGGGCCTGCTGAGCCCTTTTGCTCTAACGCAATTTGGCACGGCCTATGGTGCCTATACACAGGTAGGCAAAAATGTAAGCAGAACGGTGAGTACTGGTCCCTGTTCCAGGGGCTGGCAGACTCCATTTCCTACTCTTATTCCTGTTGTCCTGTCAACCTGTTGTGAAACGCGTGTCTGGTAAGCCTTGCCGACATCACCTTTTTCTCCTGTTTTCATTTCATGCATCTCTGAAGTAGTGACATCAGTGTCTGTTCGATGCAAAATATCTGATAGGCTACATCCACCTGAGTACTGCTCTAAAATTTTTGTTATCCTTTAAGAATGAAATGCATATTCTGCCACAGGAAAATGCACTAGTTTATAAAGAAAGTTGTCAGCATGCACAGGAGATAGTTAGTGGAAACATAAAAAAAAGAGCATCCTCAGGTTTCCACATTATCATAAGCCTGGAAGCAATTATTTTGGCGTCTGAGACTGAATGTTGGATAACTTTTTTTCTTCCTCTTCGAGATGTTTATAAAAGCAAAAATCTCAATAATTCCATCTAAAGAAGAAGAAGAAGAAAAAATCAACATCAACGTCAATGTTTGAGTGTTCGCAAATTAGGGGAAAGATAGTTTCGTCTATGTCGGCATATTTTCTTAATTTATTTTTAGGCACAAAATGAGAGCGTCACAGCTTTGGCAAATTAGTTGTTTATGAGCTCGTAACGCTTAGGCAAGGTTGGAAGATTAAATTTACATGGAGCAATGGAAAGCAAGTGATTTGCCATTGATGAATCAGCTTAGACAGGCAGGCCACAATGGGCCTGGCCGATAGGAACAGAGTAGTCTTTGGGGGTTAACTGTTGGTCAGACTGGTATTGAATGGAGAGAAATCAATAAATCTGTTGATCCGGGCCCTGCTATGTGATGCTGTTGTTGAACTCTTTGATGTTGTTTGTATTTCATGTTTTGCATGAGAACCAACTGTGATTTGTCCCCGCTGGTATTAATAAGGGGTTTAGGGGAGCAGTGTTAGTCGGCTTGTGCAGTAGTTTTAAACATCTGACGTGTTTTTAATGAGCCATTAGAATGATAATGAGTTTGTCAATTCGGCGTCAAGAGCAGATTGCCAAGGATAAATTAATTCCCAGCTTTGAAAAAACAAAAACTACACACTTCATTTCGTACCCCAAGGATTCAGGCTGTTGGCCTTTGAAATGCTATCTCCTTACCAGTGCACAAGATGCTATGCCTCAGAAATGCCATTAAGCAGGGGGATTTAGTTGTGGATGATTTTTTTGTTAAACTAGTCCGCTGCTGGAGACATCTCATACAAGCAAGACATTAATCTGAATGCTGCAGGGGAGGGCAAGGGATGAAGAATCAGTGAAACGTTTGTTTTAGTCTGCCTTTGAGGATAGAAAACATTTGTTTGAGACAGTCCTGCTGTGTAGCATGTCAGAGGGAGATTGCTCATCTTTAGGATGCGGATGATGAGATGGGGATGCAGAGGTTGGATGCAGGGACAACAAGAGCGCCAGTTGCAGCAGCCACAGCAGCAGCAACGACGTTGTCAACGCCTAGAAACAAAACACATCAAAAGGGGGTAGATGGGAGAGGAGCTGCCTAATGCCTTTGCCTCTCTAATGCTTCTTGCCTCTGGCACAGGACCACTCTCATCCCCAGCCTGCTTCAGCAGCCCCATCCCTCCATCTAACTCTTTCCTCCTTCCTTTTAGTTTATCTCTCTCGGCCTCTAAATTGCCAAGTCTCAAGTAAAAAAAATAAACTTCTTCCTCCATTTCGATAATTCACGTGCCAAATGTAGAAGATGGCATCTCCTATAAAGTGTCCCTGGTCCCTGAAATAGCAGTCGCCGGAGGATTACAGTGATTAGAGATTCAAGCGATTTATGTCTCTGTGGAAGATAGCGCCACTCTGCTGATCTGGTCACACTGTGCGTGACACAGCTCTGATCATGCTGGTCAATACATGTGTGCAGAGCTCTCCAAGATTTATGGCTCTGGAACTGGCTGCATGATTTGCCAAAGCCAGACTGGCTGGCACCCATCCTGCAGCCCAGGTTTCCTTATCTACCATGTATCATTCATTGGCCGTCCGCAACACCTGAAAAGGCATAAAACATAGGCTACGTCCATCAATCAGATGGGCTGCTGCTGCTGTTGCTGATCGGGGCAGAGTATGTGGGGGCTGAGTAGATGAGCCAGGTGCGCCCAGGAGACTTTTGATGCATTTTTCATCACCGCTTCTAATGTGGTCAAGGTGGCTGTGATTTCCATGGTCCTTGCTTGACCTGTGCGGCCGTGGTCATTTGTCATCTAGGGGACAGCACCGGGGCATGCAGCAGCAGCAGCAGCAGCAGCAGCAGCAGCAGCAGTATGAGGCGGACACAAGCATGTTGCAGCATTTAAAAGGTCAGAGGACACGAACCAGGCTGAAGGCAGTCACTGCGCATAAGCAAGGTCACTGTGGCTGGTATGAGGCATGCTCCATTAATCTCATTCATGCATGTAGGCTTGGATCAGCAATCAAAGACCCTTTGGCTCACTGGCTGCTGGAAGCTAGTATACCTGGGCACTAAGCCACCTGAGCAATATTTATTCACCACGAAATTGTCTGGCTTCTGTGATTGCCTCTTGGAAGTTGTTCTGGCTAAATTAAGCATCAACATTCATTGCAGAATATGAGACCATGGACAATGATGGTATTATGCTTCAGGACATTATTCATTAACGCACATCCTGGTGTATGAAGAACACTTTAGACGCGGAACCAATAAGATATTGTTCATAAAAACTCGTTTATATGGCTAATAATTTTGAAGCAGTTTTAGTCATTAAAAAGTCATGAAAATTGACGCAGCGGTGTTGCTTAGTGCATTCTTGGTGATTCATCTATCGGTGCAACCATTGCCTAAAGCATGAAACAGTAGGCTGTGCAATGGCCTTGCTGGTGAGATGGTCTACAGAAATGCACTGGGTATAGCAAGACATTGATGAGTATGTTGGTATTCTGGGCAGCGCACAGTGTCTTTATAAGTGTGATGAACACATTCCAGCCGATTTGGCCGAGGAAGGTGGCTACAAGATGCGGCGATATGGCTCCGTGCAGCACAAGACAAGAATAAGACGGTGATGCTGAGGTCTTTGGGTTGCAGCTGACTCACACCACCTTATCAGAAGAGCAGGAGTGTCTCGGAGAATGTCCACGGAAATCCCTCATGTCACCAGGTGCCTTATCAGGTTTCTGCACCTGAAATTTCATCTAATCTGCTTCCCTTCCAGAAGAGATGTGGAAATACTAACCAGAAAGGGTGAGATGAAAGGCGCAAATGTCTTCCTCTATGGATGCATTCAAGGCAGCTCTGAGGGGCTTGGGGGACGCCGGGACTGAGTTATTGTCTAATATGGATTATGGAGCTCACAAAGCGTACCACCGACACAAAACGCCAACCTCCTGAAGGTTTCATAGACGACCAACTTGTGCAACAAGCAGATTTTATGATTTCACGCCTAGCAAAGCTCTGGTGCAGATTTATAACTCAATAATTGCTATAAATTGAGTGATGCAGAGTTAGCTTTAGTGTTTGACCAAGGACTGGGTTTTATGATCAAATAATGGCCCGAGTTACGATCTAATCACCGCGAGCGGGTGAAATATGGACTAAAGACATGTTGGAGAATTTATACACAACCTCCACGGATCGACCAACGCACAATATATCAATTATAGGGCTTGGGGCTATGGCATTGAATCTGCCTTGACAATATCCCGTGCAGTGGCAGCAGCCTATAGGAGGGTGGGGCAATATGACCTGTTCGGGGACACTGACCTCATTGTATCTCTTATTACTGGCAGGCTGGCTAGGCGTTGTCCTGGCCAATCCAATTGAAGTCATGCTCGGCCAGGATGATTCACAGCCCTAGGCTACTCTAGCTGTGTGAGAGTCAAGCTAGATCTAAGCCGCGCACAAGTGGCATGCAAACCAGGGACTGTGAAAACAATGTGGAAGGACAATAATGAGACTGAGGGTTGAGTAGGGACAGAGGAAGCAGCCCTGCCTGCCACTAGCCAGCTAGCTAATGTTTTGTTTAGGCATGGCATTGATCACTGGCCCCGGGCTGACAAAGACCAAATAGTGGACAGTGCGGGGTGCGGAGCTTGCGATCAATACTGATCAGTAGAGATAGTGAGGGCAGATGTCCCCCTGTCCCCTCCACCCCCGCAGCCAGCGAGGGCCCACCCAGGTGTCGGCGGCAATCACACTGCTCCACACTCTGGTCAACGGGGACATTTGCCGCTCCACTAATGCGCCACTGGCCCTGCTCGCCATGTTCGCCCTAGTAATGATGCCATATCAGCATCGACTGCATTTGCTGCTGAAACTAGTGCTGGAAAGCTTCTCTGGCTCCTGGTAACTGTCGCACGACTGACCCTGCACAACCTCTTTGACCTTGAGATGACCTCGCTAGGGCCCAGGCCAGAAAATAGTCTTGCGAAGACCTAATTTGCAGACAGGAAGTTGGACAAGAGGTCCGGATGCAGCGACAGGGCCTCTTCGCACCACTGCAGCTGCGGCTGGTGCTGGGTGGCCGTGTAAGAGCAAGTTGGCGGTGACCAGCCAGTCTTTGGCCTGACGTGATTGCTGTGCTCTGTCCCTGTGTGCATCCAGCCTTGCTCATAAAACGTGGTGAACAGGACAGCCAGTAATCTGCAGTGTCCACCGAGACGACCAGGTGCAAATTGACAGCCCTGTTAATCTACCTGAGAGAGGTGGTCGGTGTCAGAGGCCTGCTGTCTTCCATTACTGGCCACATTAGCTTCTGCCCACGCCAAACAAGTAGTAGCTACAACGCGCGCTCTTCCGTCTTTCTAATGCCCTACTTATGACTAGTGATATTACCAGCGTCGCTGCTGCTGCTGCAGCCCTTCAGTCGGCGTCCTTCTCAGACGCAACAAGTGGTTTGATCTGCAGCAGCGGATTCGATTTCCTCTCAACTCCTCTCCTCTTAGCATCCTCTGAAGCGGAAGGCCATGTATGTTGCTAATTCAGACACAGAGATTGATGCCTTGTCGACATCCTTGTTCTTATAAGAGGAGATATTGCGCGATGTGTTGGGATTTGTCTTTCAAAGGCACCGGTCTCAGAATGAGCCACAGAATGAGACTCAGATGTGAACGTCTTCCCCTTCAGAGAAACTTCAAAACAAAACTCCGTGTTGCAGTTGCAACAGCAGTGACATCAGCAACAGCGGCATCAGCAGCAGCAGAAAGATGCTCTGCTTTGGCATATAAGATTGAAAGGGAGTTCTTTCTTGCAGGGAATGTCAGGTGTAGAAAGGAGCAGAAGAGTTATGAGCCAGGTAATTACAAGGTTACAGAAAGACGTGGCCAACTTGATCACAGCCTGGCTCGCTGGCTTCCACTTAAGTTGGCGCGCAGGAAGTCCTGCTTACTATTGGCCAGGGTCAATGCCAGCAAACGCTGCAACAGGCACATAAAACATTAACATCTTCCTTTGGTCAGTCCCTCCGCCAACTTCCCTCACTGGCCAAACACAGCCATTTCCCCCTCGATGTCTTGAAAGATTTAGTGATGTTGGCTCAGCACCACATGTCTAGCAGTCTTCAACCAACTTGATTTTTACAGGAAATAGTGATGTATCACCATGGAAACGGAGGTGGACTTTGGCAGTCTGCTATCAGTAGCTGCTAACTGTGTGATGTGTATTGCTCTGTTGCCCTCCTGCTGCGTTCTGCTCTATGTGGTCTTTGGAAAACTTGAGAGAGCTTTTCTTAGGCTCATGAATTGTGACAGAGTGCTGCAATAAAATGCCTCAGAACTCTGCGAAAGTTCACTCAATATCACTGGCGCCATGTGAATTGATCAAATTTATTCCACTTAACTGAGATGGTGTAAGGAATACATAGAGCTGTTGAGATGAATATGTATTTGGGGCAATGCAATTTGCCGAACGTATGCAATCAATAGGTTATTGTGTACCTGCTTCATAACCAGTGATAGTGGTGGCAAGAAACTCCAACAAGCACCCGACTTGATGACTTTAGACTAAACAAGTTGATGACCAAGCAAACTAATAAGGGCCTGGTCCCTTCTGAGTGCATCCTGTGTGTGGTTTGGCGAAGTGGGCAGAGAACAAAGAGGATTTTTGGGGACACGCAGGTAGGATGTTGCAGTTTCCTTTGAAGTACCGCGTCCTCTTGGTGCAACAGGTACACCTGCAGCAGCCTCAGCCTCACCAGCATCACCTGACCCCACTGTTATCAAACTCATCACCCAGTCTCCGCATCACTCTTTTCATCTCTAATGAGATGCTGTCTCGTTGCCCCTTCCCTTTCACGCAACTCTCTCAGCCTGTGTCACAAACTTTCCTCCCCAGCACCTGATTATTATGGCACGTTGTCATCCCTGGTTTCCTTGGAGCTGAGGACGCAAGCCCAG
Organism: Alitta virens; assembly: GCA_932294295.1. NCBI lineage: Eukaryota > Metazoa > Annelida > Polychaeta > Phyllodocida > Nereididae > Alitta > Alitta virens. The sequence goes on from OW028573.1 coordinate 52,537,954, forward strand.
TCATCTTCCTCCCTTGTCTCTCTTTGTTGCACGTCACTCGATATGAAACTTATTACAAGTCACAGATAAACGTGACGCCCTCAGATAAGGACGCCCTTAGAACACCCTACGCAGAAAGACAACCCAACGCTCTTCCGAGACACAGAAAGGCCAGCCAATACTCAAAATGGTGGATAGGTGATCCACAGATCTTTCTAGAAGTGAGACACAAGACAAGGCTGTGAAAATTGCGGCTGTATTTCAGCCGCTGAAGCATCGCCTCCTGTCGACAGTTGATGTGGGTGCTGTTCCTCATTGCAAAACAGTCAACTGAAAATTGGGCAGTTTCGCATGAGTCGATTTTGCAATTTCAGTAAGGACCTCTCTCATTTCTGTTCTTATTAGTCGCTTTCTGGACATATTAGAATGCAATGGCACATTCCGCTCCTTCCTAAAGGTCTAATTATCTGTGAAAGGCGTTTATGTTACCCATGGACGTGGTCTGCCTGTGAACAAGTTAACGCTATACATCAATCAGACCTAGCCAGTCTCCCAGCTTTACACCTTGAATCCTCAGACCCCAACACCTCAGTCCCATCTTGTGAGCCTGACTCATTCTTAGATCTTCCCTGGGCGCTCATAAAGGTCTGACTGTACCATTCACCTGAACCTCTTGCCATTTGCTTCACAACTCTATGCCTTTAACTGTGGGCCTTTCATTTAACAAGGTCCAATTTGAATCTCGGCGTGAGCTCATACACTTCACAGCAGCCTCAGTGGTTCCAATTCAAGGTAAAACTCAGATGCTGTAGGAACAGCTTCATCATTGAAGGACATATGGAAAGCTGTGCAGCCGCCCATAATTCATTACTTTCCGATTTTTCTACTCGTGGAAGCTGCAGATTGGTGCTCATATACATCGCGCTGACAAGTGGATAATTGTCTTGTTTCGTATGAATACTGATGATAGAGCATTGCAGCTGGAATGACATGTTGCATGGGAAGACCTAGGCTGCATCCCATGCAATGAGGTCCTTTTTAACCCTGTATGAGGTGCGCACTTTGTTATGCAAATTCACTGCTACAACAGGGACCAGGGACAAGCTGCAGGAGACAGTGGTTCTTGCCAGGTGCACAAAGAAACCCTCCTTAATTGATTATTGATCACCATGATAATGGCTCAGTGTTTGTGGGCCAAGGGAACTGTTTGAAGTAGATTGCTACCTGTGCTTAGGTAACTGTGGAAATGGACTTGTCATGTGTCATTTAGGAAATGTACCGGTGGTCAATTAAGGACCTTGCTTAATGGTAGCACTAAGAGGGCTTGGGCTAATACAACAGGTAGCAGACGAGAGGAGAGAATTCAGACTAACATGTTGTTTGCATGTCCCGGGGTACTTTATGGCTGAGTTTGATGTCGTCTGTGATTGCGTTTGAGACAGATTCTTGAACTTGTGTAACTTACTGGAAAGTCGCAGATAACACGAGTCAGTATTCATTTAACCACATGAGCCTTAGTGGGGACAGCTGAAAGTTAAAGTCTGCAATGAGACAGAATTCTTTTGAGTTATACTTTGTTGTGGAGTTGGATGTTTTGAATGGGAAGACTGCATGAGTGATGCTCAATTCTTTTACGTTTGTCTTATCTTTTGTTTCAGCAACTGATGCAGCAGCAGGCGGCCATCATGGCAGCTGCAGCAGCCCAGGGATCCTACCTGACCAACCCTATGGCGGCTCTGGCTGCCCATGTTCAACAGGTTGGTGCTCTTGGGGGTCCAAATGGACTCACCACCGCCGCCATGACACCCACGACTACAGGTGAGAGCCCCCTTCCTCTCACTCCCATATCCTCAGGTGAGAGCGTTCATCATTTCTTATTATCCCTCACCCATTATCATATCACATTACCATGTTGCCATGATATTAATACATATAGACCTCATATTTCACATTGCCATATCATACTTACCTTATAAATGCGTCATTAAGGATGCACTGTGTACATCGACATTCATAAATGAGGGCACTTAAGTTACTTTTCAAATTGATCACTGTGCTACTTTAGTTTCTGTACTTGGAAATCCCTGCCTCAGAAAATCAAAGCCTGGCTTTTGTTGGCAGCAACAAATTGGACAAGCACCATTCAGTATTTTAGATAAAATCAAATGAACCACCTGTAGGCCAAGCTGCCGTATATTTTTCTCACGTTAAATAACGCGGGTTCTTGGCATGTTATCAAACCATAACTCACTCTGCTATTGATCGGCGGTTAAACCAACAGATATGAAATCAGTTTGTAGCCCAGGGACAGGAGGCAGTCAGCAGAGGGGGTATTAATGCTAGCTTTCTCCGTGGGATGGCGCGTCATGCAGATGAAGCACAGCCTTGTGGAAGTTCGTCGCACCTGAGTCAGCATGCATGAGCTAGCAGAGCAGGGCAGTGCCACCTCGCCTTATAAGGCCTCATGGAGCCACTGCCTGACTGCAAGTGCTTTGTAGATCAGACAGGGCGCCAGTCGAGTAGGGTAGCTAGGATCAGGTGAACGTGACTCAAACCCTTCCACATGCCATCTTCGCATTGCCTGGCATTGTATGGCATTTTGCTGGCCCTGACATGGCCCATAAGCCACATTTTTTGCTGCCAGCTGTCTCCATCCTAGACCGAATCAAAGACAGTCTTCTGAAAGCCAAGCACTATGTACATCGCACAATCCCGTGAAATTGGGATGCCTGGTCAGTTGGCCTTGTTGGTTATGGTTCTCGTGACCTCCCACCTGCTCAGATGCTCTGCAATATTCATGAAGGGCTGTCAACAGCATCTTTCATTTCATATAGATGGCCATATTCTTTGCTTTATAGAGCATATTGAGAAAAATGACCATGTTATAATTTTGCTTTTTATCTATAAGAAAAAACGCAGGGCAATATAAATATGATCTTTCGAACCTTCCCAAGTGGACAATCAATCTCCTTTCAGCCTGATTATTTCACATCTTGCTGGTGATGCGTTTTTATGGGGTGTCGAATTGACCAGGGCTGGTCAGCACCCAGTCAGTTCGTCCTCTCTTCTTAAGATGGCGGTGATACGAACTTGGTGAAGGACCAGGTCCACAGTGGTCAGCAGAGAAAAATCAATGGTCACCCTGAGATGACTTATGAAGGCTGTCCACTGCCCACTGGCCAAACATTGATGGTGTTTTGATTGAACGTTATCAGCGGAGCGCAATGCACATTTTTATTGGAAAGTCCCAATGAATGCAGCACACATCTAGGCTGTTAGAGTTTCCCTGGTCCACATCAGCAAACTGAACAGGACTGCAGACAAGCAGGTAGCAGCAGGCACTCTGGGTGTCAATGCATTGGGTCAGTGGCTGTCTTTCATCCCTGCCTGCCATCAATTGATAGCACAGACACCCTATTGCTAGTCCCTAATGCCCTTAGAATCCAGTTGCTGTCAGAAGTACAGTGGACTAGCTCTCCAAAGTCTCCTTCGGTTTGTTTTCCAACTCTTTATTGCCCTATAGCTTCAAGGTGTGACATTGTGTGTGGACGTCTCAATGAATAGCAATGGGACACACACCACACAGCATTTGAGACCATTTATTTAGCCTCAAAATAGGAATTTACTCGTATTCAAGCGAATAAGGAACCCAGAGAAGCAGAGAAATGCTATGAGATTCCTCTCCACCTCCACATCACTCAAGAGGTGTTCCCAAGTGTTGATTGTCACAATTCTCGAGGTCTCTCGAGAGCAGCGTGAGTTCGTGCGAGACCTCGTTGATCAATTTCTTGGAATGAACGTAGCTTCATTATCAGTGGCAGATAAGCTGTGTTGCTTGCTTACTTATTGATAACCCATTGAACTGAGAACACATAGATCCTTGTGAGAGGGAAAAAAGTCGTTTTAAAAGCATTATAAAGCTCGTTTGACGTCTGTATCCTGATTGTAGGTTTCTGCAGAAAGGAAAAAAGAGAGACGTAAAGAGAAATTAGTTGACAAAGAAAAAAAAAATTAAAGCCCAATTTGAAATATGGTACAAGCTGGAACTTAATACAATTTCCATATTTTCTGCCAAAATATTGTTGGTGCCCCACTGTCTTTTTAACATTCAGGCTTCATCTGTGAATGAGTGGTGCTTTTTAAGAGAAGTTACAAAGCATGTGACTGGAAAGTAATTGGGACCTATTAGTTGGAAACACGATACATAACTGATTGCCCTTGACGAAGTTGCAGGAGGTAATTTGGGGAGTTCATTGTTCATTGCTGGTCCTCCCTCATTCCCCATCTATTTCTCTGTTGCTGCTGCTGCTGCTACTGCTTCTGCTGTTGTTTCTGCTGCTGCAGTAATTGATTTCCAGACAGTTTCCTTATCATTATGCCAAATTCGTGCCAAATTGCCTACTCAGCACTACCATCGGAAATACTTCTATTCCTGCCCAATCAGTATATTATACTCCCCCTGTGGGCTCTAAGTGCACTGATTGCTGAAATGTAGGAGCATTGCATAGATTGTTCTCTCCCAATTTTTGGTGCCAATTATCCTTGCTGCAATGCAGCATGAAGACAATCATTGGGCTACATTGGGCCCTCTACTTAAACATTTAACACATAATTGACTGCCTGTAGGTATTTATTAATAGGGAATCAGTCAATGGAAAGATTGCAAAATTACTCCTTTCATAGACAGTGGTATCGTTCCAGCCACCGGTACTCCTGGTTGATTGTTCTTTCGGTAAAAAAAAAAGAGAAAGAAAAAAAAGAAAACGAAAACAGTACTAGTGTCTTCTGCCGTCACAAGAGTAATTTTCTGACCTGTATCCAGGCTGTCACATTTTTAAGACAACAGAACCTTTGGAATGCTGCTGCCTTTGAAGGTTATCTGTCTTCCTTGAACTTGTAATTTAGCTTCCTTGAATCTGTGGTGCAGTGTAATAATTGTTGCTCCAAGTGATGTGGAGTGTAAAATGGCTTCTTACATGGCAATTAATTTAATGGCATTGTGATTCTTTGTGGTAACTTCCAAATGCCTGTGAATTGTGGAATAGAACCTTTGTAATTATGTTGTTATTTGTGTGAAGAATCATTTATTGTATGGTGTCACTTTTGTGCCTATGTAAATAATGGATGCACGTTATGAATAACAGTGATGTCCAAAAGCCAATGTATTTGTCCAGACAAAATCTTCATTCTAAACAAATGACACACCATTTCCTAAATTCTTAATTCTAGCATTTTATACAGTTAGTTTCATAAAATATGGTCAACTCAAAACCGCTGTAGCCACCTATTCCTGACTGTAGCTATAACTGGCTAAAGCCAGCCACTTCTGTGTACTCCTAGCTTATAGTCGGCTTACTGAAAAAAATATAAACCTTAGCGAATTTATGAAATTGGCAAATTTAAGAAATGTATCTAATATATCATAAATGTATACTTTAACATCCGGCTTTGAGTAGCCAGCTATAGCTAGACAGTTCTGTTTGATAGGCCGTTTTTAATGAAACTAACTGTAGAAAGTAAGATAATTGCCAAAGTATATTATGCAAGTGCTCGAGTACTTTGTCATGGTAATTTGGACCTACACTATCTTCATTATTGTGATGTGCTGACATTCTGTTTTGTATAATATTATGTGCTACCTGACCACTCATTATACCCATCTGTTTGTTCTGCCAGTAGGTACGACATCCATCAATGGGGCTCCCCCCACTATGATGTCCCCCACGATGACCGCATACCATATGGCCCAGGCCAATAGTCAGCACGAAATCTACTCATGTAAATAATGGATGCACATTATGAATACCAGTAAGGTCCAAAAGCCAATGTATTTGTGCAGCCAAAATCTTCACTCTTAACAAATGACACACCATTTCCTAAATTATTAATTCTAGCTTATTATAGAAAGGAAGATAATTGCCACATTACATTCTGCAAGTGCTCGAGTACTTTGTCATGGTGATTTGGACCTACACTATCTTCATTATTGTGATGTGTTGACTTTGTGTTTTGTATAATATTATGTGCTACCTGACCAATTATCATTACCCTTTTATTTCTTTCTGCCAGTAGGTACGACAGCCATGAATGGGGCTCCCCCCACTATGCTGTCCCCCACGATGACCACATTCCATATGGCCCAGGCCAATGGTCAGCCAGAAATCTACACAAATGGTGTCCACCAATATCCAGGTACCTATTGACTCCTCTTGTTTTGGGTCTTCACCTTAGATAGTTGAGCTTGCATCTCACCTGCTTCCATAATCCACTTTAATAAATATATAGTATGTGTCAAGCATGTGCAAATTGACAATTTACTTCATCAGTGTCATTTGTTTTCATTTGGCTATTGATAAGTTAACATTTGCATGTAAAAAACATCTGTTGGATTATCATTGATATTCAGTTGATTTAGTATATATATTTAGCATGTGTTTAATTTACAAGGTCGATGTGAGATGTTATATATATCTATATATTAAATATACCTATATACCTGTAGATTGTTGCAAAAATATCATTTTAATAACCAATTGTAATGCATGTAAAATTGGCATAGCTGCTTGACCTTGGCAACTGAGTAAAATTGGTAGTATATTGTCATATTATTGAAAAGAAACTAAGAGTAAAACTACAAAAGAGTTGTATATTAGGTATATATATATAAATTGAAAATATGCATGGTTAGGAGAGTCAGGGTATCTAGCAATCCCCCCTCAACCGGCATAGAACAGAGTGTGCCATGTTGACGTGTAGTTATGCCTATTGCAGCCCAAGCAATGACCAATGGGGACCCTCTTCAGCAGGCCTACTCGGGAGTTCAACAATATGCTGGTATAGATGAAGCATCAACTTCGTATGCTTCTTTTCTTATTCTTTTATCATTAAGATATTATCTATATTATTTGTCTGCTGCTACTCGGTGTAGAATAATTGGAAATCAAGGATATTCATTTTGGAAAAAAAAAAGGAAAATTTCAAAAAAGAACAGAAATGTGATCATGCTAAGCCATTAATAGCTACATGTGCTTCTTTTTCATACACTTATCAATTAATTAGGTGTATATGGGATAATGAAAAAATAAAATAAAATTAATGTACTTCCATATATCGTTGTGGAGTAGATGTGATCACATTTGCTCTTTGATTTGCAGTTATTTTGTTGTGCTGTTTGAATGTTGTCAGTCTAACGGATTGGACACTTTTGAGTGTTGTGGAGTTTTTCTACTCTCCTCTTCTTCTTTTTTTTTTTTCTTTTTTCAACAACATTGAAATAACATTAAGAAAGTGTCGTTAACAGTGGCAATGGTTCCGTCAAAACTTCGCTTTATGTCTTGTTTTAATGGCAATGTGGATAAAAATATACGACTTTTTTTTGTCCTATCCTTCAAAGTAATATGTTGTGTTAATGTTGAATGCACGTCCTGCCATTTCTTAAGGCCCCCAGGGACTCAGGATGGTTTTAATGACTGAACTCAATTAGGAAGAACCCAAAATAACTGTTTATGTTTTTGTTTCTCCATACGATGTAATGTAACACTCTCTTATAAATTACGTTCAGGTCTCTTATTTATCACACCAAAGTAATGCTCATCTCAAGCTTTAAGCTTATGACGACTAAATGGTTTGTCACACACTTCGCGAGTTTATCACAAAACTCTATCACACATCCCAAAGTAAAATGAGCTTTAAAATCTTGAAATTGTTCCGTCCCTTTTGCGTTTGTCACCTCCATAATAGCGATCATTAGGCTCTTGAATTGTCAAAATTCACGTCATTCTTGAAGACAGCCAGGAAAATTACGACACCTTGTTTTCAAATTGCCCTACTTGGGTGCCATCTGAAATTGTTCGCACCTTTTGAAACTCACCAACATAATGGCCGCCAAACATTGTGAGGTCCTTTTTCTTTTTCCACCTCTTAAAACACATTTGTCATCCTGGGTCCCATTTCATTTTCAATTTGATTTCCCCTCTTCTGTTTACATATTTAATGCCTCCATTTTAAAAGTATATTCTGCCATCCGTGGCTGTATGATTGCAGCAGGGGGCTAGACTTTCTCAATAGTAAATGTGATTTAAAAACTTGCGAACTGTCAGGCTGCAGTTGTTGAAATTGCCCAATTACAGTCGTGAATGCCCCCTTGAAGTTACTGTCAACCGATCTCTAGAATGTTCGCTGCAATTTAAATGCAATTTCTCAAACATGTGACATGCTAGATAAAATTATAGCTTGGGTGTACTTAAACGTCACCACATTGATTTTGAAAGCAGCATCAACACAACCTGTCCAACCGAGAGCTGAAATACCAGCCGCTACTATAGTAAGAACCACTATAAATGTCCACTTGTTTTTTGGGCATATTCTTTTTCCTTATCAGCATGGAGCTGCACAAAATGAACATCAATGTTAGCAACAAGTCAAAGCCCAACTTTCTTGCTGATAAAAAAACATTTCTAATAACCAGAATTTTACTATATACTAGTCCATTATAATTTCTGCTTTCTCTTTGACCATAAAAATGGCCATAATGACGAAATAAGGGCAAAAGCTTATCATTTCAAAGATAAGGAACTTGAAGTTAATTGGTACAGAGAGAGGTTCTTATGAGTTAGAAAGTAGCGGTTTGACTTATAAGTAAATTTCTGTCCATTTTGTGCTGCTCCAAGCTTTTTATTATAAAATATGACCGAAAAACAAAATGGGAAGTTATTATGGATCCTACTTTAATGGTAGGCTCTTGCAGGTATTAGGAGAGTTCTATAGAGCTAGTAATATTGCGTAATACACGTATACCTGTTATATTGTGTACAGATACTAACCCGGAGTGTGTATTGTTGACAGCCACCTACCCTGCAGCATATGGCCAATTCCAGCAAGCTCTTGCTCAACATGCAACCATCCTGCCCGCTACACAGAAGAATGAAGGTAGGTCAATGGAAATCACTGAAATTGAACACAATGTGCACTTAATGACAACACAATGCACTTATATATGCACCATTAGATGATAGCAAAGCACACCTAGATCACATACACATAAAGCACAAAGCACTCTGCACAGCACACCCATCTAATCACTACTCATTATGTACACAATCACTACGCTCCTTATATACATTATGCACATTACACACACACACAGGTATTATACACATTAGTGGAAAATCTAGATAATGCTATATCCAAACACCGAGCAATGCATTGTATTATGTTGCTCCATTAATGCAATGCATTGTGTGCAATATATATACCACGGACGTATGTGCAATATTGATACAAATGGCTGAGCATTCATCTAACACAGACTCATATCTCTCTTCTCATCTCTTTGGACTCACTCACATAACACAGTTTCTATTTTGCATAATTCTCTCTTCCTTTAAAAAGGCTGATTCGATAAACATAACAGCATGAGGACTCAGAGCTTGGTGTTTCTTACAAGTGCTGGGTCCATATTCTGTGGGAATATTGTCGGTACACCTCTGTCATTTACAGAATAGAATAACCACTCCCATATTTCCAGGGTCTCAGACCTGCTTGGTGGAAAACAACAGGTATACAGCTTTCACGGTGGCATGACAGAATCGGGCCCATATGTGGTTGAGCGTCTTGGATGTCTAATGTTGCATGTTCATGATTTTCAGGAGAAAAGGAAAGTTTTCTACAACATGACAAAAATTGCAAGAAGCAAAACAAAAAGTGCAAAACAAGTGATGTTGGGTTTTATCGTTCTACTTGCTCTGCAGAAAGCACTGCAGATTGTTGAAGTAGAAACTTGCCAACATACCAGAAAGAAAAGAAAAACGAGAGAGCATGGCATGGTTGTCATGGCAACGTCGATATTTAGAATAGAGTTTCAAGAGTGGACAGGTGACAAGAGGGCGAGGGAGACCAGGGAAGGAGGGGTCAGCTGTTATCGTGTTGCAAAGGAGCAGGTGCAGGCTGCTGCAGGCAGTGGCAATCCTGCATTAGATACCGACTGCTGAGCCATAGTGGAAGAATTAGGAGGGGGTTACTGTGGTCATAACAGAATGGAAGGTCATCTGCTATTGTCCACAAGTCTGGGTCATTGGTGAGCACTATACCTAGCAACATCAGCACTAGTGGCAACATCAGCAGCCCTGAAGGGGTTCACCATCTAGTTGATGGTCAGGGGTGTCCTTTTCTCATTTTTTTCTTTGTCAGTTATCAGCAACTCCATCCATCTTAGCTTGACACCCCGTCATGTTTACCAACACATCAGGCTTCATGGCCTCTGGATGGATGGAGGACTAGCGAGTTTTCATAGATCGTCTTGAATTGCCGGCTTCGAAGGAGTGTGTCTAGCCAGACACCTCAGGAACCTGGCCCTTCATTCCCCCCTCCCCTAGCCCCCCAGCGGCATGACAGCCGTCGCTGTTGATCCCCTGGGCTCAGAAGAAAAAATTCCTGGCCCACTAGATGATGTTGTCTAATGCAGTGACAGAGGCAGAGATTTGTGGGAGGATGCTGGCTTCAGCTGCGGGAGGAAAGCTCCAGGAAATGAGGGCATTCACATCAGCAGCCTGTACCTAGGGCTCAGTGTTTAGGCCTTTGTGCTGATGGGGTGTTTTATTGGGCCAAGCTGTCACACAGGTGATTTAGCCAGTCACACTTTGAAAGGGGCCTGCCATAGAGGACCTGCTATCACTTGTCCAAGGCCTATCTGCTCGAGGCGACCTTCTCAGAAGCAGCCAAGCCTCAAGGCACTCTCTTCCTCCCACAGGACCACATTTCATCTTGACCAGTCCTCGGTTCCTCTGTCTCCAATTGTTGAGTTCATTCCTCGGCTTATCACCCAATTCCATCTGTTCCTGTCAGCCTTAATGTAGGATAATGATTCCATTAAGCATTCCTTTGTAATAATTCTTTCTAATGAACTGCAGGAACAGACAGATAAAAAAGTTCACTTGAAGTCAGGCAACTACGGGGCTTCGGAGTGGATCTAGGGCGAGTGCATAATCTAGCTGCTATTATTGAGCTCCTTTGAAGGCACAAGTGCAGACGCCCATGTTGAGTCAGAGTCGCCTGGGTGCTTGCCAAGTGACAGACCAGCACTGCATCCACCTTATCAGGCAATTTGTCAGAAAGAGCTCACAGAGCCTGAGAGGGGCCAAGGCACTCAGACAAGGGCTAGCCAGAGCACACAATGCGTTTGCCTGTCTGTCCCCATGCCCCCAGGCAGTCGCTGGCCTCCTCACACCCGTGTTGGCCAATATCATTGCGCAGCGGCGCGAATTAGTTGCTTGTAGTTGACCGCTGCTTGCCCAGTTGCTGTCCACCCAGGGCGCTGCTGAGCACATGTGCTACTTTGACAGTGACACAGGCTGCCATGGCTGCAGGTCGCAGACAAAGAAATCAAAATGCAGACCTGGCGCTTGAGTGACTGGCCTTGAAGTTGGGCCTGGCAGGCCCTCGTCCAATTTCCCACCGGCCCGAGCCCCATCCCCCTTGCTCTATTAATGATGGTGCAATGCAGAGATGGTCGTAATTGATTCTCGCCAACATGCACCTTGATAATTGAAGACTCATTCTGTTGCTCTTCCATAGCCTCTAACATGATTATAGAAATCATGATTTCATTACTGCATCGGCCTACCACCCATTTCTAATTTGCCTAACTTCAAAGGCAACCCTCTTCCAAACGCTTCGTGTGTTGATCTTTATGATAAATTCCATTACATTTCCATGAATAACAACAGAGGAGGAGGGACCAAGATGGTGAACATCTAGCCTAGGAACAAGTTGAGCTGTAAATCTGGCTCAAGAAGCCTCAAGCAAGGCTGGGCCGGCTCTTTATCAAATCCTTATCACACTAAGCCTAATGACGTCGCAAACAAGCCCCTGTCACATCCAGCATCACACCAGCGCTTGCTCTTGTTACCTTGACAACCAGCAGGCCCGTAAAGCCCCGTTCCCACATAGCCGAGTTACTCGTAGTCAACTCGTAGTATTACGTAACACGCCTCTCGGGCCCAACTCTTACTAAACTCGGCGATTACTCCTCGCACTCGAGAGATGCTCGGCGAGTAACTCCTGAGTCTCGTAGCGAACTCGTGAGATTTGGAGCCGAGTTTGCCGAGTCTCCCGAGTATGCCGTGCTGCACGGCACACTCGGCGAATTATCCAGGAGTCCAAAAACTCGGCCATGACTCGCCGAGTTACTCCTCGAACTCGCCGAGTTACTCCTCGAACTCGCCGAGTTACTCCTCGAACTCGCCGAGTTACTCCTCGAACTCGCCGAGTTACTCGGCGCTATTTTCGCTCGTATTACACTCGGGGGGGATGTTCAGGAGTGCGAGGAGTAACTCGGCGAGTTGTAGGAGTAACTCACCGAGTTGTAGGAGTAACTCGCCGAGTAACTCGCCGAGTTCTAGTACATGCATCATCAGCGTAGGGGGTCGTATATAATATAAAAGGCCGCTGCTCCTCTAATATCAGTCCGATTTTCGTCAAATAAAGATTGTTTTGTAGTATAATTCATAGTGATTCCATACGTATTTTCGGATTTAAAAAAACCCGAATATTAAGCGAGATATTTGTCTGAGAAGGCAGTTGTCTTGCGGTGGCTGCTGCTCCATTTATATTAATCCGATTTTCGTCAAATCAGGACTGAATTGTAGTATAAATCATACTGATTCCATACGCGTTTTCGGATTGAAAATAGACCAAATATTAAGCGAGATATTCGTCTGAGAAGGCAGCTAAGTTGGCGGAGGGCAAACAGTGGTGCTCTCGCAGACGTCCGCGCCCGGACTGTATCAATGCAGGTAAGGCTGAGCGCTACTTTAAAAGGCTGCTGCTCCCCTAATATTAGTCCGATTTTCGTCAAATAAATATTGAATTATAGTCGAGTTCATACTTATTCCACACAGATTTTCAGATTGAAAATAGACCAAATATTAAGCGAGATATTTGTCTGAGAAGGCAGGTAGTCTGGCGGCGGCAAGGTGCTCTGTGTATGGCCCTGACATGAATGGTGTGGTCAATATTTTTGACCATTTTATATACATTGTTTGGATGAGCTTTATTGCAATTAATTTCTACTCATTCTGCCAACTGCCATGACTGTTATGTCAATTGCTATTAGCATTTTGAATGATACAAAGAATGGGTGTAGAGCATACAGCAAATTCAATACATGTGTCAATTGCCTAATTGCCTAAATTGGGGTTCTTTGACCTGTCATTTCATGGTTTGTTCAAAGATGACACAGTAATTGCTATTAGCATTTTGAATGATACAAAGAATTGGTGTAGAGCATACAGCAAATTCAATACATGTGTCAATTGCCTAATTGCCTAAATTGGGGTTCTTTGACCTGTCATTTCATGGTTTGTTCAAAGATGGCACAGTAATATGACATTGTCTTGATTGTCATTCACAATTACAAAAATATGTAATTGCTTTCATTAATTAAAAGCAATATATTTAATTGTAATTACCAGGCAATGATTATATTTGTATAACTTTCTTATCTTTTTGTGTTAATTTGAATCTTATTGTGATATTATGATCAGTATAAATTTGTGTATATTTTGTAAAATTTAAATCTAATATTGATATTGTAATTAGTATTTGTGATTTGATCTGTGATTTTATTTGCTATATTTAATTTACTTATACTGGTGCTCCCTGAAGCGTCCGCGCCCAGACTGTATTAATGCAGAAAGCTGAGCGCTTCTTTAAAAAGCTACTGCTCCCTTAATATTAGTCCGATTTTCGTCAAATAAAGATTGTTTTGTAGTATAATTCATAGTGACTCCATAGGTTTTTTCGGATCGAAAATAGACCAAATATTAAGCGAGATATTCATCTGAGAATGCAGGTAGGCTGGCGTCGGCCTATCATTCGATGGGTGACTCGTCGCTGTCGTAGACACCTTGCCTAACCCGGCGAGTTACTCCTGGTACTCGGCGAGTTACTCCTGGTACTCGGCGAGTTACTCCTGGTACTCGGCGAGTTACTCCTGGTACTCGGCGAGTTACTCCTGGTACTCGGCGAGTCACTCCTGGTACTCGGCGAGTCGCTCGCTGAACCCGCCGAGTAACTCGGCGAGTAATTCGGCGAGTAACTCGGCGAGTCACTCCTGGTCATTTTTTCCGCAAAAATTCGTCGCCAACTCCTCGAATTTTGGGTGTTACGTAATTTTTGTTATTACTACGAGTTGACTACGAGTAACTCGGCTATGTGGGAACGGGGCTTAACAGCAGCAGTTCGAAACATGAAGCACACTTCCTTTTTCACAAAGACCAGTTGAGTCGTAATGAGACTTGTAGGCCGTAGAACCTCATCCCCCCTTCTTTCCAATCTCCCCCCAGGCTCAAAGCTCGTTCCTGCGCCTGCGGAATTTGCTTCATTCGTGCTTCATTCTCGTCTGGTTCTCTGGGCGGCGCTCTCTGTATTTCCAGCCAGTTCAAACAATGAGAAATAATGAGCGGGGAGTGGCAGGGATTTAGAGTTTAATCAGAAGATTGGAGAGATCTTTGTGCTAGAGACATTTGCTGGCGTTGGCACACGGAACGACATTCTATGTCCCATTGCCTTTGGCTTTGTGGTCGTTCTTAGTAGCGTGAAAATCCGCCAGGTCGCTCAGGCAGACATCAATGAGTCTAGATGGCGCCACTGACTTCCAGGTGTGGCTCTGCCTGCCATAACATATTGATGCCTTTTTGGCCACAATGTAGCACCGTCTGACTCATATTCTCAGTCTGAGATGCTTTTAAAAACCACCAGCTTCAGCAGTATAGAAATGTTTTGAAATTTATATGTATCTAGCGCTGAGGGTACATATGCAAAATACATAGTATGCACTTTTATCTTTGCATAAAAATGCCCTGCAGTCAATGTACAAAAACAAGTTTTTTTAATCTTGCGAGAGTGTTCAGAAAATCATTTGCATGACATATGAAGAGCTAGATGTATCAACTTTGCACGTAATGCGTCATTTTTTTATGAGAATTTCCCAGCACAGAACACATACATAAATTTGACACGAACATCAAGACACTAAGTACACAAAAAATGCAAGAACGCTAACTCCACATCAAAAGTACATTTAAACTTACTTTAACACATACTATGAAACGCATAGTTAGAATAACAATATTTACGTAATTCGTTTTATTTATCTTTACAAATAATTTGCCAAGGTTAACATGTCATAATGTGGCTGTATAATTATAATAATAAATTGATGAATAGATCTGTTTTGATAATTATCATTTGATTGATGTAATTTGGATATATCATGAATTCACTCATATATTGAAACGGTGAAGTGACGTAAAGCTGTTGTATGCATATTGTATTGAACCCACCTCCTCCCCGCCCTCTCCTCACCCATAGACCACTGGTTTCCATGGTGACTGCCTCTTGGGATGTCTGCTGGAAAGCAAGGAGAAGAGACAGGATGCCCTTGGGTTCATCCAGCACTTCCATAGCATCTTGGCAGATGGCAGCATCATCATCAGCAGCAGCAGCAATATTAATTGTTCACCTAGCCTAGCATTTTATGTGAACCTTGGCAGATATTTGTGTTCTCCACCTCAAACCTTTGTTTGTGCATACTTTGCGCGTATGCGTGGTCAACCCGGATGGTGTCTCACCTTCGTTGTTTTTCTTTTTCACTCACCTTGTAGGTCTTGTTGTTGCCACAGGTCCGGAGGGCTGCAATCTCTTCATTTACCATCTCCCCCAAGAATTCGGAGATGCTGAACTTGCACAAATGTTCATGCCTTTCGGCAATGTTATAAGCGCCAAGGTCTATGTGGACCGTGCTACCAATCAGAGCAAGTGCTTTGGTAAGTTACATCCATTCAAGTTACTGCAGTGAGATATTCTTCACCCTCAAGAACTAGGTATTGTCAATGGGGTAATCCGCAATGACAGCTCTCATAATTTTCTCCTCCTTTGCTTTGCTCAAAGAGTAATTTCTCTCAGTCATCAGAGCTCGTCTTAAGCTCTCGAAGCAGTTGCTTTAGTTCTTTGTGGTTGATTAATTTCTGTTAATAAAAGCCTGGTCCCCCGTTCTCTAAAAGGTAGGCAAGTGAAAACTGGTGAAGTAATGTATTTCTGTCTACCATTAGCTCATAAGTTCGCTCAATGTTTCTGTGTTCCTCTAGACAGTATTTAGCACCTCCCTTGGATTGTTTCGTTTTCAGGATTTGTGAGTTTCGACAACCCCGCCAGTGCCCAAGCAGCTATCCAGGCAATGAACGGCTTTCAGATTGGCATGAAGCGTCTCAAAGTTCAGCTGAAGAGACCCAAGGATGCCAACAGACCTTACTGAGCCTACTTCTCGCCTCCTAGCTGGTAAGTCTCGAACTAAACCTTTTGTAAGCAGGTGTCACCACAGGACACTGCCTCCATTGGAATGCAAAGACTGTAATCATGGTCATTCTTCCCCCCTTTTGTGCCTTTTTTCTTCTTCCTCCTACAAATAGCCTAACCTTTAAACGTCAGTGCTATTCTACCAAACTATGCCAATAAAGCAAGGCAGGCAGCTCATGGCTTCTGCACCACACTCAATGTAACATTGCAGGCACAGGATAGAAATATATTCAAACAAAAGAGGATATAATTAAAAGGCCACAATGCCCTGTGCTGTCAATCTCATTTTCAAAAAGAGCAATCAAACCAAGCAGATTTATTGATTTAAAAGTTGTTAATAATCTTTTCTTTGTAGTATTTTCAGTTTAGAACTCTACTATTTGGTTAAGCCAACATTAATATTTATGATTTTAAAACTTGTTCTGTCTAAAAATATACACCCAACTTTTTTCCCATTGCTCATTTCTCCATGCACTCCTCTCTACAAATCCAGAGAGCTTAGACATAGGGGAAAAATGAGAGGCACACTGTAATGCCCGCCAAAAGTGCCAGCTGGGCTCTGCCGTAAGTTGGTTGACGTGATGCAACCATCGTTGTCTCCGTCTTTACACTGTTGTAAATCGGCCAGTGATGTAATACTATTGTCTGCTTATTTTTATATCTATATATATACATACATATATATTTATCACATAGTGTCATTTTCTATGATTTCTCAATCATCGATTTTAGTATTGAATTGATAAGTCGGTGATTACGTCCTGACCACTAATCAGTGTAGTTGAGTACTTTTATCATGGGTAGTTTTTAAGATATGGAGTCAATTTGAATGTCTTTGGAGATTTTCCATGGTGGATTGGGTTTGCACAGTGTTTTCATTGCATGGGATGGAGAGATTGTTGTGAGGTGCAAGCAACTGGGGCTCTTGGCCTTTTTCCTTTGATTTACCTTTCAAAGCAAGAATTAACATCTTCCATTTGCTGTACTTGATGTGATGTATCTTCTAGTACTTTGATCTAGTGGATAAGCTGTGCATTTTGTTCCCGTAGCTTTGGTATAGGATGATGTTGGTGGCATTGCGCCTCCTTGCAATACACTGTCAAACAAGCGAACGAAAAGACTTCAATGCAATGAACTCTCCCTCCCGGCACGACAGTGTATTCTAGTGTTGATGCGTTTTGTTTCTGGGTATATATGAATCTAGATGTGGTGATCCTTGCGCATTTAGCTATTTTAATCATCTCAATATCTTGTGAGTTTTTCACGGATTGGCATGTCTTCTGGTGGTTAAGCGTCAATAATAATTTTAAAAATTATTTGCATTTTCACACGTGACAAACTTCATTCAACTCTCTTGACTCTACTGCAAAGCTTCTAAGCCTATAAGCGAAATGCATTGCAATGCCTTAAGTATACATCATTTAATACAGTTGACTTGATGACCCTGGTAGACTTGATTGAGAAGATTATGTTTGGTTTCTTCTTGCAGAGTTTGACCAAGAGGGACCTGTGACAGAGCACTTTGTGAATGGATGAAGACAGAGAGCATATTATGGTCAAACCATATGCTGCCAAAATGACTACCCGGAAACCTTGAAGCCTCTTGGGATGAGGATAGCGAGAGGACGACCGAAATCCTCGACTCTGGCTCATCTTCATGATCTTGCGGCTGCATCTACTTTTGTATCTTCTCAAGACGTAGACTAGCACATCACATAGTTAAGGCAGCCCGATGGGCATCAGCCTCTGCACTCAGCACGATTGACATCAACCGGACAACAACCGGTGTCTTTTGCATCTATAGACGCTTTGCACCTCCCAAATGAAATGAATTCGCACTAATATCAGCTTATGAATATGAGATATCGTTAGGTAGTGCAGTCAAGTCAACAGAGCTACATCTCCTGAAGTTAAGGACTTGGACAATGCCCAGTTAAGGTCACACCTTATGACAACATATCTTTTTTGTAAAGTTGATAATGATAACACATGTATTTATGCTAGCTCTTAGCTTTATTTATCACAGTAGCTATAACATAGCTTATTAGCAGTAGTTGAATTAGGGTAATCATAATACTATAAATTATAATTATAGTTAAATCTGAATTTGAGACATGTGAATGATGTGTAGAATGTTAAAATGCGATGGCTTCGGGAGCTGGTGATGGGGACCATTGGTTGCCCTTGCATTCCATTGTGTTGATCTAGTCTCAGGCGCACCACATAATATTATGGCATGGACGTCTCACTGTGTATTGTTCCCTTCGACGTCTCTTGATGTCGTTCAGCAGCGAAAAGGCTCTGGCTCCAACACAAGCGCTGTGGTTGCTGAGCTTGAAATGTGATATTACATCTTCACTTGTTTATTATTCTCATCTGTCGCCCTCGAATATATAACTTGACCAATCCGCCCCCCAGTACCAGCTTGCCAAGTCATCATAATTTTGTTATAGGGAAGAGCTGTAATTGCATATTGCTAGTCATATTATTATATTCTATATGTATACATGAGGAATTATATATAAAATGCCAAAAAATGAGACTGTTAAGGATTCCCATTAAGTATTTATTGAAAGTATTTATGGGACCGCATTATATTAGTACCTTAATATGATTATAAGTTAGTGAATTAGAATTGTACAGGTAGTTTTAGTCAGATTCAAGTTTGCGAGAATTCTCTGTATAACTTATAAAGCACAATATTTTGTAGGTGACAATTGCGATTTTTGACACTATGGGGCACCGGGCCCACCCACTTAATCTTGAATATATAAAGGCTTACGAGAGTGCATGCAGGGTGACACTCGAAAATAGTGATGACAACCATGATTTCTTTGGAAACATTTACTTTCTGTATGGAAAAGGAACACTTCATGTATCTATATACTCCTGCAGGCATATTCTGTGTCTTATATACACTTCTCTTAGCCCAAGAGTACTTAGATTTCTTTTGATATTTTGCTGTGCGTAACACGACTGTATCGAGACGACGTTTTCTATTCCTTTTTATTCTTTCATTTTTGATATGACGTCATAAGTTGGAAGACCAGTGTTTTATATGCGACTGTTTGATTGGCCCGAATTTGACGTTAGGCCTATAAGGACCATTAATGTGTGTCGTGAATGTCATCTTAACGAATCCTATGCTCCAGTCCCCCTTTTTGGGACCCGCCGAGAGCTTGTAAATCTCTGATTTTTACCGAGGCAATGTATAATTTTATGGATAACATGACATATAGGCTTATTTCCATTCCACAAAGACTATTTTGGCTAAGCTAATTATATACATTTTATCATAGTTTTCATTTTCATACAGGATTACAGTAAATATTAAATATAAAAAAAAAAAACTCAAATGCCACTTCTATGGTGTATGTTGCTGACGACATATAGTGGACCATATCTTGCTTGTAGAATTACACTATTTTACAATTGTTATCTGTTATATTACCAATCTACAATCATGAATATATTACATTGTATAGTATGATGAATGATATACACAAGACGTTTTTATTTTATTGACTATGTTATGAACAGGTCTTAATTTATTTCTCGATATGTTGTAACTTAGGTATTAGAAATATTTATTATTGTGTATGGATACTAAATTATTATTTTTCATGTTGATACTGAATTTGAAATGAATTTTCCATGATGTAATATTTGAACGGCATTGTAACAAAGTATGGTTGCTTACAAACCGTTTAGAAACTTTCCTAATTTATTTCTTTATATTATTATTATACATATATGATATATATAAATTATATATACGAGTTGCACATATATTTGATTGTAGCACATTAGTATCTACTTTAGCACAGATATTATATTATATACTATTTAGACTATATTTAATATGAATACGTAATATATAGTTAAGCACTTAATAGCCCAACAAGGATATGGCAAGATTTTGAAGACCAAGTTGTTGATACAGTATTATTTTTTTACCTATTGAAGTGCAATAGCTATTCAGAATGGTTGTATTTAAACTGCCTTGTTGCATTTTGCTGTTACTAATTCCACAAGCTGCCATTGTTTAATCCATGTGCACCATTGCATTTGTACAGCGTGTTAATCCAGGGTTGTAGGTCATGAGACTTGTACCTAGATGTCGTGAAGGTCTTTATATGTTTAGCTGGTTATCAAGGAGTCTGTTCATCTTAATTTCATTGGTTGGTTTCATGGCAGTGGCTCATGCAGCAGCTTGTTTAGTTTTTCTTTAATCTATTGATCTCAGTTTTTGTTTTTGATTGAAGTAATCGTAACTCTGGCATAATATATTTTTACATTCCATTTATTCGAGTTTAAGTGTTCAAGAATTTTACTTTCAAATTTTACGGTTGGTTCTGTCCTTTGAATATCAATTTTATATATATATCAAGCCAAGTAATGTGAATTGTAATGCTGGCGAGTGTTCAGGAGTCAGTTATAATTATCTTGCATATATACAATTACAAGGCCAGTCTTTATGTATAGCAGTTGGAGTATGAATCTCAGAGGGCCTATGGCACCACCAGTCAGTGTTTTTAAATGTACTAGTCATTTTTGTATATATCTTGTATATATACCCCAAGTGTTACCAGCTGGGCAAAGTGAGCCAAGTCTGTGGTTTCTTCTCTCTCCAGTTAATCTGAATCAGTAATGTTGGTTATATTGCAGACTGTTCAGTTTGAGTTAAGCGTGGAACGGCTCATCATGGCCATGTTTTTTTTTTAATCTATTAGAATTAAATGTGCAGCCAATTTGTATTTTGAATATATAGAATAATGTCCTTCATGGTCGACATGTTGAAATTGAGTTGAGTGCTACAATGCCATTGATTACTGTTAAACTTATCTAGTCGACTGGTTTTTAATAATATGCTTTAAAGGCGTATGATATTCTTTTTCTGTGGGAATTGCCTCCATGAGGGTTTACAAGGGTACTCGTGTGTTAGTCATAAGAATTTGGTAGTTTGAGTTGTTAAATTGAAGTTTGATATTATCACCGGTTGAAGGTGTTGGTTGTCCGCATGCATTCGATTGCTACAGACCATGTCGTTCATTGATCTTTCGTGGTGACTTCGACATTCCACTGACATTCTGTATCTTGTCGTCTTGCTACAAATTGTTTTAGGATCGTCTCGGTGTTCTGTGGTTGAGGGTCATATTGTAACATAAGCGCGCGTCAGGAGCGTTTTAGAGTTTTCTATCGAACACTTACAAAGGTGCCACTAATGATTATATTATCACAGAGGATGGTCTGGAAACTGCTATATCCTTGTTGGGCTAGCTATAGACATAGTAGTGTAGGTTACTCCTCACTCTCTAGTGTATAGAATTATATTAGAAGTAGATTTTAGCTAGGATCAATTTACTTTAAGATTGATTCATTACTTAAGGAAATGCTCAACTAGTTGTAGTGTTGGCAGAGCTTAGGTGTGGATCCCAAGGACTCCTTAATATGCCGATATCTACGTCTGTATCATTGCAACTGTTTCCAGCCCCAGACGCGGGTTAACACACTAATCATATGGATATTGGCAACTACCATTTTTAAGTCAAATCTTGGTGGATAGTCTGTGTAAAAAAGTCACCAGGCAATTTTTGTAAAGAATTTTGATACGAAGGATCTATTTTTGTAAGATCATATTTTTCGCAAAAAGAGAGATACTTCTATCTTATGGATTATTATGTTAAATATGAAAAGAGCTCATTTTACATTGTATTGAATTTGTGTGAGTCTTGTGGTGTTTTGTGCAGTTATTTTTATTGTGGATGACTAAACTGGTACTTGTGGGTTGTCCATATCCTCAAGACTTTCTCTCAACCTGGTGGGGACACACTCAAACACAAACACAACCTGATTGCCAATATTAATTATCATATTTTCATTATAATTCGTCAACAAAGTGATAAGAACTGAAAGACATTCCATGTTTGTGTGGTTGTACATGTCCACTGTCTGGAGCACCATTTTCCCCCGAAGGATTTCCTTCGAAGGACAATTGTGGTCGTTTGACTTGAGTGATTTACCACCAGGGCCTGGTTGCCATGGTAGCGTGTGTAAGGAACTGTCACCATGGCAACAGATGACACATACACGGCGGGGGACACCAGAGTCGCTCTTCAAGTGTCTCCGCGTGATGAGAAAGGTGTGATCTGGGTCCCCCGCTGTCCCCAATGTGTATAATGTACAAGGTTGCCAGGCTAGGGTCCTTAATATTATCGTTGTTATGGTGTTTTATCATCGCGGAAACAGTTGCCAGAGATTATTTTGATTCTCTGCTTAGAAAATTAGTCAATACTGAGCATTTCCTCAACCCTCTCTCCTCGTCCTACAGGCATGCTAGGAGTATACCTCATCTTGAGATGAAAATATCATTTATCTATAATTAGCATGACAGGGTCCAGCTTAATACATTATCATATAGGATATCATATTCAACTATTCTGTGAATGAAGGAGCAATGCGTCACTATGCTAGTTAGCTTAAGATTGAGTGTACAACAATTATCATTCATTTCTAATGAGCATAATATGATGATGATGACGATATGATGATGATAATGATGATGACAACAGTTGTACCAACTAAATCCTGTAACTTATTTATCCTTTGAGAATTAAAGCAGAATGAAAAAAAGCGTACAATATTTGTTTGTTGTTTGATAAATTGCTACAGCTGCTGTGTTTTATTTTTTTACTATACATGAATCACAAACTTTTTTTCATGCAAAGTATCCTACATGTTTTTGGCCAAAACTCATTCGATGCATACTGGTGTAGGTTAATCACACCTGAGCCAACTGCAGTTGGACAAACAACGCCATTATGGCGGAGAATCTGTATTGCTCAAACTGCTAATTGAGTACCTACAAAAAGCATAACTTTCAGATACATGTATCATACACACTCAGATAAAATTAGTTTGTCCACAAAAAATACATAAGCTGAAAACATCAGACTGAGATTCAGGTTTGATTTATACAACTGCAACATGGCTTTGCGGTGGCACCAAAATACAAGAAAGAAGTGCACAAGACTCCGTTGTTTTAATAAGTAAAAGTTAAATTGATGTTGTGACTCATTTTGGGAGTCGAATGTATTCTGGAAATTTTACACATGCTCTCAAAAGGCAGTTATTCGGAACTAATGTCAATTCACTTAGTACCTTTGGACAAAGAAGCTAGCAACTGTGATTTCTACAGTCCTAAAGTTAAACAAATTGATAAGGCAACAGACACAGGCCCAAATCAGCAAAAGCAAAAAAAGAAAAGATCCATACGGAACGACGCATCGAAAATATGAATGCTAAATGATGTAAAACCTACCTGGATATGAACATAATATGATATGACGGACCTTTGCGAGGCTTCTCCGTGACCTTCAGGTGCCTTCCACATGCAACGACACAGCCAACCATAATCATATATGGACCTGTTGCATGTAAAACAGTGGTTTATTGTCAGGATTAGTATCTTGAAACACGACCACCAAGGTCAGTTGTGAACAAAATCTGTAAATGGGGAAACGAGAGATGAAGGAGAATGCACAGATTAGGAGGATGGGCTAAAAGCAACGAATGTCCACTGGGAATTAATGCTTCTCTCTTGAATGAAAAGAAACAACAGGCAAATCCACTTCACACAATGAGTATCTCTCTTAGAAGGCTGAAAGTCAAAGTAGCTAACTACTTAGACATTTTGACAAGCTTTTCAGATATTGACTGACGTTTAGAAGTTTAGACTGTCCCCTATATGATTGACAATCGCCCCCCCCCCCCCATTATTATTTTGACTAACAATGCAGTCAGGTTTTTATAAATAAGTCTAGGTAAAAAAATTATGTCATTAAACATGCATGCACTAACTAGAAGGCTGACTGAATTGTTAGATAAAGCTGAATAACTTGTTAGTGTTATTAATTGTTAATTAATTGTGGCTATGGAAGGGGGGGGGGTGTGTGTGCAGAAAACTGGCTCAAAATCACATGGACCGTTTGTTTTTTGTTTACTTCATTGCTAGAAGTTGAATTGTACAGAGCTCACAGGAGGCCTTTATGCAAAATTATGATGAAAATTAGTCCGGACGTTTATTATTATATCACAAAATAATAGTAGAATGATGTGTATCACTGCTGTCAAACCAAACCCTCGTATTTCTTTCAAGTTGTAAACTACTCTTTCAGGGCATAGAATCATTATTAATATGACCTTTCTATAATTTATTATATCGTCAACTTTTTTTTAAAAGACAAGAAAAAGCAATTTTACATCAGTAATAAAGCGATGATATGACATACTTGGATGTTCAGTATTTGATAATAGGACCTATATAATTTTGTCTGCCTTTTGGTAACAGTTTTATTCCACCAACTAGTGATTTAATTCTAACCACCTTCACAACATACATAGGCTGAGACAAATCAAAAGATTTGTTTTTGGTGGTTTAAGGGAAGAATAGGTTCAGTAATGGTCATAAATAATATCCACTCAATTTTTGGTCATATTTTATCATATAGAGCACAAACTGGACGGAAATTTAACTAACAAGCAAACACCAACTTTCTTACCCATAAAAATCCCTCTCTGTACCAATCAAGTTCATCATTAAAGCAGCAGAAATTACAAGAATATAACAAAATCTTGGTTATTTGGTTACCAGGACTGTTTTTAGCAGTTAGAAAGTTGGGCTTTGACTTGTTGCCATTTCTGTGCCTTTTACACTGCTCCATGTCATTTATAGCAAAATATGCCAAAACAAAACAAGTGGACGAAGAAAACTTTCTGTTTCAGACTGGTCAGAAATTACCTTATACAAGGTACATATTAATAACAATTTTCTATTGTATATTCAGTCTCTCATAGTTTGCAGCCAATGCTGAACTTTCAGAGCAGGTTTGTAAGTTATGGTAAATAGTGAGTTATAACCTATTTAAAAGATGATAACAAGCATGATCTTACGCGGAAGAACATCCAAAAATCCACCTACTCTGTAATGACGTCACTTAAAACATTAAAATAATAAAATCACTGCTGTAACAAGAAAATTCTTTAAAAAAAAGAATAGATATCTGGCAATGGGTGAACAGCAGAGAAATTGGAGTGTTTCATTGTCCAGTGTGAAATTGAATGATGCAAATACAAACATGATAATTTATAAGAAAGCTTTAATATAAATAAATGGATAACAAGTAAAGCTCTCTTAAAAAAGAGATCTGTAACAGACTAGTGTGATAGTAGTCCATAGTAGATAATAATGACATGTAACATATTATTAATTATAAAAAAATTCTCCTTAGACTGGACATGAAGTTCTGCACTCCCAGCCAGAACAACAACTTAAGGGGCGTTCACACTGTCACTAGTGGGGATTTCGAGTGAGCGCGGATGACGAAACGTTTTTACTCCTGCTTATCCTTGTCCATACATCATTCGATTTAAGGATACTCGTGCTAATCCATAGAATGCCTGTGGTCCCTCTAGATCACTTGTGAATATCCGTGGAGAGGGCAACATTTTATAGCATGTTTGAAAATTTGGCGGACATTCGACGAGTAAAATTGTTGTCCGGGAATCACTCAGTAAGTGGTTGGCGATGGTTGGCAAGTGGTTAGCGAGTGGTTGGCGAGTGGTTGGCGAGTGGTTGGTGAGTGGTTGACGAGTGATCTACAAATGTCCATGGCCATTCGTGGCCACTCGTGCTCACTCGCGATTACACAGGGGAGGCTGTCCATTCGTGTATACTCACCATCCACTCGTGTTCACTCTTGTACAGCTCGTGGCCCGCCTGTCATTCTGCCTTCGACTGTCCGCGCTGGCACCATGGCCATACATAGCCCTCTCCTCCTTACCTGTGGACCACTCGCTGAGCGGCCAATGGACGTCCACCAAGAGTTCAACAGACGCCCTGCGAACGCTCATCGAAATAATTTGATTGTGATTATCAAAGGCATGAGAGAGCACGAGAGAGCACATGTGAGCATGTATAGTCCTTCTTGGGCATCCGTGGTCACTCGTCTGTCTTAAGACCTCTTCACACATAGCGGGATCAGATGCCGGAGTGTCCGGGAGGATAACTCCGGCATACTCCGGGTAATACCGTGTAGACCATGTGTTTATTTCTGGGATTGTCCGGGGTGATCCGGAACCACCGTGGGACTCCGGGGGAAAAATTAAACATGTTCAATTTTTCATGCCGGAGGTACCGGAGTAATTTAATCCGTGTTGATTCGTGTGGACTCCCAGTAGACTCTGCCGATCTCCGGGAATCTTCGTATTGACTCCGGAATACTTCGTGTTATCTCCGGCTAAGTCCGGCGTCAACCGGGCATGAAAATTTCACCGCCATTTACACCGGAGAGTACAAGGACCAACACGGTTCCACAAGAGTGAACACAGGGCAACACGGAGTCAACAAGGAGAGTGGGTTACATGTCATTTGAACCCCATTATGTACACGGTGTCACACGAGGTCAACAAGGAGAGGCCGGAGTGAACAAGGTGTCAACACAGTGTCAGATAGACTGACACGAAGTGAGTAAGGATGCCTGAGTATAAATAGAACCGCCGTGTTGGGAGAGGCATCATTCCGTCTCACGTCGTTCATCAGCATTGATCATCGTAATCATATTATCGTCCACTTCTTCTGGATATTACCTTCTGGATTGCTGAACTCTACCAAAGCCTTGCTACTACGGTCGTTGCTTTGAATAACCACCATGCCACCTAGGAGAGGAAAAGGGAGGGGTCCTAAGAAGAAGACTGTTGTGCAAGAGGAACCTACACCTACACCTGCTGTTGAAGATGATTCAGCCAGTACTACCTCTATGGTTTCAAGACCACAAACTCCGCAAGTCATGCCGGATTAACCTGGGCCACATGTACCTGCTGCTGAAGTACCTGCTGAAGCTGCAGTAACTGCTGCTGCAGCTCTACCTGCACCAAAATCAAAGAGGCAGAAGAAGGAACCCCTGAACCTGACAGAAGAGCAGGAACAAGATGTTGCTGACTGGTACCGTGCACAGGAGATGCTGTACAACCGACATCTTGCAGAGTACAAGCGGATTGACCTGAAATCCAGAATTATAGACCAGAAGGCGAAGGAGCTGTCTTGTACAGCCCAGCAGCTGAAGACATGGATCGACTCCATGCGGACATCAGTGGGGAAGCTGACTGATCCAACAAAGAAGCCTTCTGGTGGGGCAGCCAGAATCCTCACAGACCGGGACAACTGGATCATGGAGAATTTTGGCTATCTGGAAAAGCACATCAAGAGGGTTGATGCTGGGAAAAGGAAGAAAGGTGGTCAGCTTTCCCACAGCTTATCGACCAAAAGCGGGTCCACCAGCAACAGAGGTACCAGTGACGATGATGACACTACTGATGCAGAGGTCAGATAAGTCTCCAATGTAACCATGCCTATATATATTATTTGCTGATGATAGCAGCTTAGTTATTCAAGGGAAAGATATACATGCCATGACTAATATGATGAATTATGAACTAAATTCTATATATGGTTGGGTAAATACCAACAGGTTTTCTTTAAACATTAATAAGACTTACTGTATGTTATTTAATAGCAAAAGAAATAATTCCATTCATAATTTTGAGTTAAAAATTTCTGATCAAATAATTTCTTTAGTTAATTCAACAAAATTTCTTGGCACAATTATTGATTCCAAGTTAAGCTGGGAGGGTCAAATAAATTACATCAGGAAAAAGATAGCAAAGGGTAGAGAAATAATTTATAAAGCCATAAATTCTTTGAATTCATATTCATTAACTTCTCTGTACTACTCCTTCATATATCCTTATATAACATATGCAATTGAGATTTGGGGTTCTTTACCATCAACTAAATTATTGCCAATTTTAAAACTTCAGAAAAGAGCCGTGAGGATAATTTCATTTTCTGCATATAGGGCTGCCTCATTACCACTTTTTCAAAAATATAAAAACTTTAGATGTGTACAAAGTGTATGTGTACACGATTGCATTATTTATGTTTAAGTATAAAAAAGGTGAATGCCCAGTGTTGTTTGATTCCATGATTACAGATAATTATCATTACCATAGTTATGAAGCTAGGCAACAAATGAAGCTACATGTTCCTATATTTCGTACTACTTTTTGTCAACGAATTATAAGATATAAAGGCGCTGTCATCTATAATTATTTTGCAGATATTGTTCCACAACACCTATCAATTAATGTAATGAAACACTATGTTGAAAAATACCTTCTGTACAATAGTTTAGAAACATCTTAAAATTATGTATATTATTTATTATTGGATTTAATATGTACTTAGCCGTTTATTAGTTTTCAATTATCCAAGCCATACATGAATATTGTATAATATAATTGTATATAGTTTACCAAATATGCACGTATGTGCATCTAGTTGGAATTATTTGAATGTTTAATATCATGTGATCTATATAATACTATGTATATTGTTTAAATCCAATAAATGAACTCAACTCAACAAGTAAGTATACTGCTTCAGTTGTCATGATTATCAGGATAATGTAATTGTAATCTTGCAGTTTAAAGTTGTAGCTTTTCCATAGTAGAAAGTAGTAGTTTTGTTTCTTGGCACTTCCAGTGTTCACTGTATGGTGATGTGTCTTTTTTATTACATTGTCAATAATGCACATGCTGTTGCAGTTGCCATGTGACTTACTCTAATGTTGTGTTCTTTCCTATTTCCAGCTGATTGAAAAAGCCACCGATCTCCAGCAGGATATGCAGACCAAGATGATGCCAAATGACTCAGCCAGCTTGTCCAAGAGGTTTTTTACCGACATGATATTCCACGAGGTCATGCAGATGGACACGGACACTTGGTCGGATTACCAGGCCCATGCGTTGCAGCACCTCATGCAGTTCAAGCAGGCGTATCGTCGCAAGCGCCAGTTGCAGGAGCAACAGCAACCGCAACAGCACTATCATCCATTCGTGCCTCCTGCCCCTCATCAGCAGCAGTTCGTCCTCCCTGCTACTGGTACTACAGTCAGTTTGTCCAGCCTTTCTTCACAGATGTTCGCTCCTTCTTCCAGTCTTGCTGCGCAGATGTTCGCCATTCTTCCAGCCCTGCTGCGCAGATGTTCGCTCCTGCGCTCAGCCCTTCGCCCCAGACTTACCTGTCGTCTGCCCCTTCACCTGTGCATGCACCGATCCCCACTCCTCCGGTGGCGACTGCATCAACTTCGACTATCATCAGTCAGGCATGGTTGACTGCAGGTCCTACGCACAGTCATCCTTCCCTTTCACCACTTGATTGTAGCACGCCTCATGATGTGTCTCTGACCAGCTACTTGCTAAACACTAGTGTGGGGGGGGGGGGGGATGGTTGGTGGTGATGACCAGAACTCCTCCTTTTAGGTGCAAATGCAAGTTTTGGAACATTTAAAGTTACAGAGGTCATTGTATTCTACACTTGTGCAAGTTTTGTTTTACATGTAAACTGTATGTTATCCGTTTGCATGACAATAATTAAATGCTGTGTATTTTGTGCACATGTGTGCTGCAGATGTCTGAAGTTTTGTAAGAATTAAATGTTGAAACTTACATCATTCGTGTTGTTTTCAAATCTTGTCTTGTTGCCATGGTACACTCCCAGGTACTTGACTAAGTATTGCCACATTTCCTTGGCTGCTCTGTTGGTGTTGCCTCTGTACACATCTCCCATTTCTGGTAGATTGGCATTCTCCGTCCATGCACTTGGAATGATCTCATGGGTGTCTGCATTTTCCTGGTCCACAGCACTCACTTAAGCAGTTGGATACTTCAGCCTCAGTAGGTTGTGCAACACACAGCAAGCAAGAGTTATGGTGCACACTCTTTCAGCACTTTGAGGCATTGTTGTGAGGAGACACCTGAACCTAGCAGCCAAAGTCCAAAGGCATTCTCTACCACCCGTCTAGCTCTAGAAATGTTCCTGTGAGGCAGAGGCTTCATCATCCAAGTCTGCAGTCCAAAGGCATCATCCCCAACTATGAAGTAAGGCACTGGTTGGTCATCATTAGGCAGGTTATCTGGTTCAAGTAATCCAATGTTCCCACTTTCTAGCGCTTCCTTCAATTTTGTCTGACCAAACACTCCAGCATCTGAGCCTGATCCACTGGAATCAACTACAGCCAGTAGGACAACATAGAAAAATTTCCTTGTAGTTGTAGAAAAGGGATCCAGACTTCCTTGGACATCTGATGGCAACGTGCTTCCCATCAATGGTGCCGACACAGTGGGGGAAGTTGCATCTGTTGTAGAATCTTTCCAGGCTTCTGGGGTTACAAGACAACGCATCACTTCTGCTGAGTACTCGTCTGTGATGGCCTGGCAGACTTCGATGACAAGGATAGAAATGGTATTGAAATCCATACTGAAGAGACATGTAGCTGTTTGCCTGTACCCAGGTAGCGTAAGGTGATAGCCAGTTTCAATCCAGGTTCAAGGGCCCTCCTCCAAAAGGTATCCTGCTTTGTAATCATAGGTCCCACTCTGGCAAGAACTTCATGAAATTAGTCAGGCTCCATCCATTCTCATGAAATTCTTGAAGCCACCCACATCTTCTGCAGTCAATTCAGCCATCAGTTTTTCATACTGCCTATAAAGAGGTCTTCCTAGAAGCCAAGGTCGCACCCACATTCGCCTTCTTCTTCTTCATGCAGCACCAGCATTTTGTACCTCATCTTCATCACTTCTTGTTGTGGCACTCTCCGCATCTCCTTGCAGTTTCTGTTCTTCTTGCAGAAGTATATCCTTTGCAGCAGTAAGTAGCTTTACTTGCATGTCCAGGAACTTAACATCCAATTCCACCCTCTCGTGATGTGATAATAAAGACACATCCAATTCTTCTGTAGTAGCAGCAACACCTTTGCAGTATGGCAGTCCAAAGCGGAATGATGGACAGTGGGCCGCCGGCTGTTTAAATACCAATTTCAGAGCTATCCGTGTGAACACCGGTTAACTCTGTATTTAAGACTGTGTAAAGACCGGTTATATCCGCGAAGGCCCCGTATAAAATCTGGTTCATTCCGCACTCTTCCAGGACAGTCGTGTTACTTCCAACAAAAACCGGGCACCGCTCCGTATTGCACCGGGCACCGCCGTGCACCACCATGTTTCAACCGTACATATCCGTGTAGTGACTGTATTCATCCGTGTAAGGACCGTGTTGCTCCTTGTTGACACTGTATTGCCATCGTGTACACACCGTCAAACATTTCGTTTGTTGACATTTCCAGCTTTTTCTCCTGGAACACCCCGGATTGAAAGAAATTTTACTCCGGAACACTCCTGCGTCTGATCCAGCTATGTGTGAAGGAGCCTTTACTCTTACTTGATAGTGTGAAGGCGGCTTAATTTGACAATTCATAATTGGCTATAAGCTCTATAAAAAATATGTTGTTTACCTTGTTCTACAGCAGTAAATTCCATGGTTACCAGTTCAATTATGACTGAAACTTTAATTTATGAACTTTGGAAGTGGTAACCAAGGACTTTATACAAAATTAGCTGAAACTATGATCACTGTGGAGGTCACTTGTGTGAATTATCATGTTATATCATGTTATATCATAATATATGTTACATGTTAAAATAGAAGTATGCTTTTGTAATCGTCAGGATAGTTGAAATTTGGAGAAAACATTTTTACAAAATAATTAAATAATATATACAGTCTTAAGATTTGTGTTTCATATCTTTCAAATCGATTCATCAATTTTTCCAATTTTCACTAAGCAAACTGTGATAACATTTATGTACATATCTCCATATATGTATCTGGCATTGTGAAAGTCTATATCAGTCATAGTTATCATGTTATAGTTCTAGACGGTCAGGATCATGGAGAATATAGCAAACTTCCATTAAATTGTAAAAAATAAGCATGTTTTCGTCGGCTAGAAAGTTAAGGTTTGACTTGTTGCTAACATTTTTGTCCATTTTGTGCTTCTCAATAAGTTGAATTTTTTTGTTAAATCCTTCTACATCTCATATATCACCTATTATCCCACTTGCCTGTTGTCAAAACGAACTGTTACAAGATCCTGCAACATATTAGGAGGTATTTGCAGAGAAAATCTACCAAAATATGGGGATTTCAGAATATGTAGTTATATGGTACCAAACACTATTGCTAAAAATATTGCATAATTTTTTTATTTTTTTTTTAAGATATCATGTAAATTGCCTAAATATTTCAATGTATCAGTTCTATGGATAACTTTTTTTAAATGCCCTACAAATGTGAAGACAATAGAGACTCGTATTCAGCTTGCACAGCAAAACTTTATGAAATTATAGAGGACGCCGACACATCGAATATTGCTGTAATTAGAGACTTCAACTGCGACTCCAGGCAGCCAGACTTTTTCAGTGACTGTCTTCATGGTCTGTGCATGGACACTGGTCTGCTCATATCAGATGTCAGTTTTTTAGATGATTCTACTTTCATTTATGTGAGTGACAGCTGGGATACCACATCCTGGATTGATCACTGTTTTTTCTCTGCGGATTTAAACAATAGCAGTCCATGTGTTATCTATGGGGTGACCTGGACTGACCACAGACTCATTCTGATCAATCTGGACTAACCTAATCTTGGACAGAAGAAGCAAGATTCTGTTTTTGCTGGATATACAAACTGGAACTTGCCTGGTGTCAAGGAGAACTGCAAAATTGAAATACCTGATGTTGTTCAGAGACACAATGTGTTCTGATCCTTTTCATAGAAATATGATCGATAAGTTATATAATGACATTGTTTATGCACTCCAGAGTACCTAACCTGATATCATGAAAAATCAGGACAACCAAAATTCCGGATGAAATGTGAAAGACTGGTATGATGCATCGCGACAGAGTTTTTTTTATTGTGGGTAGACGCTGGTCAGCCTTGGGTTGGTTCAGTATTTGAACTCATGAAGAACAATATCATGGTCACTGTCACCAAAAGCAGGTTGCCCTCAAGGAACTTTGCTTGGGCCCTTGGCATTTGTACGTCATATAAATGACCTCTCCATACGTTGATGATACTTCTATATTGCATGATACTCACCTGTCAGACTCTCCAAAATGCTGCTACTGCCATCAGCCAATGGTCTGTGGTTAAAAATATGAAACACAAAGAGAAGAAAACCAAAGAGTTAATCAGTATTTTTGCCAAGAAAGAAACTCCACTCCTATCCATCACCATTGACAATGCAATCATTGAAAGAGTGTCAACTGCCAAAGTGCTAGGTGTGATTATATATGATGACCTCACCTGGAATGCTCATATTGAGTAGATCACAAAGAAGGCCAGCAAGAGACTTTATATGTTAACCAGATGCAAACGTGCTGGAGTCCAATGACTTGACATGATAGGAATCTACCTCTTCTGGAATATTGCTGCATTGTATGGCACACTGCCCTACCACAATACCTCCACATTCATCTCGAATCAATCCAGAAGAGACCAGGTAAACTGATTTGTGAAACCAACGTCTCTCATGACGAATGCCTACAGGACCTTAAGATCGATACATAAACAATTTTCAAAGACATTACCAAGAGTGATCACGAGTTACATGATTTACTCCCTCCCCCATCTGCCAAAAATCCTTGAAGAGAGCATCCAGTATCGACCCACCAAAATTTCGAACCAACAGATATAAAAACTCTTTTATTCCATATGCAATCTTACATTTTCAGTGACTTTATATTTTTAACTCTCAATGACTCTTTTTTAAATTTCTATTCGAATAAACATTTGTTTATCAGTTATATAATACCTATTTTTTAATCTGCATTTTACTTTTCATTTTTTAAATGCCTTTTATCAAATTTATGTAGATCTACTTCTTTTTCAACTGTATGGTTGCATTTTTCTAATAATAAATCAAAACAATTCAAGATCTTCCCTTATCATTATTTTGGTGCTAATATATATTATTATTATACGTTTCTTCGACTCAGATACAAACTGAGTAGTTCATAGATAGTTGTAGTTCTAGAACTGATATGGACCTGCCTTATTTTTGGTGCGAAATGAAGTCTTTGAATTGAATTGAATATTGAATTTGGATAGGGTGAAATGATATCATACTGATATTGTGAGAATATTATAGAAATGCCAACGGCCTAAATTAGGTTTATATATACCTTGTGTGCACTGTTGCAGGGACTTGTAGCTGAGGTGAAACCAGTTTCCGGCCTTCCTGCCTTGCTGTCAAAACCAATAAACAATGCACAGTTACAGAATTATCCTTGTTGCATGCCTACTTGTCAAGAGCTGCTGCCCATAGAGCGGGTCAGCCTGAATGTTACAAAGACACAATGTTAACTGTAATAACACCACGATAGAGTACAATATAGGTATAGACAGTGACGTAACTGGGATATATTTAAGGAGGGGCCAAGGGGAGGGGGCAAGTCCAACAGAGGGAGGGGGGGGGGGGGGGCAGGCAATGTGCAATGTGTTTCTGCATTGACTGTGTATAGTGTGTATATTTTAGTTCAAATTTGTAAATAATAAACACACTATTCAAATTAAAGTCAAAAATGTATATATGCAATGCAAGTACATGCGTGTCTGTTAAAAATAAGCTAATGAAATAATACAATGATAGTAAATGTGGTGAAGTATATATAGAATAGATATAGAACACAAAACAGACCATAAAAAGACATTGCAAAAATAATTTTTTTTCTCTACTGACCAAATTTATGAAGGTTCGTGCATACCAATGTGTACCTGACATCTAATGTTAAACAATATCTGTGAGGTTCAACATCCTCACGTGTATATATCTGCAGAAAATCCACGAGTTGAAATGTTTACAGTAAATTATGTAAATTTAACGATAAGACATCCTTATGTGCAGAAAAGTCACTTTTTTTTGTGCAGATTAAATACAAAAACAAAAAATAAGAAAACCTAATTTATATAAAAAAAAAAATTATAAAAAATAAATAAGGGGGGGGGGGGGCACTCTAGTTCTTCGTGTCAGGATAACATGTAGGAGTAGTAGAGCTAATTTTCTTTCAGCTACAACAACTAGAAACACCATCTCATGTAAAATGCACAGCCATGCATGGAGCCAATTTGTTCTCTGGAGAGACTTGTACAATGTCATGTGAAGATGACCATTGCTCCCTTATCATATTAAATCAAAATTGTAAACTGGTCAGGGCCAGGGCTAAATATATTCTGAATATAGACATAATAAGCAATCCATTGCTATCTGAAATACCAATATTATTTCCTTATATATTATTAGAACTTTTCAGACTGTTTTAAAGGTAAAACAACACTCCAAAAACAACCTAGACCTTTTTTAAACCAGACGTGTTTTTGAACAATCCAGTCTTTATTTTACAAAAAGTTAAGGAAGCAGCTTTTTGAAGAATACATAGAATCTAATTATTGTAAATCGCCATTTGTTGTCTGCTGGGCCCTTGCCATCAGTTCGGTTTTTTTTTTTAGTTTTTGCCTTCGAATGATTGTATGAGAGTGCAGTTTATATGCAATCTTTGGTACATTTTTTTAACCCTGAAGTTCGTTCAGGAGGACTGTGATAAACTACCAAGCAATTGTTGGTGGCGCCAGCGTCTGCAGTGTTTCGGGACGCCCTCTGGCGTATAGATCATGTGTTCATTTATCGGCACGGCCTCTGTCGTAATTACCAGAACTAATTCGTGATATCTCGTTCACAAAATACTATCAATAATGTATGCTCTGAGTCAGAAGTAGGTGTTTATGGACTGTGACGTGCTATTTATCATGCGTAAAGGTCCGTGCTGTTCATATGCAGACTATACACAAGAGAACAGGGAACTGACTTCAAGAGCTTGACATAATGGGGAAGTTGTTAAACGAAGGACCGAAATGGCTATTCATGGTAAGAGAAAATTTCGAACTCCGCAAGAAGTTAAGAAGTGTTCGATCTTCACATGATCAATGACAATGTCAATGAACATGATCGAATGTTTGTAAAACATGTGTTCTGTAACAATGAGTTGAAATAGGATTCAGGAAGATTAAAAGGTATTAGGTTATAGTGTTTACAGGTGCTGTGCATGTACTACACAAGTAAAAGGTCTCAGAATACTTCAGGTACTTCACAGGCCCCTTCCAGCAGAGCTGGCATATATCTAGACATAGCATTTACATGTAAATACTATGTCTAGATATGCCAGCTCTGCTGGAAGGGGCCTGTTAGGTACTTGTCCGAATGGACAAGTGAAATCTAAATGGCTAAATTGTCTTGTAGTCATTCAAATCCAATTTAACTCTAGCAAATGGCAATTGGACATTTGCTTGACAGATCATAGGTGTGAATATGAGTTGATTAAACTTCACTCCAGGTTAATGCAAGTTAACATGAGTCCACTTCACATATAGTACTCAATCAAAGTTGGTTAGGAATTGAATGCCAGTTATCGGTTATCTTAGAGGAAGTTGAGGACATTATCATGTTTCTAGTACACATTTAGTGGTACATTATTGAAGACATTCTGCTTGATGTGCATTAACTGAGAGTAGAAAAAGCAACCATGGTCAGTTGTTATTATAATTTATGTTAGCAAGATATATATGTTGTTAATATGCCCTGATGGTGCCTTGTTTTATTCATATGCTTATAGTTAGATAATTATCATATAGATGTTTTTAATATGTAACTAAATTTTATTTTTATCCTAGTATTTTATTTTTTTATGACACATGTATCTTTTTGATGCTCTGCGGTCAATAAAATTCTATATATATATATATATATAATGTATCCGTCAAGAAACAAATTGTCCCAAGAAGATATTTATCAATTCTGTAAATGGAAAGATACCTTGATAATACACTTATGAATTATAATTTCTTCATGTTCATAACAAAATTCTTAACAAATTCCTTATTCAGGAAGATATATCTTACTTCAATACATTATATAAATAGATAATAGCTCAAATGTATTGGCAATGAGTATCGTCTCAATCAGGACAAGTAAGATTCTCAGGGGAAAAGTTAAACCCCATAGTTACTTGTCCAAAGGACAAGTAGATGTAAAAGAACTTTTATGTTGAACCCTGCCACCTATGTTAGATCATAATATAATAATTTTTCTTAGAAATGCCGACCAATAGAAAGAGTACAGTATATAAATTAGGGCGTTCCTCATTTTGCTTCTAATGCTGCATTGCTGAAGTATGATTAGCATTGACTAAATTAATATTTAATTTAATACTGTTCAAATTATTATTTAAAATAAGTTTTGCCATTGATCCAACAAAAATGTGTACAATCGAAATTGTATATATATGAAGTCATAAAAATGGGCATGCTCTGAATTTATACGGGCAGTGTTGGGGTTTAAATAACTCGTTCACTGTAACAGAGCCCCTTTCCTCTTTGCTGCATCTCTTGAAACAGTTATAAACAGACCTGTCCGGTGCC
This sequence comes from Alitta virens, assembly GCA_932294295.1. NCBI lineage: Eukaryota > Metazoa > Annelida > Polychaeta > Phyllodocida > Nereididae > Alitta > Alitta virens. Next base: position 52,575,719 of record OW028573.1, read on the forward strand.
TCCATGACTTCCCAAAATTTTTAATGGGAATTGGTCCATTATACTGAGTTATATAGCATAACTTTCTCGGTACCTCAAAGGCTGTAAATTTATTATACTGGTCATGAAAAAGGGGATAGCATGTAAGAAGGACTGCTAAGCAGACACCTATTGATCATCTCAGTTAAATTAAGGCTGATCATACAGGGATATGTTCCATTAAGTCTGGGTCATCCCTGGGTCAACCACCTGAAAAAGACTATACACTCATGGATCTATTTAAAAATTTTTAAATAATCTGGAACTGGCAAAGTATCCCAATGCCACGAGATGTAGTGACCATTTCAGAATTTTCTGTAACCAGCTATATCTGTTTCATTGGCGTTCAAACATTTTTGACCAAATGGTCAAGTGAAAGTTGCAACGCACACAGTTCTCACTTAATTGACAGTTGCTTTTTCAACCGTGGCCATGTTATTGTTTTAAAATCATTGGATTTTATTTATTTTTTTCTGATCACTGCCTTGCTCTTTGGTTTGTTCTATTTGGTCAAAAATCACCCTGACAAGTCAAAGCTGCATGGGGGTATGTCAAAAATGTTTGAATGCCATTATGACAAATCTTCAGTTCAATAGATTTTACTGATAGATAGATTTATTTGATTTCCAAGCAACTGTATTAATACATTCTTGTTTCATTTCAGTTTCTATGCATTGCAGCTAACATTGGGCTATTTATAGGATACTTTTTATACTATTATCACGATAAAGAATATTATTACTACAAAGTCATGACAGGGGTAAGTACCTGAAAATTTACATTTTTGGTGGTAATAGTGTGTATTGCAGCGCATTTAAGGGCAAAATAAAGGCCACATTGGTGCTATTTATAATGTCATTGGGGTTTGTCAGTCAACAGCTTCAATCATCCATGCTAGTGTGTATGAAGTCTTCAATTTAATGACTCGGCTCATGTAGCAATTGAACACTCTGCCTTAACCGTCATGGATGACTAAATTTTTATTAAGTCTTGAAAAGAATGGATTTCACTCCTTTTTGATATTTTTGTGAAAATGAATGTTTTTCTGTTAGACTTGTCGTGTGTTGAAATTCTTGCTCATATTTTCAAGATAAAAGTCAAGTAGTATAATATAAGCATGATAAGCAAAGATATCCAATATTTTTTTTTCATATTTAAAAAGCAGTTGTGCAGTATTCCTTGAAATAGAGATCACTTTTAAGAGGGAGGGGTGGGGGGAGCCAGTGATTTGGTTTTTGTTAGACAAACATTTGGTCTTCCTAGTGTTATAATTTATCACTTACCAATATGAACACTGCACATAAATTTGGTGATCACTATTGTCTGTTAAACAGTTGATGCTACAATCACATGAATCTTTTTGTTGTCATTTCAGGTTTGCTTAGCAGTTGCCCGTGCCAGTGCTGCACCTTTAAATCTCGACTGTATGCTTATTTTACTTCCGGTGTGCAGAAATTTGATATCTTTTTTAAGAGGTTCACTTAGGAAGGTAGGTGTCAACTTAAAAATTCTTCCTCTTCCAAGAACTAGAGGGTTTAGTCTTAAACCTAGTATGAGCAATAAGTTCGATGTATATCATATATGTTGTCACGCTTGGGGAACAATGTTGGAGTGCTGTTGGGCATGACATTTACATTTTAGAAAAAGTAGACTTTATACAGTCACAATGAAACAAGGTATTTATTTACCTGGCACACATTGTACATTGGGTGCGAAGTAAACAAAAATATTATAAACGCATACATGTCTAACTGTTTTAACTGGTGTGAATAATAAGAAATCTTGGTTGATGTGTTCTTGCATGATGTTATTTATAAGGTTTTGCAAGTGTATTTTGCATGGGTTTTTTTTTAGTGTTGCAAAAGGAATGTGCTGCGGCTTTTAGACAAGAATATTACATTCCACAAGACAGTAGCCTACTTAATTTGTTTCTGGACTGGTGAGTGTTACTAATGTTATGTATACATTTGTTTTTGAGTTAAGTAGGAATACAGACTATGTGATTTCGCAACATTGCTCTATAGCACAGAAAGTTGGTCAATTACTGCGCTCGTCGAATTCAACGTAGCGGCGAACAAAATAGTTCTTTAAATATCGCCTAATATGGCATCATTATGGGTTGTTAAGCATGGATTGTAGTCGTTTTGTCTACACAGTCAAATTCCTTGTTCCCCCACCGGAGTTTTTGCTCCGTCCGAAATCTGGCAGACCCTCAGGACATTCGCCAAATGCCACCTAGCGGGAGAGGGTCTTACAGGAGACTGGTAGGAATTTGTTTATCATGCCCGACAGTGAAGTTGTGGGCAACAATAACGACGTCCAGAGGCCAACCCAAAGAGTTCTGACAGGACATATCTATATAATATAATGTTCTTAGTAACTTCTTACCATTCAGAAGGTTTAGCATCTGGCCCTGGACATAGTTAAAACCTGTTGTCACTTCGCTGTCAGCTGCAACTTCACTGTCCGACAGTGTAGAATAGAATGGAAGAATAGAATAGAGAATAAAAACAAGTTTTAATAAGATTAAACAGATTGTACATGAAAGACAAAAATTAAAACAAATATATAAAAGCTATGTGTGTATGGAAGGGTCAGTGCATGAACCTTGTGAGAGAATTAAACCGTTATTTCAGATTTAGGGTTGTCTTCACTCAGTTTTTTATTTCATTATTGCGACAAATGTGGAAAGGGACCCAGTCAATTAACTTGTTTTTTTCAATCATGTGCATAGCATGGAGCCCCCTTAACTGGTGTCTCCATGGGCATAGTAAGAAAAAATACATGTTACAGTCTTTCAGATTAAGAGTACAGCATTTCGGGTAAAATATAGTAGATTGATAAATTATCATCTAATTATAATGATTATGTACTGCAGAAATATAGGCTTGTGTTGTATATTACATAGTATGAAGTTTAATACTTTGCAAATGACTTTTATCATGACTTGACATTTTTGTTATTAACCAATCGTGAATCCTATGTTTGACCATGATAATGGTGTTTGAACATGGAAAATGTCATATTGATCCAAAGCATACTATTATTATATTACAGAATTGATATGGTACATTCTGACATTGTTTTCGTGGGTCATTGATTGTAAACCGTTCTGACTGACATTAAATGTCATGTAACTTTTTGAAATATTTCATCTTCATACTCATAGTTTGACAAACATTTTTTACATATAAAAATATAAATATTTCATACAACTTGTGACATGAGAAAGTATAGAAACAGTTTGTCAAAAACTGAGTTACTGCTTACACATACATGTAATTCCTTCTAATTTTATTTTCCATAAACATTCGAAGAGTGATTTAATTTTTGTAAATTATTGATAAGTCAATGACATGGTTTAGGTAATTCAGAGTAAGAGTAGGGCTAATCTTGGCTGGTTTGAATAAGTATCTCGAACTTTCATGTTTTTTGTTTGTTTTTCAGGTGTGCATTATTTTGCCCATGTCTACAACTTTGAATACTTCATGTTAGCCCACAACAGTCCTAATAATCAAACAAGGGGATTACTTGCTGCTCTGACCAGCTTGCCAAACAGTATTTATCCAAATAGCACTTATATCAATCCAATTAGGACGCCTAACCCTGTGAGTATTGCATTGTGTTTCTGTATTTCCTACAAATACTTCGGTATAACTTTGAAATGACTCAGATGAGACTAAAGTAAGCTGAAGGTACACATGCATCTTGTATATATAATCAGCTTTTCTGGTTGAGTTTGTTTAATTCATTGATTTATATTGGTTGACATAATTTTTTCTGTATTTCAGAACTTAATTTTTGAATGTGTCAGAATTGTGGCTGGCTCCTCAGGCGTTGTCATAACTCTTGTTTTGATTATAATGGTGTCGTCATCTACTGAGACAATAAGGTTAGTGAAAAATAATTACTATCTGTGATGTTTTGTATTCAGTTTTGTCATGAAAAGCCTCAAGCTCTGGTAGATTGCCAAAATACCTTTTTATTTTGCAGACGTTCGTATTTTGAAGTCTTCTGGTACACACATCATTTATTTGTCATCTTTTTTATCGGTCTAGTCATTCATGGCATTCAGTAAGTTGCTTTTTTTTTTTATTCATGGATTTCCAGTCAAAAACATTGAGGCTATGTTTGTTAATTTAGCCCTGTGGGTCTTGTCTTGCAGTAGTTAATGTGTGCTAGATTCATCCAATAAAATTGCAGTCACTGGTGTTCCTTATGAATTTTGCTTTTTAATTAAACCACATTTTTTGTGAGAATTGTAGTACAACTTTCCAATTTCATTTGCCATGGGGTTAAAAACTCTTTAACTTACAACAATGACGTGGCCTGAGGAGTGCAATGACCTTACTTTCTAACCTTGCTTTACTAAATATCTGCAATAAAATTGCTGTATTCTTTTTAATTCACAGAGGCCTTGTCGTTCACCAGGATAACCTTGATGACCACGATCCGGAAATTTGTAGAGACCAGTACAATGTTTGGGGTAAACCAGGAAAATGTCCTGAACCAATCTTTGATCCAGGAAAAGCTAAGGTGGAGTTTCTAAGTCCTTTATGTAATGTAAATATGTAAAAACTCTCTCGTAGCATTGTGTGGGACCGTGATACTTCTGTTTCTTTGGTATTCAACAATTGTTATGTATATTTACTGTTATATATTTGAAAATATTCATATTTTATTATTATACTTGGCTAAATGAAAAATGTAAAGTAAACTATGTGATGTTGTAATCTTCAGATATCTTCTACATTGTTCTTTTTTACTGCAGACATGGTATTGGGTCTTAGGTCCAATGATCTTGTACTTCTTGGAAAGGTGTATTCGACTTTACCGCAGTCAGCAAAGAGTGGTTATCAGCAAGGTCTGTGATTGTTTGTTTTGTAGTTCAAATAGGAAGTGTAAAGCGTGATATCTGAAAAGACTTTTTGGGAATTCCCCTATTAAAAGGCACCGTTGTGAAACTGTATTTAATGAGTCACTTAAAATTCCCTGGAGTTAATGTAATTTTATTTCCTTCAAAACAATTTCTGCATAATTCAAGTGAAATAGCAGTATACTTCTTTCTGGGGGAAAATTTACTGAATTGACAAAATCAGGAAAAATTGATTTTTGTACATGTTTTTGGCAGTTTAGATTTAAACTTCAGTATTTTTAATGGATTGTGACACGAATATTAAGAAATTTCACTTGGTCGCTCTCCACAATGTTGCTAGCATTGGTGATATAGCTTGGAAAATGCTGAAAGCTTTTGCAGATATTGTGCATCCTTCACAAACTCTCATACAGAATACAGGCAGGCATCATTCACACAGCTTATAGCTCAGATGCCTGACCCAGCGTCCTAGTTTTTACATAATAATTAGTAATTTAAAGCCATATGAAAAGTGTTATTGTAATAATTGATGTATGTACATGCATGTATGATATCAGGATGCTAAATAAATTCAATTCAATTCAATTCAATTCAAGTTTGCATGATATTGAAATAGAGTGTGGCGTCAGTTTACTGTGATCACATGCTGCATCAACCTGTTAATAACTTTTGTCTGGATTATCGAGGAGACAGAGAAAGAGTGGGTTGTGTACTCAAAAACAGCAGGTGGCAGCACCTATTAAGTGAGAGTAGAGTGTGTTGTCAGTATTCCGTGATCCACACTATACTGTGATATTATTGTTTCGGCACTGCCAGCATTATCCTTTAACTCTCTGAATATTTTCTGTAGTGGATATGTACCTGATGTAATATTTTGGAAAATTGCAGGTTGTAGAGCATCCGTCAAGAGTGATAGAACTACAGATGATGAAAAAAGGTTTCAAGATGCAGGCTGGAGAGTACATCTTCCTCCATTGTCCTAGTATATCAAAACTGGAGTGGCACCCTTTCACTTTAACATCTGTAAGTTGTGTTCAGATTATGTACAAAGCATCTTAGATAGAGGAAATATTTTTTTACAAATTTTGTTTTAATCAGTCACATCATTAATTGTGTAGTGTCCTCATGATGACCACTTCAGCGTCCACATTCGAACTGTTGGTGACTGGACGGAAGCTCTTGCCAAGGCTGTGCGTCCAGTAGAGGGCAGCGAGTTCCAGATGTCTTGGCAATTGCCCCCGTAAGTTTTTTGTTGAAAGTAATTTTTAAGAAGACCAAACCAAGGCACTTTGTGATTTTTGAGTAAAGATCATGTTGTGAAAAAATTCACTGAAATGTTGATGTTTTAGCAGCATATATTAAATGAAGGCCACTTTCCCAAGTGAACTGTAGAATGACAGTGCTTACTTGTTTATTTAACTTTAGTGCAAAGTTAGCTATTAGAAATAGCTATTATAATGTGCATACAGAACAAAAAATTATTGTAATATCTTTTTATGTCATTTTCATTTAGAGTTGCCGTTGATGGACCATTTGGAACAGCAACTGAGGTAAATGTCATTTATGCCATTTAATAAAAAAAAATTGACTTTTAAAAGTGGTGACTAAAGATATGATTTCAAAGCAATTGTGAATTTAATATGAACCATAAATATACAGTGTCAGTGTGGAATTTGTATTCTAAGTTTTCTGCACCATTTTATAATACAACAGCATTGGTTGTGTGAGATAATATAAATAATTTGGTCAATTTTGTTCTTCAGGACATCTATCGTTACCAAGTTGATGTTTTGGTTGCTGCTGGAATTGGGGTTACACCATTTGCTGCTGTTCTGAAGGATATTTGGTGTGTTTAAGGAAGTGTTGTCATGTTGATCAAAAGATAATTTAATTGTATCAAGATGCATGTGTATTACCAAAGATAACAAAGTTTGTGCTGATGCTATATTTCAGGTATAGATTTCAGGAGCCAAATGACAGCATGAAACTGAAGAAAGTCTATTTTTACTGGATATCTCCTGACACGAATGCGTTTGAGTGGTTTGCCGATTTACTGAAACTTCTCGAACAGCAGATGTTGGATGCTGGATGCCCTCACTTCTTAAATTATAATATCTACTTAACAAAGTGGAATGAACAGTTGGTAAGTGAATTACATATTTTTAGATTTGCTTAATGAATGTAAGAAGTCAAATCAGTTCATTTTAGTTAAAGCTTTAGTATCACGTTGAATTAGTGTACAGCAGTGAAGTATTTGAAATATCAGGCGTTTCTCTGAGGATGACAAGCTGACATGTGTGTACATGCGTACCATTAAGATTTAAAGAAAGTGGTATAATTACCACAGTTTTCTATATATATGGCTTATATAATGTGATGTTTTTCTAAGATGCAAGATGTGATCAGTCGCGAAGCAATTGAGGAAAGTGATTACTGTACCATTACCGGACTTCGGCAGAGGACTAATTTTGGACGACCCAACTGGGATAGTATATTTGGCGATATTGCAAAACAGCATCCTGGGTATGTAACTCATGTACCACCTCACCTTTTAACCTTGTAAATACAACAAATCGTAAATCATTTTGCAGTTGGCATGCAAGTGAGCCAGATGTTTGTCAATAGTTAGCAGCACATTTTTGTTTCTAATGTGTTTCTTATGCACTAATGAGATTTTTGTTTTTTAGGACCAGTATAGGAGTCTTCTTCTGTGGACCAAAAGTACTATCAGGGACATTACATGAAATGTCAAACAAACATTCTGACAGAAATATAGCTGATCCAAGTGCAACACAATTTTTCTACAACAAAGAAAACTTCTAAAAATTGTATATACAGCTGTATATATAATGTCTTCCATGCTGTGGTCTTTTAGTGTTCTATTTTCTTACTTTAATAGTTCAGAGATGTTTTGAGATCAAAAGAGTATTGATTTGGAAGGGTCCGTCAATAATCATCAGTATTAACTCAGGGAGGCTGTGTAAGCAGAAGTGTACTCTACAGTGTTAGCACGCATGAAAGAACTACTTTCGGGAACCGCTAGACAGAAATGAAAAACTTGTTATTGAAATAATGTGAACATGCCATACCCATACATTATGTGATCAAACAGAAAAGGTAACCTTACTTGATATATAAGGAACATCTTACTGCACAAATTTTAATCGGTAAAAAATTGTCACTGACCGATCCTGTTTTCTAATTCTCATATACATACTGGTATTTTTATTCGAGCTTGCACTTAATCAAACGTGTGATAATTATGATTGTGTACTAATGAATTTAGGAGTCATTAAAGTACACTGGTCCTTCTGTGTTGTCCTCTGAATTAGTGCCTTCCATAGAAAAGCAATGATTATTTTTAACTCGGAAGTTCTGAATGAATAATATTTTTGGTCATCAGGGTAGTTTGTTGTAAATTGTAATATACATTGTAGTGCTAATATATGCTCTTTTGATAAAATTTCCTGAGGATTTCCTGTTAATATTTGGTCGATTTAAGAGAACCCTTGGATTACATTGCTTTTGGATATAATTTAATTGATATAAATCCTGATAATACTATAATTTGCTCACTACAATCATGTTATCATCTGTGACAAATCATTGTATATTTATGTATGATAAGCTGTGTTGATAGCTGTTAATGATGAGCTGCTTTGTATAAAGCCAAACTTGCCTTAACATATTGATTAGCTATCGTAAGCAAATCTGATCTACTGGGGCTGGTACTTCATTTGTTTTAAGTTGCAGGCAACTGACATGTGTAATTTAGTTGTTAAACAAATTTAATGTAATTCTGTTGATTAAATGTTTTGTATGTAAATGTATTTATTCATATTGAATACTATTGTGTATGAGACAAGATTTCTGGTGAATAGGCTAGTATGTCTTAAATTGAAATGATGATCTTATAAGACTTGCCACTGAGAACAAAAAAACTTTTGTTTAATTCTGTACCTCACTTTTTAATTAATCAGAGTTATTTTTCGATCAGTTCACAGAATAAAATAGAAAAATTAGATGGTTTTGGTGTTTTTGTTTGATGGAATTGTTTTCAGATCGCTTTTTTTAGTCATTGTTGAAACTGCTGATTTATAGAATGCATGTGACTTTCATCCAAAATATAAATAATTAAAACATCGGGTGATGACTTTTATTAGTATTAAATATACTTTGAAAATGCTCAGTTATTGATAGTATGTGAATTTCATCAAAAACACGGCAAACCTATCTTTTTATACTCTACAAGATGTGCTCATGGTTCATTAGGTGTCGTGATGTAATTAGCTGTAATTACACTGCAAACCTACAGAGCATTTGTTTGTCTTTTTCTTTTTTTTGTACTGCCTATACGTAACACTTTTCGTCAAATGAAACACTTAAGACCAGACACTACCCCAAAATAACAAAAACCATTACAATAGCCACCCTTTTTCAAACCTTAGTCCAGTCATTTTAAGCCAAAATTTGGCCAAACCTAGAACAAACTGCAACAGAAATCATTCTTGCAGTTTTCTATTCTAGAACATTTAATGAATAACATATCAAAAGTCTAGAATGATAAAAATTGCAGAACATGGTCAAAATGCACAATAAAATTGCCATGTTGGATAATATTTTTTGCCACTTTTAAGAAGTAGTTTTAACATAATTTGGAGACACAGATGTGTGTTTTCAAAAAGTAAAATAATCTTGTAACGCAAAATGATAAAAGAATACTCAGCTTTTATTTTCATAGCCGTTTTGGTACTGTAACAGGTATACTAGAGCTGCATGTCAAAATTAAGGTCAAAAGTGGCAACCCAATGAAGAGTTATAAATGGTGAGGCTTACAGCCTTGTATAACTTTAAGTACAAATCGACACATAGCAGAACACATTACATCAATGTGACCTCTAAGAATCAACTTTCTGAAAAATCCCTTAACATTCTAATGAAAAATGTGCACCTTATGTATCGAAATGTGTATCAAACATTTACAATGCAATGCAAAAACATTTACAATGCAATGCAAAAACGCTTAATTAACACTGTCTCATCACTAGAACATGATAATAGAATGGACACCTAATAAAAAAAAATAACATGTTGACAATTTCAGGAAATGTTAAAGAAAATTGTCAGAAATAACATATTACAAATCCACGAAAATCCCCCTTATGACAAAGCAGGAATTCAAGATGGCGGCCAAAACATCTGCCGTTTTAATTTTTCGCTATATCTCAGGTTTAAGACATGATAGAAATTCACACAAAGTGTCAAAATATAAGATTTCAAACACCAGGAGCCCTCGAAGGTCCTGGGCCTCCACGCGGCGAGGGTGGAAACACTTGGGGTGAAGTCCTCTATCCCCAGTGGCTAAAACAGGACAGTGCGCATTGCACAAGCTGCTCCAGCTATCCAAAGCAGACAATTATTGATTTTTTACATGCTTCTGGTTTCTCCTACCGACTATAGATAATCAATCTTACCCTAGAGAGCCTCTACATAGCCCACTCAGGTGCTGATGAGGCGTTAAACAATAACACTAACTAACTAACAAATCAGTAACACATTTTTCTCTACTAGACATGATTTTTATAAATTTATCCTCATGGTTCAGGTTATCTAGTTCTGTAATGTTTGGAGATACAGACTGCATTTATAGATATCTTTCATTATTATACAGGGGACATGTTAGAAGAAAATGCTGTTCTGTTTCAATTTCTCTTGTGTTGCAGTGTATACATAGTCTTTCCACTATAGGTGTTTTTGGTTTAGTATAGCGGCCTGTTTCTATCGCAAGGTTATGTGAACTTATTCTAAATTTTGTTAGTGCTAGCGCATGATTTATGTTTGTTGGGGTTGAGAGAAAAGTTTCAAACTGAAAATGATTTTTGAAGAGTTTGTATGTTCTTAGCTTCAGGTTATTATCTGTGTTATTTATTTGTTGTAAGGTAATTTTAATGAATTCTGTATAGAGGCTTTCTTTAATTAGTTGGTATTGTTTATCTGTGATGCTCTGTTCATCCCACAGATGTAGATAATTTGTTTCCGATAAGATATTCCTGAGAGTGGTACACCAGTTAGTCTGTCCCATGTTATTTAAATTAAGTAATGTATTGTAGGCTTGTTTTGGTTCTTAAGATGTTTTTCATATATGATAAGTGTATCTTTTCTAGGTTATTTATATTTTTATTATGAAACCAAACTTCAGAAGTATATTCCATTATTGGACTTATTTGCATGTCATACATTTTAAGGGCAATGCTGGATTGCAGTTGTCCTATTGTATTTTTAATATATGCATTTAGTGCATATATTGCGTTGTTAGATTTGTTTGTCATATTTTTCAGGTTTTGTTTAAATATGTCTTTATCATTAGAGATTACAGTTTCTAATTATTTATACTTATCTGTCATGTTACCTGTTTTTCCCCAAATTTAAATATGTGGTCTTTTTTCTTTGTTCCTATTGCCATCACATTGGTTTTTGCTAAACTTACTATGAGGTGCCACTTTTTGCAGAATTCATACAGCCCATCAATTAGTTTCTGTAAACCTGATGCAGAGTGTGAGCAAAGAACCATGTCGTCTGCATACAGAATATAACATATGTTTTGGTTGTTTAATTGTGCCCCACAAGTTGTATCAAGATAGTCTTTTAAATCAGTAAGGAATTCTGTAAATAGCCAAGGACTCATCATTCCTCCTTGTAGAACACCAAAAATGCTTTCTATCTCACTGCCTACTTTGCCTTTCCATTTTACCTTGCATTTAGCTTTGTTGTACATATCTACGACTAAGTTTAATAGTTTCCCTTTTAAGCCCCGATTGTGAAGTTTATAATACAATGCATGTCTGTTTATATAGTCAAAAGCTTTTGTGAAATCTACAAAGCAGAGCCATATAGTGGCTGTGAATTAAATTTTTGATTCATTGCCATTGATTGTAGTATGTATATATTATCAGTAGTTTGAGCTTGTTCCATAAATCCAAATTGGAGGGGGTCATCTAGTTCTAGCACCTTATTTTTAAAAATGAGGCGGGAGTTAGGTATGGCCTCTAGGACTTTACCGAGGACTGGCATCACAGTTACTTTTCTATAATTATCACAAGTATTGATAGAATCTTTCTTATGTATAGGACTGATTAGGCCTAATGCCCACTCCTGCGGCCACTCCCCTCTATCAAATACGACATTGTATATTATATAAAGAGCCAAGATTAAATCATCTGTTCCAAATTTGATAAATTCTGCGATAAGTCTATCGAGACCAGCAGCTTTGTTAATTTTTAATTTCTTAATATGATGTTGAAGTGAACACATCAAATACTTTTTGTGGACTGACTTTAATTCATATAAATTAGATAGGCAGGAAACAAATTACGAAATGTGTCAAGCAAATCTATGTGACAGTTCATCATTAGCAGTTTGTCAGTTTGTCTGGGTGTGAACGCCACATACCTCCCCCCAGAACTGCGGCTAAAATGTAACTGTCCCGCTATCCTGGTACCGAACTGGCGGACGTCTTTGTCGCTGAGGGCGATTATTTGTGCGATTGGGAGTGGGTCTGAAGGGGACATGGGGCACTGTGGGATTACGTGAAGTAGTGTTCTTTGATGTGGGAGGATTGGAGGACGCCTTCCGAGGTCGCCCACGTTGCTTAAGCCCCTGTCACACGGGCCGGTTTTGCCGTAGTGAACCCGTAGTATTACGTAATAGTTATGTAACAGCTCTTTCCGCCGGTTTGGCGACAGGTTCTGTCGGCAAAAAGGGGCGGGGCAGCACCCGCCGGGTTACCCGCCGGGTGCTACGGGTTACCCGCCGGGTGCTACGGGTTACCCGCCGGGTGCTACGGGTTACCCGCCGGGTGCTACGGGTTACCCGCCGGGTTACCCGCCGACTGCCACGGGTTACCCGCCGGCTTTCACGGGTGCCTCGGCGGGTTCTACGGGTACCTCGGCGGGTTCTACGGGTGACTCGGCGGGTTCTACGGGTGACTCGGCAGGTTCTACGGGTAACTCGGCGGGTTCTACGGGTTATCGTTAAATAGAACTAAATTGTAGTATAGTTTATACTGATTCCATACCTGTTTTCGGATCGAAAATATACCAAATATTAAGCGAGTCATTCGTCTGAGAAGGTAGCTAGGTTGGCGGAGGCAATTAGTGGTGCTCTCGCAGACGTCCGCGCCGGAACTGTATCAATGCTGAGCGCTTCTTTAAAAGGCTGCTACCCTAATATTAGTCTGATTTTCGTCAAATAAAGACTGGATTGTAGTATAATTCATACTGACTCCATAGGTGTTTTCGGATTGAAAATAGACCAAATATTAAGCGAGATATTCGTCTGAGAAGGCGGTTGTCTGGTGGCGGCTGCTGCTCCATTAATATTAATCTGATTTGCGTCAAATAAATATTGAATTATAGAAGAGTTCATACTTATTTCACACAGAATTTCAGATTGAACATAGACCAAATATTAAGCGTGATATTCGTCAGAGAAGGCAGCAAGGTGCTCTGTGTATGTTCATGACTTGCATGGTGTGGTCAATATTTTTTACCATTATATATACATTGTTTGGATGAGCTTTATTGCAATTAATTTCTACTCATTCTGCCAACTGGCCAATGGGAAGGACTTTTCCTTTGGTTTTGTAAAGTCAATTAACCTATATATGTAATAGCAATCTGCCTTGACCGTTATGTCAATTGCTATTAGCATTTTGAATAATACAAAGAATGGGGTAAGTCATGCTTTTTCATCATTGATCACAAGCATTAATTGAAGTTCTGAATTTCAACTGATTCCTGTTTATTATGCATATTAAAGAGGGAGATTGTTTTGATCATGGATGGAACATGCAATTTAAAATATTAATTCCAGTTGGATTATTTTCAGAAACAACAACGAAATATTGATAATTTATATAAACTAGAGTATATCTATCTATAGATAGTTATTATAGCTCCATAGACATCTTTATCAAGTCGGAATTTTATTGGCAACAGGCAAACATTGTTTTATTTTCGTTTTTTATTGATTAGGAATCAATGAATTATTGATAGTAACATATTTTTAGGTGAAGATCTTATAACTATCTGTCTACTACATATCTATACTCTATGAGATATTACTAACTTTATTAACAAGAATATTCTTGTTTGTGCCTAGTATACTCCATTAAGTTTCCCCACCTTAACTATCATATAAATTCTACACATTTCCCTGAATAATTCAGTCTTTATTAGACGAAAATCGAATATATAGATAGACAGATAGTTTAGAGAGACAGATAGATTTATATGCTTATTAAATAATATAGAATATCTAGCTTAATATTTGGTCCATAAAAGATAGAAAATAAAATCACAGATCAAATCACAAATACTAATTACAATATCAATATTAGATTTAAATTTTACAAAAATATACACAAAAAGATAAGAATGTTCACATGTATAAAAAAAATATCATTGCCTGGTAATTACAATACAATACATTGTTTTTGATTAATGAAAGCAATGACATCTTTTTGTAATTGTGAATGACAATCAAGACAATGTCATATTACTGTGTCATCTTTGAACAAACTATGAAATGACAGGTCAAAGAACCCCAATTTAGGCAATTAGGCAATTGACACATGTATTGAGCATTTGCTGTATTCTCTACACCCATTCTTTATATCATTCAAAATGCTAATAGCAATTGACATAACGGTCATGGCAGTTGGCAGAATGAGTAGAAATGAATTGCAATAAAGCTCATCCAAACAATGTATATATATCATGGTCAAAAATATTGACCACACCATTCAAGTCATGACCATACACAGAGCACCTGGCCGCCGCCAGAGAACTGCATTTCAGATGAATATCTCGCTTAATATTTGGTCTATTTTCAATCCGAAAACATGATGGAATCAGTATGAACTATGCTACAATACAGTTTTAATTTGACGAAAATCGAACTAATATTAGGGGAGCAGCAGCATTTTAAAGAAGCGCTCAGCCCTTCCTGCATTGATACACTCAGGGCGCGGACGTCTGCGAGAGCACCACTGTTTGCCTCCGCCAACTTAGCTACCTTCTCAGACGAATATCTCGCTTAATATTTGGTCTTTTTTCAATCCGAAAACACGTATGGAATCAGTATGATTTATACTACAATTCAGTCCTGATTTGACGAAAATCGGATTAATATAAATGGAGCAGCAGCCGCCGCAAGACAACTGCCTTCTCAGACAAATATCTCGCTTAATATTCGGTTTTTTTTAATCCGAAAATACGTATGGAATCAGTATGAGCTATACTGCCATTCAGTCTTTATTTGAGGAAAATCGGACTAATATTAGAGGAGCAGCAACATTTTAAAATATATACAACCCCCCCCTCCCTGCCTACGCTGACGCTGGTAGCATAAAGCCGGCGGGTTACCCGTGAAAGCCGGCGGGTTACCCGTAGAACCCCACAACAAGCCGCCAGTGTGAAATTAGGGCCGGATAATTCGCCGGCTTTCACGGGTCACCCGCCGGCTTTCACGGGTCACCCGCCGGCTTTCACGGGTCACCCGCCGGCTTCCACGGGTATTTTTATTTTTTTTTACACCCGTGAGATTGCTACGGTTGTGCCATGCAAGCATGGCACAACCGGCTACCGGGGCCGGGTTTCGCGGCTTGGCCAAGGGTCCCACGGGTGCTTGCCGGGTATCCCCGGGTATCCACGGGTGGCCGTATTGGGACCGCCGGCTTGGAGCCGGGTAGCGATTTTCGCAACTATTACGTAATACTACGGGTTCACTACGGCACAACCGGCCCGTGTGACAGGGGCTTTAGGGATAGCCACTCGCACTGGCTGGTCAAGGTCGAGGTGGGCTGGTTTCAAACGGTCGATTGAAACCTTTTCAGCTTTCCCACCCATATCGATGATGAAGACCTTCTCTCCGGGGTATATGACTTTAAATGGGCCTTGATATGGGTGCTGCAATGCGGTTCTGTGGTTGTCACGTCTGACGAATACATATGCACATTGGTAGAGTTCTTGTGGTACAGCCACAGCATGCGAGCCATGTTGAGATGTGGGAACAGGTGCAAGGGAGCCTACCTTGTTTCGAAGGGTAGGGAGAAATGCTGTGGCTGCAGAGTAGTAGATGAGGCAGGAATGAAGTCACCTGGAACTGTGAGTGGTTCGCCAAACACCAGTTCTGTGGAAGAAGTGGCCAAGTCCTCTTTTGGAGCTGTGCGAATTCCTAAAAGGACCCACGGAAGTTCATCAACCCAGTTTGGGCCTGTAAGGCGGGCACGTAAAGCAGCTTTCATGTGACGATGAAAACGTTCCACTAGGCCGTTAGCTTGGGGATGATAAGCTGTAGTTCTGCTGTGTCGCACACCCAGTAGCTTAGTCAGCGAAGCCCACAAGTCGGAAGTGAACTGACTTCCACGATTAGAAGATATCTCTGAAGGAATTCCGAATCTTGCAATCCACTGACTCACCAAAGCTCGAGCACACGACAAGGTAGAGATGTCCGTTAATAGAATTGCCTCTGGCCATCTTGTAAATCTGTCTACAATTGTAAAGAGGTATGTGTAGCCTTGAGATGATGGCAGTGGGCCAACTAGGTCCACATTGATATGGTCAAATCTATGATGAGGAATCTTGAAAACATCAAGTGGTGCTTTGACATGGCGATGAATCTTGGCCGTTTGACAAGCAATGCAAGCCTTGGCCCAGGCTCCAACTTGTTTCTGAAGACCATGCCAGACGAATTTACAGGCCACCAAAGTACGAGTTGCTCGAATTGAGGGGTGTGACAAATGGTGGACAGGAATTTGATGGTAGCCACGCACAAGATCAATCTTTGAGAAGATAGTGCATCCAGCCAGGTTTGCAGAAAAGTCCTGGATATGTGGGATGGGATATCAATCGGGTATTGTGGCATTGTTCAAGCGTCTATAATCCCCACAAGGTCTCCAGCTGCCAGATTGTTTAGGGACCATATGGAGTGGAGATGACCATTGACTGCTGGACCTTCGAACTATTCCTAAGGCCTCCATATGTTTAAATTCTTCCTTTGCAATTGCCAGCTTATCTGGGGGTAACTGCCGGGCTCGACTGTGGATAGGTGGACCTTTAGTGGGAATGAAAAGTTCTACGCCATGGCGAACAGTAGAACAGGAGAATGTGGGAGTGAGTATCTCAGGAAATTCAGCAAGTATATCAGCATATGTCCTATCCATGGACACACTGTGAATACCAAGATACTGGCCGGTGGTCTGGTTCAGCATGACTGAGGAGAATGTAGTTGTATTAATTAGACGCTGGCCTTTAATGTCCACCATGAGATTAAATGAACAAAGGAAGTCAGCTCCTAAAAGTGGTTGGGTAACATTGGCAATAACGAATGTCCAATTAAACAAGCGACCATCAAGTGAAAGTGTGATATTCTGAGAACCATAAGAGCAAATTGCAGTACCATTTGCAGCCTCAAGTTGGGGACCAGAATTTCCAGAACGTGTGGCAGGAAAAACGCTCACCCTTGCTCCAGTGTCGATGAGGAAGGTGCGGCCAGAATTTCCATCCCTTACATACAGCAGTTGTGGACGGCAATGTGATTGAGACATTGCATCTTGCATTTTACAGGTGTTGATGTGTTGCACTTCTTGTTTGCCGGTCGTCGAAGGAGCTACTGGAAACAAATTACATGCAACTGTGAAAATGCGAAATGTGTCAAGCAAATCTATGTGACAGTTCATCATTAGCAGTTTGTCAGTTTGTCTGGGTGTGAACGCCACAATGTTAAATTTCTTCTGAAGTTATTAAACTGTTACAGATTTCATCGAGTAGAGGGTCTGCATTGGTTTCTTGGTCAAAATTATTCACAAAGTCCTCTATTTCTGACATATGGCTTTTCTCAAAATAGTCTATATTAGGTGGTTCTACTTGATTTTTTAAATATGTTTCAAAGTCAGAGAGTAGTAGTGTACTGTTATTTACAGATTTAAGTTTTGGGAAAGCAAAAGCTGACAAATGTGGAAGTAGATATATACAGTCAGAAATGGGGTTGCTACAGCTGTCTAGTGTCGACCATATCTTATGGAACTAACTGTATTGCAGTGAATCACGCAAAGCCTTGTTTTTGTTGACAATTTTTGCTTGCCTTTTGCACTTTTGGTGCATTCTGATGGTGTAAAAAAGGTAAGCACAAGCAACTAAAAATTTTCTGGAGGATTCATCATTCGGCAGATTCAAAAAATGTCACGGTCAACATTTGAAACATCTGAAATAAAATTACATCTTGTAATATCAGGAACAAGTTTTGAGTGGAAGATTTGCTCCATTACAGTGACATGCTGCACAAATTTCTCGTGGGGCAAAGTGAGACCACCACAATTAATAACAGATCCAACTATAGTCAGCAGATACTCCAACCAACTCACTCTCCTCACAAGACAACTGACTAACAATGTCAGGATAGGACTTGCTTGATTTAAAAAGCAAGTATCCAGCAACATAGGTCACAACTGCACGTTCATCTCCTGTGAGACCTGCTGGAGTGTCAATAGATGGTCCCCTTTTCTGATTCCATCTAAGCAGTCATCATCTGCAATGCTACATATGATCTAAGTTGGCGGCTGTCAAATAGCTGAGATGAACTGCACCAAGCTGTTAAGCTCTGTTAGGTACCTGTGAAAACGTGTCCACATTAAAGTTTCTCTGTTTCTCATTTTGCAGCAATCATTAATAGTGGATTTTCACGGAAGGTTATCTGTATTTCCACCAGGTGGCTAAAACAGCATACTGCAATTCTATTAGCTGAAAAAAATCCCGCCCTTGGCTGTGATTGGCTGAAGCAAAGTGCATCCTAGCAGCAGTAGTTTTAGTGCATTTTAACGTATATTTGACACTTTATCATTTAGTTGATGTTTGTTATTTTTCTGAGAAAGTTATATTTATGGAATAAGTTAGTTATTACCTACTGTGTCTGAAAAGCAAAATGAGTAATAAGAGGAGAGGAATGACTTATGTCCTGCTGAATTCAGAGCTGTTCAGTGAAAAGACTCTATCCATGACAGTTCCCTTGTGAGGTCTTCGACTGTAAAATTATACAGTATAACTTGGATAAATCAGTTTATCCAAGAGTATAGTTAACCAACTTAAGTGGCAGAGGGCACTGGTGCTTAGACCTGCAAGCCGTTCCATATTTAGGGTACGGATGGTATGGGTATGTCCTGATCTAGTGGTTAATGTGTTTGCATGCTATCTTTAAGGTTTTGGGTTTCGAACCCTCACAGTTCTAGGCGGTGGCTCTAGGTGGTGGCTCTAGGTGGCGGCTCTAGGCGGTGGCTCTAGGTGGCGCGGCTCTACCAGTGGTGCCATCATTGATCCTACCTGTACCCAACAATTAACAAAATTTTATTTCCAGTAGCACAAGTACGGACCTTTAAAGGGACATGCAAAGAAAAATAAAGGCTGGGGATTTTAGTTCACACGAAAAGAAATTGTCGTTCAAACGAAAATATTTGCGTTCGCACAGAAATATTTTCCCGTTCGCTCGAAAATATTTGCGTTCGCACAGACATTTTTTTGTGTTCGCATGAAAATATATGCGTTCGCACAGACATTTTTTTGCGTTCGCACAAAAATATTTGCTTTCGCACAGAAATTTATTTCCGTTCGCACAGAAACAATTAACGTTTGCACAAAAAAAAAATTGCATTCGCACGAAAAAAAAATTGTGAAGTACGCACTTAATCCCATAGGGGCGCCACAGCCCAAAGGAAAGGTCACAGTGAGGTGCAGGCGAAACGGCCACACGCAAATACGGCTACACCCAAAACATCAACAACCAAAACGTCTACACCAATATTTAGGTACATTACCAAAACGTCTACAAGCTATGTCTAAAACGGCTACAGCCATAAATGTAAAAAAAAAACTAAAAAAAAAAACTATATATATATAAATTTTGATCTGTAGCCGTTGTAATTTGCCAGTTGTCGTTTTGGTTAGGTACTGAAAAAGCATGTTGACATAAACCTTGTAGCCGTTTTGGTCACCTGGTCATTTTAGCGTTTCTGGTTGTAGCCGTCTTGGGAATGCCATACAATTGGCTGTAGCCGTTTTTGGCTGTAGCCGTTTTCGCGTGTAGCCGTTTTCGCGTGTAGCCGTTTTGACTGGCAATCGTCACAGAGCGAAGTGGAACCGGACAGCTATGTTCAAGGCATTTTGAAAGTGACTGCATAAAAGCTGGTAAGTTCTTGTGTTGCACATTTTGCGTAAATTATGATGACAGTTAATTGTACTACCTAGTAAATTCATGTGACACGTAGTGATGATGAACTGAAAAAGTTGACAGTTGTTGACTTGTCAACAACAAAACGGCCTATTACCAGAACAGCCCCTTACCAAAACGGCCCCCAATATATGTATGTATATAAAATTGTAATATCTAGATCCAGTATAATCAATGGGTATGTTGTGTATATTTTACAAGTCCTGATTTTTTAAAGAACCAATGCAATGAGAAGAAGAGTTTTAATTTTTTTTATTGACAGACTCTTTAAGTGTTGCATTAATTACAATTGATCCCATGCCACCTTTTGAAATATAATGACAGATAATGTCTTGTAGGATTGAAGTAAATACAGATGATTAGAAAAAATGTCAGAATTATTTTTTTTGAAATTGTCAGTGACCTATAGTCCTTTACATAGCCTAGTTAGATTTACAACCTACTTTATTTGGATAAAATCATTTTTCTATATATATATATATATATATATATTGACATTTCAAATATCAAAGTTTGATATAAATTATCAGGTCATTTTAGGAAGATGTACATTTCATAAATATTTATGAATATTCGTTAATGAATATTTGTTACTTGGAAAGAAAGAAGCACATTTTAATTCATGAAATGTGGGATCTTGATGCTTAAAAATTATCAATAAAAAACAAGGGAGGCTGTTTTGGTGGGGGCCGTTCTTGTAATAGGCTGTTTTGACTGCACACCGTGAATTGAAATTTAATTGTGTGGGCAATGCATAGACTTGCACTGGGAGCAGTCTAGTCTTTTTGATAAAAAAAATAAGAGTGATTTTGTTCCTCTTGATAATCAAGTTGGTATTATTTTATTAAGGGCTATTCCATCTAAAACCTTGAAGGAGATTGTCGATTGTCTTCTTTTTATAAATGATTACATTTTTTTTGGTCTGACAGAAAAATCATTTGAGATGCATGTAGGGGGCAGAAATGTTACATGTTACACATACTTTTTAATCCTTACACCACTAGTTTAATCCAGGATGTTTTATCCTTGATTTAAATACATAATTTATAGTACGTTTTTTTAATGTGTCATAAAATAATTAAAAGATTGGTGTCATTGTCATAATTGTCATTCACAATTATAATAAGGAAATCAAAGATGTTGTTTACATTAACAGCTATCAATTAAAACGATTTAAGGCCATTTTTTTTATTGCAATTCCCAATGATTATAATTGAAAGTTTTGACAATGACACCTATAGTAAAAAGATCTGCAGTTATTGTAATTAAGACCAGTATTAAATTTGCTGGATGCTACATTGCAATTCTTAGTAATTACTAATTCTTCTGATTAATAATTAACAAAATATATTACTACATATCCATTTAGAGATGACAACAGGCATTAGTGCTAGATATATTTTAATAGTATGCAAAATACAAATTGCTCTTGTAATCATTATCACCATGGAGGAAGCTGTTGAGACTAACTTTATTATGGGACTCAAGTATTGCGACATTGTCAATACTTTGGCCTTGAATCATAATATCACAATAAGTGAAAGACATCTGAAACGAATATTACGCAGCATGGGATTATTTCGCCGCAAGGGATACAGTAGTGCTGAAGAAATCATCAGTTTCATAGAGAAACAGTTGCTAGAATCGGGGAAGCTGCATGGTTATAGATGGGTGACTGAAAAGTGTCGTGTTAATGGCTTAAAATGCACACAAGAAGTACAAACACTAGATCCAGTTGGCTGCCAGCAGGGAAAAGGACGACGACTGCTACGTAGGTCATATATTTCAAAGGGACCAAACTTTATATGGCATTTAGATTCGTACGACAAATTAAAACGTTATGGATTCTGTATAAATGGGTGCATTGATGGCTATTCGCGACACATTATTTGGCTAAATTGCTACACTTCAAGTAGTGATCCTCGAATAGTTGGCGGATATTACATAGAGGCTGTTTCAGCCATAACGGCGTGTCCTCTGGTAATTAGGGGAGATCGTGGCACCGAAAATGTTCTAGTGTGACAGTTCCAGATGTTCTTCAGGCGAAATGGAGGGGGGCGAGGGCCTAGCTCAGAGGTAGCGCTCTGGGCTTCCAACCGCTGGGTCCAGAGTTCGATTCCCGGTCGAGCCTAAATTGGATGGCTGTTTCATCCTTCATCTCATTGCCATGCTCTCTGCCTGTCCTAGTTAGCCCAACTGGTGCAGAAATACAGGACATATTGCCCAAATCACACACACACACACAGGCGAAATGGAAATGATGAAAGAGCAGGTGACAGGAGCTACCTTGAAGGGCCAAGTACCGAAAATCAAAGAATCGAATGTACAGATTACTGGATATGTCATTTTCAGGATGTAGAGGCAGATGGAAACTTTGACGGGAGCTTTCTCGACCTGAATTTGCTGCAGTACTGTTACATGCACCAGGTATATTGTCTCAAATATTAGAGTTGAATAGTATTATTATGGGTATTGATACCATTGCTTAGCATTCTAATGAAGAGATTTGCTAAATTGCTTATATTTGCTTGTCATTTATTGTTACAGAAGGATCTTGACAGTATGGTAGCAACTTGGAATGCTCATCGAATCAGAGCCGTGCATAATTCAAGGAGCCCTAGTGGAAGGCCTGCAATATTGTACTAGCTTCCAGAACTGGAAGGAACCCATGATTACCTGTGTCATGTGGATGTTGCAGAAATTGACAGTTCAGAAGGTTGATTCCATGTGATGAGGATGTGTTCAATAGGTGTTGTATGATTATGTCAGAAAATAATCTTTCTTTCCCAGCTAACAACGAGGAAGCACTAGCTCTTTATGTTATCTTAAGGGAGGAATCACAGCGTTTTCTTGGTTTGATGTAACCTACGTTAAAGAATTTGCTGTATTTATCTGAAAAGTAACCTAACTGAATTGGGCTGTTGTCAGTGCTACAGCTTGTACAATTTTGGAAGTCTTGGGACTCATTTCTTGGCTGTACTATAAATAATCTATAATTGAATGTAATAAATGTGACAGTGGCCGCGTGCTAGGCTTGAGCTATGTTGTAAAATTATAGAAAATTTTATTGTTATTATTTATGTCATATTGGCAAAGATGGATTTGAAAAAAAAAATGATAATATCACTGGATATTAAGATTATAATAGTTTAAGAAGTAGTTTGGCCGCATAAGACAAATTTTCAGGTGCTTGATCTTGAATAGATGACTGTAAAAAATAGGTGCAGCATTTGTACGTTTTTCACATCAGATTTGCTTCTCAAAAATTAATCTTGTCATGTAGGAAGTCTGTTAATATTCCACAATTTAGGTTATACAGTTAATTGTTTATTTGTGAATGTGGACACCATTTGAGAAAATGCACTTGTCCTCCATATAGGCCCGTGTAGCTCTTTCTTTTTGCTTTACGGCAACCCAAGTATATGGGACTTAAGCCTTTCTGATTCCCTTGGGGAGTGAAGAATACCATTGTCGCCAATATCTAGCACTGAAATATGTCAGGAACCAAAACATTGACACTATTTCACAATAGCACGAATTACAATTGCAACAAAAAAGTATTCCATGAACAGTTTATTGAATATCAAGTGTCACATCTGGGAAAATAAAAATTAACAATTATCAAACTTCTGAGATAACATCACTATTATGAAATATTGTACATAAAATTTAACCTCAGCAAAAAGAGGTGCCGCTTTTCCAAACTGCAAATACAAATACAATTATATTACAATTACAAAAAAATTATGTGTCAAGCTACTTTGGTCTGCTGTAATGACATTTGCATTTGCAGATCCTAATTAGCATACAAGATATTTGTTGGTATAAAGCAAAACATTAATCTTAACAAAAATGTGGTTGCAATACAATAGCACCCATGATTAAAACTTGGATAAATATGAAAAAATATAGTTGCTTTGACAGATATCGCCATTCTTAAAACAAAATTTCTAACATCAGTTATTCAGACATCAAGTAGTACCAATGAGGTCAAACACCACAAATAGATACAAGCAATGTAGAGGACTACACATCATAAGGAGCTATGAAATTAATTGTAAAATTACAAATTTTAGCTTCAACTGTTGCTGCAAATATGAAGTCGAACACTGGAACATCACTTGTAATTCTAACATTATGAAATAACATTTCTGGCAAAAAGAAAAGCCAGGAAAATTAATTTTGTTCAAGCTATGTCCATGGACATGTAATTGGCATCAAAAATGCTCATCAGTTCGTTACGTAGTTCGGGATATGAACTATATGTTGACGGGGGCTCCAGCAAGGGGCCACAAGTATGCACTTGAGGTGTGCCCCCAGTCCTCTTGTTTTGTTGAAGTCCACCTTGATCGAGTTGGTGCAAACGTATTCATTCCCAGTCAGAAATCTCAAAAATTTCTTTAACATCCTGCAATCAAGGCCTTTAATAAACTGCTTTAAATAAGTGAGGGCAGCTGCTTCCTCCTTGTTCGATGGCGATGAGTCAAGGAGCCTCAGGACTTTGCGCACTGTGGTAGCTTTAGTAAGGTACAATTCTTTTAGAGATTCTACATCTGGAAGCATCTGTTTAAGTCCAAGGCTTGCAACACATGCCATAGCATCAAGTGCATACTTAGGCTCTTGTATGAGCTCTTTGTGTGCAATACTTATAATGGTGGGATAAATATCATCCTTGCCAGGTATAGAATGACAATTCACCCTGCCAAGAAGATCCAGAAAATCGTCATTTTCATCCTCATCCAGTGCATCTCCCTTTGATACCTTGTCAATCATCCGCCTGTCCACATCTGATTAGTACATTTTAAGAGATTCTATCAAGACTTCTCCAGAGACTTCACTTTCACCGAAAATTAAGGCACTGGAATATGCAAATGACAGCTTAATTGGGTACACATTTAATTCAATATATCCCTTCAGCAATACCCGACCAATTGCTTCCCACTCATCTTTCCCAAAATCAGGAAACAAAGCTGGAACTCTTTCAGACTCTCCAACTGAGCATTTCTAAAAAAACTCCGGCCAAAAGGCAGAATAAACTTCCCGCAAACACCATCTGCATCAGCCCCCAATTCATTAATAAATTTATATTTCAGACTTGAGCCTAAACCTGCTGGGTCAATAAATATTGCAATCATTTCTTGAAGCACTGCCGATAGATGCACATTGACTTTATTGTGATTAGGCTCTGGAACAACTGCAGGTGGGGTCGGTGATGTTGGTGGGGGTGGGGTCGGTGATGTTGGTGGGGGTGGGGTCGGTGGAATTAGTGATAAATATTCAAAATCAGAAATACATCCTTTTCTGCTCGATCCATTTGGAAAAAACCAGCCTTTGGCTGACTCTGACACAGTTGCTATTTTGTAGTCAATATCAAAAGTTTCGTGCTTCACCCCACCACCAGATTTCAGGTACACTTGTTTTGTATTGCTGAGTAGAATGTACAAAATCAAGCCACCCAACCTCGACTCTTCGTTTTTGCTTTTTTGCATGATCATTGCCCTTCTGCGCTTTGGAATGAGTGAAATGAGCAGCCATCTTGCCTTGCAGGACTTCAACCAAAGACTGCTTTCTTTCGCTTGCAGGTTTATTCTGTGAACACTTGGCAAATGATGCCGTAGCTAGTCTGTCACCAAATTTGGGAAGGTAGGCCTTCAGATCGTCATCAGACATAACATTTATTACTTCCAGATCAATCTGCAAAAATAACAAAGCAGTGTACAGATTTTTACACAATTATGACACACAAAAAAAATTTACCAACAGATGTCATTTATGGGAGTATAGTCAACTCACCTGCTAAACAACTGGACCTCTGCTGACTGGCCCAATTTATGGCATGTGCCATGCGATTCAATGATCAAGCAGGTCATGGTCATTGTCTACTAATTATGTTTTAAATTCATTCTTATGATATTTAATTAAATCCCTTAATTATCATGATAAACATAATTGTGCGTTATGTCATAGATGGTCATTCATATAAGATTTTATTTATATCATCTTGATTCTTCATAGACTTAAAATCTTTAACTAGTGAATTTTAAGCTGAGTTTGTCATCTGTTATGTAATAATGCCTTAAAGTAATACCTTATCCTCTTCTAGTTTCAGTATGTTATTTTCTTCAACCCCTTTTTTTTCCAGGAATGATCGTAAATTACTTGACATAATTCTACCTGCAAAATACAAAAATACAAAAATGATATTAGAGTACAATTTTAGGTTTCACACTTTCAAAGTTTAGCCTATAGCCACTGTCACACGAGCCGGTTTTGCCGTAGTGAACCCGTAGTATTACGTAATAGTTGCGGAAATCGCTACCCGGCTCCAACCCGGCAGCCCCAATATGGCCACCCGTGGATACCCGGGGATACCCGACAAGCACCCGTGGGACCCTTGACCAAGCCGCGAAACCCGGCCCCGGTAGCTGGTTGTGCCATGCTTGCATAGCACAACCGTAGAAATCTCACGGGTGTAAAAAAAAAAATACCCGTGGAAGCCGGCGGGTGACCCGTAGAAGCCGTGGGGTGACACGTAGAAGCCGGCGGGTGACACGTAGAAGCCGGTGGGTGACCCATGAAAGCCGGCGGGTGACCCGTCCCTAATTTCATCCCGGCGGCTTGTTGAGGGGTTCCACGGGTAACCCGGCGGCTTTCACGGGTAACCCGGCGGCTTTCACGGATAACCCGCCGGCTTTTTGCTACCAGCGGCAGGGAGGGGGGTTGTATATACTTTTTAAAAGGCTAGTGCTCCCCTAATATTAGTCCGATTTTCCTCAAATAAAGACTGAATGGCAGTATAGCTCATACTGATTCCATACGTATTTTCGGATTAAAAAAAACCCGAATATTAGGCGAGATATTAGTCTGAGAAGGCAGTTGTTTTGCGGCGGCTGCTGCTTCATTTATATTAATCCGATTTTCTTCAAATCAGGACTGAATTGTAGTATAAATCATACTGATTCCATACGTGTTTTCGGATTGAAAATAGACCAAATATTAAGCGAGATATTCGTCTGAGAAGGTAGCTAGGTTGGCGGAGGCAAACAGTGGTGCTCTCGCAGACGTCCGCGCCCTGACTGTATCAATGCAGGAAGGGTTGAGCGCTTCTTTAAAAGGCTGCTGCTCCCCTAATATTAGTCTCATTTTCATCAAATTAAAACTGTATTGTAGCATAATTCATACTGATTCCATCATGTTTTCGGATTGAAAATAGACCAAATATTAAACGAGATATTCATCTGAGAATGCAGTTCTCTGGTGGTGGCCAGGTGCTCTGTGTATGGTCATGACTTGAATGGTGTGGTCAATATTTTTTACCATGATATATATACATTGTTTGGATGAGCTTTATTGCAATTCATTTCTACTCATTCTGCCAACTGCCATGACCGTTATGTCAACAGCAAATGCTCAATACATGTGTCAATTGCCTAATTGCCTAAATTGGGGTTCTTTGACCTGTCATTTCATAGTTTGTTCAAAGATGACACAGTAATATGACATTGTCTTGATTGTCATTCACAATTACAAACAGATGTAATTGCTTTCATTAATTAAAAACAATGTATTCTATTTTAATTACCAGGCAATGATTATATTTGTATATTGGTATTTTTTTTATACATGTGAACATTCTTATCTTTTTATGTTAATTTGAATCTTATTGTGATATTTTGATCAGTATTTGTGTATATTTTTGTAAAATTTAAATCTAATATTGATATTGTAATTAGTATTTGTGATTTGATCTGTGATTTTATTTGCTATCTTTTATGTACTTATATGGACCAAATATTGAGCTAGATATTCTATATTATATAATAAGCATATAAATCTATCTGTCTCTCTAAACTATCTGTCTATCTACATATCCGATTTTCGTCAAATAAAGACTGAATTATTCAGGGAAATGTGTAGAATTTATATAATAGTTAAGGTGGGGAAAATTAATCGAGTATACTAGGCACAAACAAGAATATTCTTGTTAATAAAGTTAGTAATACCTCATAGAGTATAGATATGTAGATAGACAGATAGTTATAAGATCTTCACCTAATAATATGTTACTATCAATAATTCATTGATTCGTAATCAATAAAAAATGAAAATAAAACAATGTTTGTTTGCTTGTTGCCAATAAAATTCCGACTTGATAAAGATGTCTATGGAGCTATAACAACTATCTATAGATAGATATACTCTAGTTTAGAGTAATCATTTTAGATATTTATTTCATTTTATATAAATTATCAATATTTCGTTCTTGTTGTTGTTTCTGAAAATAATCCAACTGGAATTAATATTGATATTGCATGTTCCATCCATGATCAAAACAATCTCCCTCTTTAATATGCATAATAAACAGGAATCAGTTGAAATTCAGAATTTCAATTAATGCTTGTGATCAATGATGAAAAAGCATGACTTACCCCATTCTTTGTATTATTCAAAATGTTAATAGCAATTGACATAACGGTCAAGGCAGATTGCCATTACATATATAGGTTAATTGATTATATTTGTATAAAAAAAGTCCTTCCCATTGGCCAGTTGGCAGAATGAGTAGAAATTAATTGCAATAAAGCTCATCCAAACAATGTATATATAATGGTAAAAAATATTGACCACACCATTCAAGTCATGAACATACACAGAGCACCTTGCTGCCTTCTCAGACGAATATCACACTTACTATTTGGTCTATTTTCAATCTGAAATTCTGTGTGGAATTAGTATGAACTCTTCTATAATTCAATATTTATTTGACGCAAATCGGATTAATATTAAAGGAGCAGCAGCCGCCACCAGACAACCGCCTTCTCAGACGAATATCTCGCTTAATATTTGGTCTATTTTCAATCCGAAAACACCTATGGAGTCAGTATGAATTATACTACAATCCAGTCTTATTTGACTAATATTAGGGGAGCAGCAGCCTTTTAAAGAAGCGCTCAGCATTGATACAGTCCCGGCGCGGACGTCTGCGAGAGCACCACTGTTTGCCTCCGCCAACCTAGCTACCTTCTCAGACGAATAGTTCGCTTAATATTTGGTCTATTTTCAATCCGAAAACACCTATGGAGTCAGTATGAATTATACTACAATCCAGTCTTATTTGACGAAAATCGGACTAATATTAGGGGAGCAGCAGCCTTTTAAAGAAGCGCTCAGCATTAATACAGTCCCGGCGCAGACGTCTGCGAGAGCACCACTGTTTGCCTCCGCCAACCTAGCTACCTTCTCAGACGAATAGTTCGCTTAATATTTGGTATATTTTCGATCCGAAAACAGGTATGGAATCAGTATAAATTAGCCTGCAATTTAGTTCTATTTAACGAAAAATCGGACTAATATTAGGAGAGCAGCAGCCTTTTAAAGTATACTCCTGGAAGCGGCGAGTTACTCCTACTGCTCGCGGCTTACTCCTACAACCCGCCGAGTAACCCGTAGAACCCGCCGAGGCACCCGTAGAACCCGCCGAGGCAGCCGTGGAAGCCGGCGGGTAACCCGTAGCGCCCGGCGGGTGCTGCCCCGCCCCTTTTTGCTGGCAGAACCTGTCGCCAAACCGGCGGAAAGAGCTGTTACATAACTATTACGTAATACTACGGGTTCACTACGGCAAAACCGGCCCGTGTGACAGTGGCTTAAGCCATATGATTTAAGGGGAAAAATAATGAGTAAAATATTTGCACAATCCTGCTAAAGTGAGTTTGTTTCATTTGACCATTAATTTATGCATCATGCAAACAATATTTAATGTTGATTACATTCACTGAGTAGCAAAGTTAATTGTTACCAAAGCAGCAGGGTAGATAACATAGAATTGAAGTAATCATAATAATGCATATAATATGCAACGAATATGGCAATAAAGCGATTGGAAATTCAAAGATTTAATGCATGTCTTGTAATATGAAATTCTGGAAAATTAATATAGGAAACCACATCTAATTTTACTTTAGCCAATATTTTGGGGGGAATTGTCTGATATTCTGTTTTCACTGGGACGACTGACTGAACACAGCCGCTCATATCATTTACTGATTTAGGCGATGTGACTTGCGTTACGCCTTCTATGGGCCGATGTGCAATGTCAATGTTAATTTTAACAATATCTCTTTTCTGTGGTAAATAAAGGAGCTGTGATGATGAAAACCACTCACGAATGATAAGTTCAACTTTGTTTAAAGAGCCATAACACTTTCAGTGACAGCTTTTTGGTATTTTGGTACTTAATATTCATCGTCGAAGTGGCTGCTCGAAAATTCAAGCCCTGTTCGCAAAATCTGACGCTGCCATAAATTAGCTTTAAAGTCATATTAAGCGGAGTAGTTAAAAAACTCACCTGTGAATCCCGAAAACTTCAGTTGTCTTATAATTAGAACCAGAGGTCTTTGTTAGAACGTCATGCTGCCGGAAGTGGCCTGACTCGCTTCGGTAGCCACCTAGCAGGGACACTTAGCGAGGGGATGCAAATATTTGCAAGTGAACGAAAAAACTTGCGAGGGAACGAAAAATTTTGCGAGTGAACGAAAATATTTGCGAGGCAACGAAAATATTTGCGAGGGAACACAAATATTTGCAAGGGAACGAAAAATATTATTTTTTTTTGCATGTCCCTTTAAAATAGACCTGTGCCCCAGCCAAAACTTGAAATATTGGCTGGCTGAATCATGATATGGCTGCTGAGCTGCCAAGCCATGGACCTTTAGGTGGCAGCTGGCTGTTGTCTGATATAATGGCTAGCCATAACTTTAAACTGAAGTTACACTATATATAATAAAAATTGAAAGTTGCCATTAGTTCCATAACTGCAGCTTAAGTAAGCTCTAATAGGAAATAATGAAAAAGAAGAAAAGCCAAAATGAATTTGAAATAATACAGTTTGCTGGAACCTAAAGAAACATCTCTTCTTTACTTCCAGTTTTGATGAAATTCAAAGGGCATTTTGTCAGCCTTTTCAATCCATTTTATCAATGCATTGTCACAACTGTAACAGTAAAGGAGTAATTAACTTGCAATCTGAACTTTTATGTCTAGAATGAACAGAATGGAACAAAACTTGGCAAAGATTGAAAAAGTTATTATTATTACCAAGAAATATTTTCAGCACACTTTCTTTTTTTTACACAGTAGCAAGTGAAGACTATGGGCTACACAATGCTGTGCATCTTCTACGTTTAACATTCTGGATGTAAGAAACATATTAGCTGCACCATCATGGACTGTATGCAAACGCAGCTCTCCAAGACGTTTCTGGAAGAAAAAAGTGATTTTTCGCAGTGTGACCCTCCAATGGAACGCAACTCAATGTCAGAACTTTTCTCTTCCAGTCAGAGGTAATGATGGTAGTTCTTAGCCCAAGGAAAGGTAGTCGCCGATATTGATCTGTCCATCCATCGAACATAATTGCTGCAGACACAGCATCTTTCAGTTCTTCTTTGACCATATTTTGCATAGTCTTGAACATGTCAAAGAGAGATATCCAGGACAGAGCAGTTCTTGTAGGAAGAGTCATTCCAACATTTTTCTCGAAAAACCTGGTGAATCCTGCATCTTCTACCATGGAGAAAGGCCGAAGATCTGTGCAAAACCATAATGTGAGATCTCTGTTAATTTCAAAACTGTTTTTAGCAGGTCGTCTGTGTTCAGGCACTAGCCAATTTTTCATGATGTTTTCTTGCTTTTTTGTAGTTTTTGTACTGTCAACATCAATGTTGTGGCATTTTCCAAGGTGCAATTTCATATTTCCTGTGCCGCTCCCAACTGACATGTTGTGGACTTTCGATAAATGTGCGGCATTTTTCTCTGTCATCTTGCTGATCTCTTGCTTGAGACATGGTTCGCAGTACCATCGTGTATCATCAATCAGGTCCCCATCTATGTTGAACAAGTGTCCATAATACTTCCAGCATATACTGGTGTCTCTTTCAATCTTCATAGCGTGCCATTTGGGGATGACTTTGAGATTTGTTAGTACGCCATTTTGTGGAGCCAAGTTGACAGACACATTAGAATTGGCCGGTGCTCTCCGACTTCAATCAAGTGACCTGCAAATAGTGAAACATAAATGATATACTTGGTACATTGAAATAAATATATTGTAGGAGGGACAGAAGGTGCCAGATGGAAACAAAAACACAAACACTACCAAAAGATTCGAAACAAAGATCACCCTTGCATGTCAAAAAAAGATTGAGCTTCAATCTCAATAAACATCAAGCTATCTTTCAAATTGACAATGAAATTCAAAAATTGTGACTTTAGCTACATAATTTATTTACTGGAAACAGTCTTCAAAGCATCCTTCAGTGTTGTAACTTCAACAAGAGGATTCTGCAACAACTCTGACACCACTCTTCCCAATACATTGGGGTTAATGAGTAACTGACTCTCCTGCAAAAAACAAATATGTCATATGAAACAATAGTATCATTGAGCATGTTGAGTGTAGTCACAATGGAAACCGGGAAAAAAAGATTAATTCATGTAGAGTCACACACTTTAGAGGTATTTGGTTTATGCTGGTTTAGTACTTAGCCTAAACCCAAACCAGCAGTGAGCTGTCATGAAGTGTTTCGGAACTATAAGCATTAACTTTACATACAATGTAAGCAAACCAGAGGTTCAGATTCCACAACAAAGTCCACTGAAGAATTTTAATCAGCTTCAATTTCAAAATGAACCTCCTAAAAAAAACAACAACATTACATTCATGTTAAATAAAATTGCCAAACATTTTGAACAACATTTTTTCAAAAGCCCACTTTTTGAAATACACTAACATTTTTGTTGTTTCATATGATAATAAAATGAGTACATATAAATATTAAACTCTTTATAGCTCTTTTTCTTTCTTCAGTCATATATATTTGCTTTCTTTCTTAAACTTTTAATATATAATTATACAGTGTCCTGTAAATAAATATGCATATAGTATGCATATTAATATACATGTATACATAGAAAAGATATAGGATCCAGACCTTGCGCAGTTGCACCAACGATTTAGTTCTATGCTGATTTGCAATTATATCACTTGACACTTATTGGGAGGTAATTGTTCTTACAAAAAGTAATACCTTTGTTCTCCTCCTAGTGCTCCCTACACCTAGTGTTTCTTGCTCTCCCTACGTCTTGCCTTCCATACCCCAAGCTATCCCTACATATAGTGCTCCCTACCTTGGCTGTTTCATCCCTCATCTCATTGCCATGGTCCCTGCCTGTCCTAATTAGCCCATCAGGTGCAGAAATACAGGACGTAAAGCCCTATTCACACACACACACACTCCCTACCTTGCTAGTCCAGACTATAATGACCTCTTAGCCTGTCATGAAACATAATTCCCCTTAGATCTGAAGTATGAATCAGTGTTATCATTTATGTCTTTATAAAGTATAGATATATAAATTTACATATGCGACTTAAAACTTGAAACACAAACATTCAACATTGCAGTGTCCAAACCAGATCAAGATTTTATCACTGAAATGCAAAAATTGTCAACAGATGACAAATGCCATCAATATTTCCTTGGTAAATATTCCTGGCCTTTCGTTGTAGGTAATGGAAAAACCTTTGGGGGTGGGGGCCTAGCTCAGAGGTAGCGCTCTGGGCTTCCAACCACTGGGTCCCAGGTTCAGTTCCCGGTTGAGCCTAAGTTGGATGGCTGTTTCATCCTTCATCTCATTGCCATGGTCCCTGCCTGTCCTAATTAGCCCATCAGGTGCAGAAATACAGGACGTAAAGCCCTAATCACCCACCCACCCAATGGAAAAACCTTTAAAAATGATGCTTTTTCCAGGTGGACAGGTAAAGCTTAAAAGTAGTCTGCTTCTTCAAAGTTGACAGGAAAACCTCACGGGAGTCTGCCTCTTATAGTTCAATAGAAAAACTTTTCAAAATAGTCTGTAGAAAAACTTTCATTTAATGTAGCCTTTGCACAAGATCTTCTCTGGCTAATAGCTCTCGGTGGTGGATGAGGCATCCTAGCATTTTCTTTGGGTCACTGATCTCAATGAAGTGCACATAATTTTGAAGTTGCAATGAAATGCCCATGAACGTTTCTGAAGAGCTTCGCATTCTGCAAATGACTGACAAGCTTTTCAACATCTCTGAAGTCCTTCAGTGTTCCTCTTTCTTTCTTTTGTTCACAACTTTATGTGTGCTGTTGAAGTCTGAGGATTCAACAATAGTCTGGCTGTTTCGCTTTATGGTCTTTGATCTGATGTTGCTGCCAGATGTTTGGTGGTTGGTCTTGAAGATCATGTTGAGGTGCTCGATGTTAAAGTCACCTTCCAGACATGCACCATTTTTTCCTTCAGGGTTGACAGCACTCCTCCACAGCATTTCTTTGGCCTGTCGTGTTAAATTCGTCTTGTACGTGTGTGAGGGGAAAAGCTGGCCAAGAAGGAAATATTGTGTTTGATTACGCTGGAAGAAATGGAGGAGCTGGAACTTCTGGTGGTTCTTGATTCGCTGTATGTCTCCTTCCCTTATTGCATCATGCTTGGAAAGTTGAAATAAGCTTTTATATAGGGCAATTGTCAATCAAAAAAAGATTTTTGAAGTAATATCAGGCACTCCTCTATTAAATTTGTAGATCTCTTGCTTTTACGCTCCTCTGTCTAGTATATATATGATTGTTATTTAAATTCTGTAAGTTTACCACTGTTGTTATGAATGACCCCTAAGTGGTTTAACTACTACTACACTACTATTATTACTACTACTACTACTACTACTACTACTACTACTACTACTAAAAATGCTCCTCCAATAACATAAACAACGGATAATTGCTGACCATTTCTCTCTCTAAAATCCCGTTCCACCTCGCCAAACGTCTTGCCAAACTCCCACGAACTACTAGTGCGTCAAAACGTTTGTCAAAGTTCGTCAGAGTTTGTCAAAGTTTGTCAGAGTTTGTCACAGTATATTTTCAGAAATCATCGTAGCTTTCTATGAACTTTTAGGACTTCGTAGGACGTCGTAAGTACATCGTAGAAGATGGTAGGACTTCGTAGGAGTTCATAGAAGGGCCGTTGGTGCGTCAGAGTTCATATTGAGATCGTAGCTGATTCTAACAGTTCGCTACACATTTTTTTCATAGAAATGAGAAGATTATGCTGATTAGAAATTTTCAGGGATGATACTGGCCAACTGCCACGAACTTTGCCCACTCATACTTTGCGAAAGTTTGGTACATACTTTGTAGCAGTTCTTGTAGGTGGGAAGGCTTATATGACCTTATAGGTTAAAACGGTAACTTCAACATATCCCCATACCCCTTATGAGCGCAGAATCCAGCTGCTTGGTAGATATAATTAATTGTACAGTACTGCTCTTCTTAAGAGACCTACCCTTCTGCAGGCTGATGATGGTCTCATAAGGTGGTCAGTCTCATAAGAGGACCTGACCATAAGCGACCTCTATAAGGGAATAATGTTTCTCAAAATAAGCATCTGAATTTTAAACATTTTGACTCTAAGACCTCCCCCTGCCTCCTGACTTGCTCATTTGGTTCCTCACTTCCCTCTCTGCTTTAGCCTGTCTCCTCCACTCCGCCTCTTCCCTCATCTCATTCAACAGATCAAATGCTCTCTCCCCTCTGCTTCACTCTCCTCCTTGCTCATTTCCAGATCTCTCTTTAACAATGTTGTCCTGTTCTTCTCCATATCTTCCTTCTGTTCTTTCATCTCCCGCCTCTTCATCTACTCCTCCTTCCTAAACTCCTCTCTCGCCTCCTGTCGCTGCCTCCATTCTTCTCTCTCTTGTCTCATCTCCTCCTCTTGCTTCTTCATTCTCTTCAAAATGGCTTACTTTCCTTTCCAATCTCTTCTATGTTCGTAGAACAACAAAACATGAGTCAGTCTCTCCAGCATTTCATCGAAAGTTGACCCGAACACTATGATATCTTCCAAATACACCAGGCATTCCATTCCATTGGAGACCTTTTAGTACCATCTCCATGAGATGCTCCAAAGCAGCTACGGCATTGGTCAGACCAAACGGCATTACTTGGAACTCGTATAACCCGGATCTGTTACAGAAAGCTGTTTTCTCCTGGTCTTTGGGATCCATCATCACCTGCATAATTGCAACCTTAAATTGAAATATTCTGTAAAGATAACATTTACTGATTGGTCAACTTTTGCCTCCATTCACAAATATCAATATCCTCAGCTCTAAGTTTTTGGTTAACTGATTTTGCTAACCATTGCATATTTGCTGGTAAACTATGATCCTATATTTAATAGCATATAATCCACAATATCATTAATTATCAGTATCCAGGAATGTATGTTTTCATATTTACTTCTACACTTACTTCTACACACTATATCTTTGATGAGAAAATTTTTCATATTTCCCAATTGAAAGTTTTATCTAATATTAACCATCCACTGTTTCCAAATTCAATCCATTATGAATAAAATTTAACCCACTTTGCTTGGCCCTTTATTTTGGAAAAGATGCAAATTTTAGTTTCTTTTGTCGCTCAAGGGGTTTCCATTGTGCGCAATATTCAGAGAGCTTGTCCAAAACAAGTTTAAGATTAGAGCTAGACTCAGCTAAAATAACTATCTACATAAAACAAAACGAACAGGTTAAAATACAGATTTAAACTGGTAATTCCAAGCATAGACATTGACATTTGTTGTTCCAAATAAATTATTCTGAGTCATCGAAAAACAATGAATAAAGAAAAGGGGACAAATTTCCACCCTGTCTGACACCAATCCTACTTATGAAGTAATTAGATTTGATGTTGTCAATAGATATGCAAGATTTTTATAATCCTGTACATACATTGGAATACACTAAATATTTTACCGGTAATATTACTCTTTATAGTAGGGGACCAGCACCCCCAAAAAACTGAAACACCCTGGTCCGTCTTCTATATTTGTTGGAGAAGAAGACGAAATATGTAACCACATTTTTATTGGCTTGTATTAAGTAACTTCTTGCGGATGGTCAACATTAAAACCAATTCAATCCATCAACATATTATATACAATATATCAAACTACACAAATTTTCTTAATTTCTGCATGATACACATATCAAACATGTTCCACTCGTATATCCGGAATAGTTTTCATTTGATACACTTAATTTATGCCTTTTTTTTTTACTAGACGTCGCAAGTAGTATACCTCTCTTATGAATGGAAATGCTTAGTGTTACATGTTTTCATAACTACCTGACAGAGACACATTCACTGAGGACATATCCAGCCAGAAAGGTGGTGTGGTGAGTGGATTGGGCTTTATGTCATGTATCTCTGCACCTGATGGGCTAATTATGACAGGCAGGGATCATGGCAATGAGATGATGGATGAAGCAGCCATCGGACTTAGGCTCGACTGGAAATTGAACCTGGGACTCAATAGTTGGAAACCCAGCATGCATCCTCTCTGGTAGATTAATTATTCATACCATTGAACAAATGTCAATTGTCCTTGATTGAACTACCACCCTGCATGGTATAGGCGCTGCTTATTGGGCGATTATATTTAACAACATGTTAACCTGAGAGGTTTGGTAATGGAGGACTAGAGATTATTTTTCTTGGATGTTGCTCCAATTATTTGGTTTTGTTGAATGTAAGCAATTGCACCAAGTCAAATTTTTACAGAGTGAAGGATATTTTGTCAACAAATGGCCTCACCAGTCCCCTGAACAAAACACGAAGCACATGTGACATTTTCCTCTTGGTCCCACATTATATGACAGCAACTTCAGAGACTTTTGACATCAAATCTTGAGCAGCATTAATAATGGTACACGTCATCTGGACCTGCATTGGTGATTCAGACTAAGACTCAGACGCTATTTATTTTCCAAAGACATTTTTAACTTTAAGATTAGTGATAAGTCACGCTAAGTGATTGGACAATTGGCTAGAAATTAATGACAGATGAAGCATTGGAGTATAATACTTCTGAATACAATAATGTACTCTGAATGAGTGCTGTCTTTCTTAGAAACTTTTTTCATAGAATCTTGAAGTCATCTAACCAGGTAGCTTATCAATACAATCTGATGAATCCTGTCTGTAGTCAGTAACACTCACCAACCTTAGTTGTAATCTGATCCCCATCAAGCACTCCTGAAGCTCTACAACCAGTTTGCACATCTCAGCAAAAGTAAGATATGCAGAGCATACAATGCCAGCCTGGTGTATAAAATGAACTTTGCCAGAGAAGTAATTTCCACAAGTGAAATCGAGGAGAAAGAGTCATTGTGCAGTTCTTCTGACATTTTGATGTGGTGAGGTCTTAGAAGATGGTGTAAATAAAATTGGCGGGGTTTTGGGCAAAGGAGATAAAAAGGAACAAACTGTATGCCTTGACTGGGGAAAGAGATTTCACTCCATGACTTGGCTTGAATTTGATCTTGATATCTTGAATAAATAAACATAATTTGGGTCTTGTTTAACTGTCGTTGACTGTCTTCAATTCATTGTAAGATATGATGTAGCAATCCACGTAGAAACTTGAAAAAACTTGGAAGATGATTTGATTAAAAAAAAACAACAACAACCGGGAACGTGATTGGTCTCGACATCACACCATGATGAATTTTCAGCTTTTTGACAGTTTATTGAGTTTATTTTTGATTGATGTTGATTGGCTGTCCACTGAGCTGTGGGCACTCTGTGGATAATGACAGTTTAACAGCCACAAGTGATCCAAATTCAGCTGAAAAATACCATTCGTGGATGCATTTAAAAAATGTATGTAGTATACAGTTAATCTCATCTAATGAAGAACAAATAACCAACTAGTCGCTCGCCCGCTTCTCCTTTTCTCTCTCGTCCTCTCTCCTTATACTTCCTCTCCTCTGGCTTTCCTTTTCCTGAACCCCTCCTCTTTCTTCTGTTGCTTCAAAGATCACTAAGATATGGAGAAAACTCCCTCATTCATAGGTAAACACTTATGATGTTCTCTTTCTACATTTGGTAATCTTCTGTATACTTGCTGGCTATACTTATATGTATTTGTTCAGGGAAAATATAATGTGATCTGAACACTTGGTTTTACCAATTTATTGAAGATAAATATAAACCTGCAAACACAAAACATTATTAAGTATGTGCTTGCAGTAAAATATATTGTAATAAATGATCCAATAATTCATAGTTAATGACAGGCCTCCTATAACTGGTGTGAAACGTACATAAAGCTTACACCTTTGAATAAATACATAATAATAGTTACATGATAATTTATTTCTCTTTGAAGGGGTTTATAATATCAACCAAGTTGAACCAACCGATATGGTCACCAAGTGGCTATGGTGACCAACCAAACTTCGAACAGGCCTAACAGAAGAAACAACTCGCTCAGGTACTAATATGCATTGTACACACTAAAAGTGAATTAAACCAAAATGCAATTGAATGTATAAAACAAATAACACAATACTAACTCAATTGCTAAAGTAGAATGACTAACGGAGTACATACCTAAATACCAAAGTAGTCAAATCTTTCATCACTCCATGTATTTGCTTTGGGGTGCAACTGAGAAGTGAATGAAATAGCTCCCCAGCTAATTCAACTGGAATGGAGGGATTAAGCCCTCTGGTGGCTAAACGAATTACTCTGGTCAGCTTTGAGGTGCTGACCTCTTGTGACATTACAAATGAATTGCAATGCTACATATTCATACCATAGTCAGACGTTAATGACCTTATATACCTTCCTCTTTCTTCTGTTATATACAGCACACATTGCTTCCCTCAGCGTGATGTATCTTCCTTCCTATCGTGTTTGTTTCTGATGACGCTGGTGGCATCTCTCTCGGTGGTACTCTTTGCAGGGAACAGAGTTAGGAAATAGACATTCTATTGAGTTTTAATAGCAGAAATTTTTACTTAACCTGTGATTCCCTCAACCAATAAGAGTCCTGCATTCACATGACATCCTCTAGAGTTTAGCTTCCAAACCATGAGATTGGTGTCCAAGGCAATGAAATCGGATGTAAATCAAACATCCAAATAGACTTTTCTTTCAGGATAGCTCTAGGTTACTCAAATGCTTGCA
Organism: Alitta virens; assembly: GCA_932294295.1. NCBI lineage: Eukaryota > Metazoa > Annelida > Polychaeta > Phyllodocida > Nereididae > Alitta > Alitta virens. The sequence continues at coordinate 52,615,949 of OW028573.1, forward strand.
AGGTCTTTTAAAATTTGTCACATTTAGTCCGGGGTATAAGCAATCGGTCATTGTGATATTTTTGATATTATAATGTCAGACTATCAGTGTCTGCATTATTGAGAGGGTGCATGCTGAAGGCTTGTTCTGAGTGACACATACCACATATGTCAAATTTCTGTGCTTGCAAGGTGTTGCTATTTGCAGGAAAGTTTACAAATAAAATATTTCTGAGTTACTACACTTCTAAAGCCACAGAAAATATAATAATTGCACAGAATCCTCCTTCAGTGTTTGTCATACGTGCATATATGTATTATGGTATCAGATAAGAAGGTTGGTTCCAGTTTTGATACAGCAAGGTCATAAAATTAAAACATAGATATATAATGGCATTCCAGAGGGACTATTTGGATCTTCAACTAATCTGGAAATAATCACATGATTTTCAGGAGGATGGCCTAGTTAATTTGACAGAAAAGACAGAAAATTGACCTGAACCCAAAATGGCACTCTCCGCCTCAAATGTGTCAATGCTGTTCCTTCTTATTAAACATGAATCTATTTGCCCTGTTTCTGGGGGCAAAGGTCAAGACAGGTGTCTGTAACAAATCTGTATGATCAGTGACATAATCTAATGCTTGTATTGCAAAGGCCAAGGTGAAAATTACCTGAAGGTGTGATAAGTGTGCATGTGCTATATTGAGGAAACAAAATATATTCATAAAGATAATTTAGGACTATTATTACTTTCGGGTGTATGATTGCAGCTGCATGCGATCACTGTCAATTGTGATAATAACAAAAGAGGTAGCAGTAGTTGCTGGTGCTTTTTTTATGCAGCACCCTGTAATGGAAAGATACTATAGTTGTATGATATTGTTTGATTGACAGACTTGGTGTAATGACTCTCTTCCTCTCAATATTAACGTCTAAGGTAATTAGTAATGGGACTGTTTTCGTGCACTGTTGGTTTGACAAATTATTGTCTTGATAAAAAACCAAAAAGTGCATACTGGTATTATTTTGTTCATTGCATATTTTATTGTAAAACCTTTGGTAATAAATATATTGCTTGTATAAACATACATGATAATAAACGTACATAGCATAGACTCACTACGAGATAAATAAAATACATGTAAAACATGCACACACACGTACTCCTACATATGGCAAACACTTTTTACACACACATTGTAATACATGCAATTAGTTGGTAAAGAGACTGATATTAATGCCCATCATCATCTGAAACTTTCATTCCAAAGGCTAAAAAAATAATAAATCACAGAAAATTTGCATTGCAAGTTGCACTTTCTTTCACACAGTTTTCTTTCACACAGTTTTCTTTCACACATATATTTATTGCCATTGTGGCATTCAGATCTGTGATATTATGAGATTAAAGAGTGTAGCTGATACCACTAGGCGTCGCCATGGTGCAGATCCATTTTGTTTCAATCTAGTTGCTCCATCTGGAAGCAAGGACAATACAAACTAAACATGTATCCAAATCGGGAAATATGCGAAAATAAACTAATTTTAAAAACGAATATTGACACACGTATATAAAGTTCATATAGTAAATTTCATTTAATAAACATTTTTTATTGTTTAGGTGCCGTCAATTGTTATGATTAAAAAATATTTGTGAATTACCTAATACACCATATATTTAAGAAGCTTTTTTAACAACTAATCCATATCTTTTGAAAATTTTCAGGGACACTCACCTAAGTGTGGCTGTCGCAGGCGTAGTACACTTCCAAATATTTATAAGTTGCGGGGCATGGGTCGCCAAACAAGGCATTCACCACAGGTATTCGACAATGTCTTTTACCATTACATCTACAAATGAATTAAGTGTAATATTAGTGGATGGATTAATAGAGATAGACCACTTCCAAAGAAGCCTGGCTAATAATCTTGAGTTAGCAGCAATGCCATTCGATGGCATCATGTAGCAAGGAAATGATTGTTGAAACACTGTTCCCTTCTTTTCTCATAAGTTCATCAAAAATATAATTTGCCGTTGTGTTTTTAATCATACTTTAATTGATAAGAGATGTATTTTTAAATATATAAATTATGTGTTTTTGCCAACTGACCTTCGAGAGACTATGCTCGTCGTGTGCTTCCGTGGGGCCCCACATGGGAATGACCAGTTCTTGTCATAGATTGTGTCTCGATAGCACACATCCGCTGTCCTTCTCCCATAGGTGGCGTGACCAACAGAGATATGACGATGACGTCTGAAGCTAGATGATACTCTGACGTCATCATCTTGGCAGGACAGTACCAGCTCCATCCTCTCACAGCCATAGGCAATATGGTAGACCCTACTGTAATGCCTTCTGTCTGTGTCAGGGAATTGCATCTCTGCAAATCAAAACACAGTTTCATTAAAAACGGCCTGTCAAATCGAACCTAGACAAAGCTAGACAACTTCTGCTATATGATGCTACCTGCCACTAAACGGAACTGTCTGGCTATAGCTGGCTACTCAAAGCCGGATCTAAAAGTAATATTTATGATATATTAGATAAATTGCTTAAATTTGCAAAGGTTTATATTTTTTTCAGTAAGCCGACTATAAGCTGGGAGTAGACAAAAGCGGATGGCTTTAGCCAGTTATATCCACCGCCAGAAATAGGTTGCTACAGCTGTATAGATAGAGTCAACCGTATTTTATGAAACTAACTGTAGCCCTGATGGTCCAAGTAAACAAATGAATGAACAAATAAGTAAGTAAAATTGTAGGCATCAGCAAAATGCAACCATAATATATTATCAAAATGATAATGTCTTTCAGTGTGTAACATCCTTGCAGACTCGTATGTGCGTGCTATATTAAATATATGTATCAAAGGCGTATATTATGTTATTCTATTTCTCATATTCGATTTTCATTATATCTTCTATTTATTTTTTATTTTATTTATTTTTGACCAGGAATGACCTGTTATATGAAATTTCACATAGGACCCCTATAATAATTAACTGAAACTAAAGTACTATAACAGCATGTTTTCATCATTGGAAAAAAAAGGTATGTTGTATTTTATATATATGTTTATTTTCAAGGTCTCACAGTTCCAATCTTGTTTCACAGTTTCAGTGTGCAAAGTGCAACGTTTGAAAAGTGTTTGGTAAAAGAAAGGGAAAAAAATGTTTCCTGATATGTCAACAGGTTCTTGTGTAACAACATGGTTCGTGATGCTTCCATAACCATGAAAGAGCTCGGAAAACCCGGACCTACACAAGAATTAATTAAATATTCCAATTCACGAAGCAACAACGTGATGGCCTCATGGCTGGCATCTTTGCATTGGCTTAGCCACTTGGAGGGCATTTTCAAGGAAAGTGCATCGCTTTTCAAGGTCAAAGCTGGCCACATGGCCTTGAGGGAACTCTTACTTTTCAATGAACCTCTGCCCTTTAAGTCATTGATTTTCAGTTGTAACTAGAGACTTGTTATGGTGTTGTTTAAGTCAAGAAAAAAGTCAACAGAAGCAGAGGAAGGGGTAAGTTTAGTGATTGGAAAAAAGAAGAAGAAGAAAAAAAAAAGCTGATTTCCAAAGAATTTATCGTCATAACACTCGAAAGTCAACAATTAAGATTAAAAGTCAAATTTATTTTAAAGTGCAGTAGGAAATTGAATTCCCACTAATCATTGTTGTTTGGAACAAAGTCTTGTGGAATAAATTGGATTACAAACTTGCACGAGGGATAATAGGACATACGTGACCTTTCAAATTACAGTTTATAGTACAGATGCACTCTTGTGTTCTAGTAAATGATAAAAAAAAAAGAAGGGCTTTTTCTTGAATTTATTGTTATTGTTCACTAAATGGCCAGGAAGGAGAAAATGAAAAAAATTAAACAATTAGGACATTTGGCAAACCATCTGGTGACCCCTGGCTCCGTTTTCGGCCTGCATGTTCAACAACATGTCACTCACTCAGGGCAGAGCGAAGTCCAACTCAGGAAAACACGTCGACCGCATTGTTCCTTTTCAAGAAATGATTTCAATATGTTTTCCCACTCCATTCGAAGTGGACTTTGGACTCAGCCATGAACCTTACTCATGATTCTTGAACATTTTATTTCAATGTGAAGCCACGGCTCCATGCATTGTTAAACATGCGACCGAAGATTGTTGCCACCCGAAGCTAATCAAGTTCCAAATAATAACATTTGACGAATGGGAATTCACTCCTTTGTCTTTCAGCCATTAAAATGTAATAATTCAAGAAATTGTTGTTATAACTTTCCTCATACAAAGGTTGACTACCTCACTATTAAGGGGCGTTCACAGTGTCACGTACAAAACCTACGAGTGACCACGTACGTCAAAAATGGGCTATACGTAGCTATACGTGCTCACTCGTGGCTCTGTTAATCACGTATATATGTTTTCCACTAACGTACGTGAGGCAGTCGTAGGTCGCTCGCCAGACGTCCATAAAACGTTCGCCAAACGTCCGTCGTCAGCATCCATGAGGCATCCGTGAGGCGCTCGTAGATCGCTCGAAGGTCGCCCGACGGACGTCCGCCGAGCGTTTTACGAGCGTTCTACGAGTGGATGCGAGTGGATGGCGAGTATATACAGATGGACTGTGGCTACGTATGGTCTCGTACGTACGTAGAAAGTACGTAGAACGTACGTAGGACGCTCGCCGACGGACCCCCGAGCAAGTTACGTAACTAATATATACAATTACTCGTAGAACGTCCACCAAAGTTTTAAACATGTTTAAATTTTTTTGCTCTCTTCACCCATTTCCGTGATTGGTCCACCCTGACAAATAGCTGCATGGGAGTATGTGATTGGTCAAGCGCGACCAGGTGCATCCTACGGATTAGCGCGAGCATACGTAAAATGCTGGGCGAGTGAATCACGTAAGGCCAAGGATGAACAAGAATGAAAAAATATTATAAGTCACTAAAACAGCTCTCAAATTTCTTTAGGCCCTGATACAAAGTGGCTTCAAAGTTAAGGTGACATTGTATTAACTACAGTATATTTTTTCCCTTATTTGCCTGGAAAATCTCCTCATCCAAGATAGCATTCCAAATCGTTTCAACGTCAGCGCGATGTTAATACGATGTTAATACGATGTTTTAAAGACAGTGGCTAAATGGAAACAATGCTTGGCCGATTTGGAATGAAATCTGGGATCTAGAAGGCTAGTGGGAACAGCTGATTTTTTTTTACACATTTTGACAATCTTTTAATACATTTTTCACTAACTTTAGACCCATATATAGACCCATATCCATTTTTGACTAATATATTAGTCAACTTCACAAGCTTATTCAGCCATGTGTGTCATAGGTCAGTACGACTAATGATATAGACGAAAACTTATCTATAAGTCAAAATGGATATGGTGGTCAACAATTCTAGAAGCATTGTCTAAAATTAACATTCGTGATGACTATATAATTATCGGTCAGAGTTCGAGGCTGAGTCGTCAGACATTTCTGAGGTAATTAAGATGTGGCTTTACTTAATACATCATGCAGCAAATCTATGAGGTGTTCCCATCAATCTCATGTACATGTCTAAAGGTCAGTGGATTGTGCAACTTAACGCATGTACGTACACACAAGGAAATCCCAGAAAAGTTACACACGTCAAAATCAGGTTCATGGTCACTCAGTCAGGATAAAAAAACAGAAGCCGTTAAAATAAGTAAAAAAAAATTGTTTACAATAGTGTGCAACATTCTGACCTTGGATTTGCCACAATCGAAATTGTATGCACTTATTGGATGTCGACGACATGTCATTTCTTTTACTAGCAGGATGGATGTCGACGACATGTCATTTCTTTTACTAGCAGGAATCAACAGGGTGATACAGTGCGCCCTTGTCTTTTCTTGGAAAGAAGGAACTGGGGAAATCCGATATGGTGCTTTGTTGTGTCACCCCTCCCCCATTCATGCTTTGTCAAATTGACCTATGATAGTATCTATGAAATGGATTATTTTAATTGTGTAGTTTTGAATACCACCTCACTCAATAGGGCCACTTAATATTTAAGACCACCATCTATTGCACCAATCTTTATGACCACTTCACCATTGAGGCCAATATGGTCTTAATGGCGATGTTCTACTGTATGTGATAAAACGGACAATTTCACAACATCGTCTTGTTCTTGCTGTGACCGAAAATAACAGGTTCTTGGATCTCAGTTACAATTAATGATATAGTTGCTGCATTCTCTATCAACATATTTTATATGATGTGTGTAGTACTGTGTAACTTATGAAAGTGATGCTTTTGCAGTACTTGAGAAGCAAATAAAACACGGTTATGAAGAATGTTACATTTAATTTTATTTACATAGTAGATGCAGAAGTGACCACACTTGGAAAGAGGTTGAATTAAAGAAAACAAATGGAAAAACCTATGATCACCATCAAAACTTTTTTGAAAGGGATAACTTATCAATCATCTTCAGCTTGATAGCACTTTTTTGAATAACCCTTCCTCCTTAATTTATGTACTAGTTAAACGAAATGTTGTGGAAAACATTTGGTTTTAATCAGTGATGGCTGCTAGAGTCTCGCAATTATTAAGCTTGTTTTGGTCATCTCAGGAAATCAAACTACAAACATTTCGTGTTGAAAACATTGTGGATCAAACTGCAGTGCCTATTATAGACTAACCTCAAAACAGCAAGCCGGAATAAAATTGTTCCATCTGAATTCGGGAGACCATCTACATGAACCTAGGACTTTCAGAAAATTCGTCATTGGAACTTGGAAATATTGACTGTTTGCAGCAGTTTTGTAGGGACAAAATTGGATCCACAATATTTCTTATGGTGTAAAATTTACCTTTCTTGAGTTTGTGCTTGAGAATTGCGGCCTGGCAGGAGAGGAAGAGCAGGGCGCAGGCCACCAGCCATCTTACTGCCAACCAACACGTGTTCATTTTTCTGAAATAACAAACAAAATACTGCAAAAGACTCCATAAATGACTTAATTTGATTCAACAATTAACTGGGAAGATTACATAATGAAGTCTTTATAAGAACTTTTGGCAAGTTTTAGTGCGAAGTTTAGTATATGCTAAAATATGATTTTGCTGTTTGCTGATGTCTTACTTTAGGTTTATTTTATTTATTATTTATCTTTGCATTCAGAATTGTAATGCATTACAACTTTGATATCCTCTAATGCTAAAACAGAAGTAGTAAGTCTACATTTTAAATTGAAAAATTCACATTATTAGAAATTTTTCTGTGGGAGTTCCTTGACCTGTGATATTTTTGTTTGGCTGTTGATGCTCCAGAGGTTTTTGACCTGTTTCCTTTGGTTCATAAACGAGAAACGTTAACCTGGTTCTAGAGAATAACCAGCAGTTATGCATACATTAACCGGATTTTTAATGCTCTGCTTTCGTTTTCTTCCTTCACTGCGACCCATCATTAACTAGGTCTTCAACTTCTTATCCCAAAATTGTGTATGCTGGATATCTTGAAAATGTACACTCTTTATCGAATGCCTAATTTTTTGGTTATGATCATAAATTAATTAAGTCGTAAACTGGTTCTTTGTCTTTCCATTTTAAATTCTTCTTCGAAAGCTACTTATGCGAATTATGCTACTTGAAATTCTATGATTTTGTATGATCCGTTTCAGGCTGCTCTCGCATGGATATAGTGCTTTGGAATAGGTGGCAAAATAATTTTATGGTTTCTGTGCTACAAGTTTCAGGTGCAATGCCTATAAATAGCCATAGTTAATATGAAGATTTTGCTAATTCAGTTATTAATTAATATTACTCGTAAACTTTCTACATTTATATCACGACCATGCAAAGCACAGTGTATCAGCTCTAATAAGTTATTGTCGTTTGATGATTGTATTTTGTCTCTCTGTTATATTGGATGATAGAATGAAATGAATAATGAAGTTATGATTAATTAAAATTACATAGATTTTCCGAACTTACCTTGTATTCTTGGAGATCTGAGGAAGAGAGATGATGTTATTCTGTGCGTTTTCTGGCGGGAATACAGCCAAGGAGCAAAAGCCGGCAACAGAAATAGGCAAGAGAGGGTGTTGGCTAGATACAAGCACCGCCCCCTAGCTGACTTGAAAACAGGGGGGCACCTACAATCCAGGTATGCAATGAACAATTATGGGTGTTCCCTAAATACCAGAGATATATTGGAGAAGTGGTACAGGAGCGTGGAGGCTGCACAATTGATAGGTGTTCATATTAGGTCAACCGAAACAGGTGGGTGATCAAAGGCCACTTGTGCAAGGTGCATTGATGACTAATGTGAACATTGTAAAGTTAATTAAAGTGCATTTAAATTCAGTTGGGGAAGGTGACCCCCATTCTCAGTTTGCATACTAATGGTTTCTTGTGAGTGACATGGACATGAGCTCTCCACGTGCTCTTACTAGTTGACCACATGGATCCCGGTCACTTTTCATGGCTCAATGGTCAGTGCCTTGGTCAAGCTGCTGTCTCCAAGCCATGTAGTGGCCTCAAGTGGATCCAGCATTGAGCCCTGGGAATTAAGCCACTGTATGCAAGGGTCTGTTTATTTAGCACACTTTCTGCTTGAACTACTTTCTTTCGTGTTTCTAATTTGGGCGCATTTGGAAGCATGTAATCATGACACTACAGTACGGTCCTTCTTTAGCCAAATACATGAGGGGTACTATGGTAAAAAGCCCTGGCAACAGGCACCTCAACCTCGCCTGCCTGCCATGACACCTCTTGCGGAAGTCCCAATCAGCTGACTGCAAAGTGAAACTAGGTCATCTCCAGGGTAGCAGGTCAGAGGCCATGTAACCCGGTCAAGGTTACACTTAACACCTTTGTGACTGGCCCATAGCATCCTCAAAAACAACTTTGCGCTCATAAACCTGTTTTCCCCGAGGTGTTTTATCAGCATGTTTGCAATGCTGAGGAATTTAAACGTAGGATTCTTGCTCTCTTACCATGGAGACAAGAGTCTACTCTATGCTCTTACTATGCTCTTACACAGAAAGCAGTTCCAGGGTTGTGCTTGTGCACACTTTATTGAAACGAGAACCTTTGGTTCTTGTTGGAAATTCGGAATTATATTAAATGTAACAGTGTTAAAATTTTATTCACAGGCTTTATTACAAAAATAGTTGTCGGAGCTCTGGAGTAGCATGAGAGGTTTATCACTAATATGATCGTGTCATGATAACAATCTCTGTATCAGTTTTGAGATCAGAACACTTACAATTGCAACTAATAGCCTATTTTTTTTTTTTATTGACTGACGTTGCTGAGATGACACCATCAGAACCTTTCTCGTGTTTCTCTATAATATGTCGGATGATGGTCACTCCCTACGTAAGGAGTGAATTGAATTGCAGACAAAATGTATATAACATTTAGTTATCACTCATCTCATAGCTATAAAAAGATGAGAAGGTTAGCTGCTGAATGAATAGAAGTCGTTTTGTTGCATTTATGTATTGCACCTATATTCATCTCTTCCATCACCGTCTTCTTCAAGTATACATTGTGCCCCTTTCGCCCAAGTGGTTTACTGTGGTAAAAGCTGGAATCGCACAGATTCTTTTAACAGGTAACTTGTGAGACATTATGACAAACTGGACATTTTTACTGTGTCCAAATTGACTGACCTCTATAGCTGTTTTGACTAACATGTTGTTCAGCTTTATCAAGTTAGTCAGTCCTATAGTCATTGTCTAAAGTGTAATTAATATGTCATTAGTCATATTGATGACATATTGAATAGCTACAATTAGTTCCATAAAATATGGTTGACTCTAGACAGCTGTAGTAAAAATATAAACCTTCATAAATGTAAGAAATTTAACTAATATATTGCAAATATGTATGTGAAATAGACATGCATCTTGTCAACAAGAATGGCAGATATGCGTAACTTTTAACTCATGCACCAAATTGTGCTGTATGTACTTTTAGATCTGGTATTGAGCAGCCAGCTATAGCCAGAGAGTTCCATTTAGTTGAAGGTTGCATTGTATAGGTAATAGCTATATCCCGAATAGGAGGGAGTTAACTAACATTTTTGTTGGTTATATCCCGACGCTGAAGGTGGAGGGATACAGCCAACAAAAATGTTAGTTGACTCCTCACTGTTACTAACTTATACTAGACATATTCACTAATTTGTTTGATTGTTTTGATTTTTTTATATTCCTCCTGATAGAAAAGGTTATGTGGTGGAGTATAACAATGTATCTATAGATTTGTCCAGGTTCAATTTGACAGGCCGTTTTTAATGAAACTAAGTTATGTCTTTGGCTCAGCTTCTGTCTCCATGCTTCAGCTCTGAAATTTAGTCAGTTGATATGACCAGCAGCTACATGTAATGATGAGATTTAAGGTTTGGAGTCCACACCATATAACATATTTACCCAATGGGTGGGGTCTTTTACTTGCTTCCGCAATGCAGAGTCCGCATAGACGCCAAGTACAAGGCACCTCCCATATAATGTCGCATGCTATCGACATCCAGCTGAGTGTAGCTCACAAAGAATGCCCGGATCTGCAATCAAACTTAGGACGATTTGGCGGAGTCAAAATGATTTTGTAAGTGAAATTTTAATGTTATTTGTCTTAGGGATGGTTCTTGACAGGTGGAAGAATGAAACTCCCAAGAGCACAAATGGCATGGATAACTATAGGCTGTTAAACTGTTATGCACTCTATAATCGACAACAGTTTACAACGTTAAATTTGAGTCATCTGAGCAGAGATGTTAATTGTGTAACTACACAGGTAAGATATCATTGGCTCACGAATGTGAAAACTATATTTAATTTTCTCCAATAAATTGTATCAGGAGCCACAGCCTTTTTTGATTTCATCATTGTAAATAATCTTAATTTTGAATCTTTGAATTTTTGGATCATTGAACGTTGATATATTGCAGTGAGTCATCAAAGCAGACTGGGGTCAGTGGTTTCTGTAACCCATGTAGTTTCTGAGAAATTTGATTAAATAACTATCCGCATGTATAGGCAAGACTTCAAATCTGGAAAGAAACAAACTCTGACGCAAAAGTTTGAGATTGCAGCATTCAAGTGCTATGTATTCATATCAACATAGGTAACACAGTGTGAAAAACAAAGTCATCGTGTACATCACATGGAATGGAAACTGAATGAATACCAAACACAGATATGTATAGCGCTCTAACATTCATTAGAATTGATTTTTGAGAGATGCATATAGCATCTCAGGCACATGATATAACAATATGAAATAAGTTCCTAAAAATAAAAACTAAAACAACGATTAAATAATACAGTTCAGGGTACAAGCCTAGTTGTTTCTGTCCAAAAACAACAAACATATTTTTTTACAAATATTAATCCCCTAGAGTCCTATACCAAGGATCGACGTGGTCCTACTCTGGACAATAACAATTCTATTTACAGTTTGCAGCAAAGACATTTTGACATTTACTCATACGTGACAATATTACTATCAGTTTAATGTGCTTGTATCACTATTGTTTAATTACCTACCGCATCCTACCTTACTTGACATTTATACTTCATCTTTTCGACATGCTTGGGCAAGACAGCATCTTCCACCTCATTATTTCATTTGGCAAATTGAGAAAGAAACATTGTTGAATTTGTCTAGTTCCGCACCAGCTGTTATTCAATGAGATGCTATCTTAAAACTCCCTTTTTGTCTCAGTAATGTGTCTTTGGTCATCTACTTCGTATTTCATTACCCTTTAGCATTACCACTACAAGACTGCTTGCAGCTTAATCCTTAGGCTACTATACAGTTAGTTTCATGCCTGTCAAATTGAACCTAGACAAAGCTAAACAACGTTCTGGCTATATAGCTTGCTATCAAAGCCAGATCAATAGTACATGCAGCGCCATTCAAGAGTTACTCATATTTGTGTCATTTCTGTTGAAAAGATGCATGCCTATTGCAAATACATATTTCCAGGTATAGTTACGGTCAGGAATAGGTTGCTGCAGTTGTCTAGAGTCGAACATATTTTATGAAACTAACTGTATAAGCTCTCAAAATCTATAGAATTGTAGTGAGCTTAAGTTTATCAGAAAGGCAAGTAAACTTCAATCCAGTATTAAAAAGACCACCAACTGGTCAACGGTATTAGTCCCTTTAAAATGTCTTAGAAAGTTACATTAAATTAATTGATGATGATTTCATCGACCTTACATATCTGGTATAATTCGTCATTAATTCACAGGAATGGTCATTCTGAATCATCGGTTGACTATATGACTCGGATGTCAATCAAACTGCAGCTCAGGATACACACATAAATCCATTTAAATAATATCTTGATAACAGTCAACTGACAATTAAAAAATGAAATGTGCTTCGAAATATTGCAAGGATCACAGACAAATCCATTAAGTAGTAATGTCTAGATAAGAGGTTAACAATTACAAATAAAGTATGCAGTGAGTTGGAAGGTTTGAGTTGGTCAAGCTAACATCCAGAATTAAATGTATCTGTACTGGTCTTACAACATAGTTTTACCGACATATTTCAAGAACATAGGAGCCATGACTAGAGTTATCGAACAACATCTAACTAGTCAAATAAATAGAAAAACTGATTAATATTAAACATGTATAATCATTCATTTCTGTGGTATCCAAATCACAAAACAGACTGTTTCTTGCGGGAACATAGTGCTGCATGAAATACATAAACAATTAATTCAGGTTTAAATGATCCATTGTTACGATGCATAACATGAGAAGGTACAAATATAACGATTTAACATAAGCTGTCAAAAAACTTATAAAGCATATGCTGTAACTGCTCGGGTAGTTTATCAGTCCGTAAAGGTATTATTTACATTTGAAGACAAAAAAACCTGATATATATATAGGAGTAGTACATGTATATCATTTTCATGAACAAAAATCCACATTTCCCAATTCAATTGTGCAGTTAATAACAGTACTAGGTGGCGCTTCATGTGCTGTTTCTAGCCCTCTGGTGTTGATTGAAAGACACCAGTGAGGATGAAATTGAATTGGTTATAGAATTATTCCATGAAGTCATGGTCTGAACAAAGAATAAATTCAACATTTACAACAAAAGTGCAAGTATTAATATATTGTTTATCGAAAGTGCCACACGTTGAAAATTTAGGAAAATGTTATTTTGTTCTGGTTGGACGTTGACTTAAAAATTGCTGGCAATCAGGGAATAAGTAATTGGAGAAACATTCCATTCAATGTGCATCCTTCAGTTGTCTTCCATTGTTTAATGGTCAACTTTAATCCAAACACATTGAAGCAAAATAACATTTTCTTGTCCGGGTTTAGAGAATAACACAGCCCCAGCAACACTTCTGAGGATAGTCTGTTGAGAAAACAAAATTGTCCACTCCATAAACGGTGAAGTTCCCTTGCTTGCCTCGGAATGTGAATATGCACAGGGACACGGGGATCACACTGAGTCGTTGTCGCTGGAATAAAAAATAATGTCATTTTCAGATCTAACCTTAACTTGAAGCTATTTCAATGCTTTCATGTGGTATCTTAAACGAACTTCAAGTGAACCAGTTAAACTAGGACCGGTTTATAATTAATCTTAGTGCACACTGTGCAGTTTATTGCCTATTCAGTACAATAAAAATGCCTAGAATGGCTGAAAACTGATTTCACGTAAACCAAGGTTTTATTGTTGTATCAAATAATATCAACCAACTGGCCTAACTTAAATAATTGTTCAATTTTCTTTTAAATTGAACAGTTATTTAATCTGTCATAAGATGTCAATTTCAGCTGAATTTAGCAATACCTTGAACATGTAAAGAGAGCTTGTGTATAGAAGACCCCCATTCATGTGATTACGTGAAATATAATGTCTCATATCAATGCCACTGGTCTGAAGCTCAGTCAGCTTGTATGACCAGCTTGCAGAAGCAGACCATTATGACCATGATAGGTTGGAATGACGTGTATATATTCATCAATGTTATTCACTATTAAGAACATAAAACGAAACGCAGTTCTTTGTAGTGTGTCGTAGTCTGTTGTTTCCACATAATGGACAGATAACTACCTACAGAAGGGGAGGGGGGCTTTGGTGCCTAATTAGATAATCACCAGGGGGCTCTGTCGTCTTCTGTTGCTTCCATCTTACCTGCATGAGGATTCGTTGATGCTGGAACTTGGCGTTGTGGTCTGCAACTATTCTTTTGGATGCTGAGCATAGGTCAGAGTCTGGATGGCTTTGGATGGGGTGCACTTTTGGCAGCATCTGTTCTAGTATCACAGTTGCGCGAACATTTCTAGCGAAGAGGTCAGAGATCTCTGTTCGGTTGATCGTGTACTCAGAGAGATAACATGTGCTGCAACAACGAGGGGAAAAAGATTAGTTTGTAACACTTAATTAAGTAGTATTGTTCAAACTTAATGTCCACTTGTTCTTTGGTCGTATATTTTCATACCGTGTTTATGATTTAAAAAAAAACACCCTTCTTTTGTGATAATTGTTTGCCAATTTTTTTTTTTTTATCATGATGATAGAGAAGCAACAGAAATTATGATGGAAATACAGTAAACAGTGAGTAAAATGTATGCCGATATGTGTCCTTTCTGACCTGCTAATTTAGTTTTGCTTGAGTCATGCTTTGAATAGAAAATATAACAGAAACACCGTCACATGATACTGAAAATCTTTTAGCTTCGTGACTTGGACCCACGAGTGTCTTTTATTTAGGAACTGGACAGTGGACACCGTAACGAAATATTTTTATAAAATTAGCTAATAAAATGAAATATTATTACTTAATTGGCTTTACGAATTTCCAAAGACAATGTGCATTATGCAACACTTGGATGCTTAATATTTCCACGATATGTCACACTAATGAATGCTTAATATTCCCATATCACATTTATAACTGTCTTTTCCAACTACTTTGTACCAACTGCCCTGCATAAATCTATATTTGGCAGTGCTCGTAGTTTCTTTCAGCTAGTCGTCAGGCTATACGTAAAGTTCCCATATTGATGTTTATATTAGAACAGCAAATGCGAAAAATTTATCTAGAATATGCGTGCATCAGGTACATACAAAGTGACAGTGAGACGTATATAGCACTTCGTTTTTCTGTATCCTTGACAGGTGCGACAGGATATTCGGCCATCTCCTGCACACAGGGAACACCTGGGGGTTAAAATAAATACGAGGAATTATTACAGGTATAATTGCATGGATAATTGCCAATATAAGGACGAAATGTGTGTGTCTGTGCTAATTGTTTGTGTAATATTTCTTATGCTACAGAATATTTTTTTATAAATATTCTGATATATAGGGAGTTATTTATAAAGTTTTATCATCTTGATTTATTACTGGTGGAGAAAGGTCAGACATTTTTGTTGTCATGTGACTGTTGTGTTATATACTGAAACCTCAGTGTGGCATCATTTATTGACGTACACACTTAAAATCCTTTTAACTGAGACCTGAGACATGGTTACTGTGTCTAAAACTACTAATCTTTATAGCCATATAACTAATGACACATATGTCATTAACTAAGGCTGACTGTTAGATCAGACTGACCGACTTGTCTAAAAGAGTAGTTGCTATGAAAAGAGATTTTCTTCGCGTGTAAAGGGGTAGAATAACTATACTGAAAGTTTGCCAATCGTTATGATTGATTGCACCTTGTCTAAAAATGTATCTTTCGTCAGAAATATAACAATATGAAAGCAAAGGCTGTCGTGCCTCATGAACTACTGGACTGCTCATTTTGGAATAATTGGTGTCAGTTGTATGTCAGCTAAAGTAATTGGACTGCCTATGGTATGATTCGGCAAAAACTGTCTGTTTATAATAGTCAATAAATACAGTATACTCACAATCATTAACGATAGGAATTTATGTATTAATACTAAAGAAAATCCAGCTTTACAGATTAAAACTTAAGTGAGTAACCATAGGACCCTACATGTTCTGATTATTTAGTTACCCAAACTAAATTAATCAATTTATCTTAAGGTCTATAGGCTGGCTTATTGCATTAAAGGTGTGATAACGAAATTACAGAATAATTAGATGTTCATGTGCTGAGTTTGCGCAGTTCTTGTAAAATGCAGGCAGGTAGTTCAGAAAAAATTGCCTAAATTAAAAATAGTATGAATCCATTTCTAGCCTATCGGCTACACAGTTTAACCAATTATTTTGTTGAAGTATGTAAACTAGCAAAAAAGGTCCAAAATTGGGTTCCTTGACTTTGAGATGACAGCGCACAGTGTTGACCATCATCTGCAGTTAATTCATTGCTTAGATTCTTTGATAGAGTTATTGCACAATTAAATGCTTCATTACAACAGAGAATATCATACCTCAGTGTTTAAGGTATTAGGTGTCCTTGCCAATTTTTGTTTGTTTTACATTTTACAGTTTTTCTTTGTATGACTTTGAAAAAATGATGATAATAAAGGAAACAATAATTAATTATATATCCATAATTCCTCAATTTTACATCATTTAATCTTTAATTAAATGTCTATAACTCTTCAATTTTACATGTATTTATCATCAATTAAATATTGGGTATGTAAATGGTAATACTGACTTCTTGCGTCCCTTGACTTTGCAGGCCGAACAGTAGTGGGCGTGGCGATGGCCATGGGCATCACACTTCCAGTCACGACCCGAGCCATTACAAACCGGACAACGCTTGTAACCCCTTCCTAGGCAACCATTGCAGCGAAGGCAGCCTTGCATACTGCACGTCTGGCAAGGCTGCAAGTAAAAAATTGCATTTAGTTGCCATGCCCACCCCAATAACACTGCTCCAATCCCAGTGGCAGAGATGCTAGATAACCTAGAGAAGTGACCAGGTCATGCAGCTAGTTGGTAACATGACCTCATCAGGGGTGAGAAGGATAATAGGGCTTGGGAAGTCACTGGGAAAGAATCATGCTTAATGGCTGATGACAGTTGCCATGGCAACAGACAAAACTCAGGTCACAAAATGCACATAATTGTGATTCTCCTTTTCATGTTCCAAATTGGCTTCTAGAGTACACGAACTGTGTATGCTTAGAATTGTCTGGTAAAAACGTACGATAGACTCATGGACTGACAGACTGAACTGGCTGAAATCAGGATGCCAAATAGACAGAAATAGACGAACAAAAACAAGTTGCACGACTCGTAACAGAAAGGAAAATTGAGGTGGGCCACTTTCAGTCTGGCTCAATGACATGTCACGAACCTTTCACAAGAGAACAAGGAGCTTACATCGGACACCCAAGGTCCATGACATCGTGGAAGATTCAAGTATAACAAACATATACTGTATTCATTATTGTATTGCAACACAACCACATTGCAAATCTATGTTAAAACGTGTAGGCTTTAAGATATGTATAATACTTAGTCTGTAAAGTGGTAGGAATTATTTGCTCTCATCTACTTCTCAGTAATAACATCGAAGAATTACTCACCAAAAGTAAAGTAGTATGAGGCACATGGATGTGGTGAATTTCATTCTGGAAGAAATCCGAGGGATGACAAGGAATGGACCAGGGAGGAGGGGCGGCACCGTTGGAGGGCCCATCAACGCTCTGACCTGCACAGAAAAAGGCTTTGAATCTGTGACCCATTGTGAAGTAACAACTATTGTACCAATGCAATTTACTGTAACAGTTGCATTGTAGTTGTCTCCACTGTCTACCTTCTTTTTTGAAAAAAGCAAGTAAATAAATTTGCCCTGTCTAGTTTTCTTATATAAACAGGTCAATAAATTCAGTCTGGAATCCTCTTTTACTGAATAATTGATACTGAAACCAGAGCTCTAGTAAATGTTTTAGAGAACTTCAGGAAGAGAGTTTTTTTTTTCTTTTAAAAATCTTTGCCTTGGGTAATGACAACACACTCATTAAATCTGAAATACTGGTCTTCATCTCAAGTTTCGCTGCAGAGAGGCAAGCCAGCTCTTCTTCCAGGCTTTGAACATGTTCAATCTCTTATAATGTGACCCGTCAGCTTGCATCTAAGACAATTTTGAGGCAATCAACGATATACGAGACGCACCTTTATAAGGTTCCTGGACCCAGGTAGCACTCCTTGATTCGGTGAAACTTTCTAACGTGTACTGTCAATATTAAAACATAAGCACAATGTAGATTTTATATTGTCAAAACATTATTAAAGCATGCAGTTATATATTAGCTTAGATAGAATATATAGATAGAAGTAGTCTGAGTGACATGAATATGACTTCATGAATAATTAAGGCTATCTAGCAGCTACTTCGTAAATAGAGAACTATTTAAGCTTGTATGTATAATGCAAGTAAATGTAAAACTTACATGAAGAGCACCAGACGCATTAATTTTGACAATTTGCATATTTTGAGCAGCGCTTTTTCCGTAGCAGCAGCGCCGCGTAACGTATTTTACCAGAACTTCTCTTGCTTCCGCTTCCGTCAGGGGAGAAATACTTGAAAAGGGAAAGAATAAGCAGATTACAAAATATAAATTGATAAGATAATTAGAAGTAACGTTATTTGTGATTAAGGTGCACGGCTGTGTGTTGTTCCCTTTAAGGATGAAGAAGTTTGAAATTTAGTTAGGGGAAAACCAGCAGTAATGAATATGGCAATCACAAATAGTCATCCACATTTAGGTGTTCTGAAATTATCTCCAACCAGATAGTGGTAAATATATATAGAAATTGCACAATACAGTATATGTATCTGGATATAGCTTTTAAATACCAGAAATCACCCTTAATGAACGACTTTAAGAGTCAAGCGATACAATTATTTGACTCGGTTATAACTCATAATTATAAAGTTAAGGTGTAATATTTGTACCTGGCATACTGTTCAGTGGGTCGCATATTCCTTGTCAGAGAACTCCCAGTCTTCCTGACATTCGGAGGAGGTATGAGTGGTCCAGGTCCTGCGATAACAAGCAAACTGCACTGGTCAGTTGTATGAATCGGACTTTATTTCATTGGATTTGCAGTTAGAAATACTACTTTTCGTACAACTAGTAACTGCTGTATCCTGATTTAAGAAATAATGGAATTTATCGATTTCAAAGCACTTCCTGAATTGGCCAGTTCTTAAGGAGGTAGGTAAAATAGTATATTTTCACTCTTAGAAGTAATGTGGGTTTTGCAAGTCGCTTGTTTGAGGTTTTGAATGTAGTCAGTGGCGGATTAATAAAGTTTTTTTGGAGCGGACCAACTGGCCTATATAACATAGTACCAAATATAAAGCCCCCTCCCCATGAAAAATATCCCTTGGAGTTGGGCCAGTATTTCTTTTTTTTACTTTATACTAAATTACTGTGGTTACATATTTTCTTTTTTGTTGTTGTTGTCAACAACATCCCTAGATCCGCTTCTGGTTTCAATTGTAGTATCGAATTTGGGCTGACTTATAATATTTTAGTAGCTGAGTGTTACCTAACGGCAAAACATTTAATTCACATACTTTCTGCATTACTAATCGATATAATAGGAAATATAAAGAATCCCCTGGCATTTCTTCATCTCTTGAAATGCTATCTTATTACATGCCACATCAGAGTGTGGACCAGCTTGTCAAGATTGAGAGATAAAAACTTAACTATAATTTGGTATTCGTTTCAGACTCGTTAGATGCTTCCATTTAAATTTTCTCTGATTCTTGGAAACTGCAATTAACCATTCAGTCACTGTTAGAAAGTTTCTTTACTTGATATTTCTAAATGTTTTCAGATTAAAAACATGTTAATCGATAATATATTAGATTTAAAAAAACATGTATGAATGGAATTAGAGCAGTAAATTAGGAAAGGGTTCTATCTACAGCATATTTATTGACATGTCACAGGAAATCTTTGAATTTGATTAAGATCGAGACATTTAATTTTAATTAACAATTCATCTTCAGTCATTTTCTTGTAAAATTACATGTTTTTGACGAAGTTCAGTAAGGCATATGACATACATATCATTGACTCATTCTTGATTAATTTGTCAGATAAAGCTAGCTATCTTTTTAGTCATTGATTAATTTGTCCGATAAAGCTAGCTATCTTTTTAGTCATTTAGTCAAAAAATGCTATATTTTCATTGTGTGTGTTTCAGTGATGGAATCCAACTGATGTGACGCCATCTCATAACATTGTGTCAATAGTATTTATTGTTTTATGTCAGTAGAATCAGCTGCTGTTAAAACAGATTTATCAGATTAGATTAGGGCTTTGTGGAGGCAATACAGCAAGCTGAGTTTTCCGAGGTTCAGTGTTTGAGGCAATTCGTAGACTCTACAATAGAGCTCATTAAGACTGGCACCGAACCCTTGACCTGGTAATTAGGTAGCAATCTCTAGGACCACTTGTTTTATGAGATGAGGGGATCAGTGAAGAGGATTGTGGGTAGTGAGCAGAATGGCTACAATGCAGGAGGACTTGCCCCTGCATAGACCCGCATACTAATGGGAGGAATTAAGTGGAGCTGGGCTGACTCACCGGACAAGTGGAAAGTGACCTTTTCATAATTGGCGATCCTGGGTAGGCGAGACACGTCGGGAGGGGGCGCCACTTGTTCAGGGGCCATGTAGTCCTCTATCACGTCGGCAGAAGGCATGTCGCAGCCCTCGTACTTGGTTTTGTCCCCAGGGCCAGGCTGCCATGCTGCAAGTGCAATAGACGAGACAAGTGCGACAGGTCAGATCGAATGAGAGCATGAATTCCACAAAATAACTATTCTATTACCAGTACCCCATAACCATGGGGTACTGCTGTTACTTAATGACCATACTCAAATCTTAGACATGTTAGTTTTTTTTTTCTTTCTTAGTTTTTCTTATAAGTTCTTTTCTTGCTTTATTTCTTTTTTCATTATCTATACTGCACTGTTCAAAGCAATAAAACCATAAATTAATCTTGTATTGTAGAACTTACATTCATTGACCTAGATGAGATTAGTACTGTGATGCATAATATATATATGAGAATTCAAACATCATATTGAATTTGATTAACGTTAGTTATAATTAATATAACATTGTATTGTTATTGGTAAAAGCCATATATGCCTTTTGGCATCAGGCTGCCAAAATGGATCTGTGTGTGTAATTGTGATTATGTAGTAGTAGTAGTAGTAGTAGTAGTAATAGTAATTTATTGTCATTTGACCATAGATTCGAATATGAAACAAAAGTAGCTACAAAGTTACAATTTTAATATCAAATTCAAATTAAACAGCGACATGTACATGTATAATTGATAAAATTAAGGCCAATAAAATCTTACATCTTGAATTTGCGACCATAAAAAAAAGACATTGCATTTACTCCGATTTTTGTTTGACAATATATCCATTTTGATTCAAAGCTAATGCATACAGAATTTGTAAATTTTGAGTTTGAACATGAAAAATGTTTTCTAATACAGTACATTATTCCCCAATTGCTGCCACATCAAGTGAAATAGCGGGTAATACCGGTCGGGTGATCTGCATTTCATATCACAGAATGACGTTCATGCCCAAATATGGAAGCTCAAGACACTGCTATTTCCAAATAAGGGCGAAACGCGTATGGCCAAATAAATGTCCGCGAGATAGGTTAATAACAAATTTATGTTACAACAGTAAATTAATTTAAGTACAAAACAAGGTATACATTTTTTAAATCTGACAAAAATTTACTGAGTTATGCATAAAATAAATCGCGAGTCGAAGACGTTCATGACGCTGGTTAAATTGCTTTCGACCTCGTTGTCATTATATTTTTCTGTCATTTCATGATAGTTACTTCAATAACTTTGTAATTTTTTCATCCGATTTTCAAAATGTTAAGTTTGTTATGAAATAAATTTGGGAATAACAACTCGTCCCTGTTAAACAGATCAGGGACTCGTGTTGTTTTCCTATATGACTATAGACATGTTTGCAAACCACAAACACATGTATGCGTACAAGGGAACACTTTCATCAGGAAATGTCATAAACTGGAAATATCAATTAGCGTATAATTGTAGCTTGAATATTTATTTTGTACAGGGCATGAATTCTAAAGTGCACTGCTGACAAATATAGTGTGACAAGTGAAGGTGTCCTTGTAGAAGGATGTGTTCTTACGTCCCTTTATTGGATTACCACTGTTAAATGTAAAAGGTCACGGTGGCTCTGGACCTTTACATCCATGGTTATGAACGACAGTATACAGTATGGTTGAATTGAAAGGGCGGGTATTGGGTATATCTACAAAAACGGTTCTAAAATAACAAAGTAATCAATGATCAAATAGCTCTATGTATATTTTGTCTGCTTTACTTAACACCATTCGCATAAGAATCAATAAGAGCAAATATGGCAAAATAGTGCAATAAAGCCAGGAAAATGTGGTGAAAGCTCTCGTTGGTTGCTAAGGCTTTTATAAATCTTAGTCACTGTAACATCTGTTTGTCTAAGAGCACAGTACTGTCTTTGCATGTTTGGAAGGTTTTACGAGGCCAGTGGGGTTTGTAAACTCGAGAGACTCTGTTGTATGTGAAGAAGTCATTTTTCAAGAACTCTCAAGGATAATGTACACAAGGTATGTCAGAAATTCAAGGATGGATTTGTCAGGGGCTTTGAAGACTGAGTGATCCAGAGAGGGATGCAGGGAGACCTTGTGATACAGCCTTGTTGGAGAGAAACGATGAAACGGACAGGCAAGGATGGAAAGTTGTCTAAGGAGGACTTAGGCAGTCACTAGGGACAATTGACTAGAGTTGGTTAAAGCATAGGAGGTTTCACAGCGGATAGAAGATGTAATTTCTCTCTGATCCTCCATGGTTAGAATTTGTGGCGGTTAAGAAATATGGAAAGTACGGCATGTTTACAAAATCTAAACATAAATTGGCTTCATTTTAGGATAATCACATGATTATGCTCCTCCATAATTAATATGAAGGAACCTATGGTATCGGTCACAACCTAGGTCTTTTCAAAGAGTGAACCCTTATTAGACATTCAACGTGTATAGAGATGGGAAAGATGGGGGTGAACTCTAAAGCCACTGTCACACGAGCCGGTTTTGCCGTAGTAAACCCGTAGTATTACGTAATAGTTGCGGAAATCGCTACCCGGCTCCTACCCGGCGGCCCCAATACGGCCACCCGTGGATACCCGGGGATACCCGGCAAGCACCCGTGGGACCCTTGACCAAGCCGCGAAACCCGGCTCCGGTAGCCGGTTGTGCCATGCTTGCATGGCACAACCGTAGAAAACTCACGGGTGTAAAAAATAAATAAAATACCCGTGGAAGCCGGCGGGTGACACGTAGAAGCCGGCGGGTGACACGTAGAAGCCGGCGGGTGACACATGGAAGCCGGCGGTTGGCCCATGGAAGCCGGCGAATTATCCGGCCCTAATTTCACCCCGGCGGCTTGTTGAGGGGTTCTACGGGTAACCCGGCAGCTTTCACGGGTAACCCGGCGGCTTTCACGGGTAACCCGGCGGCTTTCACGGGTAAACCGCCGGCTTTTTGCTACCAGCGTCAGCGTAGGCAGGGAGGGGGGTTGTATATACTTTTTAAAAGGCTGCTGCTCCCCTAATATTAGTCCGATTTTCCTCAAATAAACACTGAATGGCAGTATAGCTCATACTGATTCCATACGTATTTTCGGATTAAAAAAAAAACGAATATTAAGCGAGATATTTGTCTGAGAAGGCAGTTGTCTTGCGGCGGCTGCTGCTCCATTTATATTAATCCGATTTTCGTCAAATCAGGACTGAATTGTAGTATAAATCATACTGATTCCATACGTGTTTTCGGATTGAAAATAGACCAAATATTAAGCGAGATATTCGTCTGAGAAGGTAGCTATGTTGGCGGAGGCAAACAGTGGTGCTCTCGCAGACGTCCGCGCCCTGACTGTATCAATGCAGGAAGGGCTGTATGGCAAATCTAAATAGGCTAATTTGTTTATAATTTATAAATACTTTCAAAAATGGCTGTTTCCATAAAAACTTGCTTATCTGTGAATGTAAAAGTGGCAATTACTGGGAGTTTCGCCCCATCCTTGCCAATTATGTTTCTTAAATTAATATTTTATCACCCGATACGGTTAACAATATCACACAATAATCTTCTTTAAAAAAAAAAGGCATTTTGCTGGGAAATGTTGGAGGCTGGGTTTACCTTTAAGTCCATTTTTCAAATATAAATATACTGCAAAAGTAAAAAAAATATGGTGTTATTGGAAAGATCATAAAGTTGGCTTCCTGAACCATCACAGTAAATTTTGAGATTTTCTCTAATTTTGTGCATTGACAAAAGAAAAGAAAACTTTTTTAAAAATGCATCTAATTTTGTTATGATTTTATGTTTCCATGGCAACCAGTGCTATGTCTAATCAATATTGATTAACAGCAAGTACAGTAATCTTGGGAACTTCAATATTTGATGCCTCGTTAGTATCTGCTGGCATTCAGAGAGACACAATATCAATATAAATGGACAGATAACATAATTCCATTAATTGGTTGCCTCGGAAACAGTTGTCATTGGTAACATCTCAGTAAATGACAATTTTCATGGTTAGTTCCAGAAATTTTACATTCATGCAAATATACTGATATGTGCAACTTGCTGATGTGGTAACTTCTTCAATAACACCCTTTGTGGCATTCTGAGGCTCCACTTGTTGCAGATCCACAAGGGTTACTATAAATAGACTGAAATAATGTGTTACCTAGGCAACTATGCCAACCTTGTGTATAATTCCATTGTCATGTATTCAAATATTACCAAATACTTTCTATGTTACAAGCCCAGTAACTGTTTTAAGATGATAGCTGCAGACACAAATAGTGACAGAACTGAATATCCTGTCCATATTTGTTTTCAATTTGGTTATACCAAATTTGAGGAGGTGTGGATCGGTGCAAACAGAAATCCCAATTTTGAGGAGCTGGCGCCCCTGCTTACTTTGCTTGAAGTAAGGGGAAGATGACTGTGCAACATTTCAAGGAAGGCCAGCTGTGAAGGTAGGCCTGCTTCAGGAGACCAACCGTAATTTGTTAAGGGAACACTAGTTAGTCTTCATGGGGTCAATGTGATAGCTGGTTGTAAATACGTATTGTTTGCTTTTATCAAAATCAATTCCATTACGTTTGTCACACATTTATATTGACTTATTACTGCTTTTGTTATTGCTATGACTGGTTCTACAAGTTTGGCATACATACAACCCTGACTGTTACAGTCAAATAAATGAAAGTCTGCATCTGTATGCATGTCAGCTTGTTGTGAATGAAACTAAGTTATCACCCCATGATTTCAAGCAAAGCACATCAAAAGTACATATTTCGAAAAAAAAAATCTAGAAATGTTTGGAAAAGTTGATATCTTAGTCGTGCTTTCCACAACAGTTATGGAGTCAAGGAGGGAAAAATAAAGCATAATTTTGGTACCATACACATACGAGTGCTGGGTGCACAGAAGGGTCCGCTGGCCCCCGGACTATAGTGTATTACAGACAAATGTATAGAGTTGAAAACCAATTTCATAGACTTGGAAGCTCAACTCCAAATGGCTTCATGTGAATGTAGGACTTTAATTGACTGATGGATTGCTTTAACCAACGAGGGTCCTGGATTCACATGACGGCCTCTGGAGCTAAGCATCAAAGTCCAAAAGATAAGTTTCCAGCTTTATGAATTTGACTGTAATAGCGATGAATTATGATACATACGTTGAACCGTGCTTGATATTGAGATAACGGAAAGGCGGGGGTTGGCCATGTCCGCTGTGGACTTCCTGCGCAGTTCACCTTGGCCTCCAGCCGGCCCTGTAGATAGAGAGGCCTTTCTAGTTGGGGAAGGACCGCCTTGGAGGCTGATGGAGCCCCCGGCAGAGCTGGACTTCCTGACCCCAGTGCCAGGGACGATGGTCACCGGGGGAACGGTGGCCAATAGAGAGTCTAGTGCGGCCCCGGCAGATACCACCTGGGCCAACCGCCGTCCCTGAGATTTACTGGAAGTGGCCGTAGTAGTAGTCGTTGTGGTGGTTGTCGTTGTAATGAGTGCGGTTGTAGTAGCCATTTTTGACGTTCCTGCAGAGGTCGAACCTGGTGGAGGACCTTTCGTACTGCCATAGTCGGTGACTGAGGCGACCCCTGACGCACTTTTGCTGTTTCTTCTCTTTTTTTCTTCCTTATCCTCCTCCTCGTCCGGGATGGCATAACCTGTGCGTTGAAATGAAAGGAAGAAAATATAACACTTCAAAGTAAAATATACGTATTTAAATGATGCCATACAACTTACAAGTAAACCAAGTTCAAGGTTCGGTAGACAATCAAAATTCTGATCTTGCGAAGATGAAAACAAGTTAATCTTAATGATAACCATTAGGAAAGCTTGTATAATGAAATGTCATTTTATGAAAGGAGCCCGTCTTTCTATTACTTCAGCTGGTTTTGTCGAAGATTCCTTCCTATCAATCTTGTAAATGCAAAATTAAGGGGACAGGACTGTTAGCATGAAAGACCATTTTTAGATGTTCACTGTCTTGCCATACAACTGTATACCACCACCACCATATCATCATTATCATCATCAATTCATCATCAATTCATCATATAGTATTGGTATTATGCGTCTTTAAATTGTTCTTGTCATTATTCTATCCCTTTTTTAGTCACTTAAAGAATCCTAGTGAGCGATGGAGTAAAAATATATTCGAAAAAATGAATCAATTCAACATTTCAATATAAACGTGTCTCATTAGCCTTGGTATCAAATTCATCACAAGTAGAGACTTCTTTCACACTGAAAAACAACGCCGAAGGCTCAAGAGATTCAAGGCCGCCCTATTTCATGTACATCATTAACAAGGCCTGTGGATGATTCATAGGAGTCTTCTTATCTCCCATTGTTTCTGAAGGAATTAAAAGGTGTTGGATTACAGAAATCAGCCTTTAATCAGAATTGCCTAATTTGTAGCTTTAACAGCTTACGATAACATGGTATTGCTGCAGATATTTTATCAGTGTTTTTCAGTTTTTTCACATATATATGTATGTTTTGTTTTAATGGCATGCAAGAATACAGTAATCGAGATGTACGGTATAAATGTACAATATAAATTTTTGCCAGTAAAGCACAGATTACTGCTCAATTTACGCTTCAATTCATAATTAATATCTTGATATTTTTGAAATCTTAACTTCAAAAGCGTTATTCACGCGATTGGTAGATCGATGTGCTTGCAAAGATACTTTTTTGAGCATCTTCAAAAAGGGTGGTCTCTGTCTGGTGTAGCTGTGGGGACAATGCATTATTTAGGAGCACATGAGAAACAACTGCATGTGTAGTCTCATCTTTTATAAATATGTAAACAGCTTTGCTCTTTAGATAGGATGTAAAGGTGCAGAATCAGCAAAGGATAGCATACATGCCTAATGGTCAATTGTGCCCTTGGTAGAGTTTAGTGTAATCCTATGGTGTGCTTAAGTGGCGAGGAGGGTGTAGAAAATGCTTTGGCAACAGACCATTGACAGGAACACAGCAGTAAAGCCCCCTTTGCTGGATGACTTGCCTCTTTCATGTACAATTTTTGTCTCTTTTCTTTCTGTTTTGGTTCAAAATGAGGAGGACCTAAGGTCTAAATGCTAATTCCAGCCTGGGGTAGTCTGACAAACTGCGAGTCTATATCTGCGTGCTTGCAAAAAACAACAATGTTTCGGTCTTAGCCTGTTCTAACGTTTGTTATACTCCACCAAGTGACCTATTCTAAAGTTCTTTTGAGGGATATAACCAATTAAAATGTAAGTTAACTCATTCCTGAGTGCAAACTGAACTGTTATGCGTAATAAAGGCATTAAAACAAAACAAACAATCAAACAAATTAGTAAATATGCCTTATGGAGTATAAGTTAGTTATATCCCTCATAGTCGGGAGTTAACTAACATTTGTGTTGCTTTATTACCAACAAAATTGTCAGGTAACTTCCTCCTATTGGGGATATAACTAATACTTAATCGTCAAACGTAAATGACTGACGTCAGTTGTGATACTTCCACGCAAACAAATTGACAATCATATCCACCGGAAGACATTACTGTTACCAGTTTTGGCATCTACGGTAAAATTGCATGTTGAGACAGTTTATGCCTAGCACACATAAACCAGTTGTAATGAGGTTTAATAAACCACTAAATACATGTATATGCCACAATAGCAGTCTTGCATGCACTAAATATATTGCCAGTTTGGCAAAGTTTCGCAGATATTGATGCTGCTAAAAATTCTTGACTGATGCAAACGAAGGTCGAGTAAGTCACTTATCAATGACATTCGATAACCTCACAGCCCAGCGACCTAATAATGTACACGTTTTGCTCGTTTACTCATCTAAAGTAAATTAGTAAATTTCTCTTTGCTTATGGTATTAAAGGTCTAACAATGAAATTACAGAACAATTAGATGTTCGTGTGCTGAGTTTACGCAATTCTTGTTCTAACAAGCAGGCAAATAAAAAAATTATAAAAAAGTCCGTTCTTGGACAATGTAAATATCTCAATGTCTCAATGCCATACCTTGGAGAAATTAGGTTTATTTTCTCCGAGGTTATACGTTTGCTTGTCATAAACGGTTCCTACTTTAGCTGTCTATGCCTCTGTCCTATCACTGCAAGTCTGAATTTCTGTCTTATTGTCCAAGAACCTCCAAGCAAAGTATTCTTCAAAGAAACCATTTTCATTATTATCATGCTGGAGAGATCAGCACACCAGACTGAAATTTTAACGATTTATCCGATGACTGTGGACAGAATTCTTTGGCATCTCTCTTTGGCTTGTGTCTTGGAGCTTGTAATTGTAGATTAGATCGATTTCTCAGCATGGAGTGGCAGTGACTCTCTACAAAAAATCCCATAGCATCCAGTCTTGTTGCATGCAATGTTTAAGAGCTTTAATATGGTGCATATTGTTTATTGACAAGACATTGTCAGGCAACTGTTTGAAAGGATAGCTAGTACTTCTAATTTAGTGACAATAGATGGAATCAGATAAAAATGCATGTAATATACTTGTATGTTTATTGTGTCATGTAGTAAATCATAACATGCAAGTTTGACAAGTTGCTAGATAGAGATGAAGCTGAATATTTACTCGTAGAGTGCCCCCTTAGTCGTAGAAGGTCAGTCATTATAGACACGTCAACAATAATGTCTAAAGTTTACGAAAAACTGACTGAAAATGTTAGCCAAAATATCAAAATAACTGCTTGCATAATTTTGTGCTCCAAGAGATTTTCACCGTACGCTGGGTGCATTCAGCTGTATATGAAACGTAAACTATCCTTTGAGTACCAAACTTTTCGTGTTTTTAGATTTTGGAAGTGGTTAAATATATATACAATGAACCTAATATTTTTTTTCTGACTTCACCAAGATTTCCCTTTTTATAATATCATATTTTGAAAAGTTTCTAATTCATGTTTTTGTTCCACGATTATATAGTGACAGGCTTCTTATGAAAAAATTCTCCTTTAATAACCGGATTTTGACTATCTTGTGTATATTTTTACGCTCACTGAATCTATAAAATATTTACTATAGCAGACATACTTTGCTTAATTGTCTGGACTTTCCAGTGCCCACCGTATACAAGACAGTCTGAGTAGAAGGCAGAAATCTCACATTAATACTCTCAACCGGAGACGAAATCCAATACTTAGCGTCTGGAGCAGGAATCAGCCGGAAGCAGCTTCTGTGATTTTCTTGGATTAACCTAGCCAAATAGGGTCATTTTATGCGAGGGAGGTTGTTTACTGGGTAGATGTAAAGATATACTAACATATGTATCAGGAGAACAGTAACTAGCCCTTTCAGATGTCTATATTATACATGAACATATAAACTTGATTTCCCGTTTCAAAAATTAAGCCCAAAATTCACATCAAATATCTTTCGCATCTGTTCTTCAAACTAATTGTCAAAGACAAGGTTTGGTTTCTATTTGAACGTTTTTTTAGGCAAATCTCAGAAAATTGTGGAGAGAATTTTGAAATATTTTGGTTTTGAAATTCAAATACAATATTTATGTCGTTTATTAGGTGTGCAATGTTGTCTGTATAAAAATTTTGAACCTATGATGTATGGTTCATAATTAGAATACTAAGTGATTTATGGTTCAGGAAGAATTTCATAAAAAAATAGTGCCATTGCATATCCAGATTTTCTTTCACCAATTCACCAATGTGCAGACAATGTTTAGCTATTGTAATGTGAATTTTCATACATCGAAGTGAAAAGACTCTGTTTTAAACTTACTTATAATGGACGTAGCTTATAAGAATTGAAGCCCTGTGGTTCAAGCATGTGAATTTGTGTAAGCTAATGTCAAATGGAAACCAATGTATTGCAATATTGTTTGGCAATTCAGTGGACATTTGTATAATTTCATAAAATGAAATAGGTAATATCATAATCATAAATGAAAGCTTTTGAATACTAAATTACACTATATAAGGATATTGATGAAGTATAATATTCTGATTATAAATGACACATACACTAGCTAAATACAATCACAAGCCAACCTTATCATGTTATAGCACATATGCTACTGTGCGTAGCCACAAATCCTTTATAATCAGCAGCAGCAAGAAGACCTTCCCTTCGACTCTTGTGTAACACTAGAGTTGCCTCAAGGTCAAGAATGCGGGGGGAGTGGAAATCCTAGTGATGCTATGTTGGTAATGATTTTGCTGTGTGTCGTGAATGGGAGGGAGCCTGCTATGGCTTCCTCTTCATTTGCCCTTAGTTGCTGTAACCAGTAGAACAGAATTAGTAGGTAGCTTCGGTTAGTAGCTTCTGTTGGTAACTTCTGTTGGTAACTTCTGTTGGTAGCTTTTGGTAGTAGCTTCTGTTGGTAGCTTTTAGTATTAGCTCTTGGAAGTAGCTTCTGGTAGTATTTGGTAGTAGCTTCTGTTGGTAGCTTCTGTTTGGTAGCTTCTGTTGTTAGCTTCTGTTGTTAGCTCCTGTTGGTAGCTTTTGGTAGTAGCTTTTGGTAGTAGCTTTTGGTAGTAGCTTTTGTTGGTAGCTTTTGGTAGTAGCTTTTGGTGGTAGCGTCTGTTGGTAGCTTTTGGTAGTACCTTCTGTTGGTAGCTTTTGGCAGTGGCTTCTGTTGGTAGCGTCTGTTTGGTAGCTTCTGTTGGTTTCTGTGGGAGGTTGTTCTTGGTTACTGTGCATGTGTGATTTTGGCCTGGATAGAATCTACAGTACATCACATAAATCGGATATACACATAACACAGTACTGTGGTCTGGACTAGGTTGTCTCTGGAAGCTTGTAGCTTATGTCTGATCCGAAACAGGTTAAGCCCTCAGACTAGAGTATCCATATGTAGTCTGCTTTTTATGCTTCATTGCTACAATACACAGAAAAAGCTGGAGAGAGTCACGGAGTGCACATGAAGTTATAAACAAAAGATACGTACTTCTATGTATAAAACTTTTATTATGTCTTCTAATGATATTGTAATCTAAACTGCCAAAGCCGGCCATAATATACTACTAAAAGACTTGAAAAGTTCTAGATCGCGTTTTATATTTGATGATATATTTCAGAGCTTTTTTATGGGTCCAACAACTACGTTCGACAGGTTTGTAAAATTTAAGACTGGATTTTGCTAATTTGAGTCATTTTAGTCTGGAAAGCCTACAGATGTTTGTTAAACAATTTGGAATTTTCACTACCAATTATGACTATTTCCTTGAGCTCTGTCAATCCATTTTGACCGTTACATTCGCGGTATGCTTAAATATAAATAGATAAATTACTAACTGATTTGTTAGCAATTCATAATTACGAATGCTAATTGCTGCCGTAATATTGTAGAATTAAATTGCTAACTAAATTGTTCAAAATTGATGAATAATGAATGCTAGATTGTTACCTTAATTCCTAATTATTAACAATTGATGGATAACGAATACTGCATTGTTAACTTAATTCCTAATAATTAATCATGGATTAAAATTCTTTCTTCCTCTCCTTCCCTCCTTTTCTTCCATCCTTCCCTCCTTCCTTTTTTTCTTCCTTCCTTCCCTCCTTCTCTCCTTCCCTCCCTCCTTCCTTCCTTCCTTCCTTACTTACTTACTTACTTACTTACTTACTCATTGAAGCCTATGGAAAGCTCCGGAGCAAGAGCAGCAGCCCTCAGCCACAATGACTCTAGGGCTTCCTTGATCGATTTTGAAGCTTTCAAGTCTGTCCAGACGCCTAACGGGCGACAGTCTTTAAACATAAAAGGAGACCATAGAAGTAAAGGTAAAGGGTGGCCACTTGTTAGCCTCAACCCTGCATGCCGTCCATCACAGCTGCATATTATTGTGACCTGCTATCTGCTAGGATGAGGAGCACTGGTCAAGCATAATCTAATCGTTGCTGACTTTTACACCATCATAAAATATAATAACACATCAGGTTGAATTTGCCCAAGTCTGTGGTTATTCAAATGTTACGATTGGCGAATATTTATGAGTATCGTGACTTAGTAATATATTAGTTGAAGTTCAGTATCATCAGTGATAAGTAGCTATAACAATATGCTTTATTAATTTGCATACATTGCAAAAAGTGCCGTTTGGTTTATTGTATATTTAACTGAGAATTCTGCATATATTTCCATGTAATTTCAGTTGCTGTCACACCCTCCACTGTGCATGTCTGCCATTAACTTATGAATTGCATTATCATGATTATGTACCACGATTTCAAGGATAATATAACCTTATCCTAAAGCAACATTGTATTAACAGACTACTATTAAGATTAAGAATTAATACACAGCTGTATTTAACGTTTTGTTCATTGTCTCACACTAATCATGGTGGAAAAAAATCCTTCCAATGGTGTGGTCAGTCTATCAAGTTATCATACTGAAAACTTTCTTATCAAAGCAGCTGCAGGATACACTACTCACAAAGTGTGAAAAACTATGTGACATGTGACAAACTATATATAGCAACGTGCGAAAAACAATATAAGTGTCATAAACAAGCTGTTCTTTGTATGAAAATAACTAAACAAACTGAGAGTGACATTATATGTCTAAATAATTACTAGATTAATAGAAAAAAGACATATTGGTTGTGGTTTACAGAATGTATTATCTTTATTTCAGTTGCTGAGAGACGATGAATAATTCCTATTGCAGGATAAGTTGCTCTTGTTAAATCAAATGCAGCATTAAATATATTGTAATGAAGGCTGCTGAAACAAAAGAACTTTGCTGGAACGAACAGATGGAATTAGACTCAGCCGATCAATAACTCAGCACAGCATGAAGAACACAGACCTGCAGGGAATGAAACGTGTGATCGTGTGGGACCAAAATGTGAAATGTTTCCTCTTTATTTAACCATTTGTCTAACGCTTGTCTCCATACTCTCGGTTCATTGGTTTCATTTAACGGTGTTATAAACTGCTGAGCAACAGATAACGTTGATTACGTTAATTGTAAAATACTTAATTATTCATATCACGAGAAATAGATATTGCGTAGTCTATTTTTGGGCAGTAAGCTATTTCAAAATGTGTAGGTAGCCATTATCAGTTGAAAAATTACATGCGATTTATTACAAAGATTTATTTTCAGTCCATTCCCGGTATTCCGTGCTTATTGCATTTCTGAAAGATATCACTATAGACTTCTATGGTCATAGTAGCAATGGAACCATGGGATGTTATCGCGTTATAACATCTCCATATCGCAAATGATTAAATTAGCTGACTGGATACAGACCTAAACCCAACAAAGACATATGACTTAAGATTACATAAGGGACATAGTTGACTCAAGGGTCCAAGTATCAACAACAGCAACTACAGTGGCAGCAGCAGCGGCATCATCAGCAACAGCATCAGCAGCAGCATACCATCTTTCTCTGTTCCTTGACACTAGTAAGCAAGGTAATATGACGAGAATGAACTATGATGGCCCCTGACAAATAACGCTGACAAGCTTGTTAGCCTCTCTGCCAGAATATAACAAGCTTGTTATCTAGACTGCTATTTCATACATCTGATCTCAAGAAATGTTAGATGCATCTCGTGACAAACAAAATTTCTCTACTCGTTTGATGTTGCCGATACATTTATACCCTGCTAAATGTAGCTATTTTATACTAATACTTCATGATGAGCTCAAATTTTTTTAAACCAACTTATAATGCTACATATGATTTAATGGACAGGGCCTTTACTAGCTCTTTCGATCTGGGGTTTATCCTTAGAAATAGAACACAGATACTCTGGTCAAGGATATAACTTGCTTTGTACCACTCACCAGTGCAATTTAGCATTAGGTACGCCGTTGTACAAATCCTCATGTACAACAGTTAGGTGGGCGCGGCCTGAAGCAGCGTCTCCAGCGTCACGCTAGAAATCATGAATTCAGTACTTGCTTGTACTTTTTTACAGAATAACTTCGTAATTTTTCGTCAGATTTTTAAAAAAATCTAACATTTTCTGAATGCTGCGGTCGTCGTCTATCTTGATAATGTGATATCAATCAATGAGATTAATTGTAGACAAAAGTTTTTTTTCCAGTGTTTCATTATGGAGAAATGGAACAAAATGGGGTTCAGTGGTACAAAACAATTACACAATGGTTACATTGTGAGACATGAGATATGTACACCTCCGGGTGTACATATCTTCATGTTTCATATGTAACCATTGTACAATTGTATATGATATCACAGCAGGCAATTAAAAATTTAAGAGTTGGCATTACTTACCATTAATTTGTAGCTGCTGCATGTATGTCAGAAATGTGATGCATTTTTAAATACATTGCTGATAAACATACTTTTGACCAACTTATGTAAATGAAATAGACGTGTTGTACATGTAAATGAGTAACCGGTTTTGACTTCCCGATATAAGCTTTAGTTAATTGCGCAATAATGTTCTAGCCTGTGGGTTGCAGGTTAGCCTTGAACAAGTGTTGATTAAATCTTGCCTAATTAGGTCGTAATAATTATAGTATGTATTGTGTTGAAGTATTTTCTGATTCATTTCAATATAAACAGGACCCATATTGACAGCAAGGCGAGGATTTAGAGTATCGTTCTCCTGTTTAGTGAAGAGATTTTCATAATCCCCTGGAACCTCTTTTCTGCATCTGTACCCCCATCAAGGTGCATAGAAGAAGCTTTGTGATAAAAGAGGACAGGTCTGTAATGTGATCAGATGAAACAGGATCTCTCCTTTTCAGGTAACATGATTACTTTAGGTTCAGCTAGGCTGCCAGTAGCGCTCAGGCATCTTTGTTATGAAGCCTCCCACAGCCCGGGAGCAGGGAAATCGAGTTCAGTCGGGAGTGTTATTATTCACTCTGCCATCTACTGAGGTCTGCGCCGGGACTCTGCTTCAGATGTTCGATTTATGGAGGCTGAGTGAGGCCAATGCGACATGGTTAGTCCGCATTGGGCTAGATTTAGTCTCAGAATTACTGAATTAGTAGCAAAACAAACATTCTCTCTCACTGCTTTTCGGAAAAGGATTATTGAGTGGGTTTTATATGGTTTGCCAAATATTTGAGAACATGGAACCTATAGAAGATATCATGATCAAAGCACGTTCAAATATGAAATCTGTCAATGTTATGCAGCTGCCATATTTAGGAATTTATCAGAAATTTATCAGAAAATCCGCCAACATATTTTGTCGTTTTTCTGTCAACGAGCCCACTTACAAGCATGTAGGCGAAGTACAATGCTGACGAAAGAGTTATGTGAATGGAAATCGTTCATAGACTTGGTTTTGTAATGTTGTATGTTTGTTTTGTAATTTTACATGACACATGTATCAATTCCTATATCTAGTTTGTCAATAAAACTATATTTATGTATATAATAATAATAACCCATGAATTGATAACAGCTGGACGACTCAATTTAGGCATTGGTCGCCACTCCATTGGTCCTGTCTCCTGAACCGCTTAAAATGCACAACAGTGAGTGCGCCCTCTCTTTGTCACAAAGACCACCCATATTTAGACCAAAGTGTATTCGTACCATATGCCATTCTTTGTGAAGAACTCTCCATCAAGGCCAGTGAAATTACCCGAGTGATCTTAATGGCGATGTTCCACCATGAATCTCAGCTACAGGAGATATAATAGCATGAGACATTACTGGGGGGGGGGGGGGGGGTCGGTCTGTACCATCTGGGGGGCAAAGCCTCAGTATTAATTTTTGAAAGACCAATGTCCAAGGTCTCCAAAAATGTATGATAGCATTGCCTAGCTCTTTGCCTTCCCTATGATATCAAGGTTAAAATTTTACCCATCGTGACGACTTTTAAAACATAAAAAACTTACTTTTGAGGTTATTTTTTCTTACCAGGACAAATATTACATCAAATCAGGCTTATAATACACCAAATGGAAGCTAAGATTAAGTGCTTTGCACTGATATACACTATATTGTCATTGGTGAAGCATAAAATAATGGATGAACATAACAGCTTACATAAGTTCAAGTAGATATTGTGTGGGTTTTGGTAGTTTATTTTGACCAATACAAGCACGAGAGAGTGAGAAATATAAATGTGGTATTTTTTAATACTGATATCAGTAGTTTAAAGGATTTTCAAAATTGTCTGCTTTTTTTTGGTTTAAATAAACCAGGCTGAAACAAGCAAACAAGTGCTTGATAATTGTACTTGGCCCCGCAGCAAGGAATGCTGCACTGCGACACTAGTGCAAGTGTAATAACTTGACAGGTACTAAACATAACCTGGCAAGTTCTGTATGGTATAAAAATATATCTAGTTACTAATGCTATGTGAAATAGCCTTTATTTATATGACTGAAGCTTGTACACTTGGCACTGCAGCTTTGATAATCATACACATGTTGAAAGACATGAATATTTCATGCTGTTGTATGTGGTTGTTAATCAAATACATAATAATGCTTCTATTTTTGCAGACTTATCATAATGCTTATAAACAATATTTGTATTTGTCAGTCTTGGTATCTCTGGCCTAGTTTTCAGGCATTGTTGCCTGGTGGCACCTTGATAATTGACTCCCTGGATAGGCTTTTCGAACATTTTTAACTGGGTGGCATTTGGTGATTCACCCTTTTTTTCTATTAGAGATAAAATTTGAGATCATTGACATGCACAACTGCAGTTTTAGATGCAAAAACATGTAATTGCTTCCAGCTTTCCCATCAATACTGATGTTCTGTGCTGACCAAGCTCCACAAAGGCTTTGAAGGCATCATTGTTTGTGGTCAGTAGCTTCAATGCACTGACTTTGCCATTAGCCAGCAAAGTACACACTGTTAAAATGTAACTGTCCAGGTTTTTACGAGATTCAACACCAAGAGTAGTTGCCACTTGCTTGCTATCAATTATCTTGGTCCAGACTTCAGCAGGATCTGAACACCAACAACATTTTTAACTGCTAGGCAGGCTCAAGACAAAGACATGTCTCCTGAAGAAATGATGGCCATGGATAACCTGCGCTGGCTGCATGTGCTGCATGAATACGGAGGCACTCATAGCCCAGTTCCTGTGTTCTGTAGATATCACTAAACTCCTCATTTTTGTCTTTGGTAATCCGGAAGCATTGATCACCCACAGTGGCTTACAACATCTTGCCTCCAAGCTTGCTCTGATAATCTGGCTGTCTCCAAATATTGATGAGAAACTCAATAAGATGGTTTTGTCAGCACTTTAACTAATTAGTTACCTCCACCATTGAACAAGGCTCTGGGTCCTTCGTGGAGGTACCACTTTTTTTTTTTCAACAATAATATCAGTTCTTTTTCTGGAGCTTCCCCTTTTGTAGTGCTATTATTAAAACGGTCTATGCTCATATCATCAACAATGGTCACTAAATTATCAGGTTCATATTTAAAGTGTAATAGCTAGTGTTGCTTTGCTAGTTTTCCTCACCAAAACCTCAGGTGTAGCTAATGTCCAGGATAATAGTCAGCAAGGATATGACCGTATTTCTGCCATGTGAAGATTCTGACTCCACGCCCAATGATTCCTCCAAATATTGAGTGGTCTGCATTCCAAAATAACTGGCTTTCCATTTTGCATCTTCACCTGTTTTCTTTGAGAGAAATGTATTAAATGTTTTGAGCTTGTTCAACTTAACTTTGCTCAGGTGCCTAGATTGGAGGATGAACGTTGTTGTACCACTAAAGGTTCAGGTGTCTCTGTTGACTGTTATCTCAAGTGCTTGATCTTTTATTGGAAGACATCCAAATGAATAAGTGGCATCTGAACAGAACACTAGCCTTTTTTAAATGCATCATGCATATCAAGATGAGTTCCTTGAAGAACAGACATCTAGGCATAATTTGCATTGTCATATGCAATTATAATGGAATCAATGCTCTGATGGCTTGGAAATGCAGATCTCAATCTCCTTCATGGGATGCACCGCCGCAGTCCACTTTGGAGTTTCTTTAAAAAATTAAGAAATACTGCAAACTTAAACCTCAGTTTGTGAAAATCTGCAGCATTTCGTTTTAGATTGTGTAAATAAATTTCCAAATCTCACTAAATTTATATAAATGTGCTCTTACAGCTCTATCGTATTTGTAGCCCCACCCAAGTGACACCTTCAGCAATGATTCTTGATTCCATGCATAAATATGGAGTCCACCAATCTTAACCCAAATACCCCTAACAGACCTTTGAGGTTAGCATTCAGCATACAGTGCTCTTAACAAAGCCCTGTTTTGTATTGATAAGTCTACAATCAGTTGGTGCCTAAAATCATGATGTCATGCATATGTGGTACTGTTCAAATGTCAGGAATATGATAATAAGCTTCAAATATCAATTATGAACAGTATCAACATGTCCGATAATTGTGCACTAAAGTGTATACCTGATTCGACAGACATGATAGTATGTCTGATATCATATAAGCCACCTTCTTCAAATGTGTCAACTATAACACAAGAAACAGCAAATAAGTCAATTTCTTAGTGGCGTCCAAGAGCGTCAAAAGTGATCGAATATATTCATTGATATCAAAGGAAAGGCAAAGAGCTAGGCAATGCTATCATACCTTTTTTGAAACCTGGAACATTGGTCTTTGAAATAATCATACTGAGGTTTTGCTCCCCCCCCCCCCTCCCCCAGATGGACCGACAGTCAAAATTTGAGGTCCTGGCTCATGGCCTAAATGTAATAATAATAATAACCCATGAAATGGCTGGCAATTTAAAGCGTCCACCTATCTATCTATCTATCTATCTATCTATCTGTCTATCTGTCTATCTATCTATCTATCTATCTGTCTATCTGTCTATCAATCT
Organism: Alitta virens; assembly: GCA_932294295.1. Classification (NCBI taxonomy): domain Eukaryota; kingdom Metazoa; phylum Annelida; class Polychaeta; order Phyllodocida; family Nereididae; genus Alitta; species Alitta virens. Next base: position 52,655,270 of record OW028573.1, read on the forward strand.
ATCTATCTATCAATCTATCTGTCTGTCTATCTATCTATCTATCTATCTGTCTAATCTATCTGTCTATCTATCTATCTATCAATCTGTCTAATATATCTATCTATTTATCTATCTATCGATCTATCTATCTATCTACCTATCTATATATCTATCTATCTATATATCTATCTATCTATCTATCTATCTATCTATCTACTCGTTGCTTGTCGTATGAGCGTACTAAGCTCAGACCAACGGGACGCAGCTAATGCGATAAATCGAAATTATATTTATGTGTTTGACAACAGACAGCTGTAAAATTTTAAAATGTCAAGTAAAAATAACGATGGTTTCGATTCCTTATATAAGGAAATATATTATATGATTGGTAGTTGGTTTTTGTACTTTTCTTTGAGATATTTACAGCTTGTCGAATGTGCTGATTGTTTAACATTTCGAAAAATAATATCTTATTCATAAATAGTCCTAAAAAGCAGTAGTTTTCGCTGAAATACAGGTGTGTCACCGAAAAGAAAACGTACAAGGAGAGCTATGTGCCAAGTCTATTTTTAGGAACACTTTAAACGCAAGGGTCTGAAATAGTCATCTTTGTACACGGTAATTGCATCTCTGCCATTGTGTATGACGTCAGTACCTAGTTCTTTCAAATTATATTACTGTACATACTTTTACATACTGTATGAAAGCATACAGTAATATCTGGGTCAAAGCATTCGTTGAGGTAAACTTCAAGCAGCAAAATGCATGCATAATCCGATCTAAAATGACAGCTTTACAAAAACATTGGGTGTGGCAGAAGAAAGTCACATCATATGGCGTAGGCCAAGGGCAAATAGGTCAGCATACCAGCACGATGTCAGTGTAAATCATGACGTCAGTGTAGATCAATGATTGGAAGAGGTGTGCAATTGATGTCAAGCAATAGAGTCTTTTCACTGAGCAGCCCTGAATTCAGCAAGACATAAGTCTTTCTTCTCCTCGTATTACTTATTTTGCTTTTCAGACATAGTAGATCATAGCTAACTGATTCCATAAATAAAATTTTCTAAGGGAAATAACATTAGCTGAACGATAAGGTGCAAATATACATTAAAATGCACTAAAAAATACTGCTGCTAGGATGCACTTTACTTCAGCCAATCACAGTCAAGGGCGGGAACTTTTTCAGCCAATAGAATTGCAGTATTCTGTCATAGCCACCTGGTGGAAATATAGAGAACCTTCCGTGAAAATCCACTATTACTTGTTAAGACAGAGAGTAATAAGACTGCAAAGGCTAAAGGGTGACATAGTGGTTAAGGCAGATAAGCTGTTGAAGTGATTATGGGTTCCATTCTCTGCCTCTGCAAACTTAGTGAGTCCATAACCTCAGTTGCCTGCTAAAGGTCATTATAGAAGATGATTGTGCCTTTTAAAAACTCATTAATCAAAAATTCTTAACCGTCTCGTGACTTTCTGAGATAGCTTGTTCAGATTATCACCGCTTATCAATCAACCATGCCTATTTTACAATATTATGAAGATAGCGACAATCTTGGCTTTTGCAATATAGCACCATATTGCACGTCTAATAGGTCGTCTATTATATCGCACGGGATATATGTTCGATAAAACTGGAAAACATCGGCCATATATGTAAATGTATATCAGTGTATGCAACCGGGGCAAGTGATATTGTACACCCCAGTTATCTCGGTTCTGCAAAACCGATATTGCAATTGCAAATGTCCATTTTTATTTTGTCTCAGTTATCTTTCCATTCATCTCATGCAGTTGCATCTTTCAACTTCAAGGCAAAAGTATCTCAACGTCTCCAGAAATACCATCTAAGTTTGGCGTCTTCTTTGATGAAAGCAAACAAAAGAGTTCTTTTATGGGGGATAATCCATACTGCCTACCCTAAGCATAAATGTTTTATTGTCGCCGGCAGCCAGACTCAAACAGTGCACTCAAAAAGAAAAAAAAAAAAGAAGGAAAATCCGTCCTGTCCCTTGCACCAGACGCAGATAAATATTTGACTAGAACAGCCTCGGAAAAAACATTCCGTATTCCTAGAAATATCTCAAGAACATATTGGTATTCTTTGTTATGTTCAACTAACAGTAAGTGGGCGTTCATTGGGAATGGTTGAATGGCTGGAACCGTACAAGGAGATTCCAAACAATTTATTGTTCACTTCGACCTCCTCCACCAATTACCCTCACAATGAACCGAGCTGATCCAAATAACGAGAGATCGATTTCCGCAAACTGGGCCACTTACAGGGTTTAGTTAAAGAGGACTGTCAATTTGACTCACAATAAAGCCAATGTAAAACCAACTGTGTAGAAATAGCAATATTGTGGTTTAGTTTTCTTTTCAATATAACACTGTGTGGAAGAACATAACAGCACCTGTACTTGTTTATATTGCTTTAAACTTCTTCTTTTTTTAATTAATGTCACCCATCAAGGATTTTGTTTCACCAAACAAGCTATTTTAGTTGACCTAACAAATATACAATATCTCGTTGCTGTAACCAAAAGTCATATTTAGTTACATACTGATAAAGAAATTGGCAAGAGCAACTAACTCGTTATAAGCAGGTTATTTTCATTGCTTATCATGTTTCATTAAAAATAATGTATTATCATATATTGCTTTTTGATAGCTAAACGTTGTGACAATATCAAAAGGAAACATCGATAGGGCGTTTTTGGAACTCATTTGATGGATGGACTGAGGACAGTTCTATTGGATTTGGACACTGATCAAAGAACGTGGCTTTATGAATGTACATTTTCTTTACAAAGGAATATCATGAACAAATTACCTCCCCAATTATTGATTTTTTTTTTTTTCTACATTTCCCAACTTAATGCAATGCCACGTTGTCATGGAGATGCAGGGCAGGATAAGGTCAATGTCTTCCTGAACTAATTATCTTATTACCGTGGCACACGTTCTGAGCTGGGCCTAAGCCAAAGACTTCGATCATCTGCAAAGGTCATGCCACGACCAAGCCATCTCTCTCTCTCCGCTCTTTGATTTTAATGGAGCATCTTTATTCATCTTATACACTAATAGTGTGCCAAATATACTTGATGGTGACATTAATGTACTATCATATTAGATTAAATCGGATTTAAGCGTTTGTTTAACATATTGCATGGCTACGTAAATCCTATGAATGACAATCTTTTACAGGTACACTGTCGAACAGAACAGTGTACCATCTAGAACTTGCTAACACATACGGATGCTGAACATTGCAAAATGCTTTCACACATCTAATGCTACTAGGTCCAAAAGGTCATAGTGAATAATGAAAGGGCTCCGGGGCTTCTATGATCATTTATTCGAAGACATCTTGTATCATTTATCGCAACAGCCACTACAATGCAGTAGCTATTTTTGGCTCCCGCAGCAAAGCTTACAGGCAACGCCAGGCTGTTTGTCACATTCTCTTCATGTTTGTTTGCCACACTGTCACAATTTTGTGACCATTTATCACACCTCCATTACACTGCCATTCAAAGCTCGCTTTGATTTGATAAATTGCTTGGGCTATGGTTTTCTACTGAATAGAAATCTATCAGCTGATATTGCAGGCAATTTTAGAGGTATCTTGAGTCCGTTTCCTGTTTGTGTAAGGTGCATTTTCAGGATGTAATTCTTGTCTCAAATACTCTGGGGTGATTAGGCGGTTGTTACTTGCTGCTATGCATGTAATGGCTACCTGCAATTAGCTAATGACATGTGAATTGGGACGGTGCTCTAACTCCGCTGCTTGCGGCGAGGACAAGGCTACCCGCTGTTCGTAGTACCCAGTGACTAACCACATTAGGGAGCTACGCATTATAAGGTAGCTTGGTAGTGTTAAAAGTCCTCATTGTAGCTACAGCCATATTTTCATACTGTAGTCAGATAATTTTATAGAGAACTATATTTGCGAGTCTTCGCTTCTATATGGGTTCGTTATAAGCGCTCTGGTATTAAAGATAGTCATGAAATCCGTTCCAATACACAACAATCTCCTCATAACCAAATGGTGTCACCACTGCTGAAGAGCTACCCAACAACGCATATTTATTAAAGTTAATTATATACGCTCTCCCACATTCAATAGAAATATTAAATAAACATGCCTGGGATTATTTTAAACACTGTTCCTATTATTATTATAAGCGTGCTCGTTTATAAATGGTCTAACTAATAAAACTGACATCTAAGTGTATTGTGACATAATGACTCTGCGATATAGATAATGTAGCATGTCGCCTGATATATTCAGATATTCATGGTCACCCGCGCTTACTTTGACAACAATATTAGGCCTATAATCCTATTTTTAAGAACCCCCATGATTTGTGCAGCTAACACGGTTCATTTGCACAGCGAAGTACTTTTACAGCAATCACCTTCACTTCAACTATGACATTCATATGAAGCCTTAGAGTATCTATCTGTTTGCCTCTTCAGTTGTAGTTGCTCTGTGCTTCATCTACAGCACAGGAACACACATATTGCAATATTGTTCCATGTCGCAGCAACATGACTTCCATATTAATAAGAAGACAGTGATAGGTACGCAGTGACGGCAAACGCTGTAGGCTATGCTGTGGATTCTAGCATACAGCAATGTACTCGTTAATTAGACCGCTACCAAGCCTGATCTTTACAGTATGCATTTAATATGTAGGTAATAGTTATACACCATTACGAGGGATATAACATTCCAATGTGGGCAGTTATATCCCGAGGCGAAGCCGAGGGATTTAACTGCCCACGTTGGAATGTTATATCCTGAGTATAAGGTGTATAACTGACTTATACCCAATGCGCATTCAATAGTTGCTTTTTCGCAATTTATAATGCCATATTTTAGCTGTAATTGTGGGACTATTTTCATGGATGATTTGATTTTGCGAAGATTGTGATATGGTTGAAACTATGCAACAACAACAGCAAACAAGAAACAACAAATTCTAAGGCAAACAATCCTAAAGAGGATTTACTCTTTGTTGTGTACTAGGTCTGGATTTGTTGTGATTGAACAATTTACCTTGTTTCACGTTGCTTGTGTTTGTTTGTTTTTGCTAATCCCTATGTTAGCAGTTGTTCATGAATGATATTACTGCTCCAAAGCCGGGAGATAACATGCCAAACTGGCCAGTTATATCCTGGCAAAGAACAATAGAAAAGGGTCTACTTTGGGTATAACTGTCAGTTAAAAGCTAGATGTGTTGTCTTTCTCTCTCACGTTTTATTCTGATTTTTCTGTAAGGTAGAGTTATGTAGCACGTGGACTTAATTTAGCTATTTTCTGTGATATATTTACCATGTAGAGTCTAGTTACCTGTGCACTTTTACATGATGCTTTTCTATGATGGTCGTGCATGTGTATCAGGATTAGTCATAGTAACAGCCATGAGGTTGTACTAGATTCCTGCTCTTTGTGCTTGGCCCTGCTCTGTGACATTCTCATTACGCAGCAGAGTTGCACTGGACCTGACCCGTAAAAAGTGGCACTGCTTGAATCGGGAAGAGAGATCTCGGAACACTTTGAGCTGCTGGGTTCCCGTTTCAGGCAAGCCGCGTCAACACGACCTTGGCGGTTGATTAAGGGCCGTATTGATTTCGCTTGCCCACTCCTATTATCTAAAGGCATTATGATATTGCAACGACAAAATGATAGCCACTTCATGCCACCTCCCTTGCTATCTCAGGTGAGAAGTTAAACATGGCACAAGTTAAACATTAGGTTGAAGAACGCTAACTTGTTATCCCTCCATCCATCAAATCAGAGATTGGCTTTTAGAGCACCTCGACCAAATGCAAATCCTCAAAGACCAAAACAAGGAGATCAATATCTCAGTAATTAAATCCAGCACACATTTGTCGAGCAAGCATCATGAGGCCGTCAAGGGCGCTTCTTTGAAATTACCACCAAAAATGGGCTTGCTAATAAGAGCAGACAAATTAACCTTACCTGTAAATTTCAGTTCCAGTTTAGGCAGCCTATAGTCCGCCTTAACGAAATGCATGTTCTTCTGATTCATTCTTATGCCAAAGTAGTTATTTTGATGTTTAAGGTGAAATTATCAATGTATGTGAGTAATAGCGCTGCAGCGACAGTCCTCGGCTGCATCAATTATCATATTAAACAAAATGACAGAAGGAAATACGCCCGGGAGACGCCAGAGAGTGACCTCAGAGGCAGTTCATGCAAAGATGGCCGCTTGGCGCTTGCAACTGGTCGCTTTGAATGTGGAACGTTGTTAATTTGTTGGTGGAGAGCGGCGGGCGCTGGCCATGCAGTGACATTCTAAGAGGAAGGCATGGGAAGAGCCTATTGCTTCAGCAGCCGCTCACCCGGCGTACCTTCAACCTGCATCAGCAGCAGCAGCAGCAGCAGTAGCTACCTTCACCTGCTACCAACACGACCATTAAAGGCATACTTTACACTAGTCTTAAGAGTCTATAGAACCAGCTCTACTCACATGACCACAGTCTGAACTTGACATCAGAGGGGACGAATATTTCTGCCATCTAAGGCCACCACCAAGCTGATCCTACTGCAGTTTCCATGGCCTCCTCAGCACCTAACTTGCTTCTCATCCACCGTGCCAGTGTGATGTTTGGCAACATGGCCCCCGAGAGCACCTTACCGCCAGGGGGCCTCTGCTCCTAGGTTGTGTGTCGCCATCACTGTAAAAACCTCTCACACGGTCTCCTTGCCAGCGATCACTGTGCTAGCTGTGGTCATATTGCTCGTGCTGAAGCCGCCAGCCCTTGGCTCCAGCCACTTCCATGAATACATTTGACCGCTGCCTCTCATAACTCGAAAATTGCAGGCATTACTTGGCATCAATAGAATGGCCACCCTGTCAAATTGCTCCACTCTTTACTGGCACTTTAGGTCAAGTCGTTTTAACCTTCCCATAACTCGGTAAATAGTTCATATTCAACAGTCTATAGACTACATTGAGAATCTTCTTCAGTAGTATAGACCTACTAGTCTAACCAGCTAACCTTTCTGACATTTAGCTAACTTTTAGACATTTTCGAGAATGTCTGATTTTTACTAATAAGTTATTTTCATCTCACCAGTCAGTCAGTCAGTGTCATGTATTTCTATATAAAAAACTAACACTTCTTGGCAAAGAACAACTTATTAAAAGCTGATTTAATTGCCAGTCCTAAAGGCCATTTTAGGTCATTCTGGACACTGTGTAACGGCTTAATAGATCTTAGTAAAAAATAAATGAATGTGCCAATTATTAGGAACTACACATGCATAGGACACAATTCAAAACCATGCACTGGGTAATTAAGAGACAGATCAATCAAACAACTACATTTCTTAAACCTCTATTCATTAGCTTTCTCTACATGAGAAAATCATGCAGGTTTGCTTGAACATAATTCATATAATATATTGCACAAACTACGAAATGTTAACGCAATATAAATAATAGATAAATATAATAAAGGAAGGCTCAAAATCATGGTTGAACAAGCATGTTGATTTTGGTGAAATGTAACAGTTACATCTGTCCTAATGCATGAAAGACCCAATCTATTGTGAGTATAGTAGATTATGTGGTGTCTTGCAAGTATATACACATCATAATATATAGCATGCTTGAACAGTGTTTTTATTTTCTCTTTGAAAATTCTGATTGTTTAATTGCATGCCAGTGCTCACATCAACTCAGATACTCATGTTCATGAAAATATCCGAACCACTAAAACAAATAATTTGTTTATCCAAGGCAACTCATGTCATTTTATTTATAAAACTCAATAATTTATTTGGCAAGTCAACACCACATGTACAATGAGTACAAGAAAGTATGCAGTTGTTATATACTAAATATAGGGTATTACAATATGGTACATCATTAATGTATGACCTTATATTTCATACAAGGATTATGTACAAAGTGGTTATATCATACATATATTTCGTACAACTATGTTGGGTAATAACTGTTCTGTTTATGGAGACCCTAAGAGTAGGCTAAGACCCGCCTCGTCAAAATCTAATGGAACATTTACGTCTAGGCTGGGTATAACAAATTGCCCTGGCCGTCCTTCTCAATATCGACAAAATGTCATCTGATTTAGCCTTTCTAGACTGCTTTGCACAAATAGATGGCAGAGGCCAGGGCTAGCTATTCAGGTTAAAACTTGCAACGTTTTCCCTAGATGCGTTTTTTCACACAGCCAGTTCAGCACTTTGCCTTTAGAGTGTTTGGCCGCATAGCCAGCTGTAGAAAAGGGCATTAGAGAGGTATCAGCCATCATGAATGTCACACACACCTCCAGTATTGATTGAGGAATAAACATAAATCATTGGAGAACAGAAAGTAGAACTAATAAATCAGTGTTGAGCATCTTGATAGGAATCAAATTCCAGCCCTCTGCAGTGGCCCTATGGCAAAAAGGAAATTAATGTGACAGTTATAAAACGCACCCAAATCACAGATATCTGGTCAAACGTCAGTCAGGTAATGAGGGGCCATAAATGTATCGAGAGTAATAAGTGTTTTAAAACATCGGTACCTCTTTGTAACAATAAGATAACATGACTGATCGACCAGTTGACAACTCATTTACTAGCATAATTATGTAGACATGTCACATGTTGCCTGAATTTGATTTAGTTTAAATCTTGCAGCAGGACCAGACAAGCCAGCCATCTTGAATTAAGCATTCAACCGTAATATAAGATTCAACAGTAGACCACGGCTTCTTTTCTCCCTCTCAATGCCAAGTTACTAACTTGACGGGTGGTGTCATTTCATATGCCCTGCACAGAGCCACTATTTTAGGGTTTCCTTTCATACAACTATAATTCGGTCTCCACTAGGTTTAACATTTAAGGGTATAATCATTGGATCGTGACATGGGTTCTATATATTCCCACTATAGTCTTTGGATTCAATACACTATAATACTACTCTCAAAAAAGCTGAAGCACTTCCTCTAAGGGTACCAATGTTTGGATAGGGCTACAAAGCCATCACAAAGCAGATTTATGGGTGAAAGTATATCATACCAGTATAAAATCAACTGTTCATTTAATGCCATGGTGGCAGTTAAGTATATACATTTATATAACATTTATAGTTTATAACATTTCTTGACATAATTAGCACCAACTGTCAATAGAATAAAGTGGGAGTAGAAAGAGTTGAAGACACAGGCAGGTAATACTTGAGAAGAGAGTTCTGGAAGTGTTCATTTGAGTTTCCAGAACTCTTGTTTTACTTCATGGGTAATTGCGTTTCGGCAGAGATCCATGTCAAAGTTGTTAAGTATATACCAGAGGAAAATGGTGCAGTGTACGCGTGGTACTATCAAGTCTGATAATCAATGAATGTATCAACCTTTTCACTCCCACAATTGAACTTTTTAATGTATACTAAAAACTAGAATGTTTTTCACAGCCTCAGAGTAATAGGACCAGCATTGAGTCATAATTTCTAGGAAGTTTTCGTTTTTCTCAGACCAGACGATCGTCGGCCGTGGGAAGTATTTGTCACGTGAATTCCGGGCACTCGTACAGGTGCTGCCTCCTGCCGAACGTCGTGAAAGTAGTGACAGCGGCGCTGCCGTAGTGCGTGGAAGTCTCGCCAGAGGGAGCTGAGCATCTCAATAGACTGTCCGTGTTTCTGTGTTGCTGGGAAGGGGACCTGCCACAAGAGGGCACTGCTGGGGGACCGGTGGTAGGTGGGGGAAGGGGTCTTGTCCTATAAGAGTCAGGCAGGGGTGGGGGCAGAGGAGGGGGAGGTGGAGGGGGCAATGGGGGTTGGTTGGACGAGTTAGAGCTTGCATATCTGTTGGTTACAGCTTTGTTCTCCCAAACTCCTACTGAAGCATCTTGCCCTTCCGGTGCCTGCTGCTCATTGCTTGGCTTTGGTACAGCGAATCTGCAAGGAAACATCAATATATTCATAAATGCCATACAACTCATATGCAGATACCAACTGAAATGCCTTTCCGCTAGTAGGAGGGATGGGTTAGGTCAACATTCTGCTGCAGATTTTACCCGTGAGTTGGATATTTGTTTGGGGGAGGGTGGGGGTTGGTTTATATCAGTAGCTGCTGAAAAACCTTAATAACCAGACTTAACAGATTGAATCATAACTGTCTTTCTTCTTAGTACTTTATTAATTTCATAGAAATTTGAACTAATACAGCATAACCTGTTCGAAAAATACTCTTTTTATGAAATCGACACTTATTGTCTCAATTTATCGGGTCTTATTACACGAAGTTACATAACCGTATACACGTTTCCAAGAAGTGCCAAAGTAGGCTTAATTCACATTTCTTGCCATTCAATGTTGTCCAAAACTTTGAAGCATTCTGGAAATTCGATATATTTCTTTTTCGAGTTTAAAAAAAGTTGTCTGTTCTCAGATTATAACAAATCACAATGTATTAACAATTCAAGAAGGATTGTTTACGCCACATGCCGAATATGGATGATATATGATATGTTAAATTAAGGGATTTACGAATAAAGGGATTGTTGTAGCGTCATGTTAATGCAATTTATTCATTTCCCTAATACTAATCTGAGAAGTTTTGAAATATTAAATTTCTCGTACGTTTGTTTTAAATGCCTTGTAAAGGCAAACTCTGCAAAGATAAACAACTCACCGTTTTGAGTAAGCCACAACACACATGAGCAATAGACCTCCAATAACGACCCCCAAGATAACTCCGATCCCTATGACAATGAGAACACCTGAAATATACACATAAAGATAAATGCAATCGTAAATATTCATCAAAAGGAGATATTTCTAAAAGAAACGTAAATGCATAGGTGTGAAAGAGTTCACCAGCTCTTTAGAAGTGAAACTTTTTTATTTCAGCATTTCTGTGTTCACTTCTTTTAAAGTGGAATTCACGTTACATCAAAGCTGGATAAATGCGTGTACCTGTTTCAACTCGATGTCATATACAGGCCTACAGTGTATATTCCTAATTTATGCAATGTTACATTTTACTTGAATCTGTCCGCTTCATACATAATTCACAAGCATAAGTCATCATATATTACGACGTAAATCAAATTGTATTTACAAGGACAGACAGTGCAATTATTTACTTAGTGCTGTCCACTTCATCAACACGATGAAATCGTCTACTATAGGAGACTAGCCAATTTCATATACTAGGGCAATCGCATTCTCAAGGGCTGGGTATCTATCAGTCAGTGCGTTTTACACATGGTAGAACAACTTATTTTTTTCGTGTTTCATTATGCATACAAATGTTATGAAGTGATTGTGTTGTAATGATTGTGTTATCAATACAATAATCGTAACACAATGTCCAGACTGCTCATCATAAGCATAAGAAGGATGTATCAAGCCAATGCATATACGGAAAACACACGTGGCACATTTGGCCATGTACTTTTTATCTCAATCTGCTACAATATGTAAATGGGTCGCCTATCATATGACATGCCCTTTGTTTTTTTCTTGGTGATCAGTTTCCTTTCGTATCTTTCATCCACCAAGATGGAGTTTGGGATTCATTACAAAATAGAACAACCCTTGAGGCATCCGATTTCAAAGAAGTTAATTTTCCAGTCTTATTGAGTAGTAAATTACTTTGCGGATGGTACTAAGAAATAGAGTATCACTTGGGGTGGTAGTCTAGGTCCCACAGGGCTAGAAGGGATACTAATAAAACGCCAACTCCTGAATGTGACTAGAACTAAAATGAAGGCTTTCTCATCATATTGCTGGTTTCATGTTGGCTATAAAACAAACAGACGAGATTTTATTCCTTAGGGATTGTAATTCTTATGCCTGGCATGAAATAGCTGCAATTATCACTTGGAAACCAGATCAATTCCACTGGAAGTAATTACTATCATCTTCAAACTCATATTTTTCTGATATTTACTTTAAGGCTTAATGTCTACAATCTTACATGGCCAAATGAGCTACGTGCGTTTTCCATGCGTTTGCCTCATTTTAATTAGGCAAACACCGTGCGTTTTTCCTTCTCATGGAAAATGCACGTGGCACATTTGGCCATGTACTCTTTATCTCCAATCTGCTACAATATGTAAATGGGTTCCCTATCATATGACATGCCCTTTGTTTTTTCTTGCCCTTTTCTATTATCTTTAAAACCCTTTAGTGCTTCTGCATAACTCCGTAAGCCCAATATGTACAGAGATTTATGTAAGCATTGTATAGTCTCTCTAACACACATCAAATCCCCGCACGACCAACACACAACAGGGACTACTGGTGGCAGTTTATCTAAGGAAGGTAACGCGAGGCTATTTCACTCAGCTCTGCAATGTTTGCCGCAAACATTGGGAGAGAATTGTCATATGACTTACCATATGGAAATTTGTTGCCCATACCAAACAGATCGATAAGACCCCAAGAACGGTGAGCTGCAAAACAATATTAAATCTCATACACTCCAAAGCACATAAAGGAGAGAAATCTCCATTGTCTACAGTCCACACTACACCACAAGGGTAGACCAAGTAGTAGGCAATAAATGAAAGACAAACAGAAACTGCAGATAAACAAAAGAAACAACGAGTTACACTGTTTCTGGTTCATTTAATGTTAAATTTATAATAATAATAATAATGTTGATACAAGCGCAAATATACATATCAAATACTTGTAGATATCTAATGCATATTGACCTTAAAACACAAATATTCAATGTGTACCAATTTACCAATATTTAAAAAAACTTAACATGGTTGTTGTGTTGCATACATCGGTAGCTTAAGACTACAGGTTTACCTGATGGTAATCTTTGGTAATCTTTGGTAAAACAGGAAACTAGGTTGTAATATAAGTCTAGCAAGAGCTATGTCTGGCTTGGAATGAACTGCAGCAAGTCAATTTTTTTTTTCAATGCTCATACCAAGTTCTGAAGCTTGTGAATGGAGAGCGTGAATGTCAATACAGTCACTTTCCAAAGATCACGAAATATGTGGTTGATTTTTCTCCATTGTAATGCAGACTGTTTTCAAGTCAGAAATGTCGTCCTGTGGGGGAAAAGCATCACACCCAGAGGCCACAAGTCTGGCATATTTGTCAGGAGAGACAGTGCTTTAATTTGTTTGCTTGTCTGTAGTGGGGGTGGTTTCTTTCAATTGACCGTTTTAGTTCAGTTGTAAATTGAATGTTTTGTATGATAAAGTCAGGCCTTGTGGGAACCAACAAAACCTTCTACCTTCTGGAATAGCACAATATTGCAATCGCATTTCTGTCATAAATTCCTAATATCTACTTTAACAAGATACTGCTGTAAGGAGCTCTTTCTAAGTGAAGCCATCATTTGAAAAACTTCAGCAGCATTGACATAAGAGTACATCCAATACATGATTCGAACCCAAGACAAATGCTCCGACAGAACCCCAGTCCCCCAGGTAGCACCAAGCCTCGTGACAGTGCAGTAATAAACAACCTACAAATGTAGAATGAAGACACAGGTAGACAGGCAGCTGTTCTAGCAGCTGTTTTACTGTCCTTACAAAGATTGATGAGACAGAGCAAATCAGGTGAAAAGTCCGCCTAAACTGGCCATTAGTGGAGCATATAGGGGCCTTAGAACCAATGTCAGCCTGCAAGAACACCCCAAGTCTTTTTGATCTGTGGTTCATACCCATCAGATTTTTCCAGCTGAGAGGCCAGCTTCTAGTTTCACACTAGAACCAGCCATTTGAAAGTAAAATGAATATTTCATACTCCATCTGCAGTCAGCTGTTGTGGCATGACTTCAGTCAAGCACTGCAGCCATTGCAAGGCAAAGTCTGTCACTCGTTGACGATGTAAGTGGGTTTCATTATCCTCCGCTGTATCATATAGAATAGCAAGGTATCTTTCAATGTTGTTCATTAATCGCTGAATTGGTGGTAGCCAAATTCATCTTGCAGACAAAAGACACTATACTCTTAAGCTTATAGTCTGTTTTTGGGAGGACTCCAAGACTGATTGGGAAAGACTGTATCTCACAACAATGTTGGCTGGACTTCTGAAAGACTAAATAGACAGTGATAGTGTCACTAATTTTAAAGAACCCCATAAATAAAACACTGAATAAAGAACCCTACTTTCATCAGCAGATTGCCACTTTGTCCCAGAGAAAGGCCTACATCAATCGGCTTTCCCATAGCTCCTGCACTTCGATTTAACATCAAAAACTTCACTGAAATCAATGGCAAATTGACGAAGCACTTAGTTGCGGCCAATATGTTTCCTGTATGGTTCTGTGGCATAACACCAAAAACATCGCACTCTGATTTCCCTATTAGGGCCAATGTATCATTTTCCACATTCATGTCAGCCAGTTATTAGTCCTGTAGAAATGAGCTTAGAGCGCACGGCTTGATGAGTATATAGACCTTGAGTGAGGCTAATACGACCTTTACAGCATAAAAGGCAGCAAAGAGAGCCCATAGGAGGCAGGAGCCAATGCTTGCACGATCGAATGCAACACATTTGAGACTGAGCCGATGGCCATTTTGATGCTTAGTGGCTTTTAGAGGTGGGATTGTTGTCACCTGCCCCGAAACACTATTATCTTGCCCACTAGGCACGTCCCGCAAAATGGCTGCTGCTGATGCCAGTTCCCGGAGACCGCGAGATGCCGCGATAACATGGCAAACAAAAATCACGTGACCAGATTTCATGGCGTTCATTTCTCATTCAAGTAACCGCTTGAGAAAAATGCCATTATGTCACCAAAAAAAAAGGGCATCATTAATTTTTGCTCTAAAAACCGGAAGGGCCTCTTCTCCCGATGTTTGTTTCCCATGGCTCTGTGACATGCCTACTAGTGTTTTCTTCACATTAATAAGTCATAGATGGGCATCCATAGTTTCATTAAAGCAACAACAAAGAAACAATGACCAGCATTTCAAACTGCGCCCACCTAAATTCAAGGCTATTTCATTGTTTACAATTACTTCCCAGCAAGAGTCTGTTTTGTTTGTTTGGGATTAGGGCTTTACGTCCTGTATTTTTGCACCAGTTGGGCTAATTAGGACAGGCAGGGACCATGGCAATGAGACGATGGATGAAACAGCCATCCAACTTAGGCTCGACCGGGAATCGAACCCGGGACCCAGTGGTTGGAAGCCCAGAGCGCTACCTCTGAGCTAGGCCCCCGCCACTCCAGCAAGAGTCTAGAAATGGTTTGCGAAGCATTTTGGAAAACATCCCACATATAGCCCATAACTTGAGCATAAAAAAGCGAGTCCCTGACAGACATGAAACTTAATGATGACACACAACTTGGAAGCATATACCTCCTTCCTGTTGAGCTTCCTTCCTGTCCTGCAACTGTTGTTGTCATATGACAGCACTTTCGCCATATGACGCTTGTAGTCTGGCCGGATATAACTTGCTACATCAAAGTATGAGATTGTCTTTCCTTTTTGTTGTTATGAAACATTTATGGACAGATATATTGGCGTAATCTTTCTTTTTCGTGAGTTTTATGAAGTGGAAAATCTTGTTGGTTGTAAGACTGGCTTTATAAAATGAAAGAGAGCTGTAATGAGGGGGCACTAACGATGCGTAGAACATACTTTGCATTGTAAAGGAAGGAACTTGCAGATTAGAAACTTCGGTGAAACCAGAGAAGATCCATGAATATCCCAACTGCCTTTGTCTTGTAGATGCTGTACGAAGACAATTACAGCTGTTGCAATTGGCGTGTAATACTATCACTGCTTCTTACAAGCCCCTTGCTATACATGTTACTGCTGGTAATTCTCAATGCTACATTATTAACAAAGCAAACCGCTGTCCCTCATTGACATTGTATGCGTGCTTCATCCTCTGCTGTATGGAATTATGGAGAAGAGCGAATGGATTTGCATTACTTTGTGAATTGTGGATCGTGTAAGCACGGGACATGTCTGTTGTCCATTTCGTTGTGTTATCAAAAGAATATCAACCAAGCCAGACTAGTTCTGCATCATACAGTTAGTTTCATTAAAAAAGGCCTGTCAAGTTGAACCTAGACGAAGCTAGATAACTTCTGCTATACGTTGCTACATGCCACTAAATGGAGCTGTCTGGCTTATACATGTAGCTGCCTATTAAAGCCAGATCTAAAACTGCATGCAGCACCTTTTGGTGCATAAGTTGAGATTTACCAATACTCGTCATTTTTATGTTGAAAATATGGATGTCTATCGTACATATACATTTATGATATATTAGACAAATTTCTTGCATTACCAAGGTTTACACTTTTTCAATGGTGGTAGGTGTAAGCCGACTATAAGCTAGGATTAGACAGAAGCGGCTGGCTTTAGTCAATTCAAGCTACAGCCAGGAATAGGTTGCTACAGCTGTCTAGAGTCAACCATATTTTATGAAACTAACTGTAGTTGGTAAATTTGTTTGGTTCTTTATCTGCCAAGTCAGTCAACCTTAATATTGCGTGAAGATGACTAATTTGATAGGTAAAGCTGGTTTGTCAAAAATGCTGTAGGGCCCTGTATTGCCAGGAACAGTCCTTATAGTTAAAAATAATTTTCAGTGAAACGTGTCTAAAAGTTAATCAAAATCTCTCAAAAACGTTTTGCTCGAATGACTATAAAGATATCTATTTTGACTAAGATGCTACCAAAGCAGTTTTTCAACATTCATGTTTAATTTTTCTTCCTCTTATGACTTATTCAATACACTATTACCATTAGATGTACACGGAGAGACATAGAGAGACAGAGAGACAGAGTGAGAGACAGAGAGAGACAGAGAGACAGACAGAGACAGAGAGAGAGAGCATTAAGTAGTTAGTAGTGGTAGAACTTACGCAAACTGCAATTGCCAATCTCTCCCAGCCAGGTGGAATCCTTGCACGTGAGGAACCAGGTCTCGTCCGTGTGGTTGCATCTGATGCGCAGCGTTCCATCAGGATCCTTGGTGATCCAAGCATGTTCTTGGACCTTCAGCTGCGGACATCCTTCAGCTGCAAGAAGAACAATAGGCCTGGAGTATCAGCAGCAGCATCAACAGCAGCAGCAGCAGAGGAATAATTCATGTGGACCTCCCATCTCATTTGTCATAACATGTTAGCCTACCATCTTGAATTAGCAAATGTAACCAGCACCGGCCGGACAACAGTTAAGGCAGCACTGCATGGCAAGACACACAGCCCATCCAACGTAACTCCTAATGCCTTTCTCATGCATAATGCCTGAGCCAGGTGATTGGTCTGAAGGCAATTACTATTCCCACAAGACACACCTACACTAATCTTGAGACGAGTAGACATTGTCTGTCAGCCTGATTACTCCGCATGTACAGTTAAAGACTCAGAGCTGATAAATAACCGGGGTGTCTTTTTATGAGGACAGAAGGCACTTATTATATTGGCTTGGAGAAATAGGGACCTATAGAAGAGAGGGTTACTACTACGCAGAGAACACTTTTGAACTAAAAACGACGTTTCCAGCCATATACACGCAATAGGCAAAGGCCTCATATCGTACACCGCGTCTCTGAAGGCCTCTGTAAGACACAATATCTTACAGATTTTCCCCCTGTGACGTCACACAGAAGCTTCTTAGTTGGTCAAGAACATAAGTTATGTGAAAGAGAGTATTAGTGAAATGTCATGGTGAGGGCCTAAGCAGACCAGCAGATGTGGTTTAGTGAGTCATTGGAAAGACCAAAAATGTGATTCAGAGGATGGGACAAACAAGTCAAACGGGCAAGTTCTATGACCTGCAGTGTGGATGTAATATGCCAGCTTTATGTAATATGTAATATGCCGGCTTTACGTACCCTCATATTTGATTAACACATTCCTATGGCTTGCCACATCCAAGTAGATCCTGTTAGTAGAGGAAGTGTAGACCTTGGTCCGGGTGTCATGGCATACTTTGAGGACGCGGTGTCGGCCGTTATCCCTCATGGTAGCAGCGTCGAAGCATCCGTCATGGCCCACGCTCTGTAGGTTGCCCGGTTTCAGCTGCTGGTCGGCCAAACCATACTGGAAGTTGTAAAGGGTAATTTTGATGGTCTGGGTGGGGTCCACGGTGATGTACCAGGGGCAGCTACTGGAACCTATGATTCTGCTTCCGCCCGCCATGAATGGACTTGCCACCACTGAGCTAATGAACCCCTGGCTTCCTGTTACTTTCACCGAGCGGCTTTCAGGACAGTGCTTCCGGTCTCCGCGTACGACTGCAAAAGATAAAAGTGTCAATAACACTGCTTTTCATTTATCTGTATCAAAGAGAAGGAAATCGCAAGATTTCACCAAGCGTGTAATTCAGCCATACACTACACCTTGGTCTGTATATAGAACAGGAAGTGTGGTGAATACTGCAAATGAGCAGAAGTCATGAGATGTGACCATTTTACCCCATTCACTGTCTACTCCACCACCCAGAACACCTCGTCACTTTCCCCATATTGCTGCTACTCTCATGAGCTTTATACCGTGTAATGAATCATATAATGCCATAAAGCCTGAATTTTTGTTTAACAGGGGCAAATAAACACCATTAAGATAAACCAACGGCTGGCGCATAGAATTAGCAGTCACGCAACCCCCTCTTTGCCCAACCTCTTGCTTGAAACGTAATAATTAGAACCAAGGCGTTTGCATCCAAATGTGTAATTACAGTTCCAGGTACTTAATTATTTTTCTTGATCAATAATCAAAAGCTTCTAGACATGACAGAGGGTTTTCCAATATCTTATTTAATAGAAAGTCTTTGACATTTGCTAAATGATAATTCCCATTAAAGGTGACAACTGAAACGACACAAGGAAATTAAACTAGAACATCAATAATTAATAAATAATTACCTCGAAAGAGAAATGAGTAAATGATGTTTGTTAGCACAATTATGAATATTTCATGATAATGGTTGTTGAAGTGAGAAGGAAGCCACTCTTTTCCTTTATTCATTTTATTCTTTAAAATCTAAAGATTCCACACAAATTAAAAGACGCTGGCTCTTGTACGTCTCTCTCTGTATTTTTTGTTGTTGTTTTTTGTGAGGAGAATATTATTGCACAAGTGAGAAATTCTGTTCTATTCTATTCTATTCTATTCTATTCTATTCTATTCTATTCTATTCTATTCTATTCCATTCTATTCTGTTCTATATTGACCCCTGACCTTCTCGACCATGCTATACTGACAGTTCTACCGCAGCATCTCAGCTAAACCATTAAGTTACGACCAGCGTCTCAGCCCTTTAATGGGATGGCATGTTGCCGGGGCAACTAAAGATTTCATGGTCAGGGAAATTGGCATCATTAAGCTCAACATTTCAATGGCGGGAGGGCGTCTTCCTGCCGGGGGCATAGACTGTTGCTATGAAAGGCCAAGAGAAGACAGCTTCCGTGTCTGGACAGAATAGGACAGACCACCAGGGAGACCAGTACAGCCCAGGCCAGGCCAACCCTGTTAAGAGCACACAGTTTCAGTATTGGGTTTGACACTTCACCAAAGGCTTGATACGTTACATGAACAAAATACACAATTCACAGGTTTTATTCTGACCAACACGTCAACCACTAAATTTAAAACTATCATGATGGCCAAAATATTTATCACACAAAACAAGAATTCACTCTCTCCCACCATGAAAACATGCCTCCACTGAGTACAGTATTGCCATTAAAAAGAAGGGATTCTAAAAACATGGACTACGTTATAAAGCGTACATAATTGGATGATTCCGTTAATTTTTTTAAAAGTTCGGTTAAAGGATTCTTTTGAATCGAGTTCAAAAGCAATGAGATCAAAAACAGACGATGAACAGTAAAAGCAATCAATAGTCTAGGAAACTAATTTACAACAACACGAAATCTTCATAAATGACTTCATGGGAAGCTATTATGTTGCGGTAATTGATCTGAGCAAGCGCTGATGGATCATAATAACTATATAATAAGTCGTAATAGGGCTGGGAGCAGTCCTGGATCTTGCAGTGTGGTTTCCTTGTTGCTGTGGACGTATGTCATAAGAGGCGGCTCTGCACGTCACATCCACCCATCAGAACCAGAGGCAAAGATGCTGGCTGCAAGGCCCTCGAGCTGGGCATACATCTACCAGCCCATTAAAGGCACAGCCATGCATTTACACTTTGCTCACCCCATATCGTATCGTCCCTATATCGTATCGCCGCTGTATCGCACTCAGCCACGACAACATCACGTCACGTCCACGCGTGATGTGATAATTATGATATCCCAGAGGGACGTGCGCACCCAGCCCATAGTCTGTAACCATGGTGACTGTGCATTGTTATGCTAGGAAATTAAGTGTGGGCTTTGCAGTCTATCACAACACTTATTAATATCTGTCTATCACATAAATCATGCTACATTGCGAGCCACCATAAAATCTACCACATGCACATACAGCTGTATGATACAATTCATTTGCATTTACAGGAGATGCAATAGAATGCCTATGCGCATAATCTACAGGAAACAGGATCCGCTTCCGCCAAGTTTAAAATGGTACCCCCAAGGAGATGACACAATAAATCTCAGAATTACTGCAAGTAATTAAACCAATGCTTGTGTTTATGGCTTTCCAAGGAAGAATAAATCTAAGGGGATAAAAAGACATTCGTAAAGATTACTCTGAGGGAGGCGCAGTAACCGTCTCTCTAATTCATCCAAGTTTTCTTAGTAAAAACAAGCACTTCGCAAGTTCAATAGCTCTCAATTCTCGGGCAGAAAAAAAAACAACCTTCAATAAAAAGAGGATGCAAGGAATCCAGTGATGCGGACTGCTGCTGCTGATGCTGCTTTTTTAATGGAGTCTGCATCAACTATGTTGTGTACAACTGGAAGCAAGGTTCTTGGAGGGCTCTTACATACAGGCCAAGCTGAAGATATTGAACTGCTACAACTGAAGGCTGTAAATCAATGCAGCTCCCCGACGCCTCCATGGCCGCCTATGTATACAATACCCCTATTACCCATAGCCTGTCACTTTTGCCACTGAGGCACTGCGCTCATATCAGACCCCTTGATTCAAGCCCTGCAGCTCAGTAAGCTGCTCCACAATGCTTCACAGTTTTTTTGATTTTCCCCACACTGCAGCATCATAGCGCTAAGCAACCACTGATGCAGTCTAGGCAACCTGCATCACATTAGCACGCTCCTAAATTGTCCAGTGCGGACGAAATGACCACTAACAATGTCCACTTTGTCCCCAATTTACGTCCACTCTGCCTCACAGTTTACCCAATCAACACGGCGTGAATGAACTCGCACATAAAATTTCGAGTCGTGAACTAATCCATGGGTCATCTAACTAAGTTTGATGGTGACACTGCAACCCCCTGCTGTACAATGGCATGTACTGTACACGTCTAGGGTGACTATATCTCTAGTGGGGTGAGTCTGCCTACAAGCCTGCTGGGGTCGTTAACCTGCCTGGTTGACCAAATGTGAAAAGATGGACTTCCGGTTTGAAAATTTCATGCGGAGAAAGTCTTATTAGTGAATGCATGTGTTATTATATGAAAAGATGGACTTCCGGTTTCAAAATTCCATGAGTAAGAAAGTCTTTATAGTTAATGCATGTATTATGATGCTATGTTTAATTGTGATATCCCAGAGGGACTTGCACACCCAGCACATAGTCTGTAACCATGGTGACTGTGCATTGTCAATCAAAATGTCTGAGATCTTATTCAAAAGATTTTTAGTGTGTGTCATTACAGATGCAGGGCCATTGGTCCAATGCATCCTCAGCTTTAAGTTGTCTGTGTAGATAGACCTTTCTGTCTCACTAGCAAGGAATAGCAAGTTGTGATGCTATTGAAGTTTGTCGAAGTCTTTGTTTTAGGCGTGGAAGACTTTCTTTTACCACTCTCCCAATTGTGGTTTTGCGGTCAATACACAGCCTTACACAAAGTAAGGTCACTTTGCACACAAGACTAGTTATCCACCAACTTGATTTGAGTGAGGGCATAGTTGCAGATTTGTTCTGTAACAGAAGTTCTTTCCCTCCCAGAGGTCCGGTCGGCCAAGGGTCAGCGTCCAATGGACATCATTCAACTCGGCTGGTACGAACTGTCAAGCTGCTTTTAGGATATGAAGTGTTAACAAGGGAACTGAACTCCAGGCCTCCAAATTCCCAGCCCTGCAATCTCAATGGTGGGGCCTAGCAGCAGATAATTTATTTCAGCAAATAAGATAGCAGGCTTACAAGACTCCTCTCCCTTGTCCCTCCCCCACTGGGCTCGTAGTATTCCACAGCCGAAGGGCTAAGAGTGCTATTCCTAGACATCTAATTCTCTGTACTTCCCCAATCTCACAAATCATGCCTTCCAGGATGTTACCACATATATACCATCATTAATGCTCTTAATGTAAATACAGAGCATACAGCACTCCGACAGGAAACCGTGTACATTCCCAAAGGCAGCGACATCTACCAAATGTTATTTTGGGTGCATCAGGAGAGATTGTTGCTGTCATCTTACATATGCTAGCCATATATTCTATTATTTATGGTATGGCTTCGGTGTAAGCAACAAATTCGTGCGGGTTTCTGCCATATTGCATTGAGCAACTGACCCAATTCTTCCAGAAACAAGCATCCGAGGCAAAGACAGCTCTTTCATCTGGAAACAACATTCTTAAAACATTTCTCTTTGATCTGAGAGGCCTTATAAATCATAAGTTAGCGCCAGGTACTTATTTACCTCACATTCTTTACTTCGAAGTCATAAGATGCTTGTGAGCAAGCTTCACAGTGCATTTTCTCCTTTAAATTGCTAGAATTTAGTCTTGGCATTGGTTCACACACGTGTGTTTTTCTGTAATAACAAAGCGGAGTTTTTTGGTCTGATGCGAAGGGAAGTTCACAGAGTAAATGTTGATGAAAGGCAGCGCTGGCTTATAAGTCGTGACGCTATTTTTTATGGCATCCAACCAACGCAAATATTGTCTTATTGCGATTCAAATTGGTTAATCATACGCTCATTTTGTATGCAGCTTATTCAAGGCCAACTTATCACATCTTATATTTGCTATATATGTGGATGCAAGTTTACTTGGCCACCTGATCTGCCTTTCAACCTAACCTACCAAAGCCTTTTTGCAGGATCTGTGTCGCCTGATATATATTTCAAACAAGGAAGCTGTGGTGTCATGTTGCTGGGTGTAATTTCCGGAGAGACCTTGTGATGCAGTCTAGGTCCTTCATGCAATCATAGCTAACTCAACAACAAAGGGAATAAGGACAGGCAGCACTAGCAATAAGTTAACATGAGTATCACGTAGAAAAAGTTGACTGGAGAAGAGCCAAGACAAGACAAAGACAGAAAGACGTGCATACGAAATAGACAGAGGGATAAAAACAACAAACATACAGAACTTTTGGGAAAGCAGAAGTTTATATCTGCTACACTGAAGAGCATCCAGTGTATACCTAATGTACATTGTAACACAGGCCGTTGTTATTTTCACACTTGATGTATTGTGGTATATAATAAGAAATGCAGCAGGGATATTAAGAAAGCCCCTCCATCCATGTAGCTGGACCAGTTTCCAGCATCATGCTGAATTATTTAGAAGCGGCTTTAGGAAACAGGCACTTCATTTGGTCATGGACTATGGAAGAATGGAAGAACAGCGCATGTACAGGTCAACTTTTTAAAATTGCTTTTCCCGATACATTTAGCTAGACCACTATGGATACTCTGCTCTGCCTGGAGCTAAACTAATCCATTTGTCCAAATAATCCAATTAAAAGTTCTGCATTTAAAAATCAGGCGTGAACACATTAACCATTTGGAATTTACCATAGTCTGTGAATGTTCATAGACAGAGGATATCTTGGTATGGGGTAATAACTATTTTTAAACAAGGGGAGAATTAATAAACATGAAAAGAAGAGGACAACACTTGGCATTGTTGATAGTCATGGTCTGATGAGTATCTTTTAATGAAATTAATTGCCAAAGCCTTTTAACGCTATGGGTCCTATAACTATATACTGTTTTAATGATTTTACGCACTCTCCACATGATTTTTTATACTATGCTTATGTATGTCATTCCCCAATCATGGTTGAAAGGATATTTGGAGATACAGCTGTAGAAATGTCCAGATAGTTACATGGGCATTACCCACGTTCAGAACGTTGTACTGTTTACTGTACATGATGTAAAAATATCTGCACAATTTTATATTTAAAATAATTATGTGCTAACACAATTATTTAGACATATGTACAATGTTAATCATTCACAGTAAATGTAATAAGTCAAAATATTTCAGGCTTACCATCTAAGCACTTGTAGGTGACTTCCAAGTATGCTGCTAGTTCCTGGGGGCAGTTGGGATTCTCCTTGTATACCTTGTGCATTTTTTCCTCGGGAATCCGAAGACTACACGTGTGCTGTCCAGAGCACGTGGCGTCTAGAACGGCTATGACGTCATTAGCGCAATCGATGGTGTCGATATTTACGAAATAGTTCTTCACACATCGTCCTACATCCATTATGCCATAAACTGCAGTCTCCATCATTATGACAGATTCCCCTTTGCAAGTAATATTCATCACGTCCATTATACAGTACTCCATGGGACCTGAAACCAAGGACACAATCATTGCAGTAAAGAGAGTGGAGCATGGAATCAAACCATTCAACATTTGATCTCCCCTCACAGCCATTTACATTTACATTGAAGCAAAAGGGAATTACAGGCAAAAAATGAGGGGGGAAAAAGACAAATTGATGCATGGTCTCAGATACACAGGGTCTAAGTCATCAGACTCCAGCGCTAATCATTGTGATTTGTAGATGGATGGCATAATGAATCAGAGCAACAGTTTGAATGAGCAAAGTCTCTTTCATCAGGCAACAGTCTCTACTCAAAGGATGATCTTACATTTATCTGTACTAAATAAACTATTAGGAACAGATCAGAGGTATATTTGGTTTAGGTCAAATATGTTCTTGTTTAGTTTTTCTTTAAAGAGGATGGGCTTTAAACCACCAATTTTTTTTTCTTTTTGTCACTTCAACCAAAAATTGACTTGATCTCCTTTTCAAAATCCGTGACAAGTGCAGACGGTATTAGAGCAGAGAACCACGCTTGTTTCCACTTCCTAAATGAGGCTGGAAATCCAAATCTAATCTATTAGCAGGAAAATTGGAGCAGAACTCTCCTGAGGAAAAGTAATTGCCAAAAATTACATTTGAATGTAGGAATGACGTGTGCCACTCTTTTCAAGTCTGCATCTCTGACATGTTCCTTCCTGCCAAATTTACAAGAAAATTGCAGCCACCAGGTTTACAACATGGATTATCTATGTAAATTCTGCTATTTGTCTGTTATTTGAGCCAAAATAAGTACATATGTAGCAGAATCCAATTTCACCTCGATTCTGCTAGAAGGGAGCGTTGGACATACAATGTATTCGTGGGTTTTACGTCTTAAAATTACAGTCAGAATTGCTTTGGATTGTGTAATGAATACATAAATTACAGACCTCACTTAAAGATAATTTACAATAAATGTATTTAATTAATCAATCAATCAATCAATCGATCGATCATTCCAAGGGAGAGATTTCTTTACTAGCTAGGCAGTTACAAAACTGATTAATGTTCATTCCAGTCTTTCATCAACTAGCTTTTACGATTTTCCCCAACGATAAAACACGTTGTTAATGGGGCCTTCATGATGCTATTGCAGCTGCCAATAAAAGACCCTAAACCCTGCAAAGCAACGTAAAAGTGACAACGTCTCGGACAGTAGTCGTTCATAACCTTAAAAGGTGGCTCCCTGTTGCCCTTCATAAGCATTCCACATGAATCATCTTTGCCTATATTGGCAGAAACAGCTTTAGCTCCTCACTTTCACCCACCCTCTTGTCATTTCAGCATTAATAAATGATAGAGCCTCCTTACTCTAAATTGGTATTGTAGAAATATAATATGATGGAAAATGGTTAATGCTAATCTTGGAAATCATGTTACCATCAGAAGGTATGCTTTACCATAGATGACAGAATTTAAAATGGAGAATACAAAATATGTAGATACACCATCTAACATAACCTAAACTGGTGTCACTGTCAGCTAGTTATCAATTTGTTACATGTTTTAGTCTTACGATTTTGTCAGGCTTACCTGACAGAATACTTGGTATTTTTACTGCTTAACGCCGAAATCAATTTATCACACTTCTATTGACACGAGTGGTCCCAAAAGGATCTGCCACAGAGCATTTCTCAAAAGTTTGAATTGGCAAGCTGAATGATAAATATTTCATCGAGCACACATTTCCTGACAGAGAGTTATGGCCTGTTAAAGAAAACGTGAAGAAAATATGGGTTAACTGGTCGATACAAATCTAGCACTGAAAAGCGAGTTTGTCAAACAGTCTCTGTTGCTGATGTTCCACAAATTCAAATTCAGCACTGAATTATACCAACAATATAGACCAGTTTTGTGATAAACCGCTGTAAACAAATGATGTTGAATGGTTTTAAAGTGCAAAAACCATTCCTTATCCTATGCAATGACTTCCAGTCTCCTTGGTAAACATTCTACCAAGTCTATCACTCTGACTAGATGATGGAGTACATCACACTTCCATCGACAGCTAGGCCAGTTCCAACCACGGATTAACCAGCATCTTGTAAACTGCTGTGTCGAGGTGCCTTTATGCCTACATGACTTGGACGAGGGGCGACACACTTGGCTAACTGCTTGACCAACATGACCAATGGGTCATCAGGGCAGACTGACCAAACAGTCGTGGTCAGAAGAGCACACGCTTGACCACTTGACCGCAGATGGGCCTTCGCTTGGCCAGCAAGAAATAACACGAAATTCTGCTTCTATTGAGTCGTATATTGAGCGCGTGGTCCTGTGTAAATAGAACTTTCATTAAGATTCATCCCCTCCCAGATGACCAAGTAATTTATATTATCGATTGCAAAAACACAGTGCGTCCATTGTGCAAACTGGTCCATTGTATACCCCATCTACTATGCCCACCAATAATTATATTACACGGAATCTTATTGTATGACCTTAGGGATTCAAGCTCTGCAACTCCATTTGATTTGATGTCTCAATATGATTCTATACAGGGCTTCCTATAGAATCAACAAACATATTTCTCACTGATTAATGAGCTTTTCTACACAATATGAAACATTGTACTATAGGCTGTAGACAAAAAAGCTCACTTATGCCTGCTCATTGTAGGATTGTGACCATTACAAAATAACATTCTTTCAGTAATTTCAAAAGGTGTCTTGCAAAGAAGATATCACTCTCAGTTCTGAGCCTCGATTGACCTGACCTAGTTCGCCTTTTCAAAGCTCCGCTGATTGGATCTTGACTGAAGGTGATTGACCAGCAGCCGATCAGAGAATGTCCGTTGGGCTCAAGAAAAATCCCAAGTCAACAGAGTGGGGAACCTCGTTGAAATGGTTAGTTTAAATATAATTGCAGTTTGTTTTCTCAGATTTTACTGGCTGGCGCCTGTGGTCAGCTCTTAGCACACTAGCATGATGTAAGTCATATATTATTGTGTGTGTTCTAAATCACATACTACTAAAAAGGTTTCAGAGAGTTATTTCATGTATTGTATTGATCTTAACGTCTATATACTATAGATAACTTTAAGTCCAGCAACAAGACGTAATTAGGCAGTGCCTTGTCAACCATGTCTATGCTGAGGTATGTGAAGGACTCATTCAGTAATAGTTAACTTCTCGTATGGTGTGGATTCCAATCGAATCACCGCATCATTTCGTTTTTCTTATCCAGCCAGCTAGTGACCAAGTGTGCAAGTATACTTCATTAATTATATGAATTACATAATCGAACCAGCACAGGAGCAGACTTAAGCCTTAAGGGTCATTTGTTTTTTTTAATCTAAGTATAAAAACCTTCATGGATTTGAAGGGCATCTTAGCTGTGATACATATTTTATAAAATGTTGGAGGTGTCACCCTTAAATGTGTTTGTATGATGCACAATTATGGTACTTGTAATTGCATGCACCTACACGTACAATACAATGTATCTATAAAATGATTCTGATTTCTGAGTTATGCATGTAGTGATAAAAGACTTGAGACTTTTAACTATACCATTTTTCAGAGTATGATACTTTAGTCTACTCTTGTCCCCACGAGTCCCAACGAGTCTCCACGAGTCTCCATTAGGTGAATACGGTTTTAAATGGTTTTCAAAATAAGCATGTGATTCAAGCTGAGCATCCATGATATTTCCACTTACATACACATAAGTAATTACCATTAAATGTGATTGCCATTAAAATGTCTTCATCATAGATATTAAATAACATAAAGTTGCGTCATACAGACATTATTATTTCTTGGAAATCCTATTAAGGAAACCAGCAATACAAGCTTACAAGACGTTTTATGTCCTTATAATTGCCACAATAACAATAGATTTTCCGGATGTTGGCTCAGTTGAAAAATTCTTATGACTAGTCTGTGGATTACAGCAATGAAAATTAGGAAACAGTTTTGTCAATGATACGGTTGATCTATGTGACAAAACTTGATATTATTATGTAATTGTCTATTCTTTACTGTATATTAATGATCATATATACATCTCCATTTGCCCTCGGGCCTCATTCCATCTATGGAAATAAACCCTCATAAAGTTCATTTCTTTAAATATTCATTTCTTCTAAACAGCACATAGTGGTCAAAGCGGTTTTTAGAGGATGATGTAGAATCTCTTTATAGACAATAGTTAAACGACTGTTGCCTCTGGGACACCCTTTGACAATTTCTCACATCAAAAAAAGTCTATCCTGAAATAATCAAGTTCGATGTCAAGAAAGATATTTTGTTACATGTGATAAACAATCAACAAAATGTAATTATAACACTGCGTTGATTCTCTTCTGTTATCAAAGAGACATAATTTACTTGGAACAATATCTTATTCGATATTCAACATTCTATTATGTCGTGTTTAAACATCAATTTTAAACATAGCAAGTAGCGAAAAAAAGATAACCATGAACACAACATAAACCCAAACATATATCATAATTATACCCAAGATTCATTAAAGATGTATTGATCATATAGTGTAGCATTGCAGCTACCACACTATTTGTCTCAATTACCAAGGAATCTGGCAGTAATGCATGTGTCAGTAACTGGGTAGCTACAATACAATTACTATTGCATTTACAAGAATATTGTTCACTCTGCACAAATTGGCAGAATACATGTAGTTCATATTAAGATATCAAATACAGGAAATGATAAAGTATGAATCTAAAAATCTAACGACAGTGGAATGTATACTGTTTTCTCAATTTCCATGCCGACATGTTTTTATAATGAAATGCGTGTGACAGCGCTATGGATGGGCAACACTGAAATGTACAAATAATCATACCTCTCATCAGAACAGTATCATTTACTCATCAGAACAGTATCATTTACTGGGACAATGTTTACTTCTGACACTTCATTTTGTGTTTCTGTGTTATTGCACATGCGAGTGGGATGTTTGATGTACAGCTGGATGTTGCTTGCTGGAGACGTTAAAACGGCATGCACTGATGGCTATGCTTGTAATCGTGCATGGCACCGTAAATAATTTCCTGCAGATTTTATGGTAACATGTTGGCAACAAACTCACGGTTTGATGTCGGATTCCGTAAAGTTAAACATAACTGAGCATGGTTTGATGTTGTTTCCGTGAAGGTAAATGTTTTCTGAGCCATAAAGTTATGTAGTACAATGTTGATGCATTGGTGTACAGTCTACAAACAGCATGGCTATTGTTAAACGATGAATTTGCATAAAATTAAAACATTTTGGTATCTAACCATATACATTCTATGGTACCATGATGTATTCCAGATTTACGATATTTTGCCATTAAAAGAAAACAAAAAACAATCGTAACAGTGTGGCGTTCATATAATGCCGGAAAAAAAATAACAAGACTGATTTCTATGATGTGTTTCTTTTAGCAGTTTGCCAATGCTCTTCCTCACAGCTACTCTTAACTACCACACAAACTGCAGTTAAATTTCCTGTTCTGCCATTCATATGACAAGAGGGTGGCTCTTTACGCCACATAATTGTCGCTTCCAATTTGACAGCATAAGACATTAACGACACAGGGAGGGCCGGGTGTTCCTGATGCAGTCCATTCCATCGCTCTGTGACAACATGGTGCATGTGGGTCCCTGCCCTGGGGTATTATAAATGCTAATGAAGAGAATACTGACCGACCTAGGGGCACGCAAAAGCCCCCTCGTCTGGATACAATTGCATCTCAGTGAACAGGAGATGCGGAGGCTGCAAGTCAGGGCATCACTCAAGGCAGCAGAGAGGATCCTTGTTGGATTCCTGTTGGATTCTTGAAGGAGAGTGTTTCACACACAGGAATTAAGGTGATTTTAAATCGAGAAACTCGTAATTGCATACATTTGGGACAGACTTACTTCAACCTAATTGTCAATTATTGAACTTCCTGTACATTATCACATTTTAATTAAAGCATGACATAGATTACTTGTAGTTTTATTTTCAACTTCAATTTATTTACCACTTCAATTTATGTTACAAAAGAGATATATATAATGCAGAAATGACTCCTAATTACACTAAACTAGTGTTTATTTCTTTCACAAACCTTTCATTTTGATTATTTACATTGTTTTCTAGGACCAATATTTATCTCTATTCGTACCATTTAAAACTGTAGCAATTAATATAACTTCTTAGATGGACAGTGAATTAGTACATTGCGAAATCCAATGTTTGCACTGTTTAAGTTGATTCAGCATAGTGAGCATTTTATTTTTCTGTGAGTAGCCTGAGTAGACAGCAAGCAAACGGCTGCTGGAAGCTGCTAACATTCAGATGGCCTTTCATAGACAAGTATGAATAAAAGATATCATGGAGCTCACATAAATATGCGCATCAATAGCGCTGGGCCAAACTCCTTAAGGAGATGGTACAGGTCACAAGAGGCCTTGACCTCTGTCACTCTAAACAGATGACAGCCATGGCCACTAGGGAGCTGACCACACAAAGTGACCACAAGGTACTAGGGCACATGGTCATCGGATAACTGACCACACAGTGACCAGGGATTTGGCAACTAAAAACTGATCAAAGAAGGCAAGCTGATTAGGTTACCATTAATCTGCTCTGACCACCGAGGAATTCATACACCCTTCAGATGATCACAGGAACATTATTTAGGGCCAGTCACATTAAAGAATTATAGATCCTTTTCATGTGAGGCACATTTCATTGTCCTGTCCATCCAAGCCCTATTGGACCTCAGATGCTTAATCATCCTATAAATTGGATGCTACGTATTTTTTACATCCACTAAGTAGTGTTACACAAGATTTGTTACCAAGGTAACAAGAGGTCATCCTTAGAAGAATGTAGTACATTATATAACGCCTGGTAGTTGTTCAGTGTTGTAGGAACAGTTCCCAGGATTTAGACATAGTTTATATTTGGATATACTTTGGTTATATCAGCAAACTTAGAATGTTAAAGAAAGAAATCATACACCCATTACAGTGTGCATGTCATTGGCTTTGTGTTCTAACAGTTGCTGTGCTGACCATGAAAGAGCTCTACATTGGGTTCATTATAGACTCACGGTGTAAATACCAACATCTCAAATATACCTTAAATACCTTAGCTCTAAGGCACTTACATACTTTACACCTTGCAAATTAAGTCTGTTCTATGGAAGACATAAAATGATGTGGAACAATTTGCTAAGTTGCTAACAATAGCAAGGAATAACAAAAGCAAATGGAAAAATCCAGGTCATAAAAGGGCAATATGTGGAGTGACTCTTAGAGGCTAGCAATAAGAGGGAATTGGAGCAGAGTGACTGCCTTTATGGGAGCAGTGAAAGCAACATGCCCTCAGATGTCAGGAAGTTGGCCCCTGGCTTGGTTTGCTCATTTGCTTTATGTCTTAACAACGAAAGAATGAGAAAAAAGGTAACCTGGCTGGTTTGTCCACCCACATCTTGTCTAACTCTCTTGTGAGATAACTTCTATCAACACACAAGGGTCGCGAGGTGTTCAAACCAATAACACGTTAAGATAAGTGCCAGGCCGTCATCAATCAGTGTTTTATTATGGATTGCGAACGAGGAATTCATTTTTTCTACTTCTGAAGAAGAAACATGGTCTTATTACAATAAAGTCCGTTTTGGCCTTATGTAGGTCATGAATGCATTATCACAACTGATACCCATTAATTAAGCCTAGGTCTCACAAAGCAGTTGAGTGGTGATTTAAGGTCATTGCTAGCCACACTGAAGTTCCTGTGTTCGAATCCCAGCCCTTCATGAGCTACATCTCAGCTGGATTTCGGTCTCATGAGACGTTAAATTGGTGGTGCCATGTACTCCGTGTCTATGCTAGGACAAGTAAAAAAAACCCATCATGATCCATTGGGAACAAGAGTTGGACACAAAGCTTTATTACTACGGCCTCTCGCCGCTGGCTAACCAGTAATATTGATATACAACAATGCAATAACTATGTTACCCAAACTCCAAAAATGGGTATTGATGAAATTCATTGACAATTTGGTCAGCTTAAGAGATTATACCAAACAGGAAAAGTGCTGACATTGCTTAAGTAAGCTTCTTAAAATCTTGAGTGTTGCCAGCTGGTTACTTTTTAAGGCAGTCGTAATGTTGATGAGCAACTTGAGGCAACCAGTCTGGATGGTGATAATTGAACTACTTCATATAACCATTATGAATTGTAATGTTAATAAAGATATTATTGTTATTGTTATATATGAATTGTGATATGTACTATGTTTTTTTCACTCATGTGTGTTATTGTCAATCCATGTTTATTTGTTTCTGGGGTATGGAGTAACACAGTGCTCTGTAGAGGGCTGGGACAAATATTCATGTATTCATTTGTATATTATTAACGTCACTATAAACAGTAAAATATCTAATGTACGTCTTTACTGATAAAAGTTGGCGGTAGGGGTGTAATTACATAGATTTAAAATACATAAAAACAAGTTAACATTAGTAGTGTACTGTGTAGGCTAGAATGTAAATCATCTAAATTCCAAAGTTCAGAATAAAATCAATCAAGCAGCAAGAAGCAGTTCCATGTAGACTTCTATATCTTCCATGAAATGACTGCTCAGGCTCTTAGAGGCCTGGACTCTCCAACCCCTTAAACAAACACAAAAGGAAAACCCTGAGGGCAAAATGTTTACCCTAGCAGGGCAAACCACTTCAGCCCGACTCTGAACGGGTTTTGAACTCCTGTTTACCAACGCCAGAGCTAAATGTTTGTGCTAATAACCCAATTCCTTGTGTAAGCAGCAAAAACTAATGAACCATTGTGGTGGAATATTCCAACACATCCAAAGGCAACGTTAGCAGGATCCAGATTCCTTTCTTGTCACACACATTGATCAAACAGAGAGACATCTACACAGAGAGCCATGCAAATGCGTTATAAGACAATTTCGCTTTTCGCAGAACCACACAAAATGCTGTTGCTTCATTGCTTGCCACCTAGCACAAAGGCTTATGCTGTCATTTGCACCCATTTCCAAGAATTTACTAATACTCGCTCTAATGTGGTTCATCAGCAATTCAAGACCATGTGCGTACATCAGGAACAGAATATTGAAAGCGCAAGATGGATTGACAGGCAAATATCAGAGACAGCCCGCTGAAGAGGCTGATATTATTCGCCTTGAAATATCGTATTTCTATGCATGCAGCGGTAAATGCGAAGGCAAGACCACTGGCTCATGTGCGTACATCAACCAACTGCGCAAAGATACATATGCATCCCTGGAATGAGGGGTAGCGAGTAAGGAAAGCCCTGCATCAATACTAGATCGATGGTGGTAGGAAATTCTGACATTCTCAGATATGTGCACGTCTAAAGAATGATTGAAATGAACCATAGTGATGAAGACAGACAAAAATCCAGATGAGATGGGCAAAGGGAACCATCTGCAAAATGCGTCTTTTAGGGTGTACAACAGTTCATCTACTTACCATAGAGCTTGGGTGTGTCCTGCAAGGATGAAGATGCTAAGACAAGGAAAACAACAGGTACAATCCACTCCATGTTGCACAGATATTACATGCTGTGTGGCAGAGAAGTGAGGTCTGGCCAGCAGCTAGCTATTGGAGCTCTGTCACATGCCTTGTCCTAGCAGCGCCGGCTGCTGCTGCTGCTGCTGCTGCAGGCACACCGCATCGGCTCTATCATCATAGATTGACTTGATCGGCAGGGCAGGAGCTGCAGCTATTGCATATCTGCCTTCCAGATGCAAGCAGCACAACAGCCATACGACCTCAGTTGCACACCAAGCCACCAGGTCACCCTAACAATTCTACCATATGATATTAATGCAATCAAGGGCTCTTTATTTATTCATAATAATGCCAAGTGTCGTCATTTAGACCTGCTAGCAAGCCCAGGGAGTTCTTGTATCATTGGTGCTAGCGCGTTTAGCACAGCATCCTGTAGGCGGTGTTTCGAATTAACTGCTGACAGATAGTCCATTACCCAGCGCCATCTGCAGGATTGCGTGTCTCTTAAGCCTGTCTCCCTCTAGGAGTAAAGACATTAAGCGTGCCTTTTGTTTACCTAATTCAGCTGGATTCACTTTAACCAAACAAGGCGAGCAAGATTGGTTAGGCTATTTATCTGTGTGCTCCTGCTCAGCCAAACAACATGGGAAACTGCTCAAGATTGCCTCTCTGAAGGTCGCAACAAGACACTCGCAGTGGTATTATCTAGCAATGTTGATAGCCATATGAAACATTATTCTCTCCCTTTATCTGACTGTAAAATAGTTATTTGTTATACTATATTGGTATTCCCAAACATTTTAATTATAAAAAAACATACAAGGCTGTATATATGAGTAAAAATGTACAATAGAATGTACTAATATCTATAGTGTTGGTTCTAACGTAGTTCTCTATGTGGTACGATTAAATTTATGTTTTGACGATTCTGATAAGACATACAATCATGAGATTCCAGTATTGGGCTCACAGTGCAGTCATAAAGGTACCCACACTAAAAATCTGACCGAGCACCATGTCAGTTTTAACTGACGTTTTAGACATTTGGACTGACTTTCAGACATTTCCAATGTCCAAAATTTCTGACCCGCCTCATAGTCACTTTACATGACATTTAGTCAGATGAAGCTGACTAACTTAAATCAAAACACAATTTGGTAAGGTCAGTCACTGCATGTTATTCCACATATCGTCAAATGGTTATAAGATCCTGATCAAACAGATTTGCAGTGCAATACTGCCACAGGTGTAGCAGCTACATGTGCTGGTTCATTCCCTAACCATTAGGTCACCCAAGTTTCCATCAGATACAAGACAGCAATGAAAACGGGCAGATGAAACGAGATTCCCTCTTTAATTGCAGGCGACCAGTTGTACAAACACAAGCGCTAGGCTCACCCGTGTGGTCCTGCAGTGCCATAAATGCAGACAGCTGAGTCACATTGGAAATGAGTGGCAATAAATTACTAGTAGGATTAAAGGACATGGCTAGCACCTATCACTGAGGATTGGATAGGCTTCCACAGGAATGGATTGGCTAGACATTACGCATAGGTTAGGATAGGATGGAATGAATCCCTTTGAGCACAGTAAGTGTTGGATAAAGATAAGCATAACATGAAAACTGACAGTCATGATGCTATTAATGATATAGTGAGTCATTCAGTTCCATGGCGTATGCATACACAGTTATTGGAGCGTTATGTACACCGCATATTCAGACTCAGACTCAGATTATTTATTCCTTGTTCCAGTAAAAAAAAAAAGAAACAAAGAAATCATAAATTATTAATTTACAAGTACTCGCATATGGACATACATTTTTTTTTAAAGAAGCAAAGGGGACTCCTCAAAGGCATTGAATGCCGCTGATGAGGGACCCCCATGTATGTGAATCATATATTACCTGAATTGTAGGTACAGTGTATGGCACTTTTCAGTCAATAAATTCAAATTGAAAATAACAAACCTGGATACAGTTTTTATGGATAGGTGATGGACTGATAGAGATGGTCAAAGTATGAATAAATTTTACTGTTGCAAATATAGCAAACTGGGACAGTGCAAACAGTGCTATATAAAATGTTTAGTTAAGACAGTACCAAGGCATTGTAGATATTAAGTAAAACATCAGAAGGTAGAATATTTTAAGTTTGTAAAGATACCAGTTGTTTTACTGAATTTCTTAGATATAAAGTTGATTTGTAATTTCCATTTTAAATATTCATCTGACCAAGAAAATTAAATTCTTTAACAAAATCTATTTTTATTTCATCAATAAAAATGTCAGGAGTGTCAATTTGTCGTTGTGGAGTATGAAATAGCATGGCCTTAGTTTTTCCAATATTCAATGACAATTTTTTTATTTTAACCAATCACTTACTAATTTCTATTCATTATTTATTTCTTGTTGAATGGCGGAAATGTTATTATACAATATGGCAAATATAGTAGTATCATCAGTTACATTCCCATATTTTAAAAAGCCCTTATTTTATGTAGGTGCCATACATGTTTCTTAAACGTTTCTGTCTGTATTATTATAAGTAGTGAATCATAGGGATATATTACCACTAAGATAAGGTAATTCATGTTACACCCGAAGTAACAAGATAACTCAACGATTATTGTTACATTGATGTAGGATTACATCAGCTGCACAAAAATGTATGGATATGTATCAAACAGTTTCAAACTTCAATACATCAGCATTGTTCCGTTGACATTTAGGAGGTAAAGAAAATTGGAAAGTAGGACTAGTAGTAGTTCAGTTATTGTGCAAGGACTGTGTTTGCAAAATGCTCACTATGGACAGTTGGTCTGGCATTAGATGACTGCCCTTCTCCCCCGAAAATTTCCATGCTCATGATTTGTACTCAATTACTTCTTGTTAGCAAACTATAGGGTGTGCAGCGACTTATACAGATCATGAGTAACCAGTCCTGGTAGCTAGGCATTCCATGATGAAATCAGAGAACTGCCATGATGCCAACCTTATAACTAAACTAGTTGTTAAATAATTAGCATACAATGTACTAAACACACCAATTGGGGTTAAAACAAGCCACGCCCTCGGGTACAGCAGTTCCATAATGTCATTATAGAAAAAACAAAACGAAGTTAGGTGCGACACAATATGTATGACCTTCATGTGCACCTTGAGACAATGATTTGAGACAATGATTTGAGACAATGATCTTAGACGTCTTCAAGCTTTCAGAATGAGAATAGGCCTGTACCATGTTGAGTTAAGATTTTCCCAAGTTTAAATACACGTACGTTTCATTTTATCAGCTTCACTACATGAAACAGAATTTGATGATCCATCTTTAAAATCACGGCTTCCATGCATTCACACAGGAAACATCTTTGAGATTATCGGAATGGATGGACCCTTATTCTCTGTCACGTTCCCCGTGTGGCCATTGGACAAATGTCCCTCATTCTGCTGTTAAGGGACTTTTTCAGTTGAGAATCCCACACAGAAATTTTAGATTAAGGATATAAAGTAGTACAGTCAAGGCTCGTAAAACGACTACCTCTGAGCTTTTGTTCGTTATAATGAGTCTTTCGGATAATTGAAACAGTTTAACATAGGGAAGATAGGCTTATTTTTCCCAATTATAGCAAGACATAAAAGAAAATACACTCGACCGCGAAATCAACACAATATTATTATATTATTTATTGATGGAAATGTTGGTAAATATTCTTACGATCATTCAACACAACACCCTTATTAGCATATATGACTTTAAAAAAGGTCTTGGTGTTCAATGCATTACCAACGTTATTAAACCATGATACAAAAGTGTGACAACTTCATGTGTCTCTAAGGCCTTGTTTTATCACAATAGGGTATGTTCAACTTTGGGTAACTAGGGAACTGTAGCTCTAAGGTTCAACAGACCATAAAATTCCTCTCATCTTGCACTAGAAATCAAGATATCATGTAACGTCATGGAGAAAAAACAGAAAAGTGGTCTCTAAACAAACAGAAGTATTATTTTACTGAGGGTAATCATTCAAACGATATTTTGTTGTAAAGTCTGAAGCTTTTGTGAATGATTTTGTATCAAAACAATGTTGTTATAGAACTCTGACGTTACATGCACAAAAAAAAATAATGTTTTTACTTTGCGTGTGTCGTCTACATCAATTTGCTCTCATTTTGTAAAGACTATCAGATGGACACTTGATTTCTGGTATAGTAAGATGTTTGTA
The DNA here is from genome assembly GCA_932294295.1 of Alitta virens. Taxonomy (NCBI): domain Eukaryota; kingdom Metazoa; phylum Annelida; class Polychaeta; order Phyllodocida; family Nereididae; genus Alitta; species Alitta virens. The sequence goes on from OW028573.1 coordinate 52,693,605, forward strand.
AAGTCATGCTCTGTTGAACAAAGCCCAGTGTGATAAACAAGAACACAGAAGCACATGCAGGATGGGGTTTCACTTGGGTGAACCTGTGAATCAATGCCCTCTTTTAGCTAGAGAACATTATGTTCTGTAAGGCATTACATATAAAGACTTCTTTCAAAGAAAAACATAACATCATGGACTTCATCTTTTGTGCCTTTGAGTGTATGACCTCAACAATTATTATTACAGGAACCAAAGTATATTCCCTGCCAAATCGTTTTGATTTACCAAATAAGAGTGCATTCTATGACTTCACTTTTTTCAAACTTACTTCACAAAGGCAGAAGTGCACTCGACAGTGTTCATATTAGATCACATACCAGTTTGTTATAATATTATACACATAATTGGATTGACAAACTGTAAGCACATTTTTCACGGCTCAAGGTGAAACTTGGAGAACCTCAATCTACTATAAGAAGATTCTAGATGATTACGTACCCTACTCTAGATTTGCTCAGCTGGATCAAGAGATAATCATCCCTGAGTTTAAGCCTTGTGCATATAGAACTTCATGTTCAAATTTTCACAATTTCGAGTTATAGATTATAGCCCTGCGTCCCTGTGAGACAGCATGTATACATTCGATTTGTAGGTGGCATGGGAAACTGCATGGATGCCAAGTTCTGTAAATTTATTCGAGCCAAGTTTTGATTAATAAAGTGCCATTATATTATCCAAGAGTGAAATTATAAGTAATAGTTATTGCCCGCGTTGAGTGTATATGCAATTTAAATAGCATAAACACAACTACAAGAGCAATAAATAACTTTTGCCAAGAGTTGTTTTGATTCTATTTTGTTTAATAGGCTGATTGATAGGTTGTAAAGAAAAATTCACCTGCAAATGGATCTTAGTTTCCGCAATAATAATATTAGTGGAGCGGATAAAAACAATTAATATTTGATAAGAATTGTGCAAATGATAATGCAACCATGTTATTTGGTGGAGTCTGCTCGATTGCTGTTTGAAAATCCAAGATGGCGGCCATTTTTCAAGATGGATACCAACGCGGCTTCTTGAAGTGGATATTTGTCATAGAAATGTGTGTAGTTGGCAGATTTGAATGATCTTGGTGTGGATTCCTATTTTTTTAAGTATGCTGGAGTGGATATTGTTCCAATATGAAACATCAAAGTCAGATTTTGTCAAAACACTTGCGGTTCAAATGCTTTGCCATGTACAGAGCACAGAAGTCCAAATAAATTCCAAGGATTGTAAGACATCTTATATTTGTATGTTATATCTGCATTTGTGCAAAACCTGAAAGAGACAAATCACTGACATGCTCCATGGGAATTGGATCAACAGATGATCAGGTCCTAGAAATCTCAGCTCAAGAAAAGCGATAGTAGCCCAGTGCATGGAAGATGGGAGTCCTCTATCCACCAGTGGTTCGCCACTGCAACTATTGACAACTTTGGCCATAATCTGACTGCAACCAAAGCTCAAACATCCTTCCTTGGTGCAAGTGTGGCTATTTTCCAACATCCAAGCCTTGAATATGCTGATCAATGCACACGAAGGTCAAGAAAGAGAAAGTGTCAGAGCTTCCAGAAGCATTCAACATAACCTGCCTACCTTACATTACAAAGAATCACATTCATTCTCCTAGTAGCATGCCATTCCTTCCCAACACCTGGGTCAACCCAGTCACATTTGAAGAGAGAATATGCCTGGTTGAAAAAACAACACTGTTCATCAGTGAAGATGGGTGTCACTGGCTGATGCAGTCTGCATTATATGGTCAGCCCACCGTGCAACACAGAAGAGAAACAACACACCAATTGAAGCATTTCACCATCAATGCCCCTTGATGCAAGACCCGAGTCTTTCTCTGTTTCCATCAAGAATGTCCCAGAGAAGTTTTATGATATAGTAGCTTTCCTGAACCAAGAGCAAACACTTGTAGGCTGCGCTAGCTGTATCTTCCAGCATAGCAAAGTATCTTCCAGCATAGCAAATCCAATGGGAGTGGCCCAGATATGGAGAGGACAACTGTAATCATGTATGGCAGACCATTTTGGAGGCAGGGGTGGCTTCATCTTGTACAGCATAGTCTTTGCTGTCTGCATCAAGTGTCACCAGGACTAGACAAGCCCATCAGATCATGTATGTATCTGTTTTTTATCTGATGCCTTAACAAAATTTGTTTCTGTCAAGGCTGATTCTCGTCTAGTAATGTTTTGAGCATTCACATAAGCATTAGTCGAGTATCTTGTGTCATAGGGTGTTTTTTTTATCCAGGTTTATGTTATGTTTTAGGTGCAGCCATATTTGAAGGCAATAATTTCATCAGTTGTTTCCATTTATGTCAAGTGTTGACATGGTTGCCTAGATATTGAATGATGTCTTGTGCAATATGACTTTATTTCTATCAAGAAGGCAATTGTATCATTATAAGCTGCATTCATTAAGTACTGGCCTTTTTTTTTTTTTTTTACTTTTTCATGATAAATTTCATATTATTTAATTATCATACCAGTTTCAAACTCCTAGTTTAAATTTGGCTATAGAAAGTCAGATAACACAACAAAAAGGAACTGGATGCAGTTAGGAAGTTCAGAGAAGTGACAAGGCAGTTGCATGTATCGTCTGTATAGAATGGTGGCACATAAAAAAAAATGTGCTCCAATTTCAATGGATAAGTACACAAATCTGAAGGATGAACAAGTGAGTTGAAACTGCACAGGAAACAAAGAGCCGCATAACACTTAAAAACCAAACGATAAACCTGAAAAGGCAGATGGAGGAGATTAAAGAGAGGATGGAGAGACTTGAACAAAACCAAGTAACTGAGGAACAGGTATCTGAAATTATCGACAAGTAAATTGATACAGAGGTTAAGATGAAAAATCAGAGAAATTATCAAAGAGGACATACAAACCAGAGGAGGAAATGCAGGAAATTGTTCCAAGAGAAAAGATAATTTAATTATATATAGGATGGAGGAAGACCAAGAAAAAGACCTGGAACAAAGACCTAAAGTGGATCAAACTGCTTAGACCAACAAGTAAGAAGGAGAACATCAAATCCGCCCAAAGAATAGGAAAGAGAGAGGAAGGCCAATATTAGTTAAAATGGAAAAAGCGGAGCAAGTGGTAGATATACTCAAGACTCAAAACGAATATATTTGCCTTCATACATAATAATACAATAATAACTGGAAACAATAAATATTTTCTATTAACAGTGTATGAAAGACCAGGAGGAACACTCTAAGACACATTAATAGCATCGCTATCGAGTGCCCTCCTGGGTTTTCATGGTTTCCGAGAGATCCAAGCAAGTCATTAATATAATTAATGACATTGGCATATTTTTTACATTACATTATGAAGATGCTTGGAAGGACGTCCCTAAGATTGTTTATAGAAATCAAGCATGATTGTAAGAAGGAGCTCACTGAGCCTTTTTTATGACATTCACATGCTATTTTAATGTGGCCATTTAATTTTGATGTCATTCACATGCTATCCATATGAGCATTTTAATGTGGCCATATCATTTTGATGACATTCACATGCTACACTACGACTGAGCATTTTTAAGTGGCCATTCATTTTATTCATACTGGCAATATGCAAAGAAATTTAGAGTGTCTGAATGGAGAGTCTCACTGAAAGCGGACAGAACGAAGAAAGCCAGGATATACATCAAATACCTGCTAGATAAGGCCAGGCAAGAAAAAGGGGACAAAGCAGATGATTTTTTATACAAAATAGTAGGAGGCCCAGGCCAAGAGAGGATCGATCATAGCAATAGAGAAAAAGGACGTTTATCAAACAAAATGGAGGAGTTAAAAATGAGAATACAGTGTGCAGATAACAAACCAGACATTATCGTCATAACTCAAGTCAAGCTGAAGAACAGAAGAACAGTACAGATAGAGGCATAATTCAATATTGAAGGATACAATGCATTCATCTGTAATCTGCAAGAAGAACAAGGAAGAGGTATTTTTATCTACACTTCAGAGAGACTTAACTTCAGCGAGATTAATACAAGATCAACCTTTAATGAACATATATAGCAATCCAGCTGAGACTTCAAACGCTGAGATAAATTAATTATCTGAGAAGTATGCAGGAGCCATAACTCAGTTTACATCATCAACAACAAACTAAATGGTCTACTGGAGAAAATTCAAGAGCTAAATACATCATTCAATACTTGTGGGTGATTTCAATTTTGGTGAAATAGATTGGGATTCGGGTTGAACTAGAAATCCCTCTAATAATGCAGCACCAAGTCTTCGCAGATTTGGTGAGATTGTTTCATTTCCCAGATAGTGAAGTTTCCAACTAGAGCCAACCAGGCAGAGAGGTGATGACAGGCCTACACTCCTGAGAATCCCTTGGGTTTAAGCGACCACTCGGTACTGTAATTAGAAATCCCATGTACTAAGGAGGAATGAGGGAAGAGAGTGAAAAGATTTTACTTCAATAAAACAGACTACGATTCTCTCAGAAGAGAACTAAACATCGACTGGAGAAATGTATTACTTTAAGAAGGAAACCAATAGTTAAACTGGGTCTGGAATCAATTTGAGGGAAAGATTTTTGTAGCACAGGAAACATGTTTCCCGAATAGGGAAGTCAAGAGAAGGAATGCAAAATGGAGCATACCGTTGGAGCAGGAAATAGTGAACTTGGTCAAGAGGAAACATCGGGCTTGGCCGAGGTATTTTGAACAAAGGAACAAGAGAAATTACAGTAGTACAAAAGGATAAGGAACTAAGTAAGGAAAGAACAAGAAACACAAAGGAAAGAGTTCGAATAAGGAGTTGTGAAAGACATCAAAAGTAACCATAAACACTTCTTAAGTCCAAATCTAAAGCCACATCAGACATACCTGACATCTGTGAAGAAAATAATTCAACTCAAATATTACATACAGAAGACAGGGACAAAGTAGATGCCTTTGGAAGATTTTACAGTCAAGTTTTATAGAGGAACCAAAAAGTGGACATGAGGAATTGGAGGAACAAAGAGTAAATACTCGGCTTGAAAATATCAACATCTCTACAGAGCAAATCCTAAAGAACATTGGACACCGAAAGGACCATAGAAGTACTGTACTTGGACATCCAAAAAGCATTTGATACTGTGCCACACAAAAGATTGCTAATGAAACTACATGCCCTAGGAATAGAAGGAAAGTTACTTGGATGGATCAAAGATTTCTTAAACAATAGACACCATTATCTCCAAATAAACGGATCCAAGTCAACAAAGAAATTAGTAACCAGTGGCATTCCACAGGGTTCAGTATTGGGGCCAGTCCTCTTCGTGATTTATATCAATGACCTGCCAACTGATATCAAATCCGAGGTGTATATGTTTGCAGATGACACCAAGTTGTTTTACATCCATGATAAAGAGACAGAAAGTGACAGCTTACAGAAAGATCTGGAAAAAATTGGTAAATGGTCAAGGAAATGGCTTCTCAAATTCCACCCAGATAAAAGCAAGCAAATGATAATTAAGGCCAGGAGTAGAAGAGAACACCAATACAAGGAAGTATTCATGAAACAAGAATATGAGGGAGAATTAAAAACCGTGTAGGTGGAGCAAATAAAGAAGGAAAAGGATCTGGGAATTACTTTTGACCAAGGACGGAGTTCAACGAGCACCGATCAAATATCATCAAGAAGGCAACACAAAGGATGGGAATAAATCGAAGATCCTCCGTACACCTGAATCAAGACATCTTCAAACCACTATACACCTCATTAGTAAAAAGTGGAATGGAATATGGTCAGGCAGTGTGGAGCCCTTACAAAAAGGGAGAAGTCAAGATGATAAGAGTCAGTGCAGAGAAACGCAACAAGGCAGATCAACGGCTTTCAGAAACTTAGCTACAGTGAGATCCTAAGAAGACTTAACCTTCCGACGCTGTACTTCAGAAGGTTGAAGGGTGACATGATTGAATGCTATAAGATTCTTCATGGAGGATATGATATCAGAGTAAGTCCCAAATTTCAGAGATCGGAGACAGGATTGAGAGAAATCACCTGGAAACTATTTAAGAGAAGGACCAACTCCCCGGAATTGAGGAGAACCTTCTATATAAAAAAGAATAGTAGACCCGTGGAATAATCTGCCAGATCTATATGTTGTAAATGCACCAACCCTAAATTCATTTAAGAATAGATTGGACAAATTCTGGAAAAATCACCCACACAAGTGTGATGCAATAGAGTAGTAAGCTTTAAATCAATGTATCTACGAAAACCCATACACAGAAGTTTGTAGACCAGACATGAGAGAAATTGAGATTACCAAACCATAAAAAGTTGCATGCGGATAGCCGGCCAGCAACCACAACTCCTTGTGTAAAATAATTTAGATATGGACTGTTATTTGCTTTACTTAGCATGGTTGTGGGCAGCTAGTCGGCCAACAACAAACTGCTAAATTTTATATATTTTAAATATTTTTCATATAAGTTGCATGCAGCACGCCAACCAGCAACAAAGTGTCAATGCTTAAATTCGTTTAATATGTTGCGGGCAGTAAAACGGCCAGCAACTATTGAGTTGAGTATAAGCAACCATAAACAATATAATGTAAATAAAAGGACTATAAGTGATAGTACTGTATTGCTTATTGCAAATCCACTGCATGCAGAAAGCCGGCCAGCAGCTGATAAACTTCGTTACTATTAGACCTGTACAGTGTTGCAGGACCAGCAAACTGAAGATATATTAATTTATCTGTATATATATATATAGATTTTATTGACATGTAAAATATCATAAATGATACATATGTCATTCAGTTAAAAGATAACATGAAAGAGACATTAATGTAAGTACAGAAAGCAATAAAATTTCAATAATCAAGGTTCCAGCCACCAAGTTAACTTATAATACGTGTTTAAAATCCACATACACAATAGAAAAAAATACAAGCCGCTAATAAAAACATTTCACTCTCAAAGTCCAAAACATGACAAGCACATCATAACTAATAAACTAATAAACTAAATTAACAGGAGATGGTTTTCTCTACACATCAGCTTGAAGGAGAAACTTTCCTAAACTAATTAATAACTCAGGTTCCTTGTTTGTCATTATTGCTGTAAACTTAGTTATATCATCTAGAGACAAGAAGTTGTTAATAAATTTAGTTGCATTCAAAAAAAGGTTAACACGGTGTTGCTCATTACCAGGACAGACAATCAAACAGTGAATTTCGTCTTCTACAAAGTTTAACGTACACTTTTCACATATTCTATTTGGAGCAGGAATTATTGGTTTATGGTGTCGACCTGTTTCAATCTTCAGGCTATGTGAACTTGTCCTAAATCTAGCTATTTTAGTTAACACTTTGCGAATTTGTTGCAATTCAAGATAAGGTTCTATTCTACAATCAGTTTTAAATAGTTTATATGTCCTAAGTTTTGGTTGTTGTGAACTGTCATTTATTGCATTTATAAGTCGCTCATGTTCGGCTTCATAGAGTCTTAGTTTCACTGTGTTAGAGATATTATCAATGTCAAAGTTTCTGAGGTTACTAATATCATATTCAATGTTGCAGTTATTTAATACATGACACACTTTACTGAACCAGTTATTTCCATTTACTGCATTCACATAAATTTCCTTCTGAAAATTTAAACATTTCTTAAGTAAACTGTCATCAGGTGCTCTTTCCAATCTTATCCAGTAATTCACCATTCTAATTTTCTGTCTGACATGCAATGGGAATCTACCTGTTTCACCATAGACTGCTAAAGATGGTGTTTGTTTTCTAACTCCTAATATGTTTTTAAGATATGCAAGTTGCAAATTTTCTAATTCAGGCATAGATTTTTCACTTGTCCATATTTCACTATTGTACTCCAGGATAGGTAAAATATAGGTATCAAACATTCGAAGAGATAGCATGGGATCGATTTTTCCTAATGCTTGTTTTGAATCACCTTGCAGTGCAAAGAGCGCTTTATGAGCTTGTGTTGAGAGGTATTCCGTCATCTTGCTATGTATTCTACGCTTATTAGTAAGCATATGGCCAAGATATTTGAAGCTGTCAACATTTACTAGTTTTTCCCCATTACAGAAGAAGGTGCTTATTGCTTTGTTACCAATCTGCATCACTTTGGTTTTACTAACATTTACAATAAGGTGCCATTTTTTACAGTAATTATGAAGTGAATTTATACTATTTTGCATGCAATTAGGAGAATCAGCTACAAGTGCGATGTCATCGGCATACAATATATGTGTAAGAGTAAAATCACCTAATGTTATTCCATCTGATTTTTCAAGATGATCGGGTAGATCTGACATAAATTCATTGAATAATTTTGGGCTGAGGATTCCACCTTGTAATACCCCACATTTGCTGTCAATAGAACCACCGGTATTACCACCTTGGTTTACTCTTGCTTTTGCCTTATCATACATACTAATGATAACCTTGAGCATTTTGTCACCAATATTCTGCTGCATCAATTTGTAGTACAAAGCATTTCTATTAATGTAATCGAATGCTTTAGTAAAATCAACAAAGCACAAGTATACAGGTTTTCGCATTGCTTGTTGGTAACTTATAACTGTGTCAAGAACAAAGACACAGTCAGTAGTGCTTGACCCAGGGGTGAACCCAAACTGACAAGGATCATCAAGATTTAGAGCCTCATTTTTAAAGTATAATCTGCTATTTAGGATTGAGTCAAAAATCTTACCCATTACTACATTTACAGTTATTTTTCTATAGTTATCAGGATCTGTGCGGTTACCTTTTTTATGTAAAGCATTAATAAGCCCTTCTGACCACTGAGATGGGTATTCACCTTTATCAAAAATGTGGTTGAATACAGCACAAAATGGTGTTATAAGATTTTCACCAGCATATTTATAGAATTCTGCGGGTATCCCATCAATGCCAGCCGCTTTATTATTTTTGAGTCTCCTGAAATGCAGGGCGACCTCTTCTTCAGTTATTACATTATCACAAATATGAGTAGATAGTTCACTACTGCAGCTATAACCGGAATTTTGCACAGCATTAACTATGTGTGCCATATTTTCAGTGTCAAAATAGTCACGCTCTGGTGGAAGCGATTGTTGTTTAAAGTAGTTATGAAAGGTATCTAAGTCTGGGCAGTTAACTTGGATTTTTCCAACAGATTTTAATTTATTCCAATACTTCCAGCAATCTGCTTGATTTTTACCCATGAGAGTTTGCATTTCCTTTCTATTATTTCCTTGAAATTTTCTTTTTTTCTTTTGAGTTACTCGTTTGTAATATCTGTGCATAATACCATATTGCATTTTATTTTGATCCAGGGCTAAATCATTCTGTTTAGCAAAGTCATTCAAAGATTTTCTGAGATTTTTACACTCACTATCAAACCATTTATTAGTAGGAAAAGTGCTTTTTGCAGATTTAGATTTCTTTTTCTCAAACGTTGGCCGTATTCTATCAGTTAAGTATTGGTATACAGTATCTATGACCACATCTGTATCATAGTCTGACTCAATATCACAGCATAGCTTATACAGTGTGTTCTTGGCATTTTCATTGTCAAAATTAGAGAGGTATTCTTCAGTTTTACTCTTGTCAAATACATACTTGAATGTTCTGGTCTGCCGACTATTTTTAGTCTGTTTATTTATTTTTGGTACTTTGGGAAAGTTAAAAGAAAAGCTAAGTGGTGTATGGTCAGACTCAGTAAGCTTATCATTTACAACAAACTCATGAAGGCAATTATACGCTGGTTCACTACAAAGCAAATAGTCAACAACACTTTGTCCCATAGGAGTATGACAGGTAAATCGATTGGTTATACTTTCATCAAAGAATCCATTCATTATTCTAATACTGCTTGCCCTACATAAGTTAATGAGATCCTTTCCAAAGGCGTTTACCTTCTTATCTCTACACAGTCTGTGCTTAAGGGACCATTTGTGTTGCATTGTAGTTGCAACACGAGATACAGTGCCTAAGTCAGAGATGAGAGAAGAATTTTTTCCATTTACAGGTTCTTCAAAATCATTCATATCACCTGTCCGGCTATTAAAATCACCACAAATAGAAACAAAGGGTGTTCTATCTAGAAAACATGCAAGATCCTCCCTCAATTCATTCAGCACATCCTTTCCATATCTACTATTCAAATAGATCATGCTACCCTCAGGGGGAATATAGGCACCACCAATAATAATTTCATGAGTTGATCCCCTAATTTTCAGCCATATAGCATGTTCACTTGCTTTTTCGATAGCTACAGCTTTTGACTCAAAAATATCTGACTTAATCAATACGGCTATGCCGCCAGATGGCCTCCTAGCTCTAGGGTGTCTGTACTTTCTTTCATAATGGAAGTAGTGGTACCCTTCCATTTGTGGGTCAAAGGTATCTGATTTCATGGTTTCATACAGGAAGATGACATCATAACAGGTAAACATATTTCTAATCTCCTCTAACTCTAATTTTTGACCAATGCCCTGAATGTTCCATGAAATTATTTTGAGAAAATTATCATTTGAGCCTTTGTTACTGTTCCAAAATCTAGATTTTTCATTGAACATTTGAGTCATATCATGAATTAAGTTTATGTCTGAGTGTGTAATTGTATCTACAACAATCTTAGTATTAATGTCAGAACCATCCCCCACATCCACACAGTCATCAACGAAAAGATCTATCACAGGTTCAACATTACTAAAATCAGATGGCATAAAAATATTACAGTCATACATTGCCATTGAGTTTGAAATAGTCATATTTACAGGAGGCAATTGCAGCTGGAACCTATTTACGTAAAAACCTTCTTGACAGCACAAGACACATTAAAGCAGAGTCTCTCTCTGGCTGTGCGACTGAGGTGGATGTGATCTCGTAGCTTTGCTCGAGCGTTGGAGACATACTCTACCAGCCTTTCGTCACGAGCAACTGCCTCAAGGTAACTGTTCACTTTCCGTGTGGTGTCTTGACGGTGGTTGCTACCAGTCTAGTAGGCCTAACTTATATATGAATATCTGGATATATAGAGGATCTACAAGATCTGCGTCCATTACTGAACCTAACTGAACCTAACTGAGTACCAATCAACAACGGAGAATATGAATCAACTTCAAGTTTCCTATTCAATTACCAATTTCCTATCTTCCCAATGCTAATTCCTTGCCATTCGTTACGATCACAGAGAGCAATGGACAATGCAGCAAAACTTCAGAGTTATTTCTTTCCTGGGAGATATTTGACTAGTTGCTGACATTTCTGTCCATTTTGTGCTGCTCCATACTATTTAAGGCAAAATATGATCAAAACAGAAAAAAAAGGGGGACATTGAAGTACTACGGATAATAAGTGGGGAGAAAAGTTTCCAGTCTTGCCTTTGTACAGCACTGCTGACACCTAGGGTGCGTTTTGAGCTGGCGCGCGATGCACGCTGGGATTTGTTGTGACAACAAGCCAACATGGAGCACATGGAAAGTTGATTCAGAAGTTCAATAACATAATTCAGAAGATCATTACATTCATCATGTATTTAAATACATCCAAAGATACCAGGCCACCGTCCAGTACTGTGCGTTTGTCTCCGGTAAATGTTTAATAAACTAAAAACTTAAGTTGTGTTAATAATGTGAACAAAGCTCATCATGTTTCATTGTATGGATCAATTATTCATTCACGTCAATGATGCATTTTTGGCTGCACGATTCCCAGTCTTTAAACATAAAACTAATTATGTGCAATAAATTGTTATTTCAGTAGCATGTATGGGTCTACAAATAATGTAGATCTATATTCTTGGTGTTATGTACATGGATATCCATGATCTGTACGTACAAGTACAAATGAATTCTATTTTGATGTGTAGTGATGCAATGACAGGGACACACTTAAATTTAAACGCTTGTGGATTAAGGTTGCAGGTTTGCACATTGTTGTAGGTCCCTGCGGACTTATAGGTACGATTCTACATCACTTCACTGAATATAACGTCCCACTATATATTGCAGATCGAAATGCCGAAGTTTCATTGCTTTACAGATCTTGGTCTGGGAGAAAAACCACCTGATCCGGAAGAGGTAATTTATAAGAAAAAAAAAGAAGAACAAAGCAATGGCTTTGAAAAAGTAAACACAAACACATTAAGTTTTAATCAGTGTTAATGCAACAGTATTTGGAACACTACATGTTTATTTATCATATACTTAATCGCCCAAAGATCATTCTCTGTGTGTGTACAATCTTTGACTCTCCTGTCACAGGCATTATCATGCCTCAAATTATACCATGTCCTGAAACTAATGATTATGTACACAATTTGATTGTCTCATCATTTCAGGTGCTGAAGGCATTTGATAACAAAAGGCGAGAGACAGAAAGACGAGCTCACAAAATCAAACTCGAGAAAATGTACAAATTGGCCATGACTAACTCGGCTTCAGCTCAGCGGTACGTAGTATGCACTTGTAATGTAATGCTAATGATTTAGTAGATTCCTTCTTCAAGAAGATTTATGAAAAACTAATCAGCTTGTATTTCAAGATGCACTTTGTGTTTGTAGAATTTTGTCAAAACACGCAGGTGAAACCGGAATGGACCTTGAGGAAAATGAAACTTCTGGGATAGCGGACATGGTGAGGCCTTTCATAAGTGCAGAATTCGTTATAAGTTTAAAAACCATCGAATAAAAATCCCACATGAGATTGTTATAAGTTAAAAAAACTCCTGACTAAAACTTGTAAAACAAATATTAAATAAAGGAAAAAATAATGTAACAGGTTCTTCTGCTAAACAAAAGTTAACCTTGCAGACCTGGAGTTTGGTGCCTCTAAAGGAGACAAACAGAAGCGATGATCAAAATGACTCTGAAAAGCCCTGGTTGAAACATTTGAGACACAAAGCAATTGTTCCCATTCAAGAAGTCAGCGAGGATGATACTGAGCAGGAAGAAAACAAGAGGAAAAGGATTGAACTGAGACCAGAGTCCAAAAAATCTAGTAAATCCGCAGGGTATGTTTTTGTTTTTCTTCAATAAATATAATGCCTAGATAGGCCACACTAACACTGCAGATGGCACACTATCACTGCAGATTGTGGGGCCCATAAATGTAATGAATTTCAAAGATATTTCTGTTCAGTATGTTTATCCTGTCATGCTTCATGTAAGTGATAACATGAGGTCAAAGAGCAAAAAAAAATTCTTTCAGACCAATAGTTTTTTACATTCACATATTCTCCTAGAAACTAGTTTAAAAAATACTGTGATATGTGCTCTCAAAAGACTTGACATGTAATGTCCAGTTGAGGTTCATATCAGTAATTGCTAAAAAACACAATCAACCCATTGTTCTTATTGATCACACTTAAGAGAACCATGTGCAGCAACTAGGCTCTTCACTCTTTGAAACTATGCAATGCCTATCTTTAATACCAGTATGCATGTATATTTTTTAAGCCAACAGTATTTTGCTTTTATATTTCAGAAAAAAGAGGGCCCTGCCACCCTTACAGCCACTGGCACTTACCAGTCTTGAACGAGAAAAGACGATAGTAAGAATTTGAATGATTTCCCTTCTTATTATAGCTCATTTACACGTAAGCAACCGATTAAGAAAAGACAAACTCAGCAATTAATGATTGTTGGACATCATGTTTATTTGGTTTAATTTCATTACAGGTAGCCAAATGTCCAAGCACATTTTGGGTGAATTATGCATAATCAGTCCAAAGCAGATTTCTGAACTTTCCATGCCAAGTGGAGAAGCTATCTGCGAGCAACGCTGAGCAACCAAATGGCATATGCTATAATGTGTAATTGTGCAGATGCAATGTACGTAACGGTAGCAATCCGAGAGTATAACTTTTCTGGGAAGAAACTTCTAAGCAACTCTATGCCAAATTTTTTGAAATTAATGCAGCATTTGCCGTTTTAGTTATTCCGCAAGCAATTAATACACAATGGAAAAGTTGTGAATCAGTATTAGAGATGTACATTTGATTACTGGACAAATTGTGTTCAAATTCATATATATGCAGTATAGTCAATTGTTGAAATGAGGTGTTGGGAGTAGCATTGATCGACCCATCAGAGGCAGTAGCCATATTGCATCATGGTGTACAGCTAAACTGGAATAAAATTCACATCCTGATTTCACTGATGACGTTTCTAGCATGCATTTTGCCCTATTTTTTTCACATTGATCATTATTACATGAGTACTAAATCATTAAATTTAATATATATATATTCTTTAATCATCAGAGTTACACAATTTTGTAATCACAACCAAAGGTATTTCCTATGTTACAAATGACAGCTGTCATGTACATCTCTTAACTGCATAAATAACCACATACATATATATATATTAATACATGTAGAGGGAATACTTTTCTCTCTATTCTCCAGGAAGAAGCTGTTTATAATTCCTTACATCACAATATATCCCTAAAACCAGATTATTATCTGCAGCACAGTGGTTCAAGATGGTTGACCAGTGATAATTGTGTCTGAAGTTATCATTTGAACATGGTTATTGCAATAACCAGATCACATCAGTTACTTACATGTGGCTTTTCACAAAATATAACCTGGTATCATAAAATATTTCAGGTATCATCTTCATCTTTTACCTACAAGGAAAATAAGGGAATCTGTATTTATTGCAGAATAGCTGTTAGTGAATTATATGACAACTTCACTTTTTTAAAATTCCTTTTAAAGACTGTGATCAATGCAAGGATGTCAAGTCTGTTTATGAAATTACTTACTATTTGAACCGTTGTCTTGCCACGGTTAGGTCCTGAGGCTACCATTTTGAATGCTTCGGGTAAATTTTCAAAAGGAACAACCCTTTGCACAACTGGCACAATCTGAAAATATCACCACGAAAGTAAAACATAATATACATGATATATCTGAAAAAGCAACACAAATTAAATCCATGATGAAAGTATGGGTAAATACCTGGCTATTATTACAGAGCTGTGTAATTGTCTTCAGAGCCTTTTTGTTTGGCATGAAATATGCCCATCGAATATGCACACCTTCAGCTAAACTCTGGGTACAAAAAAAAAACATTTGGTTGATATCCAGTAAACAGTTAGTGCAACACATCTAATTAACCACAGGCATGTTTTCTTTTTGACATTCCGATGATAAATAACACTGAAACCTTAAGGTCTATGAACAGTGAACACTTGTTCATACCTGTAAAAGATTGCCTCCTAGCTTTAACGCTGACAAACCCAGACCCATTGGCAATCCATAGTCATCCGTATTTTTCATGAGGGGCGAAGTCAATGTGACAAATTTGCCATTCTTGTTTAAAAGCTTCAAGAAAAAGTCCGGGTTTTGCTGTGCACAGTCTAATATCAAGTCAAACCTGAAATTACAAGTAGCTTTTTAACTCTCAGCAAACTTAAGTTCATTTCTGATTGATTGACGGTTTCTTTGTTTTACATAAATAAATATTGCAGTAATGAAATGTTTAGTTTGTCCTATTTGTCAGTACTAAATAACTCCATACATCAAAATATGTTAAACAAGAACCAGTTTTTTTTTTTTGGTGAAACAACTGTTATTTCGATGGACTGCCGCCGGACCGGTCCGATCTCTAGTACCGGACTGTTCAACCCTGGAACGGACCAGG
Source organism: Alitta virens (assembly GCA_932294295.1). Classification (NCBI taxonomy): domain Eukaryota; kingdom Metazoa; phylum Annelida; class Polychaeta; order Phyllodocida; family Nereididae; genus Alitta; species Alitta virens. Next base: position 52,709,265 of record OW028573.1, read on the forward strand.
ACCGGACCACTTTTGAAAATACCGGACCACATCACTACACTTTCATTTCCAGAGCAGAACTTGAACACTAATGCACTTACCCCAATGAAATTTCATATAATAATACTCTATATGGCCTAGTTGTGCCTTTTGAAAGTCACATTGACATATCTGTCTCTATTATTTCCCTGACCAATACACATAGTCTCAACTCAATATAAAAAACGTAACCCCCAGCAGGGCCCTGCTCTGTGACACCTGGGATTATGCAAGCCATTCCATTGTCTGTTATACATGTAACACCACATGTGGCTATCGAGACTGGCAGGTTGTTATTTAGACTCAATCATCAAACTTTGCCAGCTATGAATTTGTTGAATAATTGACCTCAGAAACATGTTTTTCATGCAAAATTTGGATTGATGCCAAACATGACATACATGCACATGTTACACAATATTATATTCATTATTACCTCCTACAGTAGACTTGGTATTGATATTGATTTTATTGGCCTCATAAAAGGCAGTTTAAATATACAAATGGGACTTTACAGAATTTAAAAGACCTAAGGTGTAATGTTTAAAGTCATATACAAGAAAGGCATGGCAACTTTGCAGACCATAGGTAAACTCCATGTATTGTTTATGTAGCTGAACAACAATAGATTATTAGTACAATAGATATCTAATATAATTATCAAAGTTGCTCAAAAAACATCTCGCACAGCTGCAAGAAACACCATCCGAGGTTCCCCTATGTGCTTCCTATTGATTTGGAATTTGTTTAACATAATCAATTGTGATTGTTTTGAATGGACAAGAATAACATACAAAATTATAATGACCAGTTGCTGAACTTCATATATGTGGCCATTCACTGAGGGTTTGCTGCCGCGCAGCCTATGTTTTAAATAACATATGAACAACCACTTTATGTCACCATACGTATAATTGTATGTAACATTGAAATCAGCAACAACAAAAAATCACACTTACTTGACTAATTTTTTTAGATCATTTCTAAAAGTGTTTGATGAATACACCAAAACATAATCTGCTCCAAGGCGACCTAGTAAGTCCACTGCATCTGCTGAACAGGTAGTGGTTACATCAACCCCCCAGGCCTTCAGCAACTGTTAAAAAAGAATCTTAATGAATAGTATTCCAAACATACAGCAATTCATTAATGTGCAGTTCAGTAATCAGTTAAATCATAATGCCAATATTTGCCAAGACCTCTTGCATCCATTTGTGAATTCTAGACCAACAACCCACCTGAATTGCAAAACATCCAGCCCCTCCAGAACCACCTAATACAAGCACCCTGGAATACAACACAAAAAATAAATATGTTGTCGATATATATATATATCTATATCTAGATAATTATGTCTGAGCTGAATTAGCAGGTCCATTAGAACATTAAGGGAAACACTGCCAGCAGGATATGGCCTATAACAGACTAACAGCTATTTAGTTTGAAAATGTCACCATTAACTTCATCTGGAAGTGCAAATAAAAGCTTCTTGCCTTTTACCTGCAGCATTCCTTGCTGACAGACAGCCAGACACGGTCAAAGCACTCCAGACAGTCAAAGCAGCATAAGGAATTGATGCCGCCTCACAAAATGATAGGGTATTTGGCTTCTTCACAACCTAGAAAATAATAAACCTTATGTCTCCTCATGTTTTACACATATTACAGTAAGATGCACACGATCTGTCCCCAAAATACCACACGTTAGGAATTCACAGTTTGAGTTATGTTTGACTTGTGGTTTTATATAAATGTTATACACGGGTTGCACTGAAGTGCAGGAAAAACAAGATGTGATTATGTAAAATAGTTGAAATAACACATACACTGTCTTCAGTTGCCAACACATATTCAGCATGAGAACCAGAGTCTGCAAAAGGTGGAACACATCCAAAAACCTACAGAAAAAATTATATATATCTCAATGACTACATTTACAATAAACCATTTCGACCATCAATCATCTATCTATATTTCTTCAAACATAACAAAAATGCATAACCCAAACAAATTGAGATTCAGGCCTGCTAACTTAATTTACCACACCTAATTTTACTTACTTCATCACCTAGAGAGAGGCCTGTTTGTTTTCCATGACCAGTTTTCACCACCACACCTGAGAAATCTCTCCCAAGAATTAAAGGAAATTCAGAGGTTGCACTGCGGGAAGACCTTATGTTCTTCACTTGTTTGACTGAGTTAAAAATTGTTGATCCATAGGCACCTGATAAAAATAAACATATAGTCAGATGTAATTCTGTAAAATTCATTCTTTTACAGCTGAGCCTTATAGTAAATAATTCATTCCATCTATTATATATAGTTTAGAGGTATTATACATCAAAAGTGCACCTTTATAGTAAATAATTCAATCCATATATTATTATATATAGTTTAGAGGTATTACACATCAAAAGTGCACCTTTAAATAGAGACCACTTATCCAATGAATTTACTGCAGTGTTGATTAATGTCCTTGCTTGTCGTAAATTTGAAATTACTCAGTAATTCGTGTTATTTTTTTTACAATGCACTTTTCTTTCTTTTATTTAAATTTTAAGACTCACCCAGCATTCTAACATCAATGGGGTTTACACTTGTGGCGTGCACCTTCACCAGAACATCATTAGGGGTCAGGATTGGAGGTATTCTCATATTTTCCACAAATGTCAGTTGGTCAGTGTTGCCATAATCATGAATACACCAAGCCCTCATTGTTACAGGAACCCCAGTAGCTGTTTGACTTGCTTTTCGCACTTGTTGCCGTAATGGCAGCATGGCAGTTCTGAAAGATGCACCCGCCATCATCAACACTTCCCCGTCGTTCGATCAAAACATGCAATAAAGGCTGTCCTCGTCAGAAATGCAAAGATTTGAACGAATGACATTCGTTGACATGAGCATACATGGGCGATGTTGCAGTGAGCAGTGGTGAGCAAAACACGCGGACGCCCTCCGCCCGTTGCAACGGCTGCTGAAGCCAGGAGGTGGCAGCACTAGTCACTTGAATTGCTGATGCCAGGAGGTGGCAGCACTAGTCACTTGAATCATGAATGCAAGGCGCTGAGGATGATAGTATAGCACAGAAGTTAAAAAGGGCGATGGGGAGCACTTAATTTTCAAACTGACATGCCACATGCAGCCAATCTGCATCAGCAGCTCTAAAATTGAAAATCAGTTATCTGCGTGCAATAAGGTGTCAATGGCATCAAAAAGGCCATTCTGTCATGGTCTGTGAATTTCATCAAAATCTTCCTTAAAATTTTGACATTGTGCCTGAATTATCCATTAAAAGATCACACAATTTATATATTGTCTGTGATTGTCATCATAGTGTTCTGTGGCAGCACACACATTTCATTTGTCATGGCAAATTCTGCAACCTGCCCAGTTCACTCATCAGCTCATGAATTCCTGCACGAAATGAGTTATGATAAGAAGAATCTCCTGCTGGCATTCGAAGTGATCGAGGGCAAAAAAAAATTAACAAAAGAGCTGTGAATGGCATCAAATAACGGTCTATGAATATCATCCGTCATTTTTATGATTTTATCAGATAATAGAACAGCATTGTCACTTGATTTTTAATTTTCTTAATAGGCTGCTCTAATTATGGTCTGTGAATTTCATCAAAATCTTTCGAATATTTGACATTGTGATATAAAACAACAGCAGGGTTAAAAATATGGTCTGATTGTCATCAAAAGTTTGGTGTGGCAGAGATTTTCAACCGTCATGGTAGTCATGGCTTATTCTGCAGGATGCCAAGTTTGTGCAGAATCCAACATAAAATTACAAATGAGTTCAGCTCACTGTTTGGAGGAGGACTGAATATATGTGCACTGGGGCTGACTGGTGCCAGCAACACAGTTATGACTTTTCTGTGGGGGTATCATCAAGTTCTTCAGTTATGTAACAATGAAAAAGGTAGATGATGGGAAATGTCATTTATTTCAAAGTTGGGGGACGTATTCGGCCATTGTTCAAGATCCTAGAGAATGAGTATTTCAAACTGAGGCATAACCAGACAGATGATCGAGTCTCGATGAAGCCATTTTTTCTGGTTGCCCATATAGTGATCATACAGTCTTACTAGTCCACTCCTGACCAAAATGTGGTAGTCCTTATATAGTGAATGACATGAGAATTACAATGCATACTGATTATCAGAAATGTATTTTACCTTTATAACATACAGCCTTAATAGTTTAATCATCAAGATCCTAAGCATTTCCTCAATGTCATGTGCATCGGCTTTGAGAATTCTTCAACCCCGACCTTTCTTCAGAATACTTGAGGCTTGTGGAGCAATCATGCTGAAAGGTCTTCAGAGTCTTGAAGTCTGGCCCCTTCGAATTTCAAGGAGGTCTGTCAAGTTGACATCAAGGAGCTGGTCTCCAGTCGCTCTTGGCTAAAGACACCTGGCTGAATCCCCTCTCAGCATTGGGTGATATGTTGAGCAGCATGTCCATTGAGGGACAGGACAGTGGAATACTTTTCTCCAGTCGATAATCATTCCCACATGTTATGTCCAGCAGTTGTGCTGCTGCTGCAAAAAAAAGAAAAGAAAAAAAAAGATGCATATTGATATAGAATTTTATTTCAACATTACCCTTTTATATACACCGTAGGAGCAGAAGAGGTTGCTGCCTTCACCTTTTTTTTTTAATGCTTCGAGTGAATAATTTTATGACATTTTTACATCAATCTTTGATATTGACTGCTTAATCAAAAGTGACCACAAGAATATAATTAAAAAAAAAATTAATTTTTGTATTGCCTTTTTGAGCAACTCCTCACCATCACAGCCAGTGTTTTTCATGCTGTTGTTATTGGCCCTTTTTTTACATGCTGTTGGTATTGAATGTAGTCCGTTATAGATACAATTGCATTATGATTCCTGTTGGCAGGAAACAAGAATATGATAAGTTTTCTTCTTGGTGGGCGTGACGTCCAGATAACTTTCTCACCACTAGATTGAGACACTGCTTCCTTAAAGTATTTCGAAAGTTATAATATTATTATCATTGTAGTAACTATGTAGAATAGTCTTTTAAACTTTTTTTTTTATTTCATCCGTGACATCAGGAGAGTTTTGTAGCCACTGATTGGTCAATTCTGTAAACTTTGATGCTCAGCAGAAGGTGTGACATCATGCCCACACCAAGTAAAGCCAGGAGGACTGGGGTGTGATTTCACCGTGTACTGTGCGTTCAACACACCAAAAGCGCATTGCTGATCAGAAACAGCAAACATTAATTGATTAAGTCAAACAAGCTGTTTTGATTAAGTCTTAATTTTGTCATAATGCTTTTACAATGCTGTCTTGTTTGGTCGTGTACTGTTTTGTTTCATTAGCAAATGAAGCATGAAATTAATGCAAACACAGAAGAAAACTGTGACATCATGCTCTTTTAATAAAATTGAAATGGTGGTTGTTGGCCTTGTGTTCATCAGGGACGCATGCAGAGGGTGGGCAGATTGGTTTGAAGATGTCTTTTGTTCAGAGGACTACTGCTGCAGGCATCTTTTGGTCTATTTGCTATGTATTGGCACCATCTGCAAAGACAATACAGACGCCAAGAAAAATATTTGCCACAAAACAGACTTCGATTTCACTAACCGATGACACAATGGTGAGCTTTCAAATAAAGAAGAAAAACAGGCTAGAAGGGAAAGGTAAGTGGCCAGCTCATACTTATGTACTCATATATAGCCTTAGGTGTATCAGAGACAGACAAACAAAAATGGCCACTAAGGGAAAGAAATGGTTATGATAAAAGCAAGAAAATATAGTGCAAGATAGTTTTTAATAAAGACTCTGGACTTGAATACGTCTTGAAGAAGTAATGTCTTCAGGGAGTTGGTCCCATCTCTTATTGTTCTGGGAAACAAGAATATTTGTGGATATTTGTATGTGAGACCGGGATTGTCAGATATTTTTATTTTTTTAATCTGGTATTATGTTGGTGGGTCAGAGACTTTTATAAACTAAGGTAGTTAAACTTCAACAATTATTTATGAATTTATTTAGCGTGGTAAGCCTGCAGTTTTGGTGGCGAGTTTTCAGAGGTGGTCAGTCAAGGGTTTTGGTATGGGTGCCATAGCTGTATACTTGTTTAGGGTCCATCTAGCAGCACACCATTGGACGGCTTCGAATGTGTTATTTTTGCTAGTATATGGATTCCATACTCTCGAAGTGTATTCCAGCAGCGGTCTTATTTATGATTTATAGGCAATGTTTTTAAGTCTTGGACAGGGGATAGATTTCATCACGAGAATGATGTTGTTGATATGCTCATTCCAACTGAAATCTTTGAATATCGTTATCCTTGATATTTAATTTTATCCACTACCTCTTGTGTTTGACCATGGTGATGTAATTGGCATGTATAATATTTGTGCGGTTTTACTTTATTCGGATTACTTTGCATTTCTCAGGGTGAAACTCCGTCTGCCATGTATTCTACCAACGTTCAAGCTTGTCCAGGTCCTCCTGGAAGGTTTAAGCATCTCCCTGTGATCTGAGGGCGAAATAAGAAATAAGCGATGGTATCATCAGCAAAAAGTCGAATGGTTGACAATATGTCTTGTGCAAAGGTTGTTGATAAAGAAAAGAAACAAACACGGTCCTAGAACGGATCCCTGGGGCACTCCTGATGGCACGTCCGCAGTACACTGAAAATCTTTTTGACTAGTTTGCTTGGTCATTGCCTTAAATTAGTCGCGCTGTTGGCCCAATTTGTCAACGACGAGACTAAATTATGGAAATTTACCAAGAAACATACAAGGCGAGCTTGTGGAATCATCAATAAACAAAAATTCTCTTTTTAAAGGAGCATTGGTGATTACCAGTCCTATAGTGTTGCTATCCAAGGCATAAGCCTCAATTCGAAACCAAATTTAACTGGCTCGCGCCATTTTTTGACCAGGCATTTTGCTATGACATGTGGGAGGCTGCCAAATTTTACTTTGAATAACTTGGGTAAGTAATAAACAGATAGACAAAGACTATCTACAAAGTTCTATTGAATCAGATGTCTCACTGGCGTTCGCCACGTCACATGTATATCTAATTGTAGGCTGCTGCGTTGCTGTGCAACTGTCAAAAGTGCTATTCTGATTTCTGTGACATAACCAGATTATACAAATTAGTCAAATAACTGAATGTTTTAGTCATATGTCAATCAATAGACTAAACAAATTAGTCAAATGAGGATGTGGTGTCCATTGGGTTTCTTAGTTAAATGACTAGATAGACTAGTCTAAGTGCCAGATGAACTAGTCAGTAAGTGGTCATTTGACTAAAATACTTCGTCATGGCTAAGTGCTATACAAGACTAGCTAGTTTAGTCAACTGACTAGCTGTGTTAGTCAAATTTCCACACAGATAAGGCACCGTCACTTGACTAAGTTAATTAGGCATTTTTACTAAGAGAAATAGTCAAAAAGATTTTCAGTGTATAACATTTACCATTATATGCCCATCGACTACTACTTGTTGTTTCCTATTCTGCAGAAAGGCTTTATCCAAAGGTTCAATGCCATAGTGGTTTAATTGTGCAGTGATGAATAGCCACCACCGCATAAAGTGGTTTTTCCGTCAGAAAACTTCCTATTGTTACATTTGTTTATATCTTTTTTTCTATAATACATTGTAGGGAATTTTACATAAGCATACAAATACTTACTTTGTATCTTTGTATGACTAATGTTAGCTCTATAGATGTAGTATAAGATAAGTGAACTTGTATCAAGGCAAACTTGCAACTACGAAATAAGAATCTCCATTTTGAAAAATAGGGTGCGGTATTTGCTGATTCCATTTTTTTGGATCCAAGATGAGGCAGAGACCCAACCCGGTTTCTTTGGAACTATGCTTAGGTTAGAGTAAAAATAGCGTGCAATGCATGCGATAGCCTTCAGAGTGAACCAAATCGGTGACTGCACATTTAACAGGATAAAAACAATTTAATGGACAACTATTTGTCTGAAAACAGACAATCTTTTTTTTAGAGTGATGCATGCCAGCCAAAAACCCCTTGGAACATGGCACTAGACTCCAACAAGACCCTTCGCATAATATGTATCATGCTGGGGGGGGGGGGGGGGGACAACCTGGAATATGTGGGACTGACAGTAACCACAGCGTTTCATTGTAAAAGAGATTTATTTATTTCAAAATTACATGTCATTGTTGGACACGTAAATAGCAGACGATTGTCTCCTCTGCAATGAGAGTGGTGGCTGTGTTTAAGATCAGCATGGCTTAACTGGTTGCGACTTCTAAGATAACCTGATTTTGACCTATACCAATTAGCTTATGCCACCAGGTCAGGCAGATTGTTTTTCCATTAAGTTCTGTGAAACTTCTTTAATGTGAACTTCTTATTGTCAAGTCAGAGCAAATTTTTGGGAAAGAAAGTATCATAAACAGTATCTAACAGTGAGTAAACTCCTGTTCACTTGCCAATACATTGGCATTTTAAATATCAATATCTCAGGGCATGTTGAACTGAATAGCGTGAAACGTTTAGAGATTGATGTTTATGTATTTAGCTTCCATTTAAATGGTACAAACCATTGATAGTCAAACTTCAGTTCGACACAGGGAGCTTGATGAGAAACATAGTCAAAACATGGTAGTGCTGGAAAAGGATAATTACCCAAAGAATGCATGGCTAAATTTTGAATTGGATTTCATCATCCAAGCATTTAGCAAACATAAATCCATTAATGTAGATATGGTGAACTTAACTAGCTGTATTTCGTTTTTCACAGAGGGTCCCATTTTGTGAAAAAATAAGTACACCCTAGGGTTAAATTTGATACATGTATAAAAATCAAAATTTTGCAACTAGAAAATGATACCTGCATAACACCAATTCAGCCTTTGATAAACAATTGATGCATTAAAGGAAAATGATATGGAACAAATGTGGCCTTTTTGTTTTTAGGGAACTGTCTTTTTTTGTCCTTTTTATGCTTATTTTCCCTCAAAAAGGACCCCAATGCCAAATAGGTAATACAGCTTGGAGGTTCACCATATTTACTACACTTGATCCATGCAATCTCAATGCCTGGAAATGAAGACCAATTCACAATGCTTTTGTGAGTAAAAGTTTGTTATCAATTACTAGCATATTTTGGTTATTTTTCTTATCAAGCGCCCTTTGTCTAACTGGCTTGAGGCTATCAATGATTTGTACCCTCCAAATGGAAATGAAATACATCAACACCACCTCTGAAAGTTTTGCTGTAGTCAGATGAACATGTTTTAAATGCTATGTTATTGGCAGGCTTCCACAAGGGTGTACTCACTTTTGTTAGATACTGTAGCATGTTCCGTAATTGAAGAATCTCATTCCCACCTGATTAAGAACAGATGCTAATAGGAACCCAAACTTCCATTAAATTGTGTCATGCTGCTTACAGAACTGCAGAAATAACAATGGGAGAAAATATCAAGCAAGGTTTGGAAATGGCATTATCAGTTAGGATGATGTCATCAGTAATAAGAATTCTGTCATTTTTTCAGTATCCTCACAATATTACAAAAATAAACCAAAAAGCCCATGCTTGTATTTATGACACACTGTACTGAATATGGCGTTTTGCCTGTGTCCGCATGATTCATAAGTGGCATTTAGTATCCAAATGACTCATTATAGTACCTACTACCAATATACAGCAGTATTGAATGGCGGACATGGTTCCTCTTCATTTACGACCTGAGCCTCGATCCTGGCCTTAGGGGGAGCACCTGTTTGATGATCACAAATCATGACTGAAGTCACTTTGTACATCAGACTTCATCAAACATGATTCTACATCTAACTTACTGGATTTATTTTGTAAATTTAGGATGTACGGTTCTAACAAAAGGTAAGTTGTCACCTAACACCTATTCATTTGAGACATATAGTTAGTTTCATAAAATATGGTCGAAAATACTCTGCCGTAGGGAACTATTCCTGGCCGTAGCTGTAACTGGCTAAAGCCAGCTGCTTCTGTCTACTCCTACCTTATAACCGGCTTAACATCTTTAACCATAAAAAAAAATATATAAACCTTAGTAAATGTAGGATATGCATAACTCATGCACCAAGTGGTGCTGCATTTACTTTTAGATTAAGCTTGGAGTAGCCAGCTATAGCTAGACAATTCCATTTAATGGCAGGTTGCATCGCATAGCAAAAGTTTGACAGGCTGTTTTTAAATTAAACTAACCATGTTTTTCGGAGTTAGTTAAGTTTTATCAGCCTTCCATTTCAGAGAGGTCAAAGAGCTAAGCTTTTACATATACGTGTATTTATCATCCTCTAAATGTATATGATGATAATGATGATGATATACAGGTATTTGATTAAACTGAAAATATTTTTGAGCAGAAAGTTAGTCAAAGCAGCTAATTATATGTTGTCGTTGTGACTGGCTTATTGGAAATGTTTCACTCACTTTAGACAATTTGACTACCGAGAACAACTAACCAGTAACCACCTCTCCCCTCAACCAACTAACCATAGACATTTATATTAATAAGGTATTCAGCTTCATCTAAATCAGTCAATCAGTCTTAAGTTAGTCAGCTTTATCTAATTAATCAGTCAATACCTCATTAGTTCTAATGACCACTTTCTCATTAATCAAATCCCACTTTACATGACATTGGCTAAAGCTGATTAACTTGTTAAATAAAGCTGACTGACTTGATAGATAACTATATATTCAGTGACATCTTTTTTTCTAGTCAAAGGACTTCAGTACTCCATAAAATACTACTCTGAATTTGTTTTAATTGGACTGACTAGTGTTTTATCCCCAGTGGATTCGTTGCTATAATCCCCCCAGGCCACATTCAAATCCCCTGAAGGAACTGTTTCCAACACATTATGACCTGGCTGCCTTTGAGGTTGAAATTTCATTTGGGGACTCCCTGAAAACTGAAGTGCATTGAAATTGCTTGGGGCATATATGTCACGTAAATGCTATACCTTAATTATGCCGTTTAAAACAAACACATTATAAAGTCATGCATTCCCACAATGTTGTCAGTTGTGAAAGTTTCATCTGTAATCAATGAGAGTACATTGTGTATTATCACGAAGTATACGGGTTCTTGAAGAAGTAAAATGAAATTTACTGTTTGAATTAATAGTTGACATTCGCATTGTTGTTTACGCTTAAAACGCAATAGAGAATGATCATATTTGTGATTTTGCCCATATTCTGTTTCTTTATGGTAAAAAAACAACATCCAGTTGTCGTATTCATCACTTAATTGATATTAAAAACGACGTTCGTAGGAGAAAATGAGAGGCAAACAAAGTAATTACAGTGTTGTGGTATTTGAATTGACAAGTCCGTCTGTCCACCCAGGAAATGTACCCCAGGCAAATCTAGCGAAGTTGAGGTATTATCATAATTTATTCATGTGGCTCACATGGTCAGAGTTGTCAAACTAACAAAAACAATTAGATGGGCTTGTCAGCCGTTAACAGTGTATGATATGCACTCATATGGAGTGTTTAAACAGTTTACCTTGTTCAGAATCAGTTTTCATAGCTTCAATTAAATGTAAACACAACTTCCAGAGTAAACAAAAACCCCGTGGTTCATGGTGGTTGTATCCACTGCAACGGATTTTTACCCTTTTGAGTTGAAGGAGTGACCTCATTGGCCAAGGGTAGTGGTCAAGCCATGTCAGGGCAGGGTCAACTAATTGAAATGTTTTGGTCACTGCTGATTGGCTAGTTTGGAGCCCAATCTCGACTTATTTACTGGAGCCTTTGCTGGAGTGCGTCTGTCAAGCTGTCAGGCTGCCTGCTGGACCTAGTGCTGTGCAAATCCTCCACCTCAACTGTAGAGCCCATCTTATTGTGTTAGTTCACCAGTCTATAGATTAGCATCTGAGTGTGTCATAGATGACATTAAAATGAATTCGTGCAAATTCATCAGGAATTTAATATAACTTCACACTTGATTGTCAACTTGGCAAATTAACACCTTCATTAAAAAGTTTTCTTTAACATTTAACATGTGAATTTAACATTAGTATTATAACCATTCACCAGTATTTATCATACCCTGGACTCTACATGTAAAGGTTATAATATTAATAAATAAATGAATTTGTACAGCGCTTGTTTTAGAAAAGATGTCTGCTCAGCGGCGCTTGGATTAAAGAAGCCTATAGTTCATAGGTAGTTCTGAATAGATGAGTTTTAATTTCCTCTTTCAGCCATCATTGGTGGAGATTCGTTTTATATCTTCAGGTAATCTATTCCAGAGGTGAGGCTCAATCACTGAGAAAACACGAGCCCCAAATTTGTTATTAGACTGAGGTTTGAGGTTATGTTAACTATAAATATTCATCTAAATTTGTGAACCCAACAGCCGAAATTTACCAAAATTACCCATTATTCTCAACCGCATAGTGACTTACAAACTAAGAGAACAATAACTATTTTACCATTATGGACCTACATGAGTATTTCATGTGATATCCCCTTTGGTAACAGGCTTACTAACAGCACTATCTTGTCAAAAACAAGAACAGATTCAGGCCATGCATCTGTGTTCCACCCACAGTTGCCACAAGAGGTTAGCGGCTCACAGGTCTTCAGCATTAGGATGATTAGCTCACAATGATTAATACTTAAATTTTGACATCTTACAGTAATTGGATCTTAGGCAGTATATTGTACAGCTACATGAGCATGGTGAGGTGGATTAACAGAGCAGCCTGCTGACAGAACCACAAATTATAACACATAAGCTTTCACTCCAAGACCAAAATGAACCATGCCAATTTCCGGGAAATCGGATTTTGGAGGGGGGACTGTTAACATTAATGAATAAATACCCTTGCACAATTAACCCAGGCACTTTTGGCCTATGGTCCTCGATTCAAAGTTGCTAAATATTATTCGAGGAAGACAAATACGCCATAGTTTGGTTATTTAAGTCTTTTTCAAGGATGTGAAGATCAGTGATCTGGCCTCAGCTTAAATGTACACAAACATCAGTGACGTCACTGGCAATCTTCACAAGGCTGAGAAGAAAGTTTGTAAAACCGAATTTTAGTATATATCAACAATAAATAACCATTCTGACATATAGAGGATATCTTAAGGATTTAGATTCTGATACAAAAATATTATAAAATCAAGTTTATCATCGGTTAAAAACCCATCACTGTTCATTTTGGCACCTCTCAGTTCATCAATTTGCATGAAAAGTCCCACATCTTCTGTATTTAAGAATGTTTTAAACCAAGATATGTTAAAATCCAGTCTCTGATAAAAATTAAAATATACTAGAACTATCACGAATCATCACATGGCCAGGTAGGAAACGCATTCATTCGCACTACTGTGAATCATTGTGAAAAGTTTCTGGAACCATCTGTAAATCTTTCAATTTCAATTTATTCATTCCTTTGGCTGACACTATTAAGTGTGTATGCCGTAAGTTGGATAAATATTTTTGTATATGTAAGTACAAAGTAAAATGAGGATAAAACATAAGCATTTGGAAAAATAAAACAGAAGAACATAAAAATCAGAAATTACAAAATAAAGAGTAGAGAAAAAGTAAAATGACGAATGAAAATTACAATGACAAGTAAGGTTTTGAAAAAAACAGAAAGACACAACCCTGAAAACACAAGCAAATTGTGACAATCTTGTCACAACATTTGTATAATATTGTCACAATATTGTAGATCACATTGTCGCAGTATAAAAGTGTGGACCCTAGAAAAGTGTGCGGAAACATTTCTGATAATATTCCCAAAAACATTATGAATATATTGTTAGAACAATCAGATTATTTTATAAGTAAATCCTTCCAATACAATATTGTGAGAATATTTTCACAGCATTGACATGTTTAACTAACATTTTGAGAGTATTGCAGATCATATTGTCACCATATTAAAGTGTCCACAGTAGAAACATTATTGCACATGTTTCCCTGAAACATAGCCAGAAGATACTCATGACATTGATAGTATTGTATCATATTGTCACGAGATTGAAGTGTGGACCCTGAACCCTTTTAAGCAATGTTTTCCAAATAATAAGAACAAAGATTTTGACAATATTTTATAGCATGATTTAGATTTAATATATAAAATATAACAGCAACATGTCTGGAATAAGGAGAGAAAATGTTTATTTTCAAATGAACATTCGATCAATATCTGGCAGTTATTAACTTCAACAAAACTGCAATTAGTTCTTTTAATACTGAATATATAAATGGCAATAGTTGGTGAGCAATCACAGTGATGTATCTCTCCACATCATGTCTTGTCAGTCAGGCTTATGATTAGGTCAACTTCTGCATCAGTATACACCTCTAAAATTATAATTAAAAAAATTAACTTTTTAATTGAAACTCAGCATAAGCTATATATAATTTACATTTACATGACAACAGTGATTGTGTTGCCATCCATTTATGATGTTGCAAACTCTTCAGGGGCTGACCGGGCAACAAATCACATTTCGAAGGGAATTAATCTTAATTTGTTTTCTACAATGACTTATCACTGACAACGCTACAAAAAATAACAAAAATACAAACCTGTTTTGCAGATGTTCCTGGATTTTGTTGCTGAGAATTGAAAACTCTCCATATCAAAATGGCTACCAGATGCATACAATCCCCAGATGGCGCTTGTTAAATTAAATTAATATTTTTAATGATATTTTTGAAAATATTGCACAGTCATCATTGCAATGTACATATTATCTAATCATATTGACCTATTGTTGTGACAATATTCTTTGAGCATAATGTAACATTATGGTAGTGTGGACCTAGAAATAGTTGCAGCAACATCATTAATCATATTATAACAAAACATTATGGAAATATTGGCATAACACATTTTCATAAGGTTCAATAAAATTCTTCTTGCGATGTGTTTAATGACATATTTAAAAAATATGGCACAGATATTTTTTACAACATCCACATTATCATTCAAATTATGTTGTGGCAATATTATTTGAGCATAATGTAACAATATGAAATTGTGGACCCTAGAAATGCTTGCGGCAATATTATAAATCAGATCATCAAGAAACATTATCAAAATAGTTTAACCATGTAAATTATATTATAGAATGTTGTCTCAACATTTACACAATCTTTTTGTCAAATATTGTCCCAATCAGTGAGTGCTAATATTATTCGAAAGTTGTCGTGTTTGTAGGGAAGTAGTAAGAGAGAGAGAGAAAAATAAATAGATAAGCACCAAATTAAAAATTCTATAAATACATTCATTACATAAGACTGACCAGTGAAAAAATGAAGTATTTGAGTATGAGTGCAGTAGGGCAGGTCAAAGGTTCTACGCACACCATGGCATCTGGAGAACACAAGTTCCAGGCTTCCGCACCATAAAAGTGGCAAAACTGTTTATTAAAGATTTCTTGCTTGATATGATCTGATTTCGAGAAAGTTGCTTACAAATTATTAATCCTCCCTATAAAATCACTTCTTTTATTCACGATTTCTGTCTTTTCCTTCAGGTCAGTCTGGATGTATTTACCAAGATGATTGCTAACATATATTTATATAATATAATAACATACAATATATATATATATATGTGTGTGTGTGTGTGTTTTAATCAATAGACCTCATAGTTTTCAAAATTCTGGCCAATGAACCCTGCACGCCTCCTGTGCCCCCACCCCCTTCCCCTTACATCAGTCTCTGCCTTACTCTTTCTCTCGTCAGTTTTTCTCTTTCCCTCTTCTCTATCTCTCTTATAATTTTGAACCTACTCCTGATGGGGAAGAAACTTCAACACAGGTCATTTAGTATGCACTATTATGGTCGATCAGGGGGCAGGGGTGGAGCCCATATTCCAATTACAAATCCCAGAAGGGTAATTGTATCAAGTTGATTTATTTTAGGAACATACTGTCCTCCAGGGAATTGTGTTCGGCAGTGGTTTATAGTGTGAAAATTTGACTGTAGATTTAAGTTTAGATAGCCAGTTATAATGGGTAAGAAGTGAGGTCAACGTCGCACTTTATATTTGAAACAGTTGGTTTGCTACTTAGATTTGCACATATTTACACAATAAAAGCCGAGCTCAGTAATGGCACATTGGGCGAGCACTGGGTCCCGGGTTCAATTCCAGGTCAAGCCTAAGTTGGGTGGCTGTTTCCTTCATCATCTCATTGTTATGGTCCCCGCCTGTCCTAATTTGTCCATCAGGTGCAAAAATACAGGAAGTAAAGCCCTAATCCACCAACCCACCCTTCTTTTAAATGCCTCTCTTGTTATTTCCTTGGACATCAAAGCACACAGGTAAACACAACCACATAAGTTTCCCTGTAAGGAAAATCATCTTCGTCAGCCAGGATATTCCACTTTAATAAAGCTTGTTAAAAGAGACAAAAAATAAAGATGAAGAAAACAGTATTAATTTGCCATCTGTTTTCGAAGTACACTCATTAAAGGGAATATAAGTGATATGACTCAGTTTTGCTTCTAATTCAGTTGTTTAACTTGTAGTAAATTAGAAGGGCTCTAACTCAATAACCCTGCTTCAAGATCAAGTCACTACGATGACCACCTCACCATTAACACCAGCTACACCACCCATTTCTTTCAAGTGTATTCTTACCATTGTATTTTACCTTTCATATAAATACCATTTCGCCAATTGTTTTCCCAGTTACTTTCCCAATCCTTCCTCACTGTATGCTACAAAAAATGTCACTCCTGATTAAAGATCTGGTTATTTCCTTTATTCCTTTATTTTTAGACATGGCAAGGCACCAAAAGGCGGCTTGTACAGGGGAACAACTGGAATTATCATGTGCTGAAGAACCTCATTGCAGAATAGAACTTCAGAAAGCAGCGTATGTGCATACGGATAAAGAATCTTGTGATGTCGTATCCACCGGATGTGAGACGAACGCAACGGAAGTAAGCGCTTCCTGTAGAGGGCAGCACAAGTGTGTTGTTCTTGTTAGGCAGGAAAGGGCTTCGCATATCTGTCCTTACATCTCCTCTCATCTCCTTGTCGACTATGCCTGTAATTGTGGTAAGAATATTAGAAATTATTTGTAGGACAGGTTGAAAACAGTTTTTCCTTTTTTTAGTATGTCATATTTGTTATGTTTTTCTTACATCATATAGTTGTGTATAAATGTAAAAATGTCATCTTCATAATATATTTTTATGTCATAAAAACAATTATTCTGTAGACAACAAACATGCTGGATAATATTATATAATGTTCTCAGTATTATCATTTAAAGGAAAGACCAAATGAATGACATTGTGATTTTAATCTTTGAAATATTTCGCGCTAACATTCCTTTTTCCTGTCACGGTTGTCATTCTATTGCCTGACTGTAAACAAATTTCATCTAACGTATTTGCATGATTATTGTTTTGTAAATACAAGCTTTATATGTGAGAGCCAAATCCTAACAGTTTCGTGTGTGTCGTGCATGCAATGCACACATTAATTAATAATACCTAAATTGGAGCTCAGCCCAAAAAGAGGGTCTTCATGATAAGGCCTTTGACCAGTGGCTCTCTGGAAACCGACGTTTCTATACAAAATTTTGTGCTGAAGACCGACAATCTGGAAACAGCCCTTAGGCCATATATATGTTCAATTTACAATTCATCCATGCTTCCTTGGTTTGTCTCTATCAGTGCCATGCGTCGGGAGTCACAGTGATCTTCCTTATTAATTTCAAGACAATCCTGTGCCATCTCGAGAATTGCCACAACCACTGTACAAGACATAATACCTGATTTTTACTATTTGATATATATGGCTACTCATCGAAAATGTGGACGTAGCCACTACATGTTTACCTGTTGGTCTTAATGTGTCCTACTGCTTACTGGCCAACAATGCTATACATAGCCACAACTGTTAGCACTCCTTGAGCTGTCCATGTCATTTGAGACTGAATAGGTACTGTAGTTGATTTCTCTAAGCATTAAAAGTATGGTACAGGTATATTTTTTTTCTCAGCCAGTACTCGAGGCACGGGACCAGATGACATTTCGTTCTACACCTTACTGAGGTGACGACCTGAGATTGAGAATTTCTATTGTAGCCAATGACAAATCCCTGTTGGATTAGCATTATTGTGACTAAACTGCTTTGACATAATGTACATTTCATCCAATGTTCAAAACTTACAGAAACTTGCGAACTTCTTCATCAGCCTAAGCATGGGAAAATAGTTTACCTACCGAGGTCACCAGATTCAGCCGAGGAAGAAGTCTTTTATGAGTGCAGCCCAGGATTTGAACTCGTGGGCCCTTCAAAAAGGAAGTGTACAAACCAACGGACTTGGACCGGAATAAATCCTGCTTGCTGTATGTTTACAACTTGTGTCAAATGCAAACTTATAAGGATGATGTGTTGGTAGAATAGATGAAGATACCACAAGGCTCTGCAGCCCAGATAGCATTCCAAATCGTGCCAGCGTCGTTTCTATATTGGCCGCCGTTTTTACAATATCGTTTTGACATCGCCGACATCGTGCCGACTTTGAAACGATTTGGGGAGGGCGGGGGCTAAGCTCAGAGGTAGCGCTCTGGGCTTCCAACCGCTGGGTCCAGGGTTCGATTCCCGGTCGAGCCTAAGTTGGATGGCTGTTTCCTCCTTCGTCTCATTGCCATGGTCTCTGCCTGTCCTAATTAGCCCAACTGGTGCAGAAATACAGGACGTAAAGCCCTAATCACACACACACACACACACACACACACACACACACACACACACACACACACACACACACACACACACACACACACACACACACACACACACACACACACACACACACACACAAACACACACACACACACACACACACACACACACACACACACACACACACACAAACACACACAAACACACACACACACACACACACACACACACACACTTGAAACGATTTGGAATGCTATCTGGATAGTTTAACATTGACGTTCTGTTGGATGAATACATTAAGTGTATATTGTGGCCTGAAAACTGCGATTTTGGTTGTATATTTTGATATGTAGAATTTCGGATTATTTACCATATGCTGTTGAAGCAAGTACAATATACTTAGTTTAATGATTAATGCTACTGCCTTTTCTTGGCAATTGTTTACGTGAATGACCCCTTGGTGGTTAACACGTTAATATTAACCTACCTACTATTTTGGCAATGGTGCATACATGTGTAAAAGGCTGTACATTTTGCATGCTTAAGGTAATAGCAGCCACGGTCTCAATGGGATTATTTGATCTATTTGCATTCCATTTGCAGCTGTACCCACATCAGTCTGCCCAGCATCCCTACATCCTGTGTACACTTATGGTGATGTGTGCTTGGAATTCATCAGCAGCCAAGTAATGAGGTGGGAGGATGCTGCACTGCACTGTGCAACCAACAATGCTTCTTTAATCAAAGCTCGAGATCTGGATGAATTGAGCTTCGTTCAGTGGAAGTTGGGCCAGCCCACCTCCAACCTATATCTTTGGATTGATGGTGGTAAAAAGACAGGTGCATGAGAAAGTTTATATTCAAGGTGCAAGAAAATACGTGAAAAAATTGCATGATGTATAGTATCCATTACATACGTATATATCAGAAGATTGCCCTAAAATCCCTAAAAGGGATTCAGACCAATTTTAAGGCCTAAGATTTATGTGTAGAGGCCAGCAACAGGCATAATCCATTGGTCATTTACAGGATCTGTATGAGTACTAACGTTAGTGTTGCAATTCCAAGATCCAAGCAAAAATTTAAATGGGTGAAAATGGCCTGGATGGTAGGCAAAATTCAATGATCTTCGTCAGCCCCATGGGTAAAACCCACACTACCATACATGTATTTACAGTCTGATTTATGGACACAATGAAATTCGTAACAATTAAAACATCAATTTATTATCTTTTTGCTACCATAGATTTTACCCCTTTTTGTTTGGAAATTGCACCATATTTTCTGTTATTTCAGGAACTGATGGAACTTGTCCTGAACTAATATTCAATTTTTCAACAAAACAATGGATGTTGTCAAAGGCGAAATGCACTTTCAGGAATAATTTCTTCTGTAGACATGGTAAGATGCCCTGCTTGAGACATGTTCATTGGTAAATGTCCACTATAACTTGAATGAAGCTTTACTGATGGGTATCCTTCAATTTTTTTTATTTATACTTTTCAGAGTACCGTGTCACCCATGGAAGCAAAAGCAGTTTAAATATGAAATGTAAGTATGGAATTATAATTTAAGAAACACAAAAGTACACAGTTCCTTATCCTGGGTTGTGGCTATACCATCTTAATATTTTTTCCTTTCAGCTTTTATCCCTGGGATTTTTGTTGGATTTATCATAGGAACTGCTTTGTTCACAACTGTAATTTGTCTATTGAATGTGAGGTAAGTCCGACTTTGGTATAAGCCGAATCATCTTATATACTCTGTAATATATATCATCCTGTCCTAATCAAATTGCTGGTATTTTGACCTCTTATTTCAAATATCTGTGCTCGTATGATGCTGAAATTTATAGCAACTGACGTGAATTGATTCCACCTGTGGAATGATTGCTTATAAAGATGATGCCTTGGCAGTGAATGCTTTTGGTGGTATAAATAGAAACACTGTGACGTCATGATTTACGTTTCATTTCATTGCCAATATTTTTGATCGATATTGCTTTTTGCAGGAGAGAGAACCAGAAACAGACATTGGAAGATGAAATATATCAAGTGACAGGAACCACACCTCAAAATGTACATGAAGGATTCGCACAAAGCGCATCCATTACAGAAAACGGAAGTGTACCTGTGGCACCCTCTTTTGATGTCAATGAAAACTACCATCAAGAAGATGAATACAGTAATGATCTGTATGATGATACTTGTGCTGTAGATGTGCCACACATCACTCCGAATGATGAGAGTGTGTACGAGTGCACCGAAAATGGACAAACCTTGGGTGACATCAACAAGGTCATTGATGACGTCATTCAAGGTCACATTCAGCACTCGTTGGAGAATGGAACCTACGAACCGAATGTATATGAGAACATAGCTGTGGCCAGAGTTGCAGACTCTATTAGGAGACATTTGCTGTCCTCTACTATTTGTGAAACCAGTGATGACTGCCAGATAGCCGTGCCATCTGAAGTTAATCGACGAAATGACTCTCCTATCATTAAGAAACCGAAACCTGCCCCAAAACCAGCAAGAAGAAAGACTCTTACACAAAAGGAAAATGATGCTAACCAGATCAACACTGATGCATTGGATAAAGAGAACACACAAGGTCATATGACGAGTGACACTGACATTATTGACAATGAACTACGAAAGGGAAACAGTCAAGGGCTTGATCAGCCCATGACTGAACTTTAATCTCAGTAGTCTTACTACAGTAATTTACATTCAATAATACATGGCCAAATGTGCCACATGCGTTTTCCATGCGTTTATCCAAATGCATGGAAAACGCACGTGGCACAATAGGCCATGTAGTTGTATTACAAATAAAACCGGTACATTTTGCACCAACAGGAGTCATGATGTTAAGGGGTCTGGTTTACTAACATTTTTGTCTACAGAAATATCATGTCAAGTAGCAGCTCCAGATATGTTGTTATTCATTTTGATTAATGGCATGAAATGGAATATATAAATCCTAAGCTGAAAAAAAAAAGAAAAGAAGCCAAATTGTATTCAATATTTTCAGTTGACTAACATATATGTAGGTCAACAATGCTCAACATATGTGTGTATATTTGTCTCAGCATATTTGACCATATATGGAGCTGTTATTATTGTAAAATGCTGGATAATTAATGCAGGCAATGCAACATTTAAAATGGCATTTATCATTTTTCTCCTTGTTGTTCTTGTGGATTATATCTAGCCGAACTGTACCTTGGATCGAAGAGAAATGGAAATTGGGTCAGTTGGTATTTCAACTATTATGATTCATTGTTCAACATATCATAATTGAAAGTTGATCACCCTGTGTACAGAATTATGAAGCTATAACCCTTTAGGGACAGAACCCCATTTTGTGTAGCAACCCAAAAGCCTTTAAAATCGTTTTGATAGGAGAAAGTAGGAGTATTTGTGTACGAGTATTGCTGTGCTAGAGAATTATGTTTCGTTGCTGAATAACATGTTGATATGATACACTGTACCAAAGCTGAACAAATAAACATTTGTTCAAACTAGAAATGCAGCTGTATGTGTGGGAATATGCAAAACCGTTTTGGTATGCAATTAATCAACTTAATGTGCCCTTTAAACCGACATTTCCTGATTTGATTGCAATATATTTATTATCAGCATTTTTATCTCCTTTTTTCACTATTGAACCATTCGTAGTGTTATCAAGTGAAATTCATACACTTGCGAAACGATAACATGGTACAGGACAACGTGGATTTACTTGCAACAGCTGTACAAATACACGTAGCTCATATATGGTACTAAATCACACCATTTGAATATTTTTATGAACCAAATCATAGATGGTGTTCTAGCAGCACAATGCAACTTCCATCTGCATGATAGTAGTAGTTAAATATATATATACCACACATCATTTAATATTATGATATTAACCTTGAATTGCGAACTGTTTATTACTTAAGTGAGACAGTCATTTTTGTGCCGGAACGACAAACACACAATTTGGGTTAAATTTTTAATATATTAAATGGTTATGGAATTGTGGATTTATACAGCAAAATAAATAGAAGATTATACAATAACTAGAACATGTGAAAAGTGACAGAAATAAGTTAAAGTAATATATAGATATGTACATAAAAATCTAGACTATAGGAGACAAGAAGGAAGAAAATCAGTTAGCAAGCACACAAAAAGTGATGGAAGAGGGTGGGTGGGTTGAAGAAACTCTGTTTTGAGATTTGAAGAAATCGAAGATGCTGCTGTGGTCATAAGACACTGACGCAGGGTTGACCTATTTTTAACGGTTGAATGATTCTGTCGTCCCGCACAAAAATGCGTCACACTCTACTGAGACGCTGTTATTTTGTGCAGGAACGACAGACACACAATTTGGGTTAAATTTTTAATATATTAAATGGTTATGGAATTGTGGATTTATACAGCAAAATAAATAGAAGATTATACAATAACTAGAACATGTGAAAAGTGACAGAAATAAGTTAAAGTAATATATAGATATGTACATAAAAAATCTAGACTATGGGAGACAAGAAGGAAGAAAATCCCCAAGTCCCGAAGGCTTACAGTCAGAGGGACTGTGTAATGTCAAGCCAAGTGTGACAGACAAGGATTATCCCTTAACTAGGATGGAATTATTAATAAACCTGACACATATTAGTGAGGACAATACCAAATAGACAAAATTCCTATCTGGTGAGGGAGAAAAATCCGATACTAATCTTGACCCCCATATATTATGTGTGCAATTCCAAAATAATTCTGTACTAATTTGGGGAAGTTTGGGCTGACTGACCTTGTCTAATGTCTAATGTCTTAATCCTACTGGTCTGAAGCTCGGTCACCTTATATTACCAGCTGCCAGAGGCTGACGTTATGATGAAATGATGAGGATTGGAGTCCACACCTTGTTACACATTTACCCTATTGGTGTGGTCTTTTACCTGCCTCAGCATAGACACCGAAACAAAGCACCTCCAATTTAACGTCTCACGTGATCGACATTCAGCTGGGATGTAGCTCATGAATAGTGCCAGGTCCTGGGGTCAAACCTAGGTCCCAGGTGGGACCTTCAGCAGAGCTGGCCAACATTAGGCCACCCAGCTGCTCCATAGAACTTTCAATAGCTGGGCGTCCAAAAGGATTAGAAAATCATCAGTCAAAACTGACTACTTTGGTATCACTTTTCTGCAAAGCACTATAATATGTCTATTCAGGGTATTAACACCAGTGCTCTAATTTCATTGATAGGAAATTTCTCTGGTTATCATGACTTGCACTCTGCTTCCATTTTATTTTTAGAAAACTGAATGTTTAAGATAATGAAATATTTAGACGTCATAACCTGACATTAGTGAACATTTGATTAACTTTGATTATAGACACAGATGTTCTATTTTCCATAATACAACTATGATAAAGTGATTTTGATAGCAAATTTATGCGCCCCACATGCACATGTGATAATATAAAAACAATTTTTCTTTAAATAAATACGACATTGAAGGGATTGTCTGATTTCCAAAAATGAAACTTCTGCTGGTTATTGCATTGAACTCTCTTGTTTGGGCTTATGGTACGTATCTTTCTTTTTAATAATTTACTTGGCAATAATTTCCTAATTATGAGTAACTATTTTCCATAACACCTCGATGATATGGCGACATTTTGATACCTATTTGGATTGCATTCATTTGCAAGTTGCTGTGCACCCATTAAGGTTGACTCATGACCAGATAAATGAGAGTAAAAGGGACAATCCCATACTGTCCCTACCATATTCAATATCAGAAAAAGAGTATACCTAGCCTTATATTATATAGTGCTAGTTTCATAAAAAGTCTGCTCACTTTCATCATCCATCTATCCTTAATATGTTTTATCAACTTTCACTATTTCTACTACATATAATTTCACCTATCCTACTGTCTTTTTTCTTCTTTCCTCCAGCCCAACAAGGTTCTTGCAAAGACAAATGTTACACCACAGGTACTGACCCCTCAGCCCCTTGCCAGTGCAACAAATGGTGCTTGCAGTATGGTGACTGTTGCCCTGACTACGAGGATGAGTGCATGTCGTGTGCTGACAGATGCAACACTGTTGGGGACGATGAAAGGTCAATGATAATCATTTGATGACTTGGAAGTATATCATGGTCTTCATTTGTGTTTATAATCTAAAGTCAAAATACCAACACTAGATACAATGCATCATGCCAATTAAATCCAAGTGTGTCCATCTCAATTGCATAAATAATACTTTGTTATGTATTAGCATTTGCTACTTTATGGTAATTTAACTGAATACCATTTTGTACAATGGGATATTATTTTACAACTACAGATTGCCTTGTCAATGCAACAAACCCTGTGTTACCTATGGAGACTGTTGTCCAGATTATGACGATGTCTGTGGAGGTAATGCATCATATAAGATAGACGAGAAGGTGTCAGTGTTGATAAATTTCATAGGAGTACTGAAGCTACCTCATTTTACTTTTGTTTTAGTTCAGACCACTATCATACTTCTCTGTATCATACTCTATGTAGCAAAGAATACATTTATGATGCTGTTTATCCAGGTTCCCCAGGCACAGTCACTGATGCAGACCTGAGAAGAGTTTCAGAAGAACTGTGGCAAGGTGACACCAACAGTTTGTCCGAGAGTCAATACACAGTCAATAGATTTGGAAGCCAGTAAGTCAAAAATATCCATGATCAACTTTACCTAATTTAGACTAAATTCAGACTTAGATGTGTTACATCAGTGTAAATAAGAACTGAATAAGTAGCTTTTACAAGTGCATTCCAGTATATTTACCAGACTTTTGTTCACTTAGAACTAAACATTTTTAATATTTCCAGGTACTTTACTTATGTGGATGAAAGTGCATTCTCCAGGCCAACATTCAGAGCACTGTTGAATTTATTGGATAACTACAACCCTTATACAGGAACACCAGAGCCAAACACCCCAGAACATCAAAGAGAACAAGATGAGTTCCTTGAAGCAGTCATGCAAACTGAACCAATGAAGATCCTGCATGATTTCCTCAAAGAGAAGGGTAAATTAGTCATATCAAGATATTGGGCTTTTGAACTAAAGATAATGAGGATAATATAAATCATCCAAGGATGAATCTAACTCTATAGCATCTTCATGACACATTGTCCAACATATCTCACTAACACTAACTTTCAATGGAATGTATAATAATGATAAGTAAAATATATGCATGTGTAACACCCTTTGAAAGGACTTAAATATATTGAAATCGGTATGCTATATTTATTTGACTTTAACAATCGTGATGACATAACATGTAAATCTATAAACAGGTATGCCCTGTCTAATATTGCACCTGTGTTCATTTATGGGTTTTTATCAGGCTTGGCCAGCAGTTCAGTCAGTGGGTTCATTGAAGAGTTGAAGCAGTACTGGTTCATGCTATACACTCGTTCTGGTGGTCCCTTGGACAGTTCTGGCTTTGAACATGTTTTTATTGGAGAGATAAAGAATGGAGTCAGTGGATTTCATGGATGGGTCAACTTCTATTTGGAGGAACAAGATGGGTCCTTGACTTATTCTAATGACCTTGGTGTTTGTGAGGTATGTTAGAATATTTGAACACAGGCATTTGCCAACATATATGACATTGCTCAGTGATGACACACTTATACTTTAACTAATACCAAGGCTACTGACTGCCTTGATTGGCTTCTCATCTCAAGAGGCAGCTATGTCATTTGCAACAGCCAATCAGAATGTAGCTGAATACATTAGGAAATGCCCTGAGCTTGATGGCAATTCTTTTGCTAGTTTACCAGTTAGACTTAAATACCAACATATTTACCTAATAGCCTATCGGCTGGCCTATGGAATTGAATGTCTAACAGTGAAATTGCATATCAATTAGTTATGTTTGCATCGATAACACTCAATTCTTAAACAAAGATTGCTCAGTTAGGTCATTTAATTGGCTTAAAGCTGACAGCAAACAGTGCTTGGGAGATAATGGCCGATCAGGAAGCACCATCATGTGTGTAGATGGTGAAATATGCAAATTAGGTGCCAATAGAGATGAGAATTAAACATTCCCAGAGAACAGGCAAGGAATTCCCCAAAAATAAGTGGTAAATACCCATGAATAATGGAAGTTATCAGATAAGCAGGAAAATTATTTTTGTGTATAATATTGCCCTTTTGGAAGTGTAATATGATATGTTTTTTTTTTACTGAAACTGGCCCCATCCTTGAAAGCTGTTGCACAGGGGGGTAAAAGTTGTTCTTGACAAAGTCAGTAGCCTTGGTCTTATGTATGCTAACTTGCTAAGTGCTGTGATGATGGCTAAGTCCTGTGATTTGAGGAACACATTAAGCCAATTTATGGAAAATCAGTTGCTTTCGTATTACACAGTCACCTGAACAAGTATTTGTGCACATTGTGGACAACAGTTCCATTAGGAGTTGTGACTTTGTGCTTAACCTTGTAAATGTAACATTTTAGTACATTTACCAGCTCAAAGATTCTTCAGTGTAATCTTTTATTCATCATAGCCAATTATAGAAGTCTAATATTTTGTTATTTTTCCTTTGCAGCCCAGAGTGCAGCGAATGTCAATGAGGTGGCTGAACAATAACAAACCCATCTCATCCATGTTTGTGGGCGTCTCCCCTGAGTACGAATTTGCGCTCTACAGTTTGTGCTTTGTGACCAGATCTGGAAGCTTCTGTCCCACCATGACTGCTGGAAATTCAGGCAACATTATATCATACACCATGTCAGGAATCAGTCCCAAAACTGTCGGAACAGCCTACCCCGAATGCTAAGTAATGGTGGTCAAGCGACTAGGATGATCTTACATTTAAAAACAATTGTGCTTTTATGTTACGAATGACCATGGATTCCCTTTGTAAATATTGACAAATAAATATTTTATTCTGTATAATATGATCAGAACATTCCATTGTTATTTATCCTAAATTATCTGAACTTCGGAATTGTAAAAATATCTCAAACCATGATCCACATTTACGACTATTACAGAAGTCACTTTTTCTTAACAATTGCTTAAACTTGGAAGATTCATCAATTTCCTTTTTATGGGCAGGTAAATCATTCCGTATTGAAGCACCAATTTATAATAATATGGCTGGTTAAAAACGAGCTTTCCGTAGGTAGTGACATATTGTGGAGTGCTTTATAAACAAAATCAGCTAAATTTAGTTTTCTTACAGTATATAACCATTTTTTCCTATCTTGGTTATCAGATCTTCATGCAGACCTTCATAATCATTACATACCAGACATATTGACTCTTTCATTCTGTCTTGAGCTTGCGTGTGTAGTCCATGTATTTACATAACCTTTGAAGCGTATTGATTTGTGTAGCCACTTTTTTACAGATGATTGAAACATGGTGGTTGAAGTTGAGGTTGTTGTCTATGTTAATTCCTAGAAGTTTAACATTAATCTTGGATTTATTTGCATGGCCTTCGACATCGAAGTCTATGTCAATGTCATCTCTACTTACACAGATGGCCTGAAATTCGGATGGATTTGCCTTCATAAAATGACACTGAAACCATTTCACTGCTTGAATATCAAGTAGAAAGTCATTGATAAATATAAGCGAGATCTTTGGGGAATCTATTTTTACAGTTAGATTCCGATTCTTTAAGTAGTTCAGAAGGAGTGCGCATGCATCCAGAGACAGACCATAGGCATGTAATTTTGCAATAAGTAAACCGTGGGCAAGCCGTCAAATGCCTTGGAGAGATCAATTAGTATGCATCCAACATGGTAGTTATTGTCTAATTTAAGCCCCCATCTCACATAGCCGGTTTTGCCGTAGTGAAGCCGTAGTATGACGTAACGGTTATGCAACAGCTTTTTTCGCCGGGTTGGCGACGAACTCTGGCGGCAAAAGGGTTCTACGGATGACTCGACGGGTTCTACTGGTGCCTCGACGGCTTCTACAATTAACTCAACGGCTTCTACGACTAACTCGACGTGTACGTCGTCTGGTCTAATTTTAAAATATAACGATGACGGAAAAGTCGGCGAGTAGCCGTCGGCTTACCCGTACAACACGTCGAGTCTCTCCTGGAATTTGACGTTTTTCCCGTACATTTACCAAAAAAATATAAATAGGGTCTGCATCTCTTGCTCTTGATCATTCTAGTAGTAGGATGTTAACGGTACGGTCATCAAACTTCAACACCGGTTTTTTTAGGAACTAGGGGGTCTAAAAGGTGCTGCCATCTGTAGGAAAATAATCAATATTAAAAAAGAAGGAGAAATGGCCTTCTGCCATGAAAATAATAAAATAAATGAAACTATGGCACTTCTGAACAAGAAAAAACTACGTCAGTTCTGAACCAAAAAAAATAATACGGCCCTTCTGAACAAGAAAAACTTATGGAAGCCGTCGAGTCACTCCTAGTACTCGTTGACTTACCCCTAGTACCCCTCAACAAGCTGCGAGTTTACTACGACTATAATTAGGGACGGATAACTCGCCGACTTCGACGGGTAATCCGCCGACTTCAACGGGTAATCCGCTTACTTCACGGGTCCCAGGAGTGACTAGCCGGGTATCGCCAGGTAGCCGTCGGGTTGGAGCCGGGAAGTGCATTGCGTAACCGTTACGTCATACTACGGGTTCACTACGGCAAAACTGGCTATGTGAGATGGGGGCTTAAAGGGGGGTTGTAACATAGCCGGTTTTCCTGAAATGCCATATTGCTCTCGTAGAATTATGTGATACCCCATTTTGACGACTTCACTACGGTTGTTGGAAGCAAAAAGGGTCAGTGCTCAAGGCTACGGGTGAGTTGGCGGCAGCGAGGTGTGAATCACGGACACCCGGCGGATCACACGGCTTGTACGTGTAAGGGGCGTATCATGCATGTGTCAATCACAACTGTGAGGGTTACAAGGATCGACCCGGCGAGTAAACTACGTGAACTACGTGTACTAAGTTTAAAAGCCAGCTGTCACAGTGGAGGGGGCAGATGTGAATATATAAAGTGGCTGCTTGTCTGTAGCCTTCATTCTGCTCCTTGTTACCACAGAGGAAGGACCATGGCACATGCAGTAGACCAACCAACAGTCATTGTAAAATTGGCTCAGGCCAGCTTGAAATTAAATCTGCCTCTTGGACAGGCTATTATGCACAATGAAGAACAGTCCAGAAGAGCTGCAGAAAGAACATGAGCAGTCATCAAGAGAAGGAGAAGGAAGAGATATTGGGTGAGGCCATGGCTCTTGCGAAGACCTCAGATGGGCCAATACGAACACTTGATGAATGAACTATTGATGGAGGATGGAACCCACTACCAGAATTTTATGAGAATGCAGCCAGACATTTTCCAAGAGCTGCTTGGCAAAGTTGGGCCTAGGATTACCAAGCAAGACACTTTCTGGAGGAAAGCTTTGGAGCCAGGACTCAGGATTGCCATCACCCTGAGGTATTTGGCAACCGGCAACAGCTGCAAGTCATTGATGTATGGCTTCAGAGCCAGAAGAATTGTGGAGAATGCCTTTGTTATCCTGGCATCAAGACTTAGGTGTCTGCTAACCACTATGCCCCAGAAAACCAAGACTGTGGAATCTTTAGTCCTTGCATGCTGCTGCCTCCACAACCTCATAAGAATCAGATATCCGACAACCCAGAACAACATGCTTGACCACGAAGATCCAGTCACCCATAAGGTCAATCCTGGGGCTTGGCGGGAAGCTGGAGAAATTGCTGAAATGCCACCAGATAGGATCGGAGTGAACTATGCTACCCAGAGTGCCAAGTTACAACGACTGTACTTGGTGGACTATGTCAACTCAGAGGAAGAAAGTGTCCCATGGCAAGTTGATATGATTTGAGGAGCTTCTGGACCTGTGCCTTCATCTTCATTGGGTGTCTTCTCTGCTACTTCTCACGTGGTGCCTGGTTCTTCTTCCTTGAACCCTTTTTCAGTGGGATCCTTGCTGTCTGCCAGTGATAACCTTCCTGCCAGGTCTGCTCTGCTCAACATGAGCCAGCTGATGAACTCGTCCTTCGGTATGACTCAGATGTCTCCGATAAGTAATCACCTTATCCTGTTCCTGTTCCTATTCCTGTTTCCCTTAGATGTTCCAGTAGAAAACTCCAAAAAAATGTATGGCCACCAAATCCTCCCAAGAGAGCACACCATGTACATATCTTTGTGTGACAAATCAAAATAAAAATAGTCCCTGACCCACCACTGGATCTCTGTCACTGTCATCCGTGTCAACATCAGCAGACTTGGCAGAAGACTTGGCAGAAGACTTGGCAGACGACTTGTCAGACGACTTGTCAGGATACTTGGCAGAAGACCTGGCAGGAGACCTGGCAGGAGACTTGGCAGGAGACCTGGCAGGAGATGTGGCAAGAGACCTGGCAGGAGACTTGGCAGGAGCATGATGAGTAGAACTGGCAGGACTAGTGGGAGCTGCAGGAACACTGGATTCTTCAGACTCAAACAATTCTTCCCCAGAGGCAAGTGCAGAAGAAGGCTCTTCTTCTGTGACTTTTTTCTTTCCAAGATTGCATCTCTTCTTGGGTTCCATGGTGAAATGGTAAAGTTGAAACAGCAAACAGCAACAGCAGCAGAGAAGAATATAGCGAGGTCGATCAGTTTCTGTCAAAGGCAGAGGTGTGAATGAAGTTTGCATCACTGCGAATGATTATATACTGCTGGCCGAGTTCACGTGACGAGCCAACTGGCCCTGCAACCGTCCTTCACCCATCGTTCACCTGTCTTTCACCTTTCAGCCGGTGACTTACTCGTGGCACACGTGAGTCACATGTAGCTTACGTAGGTATTGATTTTTCTATACGTAGAAACCGGTGACTTATCCGTTGTACACGTGAGTGCACACGTAGAAGCCGACGGTTTTATAGTAACACACGTACCTCTCCCGCCGGGTTCTTGACATCCACGTATGCGATGGTTAACCCGCTGGCTTCTACGAGTGTCTCACGTGTGACTTGGTGTATGCCACGAGTGCCTCTAAGGCAACAACAGCTTCACTACGGTTGCTAAGTATCAACAATCACCTGCAAGTTTTCTATGGAAGTTATGAACACGAGCAAAACATCCGTCGATTTTGGCGGTTGTTCTTGGTTCGGGGACGTCTGCACATTTTTGGTCACATTTCTTATACATGGAGTTACCTCAGCTCTTTATTATGGTCAGGAAAAGCGCATGTTGTCAAGCTATGATTTATGATAGGTGTCAGACCGCGACTTATTTGAGTTTATTTTCTTTTATTGTTTGGGTTATAGTTGTGGAAGTAAATTGTTGATTATTGTCTGCATGATCATTAATTATTTTGTTACTCGAGTGGTCTTTGCAGAGGCCAACAACTGATCAGCTTAGATTTTGTTTATATTTTTAGGCTCACTTAGAACATTAGCTACATTTATAAAAATATTGCTGACATCAAATTAGTTACCGACTGAACTTCCATTTCCATATAGTGTTATAGTTTTCTAGATTTTGCTTGTAAGTCATGCAGGGTACTACTTCACAGAAGTATTTATTTTTTACATTACTTGATTGCATTTGTCATGAAAGTACTTTTTCAAAGAAAGCCTTTGTAGTTTGTTAACCTTATTTCTTTGCTGTTTATATATATTTTTTCCTTGTTTTCTAGGAGCATTTTAATCAACAATTTCACACCGTAAAGTGTTATGAAACCATAATTGATCATCTTTATCATCTATTATTTGTGATACTTGGAAGGGTGCAGATGCGAGGTCATTGTTGTAGCTACTTTCATCACATTTTTTAAAAGATCTGTAGTGAAGTAGTTTATAGGTTCACTTGAGGGGCAAGTTATTTTGGTTGTAGCAGCTATGTAGTTATGGTAATTGTTTGTGCTACTGATTTAGGAATTTGTTATGATGACATCCTGAAGAGTTGGGTTATCTTGACTTTTAAAGCAAGTTTGATTCTGCACAATTTGTTTTAAATCATAATTAGCATGAAATTGACATTCAGATCCCCAATTACGTAAACATGCTTATTTCCCGGAAACACATATTTAACATTACTTCATCAGCACGAGAGAGTGCATTAACACGGAGATTTGGGGGCCTATAAATGTGAACAAAGAAGATGTTACTGCTGTTCGATTTGACATTTATCACTATTCCATCTGAGTTTAGAGTATACCACCTCCATGTGCGTTTCTATCTTGTCTATGTGTAACAAAAGAGTTAACATTGAATTGAGCACAGGGGTAAGAACTATCTAGTTCAGTTTCTGACAGGAAGAGTACGTCTGAGAGTCATTTGTACAATATTTCATGGATTTCTACAAATTTGCTAGACAGGCTATTGATATTGAGATGGGAAAAGATCAGCTTCTTACAATTTTTCCTACCGTAAAGGTATTATCGACACTTAAATTAGTTTGTTAACAAAATTTTTACCACTCTAATGTAAAATTAGCAAAACATGAAATATTCTCACATTCTTAAAAATTGTGATGATTGCATTTGTCATTTATGTCCTGTGCAATGTTATAGTTGGTACATTTTCATGCAAATTCCAAGGGGGTTGAATAATTCTGATTCCAACTGTACATACTTTGATCTTTACTTTCTACACCTAGTATTATCCTGTACACCAGCTGGCCATACTTATATATCCATACCATAGTCAGATGTTAATGACCTTATAGGTTAAAACGTTGTTAACTTGAACTACCCTATACCCATGCATGCCCAACTAAGAAAGCATGACATGACAGTGCATTGAACCACCTTTAAGAGTTGCTGTATTCCATAAAAAAATGAGTAGGTTGATTCTGGTGGTAAAAGAAAAAAATAGGGAGTACTGGTTAACTTTACCTAACATTATTAATTGACTCATTTGTCCACCTCCAGCACTGTTGCCCTAAGTGAACTGAGCTGATTCAACTTGCTTAGAGTGTACGTAAAGTGTCCAATTGCTATGCTTACTAATGACTGTCCATCTTTTGGCACAGCACTGAATAGATCTAAGCCGAAGTTGTAGTGCAATTCATTTATTCATGGAGTTGTGGTGCTTCAAGGTCACCCTGGCAAGAGTCACAGTTATTAGGGTGGAGCCCATCCTCCCACGGCTAGCCGTGCCAAATCGGTTTCAACAAGAGCAGTATATATGTTTGGGATAGTAGGAATAGTAACAATTATATACATCAATTAGGGTTTATTGACCTAATTAATTATTACTTGTCATTCATAATATATAAATTATATGTAGAATAGATTGCAATTGCCATTTTATTTGATTTTTTAATTTTCATTGTTTAGTATATACTCGATATAGTATTTGGCTGATTTAATTATTGTTTATTAAAAATTAGCATCTAAAAATTGTTTAATTATTGCAAATAATGTCTCAAGTTTTAAGGTCTCATAAGTAAGTTATTTTAAATATACGTCATAACTGTATTACATGAACAAACAGCTTAGTCTGTTAGTTCATTATACACTCGTTTTGGTGATCCTTTGAATAGTTCTGGCTTTGAATGCGTTTTTTGGTTGGGAGATAAATGAAGTAAGTGGATTCCATGAATGGTTCTACTTTTTCCTATCAGAGTTTCACCTTTTTTCAGTTAAGTTTTCTTCTCGTTCACCTTGCAGCCCAGAGGACAGCGAATGTCTGGTGGCTGAACAATAAGAAACCCATCTAATCCATGCTCAGGGGCATCTGACATTACGATTGTACTGTCTACACTTTGTGCTTTAATATCTGGAAGTTTCTGTCTCACCAATAACTTCTCAGTCTTACATGTCATTAAACATAATTCAGGCACTTCATATCATGATTGAGCAGACTGACAAACATTTATTTGGGTGGGTAAGGACAGCACATGACATGGCCAGTCATTTTAATGTGATGGATGGTGTTACTACAATTTAATAAGGCATGAAATTGCAATTTGTGATGTGAAAATTCAGGTAGATTACGCCAGCTTCCATGAAATGTGGAAATGTTTAAAGAAGAACGCAGTTATTGAGATAAAGAAGAAATTGAAGAAAATTTATTAATAACAGGATAAAGGGAGAAAGTGGGTTAGTAAATATGATATTTGTAAAAATGCAAGTATTAATAACTGTTATAAAATATAACAATGAAATGTATCACAGATGCAACATTACATGCCCATGTGAGATGAATATGGCACCATTACAAGACTGTACATTGAAAAATTTATGAGATTCATGGAATCGGTTTAATCTCTTGTGGCAGGTCCCATAATTGCATAATTCACAGGATGAGAGATCACTTTCTTGATATCGCTCACTCTTCTTTGGGCAAAGATCTGTCCCTTTCAGCATTCGATCGAACCTTGCCCCTAGTAATCAATATGAAGACCAGACACAGAGTTATAGACACTGCCACACTGACAAGAACATGTCTGAGATTGCCTTTGGCCATTTGAAGCACTTCCGGGGGCACGGTGCTCAGGTCCCTGAAGCCCCCTTCGAACTGCCAGAGGGTGGCCCATGTGATCAGAACGTGGAAGACCTGGTGGCCATGACCGACGATGTCAAAACATCCTTGCCACAACCTCTCCGGAACATGAAGCACAAAGAAAAGTATGGCCAACATGAACACAGAAATGTGGCGCAGGTGGTGAGCTGTACTGATGCACTGGTCACTTCCGCCCAAGCACTCATACAACCGGAAGTATGCTGGTGTTGCTAAGAATGCCACCTGAAGGCCAGAGCCTCCCATCTGCAGGATACGTCTCATGGGTGGGTATGGACGTACATAGTGAAGTTTTGCCACCCCATGACAGACAGTCGCAAAAACTGCCAGGATGCAGTTGAGTGGGAGATAGATGTCACCTAAATACTCATAGAAAGCCGTGTTTCCCGAGCAGTAGTACAGCATCAAACTCATGCCCTGTCCGTAAAGTCCAATGCCAATGTAGTCCATAAGAAAACAAGTATAGTGGACGACTTCATTGCGGGAATGTAACAAATGCGCCAGAGTGCTGAGTGATGAGTAGAGAAGGCAACAGATGCCAAAGCCAACAATCCCTGTCAATGGTCTGTCTGTGACGTCATCCTGCTGACCGGTGACGTCAGGGTTTATATTAGGAACCCCATGGACGATGTACCAATATGTGTAGTATAAATAGAGGAAGAATGCCGCCAGATGACTCCATACATTTCCTGTCTCGTTGTGCATTTGAACACAGCTTGTTAAGTAGTAGCTCCATGACCGGTGAGGTTGTCTGTATCCGGTCAAGATGTAAGGTTCCCTGAAGAGAGGACTGACCTGCTCGCTGTTTTTGGTCTTCTGCTTGACGGACACTTCGTACATGTACCTTCGGTACTTGCCCAGCGAAATCTCCAGCTTCAGCATATTTGATCTCGCACTCCCACTGAAACATATTGAAACACATTGTAAGAATCCTGGCATTGCAAATTTGCTTCTCTAATGCTTTTATCAGCTGAATGGTCTTTGTTTGCTTTGGGAGCAAATAGAAATTAATCAAATGCAACCCCTGTTAGATTTAGAGTTCTAACATGCCATAACAAATTAATGACGATTTCCAATCAGCAAGCCCATTGTATCTAACTCCGCAAACAAAACATTATCTTAGTCATCAAGCTGAAAACCAATAGCTGCTTTAAATGCAGGACAATGCCTAAAGGCCCCCCCGGGTCAGTCTGGCAATTGATTGCTTGTTGGTTCTGCTTATGGTAGGGAAAGAATTAATGCAGTTGACACCTTGATTCATGGATGGCTAGTACAACCAATGATTCACAAGAACTAGCAAGGTCAACTTTAGGCCTGAGAAATGTATTTAGCACTGAGAAAATCTAAAATGTTCAATTGATCAGTGCTATTCCATGGGCATACAACAAATTCTTATTGATAAATTGTATTGTATTGTATTGCATTGTATTGTATTGTTTTGTATTGTTTTGTATTGTTTTGTCTTAGTGCTACTGGACTGAAGCTTAGTCAGCATTTAGTGTCCTCTATGACAATAATCTTGAGGCTGATGTAATGATGAGATGACAGCTTGCATGCCAAATGCTATCAGCCAGGTCTAAAATGTCATACTAATGCCACGGAGATGAGACAGATTCTTGAGCCTTACATGTGGACACCTACAAGCTTGCCAAGATATGGAGAAAACTCCCTCATTCATAGGTACAGACTTATGGAGTTTTCTTTCTGCACCTTTTATTCTGTGCACTTGTATATATCAATAACACAGTCAGAAATTAATGACCTTATATCTATAATAGAGGCCGGTCTCGAATAGAGGCCGGGTCGTAGGCTGCCTGTAAAATAATAAACATCGGTCCTGAATACAGGCCGGGCCGTGGGTTAATTGGGTTCACTGAGGGCTCTGCCTGTTGTGCATAATAATTAATGTCAGCATGATTTGCCTGGCCATGTAAATGAATGCCCCCATCTTATACTTGACTACCGGTTTGA
Source organism: Alitta virens (assembly GCA_932294295.1). Lineage (NCBI taxonomy): Eukaryota > Metazoa > Annelida > Polychaeta > Phyllodocida > Nereididae > Alitta > Alitta virens. The sequence goes on from OW028573.1 coordinate 52,746,490, forward strand.
ATTAATAGACGCAAGTATTGATAAACGCCGATCTCGAATAGATGCCTGGCCAAAGGCTGGCTCTAAAAAAGTAGAGGCCCCGGCTTTGAATTAAGAAAATATGGTTGGTTAAAATATTGTTAACTTCAACTACCCTACCTTACCCTACCCTTGGATAGACATATGCGACTAAAATCCTGTTCAACTTTGTTTGGACACAGCTCATGAAGAGAACTGGGATTTGAACCTGGGACCTTTAAGTTTTTTTCTTCAATTACTGATCATACTACCACTCAAGATTGTTTATCACTTAGTTTATGGTTTATATGATGACATGGTCATGATCTGGTCCACAATTTGAGAAGCAATATCGGACACCTTAGTTTCAATTATGCCTGGTGTATTGTTATATTAAATGTCAATTGAAGACGTTGGTGGCGTAGCTGGACCTTCTTGGATGGTGGGGTGGGGGGGGGGGCAGGGTCTGAATCGGGGGGGGGGGCCCACAGCTATCAGTATTAGTTCTGTTGTTATGTTATGTGGAAATGTTTAAAGAACTTTTATCGAGTCTGATAACGGCTTGATTAAATAATGAGTATACATTTTACAGTGTTGTTTCAAGAAGACCTTTAGATTGGATAGTGATAAACAATTTGGTGCTGAGTCTAAATACACTGTTTTTGGAAGAGTAACAAGGAAATTCAGCAATACTGTAATTTAAGAAAAATTATTATGATTGTATTGTCCAGGCTATCTGCAATAAACCCATAAATGTAATGTTCCTATGTTCCCAAAGCATTGTAAGACAAGTCAGACTGTTACTGAAGAAATGGGACTGGTTAAGTCAAAATGACAGTCAAATCACTCCACTACGCTTAGCAGAATTGTGATCTTATAGTGATTGCAGTGTGGGTAAATAGATACTGTAGCATACATTTGTAGTTGGTTAATGCCAATTAAATTACCAAAATGAGCTAAAATGTTTGATATGTGACTTATATATGTGCTATTTTCCTTGGTCAGCACCTATGATATCCAATGGAAAAATCTGGAATGGGGCAAGGTCTTGAATGGGTTTGAAAATTGATCAAATATATGTAAAAAGATGCCATGAAAGGGTCTTCTGGCTGAAAATGGTTTCCACAACATGTCTAAATTTAACCGAACTTATTATATACCACTCACTAGTGCAATTTAGCATTATGTACGCCGTTGTACAAATCCTCCTAATACGCTAGAAATCATGAATTAATCCTTGCCGTCTGACTTGTACTAGTTAAATTTCTAAATAACTTCGTCAATTTATATCCGATTTTCAAAATTCAAACATTTTCTAAAAGGAAAGATCTTCAACGATCTCAATAAGTAACTAGCATTAATCAATTAGACGAACTGTAGATGGAGCGCTATTTTCCAGTGAATCGTTATCAATGAAAAATAACCAATTGATAATAAAAATGATTAGGGTTCAGTGGTACAAAACAATTACACAATGGTTACATTGTGAAACATGAGATATGTACACCCTCAAATGTTATGTACAACTCGGCCTATTGGCCTTGTTTTACATTGACATTTTCTGGTGTACATATTGTCAAGTCTCACATGTAACCATTGTACAATTGCAAAAACTTTTATTTTGACATAGAGTAAAAAAAATCATAGAAAAACAGTTCACAAACGGCATCTCCTTGCAGCTTTAAATACCTTATGATCAGATAAGGCAGACTATGTCTACCACCTTCAAGACATTTACTCATAAGAGCATTAGGTAAGTGAAATCTGTGGAGATTAGCAATCATGGAAATACCACAGCCCACCCACGGGATGTTGAGAGATATTTGAGACAGTGAAATTACTCATTGCTGGTGGTTCGTGTTACATAGCTTACATTGCTCTAGATCAATTAATTTCTCTCTGTGGTACATAATGAATATCATCATTCGTCTGGAATCTGATATCAGCGTGAAGCCAATCAGTGATATGAAGTAACAGGCATGTCCGTGTTCAAATTGTAATTGTCAGATGAATCAAACTCTTTATAAAGCATCTAGACAGAACATAATTCATTTAACTCCTCACCACCCACTCACATTTTTATAAATGTTTATCAAGAATTCACAGATTTTGGCGTTTGGAAGACGTCCACTCAAGTCATGTACCTCATTTGGTAAATGGAGTCAGAAAAATGTGATACAATATACAATTATACAATGGTTACATGTGAGACATGACAATATGTACACCAGAAAATGTCAATGTACAGTGAGGCCGATAGGCCGAGTTGTAAATAACATTTGAGGGTGTACATATCTCATGTCTTACAATGTAACCATTGTGTAATTGTTTTGTATCACTCAATCCCATCCAAATTTCAGAAAATAAAAATGTCTAGTATCCAGAAATGTTATTTCACTGTTACGATTCACGGGAAAATAGTGCTCCGTCTACAAAATATTGATTAATCAGATAGGTGATGACCTAAGCATTCCGAAAATTTTGGAATTTTAAGAATCGGATGAAAACTGACGAAGTTATTCAATAAAATGTACTAGTATATCAGTGACGCTGATGGCGCTGTTTTTATTTAGCGCAACAGCTAACTGTTGTACATGACGATTTGTACAACGGTGTACATAATGCTAAATTGCACTGGTGAATGCTACAATAATTGAACACTAGCATCCCCAGTATGGACACTCCTGTAGGAATTCGATACACACTAAATTAAAGAATGATATAACATAGCTGAATTAATATAGTCCTATTAAAAATATTACAATGATATCTGAGAAATAAACACAACTTATATGACCAATTTAATAGCAAAGATGACAAACAAATAGAGATGATCCTGGCACAGTACATACACAGGCGGCTGAATCTGACATGCCCTTCTGTGGCCTGTATTATGATGGCACTCTGCAATGGATGGCACTCTGCAATAGATGCAATGGGTAGCAGCATTCAGACTGCATGGTGTGCATTGTACAAACACAGAATGGATGTTTCTGAAATAGAAGAGTAAGAATGTCTTACCTGTGTTAAAGATATCACTAGATCTTGGTGATTCTACAGTGATGTTTCCATGATTAGGGTTTGTAGCCACATCAGAATGAGCTGCAGTTATGCATACCCTGTCTCTGTATTAACATACAGCGCTGCCTGCTTGAACGCCAAATGGTTGGCACTCTACATTTAGGCAAGGTTTCTAGTGAATTCCTTTTTAGGCCAACTTTAGGTAAACACTAGTGGTCAACTAATCCTTCATAGGTTAGTGATCAGTTCAGGGTGAATGAAACTAGTGACCTGCAGTTATACCTGACTGCTCATGATCGATAGGAACGTCTTACTGCAGCTACTGAAAGCTGTCGCAGGCGATGCTAAAAGCAGCAGCTACAGCTCTGGTGGCACCGTTGTCTCTCTGCCTCCTGCAGTGGCGGTCCTCCTGCAGTGCCTTCTGCCTGCAGCTCGCCTCTGCTCTGCAGCTGCTTACTTGGCGCTGCTGGGTCGATGGCCCAATGCATTCATAGCAGTTGCATTGCAGAATCCACGTAGCCACAGACTCAGTGCAGTGTGTCTATATGCCTATGGTGCACCGCCGCATGCCAGGAACGGCATGCCAGCACAAGTTTGCAGAACACTCAATTGGTAATACCAATGACAAACCACTGTTGTTAGTGATTGTTGTTCTATGCGATCAAATAAAAGGTAACATTTTGTGTATATTGTGTGTGCTCAATGTTAGGGGCAACATAACTCCTATCAAATGCACAGGGTCTACCAATGTGTAACCAGCTCATTGCTTATACTCACCCAATCCATTCATTTAATGGACATGAATAGGCCCCAATGCCTGATCGAAGTTCCAGGGCTTCGAACAAGTGCCACACCTCGTTTCTATTGATCTCTTGGTTTACCTCTGAACATGTTCAATCGAGTCTTTTTGGGCTTGGTTCAAAGCCAGAACCTCGCCCAAGCTGATCACCTAACCTTCAATAAACTCCTCTGCGCAAGTAATATGAATAGACAACAAAGGCGTGTTGGCAATGGAGCAGTAATATTATTAGCCCTGCGATATAGATGCAAAATGAATGAGCCCTTAAGTACCAGCACATCATAAGGGGAATGACCTTCCCCTATAACGTTAATAACTGCACAGCTGGTCTCACTGTACATTATGACTGCAAATAAGTTTTTGCATTAAGCTACGTCCCTTGCGTCCACAAATTCTGGCTGTGTGCCCTATTAGCTGGCAACTGTAGCATCAATGTAGAACAATCTTATTGTCAAGAGAACAGGCTTGGAAGTACTTCACACAAACCAGAGGCAAACAACGCCCTGTTGGAACACAGTCCATCAAAGTTTCAAACTCATTTGCTTTATTTAGCTTGCATTCTTAAAACAATTCTGCTTGATTTATACCATTAGGGGACACTTCATGTCAATTCAACCTATCACTGGAAATAGATGACTGCATAGTTTTTCCATCCATTCTCCAAACACACCCACTTTACACTAATGTAAAAGCAATTTCCCAATCCAGACTGCAACTAAAAGCTCCATGGCATAACCCACACATCACCTGACTACATGGCATGATCAGTGAATTGCATGTTGCTGCAACAGTAACCTTTAATGGAGATACGATGGTATAGGAGATGGCCTGACATTTGCCTGGTGTCATTGCATGGCCATATCATGTTCAGCATGGTGGCCATTGTTTGTGTTCTTGGAAACAATGAAACAATGATTGTGACAAAATATGCTGGTCTTTTTTCTTTCTTTTTTTGGTCAAGAATCGTGTGATACAATATACTTCTTTAATCTTTTATCTTCTTGAAAAAGTTACCTTAGACCCGGTGATTTAGGTTTTAATAAAAATTTTTTGAAACTCAGATTAGAATCACTCATGCTGCAGCATCTGATTTAAAACTTTAGTGATGCCTTTTTTTTTAGAAGGAGATAAGTAACAGATCCCACCCATGGGGTAAATGTGTAAACATGGGTGGACTCCTCTCTCTCTCTCTCTCTCTCTCTCATCGATTAACCCTCGATAGAGGCAAGAACTTGCGTTAGAGGGCTGCACTTTCCATATCTATCTATCTATCTTAAACTTTGATTTACTTTACACCATCTATTTTCTTCCTGACTTTGTCCGTCATGCTGTCTGTCCAAAAGTTTGTTTTGCATAAAGTCGATCCTTCTATCAATCTCTCGTGATTACTCACATTCACTGAGTGAAATAAGAAGCTGAAATGTCCACCATGCCTGAAACAATTTGGTCCAATTGCATTTTTTTATCCAAAGTGTCTGCCATGTCAACACCATCAAATTATCTGGAGATCATGAAATGTGGTAATACGTCCTGATCAGTGCAGGAAAGCCACACATGGCATGGTCAGGTTTCTTGCGAGGATAGGATCAAGTTGCTGCTCACTTGCTTCCAGTGCACTGATGCAATTGTGACAGTTGATCCCTTACCTGTTGACCACGTAACTGTGTGCACGATGGTAACAAAGACAATATGATATTTATATATCTATATTATATTTATATTTATATTATATATATATATATTATATTTATATTTATATTACTTCCCCTTGGTGTATGCTGTTTCAGAGACTCATATCCTAAGCCACTGCAATACAATTCTGAGATACAGGTTATTTCAGTCTTAAATTTACTACGAACTACACAATGTACAATATAGCTGTAAAATCTAAAGTAACTGTTTGAATGTCCATGCTGCAAAGGGTTACCATAAACTACAGCAAGATTAACGTTGAATTTTATGTTCTTGGTTGAGAATTAATTCAGTTTAGTAATCAATACATAGAAAATATTCCAAGGGTCCTTCGTTTTCTATTCGTCAGCCTTTTAGGCCCCCACTTCAGTGCACCTAGTTCAATATCCGCTTCAAAGTGACAAGGTTGAGGTTGAGCTGGAAGGTTCATATTACAAAAGAGAAAATGCAAAGGAAGTAAAAATAGCACTGCCAAGATGGTCTTGTGCCATTAAGTGCAGTGGATTAGTGAATCTGATGTCCCAAAATATATACAAAACCACTAGGCAGACTGGATTATATGCTGTAACATTGATATTAAAATTGTCGACTCCCTTGTGTTCTCCAGCAAATATGTAATATATGAAGAATAAAAGGCTTCTTCAGCATTTGTTCTGCAGGCAATGTAATTTTGGGGAACAACATATTCTGCTTTCATAAAATGGTGCATAAAAGTGATGTCTGAAACTTACTTACTGTAGAAACAGGTAACTTCATATTCATCACACATTGAATAATGTCAACAAGAAATGGCTTCTACTGTGGAAGCGTCTAATCCAGGAGAATTTTTATAGTTCTTGAAGGTTTATCTCTGGTGGGATAAATCAGCCTCTTCGTAAAAAAAGTCACCATGTAATGAGGGTGAGAAGCATAAAAAACCGAGGTTACCCTTTGAATTATTGCATGCAGATTCACTTGCAGAGATTACAGTTGTGTCGTGAGTTGGTTAACCCTGGAGAGTTTCCATTTGATGGAGTTCATTGTCGATAATGTCAGTGTCACTTATCATGGGTCCATAGCTGGTGTCCCTTTTCAACACACTGCCATTGATTTGTCCCCCCAGTCTTTTTTCTCTTGCCCAGAGTCATTGCTATGAAAGGCGTTTACACTCAACAGTGGCCGTTAATGACTGCTTTTCCAGCAAATTGGCACTTCGTAGCTGGTGCCAATGTATCAAAGGAGGGAGACTGCTTCTCGTATTAGATTTATACTGTTATTCAGTAATTATTACCTGTTGGATTACAGACTGTTAATTGCCGTGTTTAGGTTTAGGTAACGTAGCATTTGTTGAAATTTAGTCAATCTAATGATATTAAACGTGAGTTTCAATTTGTCTTTTTAAAGTTGTAGTATTTTTAATGGTCGTATTCTTACGTGAGATTCGTGGATGACACAATAGCCAGCAAAACAAACCTTCATTTCACCCGATGAAGCTGAGTAGTACCCAGCAAAAATTGTGTAAGTATAATCAACTCATATGGCTGTGTCATAACTTAAAAAGTACAACGCAAGTGTATCAATTAAAGGGGAAGAGCGGATCATTCCACTGTATGGGATGTATCCACCTGATTCCATCAGGTTTATCCTGCATCTTGAACACACCAGCCAGATTCAGACCATTCATCCTCTAGCAATACACCAGATGAACTCTTCATCCTGATGATGGAGGGGAACTTACCTTGACCTCCCATTACATAGAACTGCATGTGTTGATCTAGTCTCCTCCTATATTACTGTAAGAGGTTTGCAAAAATCATGAAATTGAATATTATGGTTTAAGTATGTGATAGCTCATCTTGTGATTCGGGGTCCATTTATAAGCTGGACCACAGCATGTTATCCCTATTAGAGAAAGCTTCCGAGTTGATGGTGCCTCGTACGGCATATGTCTATGGCAGGGACGTAACATGGCTTACTCGGTTGTTCATGAAGGCTAATGAACTAACATCACACCAGTATCATTTATACTTTAACAATCTCTGCTAAGTTGTCATGGTTATCTAGACTTTAAAGAATAGTACCTCAGCCTGTTCTTTCATTAACGTATAAGTCGTATATTCAAACTATATTTGACCATGCCTGTAGGATATGGGGTTGTAGTAATGCTAATATTAATGCTATACAAAGGCTACAAAACCGTTCAAATGCCTGAATTTAGAACAAATGTTATGAAGAAGTCATTTATATATAGGGGCTCGGCTGTGTAGAATGATTTACCAGCCAATATTCATGACTATCATGAGAGTGCTTCATGTGATGTTTTTAAAACTCATGTCAAAAGTGTTTTCTGTTAATTGCTGTTTTTTTTAACCATTGTTGTTATTGTAAATTTTACCTTAACTGGACCACATAAAAAACTGTTTTCCGGTTTTCTGTAATCCAGACAAAATATGTTTTTAAATAAATGAAATAAATAAATTTAGTGTTGTGGAGATAATAACAATGGAACCCCACTATAGGACACAATTAAGATCAACAATTTTGGACCCAATTGCATTCTTGCCAATATATTTTGTCTGACAACTCCATGAAGACCAGTGGATTTTGCACCGAAGTGGACTTTATGACGAGGCCTCCGTGTGAAATACAATCAAATCTGCTTTTGCTAATATCCCATGGTAGAAATAAGATAATTCTTTCCATTGTGTGCACTTGGTTGTTGTTCCTTTTAAATATTATGCATATTTAATTAGTATTCATATTACTGCATGCATATACTGAAATGAACACCTTATTATTTGCTTTTCTGGCAAACAATTGCACCAGCATGTATTTACTCTGCATTCTTTGTCATCAGGCTATTATTCATCATGTTAAATGTCCCAATGTTACCTGTAGAAAACGTTCAACTGGCGTCTGCATGGCATAAAAGAAATATTTGGCCATGAAAAATATGATGCGTCATGTCAACCATATTTGCATGAAACGAGTTCAAACATGACGTAAATCACAAGTGCAGGAAACTCTTAACTTAGCAATTAATCCAAAATTAGCCATTAAGGTATAATATGGTGCTTCCAAGGACCCTACAATATTTGCATGACCCTGCAATACTCCTGAAGCAGGAGTCTACTATTTCTACAGCACCATTGCAGTAGGTCCGGTAGCCAAACCCCTCAATCCACTCAGCAAAGACTCTTGCTTGTGTTCCAATTGGCAAAGCAGAGAGTTTCGCACCATATTCAGGAACTCTTGTAATGTCCTTTTAGGTTTCGGCCCTTGATGAGCTGGGTCTCACATACTTTTCACTGGTAAAATTCCAAGGTTCGCAGCTCACGGTATCAACTCCTGTACCGACGATATTCCTGTTTCTTGCTAAGCATTCAGCAGCATCTTCACCGAATCCTGGATACGCAGTCGGACCAACGGTTTCATTTGTTCCGATGTACTTAAAGTTGTCGTCATAGTACTGGTCCAATTCTGATGACATGAGAATGAATGACCGATCTGGTTTTGGTCCATTCCTCTTTTTCCAAACCTCTAAAAGTAACATTCACTGCAGCATTGGGATTTTCTTGTACTCTTTCAGATATGTCAGATATGTCAATTTTTACTAATGGACCTGTCAGGTCTTCTAGTGGAATCTCAGCAATATGGCGCCCTGTCCTTGAGAAATGATAAGGGCCCGGGCATCGACATGGGAGGCAAATGTGTTATACATAGTTGTTATTTTCAACCGCCAACAAAAAAACTTAATGTTTTTAATTTATTTACATGGTTTATCCAAGGACCTTGCTTTATTACAGTAGAACTCATATATTGTATGTACAATGCAAAGACTTGGAAATAAACTCCAGAGGACGCTATTGAGTTCAGCTGCAACTGATATGTCAGGAAATGATATCATACTTGAATTCTAATGTCTTTTAATGATGCGTCATGTACTTACAATGTCAAACTCTCCAGCATATCCATATCCATATTTAACAATATATGTTTAAACTGATATTGGTCCTCGGTACAGAGTAGTGGGTAGCTGATCTTGTTCATGTCCATGACCCATGTCAAATCAAGAAGTTGTCCATGGAGTTTAGGCCAAACATATATATAAATATTTTTTTAAATGTATATTTATATATACTCACGTCACAAAATGACTATTTAAGTTCAAAACTTCCCACAGAAAATCTAGCAAACATTAAATCACAAATATAACAGTGGTGTCAATATCAGTGTGATAGTAGGAGTTTCACTTATTGCTAACATTTCTGCCCATTTTCTGCTGCTTCATGCTTTGTATGGAAAAAAAGAAGACTAAAAAAAAACAAAAACAGGTAGACATTTATTCATTACTAGTGTTCATGAGCTTATCTGTACCTAAACATTCTGACCTGTCCAATCTGCCAGAATGCAATCTGGGTGGAACAAACACACAAGATTCTGGGCCTAAGCAAAATCTAACAGATAAATTGGTCAAGGGTCAATATCTGGCAATTACAATCATTCTCCCTATCAGAATTCCATTTGTTACACTATTCACCAATTACTCATGAATATATTGTTACCAACTTGTAAATAAATCTGCATTGGTAACACGAAGTTTGACCCAAGATCAGTAACACATGATATGCCACTTACCCTGAACCGGATCTGTTCCTCACATATACAGTTACTACAGGGTGCAGCATAAAAACTTGCACCAGCAGCTCTTTTGTTATTACCTCAATTGACAGAGATCGTATGCAGCTGCATTCACACACACAAAATTAATAATAGTCCTAAATTATCTTTATGAATTCATTTTCTTGTTTCCTCAATTATTATAGATAATATGGATCTAAATATAGCACATGCACACTTATCACACCTTCGGGTCATTTTCACCTCGGCCTTTGCAATACAAGCATTAGATTATGTCGCTGATCATACAGATTTGTTACAGACACCTTTCTAGACCTTTGCCACCAAAAATAGGGCAAATAGATTAATTTTTGATAAGAAGGTAGAGTATTGACACCTTTGAGGCGGAAAGTGCCATTTTGGGTTCAGGCTAATTTTCTGTCTTTTCTGTCTAATTAACTGGCCCATCCTCCTGAAAATCTTGTTATTATTTCCTGATTAATTGAAGATTCAAATAGTCCCTCTGGAATGCCATTATATTTCTCTGTTTTAATTTTATGACCTTGTTGGTTCAAAAGTTGAACCAACCTTCTTATCATCTGATACCATAATATATATATGAACGTAAATAAAAATATCGAAGGAGGATTCTGTGCAAATATTATGTTTTCTGTTGCCTCAGAGGTGTGGTAACTAGGAAATCTCTAATTTTAAACTTTTCCGCAACTAGAGACACCATGCAAGCAGACAGAAATTTGACTTCTGTGATATGTGTCACTCAGAACAAGCCCTGCATCATGCACCCTCTCAATAATTCAGACACTGATACTGTCTGACATTATAAGATCAAAAATATCACAATGACCAATTGTTTATACCCCTGACTAAATGTGGCAAAACTTTAAAAGACCTCATAAGCATTTGAGTGACCTAGAGCTATCCTGAGAGGAGATGCCTGGTGCAAGTTTTTAGGCCGCACTCTGTAGTTTCATAAAATAGATGTTAAAATATTAGCATCTAGGCAGCATCTTGACATCTAGCATCTTGATATCTTGATGTTAAAAGTGAACATGTGTTAGCATCCTGACATCTACATGTTAAAATTTAACAGTGCTATCATTTTGACATCTAGATGTTAAAAGTGAACATGTGTTAGCATCTTGACACTAGCATCTTGCATCTATAGATGACATCTAGTTAAAAGTTAACAACCAGGCAACTAAACATGGTGCTGACATAAATGTGCACATATTTAGTTAGTTTGGTTAATGTCAACTAGGGGCATAATCTTTAAATTGCTATCTTATTAATTTACCACATATCTACCCTACCAGGCCTGGCAGTGAAAACTTATTGCTCCCTTTTCCTGTAGGGGGTTCTGGCTAGGTCGACACGATGGACACCCAGTGTTCTAACAGCATCTTCATTCTGTTGTATCCTGTAGGGGTTGCCAGCTAGGTCGGCTTGACAGGCACCCAGTGTCCCATCACCCTCCTAATTTAATCTGTAGGTTGCTGGATGACGACTGCAAGGTAGACCTCCACTGATCAAAATAATTTTTTGTATTATTTGTATGATATAATTATTAGCTGTATTACGATAAAAATAATGTTAAGATGTCAACAATCGAACATATATACAGATAGGAAAGTTCATCATAAATTTGCATAAGCTATCCAGAGACAATTTGTATCGTGAAAACAGGCCAATGTCAGAGAGGCCACTCCTGGCAAAGTGGCCAAACGGTTAGAGCATATGATCGAGCAGACATTGCCAGTATTTGGCCATATCCTGCACAAATAGTGCACAAATTGTCGCACAGAGATGCGATGGATGAAGTAGTAGCAAATGAAGATTTCAAGCCGGAAATCTATTTATGGTGTGGTGGCGCTGATCTGTGCACCCTCAGTTGTGTTACGAGCTGATTAAAAATCGGACTTATGTTTTGTGGACATTTCTTTACAATTACTGGATTCCTGCCTTTACATGCCACGTGAAGAGACTATCTTGTGGCGTTGTCTCGAGATTCCGGCGTGGACTCGTCTGACCACGTGCGTGATCCCTAGAGCAATCTCCGACTGTCAACGAAATGAATTCTCCATTGTTTTCCATGGCGTTGATGATGACCCTGTCTAGTGGGATTTGGACATCATTCAGAACATTGCCCCTGACATTGTGTTTGTTCAGCTGGGCAAAAAACAATTTGGATATCCCCTGTACCCCGGCAGAGTCGCCCACTATGTGCTATTCTTGCCACATGCCCCCCCTACCAGTCACAGTAACTGGGGCCATGCAACTCCTTCAGCACCCAACCCCTCGCATTCAGACACAGGCTTATACAGATAAGCTAATCCTCACAAACACTCTGCTGAAGGCCATCGACCTACCTATACTTCACTTCTGGCCACACTAAGGCTTCTGGCATGACCCTGCCTTGCTCTTTGGCCTGAACGGGATTCACCTGAACCATTCTGGGCATCAAAAGTTGGCTTGGAGCATTTGGGGTGCTGCCCTTAATTTTCGGCGCACATCGGTCAAATCAGTGACAACCCAGTCAAGAATCTGATCTCATAGCGATCTCACAGTGATCTCATTGCTGATCTCATCACATGAGATAATTATTAGATCACTGCGAGATCAATCTGTAATCACATATTGATCTCGCAGCGATCTCGACATTTGATATCAACCTGTGAGATCATGTTGACATCTTTGTGATATAATTTCATTATTTCTTTTTTGACATAAAACTCGTAATACCTGAAATTAGGTTCAAATAATTTATTATAAACAAATGCAAACATGACTGATGGGATTTACAACCAGAGGGTACCTACCACATGTTAGCAACGTAAGTTTACATGACCAAATCCACCTACCTTTTGCTTAATTGTAGATGCCATAGCTACAGTCTTGCACCAAAAGCCAACACATGTGCACACAATGTCAAGCAGACATCCACCAGGTGTCACCACTAGGGCTATTCTAGCGACACCTGGTGAAAACAAATTGTGATCTCAAGGTGATACCAATCAGATATCATCAATATGATGTGAGAGTATGAGATCGCTGTGAGATCATTATGAGATCAAATTATGACCTCATGAATTTTAGACAAGTATGATTATCATACATAGCTCAGCATTATGTCATGTCATGACTGGGAAGGTCAGTACTTGTCTCTCCTAACTGGTTGGCACTTTTATTTCAATTTGCTGTTGCCATGCAATCTGGGGCTTTTTTTCAATCCCAACAAACGCTGGCCATATCTTCCCATTCGAAGCCCACCCAAATCCACAATATTTTTGAGTGGAATGATCTCTTCCTTCCTTACATTTACTGCAGTCTGAGCGTTACCCACATCAAGCCCCAACTTTGTACAAGTAGTGCCCCCTCCATTAGTGGCTGTTCTATGACTCCCAATTTCGCCACCTCAAAGCTCAGGATCTATCCCTGTATTGGGGTGCAGTCCACCAGGAACTATACCTGCACTGCCTGAGACAGGCGCCTGGGCCATTTCGACCTGGCCCCTATGCCAACAAAGTTAACTCCTGCAGTAATCCCATGTGTAAGGGGCCCTGAAGGCGTTTGCCAGAAACCGTGAAATGACACCAACTGCGATGAAGAGAACTGCCAATTCTGCCATTTTACCTCAGAGGCCACCTCCGGTGCCTCTGGCAAAGGTGCCATCCAGCCCTCGATCCGCTGTTATCCCCCGCACTGGTCCAACCATTAACTACGCAAACCTGGCTGAGCTGCTCTATGGTTACGACCCACACCTGTTTCAATATCTTGTCGATGGCTTTAAGAATGGTTTTGTGAACAACTATGATGGCCCCTCACCAACAGCATCCCGTTTTTCACTCATAACCTGGACACTGTCTTTTGGCCATTTACAAACTACGCCATTTCACCTCTGGGCTAGTGCCAAAAAGGGACTCCGGAGACTTCCATCTCATTCATGATCTGTCGTACCCGCGACATCCCCAGTCAGTTTATGGCGGTCCAGCATGAAACACTCGACTGTTTAATTGCATAATCTGACATCGAGAGTGCCTACCGTACCATACATGTCCATCCATTATCCGTCCATCTCTTGGGGATGAAGTGTGATAATTGGTTTTATTTTTATGCCTTCTTGCCATTCAGCCTAGCACAGTAATGTGCTATATTTAAAACTTTCAGCACAGCTCTGCAGTGGTGCCTTAAACAGGCCGCGCCATAGAATAACTTTACACACATCCTTGATTGTTTTATATTTATTGGGCCCTCCAAAATACTCTGGAACCCCTAATGAATGCGGCTTGTCCACTCATTCGAGCTATGACACTCACCTGTACCGGTTTTGTGCCTTTATTACCCCCCGTAGCCTGCCAGCATCAACACCACAAGTAATGTGCTTCGTAGCCCATCTCTATCTACGAGGGCTAAATACTCCGTCTGCCATCGCCACTAATTTCTTGGAAATCGCCTATGCCCATAAAATCATTGGAGAACAGGATCCTGACCAATTATCATTCACAAGTTGATTACAGGTGCCGCAAAACTATCTGGCAGGCCTGATTCCCACCTCCCCATTGCAAGCCCTGATTACAACCATCGGCAACCTCAACTATACCCTTACTATTACCAGGCCCTCTTGAAGGCCGCATTCATCATGGCTGTTTTTGCCTTCTTATGCCTGTTCAATCCCGTACCAAGCCCCAATACGTAATCCAGCTACAGGATGTCGTCTCCTCTGATGCCTTCATTCTTCTCACTATATGCACACCTATAAGCTCAGCCGGGATAGACCGCCCGTTACCATCAGGATCCTATGCCAAGAAGCCCCCATTTGCCCCGCTCGTACGCATCTGGCCTTTCTATTTCTTCTAGGCCAACACCAGCGGCCCCTCTTCTACTTCCCGGACCTCCAACCCCTTACAAAGTCCTTTCTGGCCTCCCACATTGCCACCTCTTTAAGGTCAGCCGGCTACAACCCTAACCTTTACAAAAGACAGCTTCCCCATTGGCGCGGCTACATTTGCGGCTTCCTAGGGTTTACTGCAATGCAATTTCAGCAGATAGGCCACTGGCATTCTTTAGCTTTCCAGCACCATGTCCACATCGACAGTTAGTCCACTTCCCGTCCAGAGCCATCCCCGTCCACCATCACGCCCAGTCAGTAGGCTCCCTGTCCATCTTGGTTTATTTCTCATGGGATGTCAGCAGGGTCTGCACCCAGACCTCCCCTTTCATTACCGGACTGCCAGCTGGTGCTGGGCCCCTCTTATATGCTACTTTTACATCGCTACCTTCACATATTCCCAAGGCTGCTGGGTCAACTTCTCCTGTTGTCAGGCACTGGGCCAGAGCTATATTCCAGCGACATCTACCTGTCTCCCCATAATTTTGCCAGAGGCTCTCAGCTGGTGCTGAGCCTCCCCTTGTTTTCTTTTGTCTGCTGGCTGCGCCTGTCAGGTGGGGTGTTCTACTCGAACTGTGGTTGGTTTACTTTCCCGACCTTTTGACTGACACATAAATTCAAGTATTATCAGTTACCACCTAATGCCATTTGTTGTCCTCGCAATAATTGCCCAGTGACTTTGTTGTCAGTCAAAACTTGAGTTCTCGGCACAGCCAGCTACAGACATAAATGAATTTATGACCTCACTATCAAACGTGCATGGAACCTTTAATAAAAGCACAATGACAACAATGCAATTGGTCGTTTGCACAGAAAAAAGAAAGGTGGTTTTATTTATATATTGAAGAAAAAAAGCGACTTTTGAATTGATGATATTACCAGTTATTTCATATCAGAGCAAAGTCAGCATAAACAATATTGCCACCAAAAAAAAGTCCCAATGCAACAAATTGATAAAATATAACAGTAAAAAATGTTATGAACTGATGTAAACTGATTGTCAACTAAAGACTAACAGCACCAATCAGACAATTTAAAAAAATGCAATGTAATTATGAAACAGCAGTAAGGAGTAGAAATAAGGACACAAACTGTGATCAGTGGTAACTCCAAAACAAAGGATTACCAATATGGATGTGGTGGAGTAGTTTGCTGGTAATATCATGATGAAAAAGAGCTAGGGAAAATAAGGAGTAATATTAAATATACAAGCCTTTTTAGCTTTATACTAGCATTGTTAATAGAAACATAACTACATTAACTTTAAATAAACAATTTAGTTAATATAAGTGTAACTATAACTTTTAAGCATAAATGCAGCAAATTATGTTGGGCCCCAAATTAGTTTTCAAATGCATTTATATGCCTAACTGATATATGTACACAACATATTTCAAGTCCATGAACATGTCACACGGAAATTAAATTTAAACCTTGAAATCAATGAAACAGGTATTTCCTATCTGACCCTAATATAGTCTCTCCCATACTCGATCTTAGCAGCTGATAGAGTGCAAACTTACTAAATGTATTATCAGTCTTGAATAAATCTCATAAAATGGTCGTAACAAGCATCTATATTACACAATTTACAATCACAACACATCTCAATTGCACAAAAAAAAGTGGCTGAGAATGCAAACACTGCAAACAAGTGCTTTAAAGATACTATTAAATTTATCTAAAATCATTCCACTGGCAATATTCATCGCGCATACTGCATCGTCATATAATTTGTCAGCTTAGTCTAATCTAAAGTCATCAAATTCATTGAAACAATTAAGTTGCGCTACTAATCACTACATTATTTCACTGTTTTACTTCATTTGACAATGATGGAAGTTCTGTGATTATAATACATACCTGAACAGTTAATAAATAACACATAACATTAGTCAAGGTGTGCATATACCCGTGCCATCTTGCATCAATAATTGAATACCAGAGATCTACTCAAGCAGAAAAATATGTTACGGGTCTAACAGCATGGTCAGAGAGTTAAGTCTTGCACTGAGGACAGGTTAAAGTCACATTCATGTAAGGTAAGTTACCATTGGATGGGTACCAATAAAATGATAGCGGCAACATGATCAAGACATCAGTGAACATGTCCCAATCCTGCAAATCAAAACATTAAACCGGATTATGAGATTGATAGCACTTTGCCACAAGCACGGTTTTTTTGCAAGCGTTA
Source organism: Alitta virens (assembly GCA_932294295.1). Lineage (NCBI taxonomy): Eukaryota > Metazoa > Annelida > Polychaeta > Phyllodocida > Nereididae > Alitta > Alitta virens. The sequence goes on from OW028573.1 coordinate 52,763,698, forward strand.
CTAGCACAAAAGGACCGACAGATGTCTTGTTAAGAGCCTACAACCGCAGAATACTTAAACTCTACCTTAATTAAACATTCATTCAGTCCATTTCTAGAAAACTATGCTAGTGAGGAGTTGAGCAGAAATAAACCCATGGAACAAATACAAAGGTAAGCTTCAATCGCTATAACATGTACTCTTCTCAAATATTGGATTGGTCCTACATTGACAGATTTCTATTTCTATATCTATACAAAAGAATTAAGCAACTACAACCTCATTTCAAACAAAATCTGTACAACAAACAAACTGTACATAATACATTTACAAGGTTACCAGACCAGATATATATTTGACATTTAACAAGGCGATACAAAATATAAAACAATGTACAAAATAATACATTAATGCTCTCAGATAATATAGTCACTTTCTTAATACAGTAAATACAACTCATAAGCAATTATATGCTTTATAAAGAAATCTGGCAGAAACAAAATATTTTGTGGACTTTTGGGATATGCTTCACTAGGTCAGCTTAGCGGGCATAATTTTTGAAATATAAAATACTTTACTCGCATAACATTAACAATAACATGTACAACAGTATGCTTCATTACATTATTTTGACTAATGAATAACATTTATTTCCCTCTTAACAAGAAACAAGACTGCAGTCGATAACAGAATTCTAATGGCACTGGAGAGTGTGGAGAAGCTAACAACTTCGAAGTTTGAGGAACAACATGCAGGACTCGCCAAAGGAACTTAGTATTCATTTCAAGTATCACAGTCAGAAAACAAACAAAAGATGTGGGTTTAAGATCCAAGCTTGGCATGTAACGCTTCAAGCTGCAACAAAATGGAAAACATCAGTTATTAATATCATTAAAATGAAACAGTAGTGTATGATTTAGCAATTATTCTTCCTTACTATGAGTTTACTGACCTCTATTTCAATACATTTCTTCTTGTTCAGAATAATTTTTGCTTTCTCCCTGTTTCCTTGTTTCACAAGTTTTTGAGCTTCTTGCAAGTAATTTACTTTGTTGTTTTCTATTGCATCGGCATATTCTGAAATACAAGAATAATTTATCAAATTGTTCAGAATCAGATCAATCACACTGCAAATTTTAAGTAAATGCAAATATCACCATATTAAAACAGTTGTCAAAAGAACACAGTCAATCAAAATTACATGCGAGTAATGTTTTTCTTTTCACAATTTTCATTATTATTGCCTTTTATGTATTATTTCTTGTCCTACTTATAATATCTATTGAAAAGGCAAATATGCCATTAAGTGTCAGCTATCAGCCTACCATAGTTGAGATAGCATAAAGCATTAATAAATATAATTGTGATTAGATTTAAAATACCCTTGAGAGCTTGGATGCCTCCCTGACGAAGTTTGAAACGCTGTTCTTCAATTCTCTCATTCAATAATTCACTCTTGTGTTTCAGGGCTAACTCGTCTGATTTTGGGATCTTTCCTGTCATTTTCTGAATCTAAAGAAAATGGTCAATAAGAAGTGAATTAATTTACAACAGTATCATTTCAATGGTTGTTGTAACAACACTGACATTAACATTTTGTCTCCATCCACCTCATCGGCTTAGTGACAAAATAAAATTACCTGCTTATCCAGAAGCTGTTTCTCATACTTCATTACTTCCATGCTGGCGACACTGAAAATGAAATCATACCAAACAATTAAACATATTACAATCAAATCAATCAGTGATATAACCAAAAACATACAAGATGTAATGTATAGCTAAGGATTTATGACAACAATGAACAATAATTCTGTCATGGTTTTCACACACAACAATCATTCACTCCAAAAAGAATAATACTTTGGACATTACAAAATTAAGGAGACTTAAATCTATGTAAGAAATATTATGATGTGGCTGATAGAGTAAGCCCTGTTAATCCTTTACGACTGAAAATGGTCAACAGTCTTCATAAAGACATAGAGGCGACCTCAAATAGGAGTATATTTACAAGAACTGTTGCCAAAGTTGTGCAAATACAAAATATAAAATAATGGATGACATCTAAATTATGAAACCCGGAAATAGTCAAATTTTAGTCGATATAAGTGGTTGAGCTGCCATAGAATCTCAAAATAAGTAGGCTAAGCCAGTGAGCAAATCATCTTTCTAAGAGAAAAAGTGCCATCCAAGAGCAGTATGTAAAAGTTAAATCTGTCACACTATCTTCAAGGCTAGTGGAATAATGGGTGATAACCTCCGAAATATACATCATAATAATGACAGCACCACAAAATCAAGCATAGATATGCAAACCTAGGACAGTCTGGCAATTTGATGCGTTGCATAAACAGGGGAAAATGAACACACAGATGGCGGATTACACTGTACAATGATTACAGATAAATGTGATGATTTAATAGCTTACATAAGAGAATAAGAGAGATCGAATATTCTAAGTGAAAATGGTACTTCACACAGCAAAGCTACTCACATGTAACTTGCAAAGTATTTCACATCTTTCAAGAAAGCAAGTTTGTTGATTCACGCTATAAAACTTTATTATCACAGACATAATTATGACCAATAATGCTGTCAATTCAGAATTTCAAATGCATTTTTCAATGTCCTTTTATTCTTAATTTGCGATATATTTTGTCACCATCCTACAGTAATTCACATGTCCTGGAATGTGTGTTCATATTCTTGGCATGAGCCCTTCTGTGAAAATAAAAATAATGATAGCCTTTACTTGTATCCAATTAAAATAGTTTTTTTATTGATAACATATATCAAAGGGTTGTGTCTAGAACATTTCTGAAACACTGTGCATTTTATGTTAAGCTTCAAAATACCACCTAACCATTTACACATAAGGCAATATGCCACACCACTCCCAGCATCTGTATATAATCAATTCGAAAATATGTAGGCCACAAGTTGAGATTCTATCGACCACTCAAACCACACAATAAGAAGCAAAACTTAAATTCATTATTGTTTAAGAAACTGTACACTCTTGTAGTCAGAATTATCAAGGCATGGTAATCTTACCTTGAATTAGGGTCATCGTTCTGTAAAAAATAAATAAATAATAGACATCATTCAAATGAATACTTATTGTTAACTCCATAACAAAATACAACAAAGATATAGCTCTGTAATACTTTACCTGAACGAGTCAATGTTAATATTAGTACAACATAATCTAAAATCATGCAAAGTGAAGCTAAAAATAATGGAAGAATCATGCACTTGTCATACGTCATGAAGTCAGTCTTATACAGGACATCAAAATGTGTACGACTGACCCAAAGAAATCTACTGTAAAATAGTATTTTGGGTTTAAATCATAATAATACAGCTTTCCTATGATAAAAAAAGGTTGACAATACTTAATAACTTCTGTTTCCTACTGTCAACTTAAAAGCAAAATTAAATCTAGAAATCAGCTAAATGCGAAAGGGGAAAGAAGCGTTTGTGTAAACAGACCAAACCCAGGCCTTAACTCAGTATAAATTGACAATATACTACAAGGATAATGAAAATGAAAGAATTTGAGCAAGGTTCAGCAAGCCACACTAGGCATGACATGACTTACTGCTGGTGATAACTTCTGTGGCTGAAACAGGAGAATAATTGTGGCAAGCGTTCAGTGAGATAAGAGAGAGAACAATTGCGGGTTTCCGAGATCATTTCCACTCTAAAATTGCAATGCATTTAAGGGATTCAAAACACCACTGTTTATGTATAGTGAATTAACAATTCTTAAGGTCTTCAAGCTGATATTTTGATTGCCACTGTTAATATCTTCATGTCGGGGTGAGTGGAACTGATCAGTCAGAAACTCTCAAATTGGATTAAGACAGATTGATAAAAATCAGTAATTTGTGAAGGCAAGTGATTCAAGAAACAAAGCAATCAAGGTCGAGGAGATATTATTCTTTCAAGATTAAATATGAAGTAATTACTGCTGAGTATTTGTTCCAAGACTAAAAACTGCACAAAACAAAGCTATTTTAAAAGGCAGTACATGATGGAACCAATGTTAACAGCAAAAGAATATCATTTGAGGCTCACATTATCAGTCTTAGATTATACACTAAAGTTGTGTTCACTGTAATGTCATCGTAAAGTCAGCCAAAACAAGATGAAGAGGGCAGCTGTACTTAGAAAAAAAAGTGTTTTAATGAGGTAGTATGTTTTTCAGATAAACTGCTAAAACAGTAAAAATCACGTGGATTTATGATAATCAAGAGGCCATCACAGTAAATTATTAATTCCTTCATTAGTCATTTATGAATATATAATTGACTATAACAATGTAATTATGTTGGCTAAGTAACTCATGGAAACAGCCATGTGTAAGAAGCAAAGAGAGGCAGGCAGCAACTCTCAATAACAGGCTTTGAAAAAATCTCTGTGAAGAAGCAGTCTTTCACTCACATGGTCGAGTCTTTGAAGATCACTAGAGCTTAAGTCTTGTGCTGATTTGTAAGCCCAGCATTCTTTAACAAAACTGATCCATATCTGATTATTTGAGCATAACGCAGATCAGCGAGCGCGCAGCACATGGTTCACATCAAGATTACCCACAATGATGCCAAGCAATATATAATATATGACATGAGATGCATAATATTCATTTGCAAAAGTGAGATTATGTAGCAATTTGTGCTTTCAATATAGGACGTTTAACTGAAAGAGGTGCAGTAAATTGATTGAACATTCTTCTATTCTCCTGTAATAGAATTGATGCACAAGATAACTGCAAACACATACCAGTATCCATATAAGATGCAGATATTAGATAAGACGAAACCACTCACCAATGCCCTGCCAAATACATCAATGACTAGCCACTTCTCTTTCACCTCCTCCACATGTTTGCTGACAAACGGATCCCGGACTCTCAATTTCACTTCCAACTTGCCACCTATGTTTTTCCTTCCTTCTGACAACTTTGCAAAGAAATATAAAAACATCACTCCCGTACATTCTGAATTATCTGCACTTCTTTTCCATTTAATATTACAATACTTAGTGTAAAATTATAACAGATCCGTTCCCATTTTAGCCATTTTCGACTTGCGTACATGAGCACAAGAACTGAATAATGTTTCCATATAATTTGAAACAAGTACGTAGAAGTTAACTTACATCATAACAATCATGGACAATACATTTTGATTCTAGGTTCTGCAGTTTCACGCTGGCAGTTCCCAATAGTTTATCACCCTTGAAGAAACCTCTGAAACAAAAGCACATGATGAAGCTTATGCAACGCCTGCGTCTATGCTGATCTGGCAAATTAATAACCTGACAAGATACATTTTAACACAGTTGTCAGATTTAGTTAAGGAATTATAAACTATTAAAATAGCCTTAAATGTATCTTATTAATAAGTTCTTCTGGTTTAAATTTACAATGAGTTTGAGTTTAGTTTGAGTTTATTTTCATTTTTCACATTGGTCAAGAATATACAATTTACTAATCAATCTGCATGTGCCAGGAAGCAAATGCTTGTCGTGAGCACATACAATGTATAACTAACAATTGCAAATTAGCACTATACATCATCAACACATGAAATCAAACCTTTTATAGAAGATTTCCAGCTTTAGAGTTTTGCTGCTTTTCAGGAGACGCAAAAATGAACGAGCTTTTCTGTTGATATTCAACTTGGCAACATGGTTATATTCTGAAATGTAATACATCATTTCATTAATGAATAAAATATTATAATTATATATAAGTACATTGAACCAAAAGAAAATACATCATATATACACTAACCAGGATTATTTGTGCTCTTGACTGTATCAGTTGATCCTTTCTGAGCACCATCCTATAAAGACAATGAAAAATTATAAAATTAGAACCACACATTAAGACTAGCACAGCCACACAGCGATGAAAAGAAAATTCAGAATGTAAATAACAAGGACTTACATTTGGAAAAGAGAATTCATATTTTACATATGTGTCCAGGTCATTTGCATTGAAATCTGAAGATAAAACAAAAAATTCAAAAGCACCTTGTTGCAATGACTGTTATTATGTATTATCAACAAGTAGGAGAATTCAATGTACCTTGTGGCAAACCAAGATTAAGTCCTCGGACAATGGATAATTCTAAATCATTATCCCCCAAGTCAGTGCAAGATCTGTCAAAAATAAACCAAGGAATTACTAGACTTGTGAATAACAAAAAATAACAAAATAATTAGTTAGGTACAATATAAACAAGTTCATTATGAAACTTACTGAACAAGAGTGAAAGTTCTGGTTTCGTAATGGAATCTTGGGACAGGGTCACCATGTGTGTATGCATTTTTCAGTGTATTAATGTCTTTGCGGGCATTCTGACCCATTTGCTCAAATCTGGAACAAACAAAAAAAAAATCACAAATGAAAATTACATGACAGCATCACTGAGACCGTCTAGACTTTATTAGTTGTTCAAATTAAACTCATTTAACATCATGTTTTACTTACTTAGCAGCTGATGAAACATCTCCAAGGTGAGTGAAATGTTCAGCATTTGTGGTGCAAGTCTGAAAGTAAAATTGTAAGGAAAATACAATATTGATTATCATCCCAGTGTTCCAGCTAGGATTTTAATTGGGCATGGCGCACAAGGATATAAGGGCACCTGAATAAACTCATATAGGGCGCCCAACTAGTTAAAAAAAATAAGAATCTTCACTTAATTTTGGGTGTGGCGCTCACACAATCGGGCATGGCACTGCATCCCAGAAAAAAAGCCACATCCGACCGACATCGGTCCAATGTCACCTGAATGGGACTTATGTTGGGCCAGCCTTGCAAGTTTTCAGGGATGGACTTGCATGAAAAAAGAGTTGCTCCAGTAATAATTTTGTCTGGAGACATTACGTTTTTGTGTATCAAGGTGGACAAAGTGCCTACCCTATATTGATTGATAAGTTCTTGTTCAAGAGTTTTGTACATAGTTTCCCTGTCACCCTGAGTGCCCTCCTCCGGGACTTGCGAGGAATCAGGCACAAACTCAAAATCTTCATTTTCTGAACCTGGGGGCGGAGGAACCTGGAAAATGGAAAACATTGCGCAATTTATAGTTATCAATAAAACATGCAATTATAAAAGTGCTACACTTTTATCTGATAATTTCTTACCTGTGACATGTCAACTGGCAACCCAGCCGTAGAAGCCTCAATCATTTGCACAAAACCCTGAAATTACACATATGGGTCATTGACTTCTCAAATATATATATATATGTTATATGCACTTATACGTATGGATTTTTTCCAAACTTTTCTAATTGTGCGACACTTGATGGCTCACCATAGACATCCGTAGATATTTTTTTGCAAGTTCCACATCACCATTCTTTTTGGCTTGAAATGCAGCTTTCTTGAACTGAAGTTGACGTTCTTGCAAAAACAAACACTGTTGTTCTGCTCGACTCATTAAAGATGCTGTAAAATAAGATGAAACTGTCACAATTTATTCTGATTCCAAGTGCAGAATTTCATAATGTAACAGTCATAGCTCCCAGAAGTATCACTGCAATATTTGAGCCTCTTGCGAAAACAAAATACCACCTACTTTGTCGATTCAAACTGGGAGGGCGAGCAGGAGTCTTGACTTGAGCAGGGGAAACTCTTGGTTGGTCAGCTGATCCAGTTGTATGCGTGGCCCTAGCGGGGGAGCCACCTGCCATTGTTACTTTTGCATTATGGGAACCAGCATTCCCTGCTTGATAGCCTTGCGAGTTTGCTACAGGACCGACCACTGCCTCCTTAGGAACTGCGCTTGGTGGAACCGGAATATGAGGGTATCCTGTAGAAAATTTGCTATTAGTGACTTATATTGGATCGTTAAGGAGAAAAAAATCATTTCATCTTTTGTCCAACATGTTCACTTACAAAATTGGCCAAAACCAGTTTAAAGCTTTTATCCATAATACAGTGAAACCACATAGTTCCTGAATATGATTTCTGAAATAGTCAACAAATTGAGACATACCTGGTGGTGTTGGCAGTTCATCAAAATCTACATGTTTGCCAGCCTTATAGGCCTTTATAGCATCCTCATATTGCTGAAAGTGAATAAATTTGATGAACTTGTGGTTATTTTGAAGTGAATAAATTTGATGAACTTGTGGTTATTTTGAATATGACAGCCATGAAAATGAGAAATTCAGCCAATATATAAAATAGACTATACCCTGACAATCCTGTTCATTCTCCTGGCCTTACTCTTGTTTCCTTCTTTGTTTGCATCTTCAACAGCACTTGTGTATTTGTCTAATCGTTGTTTTAAAGCTTCGTTGACTGATCCCGCGGATGTGGGAGCATTGTAAAGTTTTTGCTTTTCTGTTAAACAATTTCAATAGGAAGCCATAAGTATTTAGTAATAGTTTGAGCAGACAAACAATGAAAACCAGATCACGCAAATACAATAACATTTCAAATACCTTCGGCAGTTAGAGCAGGCAGGTTTTCTTCGTCAGGAGTGTTTTCCTCAACAGATCCTTGAAGGGCAGATCGATCCACAGCTATACCATCATCAGTGCTCATGCCTACAGCAGGAGCTGGAAACACATTACGAAACATGATTTAATACATTTTCTAATAAACAGAGAAACGGAACAACTCAAATTATACTTAATTTGAAGGCTTGCACAATGTCTCACCAGAAAAACCAGGTGGTGGAGGGGGCATTTTAGACAGGTCAATAGGCTTCCCTTCTTCAAGAGCCTGGATAACTCTATCAAATTGCTGAAATACAGAATAATACATTCAAATACTGTAATTGTATGATTTACTATGAACCATGATCGACAGTGTCTGGCCGTTGTAAAACTTTAGGAATTTTTCCAAAAACCCTGAATGGGTTCAATTTCTAAAACCAAAAACATTAGATATGGAAAGAGTGAAAAGCATGAATATATATGAAGGAACTACCTTTGCAGTCTTCAAATACTTCATGGCCATTTCTCCGTAGCCAGATTGTTTTGATCTCATCGCTGCCAGTTTATACTGATCCCTTCGATCAGACAGGAGTTTGTGATTCTCAGCATCTGAACAAAATTTATGGACAAAAAAGAGGAAATCATAAGTGTGCTTCAAGGAATATCAACTGCATAGCAAGAGATCAGTGCCTCAAAACAATACAACATTCGCTTGCTAAACAGTCTAAAACCTCTGAAGTAAGAAATCGTCTCTTACCTTGCCCAGAAAGTGAATGATGAGATGGAGAGGAGGTTGTAGTCCTCTGGGTTGACACTTTACCGGGTGATGCTGTAGGGGTGGACAGATTAGCAACAGACAGATTGGAAACAGAAGGAGGGGGAGGCGCAGGTCTGCGGACAGATCCAGATGATGCTCTTCGCATGGATGCAGATGGCACCGTGGGCTCCAGGGATGTCAATATGGGTGCTGATGCTACATGCGGCGGTGGAGGCTCAGCACCTGTAATAAAAAGGTGGCGGCTTTTGATATGTGAGAACACATAAAAATGAAAATTTTATTATGACAGAAATCATTCCTTTTTGGTGATTAAACAAATTTTTGCTTTGCGACATTATTTGTCTAAGAGAAATGCATTGTACCAAGAGCTGATGGAGGTGCCTTGGCGGGAGATGCAGGAGAGCTCTTGTTGGATACTGCCATCGGTGGAGGGATGTCCTCTTCAGCAACAGGCCTACCGGCACGGGCCTTCTTGAGCAGCTCTTGAAGCGTCTGAATCAAATGCATCATTCAGCACTATGATTTCCATTCATCAAAGAACCAATACAGTTTTGATGAACCTAATCATCAACTATAATTTTGCTCTGTTGTGATATTATCCTTACTGAAATATATTATGGTGATTACCTTCACTCCTCTCTCAACTCTTCTAGATTTTGAAGTATCGCCATTGGATATAGTCATATCAAGAATAGAAAGATACATGGCAAGCCGGCTCTCCAAAGTTTCAATAATGTTGTTAGATGAGTTCTGCCTGGGCTCAGGTGGTGTAATTTTTGCTGGGGGTTCTTGAGGTTCTGCTTCAGTGGATAGTTCATTAAGTTCAGCCTAAAATTTCAAAAAATGCATTAAAATGCATTAAATCTCTTCCTTTATAATATAACAACATACACACAAATATTTACTTACAAGTAGGTCTGGATCCTCTGTGTCTGATATATCTTCATCACTTGGAATATCACACATACTTGCAGCTATCATTCTGTCCAACTTGACCATTTCTTGCACACCTGAAATAACAAAAAAGAGACTTCCAGCTTTTCCACATGCAGTAATTTCAGAAATTGTATTAACCATGTTAAACTGCACTCTTGATGTGCATATCTATATATTGCCAAAGTAATTCAAGCTATCATCCAACGCATAATGACAGCATAAAATTAAACTCAGGAAAAATCTAACCTTTCTTGGGAGAGGTTTTTGCAGATGATGTCTCTCCTTGCAAGGCACGGAGTTCAGCTTCCAATTCCTCGTCATCGTCGTCATCTCCATAAACCATGGTATCCATGGCATTCATATCCAGGTTCATGCCCATCTGTTTATAATATAAGCAATGATACCTCTAAATTACAGTCACCGCACAGTCTACACAGGGTTCTTGCTGGTTTCAACATATTGGTAGAATCTGGAAACCTGGAAATTTTCAAGTGGGACGACTTCTCAAATGCGCCAGTATATCACCTTTTCCTTCTGTAATTATATTTTTGTTTTTATTATTGGAGGGGGGAGAGGGGGTAGTCTTGTTGCCCTCAAGACAGGCTTCCAGGAAACCCTGCCACATACATTATTCATCAATATACATTGTATTAGGCACATGATTTTCTGTAGGTCATACTTTAATATTCTGTTTGGCAATTTTTTTTAAATGGCAGCACATCTTTCCTGTTGCTAGTTTTAACCACATACAATAGATATATACCATGCAGATATACTGCAATTGTATACTTTTTTCAAGACACCACTGCTAATATATAAAAAAAAGCAACAGCATTAGGAAAAAAATGACAAAACTCAATAGTACTTCTTTTATAGACAGTATTTTGGTATGCAATGTAAGGAGAACGAAGTACAGCTCGAAATTATATTTTGTCACCTAAATGAATCTTTGGACCATTGTGTATGCAACCGAATATACAGTGGTTTATCTGGTTTAAAGATATTCCAATTCTCTGTGAAGTATTGCAAGCTAATTCAGAATTGGTAGTGCAGGCACACACAATAAATCTCCAGCACTAACAAGCTATATGTTCTATAATGATGAATAGATCTATATTCTTCAGCCACGTTTAAATGCAGATGCATCATACCTATGAATAAGGCTATCATCTTGAAAGGAAGACAAAAATTATTGGAATATACATGTACGTATATTGATTACCAATAAATTTAATGTTTGCGATTTATAAACCAAAAATATATCAGCTGGACGTTATAGGCCAATTTTTAATTTTCCATATTTAAATACTCAAATTATGCACTTGATAATGTCAATCTTTTCAGAATTTCTATTGAATATAGAAAAAATACAAACAAATTACAGATGAGGTGTCACGAAATCAACGTCACCAACTCAACTTACCAAATGCTATACATACATGGACTCAATATGCTATTCATCGTGGTTTTAATTGCAGAGATGATACTAACATGACATGCACTGACTCATGCAAAAGCACAGCAGCTAATATCAGCTACATATATATAGCTGTCATTGGTGTCAAATAAAAAGCAATGTCAGATTTTACCACATTTTGCATGCATGAACCAACCTGGTTGAGTAGAGCTGCACCACCCCCTTTCTTTCGTTCTTTAGGTGCCTCTTTCTTCCTGCCAAACATATTGACAACTAGACAATGCGATCTAACTCAGATACAACCCTAATAATTTTTGTCAAGCTGTCAAAATTTTGGCATGACAAGTAAACTTCCTCTCTGGCAATCTTCGGCTGGTTGAGGAACCTCAGTTCAGCATTTCTAATATGGGACAAAATAAGGTCACCCGTCAAAGAAATTGTTTATTGTAAATAAGCGGGGATTTTGCTGTTTATTCGGTGAAGTATCGTTCATAGGTCAACTAGTTTGTCTCCTGGGATACATTGCAGCTCAGGTGAATCAACAGTATCATAAAAAGTCCAGAAATTCACGATTTCTGGAAAAAAATCATCAGAGCAAATGAGCTCCCGAGAATGTCCTAGTACGCATGCGCAGTGAGCAGATGTCATCTTCCCCCGCTACGGCTCTGAAATTTACAGGGAAGTCATCCGAAATTGCAGCACAGAAAATACGTTGAATTGTTGTAAGTGTTTTAAGAATTGTGGTGTCAGTGTTTAGTGGATAGTCGGGTGGTTCCTTCTTAACCGGCCACGTGTTAAATGAAGAGCTGCGGTGCGGTTTATGGAGGGAAATGTGACGGACCATTCAGACAGCGTCGTTTGGCTCTCTTTGTGTTCATTGGTGGACCTTCTTCAATCTGCTTCTCCCAGATTGGTCATCAATGACCGGCCGAAATTTATTGGCCAGCTCTGTTTCTGTGATCCTTGCTGCTTAGCCAGTAAGGATCGAGAACTATATTAAATGTCTTGTTTGCAACTGCGCCTGCAATTGGAAATTGTGTGGCACAGATTAGCTCAGATGGAGACATCATTCTCTTGTGAATGACGAATCCCGTCATTTAAGACTGTGGCTGCTCCGACGGCTTTTGATTATGACTTGTAGAAGCTAGGCACAGATACTGTGGGTGTGGAATTCTCATACCTGGATGTCAATGCTGAGGCAAAAAAGATTTCACACATGCCATCATCCATGGCATGGGGTAACTTATCAGTCAACCCTCGATAGCTGACAAAAATTGCCTTATGCTGCACTTCCCTGTGTGAACTCTTTGTAAACCGGACTCCTGAGCACTAAAAATGTACAAGGTGGTTCAGCTCAGTAGTGGATTTAGGGTTTAAACCCCCCCCCCCCCCCCCCGGGCCTAGTTCATTAAAAAAAATTAGCAGTCCCCGCAATACATTCTAATTGCCCCCCCCCCCCCGTGAACAATTTTATGGATCTGCCCCTGAAGCTGACTATAAATTTAGCTGACTAAAGTATTAATGTCCAACCCAACCACGAACATTGCTAGTTTAGACTCGAGAGATTGTTTTTTGGTGGAAAATAAAAAGGACCCTTGTCTGGGGAAAATGTCTTGGCTTAATCTCACATTAACCTTATTCAACGAGGCCAGAAACGCTTTATATAATTATATGATCAACAAAAATATATTTTTTTTTTACGACATCCATATTGACCATAAGCCAATTAAGTGCAGGCAGTGATTCTTTTATTTTTTTGCACTAAATATTTTGATAGGTAGCAAAGAAAAACTCGTCCTAGCTGCATGTGAAGTGACCAGATAAATTGTGGATACAGTGGCTAAAATTACGGTTTGGCTATACATATAGTATACTGGCACTGTAAATGGCTACTGACAGTTTCGACCATTGACACTGTAGATGAAAAGCCACCCTTTGGTTATGTTGGTGCAGGTGCCAGCCTTACTCAACATGGGGCCATCTTCTGGGCTAATCTCTGGTGAAGGGGCCCACTTCCTCATTTGGGCCAACCCTCCTGGTGAAGAAGCCTACCTCCCCTGGGCTGGAGTTTCCAGGTGAAGGGCCAGCCTTCCAGTAAAGGTCTGTGAAAGGGCCAGCTAGCTAACCTTCCCGGGTTGGGGCTGCTAATGGCCCTTCCACCAAATGATGAGAATTCACTGGAGGTTGCCCACACCATCCACAGTTTCTATGCAGTGCTAATAGCCAAAATTGTATATAGCACATGCATAACCAGACCATCTATGTGTTTCAGAATACCCTAATCAAAATGGACTGGTCACCATGCAGTCTGGTGCAATGATTATTATACATCATTCAATCAATACAGAGAAAAGTTTATATATATTGTAATTTAAATTTTCACGTCAAGCCATGCGTGTGTGGCCAGGCCACTGGGTTATGAGGTCCCCAAACCAACATAATTACATTTTCCAATTCCATCACTGCCTGCCACCCAGGAAAGGTACCCCAGGCAAATCACGTAGGGTTGTGGTATTAGGTTAAATGAAAAAAAAATTGTTGGGGGTTCCGATTTCATAGCCCTCAAAAAGTAGGGTTGATAGGTCGGCCAAATAAGCTTTTTTTATAATTAAAATGAATAGTAAGTATTTTGAAACAGTTTGAAAAAGCTTGAATCCTTCCATAAAAAGTTCAGGGTAGGGGGTTTTACATAGAGTCGGTAGGAAAAAAGAACCAAACAATTTTGTTCATTTGGCCTAATTGTGTGCAGATATCCCAGTGAAAATATTTTGATGAAAATTCAATAATCATTCCAACTCTAGTTTTATACTTTTCAGTGGCAAGTGATTGAGACAATGGCCAACGCTGATCCTAATTATGTTCCAAGTCAGGCCAAGGACTCAGCCTTGATCATATCAGAGTTTTGGATGAAACAGTTGGAAGAAATCAAGAATATTACTCATGTAAGTTCAAACCTTGATTTTGCAGCTAAACAATATCTTGGTTCTTTTGTTGGTATTTATTTTATAATGATAGTAAAGAAGGACTAAGAATTGGACATATATGTTACAGATAACACATTTCAACATTACCATTCTTTGTAAATTATTGTCAAAAATTATTGTTAACATTTAAATACATAAGGTGCATTGACCAGTTTCTTAAAGAATTAAATATAGTAGGTCTGAATTGTACTGAAAACATAAAATAATTTTCAGGACCAGTTCAAACAGCAGGAATTGCCTCTAGCGAGGATAAAGAAGATCATGAAATTAGATGAAGATGTTAAGGTAATTAGAAAATGTGTGCTGATGGTTTTGGATTGGTGCTAACCATTTTATTGAGTTTTGGAGGTTTATTATGTTTATGCCAAAGGCTTCACCTTATATTTTCTGACTGTAGATGATCAGTGCTGAGGCTCCAGTCCTGTTTTCAAAAGCAGCTGAAATTTTCATCACAGAACTGTCATTAAGAGCGTGGATACACACCGAAGACAACAAACGGCGCACTTTGCAGGTATGCCCTCGACCCTCGTGCGGCACTAGGACTGCTTTATGAAATTAAAAGAATTATAATGTGGAAGGTTTATGTATCTCATACATGATTTATGTCCTTGCAGAGAAATGACATTGCGATGGCCATCAGTAAATTTGACCAGTTTGACTTTCTAATCGACATAGTTCCCCGTGATGAACTGAAACCTGCGAAGCGTTCTGTAAGTAAGAACTCAAGAAGCATGATAATCAAGATGCAAGTTAATAAATGAGTGCAAAATGAAGCTTAGTAATGTTGAGGCAAATCGATTTATAGACACTTTTTTTTCCCCAGGATGATGGTGTTCAACGGACGTCAGTGGCTCCAGACCAGCTTCAATACTATTTCCAACTCGCACAACAACACCAAGCAGCGCTACAACAACAAACACAGCACCAAACAACACAGACAAGTCAGTCTGCCCCTGCCCAGTCACAACCTCAACAGATACAAGTGCAAGGTATGGTACTGAAGGTAGTCGTAGGAAATAGTTCTATTGACTTATTGATATTTGATAGTTGTCTAGCTCAGTATTCAGTGTCAACATTATTTTAAATTTCCGTTGGATCGCATGTATTGTTGCAGTTATTAATTCAGGTGGACAAGTAATACAACAACCAATTTCTGTGCAAACAGCCAACTTATCTCAAGGTGCAACCAATTTATCACAGGTAAGTAAAGTTTGAATTCATCATATATTGAGGTAATAATGAGCACACTTATTATAAGGAAAGTCCAGTTATAACAAGGGGATTGTCCAGGAGTGTATTTTATACCAGCTCGGCATACAAAGAGACCTGACTTTTTGATAGTCCTCATAATAGTTCATAATAATTGACTGTATCACCTACAAGATAATGCTGTTATTCACAGGCTGGAGACACAACTAGTCAAACACAAATTATACAAGTTCAAGCACCTCAAACGCAGACAGTCCAGCCAGCTCAACAGCCTCAGCAAACGACGCAAGTATACCACCAGATTGTGACACCTTCAGGAGAAGTACAAAATGTACCGGTAGGTGCCATTTCACTTGACACATCTCCATCTCATATGCAATATGAAATATTGGATCTAAATTATGTTAGTGATTTAATCCTATATGTCTTATCTCTTTCAGATCCAGTTGACGCCACAACAGTTCCAGGCCTTGCAATTGCAGTTACAAGGGCGGCAAACTGGTCAACCGATTGTCCTTCAAACACAGGCAGGACAGACTGCAGCTCAATCTTCACAAGATTCTCAACAAATCCAGCAGGTACTGGAGGCATCACTTCAATAATTCTGTGAAACTGAGCTTTGAATAAACATCTGAGTGGTGTAGCGGTTAAGGCCCTGGCTAGCCTAATTGATTGACGGTCCTAGGTTTGAATCCCTATTGCAGCATTCTAAATGAGCTTAATCATGAAACAATAAATTGGTGTCTAGTACTTGGTGTCTATGCTTATGCAAGTAACAGACCCCCACCCATGAGGTAAATGCGTAACATGGTGTAGATTCCCAAGCCTTCAGTATCATCTCACAATTAAGTATGCCTCTGGCAGCATAAGCTAAGCTCCAACACCAGAAGCATTGATACAATACAATCGATTTTTTTGTTCAAGAAGTAATGGAAGACATTATTTCTTTGCAGCACATATTTCAAATACAACAAATGCCACAGCAAGTCTTCATTCAACAATCGGACGATGGAGATGGTCAAGAACTGTCATCATGATACATGAAAATCACATTTATAACAATGGACGAAAAATTTACTTGCATGTTATTATGCAAATTTTTAAGAATCATCAGCTTATGTATATCATGTTGTTTTCCAAAAATTTTTTTTTTCGATATAGCAAGCATTTCACAGTGCTGTAATTACGACCTATGTGTGTAACAGCATTAATAAGCTCTGCCCCACACAGTGGGGAGAGCTTTTGTTAGTACATCGATCTCGCGAGATGACGTCGCCTTCGTACAAAAACGTTCAGCGTGTGATAACAGAACTTACATGCCGTCTTTCGCCACATGCCGTATTTTTTTACTTACATCTTGTCATTTTACAGCCTGGTATTGCTATCTGCCGTGTTTCGTAGCTTCATTGTCCTACAAACAGGCATTCTTTTCGACGCCTTCACACCTTAAATTCGTCCCTAGTCTCGCCATCGCACGAGACGTCCATATGACATCATCAAGGGAATCCCCGCAGCGGGGAAAGCCCACAGTCAGCAACATTGCCGTTTTTCCACACGTTGCCCTTATTGACCACTTCAAGGCATTTGTCTTATTAACTCATTCCAACTTACTTTTGTCCGATACAGCTACTTTTTGCGCTATAAAAGCTGTGTGCATATCCTCAGTTGATTGTCACGGATGTGGTACTTGGCCAAGTATGCAACCCACATAAATGGCGGGAAATGCTGTATTCAGCAATTTCCACCGCCACTACGGCTAACATTTTCCTGGCTGCCACAAAGGGCAGAGCTCCGCACATCCCATGTGCATTCTAGTTTATGATGTTGAAAATAATGAAGAAAATTTGTTGTTATGAAAGGACATGCTCCACAAGAGTAAATATACTACATCTAGTGCAGGCAAATGCATATATAACTGAAAATGTACAGGGTTTTTAAAAAATGTAAACGAACACAAAAAGTGCAAAACAACTTGCAAGAAAGAAGCAGCATGCATCGCCAGCTCAACTGTGGTGCAATTCAATTGCAGTGGTGTTGCTTTGATAGTTTGTTCATTGATGTCACCCTATTTTGATGCAGATATGATACTTGATTGCTTATAATCACCAATTTATATGTCTGTTTACACTCATGGATCCTGCGTGTGACTGAAGGTGAACCCTCCAAATAGGGCATGCATCGACCGGTTTAGGTGTTTTGCTACCCTGGAGGCGCTGCACTGGTACAGTATGAAGGAGGATGAGAGATAAATGTCCTGGTCATCCAAAATTTAAATCTGATCAGCGTTATATTTATTAATTTTTACAATGGAAACCTTTAGCTGTTCACTAAAACTTTTCTCTCTCATACTGAGGACAGGGTAATCGAAATGGTACATTATCTGTATAATTATGTCATTATTAAAATATTTCTACAAAACTTGGATGCTCTGTCTTTTTTTGAAGCATGGCCAGATTCTGGCCAGCAAATTTCCTATAGTATAGGGGGCACCTTGAGCCACTTTGATAGCTTTTGATCCATTGGCTCTGCAGGCCAGATGGTTTGACAGCTTTGAATTAGGCAATGTAGGCCACAGATTGACCCCATTGCAAATAAGTCAAGATTTACCAGCATTGCACTGAATTTGCATGTGGGGCACCTTGAGCCTGGCCTATTACATGTTATAAACCTTAGAATATATAATCAGCCTTAATTTAACATGCCATAGTGTATTTTTTAAACATGAAATATTCCTCCAATTATCACTTACCCTAAGACACACTTCACTTGCCATAGACATTCAAATCATTAACTTTTAATTACATAATAAGCCTGAACATACTGTGGTAATCTTGGGCCCAGTGGATACCGTTGGTGGTTGGTGCTCCACGCAGGCGGGCGTGGCCTGAAGCACCAATCAGAGTGTAGATAATTTGTACATTTCTGGGCTTGACACTATTTCATTTTAACTCCAATGGCAGTTTTCAAAGGAAAAATAGTGTATTTATATGTAATTTTACCCAAGGCACTCTTCACTTGCCCCGGACAGTCAGATATTGTCAGACAATCATTGAGGTTGGGCCTTGTATTGATGTAGATTCTATATGGACTTCATCAGTATTTCTTCATATAACTCAAGAAAACACCTTGAGATACATGTATATGCGATTATTTCTCAACATATTCCCTGATTGGGCTATTAATGGTCCATAATTAATTGCTGATAGCTTTTAGTCTTTGGCAATTCATGTTGGTGCCACTATTGAAGCAAACCAAAGCCTAAATGAGCAAATTCCAGGTGTTTGTCATCCTTGGTCTTGGTCATGGTGCCCCACTCTCCCCTAGTCTGTAGGAAGTGCATCTCATCTGGATGTCCAATGCATTTAATACAAAGATAAATGATGAAACAATTTCGTTCTTGTACTCAGGTCATTCGAGTGGCCAAATTTGCCTCAGCAGGGTGCAAATTGCAGCAATATATCTCTGTTATAAGCTTTGAGCTAAGCCTGAGTAGCCTCCCACTGCTATCCAATAAAATTATTTTGTAGAGCTGTGGTGTGTTTTGCACCTAGAAGCATATTTAAACCATGGAGTCATTCCATGTTTATACCAAGAGGAACATAATGCTTGTTCACAGCAGCTTACTGCGACATATATGTTCCTGAAGTTGGCAGGGATACATTTTGTAAGCAATTCAACTGTCCAGTTAGAATTATTAACGGCAAACATCACCCTAAATATACTAAGAACCTTAGAAACCGTCATGTATCAAGTACCACTAGTTGTCAGATGCTTGTTGGTCAAAATAAAACCTATATAAACTTTAAAAAAAATTTCCATGACTAGAATGTATGCAGTTTTAATATATATTTTTATTTCATAACTACTAATTTTTACTACAATATATATGATAAATGGAACATATGACAAATGGAACATATGACAATGATGGCAAGGAATGAAGTGATATACATGACATCTATCTATATATATATAAATAATATATAGAATGTAGATCATTTTACTCTGACATACAAGTATGAACTAGAATTTGAGATTTCCTATGGAAGGCAAATCTGGCAGTTTAATGTCTTTGATTCTTTGCGGTAGGTTCATTTCTTTCATTGCAGAGACAGCTCGAGCAGGTGCAGCAGCTATGCCAGCCTGTAATGAATGTAATAACATTATTAAGTTATTTCTCGCTCATTATATTCTTTGAAAAAAATCTTAAATAATGTAAGGCTCCATGGGATTATTAATTTTAGAAGTTTCAGGCTAACCTACACCACTAAATTTTCTAACCCCCCAAACATCCAACAAATTTTTCTTGACGATAACAACTAAATAAGTGCGACCAGACCTTACCATACTAAAATTAATTAGTACAAGGCATAAACTTTACATGCATTGACTTAATTAAATGATAACTTAGCGTAGTGGAGTAAGTAAACAGGAAAAATAAACCATAAGGAGGCCAAATCACAACCACCATAGTAGCATTCCATATTTAAAAAAAACAAAACCTTAACCTCTTCTTATTGTATAACGTAATTAACTAACCACATAAAACATCTGGAGGGGAGGGATAAAAACAGTAAGAAATACAATGTCATGTATATGCGCCATAATACAAGATATAAATGTGCAATTCTGAATTGACCTGGACATGTTCATTGATCATTTAATATGTACACATGATAAAACATCCAGACTGATTCTTACCTCCTGCTTCTCTAACTTGTTTTGTTCCTCAATGCGTGTCAGTATTTCCGTCATATTAGTTTCCAAAACCATACCTCCCATACACAATTCCGCCAATATAAAATGAACCTGAAATGTTTCATATATATAAAAGTCTCATGTAAGAGTTCAACACGTTTCACTGTAAATATCAGTAATATAAATTTTATATACCATATGTAAATGGAAAGCAAATATTCAGGAAACTCTATTACCTTATCCATATGAAAGATTAAGTCAAGCTCACACACATTCTCAAAGCATTTGTCCAAAGTTTCTACAAAGACCTGAAAATTAAAGCAATATTTAATAATAAATGATACAAATATAATAACATATTCGATATGGATACAATCATACAAATATGTATATAAATGTTATGATAAAATGTGGTATATATACAAAACAGATTCTGAGTTCTGGTGAACTGATAATTTTGAGAGTTACTTACTTGAATCAAATCAAGGATGCCCAACTCACTTTCAGATGAATCAACACAGAACACAAAATACAGGGTGGCATAATGCCGATATATCAATTTGTAATCTGAACCACCAATTAACCTGAAAGACAATATATATATATATATACGATTTACATACAAATAATTTATAAGCTGATTTTTTATTGGATATTTTACAACTTTCCTACCAAAATGAAATTTATGCAGTATAAGTTTTCATATTACAATATATATAGCGACTGATACATACGTGCCACCTTCCAAAAAATTGCAGACATTGTCATCTCTTTTTGATACCAAATGGAATGTTTCTCTTATGATTTGCTGCTGCATATCCTCGGGCTGAAAGTTGAGACAAATAAGTGTGAATTAAAGCAATTGACACCCCAAGTTAATTATGGCTCCACCTGATCTATAGATACAGGACTTCTTATAATATAAATATAGCGAAATTGGTGATATGGTAAATTAAACACTTTTTTTGCGATATGCCACAAACCACACAGAAACTGCAATACAGAGGCACATGTGAAACCATTTTTTAAAGCAATGAATTCACGAAAAGGCTGTCATTCAGTGTAAATCACCAAAATCTGTCAGGTGATGACAAACTGACGGATCCAAAATAGACGAGCGATAATTAACAGCAATACTACCGCGCTGATCGACATAAACAATCCCACATACTCACATAATATTGATAAAACTTTGAAAGTCGTGGCTTCCCATGGTTGTTGAAGACGAGGATTGCTTTAATCATGGTGACAGATATCCTGAAAAGACGACAAAACTCAGTTTACCATCGCTACAGATGGCAAGTGGGTGTGATGTGTCAACAATGATAAACGAAATAATCGGCAGGTGGCGCTTCAGTTAAATCGCTATCGACAGGTGCTGCCTCCTATACTCACTACAAATTAGCCACTATTCCATTATGAATCCAGCCATGACACGTCCATAGAGTACCGTGGCCCAGAAGTACAAAGTAGTGGCCAAAACAGAAATTACTTCCTGCACCCTATTTTATTGTTATTGCACGCCAATTACAATCTGTTTGCTGCGCACTACAAAACGGTTGTTGCGCACTACAAAACGGTTGTTGCGCGCTACAAGCAGTGGCGTAGCCATGGGGGGGGGGGGCGGGGGGTTTACAAGGTTTATCAATAATATACACCTATTTACAATTGTTGCTGGTTTATCACAATACCAGCTTTTAAAAGTCAGTAAGAATGCATAACGACTAGATTATTTGATATGGACCCTTAAGGTCGTTTTGGCCATGACCAAATATACCTGCATCGAGTTTCAGAGGGCTGAAATAGTAATTTTCTTTGGATATTCCAAGAAATATAATATATAGTTTAAATTACCTATACACTTTTTTGATCTGTACATTCTCTGCAAAATACTGGCATTTAAAGTTACCAGCATGTTTACAAACATATTTCCCAGACTAAAATATGTTACCCTGGATAGTTGCAAAAATGGACTCAAATAACATTTTCACATTTATAAGTGCTGGAGAGCAATTTAATTTTAGCTCATTTTGGTATTTATCGGTAAAATTGGAATTAACCAACTACAAATGTTCTATCAATCACTATGTGGCCTAAAAAACTGAAACATTAGTGAAGTGATTTTACGCGCAACAACGATTTTTTTCCGTGCAACAACGATTATTTTCAGTGCAACAACGCGTTTTTCGTGCGCAGCAACGTTTTTCTACAGCACAACATTAATTTTCTACCGTGCAGCTTCACAACTACTTTGTACTTCTGGGCCACGGTAATAGAGATAGAGTCTACACGTCTCACTCAGAGTGAGTCTCACTCATTTGGTTGCTGCAAAGATGATCTACTGTTTGGTTGCTGTCTCACTCCTCTAGACTTGAGTATTTGTCTCACTCTAAGAGAACCTAAATAAACATTTTAATGTAATTCTTCTTGATTTTATAAACATGATAGTTGGAAAAGGCCAAAACTCACTCATTCCCCACTCCGGAAGTTGGCATCTCTGTGAATCTTAGGCTGGTTCTGGCCTCGAGACGAGCTTATGCTTGACACAGGCCCGGGAACCAGTGAATGTGAATCTATATCTATCATATGCATAAGATATAATTTATGACAGTATATATTTAGTGGTCCATTAAATCCATGGCACAGTCAAACGCACTTGCACTCTTACCTAGTATGATCCAGGTCAGAAATTGCACATTTTTTTATGCAGAAGAGTGTATTCTAGGCATGTAATGTACTAATAATTATTATATGACAAACTTACAGCTAAAAATTGTTTGAATCATGTATTTTAATAAATACAATAAATAACAATGAATAAATGCAAGGTTTTGCTAAATTTATACAATATTTATCTAATTAAACAACAGCTATAATGTATCCAAATGTAGAACATAAATTTTCACAGCAAAATCATCACTACAGCTTGCCAGCTGCAAATAATTCTTCCCAGTTCCACCAGGCTCCATTGGGTTGCCAAGACATGGCGAAAATTGTAACTGCTTTACGGTTAAATGGTGTGCATCACTGAAAAGAATTAAGAAACCATCAGTCAAACAATATTTATTAGTCTAAATCTGTCTGGGTAGTTGCTCATCTACTGCTGCAATAAATTTTAAATAGAAGTTGGAACATAGGCTGCAGCAGCATACCCTCGGCAAATTTTAGAAAATTTAACAATTTTTACCTTAGTGTAAATTTTTACTGTAGACTTCTGAACTTATTAATAGGGGAAGCAAAATAGGAAATGTGTTATTTAATATAATTTTTGAGTATAGAAGAATCAGTCCATACTTTTCCCTTTACAAAGAGGGAATAATAGTTGCAAAATGTATTTGGTTTCAAATTAAAGGGGAATTGAAGTACTTTTGCATAAAGTCTATTTCATTATTGTACTACCTATGCCTTATGGTCATATAAGACCCCGAAAATGTTGAAATTTAATTTAAAAAAAAATTCCTGGTGTAAAACTTACAAACAAAACAGAATATCAGCCTCATTTTACATGATGTTAATCTATATAATGTTGAGAGTGTTCCAGCTAGGATTTGAATTGGGCATGGAATACAAGGATATTACGCCACCTTTAAAAAGATTCTTACATAATTAGGTACACTCTCATTCTGAACGAAATGCAAGCACACATCTGAGTAATACAACTTTAACACAAACCTCTGAGACAAAAGGCTTCTCCTCGACCAGCAAGAAGATCCCGATTCACTTGAATTCCAAGAGAAGATTTCAATCGTACCATCTTCTAACCCAAAGGCAATTATATACCTGAAATTAATGTTATACATTGTGAGAATAATTGTGCCACAGCCAATTTGAACTTGCTAAATTGTGCCATATTTTATTTGACTTGTGAGACATTTTTCAAAAATATATACTCACAGGCTGTTATGAGTAATTGGAGCAAAATGAACTGCTGTGATTGGTTGTGCAAGTTCCAGCGGCTCTGACTTAACCACAACACTTCCCAGACCAGACTTTCCAGTGTTGCTTGAATTGACCTCCCATATGACTGCCTATAAAGTAAATTGTTAATTGTTTTATGGTTCACTAATACAAATTTCACTCAGAACACCATGAATACAAAAAGACAGAACTTACCTTTTTGTCTCTTGAAACAGTGATGAAGTATCGGTCGTCATGTGACCAAGCACAGGACCATATGATTCTGCTGTGGACACCGGTTTTCTTGTCAGACCAGGCAATTCTACTGTACAAAGGATCTACACAAATGAAATAGTAGAATAAAAAATCATGATTAGTCAAGCACATTTCAGCGAGTGTTTGCATACACAATGTGTTTATGTTTACTTCCTCAACATGCATGAGACTGTATAATTTTTTAGCAGATAAATACATACATGTAATCAAAATTGCACAAAGGTTCTGCATGTCTAAAAATGTTTACAAATTTTACAAGCAGTAATTATTTGAATTTTTGATGTATTAGCGCTTTCTTACCAGACTCTGGCTGGTCAGCCTGGCGACATTTGAAAAGTGACCATGTTCTGTCTCTTGACACAGACAACAAGTAGTTGCCTTGATGAGAAAACTTCAGTTGGGTGACTGTCAAACTGTGAGCGGGTAGCTGACATACCTGTCGCCATGTTTTCAGATCCCATAAGATTATGCTTGCATGTTCTGCTTTGGCTGCCTGAACAATCGAATACAAGGGATTACAACAACTTTTCATCACACTTAAGAGTCAATGATCCTGTTACCATTATAAAATTTGCATTCGTTTCGATTCATACCTTACAAGCTGAAGCCAGCACAGAACCATCGGGATGAGAATCAAGGGCAAAGATTTCATAGCCATGTCCATACAACTTTTGAACTTCAGGCCACAGAGTATTTTGGAGCAATAGGTCTTCAGAAGGTGGCTCTGAAATTGTTGAGAAAATAACTTGACCAAAAGTGCTCACAATAATGATAAGCAAGAGCCAGGTCAAATCATAAAAATTAAAGGGAAAAAAACATAACTTACGTATCATTTCAACAGCAGAGAAGTAGAATTCAGGATATTGATCTTTTGCAGAGTTGGAGGTCTTTTCCCTGAGCTGCATGGCATTTAGGTCAGTCTGGAAAACAGCTTTGTTTGAAAGTCCAAGGGATGGAACACTGGCTCCCTCTGGTGCTGATTGTCTCTACAAAAACAAATGTAAAAATCTGAAAATTCTCAAAAATTAATTTGAAATATGACAAACAACTAAACAGCCTTCCTTATCACATTTCCCCTTCTTTACTCTTATTCTAAAACATCGCATCTTTGTAACATCTAACAATCGAAAACCTTTTAAAATAAAAATAAAAAGTTAAATATTTTCTGTGTGTTATATAAAAGTGTTACCTTAGATTCTATTTCTTTGCTGAGGTCTAATCCGGTTAGTTTGCTGAAGTTTTCCATGAATTTAAGAGGTGCCTCAAACACACGAATAACTTTCTCATCTGCTCCAGATGCAAACTGAAATCTGTCTATTGCAGCAAGACACTGTATGTCGTAGCCATGCACCTGAGGACGTGCTACTTCATGCCAGCTGGCCTGCAAATAACATTTTAAATATTAGAAACTAACACTGCCATCTGACAATCAAACCCTTTTTTTATGCCTGTATATTTAATAATGTTTGTCTTTTCATTGATAAAATAATAATATGCCATTCTCAGCCGTTACACATTTCAACAGTACTCTCAAGCCAAATATACCTGCTGAGAAGACTGTCCAGGCCAAAATGCATAAAGTCTGGTAGTCTGGTCTAAGCTGCCACTCAACAAGTACTTGCCACCTTCAGGGTCCCAGTGCAAATCTTGCACACTGTTGAAATGCCCTCCTAGTGGAACCCCAGGCTCCCAAACCATGGCTTCCTTCAAAAGAATAACCAAATACCTTAATAATGCAAATATATAATTATGAATTAAAAAAAACATTTATTGCATATCATTGTATTCAGGTAGTTCTATTCTCCATCCATTGTTTATGAAAAAATAAAGCATCGTTATGAAATACGTTAAAAAACTTCAAATTCTGCAATCTTATCTGTGCATGTGCCTGAGGTGCCTATAAAAACCTTGTAAAAAATTGTATGGCATATATTTTTTCATGTATAATACCTTCTGGTGCCACACATGAAAAGCTCCTTGATAACCATGGCCAAGAATTGTTCGCCCATCGGGTCCAAAAACTCCTCCATAAAAACCAAGTGTGTTGCCTCCCACATCACCAACTCTTGCCTGGAAGAATTAAGATGAGACTTTATTTCTGCACTCAAAGGGCAATTATTAGCAACTAATGTTCTTCAAAATCAAGACCTTACCTGCTCAATCCAAACTCCAGACTCCACATCAGGCTCCCATAATATCATGGTTTTATCCATGGAGGCTGATAAGAGCACCATTGGTTGATGCACTTTTCCATCTAGAATAGAATATAATAGAATTCAATACAATACAATAAAATACAATACAATACGAAGGAGAACTTATTAATTTATATCAACACTAAAATTAATGCTAACTAAAACCAAAGTTTTTTTTATACAGCTTTTCTATTTCCAAGTTAATATATATTTTCTAAAATATATGTTGCAGTGAAAAGTAATTCTAGAAAAACAATTAGCACTTACCAAGATTCACAGTTGGTTTCCATCGAACACTATAAACCCAGTTTTCATGACCAAGTAAAACGGACTCCAGAGACACAGCAAAACATAGTTGTTTATTTTCTACAGGTAAAACAGAAAGGATTTGTACAATTCTTCAATTATAAGTAGTTAGCTCTAAAGCAGCATAAAAAAAACATTCATCAAAGAAACTCTTACCTTGATCTTTTACATGGAACGTGTTCTCTTTCAATTTGATTTCTTCATCAATAGCCAATGATGCTATATTTTGCTGTTGCTGCTGCTGCTCAGCAGAAGATGGATAAATCCTCCATATACGAATGAAGCAGTCTTGCGATGAACTTGCCAGCATCAAATTTCCATCATCTGGAGGCAAAATTATTTGATAATCATATTTGAGGTCACTGAAGTGACAAGTTAATACAAATAAGGGAAAGTCCATGAAGACTTACCACTCGAAGCAAAATCTAAACATCTGATCCAATCCTCATGACCATGTAAGGTGTGGACAGCATGGAAGTCACCTGACTCTTCAACAACTAGGTGGAGCTTTGTGTCATCTCCTCCATACACCAACAGAGGAACTGAAGTTAAATTTATGTGTTACACAAAATACTCGGAAGTTTAAAGGAATATTCGGAGAGCAGTTTTGGAGCTACTTAAATTGAACAATACTTAATACAAGATATTTTCAGCAATAGAAGATTATTTATCGTGATTTAACATATTTCATAAATCCATCGTACTCAACGATAAAGAATAAAATATTTGTAACCCGGGGCACAGAATTTATCACTAGCTAATATCCACCAAAGTTGCAAACAATTCTAAGATGACAGTAAAACAAAGATTACCATTTGTGCCAGGTAATAAAGTCCATGAAAGATCAATGGCAAATCCAGTTCCTAAGGACAAGCACTTAACACATTCAAAGGCATCTGAAACAAGATAAATCAAGTCATTAATCATAACAACAATCAATGTGTTAATAAACTAATGCAACAGCTTTCAAACAAAGATTCATGTGGGAAAATGGAGCACTTTTCCCGCTCTTACCACAAGCCTCTTTTCTCTCCCATATTCGTACAGTTGAGTCAACTGAGGCTGATGCAATAAGAGTTCTTGGTTTTGGTGCCAATGTCTTGTTTTCACTGGGAACATAAATTGCTGACACTGAATTCACTGATGATGTGTGACCCTTCAGGATGGCTGATGTAGAGAATTTCTGATCAACACAAAAAGTTTATAATGAGCTTGGATTCTCCAATTGGAGCATTCAAGAAAAATAATCAGAGGAATAATCTTCTTGCAGTTTGTCATTTAAATCACGGATGAGAATGACTATCATACCTTTTCTCCCTCATGTAGCCACACTCTCAGGGTAGAATCTGTGGATCCTGACACAAACTCATTTTCTGACTCTGAATGAACAAGATCAAAATCATTTTAACATGCCCTACATACAAATCATGTCTTACCAAAATGCTCATGGATTATTCTATACTTGAGGAATTATATATGACTCCTGACTAGCTACAAAATAAGTGCATTTGCATTACAAGCATTGACCATCAGCTCTACGATTTTCCCCATGTCCAACTGCAAAGATCCAGGGCTATAAATACCTTCTGATCTTTTTATCCACTTCGCACAATTCACTCGGTTTTCATGCCCTGGCAGAGTACAAAACACTGCACTGGGATCCTACAGTAAATAAACACAATAAGTTGAACTGTAAATATTTATTTAAGCAGTTAATACAATCCAATAAATGCAGGCTGACAATGGACACAGTATATAAAACCTCAGATTATCAATGACAGTATTAATGTACATGCTGTATGAAGGTGATAATCCAAAAAGCAGGGTAAGAGTAACAGGGCAGTGGGTAGATGCTAAATAGCAGTTTAGGGGAGGTTAAAGCTTGTCATTGTAATAAATTACTGCAACTAAAAATGCCGATCAATGCATGAGACTGTGTGCTGTCAAATCAAATTAGCATTTTTAAATATGAATCACTGTATCATAGTGTGCCAACTTGTCCAGAAGAAATTGCTAATCTGTCTTAATAATGTCAACAAATTGATTCTCAGTGATAAGTTGTCAAAAGAATGCAATCAAGAATCTAAAAAGGGGTAAAGACGATGGTAATTTTCACCTGGTGTCTGATCATATAACTATGCCAACAGATAAATTTATATGCTTATTTGCAATATTGCTAAATTGTATGTTAATTCATGGATACAATCCTAATGATCTAGTTATGTGTAACTAGTATAACATCCATACCAAAATGTCTAACATCAAGTATGAATTCCAGTGAGAACTATAGCGGCATTACTTTATGCTCATCTTTGTGTAAGGTTATTGATTATGTGTTTATTGCAAAATATAAAAATAAATTTGCGAGTTGTGAACTGCAATTTGCTCTTGATGAAGGGCATGACACCGTAATGTGCACTGCAATAGTTAAAGAAACATTTCTATATTATCTCAGCAAAAAGTCAAATGTAATCAGGCATATGTTAGATGCAAGTAAAGCGTTCAATCTGTTCATTTTGGCAAATTGTTTACACTTATAAAATACCAGCTGCTGTAGTTAGATTGTTGCTTGATAACTACACCAGACAGCGTATTTCAAACTGTTTGGAATATCACATTAATTTATTGTGTCAATGGAGTTAGACAAGGAGGGGTTCTATCCCAATCCTGTTTAATATTTATTTTGATGAACTTATCCACAAACTTAGATCAAGTGGTATTGGTTGTAAAGGTGGTACCAACTATGCTGGCATTATTGCCTATGCTGACAATTTTATTTCATTATGTCCTATTCGGCAGGGTCTGCAGAAAATGCTAAGTATATGTGAAGAATTTGGTAATGAGTTCAATGTTACATTCAACAATATGTTCAATGCAAAGAAAACTCAGTGCATACAGTTTCGACACTCGGATGGATGCAAACCATGTAAACCTGTTGTTTTAAATGGTAATGTTTTATCATGGCATGATAAAGTGTGCCACTTTGGAAACACTTTAAATTCTGTGCTGTACAAATTTACTAGGTCCCATATGTGGACAACCATATATTCTTGAACCAATTGTTTGTAGATTATTTAATTTTCCGAACATCTTGCCAAGTGCAACAATTTATTTGCAAATTCTATGGCAAGGAATCGTAAAATTAATAATCACAGTTATTTGAAGAGAAATCTAAAATTTATTGAACTCAAATATGGTGCTTTTACATGTGATATAGGTGCAATTTGCTGTAATTAGAATTGTAATTAGACCAAGCTGTGATATAGAAAATACTTGTAATATTATAAAAGAATTGATAGATGCCAGAGATGGTTTTAAACTATTTTAATTCAGATGAGATTCTAAGTCTCATCAAGTCAATTTTGTACTTGTTGATTTCATAATTGTTCATATTTTTGTTTTCATATATGTACTGTTATAAACCGTGAATAAAGATTATATATATATATATTTGGGAATACAAGTCAATTTGTCGACACGCAAATTTCGTTAAAAACCAAGTCGTTCACACAGTAGAAGGCGTGATACAAATTCGTTGACAAGCCAACTCATATAAATTTGGGAGACACGAAGTCGTTGACAAACTTTTGAACACAACAACCAACTCGTTGACCATCTAGTTGACATGTTAATGCAAACTCGTTGACAGTTAATCTGCCCAATGACCATTTCGTTGACACACACTCGGTTAATAAAGCTTCCACAGCGGTATACTTTCTACTAATATTTGTATGGACGAGATAAATAAAACCGCAATAAAGGGGGGCAAGGGGAGACTGACGGCCTGGAAACATCTGTGTCAACGAGTTGGCAGAATCAACTCGTCAATGAGTTGGTATAGCCACATGTTTCAGGTTAACTCACCGCCAATGCCAACTCACCGCCCTTAGTCAACTCACCACCTGCTGTAGTTTATTCACTGCCAGTTTTTATCAGCGGTGACTTGACTAGCAAAAAGCAAAGTCATTTTCATTTTAAATTAGGCCTCACACCTCCTCTCGTTTTCGTGGGAGCGAAGTCATACACTCGAGAACTCTTGTATGACTATGCTCGCCAAATTAGTTTCGTGATGACATCGCTAATGTAATTGCTGTCAAAGCATTACTTTAACAGGGTCTAGTCAAGTGGTCCACCTGACAACTGGTCCTCTGACAAACTCGCCCGCCTGTATAGCTGGTCCGCCAGTCAGGTCAACTCGCCCGCTACTATGAGTCAACTGGTCCGTCACGAAGGGTCAACTGGCCCGCCAGAAAACTAACTGGTCCTGGACGAGTTGACTTTACTCGGTCTGATGGTGGACAAGTTGGTAGCGGACGAGTCGTCTGGCGGACGAGTTGACTATTTATGATATCAACGTAACGGCTAAAAGTTGCAGCAATTGAGTTGACTCGAGGCAGCGGCGGTGAGTTTACTCGGCCGACAGTGGGCTGACCATACAGGTGGTGACTTCTAAATATGGGCTGTGAGTTGACTAGTAATCGTACATAGGGCTAAGGGCATTGATTTACAACGAGTTTGCCATCCTCAGGTCAACGGGTTGTTGTCAACGAAATGGTTGTCACTGAATTGGCTGACGACGATTTTGCCTGTCGACGAATTGACTCCATACCATAGTTGGTAGCAGTCATGTCGCCGTGTTGACTGGCAATAGACGCAGTCAGTATTATATTAGTGATGGTGACAGCAGGTCGGCTACTTTTACGTTTAATTTGTGCCTTCTAATCTCACCCTTGCGTTTTTCATGCAGCTGACCCAGTGTAAATCTAGTGATGCAATTTGTAAATATGCCCACGTTTTGTAGGTGAGCGATATTCCAGGTTAACGCCATGACTCTATCTATAAATGTTTCCTGTGAAACTAAACTTACGTGAACTGTAGCCACGGCTATTGCCCTACATGATCCGTAACACAGAAGGCCATTTTTACCCCAATCAGCAGACTGGGGAGTCCTGTTACAAGCACAACTTATATACGAAGCAGTCACTTTCGCCATATTTGTTTTTCAATTAATCACAAGGCGGCGCAAAAAGTCAAATCAAAATTTCGAAAGGTGTCGCTTTGAAATCGACCTTGACATTGGGTGCGAAAGCTTTGTTTCTTGTCAGAACCCTAAATAGCTAAAATCCAAGAAGACAGAGCATAGTAAGACCATTTGATATTGTATTTTTTCCCGTGCTGACACATTATAAGTCTGCTAAATACCTGCGCTGTTGTCAGTGCGTGTACATTTACAATAATGTCATGTCATCATGTTGTTTTTATTTTCAAGCAGTTTCAATGGCTAGGTGTTGGAGGCAATCATGCCTTGATCACCTGACACTGAGGTCACCCCTGATTGGTGGATTCTACCAAAGCAACACCACCACGTGCTGTTCACACATGCATAATAATCGCATCACCAGGTATCCACAGACACTAGAGTATAAGATGTGGATTGCCAATTTCCCCATGAGTCATTGAAGTGGAGCCATATTCATAGGGAGCTGGAAAAGGTAAAAAAACAATGTATTGTCAATTTCCTATGTATATAAGCTTATGTAATTTGACTGACATATTTATCATAGCCATGCAATATAACAGGGCTGTCAGGGGTAGGTTATTGTGGTGATTTGCATTAAAAAACCCAGGTTCACTGAAAAGAATTGCCTGCACTTATTCTATTGGGATGGTAATTATATATATATATATATATATATATATATTACCTAAATTGTGCGTCTGAAACCTCTGAGAGGCAAACGTCTTCAATGCTACCTCTTGCGCCTACTGACTGACTTGTACAAATGAGGTAGTGCATTAAAGAGTACATTAAGTGTTTTGTTACTCTTGGTATTTCTGTTATGGCAATATAGGGGAGATGGGGTACATTGGGACAGTCACACCCGCCATATCTGGACAAAGTATAAATATAAGACTTTGTCACCGCCATATCTGGATAATAAACAACTTCAGAAATCCAAGGCTAGCCTCAAACAAAAATAGGGAAATATCTTCATTTTATCTGCGGAAACGGTCAAGATCATTTGGCTGTGGTGGATCATTTCATGTTTTTTTAATTCTGAGGTAAATTTTCCTTTGATAGTGCTCAGCAGTTGTGCCTTATCCGTGTTTCATTAGTGCCTTTCATAGAGATTTGATTATGCATAATTAATAGTAATCTCACTCAGCGTGGATGAAAGAGTTAACAGTGGGTTCTTTTACAAACCACTGCATGGGGATCATTGGGACAGTTAGGTCAGGTACACTGGGATAATGAGGTGACGGTATAATTAACCAAAATTATGTCGAATATCTATCTATTATCATAGTATGGCAAGAACCAAATAGATGAATTTGAGAGGATCAGTTAGAGTGGCCCTGACCTCAAGAAAAGAATGTTTGATGCTGTATTGCAGGGAATGGCTGTGTGTCAGACCGTCAAGGCAATTCATCCTAAATTCATGTCTCCACTGGTATTTGAAATTGGTAAAAAATAAACCAGGCAATGAGTTTAAGAAAAAGAGTTTTCCTGGCTAAAAGAATACAATCAGAAGGTCCATTTTTCATCTATGATCCTTATTATGGCAAGTTTCAAATTGTGACTGGGATTTGTTAAATCGTTGTTATTCCCAACAGTCTCAACAAATTGTTTTGTAATTGAGAAATTGTGCCTGGGCTGGGGTATTTGGTATTTTATTGTTTTGACACAGTTTATTGGTAATTCGATCTTTAACCTAAAAAGACTAAAATCTTGTTGTTTAAATTCAATCATGTAAAAAATTCAAATAGTATACTTCAAAGACCGATAGGAGATCACTGAACTTATAATTGTCTTACTGTGAGTGACTAGTTACAAACTGAGTCTGTTCAGTTACAAATTCCCTTGTTTTCAATGTCCCAAACTGTGTCCCAATGCCTGGGGACCATTGGGACAAATTTTAAGGTCACAAAAATGCTGCCTCAAAGGATGATGAATTTCAATATCCATGTATTGCTGCTACAGAATTGTTGCACAAATATAAGACTATATCGCTCATGGTCCCACAGACATATTGGCATGCTTATAAGAGCATGACAATGATTAGATGTGCATTCCCCCTCTCTTTCACGCTAGCTACGGCTGAGTGACCCAAAAATTAAACTTTTCCGCCACTTGTACCACGTGACCTGCGAATGCGCGGGGCGTCTCTCCAGCGACCTTATTCCCCTCTCAGCCGCCATTCGTATAGTAAACGATCGCCGGCTGGCTTAGTTATGGCTGATTTCTCTCGTTTTTGGGATTAATCGGTCTCTCAGTACGGATTACACCCAGGCCAAGATTGTTTCTTTCAGATTACGACGACCAGGCAAGTGTTGTTTAACCCTAAATCTTCGGATTACTTCGCAACGGCTGATGTCGCGTTGGTCAACTTCGTGCCGTTGTCATCGAGCTGTCATTAAGCTCCATTGTGCATCGTGCTGTAGACAATTCAACTATCTTGTGAGTGAGATTGTTTTCGCTATGTCTGATGGACAACCGAAGATTGCTGCAACGTTTAAAGCGGGTATGGTGCTTCGTAGACTTTCATCTCCAGCAGCCACTGTGTCATCGGCGTCTTTGACAGCTGATACGCAATCGCCAAACAGTAGCCCGTTTTTGTACGATACTGCAGCTGGGCCTCCAGTTGCCCTACCAAAGATTCCTACTGGTTGTTCTCAGCCTCCCACTTCGTCTGGCTTCGAGATTCATGCGTTACCACAGTCTGAGAGTGATTTGGAGTAACTGCGCTCCTGGTTGGCTTTTGCCAACTAAGGGACCTCACTAGACGAATGGCTGACCTGGAGTGACGTTTGACGGAATTCTCAAGGTCAAGGTCACCTATTCGCCAGGTCTCCTTTGAGGAATTTCCGGACAGAGGCCGCCATGAACGACGAACCTTTCATCCGGCGAGACTAGTTTCCCTCCCCGCGACGGGAGATACCGGATGTCTTTGCCAGGCTTTGAAGCCCCCCGCGTTCCCTTGCCTCAGAACAGGCTTCCATGGACAGGGACCAGCAACTCGATGTAAGTTGAACCACTCTGGTTGATCTTGCTCTTCAAATTTCCGGGCAACGGCATTCGCCGTCCCTGGATAGGTTGCTGTCGTCTGAGGGCCTGCTGGCTTCCTCCGGAACCAGCCCCCAAGGGTAGGACTTTCAGAAGGCGTTCGAGATGTTTTCTGCTGGATGGGACAGCGCTGACTCCAGACCAGAGACATTACCAAGTGAGGCTACAACGCAGGTGCAGTAGTCTAAATTCGCCTGCTCTGCCCTGTTTGGATGGTAAGGAAGTACCTTTCGTTCACTGGCGGCCTAAGGCCCAAGGAACGCCTATTCTGCAAAGTCCGGGGCGAGGGCCCTCCGTCCTCCCAGACAGTGGCGTCTTGGATCAAGGCATGTGTGAGGTTTGCGCATCAACATCGCCCAGACCTCCATGTTACCGCACATCAAGTGCATCGAATGAGTGCCTCCTGGGCCTTCCATGGAGGATCTCACTCGGTAGCGGATATCCTTCGGGCGGGCACTTGGGTCTCCCTCTCCACCTTCACTTCTTTCTACCTGGCTGACGTCCGTCTCCAGTCAGATGGTCAACACCACATGCACACAGTGGTGGCTCAAAAACAGTTGACCAAATTTTAGTCTCCAGCTCTTCATCAGTAATCAGGTCTGGAGGGGAGGAGGGTGGGCCCCTAGAATATGTCTGTGGGTCATGAGCTCATAGAGATAGGTCCCCCGTTGGGGGAGGACCTCAACTCTATATCGCTCATGGTCCCACAGACATATTGGCATGCTTATATTAGAGCATGACAATGATTAGATTTGTGGACCCCTCATAATAGAAACAGGAAGCTCACCCGATTTGGAGATACAACTCCAAATAAATTATTCCTGCAGTAAAGTGGCGGAAGTTGTGCTGATAATTAGTGCTGAACCAAGACCGGCCTCCCAATGAAGTAATGTCCCTTTTTCTATAAGTTTGAAGTTAAACTAAAGAAAAATTAAAATAAACTAAAAATAGACTGAATTCTTACTGTGAATATGAAAGCAGCCGTTCTTTGTTTGTGATGTCATACACTGAATTCAAGCTTTTTGACGTCATATGCAGATTGGGTGGCCTCTCGATAGCGGTCTTAAGACCTTAGAGAGGCCTTCCACACATAGAGAAAAATACATTTTAAATATTTCTTAACTTGTTTATTTGTCTATGTATGTTTCAAACAATGTCTGTATATGAAATGTGTGTCTCTTTGTGTAAATAAATGTCTTTGTCTGTCTGTCTATGCTTGGCAACAAGGCTCACTAAATAGGGTCATAAATCTGGGTCTGCTATACAGCACTTCTTGACCGTATGAGATGAGATGTTATTGTCTGATGCAACCAAGTAATACTATTCCAATGCTGCCCTACTGGTAGTAGGTCAAGCATATATATGTCATTGCCTGATTTGCAAGGTTTGCTGCATGGTCAGTTAATCATGACTATATAATTTGTCGTGTAACATGCACTACCAACTTAATACACAATCAGCATTGGACTAGACACTTCCCTACTTTAAACAATAAGTTTGCTGTGCCTTGTACAGCTGTGCATTGTACTGATTGTCACTCTTGATGCTCGAGTTGGCAAAATACCCATCCGAAGGGAAAATATGTAACACGGTGTCTCCCAAATGTTATAATTTCATCATTAGGTGTGCCTTTGGCACCAGGTCATGTCAGTTGAGCTTTGGACCAGTAGTATATTGAGAGACGCAAAGACAATAGAATTGTTTGTGTTTGAAATGTGAAGTGATACTGTCAGTGTTAGATGTGTTTGAGGTGTGCTACCCTGGATCAACAATGCACAACCATAGCTGTTGGGTCTGCGCGTGATATTTCAATGGTTTTCACCTGATAAAGAATAAGTGTATACTGACGAGACCATGTATGCCTTGCACGTGAGCTGCATTTAGGTCTTCATGCCAGGTCGATGCATCGAGAATTGATAAGGTTGTTATACATGTACATGATGTCAGGGTTGGCAAATTTAACCCACCCACCGGGTTTAACCTGGGTTAAACCCACATTAAACCCGGATCTAAATAGACATTTTGCCCAAAGTGGGTTATACCTGTTAAAAACCTATGATTTAATTTAAAATCAGTAAGGTGAAGGTGCAAATGACTAAGCATGAAAGTCAAAGCAATATTTAACACTATTGCTTGGAAATTAAACTTTGCACTGATGATGTTACATGATGTAAGAACATAACCAAGATCAATGGTTGTTACCCCCAATTTGCAATAGTGAAAACGCAAAATTACTTGATGGCATAGCAATGTTTTTGCCGATGGTTTAGCAATTTTTTTGCCAATGGTTTAGCAATTTTTTTGCTGTTGTATTTAGCTCTGAAAATATATAATCTTTGTAATTCAGAAGACGAGGACATTTTATAGGAGAATTGAATTTCTATATTTTGAATTAAATTTTTGTCAATCTGTCCAAGCATAGAGTGTCCGTAGATCACTAAAGGGGCGTTCACACTAGAGCCCTGCGCGGGCATCAAAGTTCTGCCCACTCCCGCGCCTGCATTTCTGAGCCCGCGCCTGCCCCGTGTAAGCATTAAAATTTTGCGGGCCTCCGTGGGCTTCCTGCAAATGCATCCTCCATGCCCGCGCCCGCACCGAGCCTGCAGACATATGTCCGCGGGCATTTGTGCCCACAAGATCTGAGCCCGCTAGTGACCACACTCATGATCATTTTTTAAATATTAATTTATTACTATCACACCATGAATCACAAAACAGTTTAAGGGTTGTTTAATTAACTTATCCAAAACATTACAGCAATATAATACAAAATAGGGTATCACTACTTACAAATGCTCATTTTTTAACTAAAAATTAGTACCACTCCGTCTTCCAATATAACCAGCATACGGCAGATCTTTCCATTCTCATCAATTACAGTACCAAATTTTTGCCAGACATCAGACTTGGCATTGTAGAGGCTGCGTAATTTTAACACTCCAGTAATCAGTGAATTTGTCACTTGATTATTAGATTTAGCCATGTTGCTGACAGGAAATTCAGCTTGTGACTGAATGATGCTTGGAAACTTAACCCAAGTTATTAATATTCCCTCAAATAAAAATGACCATCTGGGCTAGCATTCACATTAACAAATGGTGTCTTTGATATAAATCCTTGGAGATATATACAACAAAGCTAATTAATGTTCAGTATCAACCCTTGAAGACAATTTCATGCTCCAGTGAATAAAGGGTTATTATCAAAGCACATGGGATTATCAGCATGTGGTCCTAAATCCCCCTCTGTTCTGACTTCAATGAAACTAAATATTATTCAATAAGTTATGTTTGACTAGTTCAAAAGGAATCTTGATTGTGATGTAATTTCATGTATTTCATATGAAGAAAGTTCTCTTTTTTTACTGGCTTTAATGAAAAATGTTCATCCGTCATCATACGTAGGTCTTATCTGTGACAGTGTGAAGTTCACACGGTCACAGATAACACCTACGTATGAAATTTTTTTTTCACTCTTGCTCATCCTTTTTTGTAAGTGTTTTACGTATACTCACGCTAATTCGTAGAAAGCTAGCGCTAAATCATCCGTGATCATACGTGGAGAAGGCAAAATTTTAAAAACATGTTTAAAACTTTGGTGGATGTTCTATGAGTAAATTGTTTGTATTAGTTGCGTAACTCGCTCCGGAATCACTCGGTGTTCATTCTACGTACGTTCTATGTACCATCCTTGGCCATACGTAGCCACTGTCCATCCGTAGGTACTCGCCATCCACTCGTAGAACGCTCAGGGAATATCCACGCCCGCCCATCGTATCCTACCCATCTTTGAACCACTCGCATGGGCGATCTACGAGAGATCTACCTGTGCCTACCCACCACCCTTATATGTATTTCTACTAATTTGGATCCCATGCGGTGAGCTTGTTGGAGGGTTTTCATCAGGTTTAACCTACTTTTGGCAGATTAAACCCGTTTTGCCGAGGTTATACCCAATGTGTAATGCTCAATGATAGCCATTAAAGTAAAGTTTAAAAAAGCAAGCTTCTTTCTCGTCAATAGTTACGGTTTTATGTATTTCTGCAAATTTGGAATCCTATGCGGCAAGCTTTAGGAGGGTTTCACCAGGTTTAACCCACTTTTGCCTGGGTATAACTGGGTTATACCCACTGGGCTGGGCAAAATTGATATAACCCGGGTTAAAGTCCAACCCTCCATGATGTACTTGTACATATGATTCAGTCTCAAGAATTAATTCCAGGAAAGATCATAGTATGTCTTATGTCTTCCTAGTGTTTATTGAAAGTTAGTTTCTATTTTATATGTTTTTTTTTTTGTGGTGCTAATTATATTTCAGTGATAACATGCAAAATGTCAGAAATTTTTCCGTTGAGGTCAGCCAAAATTACAACGTATTTTACCAAGTTGATGATGTTGCAGCTATGTGAAGTTAGGATATCGTTGCAACAACAAAAAAATCATAATATTTTCAACAACAAAAAATCAGATTAATATCTATGTTCACCTAGTCCAATTCAAATCCTAGCCGAAATGCACATCTTCACTCTATTCCCAGTATAAACTTGACATTTTGACTTAATGTATTTCAGAATTAAAAATTTCATAAATATGAAGGCATCTGAATATCTGTCCAATCCTTCTCTAGTTCATCCAATATCTGAATATCTGGGATGAATGAAAAATCAAAGTCATACTTTGTTTTTCTCAATTACGTATTATTGACAATACCTATAGAAAGGGAGATCAAATTATAAGTATATTTCAATTTGCATCTGATTTATCGAGAATTCTGAACTTTTTTGAAATCGAAAGAGCTATGGACTACAATTTACTAAAAAAAAAAGAAAAAAAAGGGAGCTTCATATTGTATGTAGACATATTGATATCTATTAGGTAATTTGGATCATAAGTGACTCTGTGACATGAGCAAGAAAATGAGGCATTGATGCAGTCTGTGTGAATAATTTATAACATAAAAACGCACGTTTTATGAAAAATGCTATGACACATCTGAGCACATCTACTGAAAAATTATTCATCTTCATGGGTCTATTTACTGTTCGATAACTTACGATGATTAAGACATAATAACTACCGTGTAAGCAAGGTGTTCAGCTGTAAGATGGATACGGCCTCATCTATGGCTCTTTACGGCTTCTTGAGTTATTGTCAGATAAAAATTAGGTTAGAAACTGAATGAGACTTTTGTGCAAATACGTCTTGACTCATAAAAACTTCCTTAATATTTGGCCCAGGAACTCAGAAAAAACACCTGCAGAATTAAAAAAAATCACCGAGAATTCACTGGTGATGGTGTGGATGTTTTAAAATACTTGAATCTGGGGCAGAAGTTGCTTAATGCTGCTGATGCAGCGGCATTACTGATGAGGGTTGTGCTTACTGAAGCGCAATGTGAACATCAAAGAATCAATGTATTTAAAGCAGCAGGGGTCCTTGGGCCAGCTCTGTATACTACAAATAAATAAATCAAAAATCAATTCCCATCATCTTAACTACAATGCCACCAGAACTGTGAAAGTGGATTGTTTCTAATTCTAATTGTCTAATGCAAGTTGATACATGTAGTAATAACTCATAGAGTGATATGATATTCTTAAGGACATATTAATTGGAGAGGTCATTCATGTTCATGGCTAGGTAGGGCGAGCATGACAGTTGGGGTCTTCCGATTGCCCTTCTGCGAGGATCGAGGCCCATGACTTTCAAGGGCAAACATTTAAGATAAGATAAGATAAAACTTTATTTACAGTTGGTGGTGACAATAAAACAAAGAACATAAGTCACAGTAGCTTTTAACCGAAAAATAAAATAACAATAACAACAAGATGACAAATATTTACAAATGATATGAGAAATGACACGTAATGTTCTTAGTAAAGTTACAGGTTATTTTGTATACAAAAAATACAATATCCACATTGACAGTTATTCCAGTAGTTACTGTTTCTTAACAATTGTCCAAAGTTTGCATATTCATCAACTTCTTTAATTTGAACAGGTAAATCATTCCACACTGAAGCACCTTGATATACTATGGATTTCATACCATATTTTATAGTATTGTATTTGGAAGTTATACCATGCTTAATTGCTAATGGTCTTAAATGATGTCTTGGGGTGGAACCAAATGATAAGTTATAAGTATACATCAGGTTTGCATGTGTATGTGTGCGATATAAATAGTAAGCATGTGAATGATGAATAATAGAAGTTGCAGCTTCTTGAATTGTTTGTTTTGTATAAATTGTCAGCCTTCTTAGAACATATAGAAGACAATCATGAATGAAGCCTGCATCATATTTAGAACACAATAACAAGTTGGGGTAGGGACAAATATTGGAACACTTTTCACTTCTTAACCACCGATAGAGTAAACAGGACTTTGTCCATTGTCCTGTTGTTATTTATTTATTTCTTAAGATGAAATATTGGACTTTGATTCTGTTTTTATGAGGCTAACCAAAGTCTAAAGATGAGTTACATGGTTCAGGTGTGAAGTAGCACCAATTTTAAGGTGAGTGCCAATATGTTGTGTAGCTTTCTCTTGTATGAATAGAGTCTTTTCACTGAACAGCCCTGAATTCAGCAGGACATAAGTCTTTCCTCTCCTCTGAATACTCATTTTGCTTTTCAGACACAGTAGGTAATAACGAACTGATTCCATAAATATAACTTTTTTTAGAAAAATAACAAACATAAACTAAATGATAAAGTGTCAAATATACATTAAAATGCACTAAAAAATACTGCTGCTAGGATGCACTTCGCTTCAGCCAATCACAGCAAAGGCCGGGAACTTTTTCAGCCAATAGTATTGCAGTATTCTGTTTTAGCCACCTGGTGGAAATACAGAGAACCTTCCGTGAAAATTCACTATTTTAAAGGTTTTTAACTATGGTAGTGGTAACTGTAAGCGAAATAGTTCTTTCTTTGGTTCACCAAATCACAACCTTGATTTGCACTATATGTACACTAAATGCATTTTCCCCCTGTACCAATTCCAATTTATGATATCGGTCTGTGCTAAGCTGCTACTGTCTTTTGCATTTATGGTTAATCGAGAGTAAAAGTGTGCAATGTCTATGTTTAAAAGTATTGCATTATTACCAGTCTTTGGTTACCAGTTGGACGATATAGTGGCTTTGCATTTATTGCTTGCAGTTACAGTTACATTTGAGCAAGCTAGGATCCTGCCTTTTCGGTGGGTTGTCTTTTGGGGGCTGTTCATAAAGGAACAACGTCCTCCCATGATCTTTATGAGCATGTACACCCTGCTTTGCACTGCATGACAATACACTGAGAATTTTGCACTAAATGACCGATTTTCAAGGAATTCATTGTAATTATTTTACTGAAGTGTAAACATTTCTGAATGTTGAAACGGAAGTGTAGCAATCAAGTGAAGGACTTGTTTACTTTGTGTAACGAAGTTTCAGGGCTTTGTTAAGAGCACAATTGGAATCTATTTGATCCAGTTGCTGGAATATCAACATCTATCCATCAAAATCGATAA
The DNA here is from genome assembly GCA_932294295.1 of Alitta virens. NCBI lineage: Eukaryota > Metazoa > Annelida > Polychaeta > Phyllodocida > Nereididae > Alitta > Alitta virens. Next base: position 52,806,418 of record OW028573.1, read on the forward strand.
TGAGTTCAGTTGTATCAATGATTTTGAGATTAGATGAAGCAGAAAAACTGATTAGAGTGGAGATAAAAGGAAGTGGGTGATGTTTTTCGCTCAGTTTTGGGTTTTAGGTCGATGAGGTATCGTGACATTTACAGATCAAGTTTCTTGTGATGTGTGCTTTCAGTTCTTGCTTTAGCTGTTGTTAAATATAATATTACTTCATGGAGGATAGAGAATATTTGACTCTTCATACGGAAAACACCTCTGGATGTTTCATCATCTTTTAATGCTCATGACTATTTGAATCACCCTGTGACACCAACACAGCCTTACACAGCCGCGGGTTAAATATTTAGAACATTTTAGTCTTTGTGATTCTCCACTGCTACAAGGAGTCACCATGGTAGCCCAGGACTTTTGGTCAGATATGATTTCAGCAGAAGAGGAGGACGATTTTGACTGCGTGGATATTTCAGTCCAACAGGTGATTTTTGATATCTTTCATGAACAAGATTAAGTGCCTGTACTGCAGGTCATTAATTTAGAAGTTTTTCTGTCTTAGGTAACTTTGACCATAATCACCATATGGATCAAAAAGATACGAGACCAAGTCAGCTTTTATGAAGAAAAAAAAAAGAATTAAGAACTACATTTGTAAATTATAAGATGGAATATTTTTCATGTGCTAGTTAAATGCTTGATTGCAATGTACTTGCTTTCATGAATCTCTTTCTTCTGTTGCCTAATGAAGGGTAAATAATTAAATGTTTCAAAAGTTTTCTAAGTGAGAATTCAATTGTCCTTCATAATTATTACATTTAAACATAGCTATGAGACTGACCCAACTTGATCATGGCAACAGCTGAACAAGGTCCTTACAGGGCTAGTGAAAATGATGCTTCAGCAGTGTCCTGGGTCAGGATTTAGATTTGTGTGTACTGTATCTTGCTACATGATGTACATAATTATTTAGTCCATAGCATATTGTGAAATCAACATTTACTAGATGTTGACTTCTAGTAATAGTCATCTTCAGCCATTTAATTTCTGATAAAAGCCCGAATTGTTTCTTGTGATTAGTATGTGATTTTAAGTTAAGCAAGTCGGACATGCCATGTACATGTTATAATACAGGCTACTGGAGAGTGTCACATACAGTTGTGCCCAAATGTGTACATACCCCTGAGTGTTTTGCCATTGTATTCAACACAAAGTTGTCTCTAAAAAGAATGCTTATGGCAGAATCAAAATCATATTAATTAAGCCACAGGCATCTATGGCTTATGTTATGGTCTTTAGTATATATATCACTAGGGCCAACCAGTTTTTCCAGCTACAGCTCAATTTAAATATGGGTTATAAATGTATCAAAAGGTTTACATGCCCCACCTCTGATTTGAATAGCAATATGTAGACTTTTCGACACTTTTATGACCGCTATGTAAATAGGAATACGGCGAAACAGATTGGCTATACCTTGTATCAGACTAAGTACATAACGTGAAATTTGCCCTGGAAAGCTGTTTTAAATGATACGACAGATTTTATGTCATCAGGATTATTTTGCGACAAAATGAACAGAATGCAATGGCAAAAGTACAGAGAGGTATGTAAACTTTTGGGCGCAACTGTATGTCATTTTGAGTCTTGGTTGTCGTTGAGACAAAGAAATTCCTTGATTTAACTGAAGTTGAAGAATCCGATGCAAGTATGCAGTGATGGCAACAAAATTGTTGGTCTGACTTAACAATGTTGTTGGTGGTTGTCTAAATGCTACTGATGTAGTCATCTCAGCTTCCATCCAGACTCCAGAGGCAAACATAATGATGAGGTGATAAGACTGGGCAAACACAGAAAAATATTATGCTACACATTTATCCTATGGAAGGGTCTCTTTAATATTACCAGTGTTTATTTGCCCCAGCAGACAAGAGTACTATGGCCAAGGCAGTGAAAGCACCATGTAGCTGAGATATATCACGATTGTCTGATGCAAGTGACCAGGATTCTTAGGATTTTACATGAGTATGTGACTTGTGTGGCTTATTGCTTATGTGACTGATGTCTGACCTCATCAGGTAAAGTTGAATATCAAGATCAGAATCAGAGCTGATTATTGTTTAATTCCCTTATCACATGAACCATATCCTATTAATTTAGCACTGTTAGCAAGTTGACGACATTTTTACTGTGCCCAGTTCAACTATTAGAACACAATTGTTAGCTGTTGTGAATCATGAGGATATCATGTGTAACATGCATTGCGATATGCATGTTGTAAATGTATGAACATGATTACGTATGCATAGTATAGTCATATGCTGGTTATATTATGTGCATCTCAAGAGTTTCAATGTCAGCAAGGTGTAGAGATTTTTTTTTGGGGGGGTGGGGGAGTGCTTCAGTTGTTAGTGGGAGTCTTCCTGCTATACAGTGTGCTAGGAAGCAGCCTTTCGAAGTCCTTAGTATCTGCAGAAAAGAAGGAAGTAAGGAGCATTTTTAGTTTTCATATTTGTTGCTCAGTTATAATATTTTAAATTTATATCCATACAAATATATATATATGTGCAGTCCAAGCCACCCAGGCATATATGATTTCAGGGTAAGTCATTTGACATTACATAAGGTTGATCGATGTTGTTTTATGTACAATTATTATTTTTATTTGCAATAGACATTTGACAAAGCAAATGGATTTTATAAAAGAATGTAGTATCATTATCACTATCTTACTATGGGTTTATGTCTTTTGATTGAAGAAATTGTGTATAAACTAAAGATTTACGATAAATGGATGAATTTCTCAGATCGTGTTTCCTCCCTATGCGATGCAGTACTTCACACACAAGTTCCTTATAGGGTCAATCCATATGAACTTCCCAGGTCACCATCTAAAAAAATTCTGCAAAAAATACCAGTTGTAGGACTATATAATTAATGTTAAAATCCAAAATTTCAGGTCTCCAGTGTCAATGGTTTAGAAGATACAGCAATTTGAAATGTTATAATTTTTTTGCGGAAAAGCCAAACGGCATGAATTTCCAAGTTCAGACATCCATATTTCTCTTATTTTTCATAATGTAGGCATGAAATGTTGTACCTAAGGCAAAAATGTTGTATTAAATCCATGTATGCTGTTACATCAGGGCTATTGATGATATTTTTCAAACTGTAATGCTCTGAAAAAGGGTGAAAATGGGAAATGTTGCAAAACGAGACTTTATATTTTGCAGGGCTGTGCGGAATCTATGCAAGAATAAGAGCTCATATTTATTTTCTTGCTACTTATGGTCCACCTGCACATATATGAATGGCCAAAACCACCGTATTTGCAAAAAAATGGAAGCCCGAGTAGTTTTAAAATGACAAATAATATACGATTGTGAAAAAAGCCCTTTATTCGATATATAATGTAATTTTGACCAACAAGAGAGTTCACCATCACTTTCATATTTTTTCCCCAGTATCACACACATCTAGTGGTCCTCTGGTTAAAATATCATTGTGGTGGTCAGATTCCTTCATATTGTTATGAATTTAAAAAAAATCGATCTTTACATACCAAAATAAAAATAGTCTTTTTTGATTTCTTAATATTTGCGTAAAGCTTTGAACAGTTAAATTTATCTATTCATTTAATAAACATGCTTTAGAGTATATATGATGCTATATTGACCTGGGGAGCTTTCGGTGAATTCATATGGATTGACCCTATATACACTAATATGACATCAAAGACGCCTGACAGAATTATTGTTACACAGATTATATATCCTCCTATATATTTCTGGATTCAAGTGGTATTAATTTCACATTCTAGATATGATTACATGTTAATTTATTATTTGTGAATCTTAAAATCTCTATCTGTGAGACAGGGTTGTTTATCAGCGATCTAACTGGTATTCTGACCTAAATGAACCGAGCATATCAGCATTGCTTTACAACAACAATTTTAAGATTGCCTGAATCATCGCGATTGTCATATCATAGTTGTTTTGACATGGCTTATCACGTTTTGGAATTGTGTCTATATAAATGGTCTTACTTAATTGCTCACCCTGACTGCACGTGCTCTTTGACAACTAGAGCATCTCGTGGTCATGCTCTCTGCCAGTGCCATACAAACTGCCTGGATACCCTGGAAGATTTATAATTAGACTAGTTTATTAAAAACGGATAGGATGACAAGGCAGAATATCATGGATATATTCAATTTTTTTTTATCATGGACTGTTGTTTGTCCTGATCATGCATATGTAAGCTGCTTTACAGGCCATGCGAGAAAAAAAAAGAATAAAAAGGAAGAGATTAGGTGACTGGATCAATCCAGTGAGCTAGGTTCTTACATCATTGCACATGGTCAGACCGACAGCTAAGATGTTCAAGGTATATTTGCAGAAAAGAGTTTTCTAATTAACACTGATATTCTTAGGCACTAATTATCTTAACCTTAACTACGTTAAGTGTCACTATATGTTGTAATGTTGCCATGGATACTGCAAGTACTTGTACTGATAGTTCTATGATGATAGTCTGACTTATCAAAGAAAATCAGGAAAAATCTTCATAAATATCAATAAATTTTGTGGATGGCTTTTTAGTCTGGAGAGGACCTGGTGACCTAACTGACCTAACTTGTACTATCTACATGCACTTGGTTACATCAGCCTGGTTACTAGGATATATAACATTCACTCGTAATAAAAATTGTGAAATGTTCATTTTTATGTATTTCATGTAGTTAATCAACAGCTGCAAGTGGCACTACATCAGAGGCTCGAGGCCAAGAGGATCTGGCCTGGGCAGCTATCTTGGTTACAATGTAACAGCACTGACTGACCCTAGCTTTTTGTTGGCCCAGTTCCCCACTAACTAGCTTACTTATACAGAGTCGGTGGGTGCATATGCTGGAAATCAAATCGCACAGTAGGCCAGACAGCTGTTTGGTTGTAACTTGAATCCTCACTCAACATTTGCATTGTATGTTTGCAGGTTGATGTGTACAGACAGGGAAATCGGCCACAGCTGAAACAGCCATCGAGAATGCTGCGAATGTGGAGATCGGTCAACAGCAAAATATCCGAGTTTTATCGGTACTTCCATGTAATATTTGGGACAGCAGCGTACCAGCCAGTCCAGCCATCTGAACACTCACTGAAGACTGCAAAACTCCTCTTTCGGTTGTTAAGGGCTAGGAGGCCTTTGACGCAACCTCCTGACCTGGAGAATGTGATGCTGCAGATGTGCGATGAGGAGGACGAAGATGAGGAGGAGACTCAAGATTATGTAGATGCTGACGAGCCAAGATTGTGGGCAGAAGTGCGAGAGGTCCTCCAAGAATGTGCAGAGCTTGATTCATTGCTGCATGTCTGCAATCGACAAGGCTTCAACGTCCTGCTTATGGCCGTCCTCCAGCAGGACAGGCAGGTCCTACAAGTCCTCATTGACGAAGGTGTAAGCCTGAACAGAAGCAATTGCACTATGCCCCTCCATCTTGCTTGCAAGATAGGCGATCTACAGACTGTCCAACTTCTGATAGGACATGGCGCTCTCCAGGACCTGGAGGCTGGCATGTGCTTCCCTCGACCCCACACTCCAATCGTCCATGTCCCATCCAGGTTCCACTTCTTGGAGACTGACATATTCTCTTGTGACAGCGACCATGCCCTACCTCTGATGTATGCTATTGAGGGAGATCACCTAGATGTTGTCAGGTAAGTTTCAAGAGCTATTCTTGCTATTTGCTCATCATACAAGGTATGTTTATCCTGTTTATTGTAAACATTTCTGTACATACAGATATGAATCGAACAGGATCTCTGTGAATAATGTTCATTTTGCATGACATAAACAATTCAAGCTGGATTGGCATTATTTGTAGTACTACGGTAGTAAGCTAAACAACTTCTTAAAGTAGCCAAGATGGCAGACAAAAATTCTTGTATTGTGTCTGGAATATAGACTGAGAAAGTTATACTTATGATGCAGTTGTGTTTTTCTGTGCATATATATTGTGCATGTTCATTCCAGCCAATTGGGCGTAATAACTGACTAATTGTTCGTCTTTTGTTTCAGATGTCTGTTGATGGACACAGACAATGGCAGAGACAGATGGCCTTATCATCGCCACCCCCTGCATCATGCATGTCACCATGGTTCCTACCGGTGCATCGACTATCTTGCAAGTCACCAACCTGCCGAACTGGCGACCACTGATGAGGAGGGACTGACACCACTGCTGCATGCTGCTCCTTGGGGCCAGCTGTGTGTCAAGTATTTGGTTGAAGGTGGTGCGAATGTGCACTCCACTAACTTCAAAAGCCAGACAGCGCTTCATGTGCTTTTCAACCAGATCCAGAAACCCTTAGAGCTCTTTGGGACGACAAAGTTCCTCCTTGGGACAGGAATGGAGCAGGATGTAAACAGAGTAGACCACCAAGGCAACACCCCACTCCACTCCCTGATCACTCAGCTAAATCGCAAGGTGAGCTCTTACCCTCAGGGTGCTGATGAACTTAGTCAGGGAGAATTTGATCAGCAGATTATACAGACTATGGAAATACTGCTGCAGTATAACTGTGATGCGAACAGGGTTAACAACAGTGGAGTCACTGCTTTACATAAAGTCATACTGATGCTGGATTTCCTTACAAGTAGTGACCCCAGTGGCATCACCCTCCAAACCCTGCCTTCTAGAGAAAAGTATCAGGTGAATTTTGACCTTGTTCATCAAGGTCTGGAAGTTTTGCTGCGGCACGGGGCAGACCCAAACAAGACAACATCTGCAGGTCGGACTGCCCTGATCATTCTGCTGCAGATGGCCCTGAACACAGACCCTGTGAAACTGCATCGTTTTGGCAGGGGTTTTTTGAAGTGCTTGAGTCTTTTGTGTGAATATGGTGCCAATCCAAGCCGCACTCTTATGTGCCACATCAATGTGATCACTCTCCTCTGCAAGATTGGCCACAAGTGTTTGTTGGTGCTGAATGACACTGCCAAGCAGTCAATGTCAGAGTTCTACAAGGAGATGCTAGCCGTTCTGCTGCTGCATGGTCTCGATTCAAATCACTGCAGCAATCGCAAGAGACCTGCTGTTGCAGGGGCAAGTGGAAACATCCTACTGGAGATGTGCAAGCTGGGACAGTGTTTGAAGAAGCCAGCAGACTTCTCGTATATTTATGACTGGGTGCTCACTCTATTGCAGTGGGGCGCCAACCCTGACATTGAACCCTATCCTTCTGATTCCATCATCTGCCATTCACAGAGTTCCATTTTCCTCAAACCTAAGGGTTCTCAAGCTGTCAACCAGATCATGTATGAGATCAAGGACTTGAAAGAAATTTTCGATGGTGGCTATGTAGCCAAATTGATCATGCTCTTCTACAACTCCATGGGTCACGAGGCGCTTTATGGATGCCTGAACACAGCCAAGTTCTTGTCAAGGTTTGACCCAAACAGAGCTCCTCATGGCCGCTTCCTGGAACTCATACACATCCTGTCATCACAGCCTCGTTCACTGAAACAAATCGCTAGGGTTTCAATCTACAAGTCGCTCAATCGAGAACTGAATTTGAAGGTGGACAAATTGCCACTGCCAAGGGCCGTGAAGGTGTACTTGCTGGAAGTACAATAGTAGGAAAACTAACAGAAAAAGAATGGTGACAAAGTATTTGCAAACTGTTAAAAAATGGGATATTTATCTTGTTACAAACAATGACAGTCAGTTTATTGCTGCAAGTTAATACTTGCAGTAGTTATGTCTCTCATAGTATATGTACTATTATTTGCATTGTTCAGGTATTTGAAATAAGATAACACCAGTGTCAACATTTTATTAAAGGTTATCAAGTATATGTAAGTTTTTTTTCTTATTATCTAGTCATGGAACTCATGTCTTATTAAAATAAGAATGTGTATTTGTATGTGCATCCATTGGTGACTTATGCTATTAACACTGGTTGGTTTTCCCCTGCATTGGGAAATTTCAGTTAAATGTGTAGTTTGCTGTATTTTGTCGACAGTTTAAAAAGTTCATTTGATGGATAATGTTGTAATGTTTAAATGTGAGAAATGTGCCAGCTATTGGTTACTACAATGTGATTTGCCGTACTGGCAACCCTATTCCCAGTGAAATGTATAATATATTTTTGTAAGTCGTATTGACTATTCCCAGAATTGTATATATTTAGTCATTGATCCAGTATAATGTTTCTATGAAACATTGTTTCGAGATCATTATGCTATTTGAAAATGTTTGTGAACTTATTTTTATCAGTTGGTCATTATGTGACCAAAATATTTTGTGGTGATGCATAGTTGTGATTTATATATGTACTGTTAAATTTGACATTTTAAGTTTGCCAGTTTGATTGGATAAGTTATTGTTATGTTATATTTGTGGTAAGGCGCAATTCATTGGATTTTCTAACTTTTGTTTTTTCATAAACCTTTCGTTTTATCATAAACGAGACAATTGCTTTTGTAACACGGACAGATTCATTCTTGAAGCACATTTTTGATGAGAAGTTGAGAAGTTATTTGCTTTGCTTGTTTATAGGTTTAGTTGACCAGGTTCAATGGCTTTGCTTATTTGTGTCAGGAGAAGAATCTCATATTTTGCTTATAAATTTTGTGACAAACTAAAAGAACACTTTTCACATGAGACTTTAGTTGACTTGCTTTTCCTTTGGAACATGCAATACTTTTTATGCACACATTATCATATTTTGATTAATAAATATTATTGTTACCTAAAACTTTTATGCTTGTTATAATTGGAGAAGAAAACACAACACAAATATTGGTTTGGTAATTTACTCATACATAAAATGGTGGGTGTAAATCACAGTCTAATGACTGGCCTTTAACAAGGCCACAGTTATAACCACTTTTGATCCACCCAGAAAGAATGGTTCCAGGTCGGTCATCAAAAGTCACATCGTCTCCTGTCCAGCGTGTGACGAACCCTCTGCGCTGATGGGTCATACTTGCATTTCCTGGTGCTCCATGAATGATATAACCATGGTGTACAAGTACGTCACCTGAGCATATTGATAATGAGTCTTTAGACATCAGAAATTCAGAATATGCAATCTTACTCCAAATTGAAAATTTGTACTGCATCAATACATTCGAATTTATGCATTCGAGCACATTCTCAAACCTGTTGACTTGGTGTTTGATTCAGAGTAAACTTTACCTGGCTCTAGGTCCCAAGTCAGGAGCTTGATCTCCCCAGATGATACAAGGGCATCAACATCAGGCAGAGGATCCTTGTAGATGGATTCCTGGTAGGTGTCAGCACCTGCAAAACTGGTCACCTGGTGTTGAATATGAAGACTATGGGATCCACTCCAATATTGAACGCAAGTGTTCTTATCCACAGGATCCAGTGCAAGCCAAATAGAGCACACCTAAGTGAATAGAGAAGATGAGAGTTAAATATGGCAGATATTTTCTGTACCAGACATTTTTTGCCCAGGAGCTGCCATATTGCTACTGGGTCTGGAAGCTTAGGACTTCAGCTTAAATGACCAACTGCCAGAGGTAGACGTAATGATGAGTTGGGAGTCCACACCATGTTACACATTTACCCCACGGGTAGGGTCGCAGCATAGTGAGTAAGGAACTTCCACATCTCATCACTCTCATGAGACAGCTAGGAGGTAGCTCATGAAGAGTGCCTGGGCCGTGGCCAGGCCGAGGATCGAACTCCACACCTTCAACAGAGCTGGCCAATATGGAATTGTCAGATGCTATAAGCATTAGGCCACCCAGAGTTTACTTGTGAACATGCATTGTTTACATGCGACAACTATTATGAGCATGCTCTTTCATAGGTTTCTTATCACCATGCTCTTGCATAGTTTTATGAGCATGCTCTTGCAGATCTTTCTTATATGAACATGCTCTTGCAGAGTTTCCACCTGCAAGTTGGAATAGGTGCCATTAAATTCAGACATCTAGGTTATAATGAACCAATAGACCTTACCTGGTCCCCCTGTAATTGGTAGTATGACATGTCATTATGCCAGGGAGTCCGTGCAGTTGTCCCTGGTTCCTTGCTGAGTATGTGGTCATAGAAAAGGTTCACCTGCATGAAAAATAATATTGATGCTAATTAAACAGTATCTGGCCAGTATAAAAATTATAAGCAACTGATGAAGCTGAAACTTCAACAATGACCAAGATGCTATTTGGGGATTTGCAAAAATTAAGTACACTCAGCGACATTGATTTTCACCACGACATCGCAATTCGCCCACTTATTAGATGGCTGTCGGAGTGACAGAGTACTGTGTATAAAATCACTCCTTCACAATAACTGGATATCAACTTTGGCCTAACCTTTTACAACATAGTTGATGTTCATTACCTTTTTGGATTGCATGATGAGGGCTGCAATATTTGCCAGGGGTCCTTTGTATATGAAATCTCTGGCTTCTTCATACTTTCTCCATAAGAACTGGTCTTCAAAAAATCTACCTAGTGCATTGAAGCCAAAGCAACGGTGCTAGCAAGGTTAATGAAAGTAAAATTTTCATTGTAATCATTATGTTGTAGCCTTACCAGACTGTGTGTCATGTTCATAACTTGTGTTTGACTTCTCCTCCTTAGCTTTTTGGACCACACATCTTAACTTCTGTAACCAGTCTTCTCCAACTGCTTCCTTGACCAACACCGCTCCATCACTCCGGAATCTATCAAACAATAAATAAATCTAATTGAACCAAAACTCTGCGAGAGCATGTTCATATAAGAAAGATCTGCAAGAGCATGCTCATAAAACTATGCAAGAGCATGGTGATAAGAAACCTATGAAAGAGCATGCTCATCACAGTAATAGCTGTCACAAGTAAACAATGCATGTAAACTCTGCAAGAGCATGCTCACAAGTAAATTATGTACAGTCGCAGTCAAAAATGTGCATACACCTGACAGAAACCAGATAAGCATTGTCAAAGTGCACTTGATCTGTTACTACAATGATAGTTTTTCTCAAATATATCACTAGAAACCTAATTTATTGAAAACATAGTTGCAGTCATACATTCAATAGTTTTGATGCAAAATAGGATCCTTTTTCAAATACCAAAAATTGAATTTGATGGGTCAGAAGTGTGGTACACTTCAATTGATATCCTATTGCACAATGTTTAGCCTGTTTACCAGCAACTGATTTGTTCTCATAACTCAACACAAGTTTCTGGCAAGTGTAGGGAGATACTTTGGATCATTTCTGAACCTATCTTCTCTATTCCCTTAACACATTTTCAATTGGATTTAAATAAAAACTTGAAGACCATTGCAAAACTAAATTATGTTTTATGTGAGCCATTTTGACACTAGTTTGGAAGTATGCTCTGTGGCATTGTAATGTTTATTTATCAAATTTCGACCTGGCTTCAGTTTTCCGATTGTGGTCCTTCTTTAAGAGTTTTGACATAGTTGTTCTCTTTCATAAAGCATGATGCCATTCATTTTTTTCAAGCATCCCTGCTCGACTGGCACAACCCCAAAGCAAGTGCTTTCCTCCACTGAGCTTCAATGTTGGCACTGTATCCCCAGGGTTGAAGACCTGACTAGCTTCAGTCCAAACACAGTGACTGAACAACTTAATATTTGCCCATCACTCCATACAGCTTTATTGCTAAAGTCATGCCCTTTCTGCATGTAGGTTTCAGCAAACTCCAGGCAAGATTTTTCATGGCTTTCTGCAATAGTGGCTCTTTTCTTACTCCCTGGCCTCTTGACTGTGTCAGCACTTTAGATTTCTCCAGGCCATTGCACATTCTTTCTTGGTCATACTGCAGCTTTTGGCAGTTTCTGACTTTTCCCAGATATTGGCAACGGAAATGTGAAATTGTTCATTTTGTATGGCTTGATAATGCTTGATGCATATGATGTAGAGTTGTAGATATGTTTATAGCTTTGCAATGACTCCCAATGACTTGCCATCCATAAGTAAGTTATTGTTCTGCTTTCTCAATATAATTAAGTTTTTGAAGTTTTGACGTAAACTGGTAAACTCAATTGAAAATTGGCGCAGGGAATGGAAAAGACAGGTTCACATTCACTGGTCATCAAATTCGGAAGAACTTCAACAAATTTAGTAGTGCACATGCCAGAAACTTGTGTAGAGTTTTGAGAACTAATTTATGCTGGCAAACAGGCTAAACATTGTACAATTAGATATATATTAATGGAAGCGTATGCAGTATGCACACATCAAATGTTTTATATTTGAAAATAGATCCCTTCGTTTTTTCAAAAGTATTGAATGTATCTAAACTGCACCTAAATGTTTTCAATGAATGAGGTTTTAAGTAATATATTTGAGAAAAATTATCATTGTAGTGACAGATTAGGTGCACTTCAATAATGGTTACCTTAAGCATGCTCATAAGTAATCTATGCTTCCTGAAAGAGAAGTCTGAACTCGATCAGTTTTCAGCACTAGTTCCTGTTTTGAAGCTAGCCTTTATAGTTCCTAGATACCACTATATATAGATAGTTCCTGTATAGTGCCTAATTAGTTTCAATTATTTCTATAATTACAAAGTCTGTTCCTAGTTGGACTTGCAGCGCACGTACTACTCACTCGTATTTGTGGGCAGAGTTCAGTTTCTTCCTACTGCATGGTAACATGATTATATTACAATTTATAACACAGTGGCTGCAAGATCTCTTCTGTTGTAGTTGTTACAGCTAAGCTACAAGGAATGAACGCGCTACTAAATCTCCATTGCTTTATTGTTGCAAGGTGTGACTGAGAGTCACGAAATTATTGCCACCTTAAGCATCACATTTAGTTTAGCGCTAAGGCTCGTATAGAAATATGAAATATGTAACATAAACATGACATTTCTAAGCTGCTAAGTGGAATGTTTCTGTCCTTGTGTCAACAAGTGCACACAAGAAGCACAACATTTACTGAATGTCTTTGCACATTTTGGTAGTTTCACCCACAATGTATCATTTACAGTATCAATGGGTCCACAACAATGTAGAAATTTACGATTACTTCAATAAACTGTCGTGGCATGACTGACATTGGATGTCATAGAAAATAAACGCACCTTTGTACATGTTCTTTGGAAAGGAATGTTGTCATGTTTTGCTGGGACATTCTCCTCTCAGTATCCAAAGTGGGTCGAGGTCAAAATACAGTCATTGGCAAACACTGGAAATATATTTCTTGCCAAAAGGCAAACTTTAAGCTGAGAGACTTTATTGTCAGCTATTGTCAGGTAGATAAAATGAAGTTGGGTGGTTTAATCCCAAACTGAATGACAGGGTGGTTGGCTATTCTTCGATCTGTGATGCACTCATTTGGTCATATATAATTCTTGTCACTATTGAACAGAAAATCTAATGTATCGTGTCACTTTTTAAATATAAACAATAACTAAGAATATCAAAACGGTCGAGATATTCCTCGAGATTGTCCGTAATTTTGATCTTCAGTGTCACCTTGTTAAGAAAGGCAATGTCTCACTTGTAGACCCATAAAATAAAAGAAGAGAAAGTTTCTTGCTGGCAAGGGGTGGAATGGGTGGATTTTGCTGCACCTTTTGGACTAATTAGGACAAGCAGGAACCATGACAATGAGGTGAAGGGTAAAACAGCCATCCAACTTAGGCTCCACCAGGAATTGAACTATCTGCCACGTTTGGAACCCGGGACCAAGTCCTACCACTGAGCTAGGCCCCCACCTATGTTAGATAAGTCACTAAACAACCCATGGGTATAATACGCCAATTAATCGAATGAGGGGATTTTTGGGAAGTAGATGTAGTTTCCGAGTTTCAAATCATATGACTAGTATGGATAACACATCCTCCTGAAATAATTTAATCGAATCTCTATGTTACTACAAGCCCTTTTCTGGACACCATGCTAATCCCAACTGATGCTCAAGCCTATTGGTCTTTTACAAACAACTGTAAATCGACAAGGTATCTATTGAAACTGGTGATAATCATAGTTGAGTCACCTGTGAAAACAAAACACATTGGGGTGCGTGTAACCAGCTTGAGCTGGCGTGTGAAGCAACACATTGATTGGGAGTTGTATTTAAACCTATGATTTACAACCCAACTCGTGATGTTTTTTTACACAAAATGCGGAGGATTAGTTGTTTGAGGTACATGAGGGAGAAATAGTGAACACTGGAAAGCGGTTGTTTATTTTTTAAGGCTTCAGCTGGCAACTCCTCACCAAACCATGTCACCAAACATGTTATTAATAAATAAAAGATACTATGAAATACAATGAAAATTGGCTTGTTAGTGGTGTCATAGTTCACTCTTCGTTGCATGGTATTATACGTTCAGATCTTTAAATAATTGGTATTGGCATCTGCGTCAATGGTTGTTCCATGAAAGTTTACTTCACATTCTTGCCAAACACAGTGCAACAACCCCATTCTCACACACTGCAGAAAGAAAGGTCCATTGAACAGATTGAAGTTTATAAGTCGGTGACTGACCTGACACATTTGGGACTAATGGTTTTACCATGCACTCATGTGACCATTTACGCTTTTCAGAATCCTTGTCAAAAAAATTGTTGGAATTTGTTTCAAGAGTACACAAATGAAGCTCGAAGCGCTATGGACCAAATTATGGATGCACAGAAAATCAGGACTCAAATTACTTCCAATGACCTTGGGCACATCATACGTATTTACCCACAATTGCACAACCGCACCCATTAATGCACCACGTATTGGATCTAGGGGGCTCCTAGTCTTTACTGAGCTAAGCTGATTTGTTGTAATATTATGTGATTTATTTGTGGTTACTCAAGAAAAGAAATCATCGCCCTTATCCTATTATTTCCCCCTAATCCAGACCAGACTTGTCAATCCGGGATTAAAAATTAATGACATTTGTACATTTGAATGTCAACAAAAAGGTCATCCTGTAGGTCCCAGTTGGCGTGCAATGGTGACCAAAATGTGTGGTATAATTAGTGACAGCTTGGAGGTACTTGAGTAATTCTATTTGTTCTGTTGTTAAAACATCACACAAAGTATATTTTTTGGCATTATGATGAATACGCACTTTATGAATTCAAAAATTAGGATAAAGAAAAACTACATTACACTGGTGTAATGTACAACAAATATCAAGTATAATTCAAGTACATGTAATAAGTAGTGGTGTTTAAAATCGAATCTATTTCAGTCTAGACTATTTATACAGACAACCACAAACATAATTGGAATTTTTATAGACTTTGTGAGGCATATCAATATATAAATTGAAATTAATAAAAATGGATAACTGGACAAATAGCCTATATCTGTAGTTTAACAGATAAAGGGAGAGGGGGACCTGATTAAAGTTATCAGGTAGCACTTCAGTTTTACAATATATTGTTAGTGAGTCATAAACATAGTTTGGCCAGGTTCAGCTTAATTCAACATGAGGTCATGGCGCATCAAAATCAATTGTGAGATACGCAGCTTCAGTTAATTGCTGAAATTGCTATCAAACATTGAGCTCTATAGAGGCTGTTGGGCTGCTGTGGTTGAATGAGTCAGTGGGTATTGAAGAGTCTGCGCCAAGTTTGATGCGGTTGGTCGCGCACAAATAGCAGCTGAAATAGCCAGGCAGCATTTCGAGGGAGCATTTTATGAAAAGCCGTTGGAGGCAGCACTACTAGGTCCCCAGGCCTGCTTACATGTACTGTGGGTATTATAGTGACCAGCTTTAAAAGTTTAAGTACGGAAACAACAGCTGTAGTGCTACTTGCAGCTACCTGAACTTTAAGGTCTGGAAGTTTTATCTTAATACCGTTAATCACATTGGACTTAACTGCTTCAACAGCTTCTCATTGTTTGCAGTTTCTATTTACCCACAGGATTTTATGCGACTGTTTTAAGGCCTTACTTTAAGGTTGGCGAGTAGTAGTTAGTGCACTCCTGTAAACACGTGGGATACCTGGGATACAGTCACTTTGGCCTGCAACGAAAATGGCCACCAACGGGGACGTAGCGGTGGAGACACAACCACAAGAAATAAAGGAAGAAAAAACGGAACAAAAGGAAGCACAAAAGGAATTACAGACAGAAGAAAACAATGAGACAATAGAAGAAGCTGAAACAGTAAAGAAAGAGAAGAAGGAAAGTCAACCAGAGCAACAAAAGGAGACTGAAAATAAAAGCCCCAAGAAGAAGGTAGGACATGCTTTATCCTCTCATCTAATCAAGAACACTGACATAAGAATAGAGTGCTTTGGCTGGATCCTGAAGTTAGAAAACAAACTTACCATGCAATAGCTAGCCTACATGCTCAAAATAATTGACTTTTTCCTAAATAGTGATGTTGTTTTAAGGCTGAGATGTAATTCTGATATTTGGTTTAGGCAGTTGTTGTAGTTTTTGTCTGCAATATATTCAAGAACACGTGCACTCTTGATGTTTTGATAGAATGCTCTTTGTGCTATGAGAAGTTGTAGTCTTCATTTTTGTGAACTTAGACAAGCCATAAAGCAGTTTAATTTATTTGTGTAAAATCATATTAGATGTGTCATAGCTGTACCCCCGTAGGCAAACTTACAATTTTAGGGGTAATATTGACCCCAAATACCCGGAGGCTATTGTGGTACAGTATCTAATAATAGCCTCACATGTAATGGTGTACCTTGCATGGTAAATAGTTAGCAATTAGCTTCATGCTGGTTGCAATTGGCTCATGGACCTGCATTTTAATAAGCATCAGGTGAGCACAATGGTCGTGGTTGAGTGCACACAATTTGCACCTGTCATCTCCCCAAATACAACAATTAAAGGCTAAGTTCAGGATTTAAATATTTGCCAGGGATAAACACTGGTCAATATGAGTACAATTTGCTTTGTTTCTGAAGTAGGGATTTCTTTAAAGTATAAAGACTTAAGTTGAGATTATTCTCAATAAAAAGCTGAGTATTCATCTATAAGACTTAGAAGTACCTACTTCAACATTAGTCTAAAAGTAAAAGTGTTCTTAATCAAATATTAACCCCCTGTGTGCAGTATTTTTGGTTGATAACATCACTAAAGCCCCCTATTCAGTAGTTTCATTACTATAGATAATCAGGTTGACATAGTGCACTTATTATTGGCAGTTTTAGCTCCCCTTTTTCATCTACCTATTTCGGTTCAAATGCACAGTTCATGTCTATACAGCCATAAACATACCTTGGACAGTATTCAATATTGTGTTCACATGGGTGCACAACACAAAAATTATTATTACATTCTGCTGTACAAAGCAACTACAACGTTACTGCTGACATAACTGTATTATGCAGTTACATGAATGTGGTCGTTTGGAACCAGTTGGACATTTTGAAAATGTTGGATATGAAAAAATGTTTTGTGGCTGATGTAATATTCACAGACCAGGAAGCCATTTGCATATCTACAATATCTCTTTACCGTGTTACTGTGATATATTGTATTAAAAAACCTCGATGATATGACAACAACAAACAGTTTCGAAAGACCACCTGTTGCTTGTTAGCAATTGTTACCGTCACGTATTAGATTTTGATAAACCACTTAAACTTTGATTAAAGAGAAATTCCCCCTACATTCTTTATTCTTGAACTTCAGAACTAGACATGGAACGCACCAATGTGAAATGATGTGCCATGATCACACCACTTTTCAAATCAAAATTTAGACACTTTTGTCCTTCATGCTAGTTTATCGTCAGCAATATGTTAGACATTGACACAACATGACAAACCTAATACCTAATTAATGTTATCAATAAATTTTGGGAAATACATAGGTGTCAATTTGATCAGGAAACTACATTATCTCTTGCTATCTACTAATTCCATTAGTTCCTGGATGAACACAGATTGATCCTCTAGCCGTAATCTTGGCAGCCAATCTTTAATATGTTCCAAATTCCAATTTTTCTTTTTTATTTCAGAAAAAGTCAGTGGTGTCTCGTATCTTCAGCTTCAAGTGTTTACAGGTAAGTTGTGTAGATTATCTTGTTTTTAAAGCAGTGTTCTCAAAAGTCAATGAGTTTGTCTGCACGTATGTGGTGTCTCTCTAAAGATTATCAGGGGACATAATTGTATTGATTACTATATCATGTGATGCATCAAAACGGATGTGTGCTCTACATTTTAATTTAGCTGGAAACCAGTCATAAGCGATTTAAAGGGGAACACAAGGACATTTGCATGTTAATTTTAAAAGATCTATTAGATGTAAAGAAATATATTGTAATGAAAAAAATAGTTAAAAAGTCATGTTTAGTGTGATTTTACGCCGATTTAGAGTGCCGTTTTCACTGTCCGCCGAAATTCTGGGGGCCGCCATTATTGCACACGGCACGCAAACTGGTGACGTCACTTATGGACTTTTGCTAGCTGCGCAGATTAAAATTAATCCATTTCATTGTTCATTGCAATTTAAAACGAACAGTGAAAAGATAGCATTAGTTAAATTTCTTTGGACTAATTGCAATGAAATGATTTGTATTTATGTAGGTATATTACAACACTCCTAAAAAAAAAAGACTGTACAATAGGCATATGATCATCATTATAATACAACAATGAAATACCATAAGATATTAACAACTATTCAAACAATTTTTGGATTTTATATATATATGTATAAAATCCATAAAGTGTTTAAATATTTTAAACAATTTGTCTCTAGTAAATATAGCTTTTTTAATTCAATCATTTTGCTTGTTATACACCATTAGAAAGATTATGTCTATCAGGAAATAAGCAATTTCAAAATAACATTTCAGACATTTTATTATTTAACAACATTTCTTTCATTAACCCCTACATGTATTAAAGGCTAATCCAAATATACAGGTTTATTATATAACTACATATAATTTATTATATAACTATATAGTCTTATAATAATAATAATAGGTTTTTTTTTATAGCACTAGATTCAATAAAATTGCAGAATACTCTAGATTGTTTTTTTTACATCTTAATATACAATTTTTCATGAAATTTCATTGCTCGGCCTGGTCACAATCAACCTGTACTCTGGGTGAGCACGGAGGTCTAATCATGAGAGTCTGATGAATACTTTTTAACGAAATTATCCAATGTAAGCCTTTTTTAACTCAATGGGTGCTATGTTTTTATAAATATTTTGCTTTTGATTTATACACTTTGTGATTTTCTATACTCTCCATGTGATTTTGTATTATAGGCTACATTGATTTATGAATCTAATACCTGCCACTCTAAAATACTCAGAATTTTAATTTTTTTTTTAGTACTCAGTTATCCAAACTTTCAAAGTCATTGTTTTTCACCACGAGATATGGGGTGTAGAGGCCGTCATTTATGCATGGATAATTAATTGCATTGTCTCAAATTGTTCAATTTACCTGACACTTGGTGAGAACTGTGACATACTCTTAGTATAACAAGTTCAAGTGCAATTAACACCTGTTAGTGAAAATTTGACTGAAATGCATGGCCTTTAGAATAGTACAACAGTGACGTATTTCCGGTTTGTGCAAAACACCGGGAATCTCGAAAATGGCGGCCTCCGTAGTTCACAACACAGACCTAATTAATGGAGGATATTACTTTACCAGGGCATATATACAAGTTACGAATAGCGGGGATGTGTTTCTATGGACCCAAGCTAACTTCTGAGAGGTAAAGTGCTGAAGGTGTTAGTTCCCCTTTAATAAACTTGACTATAGTTCCATGATGAGTGTCCTGGCAATTTAACTAAATTTAAAATGCAAATTGATTTATCCCCAAGTGCTTGAAAATATGATGAATTTTTAGAAACTTATCGAATAATCATAACAAGGTTGAATGTCACAAGTCATGTCATCGTCATCTACTGGGTTCATTCTGTTGCAATTACCAATGATACCTCTTGATTGTGCTGAACTAATGATGTGTATCAGCAGTCCAACCCAACAGTTTTTAAGACACTTGAATTCTTGTTGGAAAATAAGAGTCTTTTCACTGAGCAGCCCTGAGTTTAGCAAGACATAAGTCTTTCCTCTCCTCTTATTACTCATTTTGCTTTTCAGACATAGAAGATAATCACTGACTTATTCAATAAATTTTAACTTTCTCAGAAAAATAACAAACATCAACTGAATGATAAGGTGTCAAATATACATTAAAATGCACTAAAAATACTGCTGCTAGGATGCACTTTGCTTCAGCCAATCACAGTCAAGGGCGGTAACTTTTTAAGCCAATAGAATTGCAGTATTCTGTCGTAGCAACCTGGTGGAAATACAGAGAACCTTCCATGAAAAACCACTATTGTCTTACACGTAGCCCAAGGCATTATGCATAAGTTAAAGGTCCTTTACACCAAATCTCACCAAAGTTCAGCAAAATGTGTTGTTTTCAGCATGTTTTAGATTCAGCTTCACTGATCGAGTCCACGTCTTATACATTTGAAATGAATAGGGTAGTATTGTTTTAGAAAGTCTTGTGCAATATATAATATGCAGCTGAGGTATTTTACACTTGTAGTCATTCTTGAGCAACGCTTCCGAAACCTTCGATAGTTTCAATCAGTCAGTTCACCAAACATCAGTTAACTCGCAGGCATTTGCCAATAAAAATGTCATTGCTCAGTGATAACAGCAGTTATACTTCAACTAATACCAAGGCTACTGATTGCCTTCTCATCTCAAGAGGAAGCTATGTCATTTGCAACAGCCAATCAGAATATAGCTGAATACATTAGGAAATGCCCTGAGCTTGATTGCAATTATTTTGCTAGTTTACCAGTTAGACTTAAATACAAACAAATTTGCCTAATAGCCTATAGACTGGTTTATGACATTGAATGTCTAAAACACTTTAAACATGAAATTGCATATCAGTTAGTTTTGTTTGCATTGATTACACTCAAGTCTTAAACAAAGATTGCTCAGTTAGGTCACTCAATTGGCTTAAAGCTGACAGCACACTGTGCTTGGGAGATATTGGCCAATCAGGAGCACCATCATGTGTGTAGATGGTGAAAAATGCAAATGAGCTGCAATTAGAGATGAGAATTGATCATTTCCAGCGTACAGGCAAGGTTTCCCCAAAAATAAGTGGTAAATACCCATAAATAAATAAAGTTATCACTTAAAATAAGAAGGAAAATTATTATGTGTGTAATATTGCCATTTTGAAGTGTAATATGATGTTATTGACTGAAACTGGCTTCATCCTTGAAGGCAGTTGTGTAGGGGGAGTAAAATATGTTCTTGACAAAGTCAGTAGCATTGGTCTTATTGTATGCTAACTTGCTTGTGCTGTCATGATGGCAAACGCCTGTGGTTAACTGTAGAGATAAATTACATGGTCTGGGTTAGCATACAGATTTCTTTTTGGCATTTTACAGCCGTCCAAAGACGAAGATGGGGAGCCTGTCAGACTAAGAGCACCAAGCAAGAGGAAGTCGAAGGAGAAGAAGAAGAGCAAAGAATTGGAAGAGGAGAAAGAAGCTAATGATGAAAAGGGAACTAAGGAGGAGAAAGAGACGAAGGAAAACAAAGAGCAAACCGAGGCTAATGGAGAAGTAACTAAAGAGGAAGAGAAGGAAATTAAAGAAGAAAAGAAAGAAGAGAAGCAAGAAGAGAAGCAAGAAGAGAAGCAAGAGGAAAATGAAGAGGATAAAGACCAGAAGAAGGAAGATAATGTTGAAGATAATGAGGAAGTTAGTGAAGAGAAAGTTGTCATGCAGGTTTCAGAGACAGTTCAAAGCGCAGCTGCTTTCCCTACAATCCTGTTGACCCAGGCTGAAAAGATAGAGGAAAAAACAACAGAAACATCGGAGAAGATAGTTTCAGAAGGAAAAGAAACTGTGACCAAGACATCAGAAACCGTTTCTGTAACAAGTGAAGGCAGCTTGCAAACTGTGAAGACAGAGTCTACAACTATCGTCTCTACAGCAACAAATGTTGTAAGTTTAATTTCATAGAATTTCCAAAAATGTGATGAGTACACGGATTCAGAACTTCTGTAGGACACACAAATTCAATGGACTATTTTCACACTATATTTCACGAAACGATACGTGACTGGTATTCACAATTACACGATAATTCACATGACATGTAAATCTGAATGTGCCATGTAGCTTTATGCTTATAATTACATAATGACATACTAGATGAGAATTGTCCTTTTTTCACAAAGCAC
This sequence comes from Alitta virens, assembly GCA_932294295.1. NCBI lineage: Eukaryota > Metazoa > Annelida > Polychaeta > Phyllodocida > Nereididae > Alitta > Alitta virens. Next base: position 52,828,567 of record OW028573.1, read on the forward strand.
AAAATACGTAGATATTAGAATTTTAATGGACAGGAATGTGGTATCATAAGACCTTTAGAGGGTGAAAAGTCCACTTTTTCACAAAATATAAACCATCTGCTCATAAATGTAACACATTCCTTCTTGTATCATCATGCAGGCTGATGTTGGAGGTAAAATTGTGGAGGAGAAAAAGAAAGAGTTCTTGAGGGAATTCCACAAGGCTAATGAGGTAATTATTGTTGCTGCAAATGCTAAGTTGATCATAGTCATAACTGTATATAGTTTCTAGTCTTGGTCAGCGCAACCTAAACACAGTACACTTTCATTGTTATCTTTTCATTCCAGATCCATGCTGTGGACTTCATTCGCAAATGGCAGAAATATGATAAGGTAATTGTGAAGTTTTTTCTTATTGTTTTATTTAAATATATAAATATTGGAGTCGTCTGAAAATGTTTAATTTGACATTCCAAATGTTGAATTGTCTCTTCAGGACAACAATGGATACATAGCCTCATCAGAATTGAGAGACTTCCTGACAGACCTCATGGAGGAAAAGGGGGAGGTGAGCAAAATCATTTATTTTACAATTAGTTGTCATTTTCTGTGTCATCGCTTGCTGTGACGTATCTTTCCAATGTTATTCCGGCAGCATCACCCACATTAATGGGCCCTGTCAAATATATTGAGTGATACATGTATTCCAAAAGCACTTGTTTGGACGTTGTTAATTGGTAAGCTTTATTTCAATATATATTTAGAACAGCTTGCATTAAAATTATTTTCTTGTTTATAATGTCAGTGCAAAAACACATGACAAACAATTTGGTTCAATAGAGAGTGCAGGGGATTAATCCAGAGCTCTAGACTAGGCTATATGAAACTACAAATATAAATCGTGAGGATTACAGTAGTTTGACAGATAAATTTTATTGAAAGTTGAATGACCCAAGTGCACTTGTTTACAATGTATTGGAACAAACCAAAATATAATTTTACCTATTTTGATAAGGAAAAGTCAACCACAACTTTTCCTTTTCCACTTCGGACTCCATTTGAAAAACCTTTCAGCAGTACAGCTAGTGCCATCTGGAGTTAATTAGCGGTACCAGTGGCATGTGCTAATTGCCACCAATTGTGAATCAATTGTTGTGCCAAACAGATTATGTGAGTTAACACCCCTTTGGTAAGTTTTGTTTTCATCCAAGGGTTACCTAATTACTAGTTTAACGTGACATATGTCAGTCAGGTGGCCTAATGGCTGGAGTATTTGCCAGCTCCTTTGATGGCCATAGTTCGATTCCTGGTGTACTTGATGGCTACAATTTCCAAGGAAGTAGTTTGTACAAACCTTGGGAGTGGTTTGTCATCCGATGCTCGGGCCCTTGTTGAAGCAAGTTGTCGACAGATCCCATCTAAACGTGCCTCGTGGGAGGGAATCCGAACTTTATTTTCTCATCATTATCTCAGGTTCTACCATTCAGTAAAATACATCGTACACTGACTAACTTCAAACTGGCTTTGTGAAAACACAATACATAATGTTACCGATGTTAAAGCTGCCATTGGTCAAGATCATGTAGGTCCTGTTGAACTGACTCATATTATGACAAAGATGTGCATAGATTAATCCAATCAGCTTAGGGGGGATATTTGTATTTCATTCCCATTGTTAAAGGCAAATGACCGATGAAAACTTGTATTTCAAAACTCGACTGCACATAAATATCTGCGGATTGGCCAGCTCAGGACCAGTTAGGACCACCTCTTGTTTAGTCCACATAGTGACATTACTTTGTTGCGTTACTGTATTGTTCAAAATGCAATCAACTTTATTGCCCTCACAGAGCACAGATGACAAGTCCAAAGTGGACTCCTACCACCATGTCATGATGGAGCTGTTTGACAGAAATAAGGATGGAAAATTAGACATAAAGGAGCTCTCACAGTAAGCGTTCTTCATCCTACCTTTATCGAATTAATTTTTCTTTTTCCTATTTTTCCTTTTTTTTTTGGAAAAGCATGGTCTGATCTCATGCTTACTTCATACTGAAAACCATTGTAAAATTAATTATTTATATAGGTGATGTAATTATTCATGATGCTGACATCATTGATGGTTATATCAGCATAACACGCGGAGTAACATGTAATTCATGCTAACTTTTTTCAAAAATACCACACTTAAAGTTAATTTGAATGTCTCTTTTATCATACCACTGTTATTCTTAACTGTATGACGAGTACTTTGTTTTTCAGTTTGTTACCTGTAGAGAGAAATTACTTGTTGAAATTCCCCAGCACGAAGGTAACCATTCAACGTTTCGTTTTGCTTTTTCGTTTAGAAATTTTTCCCATACATTTTTGAAACATGCGATAAAAGCAAAGATAACATCGAAAACCAGTAATTCATGTTATTGATTATGGTAATTAAGTAGATAATCTATAAATAGATACCATAAGTTGCATATAATATGTCAAATCCTAGGTCATTAATACACACACTCTATATTAATTGTTGGATAGTTGCCAACAAAGCATGTGCAGCCTTTTCGGGAAACATGTTGCCTATACAAATGCAGTTGTATGTACAAAATCGTAAATTGTGGCAAATTAATTTTAGGGAAAACTTATAAAAGAAAAGCATAGTTTGTCGCAAAATACCTCAATCAATATTTCTCTTTTTTCCAGATCCCACAGGACGAATTTGAAAACATATTCAATCATTATGATAAGGTAGATATTAGAAAATACGTGTGATAACACTGTAGTTTTGGCAAGGCATAAGTTAGAAATAGAAGTTTAATCTAAGTTTTAGGAACCACGAACGTTCGAAAATAAAGTATAAAAATTATTAGGATACCGTTTCAAATCGAAACTGCTGTGGACCTCATTAAAATCAATGGAAATATAGATTTCGGATCGTAGTTTTGTAATGGTGTGTTATCATTTGCATGATGTCAATTCAACTTAATTTGACTTCCCTTTCAGGACGGAGATGGCACTGTGGCTGGGGAGGAACTTTTGGCTTTGCTCAAAGATATGTTTGAACAACAAAGACAGGTCAGCAAAAATGTGTAAAAGTAGACAAAAAGTATAATAGTTCTAAAAGATCCGTTTTTTTTAAACGAAATAAGTGAACTTCGTATTGGTCATCACAATTACCAGATGTATCCAATGGAAGCTTCGTCTCTCTGGGAATATGATTTAAATTTAGGACCATGAATTGGTTTCCTAGTTATGAGCAAATCTGACACCAAATTTGGAAACATTGTTCATGTATAAAAGGCATGCCCATTCTGATTGGTAGTTTTGCATTTAAAGGAATCATGACTGTTATAAATAGTTGTAGGCTTAGCAAGTCTTCAATACTGAACCATTTGCATCCATCTAAATTTTCAGGAAATCAACCCCAAAGACTTGCAAGAATATGCTGACGTCATAATGGAGATTTACGACATTAAAAAAGATGGGAAACTGGATAAAAATGATATTGCCACTCTTCTTGCAAAGAGCCAACCAAAGCAATGAAATCAGCTGCTAAGACCTTAAAGAGACTGTTTCAAAAACAACTCTATAGTTTACAGATTTGACATACTGTAGATGCAAAGCATTCCACAGTAAAAAAAATTAAGTGAAAAAAAAAGCAAACGTATGCCGGTATGACCTAAAAAAAAGTGTTTTATTGTTTGCATGGCTCGCAAGTCTGCAATGTTTTAAGTAGCAATGTTTTTATGCGGTCACATTGGCTTTTGTTTTTAAACAGTAAATACTTTAATTTTACCCGAAGATTTTATCCATAAATAGTTTAATTTTTATCCGACGATTTTATCCAAAAAAACCATTGCTCATCATTTTAACATTTGGGCCTTTAATGAGACTGGTACCCGTTGTTTTATTTGTACATATTTTAATGAAATCTTGTTTATTTTGTATTTGCACTCTTTTAATAAAAAGATTGAATAATACGTGACCTTATTTGTTTTTTTCTTTCTACATATTTGAATTCTGCCTTTTGTTGATCTGTAGATTACTGCGTACTTTCAACTGCAAACCCTTATCTGCCCTTAGTTCCTACGGATGTTTTGAACTCGATTCCCATTCATAGCTTTCCAGGTATAGTTATTTACTGGTTGTGTTGAACTCTGTACCTTATGAAGTACCTATTTAGATAGTTCCTAGCTCGTTCTAGTACATTACAATAAGAAACATACGCACAAGTCATTTTATCATATGTTTATCGACTATGATAATGATTTGAAACCGTACTGGGTAAAACGAAGTTTATAAAGCCCTTCATAAGGGTAACTCCACAACCACCTTAAGAAAACCTAATTATCGTAGCCTCTGAATTTCCGTGAACTTGCAATCAAACCTTCATGTAGTTAGTAAAGCTTGAGCAGTTTGGCAGGCTGAGCTGGCTAATTATAGAGTACTATTTAAAAAAAAAAGGCCTGGAGAATCGTACCACTACTAGATATCTATCCAGAGTGTCCATGCTGATCTTCCAAGAGCCAAGTGACTACCGTTATTGAACCGGCCCTCTAGTGGATAAATACTAGTATGGACTAATGCCCCCTCTAGTGGTCCTACTGAAACTAAAGACAACATAATAGATTTGGACCAAATAACCCAAAAAATAATAGCAACGTCAAGTGCTATGCATTCAGCGATAAAAAGCCACTGCTTAATTTTGGAATTTATTATATGTTATATGGGATAATATTTTCTCAGCTATTAAACTCTAAAACGTAATAAAACACGGTATATGCATCAAAATGCTCCACATGGGATTCTTTTATTAGAGCACATTTATTAATGTACATAAACATTTCAATAGTTTCTCTTTATGGCAATATAAAATCACATCATGGTACATGCACCTCTCTTGCACAAAATGAGTAAAATAACATTTCAACATGTCATAGTCTATCACGTCGAAGCCATTAAATGAATCACAAAAAAATGGTGTGAGACCTTGAAAATCACATATGACTGCAAAACAGATTGGTGTTTTATAAGTAATGAGGAATGATAGCAGACCATGGACAGATATCCACAATCCGCAGTATTTGAAGTGTGATAAACAATGTAGTTTCAAACTATGTACTTGCATCAAATTGTCACCACAACGTCATATGTATATTTACACAGTGAAAAATACTGGGACACTCGAGTTTACTTTTCTCTGGAACTCTAGCACACAAATGTACAGGAACATTTACTTCATTTACCCTAGATAAATACAATTATTATTATTAAAAATGCACAATACCACTGCGTTAAAAACCTATGTGTAGGTTGAATAAATGTACGACAATGTTTCCTAAAATGCTAGTACATATTACTGTTAGCATTTCTGTTCTTTGTATGTATAAATCATTTTTAAGAAATATATTAATTTTTGGCATGGATGATGCCGTCACGTTTGAATGGTAATCAGCATCATATTTACATGCGTCACGTTTCTTTCAAATCTCACTAATGTTCACGAATTTTCGGAGCACAATAATATATAACATTTATATTGTAATAGTGAAATAGGACCTATTTATGAGTTCAGCTAGGTAGATGTCTTCACAAAGTTTCTCTAGATTAATATTTAGATAATTAACGATGCCAATGACCACAAATCCAATGACCTCTTATGACCTGTATACAAATCACAGGTCTATAAATTGACATACACAATGCTCATATCAACGAGGACTCACAATGGAATAGATCTATGCTTCTACATTACATGACGTCACCTGTCATACCATGACGTCATTTATAACATGAAGTCTCTTGTAATCACACCAGACACGAAAATTGTGCCTGACAAATATTTTGAAATCTAACATTAACAGTAAATGTATGCAGTCTTGGATAATAAATCTACCATGATTCCAAATACAAATGTTCTGTTTAAAACCCAGCCCATCCCTGATTGGAATGACAGACAATAAAATAGCTTAAAATATACACTAGATTCAACATTACAATTTACATAGCACTGTAACACACATAAAACTGTACTCCATAAGTGTATAATGTTTAAAACAGTGTCACCAGTGACTCAACATGACAGTCAAATTGAGTCAATACATGCATATATAATATACATGCACACATTTTTACAAAATGGGATGGTTTAAGTACATTCCAGGCTGTTACACTATAGTAGTACATTAGGTTCACAATGCTAAGTTATGTAGGTTACAGTGAGGCCAATTATTATTTTGTTATATTGTAAACGGTCATATATTACATATCAATATCATAAACATTGTAATTCTTCAATATTTTGAAATGAAAAATGTCATACCAAAATTGGGAATATCTTGTCATTGGTATCAAGTGGATAATGGGACCTCCTTATTTACAATACTTTGGAACATAATATATATGAATTGATAATATCATTAATGTTATAGTATGTGTGACTGCACAACGGCTTCATTGGATGAGAAAAGCACTTCGCTTTATTGAATTCCTCAAAAATACTCGGATGACAGATGTGTTCGCATTAAATGCAATATAGAACCTTCATAAGCAATATATGACATAGGTAGCAATATATATATAGGATATAAATGTAATATTCGTGTAGGCCTGCACCTGTGTGGCCTCGGTAAATGCTCTTGGAGAGAGGCGTCAGATTGCAGTGAATCCCCAGCAGCTACCCTCCTAAAGCTGGTAATGGAATAGCTCAACTTGAATAACATCCAAAAGTAGCTCTTGAGCATGGAGGTCGAAGGATGGGTGAAAGTGTGCTTAGCTGTAAATCCAGGGGTTTGCACCTGTATTGGTGTGAAGGTGTGTCTATGACTAGATATATAAGATCGTTTATATAACACGTAGGATAAAGCAAGAGTGGTCACAATGATATACATCTGCAGGTGCATATTAAGGTCAGTTGGACCACTACCAGAGTGACCACAAGGGCAGTGACTAGGACAGGGGAAGGTGACTCTCGTTTTTCCTCTGAGCTCAACGTGATGTTGGTAACGTTCACCTCTCCCCAAGAAATATTGTAATTGATCACAGAGCTACGATTTATGGGACTAGTCCGTTCTAGGGTAATGTTTACAGTTTGGCCCACAGTGTAAGGTTCTGTGGAATTGTATCCATATTTGGAGTCAGGCTTAGAGTCTTGCTCAGTATAAGTTTGGTTATAATGTGAAGTGACGTTGAGAGTCATGGACTTATTAGCAGTAGTGCTGACTTCAACTTCACTCTCTAATACCTCCACTTCTAAACTGTTGGGACCGTCTTTTTCATTCTCCTTGCTTTTGGCCATATTGACCTTTCTGGCCACGAAGGTGACCAAGGGCTCCAGTCTGCCCTTTTTTATTCGACGAGGGGCGACCTCGTCACAGTCTGAGCCCAGAATGAGCTGCATATGGTTACGAGGGCGTGCAGGGAACAGCCAGCAATGGATTTGGCTATTCTCATCTCTCGTCACCAGGATCTCCTCCCCATTCACCGGGTGACTGCCCAGTTCAAGGCAGGTGAAGCGCTGACTGATTCTATCTTGTGGACACTGCTCGTCAAGCTCTAAGGTCACCGAGTCTTTTTCTTCCGGCTGGACAAGCTGACCCTTGCAAGACACATCGTTTTCAAAACGTGCCTCAAAATGACTGAAGTCGCTGAGATCACACACTGTGGAGATATTAGCTTCCATAGATACGAGCATGCGCATATGTCTGCCACGATAGCGATTCTTGTTCAAACTGTGGTCAGAATCAAAGGCAAACTTGGAGCAGTCAATGACGTCATCAGGCTTCTCTAGCAATGGCCAGCTACGAGGGAGACTGACCTGAAGGTACATGACATGCGGCGACACTTGGGCCAGTTTGGCGCAAGAGTATCGAGGTCCGCAACCTTGGTGCGAAGAGGATACGAACATAAAGGTTGAGGTGGTGTCAGCTCTCTGCCCTGATGCTTGTAGCTCAGTGCCCCAGTTAACACAAGTCATTGTCTCTTCAGTGGCTGTGAACCCAATCGATGTGGAGGTCACTGTTAGAGCCTGTCTCTCTGGCTTGGCTGCGTCAGTCCATAGACCCCCAATGCCTGCTGGTAGAGAACACTCGGAGGGGACAGTCTGGTTGCAGATGCCACAGGTCTTGGGGCACGTCAGAGCCATCTGGTTGCTGTAGGTGCAGGGGTTTTTGAGTACAGAGCAGATCTCATAATCATCCTCACAAATTGTGGAAACATTAAAGTCTGGTCGCCTGTTCATAGAGATTTGCAAGTAGTTGTACGTTCCAACAATGGTGCTGGTGCTTGGTGCAAAAAGGTCTTTGAAGACGTGGACGGTGAAACTGTTAGTTCCGTCTTTCGGATATCTCATAACCCACATGTACTTGTAACGATCATGTCTCAACAACGTGAAATTGTAATCCCCATTCTGCCAGTTGGCCAGACAATAAGTGCGCTGGTTACTATACATGTACATCTCCTCAGGAACACAGACCTGCTGTCTGAACTGAAATGTCAAACTATCTCCAGCTGTGCACTCACTTTCCAGACGGGTCTCCCCTCTGTATCCATCACAATAGGGTTTGCCCATTGCTTTGTCATAAACGGTCATATCATATCCACCTTTTAGAGTACATAATTCCTTGTTATTTGGAGCATTGTTCATATCCACAACTAACCAGTCAGTGATACTGAACTCTTGCTCACACAGTCTTCTGTCCATGCGATCACCGACTTCAGCTGCACTCAATTGCATGACGCCCTCACCACGTTGTATAAACGTCATGCAAGTGTACCTACTTCTGGAACGTCCTGTTTCTTTTTGGGCAACCAGATAACGTTGTCCTGGGTATTCCTGGATGCAGTACCGAGTGTAGGACTTGGCGAACGAGTCTGATGCCACAGCTTTAACGGATGCTCGTCCGATTGTCAATTGTAAAGAAAACTCAGAATTTTGAGAACGAATCACACTTCGCCAGTCTCGTTGGGTCCCATTCGACCTCACCCATTCCGGAAACCGACAACTGTCCACGATTGTTGGGCAAAGGTATATGGCCAACAAGAAACTTGCGATCCACCTCACTGCTTTGCTAGCCATTTTCATATCTGTCTATCTGTGTCGATTAACTGCTGTCTGTCAGTGCCATAGCGAATGGCGCCATTAATCAAAGACGTCCACTTGCTCGGGCTCCCTGCCCAGCACTCTTACTGCTACGTCAATCCACTCAATATCGCCCATTACGCTCTTACGTCGCGTCCGACCACCCTGACAGCGTCGCTAATAGCTTCTTACGTCGCGGAAGAACGTCACCTGTAAGAAGAAAGAGAAAAGTCAATACATGCATATTTATAAGTACACAACACAAAAAAGAGCTAAATGCAACCATTGTCGCCTCATCATCTATTTGTTTAAGTATTTCAACAAGTGTTCAGAAGAAGTGTTAATTGCAAAGTACACAAACGACAGATACCCTCATGGGCTCATACTTAAGAACGTAACGTAAATGCCTCCCTCCTTCCTATGTTCTATATGAAAGCTCAACAATGAACAATGCCCACATAATATGCCTATCTCTGTCTCTGCATCAATGCATTAAACATTATCACGATTATTCAGCCCATGTTGTGTCAGACTTTTAAGAGACCTGTTATTGCCAGGAGGTCTAATTTAAATGCAGATGTCTGGCTGCGGGACATGGACGTTTATACAATGACATCATTAACTAAACCATCGCAACAAAACATGGCCACTGGAGACACGACTTAGTGCTGACCCAACAAAAATCACATCATTACAGAAACATTCTGCATCATTTCTAAATCATCAGTTAGCACTCACGCCAACAGACACTTGAGGCAAACTCATGCAGCTACAAGCCACATCAGATTGGCGTCAGTTTGAATAATTCAGCAAAATGCAATATGTCGCACTCACTGAAAGATTTAATCTCTGCGTAATTATCCAATTTTTTTAAAGTTTTTACAAAATCCTTTTGCTTTGATGACTTTTTGCACAAATTAAACTCCAAAAGTGTCAGGCTGTCGGATGGGCCCACAAAGCCCTTTGAAGGCAGTTATTTGGGATATTATAACAGCTTAAAATGTTCGTCGTAATGCACTTGAAATCCCTTCTATACTGTACTTCACAATTGCAGCTTGTACAGAAGGACATCAAAGTGTCAGTTAATGGGTCCTAATTTGGATTTAAATGTCCAAAATAGGATGTACATTCAATATAATGTGAATAGGGAAATCGAGCCATCAAAGACCATTTAATAGTTAAATCCCAATAGGAGGGAGTTAACTAACAATTTTGTTGGTTATATCCCGAAACCAAGTGCATAACCAACAAAAAGGTTAGTTAACTCCCGACTTTGAGGGATATAATTAACTAATACTCCACTAGACATATTTGCCAATTTGTTTGATGTTTGATTTGTTTAACTGCTGTTATTAAGCAATTAAAGTACAATTTTGCACTCAGGAGGGAGTTAACTAACATTTTCGTTGGTTATATCCCTCCAGAAAAGGTCACTTGGTGGAGTATAACTAGAGTCAGAGGTAATGAATGGATATGCATTCGCTAGGCAGTGAGCTGAAAACCCCAGTTAATTAAAACTAATGATATGCTAATATAAGCTGTTCGTATGGTGACAATGAATACAAGACCCTAATACGTGTATTTAGATCGAATCACATTGCAAGGCGTCGTATTGCAAGAAAAGTGGCTGTTTTATCTCCATGTATGCCATTGGTACATTGTCAGCAGGTTTTATTCAATTACTGCATGTTACTTTTTTGTAATCAGTAAAGTTTTATCTAATTTGTCATTGATATATAATTTTCTATATCTATGCGTACATGCCACATGGTTCATATTTCTACCCATGCAGTAGCTAGCGCTATAGAAACATATCCAGCATTTTCCAAAACATACACCGGGGTTTCTGCTTGATACGACATTGCCCCTAGGGCCCAACTCTGGCCCGTCTGGCCGGACAGAAAGGCAACATTAGGCTACTCACTGAGGCATAAAATAACCCCTATACAGGCAACCGTGGCGCTAAATATACTTCTGACAGTTCAGATGGTCGGAATATTAATGGATGCCATGAGAGATGTAATATCATCTGTGAGGGAAGCTCACTGAGTGTATAATGTTGTATCAAATCTGACTACATCTGACCGAACCGTCGACTCTTTGACACCATAGACTAAGCATCACTTGACCCATGAAACCGAATGCATCAAGCCGGAAGGGTTCGCATCTCTGAATCTCTAGCAGCAGCAGCAGCAACAGCAGCAACAGCAGGATCTGCATCTACATACAGCTATGGATGATGTTTTAGATGCTCCGTGATACTCCACTCATGCATCTTATCAGATGTTTTAGAATGCATGGGAGCATTTTCGATAGAAAAACGCCACTTCCAACTTCAATAGAGAGACACTATAGAGACTGTGCAATGTCTGAACATACTAATCTGACACGCAGAGCAGGATAAAATGATGCACACAAACATCAATGTGACTGGAAACTGTCACATACAGCCAATGCACTGAGGTATTCGTCCTCCGGAGCCTAGAAATCCCAGAATACTGTAATATGCTCTGCTTATAGCATACGAATGCTTGTGCTGCAGATGAACTGACTAGAAAATGTCTACTCCATATGTCACTGTTTCTGTCAACCTTTCACAGACTTGCACTTGCGTATGTGTTTATCTGAAGTACATTATTCCTCAATTAACGTACAATTTGACTTCTTAATTACTCTTAGTTACGGGGTAGCCTTATGAGTCAGTTCATTTACATGAAACAAAATAGAAAATGGACCAAACATAGTCATAGATGTAGCCCTATGGATAAAAGACAAACATCCTATTAAGGTCATAATCTTGGTCACAACCAGATCACACTTCAACAAGGGACATAGGTACAAAGCTGGCCAGAATCTGATGTTTAGGGGGTCAATTGTACATGTATATCTTTACATATTCCATTAATATACAAGCAGAATGCATAGAATGCTGATGATGGTGAATACATGCATGTAAATATTTTGGCCAAGATCACTGCAGCAGAATCTGTCTGTGAGGCTTCAGATTCTGCCAATAGCAGTTGCCGAATTCAGCTGAATTCAGTTACTCCAACATGTAATTCAACCAAGGAAGTAATTAAATAAAGAGCTTCAAAGAGTTTCTTGTCAGGCTCAGCAAAGTGACAATTTCATTATTTGCTCTTGAGGTGAGGATACCACGGGTAGACCAGAACTGGACTTGTTTTTTGTGGCTGGAGAATAATTTTGGTGTCCTGGGCACGATTACTGCACCGTTATGCAGCGTTGCAACTTGGTGGAATGTGAAATTATTCCAGAAATGTTCTGAAAGCATTAACAACTGATTAAGGTAATATAATTTACATTTCTCAAATGACAATTATGAATTGCATGGAATTAAAACGTAGAAGCTGGGATCAATAGTTTTTAAGCGATTGATCCTGTCAAATTAAATATTTCAATTCGTGCAAGAAGAGAGAGAGAGAGAGAGAGAGAGAGAGAGTGAGAGAGAGAGAGAGAGAGAGAGAGAGAGAGAGAGAGAGAGAGAGAGAGAGAGAGAGAGAGAGAGAGAGAGAGAGACAGAGAGAGAGACAGAGAGAGAGACAGAGAGAGAGAGAGAGAGAGAGAGAGAGAGACAGAGAGACAGAGAGAGAGACAGAGACAGAGACAGAGAGAGACAGAGAGAGAGGGAGAGAGAGAGAGAGAGAGAGAGAGAGAGAGAGAGAGAGAGAGAGAGAGAGAGAGAGAGAGAGAGAGAGAGAGAGAGAGAGAGACAGAGAGACAGAGAGAGACAGAGAGACAGAGACAGAGAGAGACAGAGAGACAGAGAGACAGAGACAGAGAGACAGAGAGAAGCTGCACGGCAATCGTCAATTTAATGTTCATTAGGCTATTTTCAGATGTCAGCATGTATAAGATCTATTTGGGATTGTCAAAATGTACGATGATAACTCCAGGACTTTGTCATATGTGAAATCTGTAAAACGGATGGCAAAATTCAATTCCTGTAAAAATTACCATGTTGTAACCAGACTTTCGTTACAAGCGGGCTTGTTATACAGTAAAATTGGTTCGACCGTATTTCATGCACTTAATCTATTCCTAATTGAAAAAGAAACATGAAACCATAACAGCATAGTCGTACTTAAATAAAGCTTGCCTTTCCATATGCTTGATGAAATATTACTCACTAATACCAGTCAGCCGCGTTATTACTCTATTATTAAATCATAGAGCTCTTTGTTGCCTGGAATGCCCATAGGAAGGTCAACGAGATGAACACTGCAGCCTGTTACAGCATCTTGTCTCTTGATGATGAGAGACTTTGCAGAGTGTCTGAGGTCCCCCTGAATGACCTATGGACAGAAGGGGATAGCTACGATGGTGAAGAAGAGCCCTTGCCGTGGACCTATGGCCCAACAGCACCCACCCCTTAAGGGCTTTTGTTCCTAGGGAGTAATGAGTTTTCCTTAACTGTGATGCAGTTGAGCCACACTGCTTGGGGCGCCAGGGTAACGCAGAACATAGTACTTAAAGTTAAAACAAAATTAAGGACAAATTGGACATTTATTGTCACAAGAGAAATTTCACACCTTACTACTGCTAATCCAACATTTAGAATTACATATTTATATACATATATATATAGTGTATATGTCTGATGATGTAACACCATCAAATTAAATCCATACTCTATTTGTTTGTCAATAATATCTAAATTCTAAATCATTCTGATAATCAGCTATAACCCATCGCATAATTTTACTCTCTCATTGCTTAAGGGCCTTTATATCACAGCCTCTTAGCCGCACCATGTACACTCTCAGCTATCCTGTCTGGCTCTTTAGGGTTTCCTTAATGTCAGTTTTCTGCTGTATATGAATGGGCAGCGAGGGACAACTGTAGGGGTGCGTGACAAGGGGTTGGGCAAGATTGCTGGGCAACCTGAGACACACCAACATTAGGGTGCAATAGATTTTGGTTGTACCATCCTCATTGTAATACAACAGCCTTGCAAGGTTGATGAGGTCGGTACACAAATACATGAGTACACATAGAGCTCTATGTAAGTTGCATGTAAATGACATCATTGAAGGCTGGGCAAAGTTCTACGGTCTGGAAACTGGGGAATACGTGCACAGAAGCAAAATAAATAGAGAAAAACAAATGGTTCTATCGGGATAATTTCATATATCGTGTCTGTCTACAACTAAAAATGTGCTCCACAAATAGTTTCAATGGAATCATTTTATAGCTGGTGTTGCTCATCTGAAAGTTAGCTTGACAGACTTCATATTTTTTTATCATATATATTGGAATATCATTTCGTCGTGATTCCAATTGTACAAGCAATTAACAATTTAAAACATATATATTACACAATAAAAACAATACTGTGCGGCAATGATGGTCATGAAAAACACATAAATGCTGAAGAACAAAATAGTACAATGGACCGACTGGCACTGGATATTTTCAGCATCGGTGTAATGGTATCGTGAGAGACTTACAGTTAATGCAACTGATGATTTAATGAGGGGTCATTTGGGAGGTTCGTGATGAGCGGTCAGTCACGCAATGACCATTGGGCAGTCACGAGTCATGGGCAGAGCAAAACATGGTTTTGGTCGTCGACTCCCTTAATAGCCCTTGGTCTTGTGCGGTAAATCAGGCAGGTGAACTTCCCCTGGGGGCAAGGCTTTGGATGAGCAGGGCCACACACATCTTTACAACTCATCAGACCTATTGAATTTTCAATCTGCTCAGTAACAGGACAGGTCAAAGTCCACACTGACTCCACATAGTCCAAGACGAACAGCAGCAGTCAGAGTGATTGGGAGACCCAGAGCACTGGCACACATGACTATCTATGACTCTCTGCAGATCTCAGCCTCTGTGATCAAAGGACTTAGGGCCTGCAGGGGTTTTCTGGGACCTGCAGGTCATGGCTGCAGTGAACTGCATCAATATGGCTCCAGCAGTCCCATTCACCGCCCTTCCCTTTGGCGAAACCTAAGTCCCACACACACACGGCCGCATGACACAGGTCTCCGGGTGACCCTCTCTCCTTCAGAGATCTCCTGAATAATGACAGTCCGTGGCAAAAAGCCAATCGTGGTCATACATATTCATTGTTGACTTACAAAAGACTTCCTTGCGCAGATAGGAGGATTGAGAGACAGCTGGGTGGGCTGGCCAGATCGATGATAAAGATGAGCAAGACCCTTAATGCACTCAAAAAGTTTCAGCAACATACAGCCAGCAATACAGCGGTGCCTTGTGTGACTCTTTGTAGTCTTGGCACAATACACATGCAAAAGATGCACCCATAGAAATGGAGGCCAGTCATCACACCATCACAAAATTACTGTAGATCTTCATTAGATCTTTTACAGGCAGCTGGTTTCCATTCATTGCAGACAGCCAAAGAAGACCTACTGATTTCCCAGGGTAGAGCAAACTACATTCATTAGGGACAAAAATATTCATTGACGCGATATGGCATACAACGGAAAGAAGAACGAAGAAAGCAAGGCGGTCATCTGATCTTTTCGCAATATCACAAAAGGAAAGAGACTAAAAGCGTTCAGATAAGAGACAAGGTGTCTCAGACCTTGTCTCACCAGTAGATGGGCTCTTTGACCCCCTGATCCTCGAGAGACAATGTGTCCTAAAACCATACACACAAGCATAAGCCAAAAGATCCTCACGACCACTTTGATGTGCTGTGTACAGAACACAGGGAATTTAACAACAACAACACAAACTGTATGTGGACAAGTTAAAAATGTAAGAAGTTTCAAGGGTTTCTGTGCACTTTAACGACGGTGAAGGATTACTGCATTTCTTTGATAAAGCAACGTAGATTTGATGTAGTCTAGAATTCTTTTGCAAGAGAAAAGAAAATACACGGAATTATCCCATCCAAACAAAAAAGGGGAAAAAATCAATGACTTAAGGTCAAAATCCTTTGCTTGTCTTTAAAGTTAAAAGTTTTTCGGATCTTTTTGTGTACTGTAACAGTGGGTTAAGGATATCTACACGATTCTCATTTTTGGGCTTAAAACTTGAAGTGTCACTTTTAGGCATGAAAACAGAGAGGCTTGTTGTCCGTGTTTAAAGAGGCCTTTGCAGATTCTTGGAGAATCCTCCAGGCAGATTAAGTTGCCGTGTAAAGAAGGGAAAAAGCCTGAAAACCATGCTTCCATCTGAGCTACACTGAGCCAAGCACATTTGCTTGCGATTTCAAATTGGCTGGCTGTTCTGTCTCCTCAGTCTGTAGGGCGGTCAAAATGTGTTACTGAAAGGTTTCTAGGTTAGTCAAGATAGGAGTAATGTGATTAAGGGGTCCTAGGAGCATTGCCTGGCACCATGCAATCACCTTTAGGTCCTCAGGGATTCCCAATCGAAGCCTTAATCTGCTGTCATGCCATTGCTACAAGAATCTATCATCATACTTGGACTGAGTGCTGATAGTTGAAGATATGCTATGGAGGAACATCTCAATCAACCAGCTGGAAAAAGAAGACATCCAAGGCACAGGAGTTAATGGGTTGCGCGGATGTAAAACAAGCAGCCATTAAGGGTTTAAAAGGGTTCAAAGAAATGGGAATGTAAGACGAATGGGTCTTACAAAGTCACCACCTATATTTCAATGTAGAACACCTGATGCCATATGCCTGTGAAAAAAAAATTAGGTTGATCCATTAGCAAGCTCCAGTGACTGAAGCTTAATCTAATCATACGAGGAATGCAAAGTTGTATTTTTTTGCTTCCTAAAGATACTTGCCTTTAACAGCTTTGCCTGCTTGAAATATGACTTTCATTTATCCGGCTCAAAAGCCTCGGCAAGCCTGGATTCAGCCTTGGATGACTAGGTCAAGATATATTTCGTGAACAAAACGGCAGATCCAATCAATAATTTTCCTTTTGAATCTTGCCTGAAAGCAGTAAGGTACTAAAGCGGAGATGGATGTTTCTGGTGGCGTTATCTCATCAGACAAGCAATGAGAAATGGTCAGGAGGTTTCTCACCTCTGTGGCTCCCATTCGCCTCTGTAGCTCCCGTTCAGTCCAAGTGTGAAGATCTGTGCAACCAGATCCTTTGGCAGGCAATATGCTGGTTGCAGACTGCAGTTCCAGCACTGGTTAGTGTCGCCTGCTGTATAAGTGAAATGGTCTGCTCGGTATGCATAGTGAATGACACCAGTCTGAACCAGAGCCTGGGGTCTCCAGTGGCTGCCACAGATGCAGTTTATCTAAACCACTTGCCTTCAGCTATTCTTGTGTGATAGGCCTGCAACTGAACCTTCCTACAGAGACTTCCAAAGCTTAGACTAAATCAAAACACTATTTTCATTGCTGCTATTGTATCTATTAGGAATACTCCTGGTGCACCTGTATGCAACTAAGGGACACATGACCGATGTCTGATTTCAGAAATACTATGCAATGCCATTTAACTCTGTATATTGTACACAAATACTGTAAAGAGCACACTAGTGAAAAAGATTCCCAGATTGCATGTATAGCAAATCGGATTGATGTCGGACCAACGCTGACAACTGTCGGCCGACGCCAGACCGACGTTCAACCAACCTGGCTAAATGTATAATAGGGATCAGCACCTGCCTAAAGGCAATAATCTTATAAGTCAGTTATATTTCTCAGAACACAAATGGTTGAAGAAAGAAGGCTACATTTTATCAAGTCCAGTGAAGATTAAATTGCTTTATCAAATTTGCACCTGCCAGGAAGATCATTCTCCAGAGCAGCTGTTGTATTTGTGACAGTGCATAGTAGTAAACAAATTAAGGAAAATCTGCACAAAAGACATTTTTAAAGTAAATTGCTTCAGTAACATCAGCATTTGTTTTTTTACTCTCAGTCCAGACATATATCACTGCTGTATTATTCAATGAGCCTGGATGTAAAGCAATCAGGTAGTTGTCACCTCAGTTATATTGAAAGAACTCCATAGAATTCCTGCAAATAGAGCACTAAATCATTTTGTCATTGAAGAAAAAAGGTCAGTTTGACTGGTGGCTACTGACCACATCCTAATCAATTTCCCTTCCTTAATGTGGCCTTTAGAAGTCACTCAACTGAAAATCTGGCATGTCGAAGTCACTGTCATACCGCTACATTCTTTAATTCAGCTAAGAGTAGACTATTGATAAGGGCGGTTTTTTCTTATCTTAAAAAAAAAACCACATCAGTCTAAATATAAGCCACCAAACTTTTAAGTAAGTGGCTCCATTGTGATCAAGATGAAAGCAACTTAATTCACTTGATTAAAGTGCCTAAGTCTATCTCCATACCAAAATTACTTTACCTCGTGATTATACCAGATTTCCATGCTAAAAAATTACACAGAAAAGCACAAGACCAAAGTTCCGCTAGGCTATGGTATACTTTCTTGAGAGTGAACCATATCGACTTACAAAAAGACAATAAAGGCCTACATACCTAACTTACCACATCAACAATCTCCTTATAAATGTCTCCCAAAACTTGTGTAAGGTTTGGCTAAGATCAAAATCTTATGTAATAAATGTATAATATCCTAATGGTGTGGTAAAGTTATGTAGCCATGTAGTGACATGGCAAATATGTTTGTCATTCTAGCATGTTTCCCATTTGGAATATGTCCTAAGTGTCAACGGAGAGGTCATATCCACTGCTCTTGACTCATTGGCAGCAATCACACAAATGACAATTCACAGACTCACAAACTGTTTTTACCCCAAATGGTAACACCCAGACAATAGATAACAATAAAAGAGAGCGGAGAATAGACTCACCCAAGTGTCAAATGGGGTGTGCTACGTTGGAGGTCATTGATTGTTAAGCACTCCCTCAAGTCCAAAATCAGCAGCTGACCATGGTGGTCAGCAGATGCATGACCATTGGTGGTCCCTATTAGGAGACCATTACTTGTTTATGATTCATTTGATTGATCCGAGTTCGAAACTGACACAATGGCTAAAAGGGGTGATATGGGGGTGCAATGTCTACAAAGCCATTTGGGGAAGAGTGGGAGGGGGGAGGTAATTGGGGCAAATGCAAGAACTAAAAGATGACCCTCAGTGATCAGATCAACAACATGATCAAACGGTTGCTATGGAAATGAATTCATGAGAAGCACCATTATTGCATCCATAGAGTTACTCGTGTCAATTTCTGCCAGTCCCTTCTGGCTGTCTGTCATGTTGTGTTTATGCCCACAACCACGGTCTGTCCCAACTGATCTATGTCGATGCAACGGTTTAATCCAGCTTTGTCAGCCCATCTGTTCGTCTGTCTATATTCAACTTCCACATCTTTGTCTATCTTAATCGTCCTAATGATCTCAAATCTGACTTGGGTTCTCAATAACTGTGTCGTTAGTTTCTACTTGAAGCAGGAGAATCGCATCAGATATACACCAGGACTCGCCTTGTCACCTTATGGAAGATGCGCAATTTGTAAAGCTTGTTCCTCGGAAAACAGAAGGCCTACAACTTTCGGGCTGCAACAATAGATTGTTATAAATGGCAGCTCTTGCCATCTCACTTGCGATACAATGTAGTGTAGTTGTAACATGGAGCCCTGGAGAATTAACAATTTACTGGAGGCGTGAATTATGTAAGAGCCAGGGGGTGTAAATTTCTGAAGATGCATGTCCATTTTGCCACCAAGGGGGCACAGTTAATATCAATCCATGTTTTATGTAAGAAAAAAGCCCTTAGGCATATAGATCTCAAAATGAGGAAAGAATCGGGTCATCTCCCAAAGGAAGTAAGACATGGTTTTGCTTTTAAACCATAATTATGTGTGGTCAGCCGAGGAGGACCATAGATTCCGTACAAATGCATTTGCCAATACACGGTATTACGAAGTGTATGGCCCCTCTGTCAATTCCCTTGGCTGCTACATAGCCAAAGCTTCTCAGCAAGGAAAACGATTTATCTAAATATTTCTTTATGCCCCAAGCGGGCCATTCAGAAACACCCTATTTCCCCTTCCTGCCAAGCAAATTAGGTACACTTGGCTAGGATTAAGGGTAAAGAGGCAGAGATAGGCCGAGAGGGGCTGACAAATCCAAAATATCCGGAAAATCTGGGAAGAAACATCTGTAGTGTGACAAGGATTGGGCCTGATGTGAAGTGACAATGAATCCACAATTCTTACATTCTTACAATCCACGCTGTCAAAATCTGAAGAGCTTTCTCATAAGGAGCGTCTTCTGTTTATTCTTACAGCTTCAGTGCTTTTCTTTCTCAAAATGTCTGCCTCTTGGCAAATCCAACATGCATTGACAGTCTTTGATAGAAAAGCATCGATCTTCTATTGACTGTTTTGCCTTTTAATGACAAGGCAGATGGTCCGGAAAAAAGACATAAAAAGAGAAAATGCATTACATGCCTGGCAACAATGCGAAAAAAAACTTAATAAAGGAAACTGATTAGCCTTTTCACTGCTACCAAAACCGCCTGGAAAAAAACCTCATCACTAACTTATCAAAGCTTTGGAAGTTATGAAGTTTTGTCAAAAAGGACAAAATAAGTGAAAAAAAGAAAAGACAGAAAGAAGTATAAAAGATAATTGGTTTGACTAATGGTTCTCCAATTACCCGAGTGTTTGTTCAGCATTGCACCTGCAGGATCAAGCTGAGGGGTGCCACGTTTTGGGCGAGGGTGGGGCGTTTCAAGTCTCCCAGCATGGACCTGCAACAGGCGGCGAGTCTGCGACTCTGCGTGTAGTCTGTGTGTTGCCCTAGCTGCCATCTGTTGCTAAAACCCCCTCAATTATATCAATTTACCCTGTTGCTATAGAAACAAAAGGCCGCTGGTGTGAATTATGGAACTTGATCATCTGCACAGCCACGGTGCTCTGATGTCAGTGTCAAGTCTAGTAGCCAGTTATTAATACAATGATTGACTGTTAATGCCCTGAATTGGATGGCCAACTGCTGCGGAATACACTGTCATCCGCAGTCAAATACAAAAGCAACAAAGAAAATTCCCAATTTGTATGCCACACAAATTGGCATCTCCATAAATGCGCACGCCTGTAATCTAAATTTCATATCAAATTCAGTGCACCGTTTTAATGAGCAAACTAGATGGATTTTCCAAAATATGAATTCTCAAAGCATGCATTAAATCCACCTTTAAAATCATTGACTGGACTTTTCCTCCAAATACTAAGTACTCGTTGACCTGGGATTTCGAAATGGAAAAGATTTCACCGGCAATGAAAAAGATACTACGTAGATTTTTGTTGATAAAGGATAGCAGTAGGCCTACAAGAGTACTGTAACTTACGTCAAGATATCCACTTGAATCTAAAAGATCCTTAATCCCATTAACCGTGTTTTCCAAGTGTCCGCACAACAGAGTACAAGTGAGAAATGGCTGCCCCTCAATCTTTGCAAGGTGTTTAAAAATCATTGAGACTTACACAGTTGAATGCATATTTACAAATGCTTGACATATGCAGTCTTGATTTAAGGGGTTTCTTTACTAGACAAACGCTACTTATTTACCCTGATATAGGAAACCAGGGGTGAATTGATAATAGGGCAAAACCACAAGGGTGAATACGAAAGCTCCCTGAGTGTTTTTTCGCCAAAGGCATAAACTTCAAAAGATTTTTCTTGAATAGACATGGGCTTTACACCCGAAATTGAATCCAGTTAATTTACTCTCAGAATACTAAGTGCTGAACCTTCGTATGCTTTTACAATACTCCTTATAATAGTCTCAATGCATTTTATGCAAATCTAAAGTGTCAGCTTCACTAATCTGCTGAAGAAATATTGTTCCTTAACTGATTGATTTTAAAGGTCAATGACTTTAAAGAATACTTCTGAAATTGTTTAATTTAAAGTACCAATAAACCGAGAGTTGTTGACCTTAAGTAAGCCTGTCAATTTTGTTGATCGTCAACAAAAGTTGCGTAATAAGGTCTTTCCACTTAATTGCCCTGACGTAACCGGTAAATGGCTATTGTCTGGATGTCGCGTCCTTAGTGCAATTGCTATTATTTCTTTCGTCTAGATAGATAAATAGATAGATAGATAGATAGATAGAATTAATTAAAAGAGGACCAGGCAATACGGGAGTAGAACTTATTTTTTAAATTCATGGTCAAAAAATACTCTGGTATTTTAGGAAAGAAATATGCTGAATGGGTGACTTCCGCACAGGTGCGCTAAATAGGAAAGCGGAAAGGTCAGGACTTGTTCGTTGGAAACAACATGGAGACGGCAGAATCATGATTAGTGGAGGATGGCGTGATGTTGTCCTCAGAAGGGACCTGCGCGTCATTTGAGAGCCAAAACCTGTCACCTGGCTGCCAGGGAGCCAAACAAGGTGTTTGTGGAATCAACCAATAAAAGCAATTTCATCTATCTATTGTCCCAGGCGTCATTTCCAGTCAGTTAGTCTCAACATGGACGTATATCAGGGGACTTTTCCTTTTTCAAATTTCGTGTCAAACTAACTCAATAACTAAATCAATTAATATCCTCTGTCAATTCTATAATTCAGAACCAAGTAATGAAAGGTTTCCAAGTTCACCAGCTGCGTTGCACACATGAACTACTACTAGATTATGAACCCCCTACTAGATTATTAAATTGTTCAAATATCTCATTAGCGAATCAGCTGAACTTAGAAGTAATGTCAAGCTACCATCGTATAAAATATGGGAAATTAAACTATCAATTCATCATTTGCTGTGCCAGACAGTACCAGTTTCTCCCAACACGGAAATAATAGGTTAATTTCCTGCAACAATGCAAATGTTTCGCATCCTATGGCATTTTAATTTGTTAAGCCAACGTCATTAAGTAATGTGAATTTCATGGATAATGGGCAAGCAATTTATCATCTTACAAAGAAGCACATCAAATTATACTGTATATTATTTCAGTCGCACATTCTACAAAATAAGGAAATATTGAAGAAATATAATATTATAATATGTGATCATAGATATAAATATTAGTCTGCAGACATATCTCACAGTTGAACAAATCAACCAATCAATCAAACAATCAATCAATCAACCCCTTCTACTTCAATTTTAATTCTAAAATTATTGACCTATGATATTTGATAATTATATACCTTTAGGGCAATCCCTATCTCTGTAACTGTTTAGTTCATAGGTAAAAACATAAATTGAATCTAAACCAATCAATCAATCCACAGTGCATTCCAATGCTTTGTACGTCATAAGTTGCATTTCGTATTGTTGGCTATTGTACTGAATTGATGGGTCGAGTATATTATAAGGTTGACACTGTCCCACTGCACACAATGAATTACAACTGCGTGTCACGCAAGAAACCCACCTTTGCTGCACTGAGTGCCCTTTTAAAAAGCGCTCATTATGGGTCATTCCCATGGCTACAGTGTTAAGAAACATTGATTCCCCTAATGGAAAACCGTAACAGAGGCTTTGGTTTGATTTATGATAACATATTGTCTGGGTATCACTTAGCCAGGAGCAGGCACTTAGAAGCTATTTCCTGGGCCACCTATATCTTTTAGTTACATCAATAAATGGAAATATGTTTCATGAGACTTGTGACAGCAACAGTCATGAAATATGAGCAGTGTGACACCTCTGCTTCCCTGCAGTCGTTGCAGAGTTCCTGTGATTGGTAGATGCAATTTGGCTCTGTGTATCACAAGGTTTCTACTGTAGTAGCTATTCCTGAAAGGTATTCCCCCACTCACCCTTGACAGTTACACCTGAACAATATTCATACATGTAACGTGCACGTCATAAAGATTCATAGCTTATTGTTTACAAAAGAGCGCATTATGCCGCTATATAATATACATATGAGACTATTACACGATATATTTTGCAATGACACGAGCCTCGAGGCTTTCAATGTGCCACACATGACCTGCCCTTTGACCCGCTGGTGTCAACAATTTAAATGACCTCTGTTGTTGCTACCAACAGAAATTTAATGAGTCACGAATATCAAGGCTGTCTATCTAATGAAAATTAATTCAAATTTATGGACAAATCTAAACATTGCAAGTAATTTTGGTTCATGATCACTGATAGAGTCTACATTATGATTTTAATAACGATTACAAAATATGACATATTCTTTTTCTAATGACATTTATCCAGTAAGGACTTTGACACAACTTCATCAAAATGCAAAGAACACAAAGGGAAAAAGCTGTAGGCCTTTTTAAACTAAGTAACTTCACCAAAAGAGCCACAGCATTTCTACCGTCATATATCACTGTCACTTTTTTTTAGCATAAATGTCATAAGCATTTACCACACTGTCTTAAAATTCGTTCCTCTAGTCTTGTGATAAGTGACCAACGGACCTTGCAGTCTCCACAGAATGACCACAACCACAAAGCTTGCTGCAGGCTCTTGAGATTGACCCACCATTTACTTTGAACCAAACAGGCGTCTGGCCAAATCCCTGAACACGTCTCCTCTCCAGATAACATTTTCCTCCGAGAAAAACAAATGTCCTAGCTGGTCGGGGACCATGTTCAACGTTCCACGAATCAGTTTAAGTTCAAGTCAATTTTGCTGAGTCTGTATGGGATTTGTTAAAGGCTGAGTGGGATCTCTTGTACAATTTGCCAGTGACTGTGTAAGGGAGAACCAATCTCTATCCCCAGTTAGCCAATCTTTATTGTACAAGAGGAAGGAGCTAGTGGCTCCTGCGTGATTGGCTGCTCAAAGGAAGAAAAATGGATTGGGGATAACTGGAGCAACAACAACGCTCTCTATGGAACCTCTCTGTTCATTCAGTGTTCAGTCTGGAGGAAATATATATCTTCCCCTCTGGCTTTCTTTCCAAACCCATCAGTACTTTAGCTTGTAAGATTTGGGGACTCATATCAGTGGTATATAACACCATGACAATAGTTCATCTAGGTACCAATATATATCACGCAGGGTCATTCATAAAATATGAAAGAGATCTCACTGAAGTGTTATTGAATAAATCATTATGAATTTCAGCAATGTAGCAAAAGATTACAATGGCCATTCATGTGAATTATTATTTATTTCAACAAAGACGAACCAGCCTGTTACGTTATTAGGATGAATGATTCAATAACTTAAAAGCAGGCATCTTGAAATGTATTGTCCTTATCATGATATGGTGCACATGGCAATTGTTCAAGTATAGTTGCATGCGTTCTACCAAATGCATGTGGTGGCACCATTCCAAATAAATGTCAAAGCACCTAAACATTGAGAAGCTGCCAACTGCATGCATATTAGCATTATTACCAGAGCAAAACGTGTTAACAATGACAAGCCCTGCACCCACAGGTGTTGAAGCCTACCTTGCTTTAGGGCTTGTGTCACTGGTAATGGAGGAAACAAACTGAATCACTTAAACAACGTTCACTTTTGAAGCTCTTTATACGCTGACATTTTGGTCTCATAGCAGACTAGAACAAATTCAAACACTTTAAAAAGTGTTAAAGGATGAGACGAGGCTCAGAATACAAATTACCTACTGAAAGGATGAGTTTCAGATCAGGACAGATGTCAAACACTTGGGGAACCCCTATAGACAATTCATGACAGATTGCATTAATATTAATTGACATTGTAAGCCATCTCTTCGCTCACTGTGTCAGATGTCTAAGGGTAGCTGAGTGACAGTAAATCACCAATCCTCAAGCCACTCTGATATGAGGGTTCCCTCACTGAATGCATAAAAAGTCCCTTAAAGGCTTCATTCCACAGTGCTTCATAATGCCTCTTGTCTCTAGGGTATCAGACTTTAAATACAAAAGTGTGATTATGGTAATCACCCTCTGCAAGGGGATTTGTAAAGTTGAAATTTGCTCCTTAGGGAGTCTATGAAAGAGGCTAGATGCTCAGCAATACGTTTGTTCTTAGTAATGTTAATTATTATTCAACTTCCAAAGAATTGAAGAAATCTTTGGAATTACAAAAGTCTGAGGCAATAAAATGAAAACTCCTGAAACCTAGTAGCAACTGACAGTAACTAGGGATTTAATCGTTTATTGTTTGCTTTAACGTCGCAGAATTTCCTAATTCCCAGTTTTCATGTCTCGGGCCATTTATGCCGCTCAATTCTAGCTAATTCTCAAGCAGTGTGAAGCAAGAGGGCTTCAGCAGATTGAAATGAGCTTAACTAGTTCATTATCATTGCAAATTGCTGCGGGTGCTGGTGGTAGACACTCAGCAGAGAACACCAGCCATTTGCAAAAGCTGGTGGTGCTGCACCACTTTATCAAAGTTGCTTAAAGACCCAGCATCATAACTCATTGCTCGTGAATTGCCCTTGCAAAAATTCTTCCCAACACAAAGTTTTTTATGTAAATAATGACACCGCTCAATAATGCTTTCTTCCTAATAGTTTCTAAGGGTTAATTTGCCACGTAAATTAGCCTTGTTCCATGCAGTTATCAAGTTTCAAAGCTAATCACTAACAAAGCTCCTCAACCTTGCATTGGCTCCACATTAGCTTCACATTGGCCGTGCAACCCTAAGCTTTCTAATGCACCAGTCCATCCGAAGTGATGTGGGCTTTCACTGAGAGACACCACACATGTCCCTTACTGCCTTTCAGCCCATGAAAAGCCTAAAAAGCCTAAAAGCAAAGAGGCCTTATATATGTGATGGTCTCCAGATCTCTCATAAACCACTTGGTTTCTTGTGCAAACTTTACTTTAGTCCGGTCAAACACAAATGCTTGGCTAAGAGTGTTGACATGGAGTTACCAAACTGGTTAAATATTTTAAGATTGATTTTTTTGGAAAACCTCTCACTAAGGCGACCGTACTTTACAAATCAAAGTCCCCAAACTACTCTTAGCAGTTCATTTACTAGTGCACACAGACTTGTACAAAAAGAAGGGACGAAAGCTTGTCTTTTACTGACCATTCATGGTCTTGGAAAAATTTGAAAAGTCTCTGTTCAGCAGTGTATAATTTTAGATGCTTTCATTACAAACTTCCCGCTCTTTCAGAACATGATATGCACAGGTGGTGGCAAAAAAAGCTGCAACTCCTTTGGACTTTCATTTTCTTATTTATTTAATAGAATTTGGTGACATAATACGATAATATCTCACTGACACACGACAGACAGGTCCTTACAGTAACAACCACAATAAGTAAAAGAAACGTAGGCAAGCCATGGAAAACACGGCGTTTTCATTTAGGGATATGACAATCAAATCAGCTGAAAGCAGTCAGAGGAACACGTTCATCTGAGCCTACAGAGATATAAATATACAAACTTGGAGAATGTTCAAATGATGTTCTTTGGAGTCTCCAGTGTGGCATCTCATGTCTGACTTCATTATCTAATTCCTCAAGGGCCCGACTCATATCAGGCAGTTTCTCAGAAATGTCAGGATGCAACTATGTCACGCTATATCCTTCCCCAGATAGACAAGATACAGGGAAGAACTGGGCTAATTATCTGTCCCCTACCAAGACCTGCAAACTTTGCGTGCATTTCCTGCAGAAAGCGCACAAAGATTTCAGACTGCAACGGTGATCATGCATGTTTGCCCTGCCATGTCCCTGATCATACTGTTACCGCGATAACGCACTTATTGGGGCAACAGACATGCAAAACCATTGCTATGCTGAAGCCACTGAGACATGCCTGTTCTTCTATTAATTCTGCTATTTGTTTTCTTATTTTCCATTCTGTCTTTGTTTCTTATGCCCTACTGTTTTATTACCCCACTATAACTTGCATGATTAGCTGCCCATCGATCTTTTCGTGTGGGCTTATTCAGACTAAGTACACATTTGCTTGTTGTAACTATCTCTTTACGAGCATGGAACAATACCAAAGACCCTATAGGGTCTTTGACAATACTACACTCAATAAAAATGCCAGCCTTTGTTCCTGGCATGCCAATTTTTTTCTCATTGACCATTTCTTTCTGGAATTTGGTCGTCTTTTGACTTTTTTTACCCAGTTCCTTTTTTCAAACCAAATTAGTACTGGTCAATTGTGTCGATTCAGGGCATCTCTTTGTGACCATTTCTTTTTGAATAGATTGCTGCACCTGTCAGAAAACCTGCGCTCGACTCTCAAAGAAGTGTAGCATCTGGGGGCCATGGAATCTAACATGCACAGTCATCAAGGGGCATCAAAGCAACCCATCATCAACATCAGCAACTCTACACGCATCTATCACCAACCATCGAGCATTGATCGCTTTTTCGGTGTCCCTCACTCTCTTTTCCTGTATCATGCAGTCATTCAATGTCATTGACTTCGCTGTTTATCAAGCTTGCAACAGGGGATGTAAAGTTTTTTTCCCATAAATTCAAAAAGATATCCAATTACAAATGCGGCTGCTGTCAAATAGAGCCAAATTGTGGATATCTCTTCCGAAAGGATCCTTTTTGCTTTCTTTTCTATTACATTTCGTTTGGAAAATAACATGAAAAAGGAGAATAAAATTGTTGCAAAGAGCAGAATCAATATCATGTTGTATATGATTATGGTACAGGTGATACCTCTGTAAAGCTGCAAATCGGAGACATTCTGCAGACGTTTCTGGGTCATAGATCAAGCCACCACCAAATATATACGTGTGTATCCATTCTCATATTATGAAATGATTCTGAATAAATGCTGTTTTCCAGATGCACTATGGGTACAATATTACCAGAAATTGTAGTCTTTCCAGAATAAATCTATCCAATCACGCCCTTGCTACTTAAATGGTGGATTTTATGCCACAGTTAAAAAGGCATGTCTTTAGATGTTCTGTGGTACTCTAGAGTCTAAACATGCAGGTTGGAGATAAAATTAAATCACTGAAGGAATAAAGGAGTGTACTCACATTCCAAGATTTTTAATTTCCTTAAGTGCCCCGCAAAAAAACCTGAAACACAATAAATAGAAAGTAGTGAGACCCAAGAAAACATCACAAAGATAAACCAGATGATGTCTTAAGTCAATCTATTCGCCAGCCCGTAAGCTTTACAATACTTTACAATTAGCTGTGGCAGCCAGTGTTGCTTATAGTTCCTATTCATTTTACAAGATGTCAAAGAAACACAAAGTTGGGATTTCCAACAACGAGGCTGCAGGAGTTAATGAAAATATTTCCTAAATACATTCTAAAAACATAATATGTGGCTGCACACGACAAATTCAAAATTATGAGAGGCTGCAAGAAAAAGAGTGCCTCATAGTTTGTCAAAGGCATGTACAACAGACAAAGCAGATAGAACAGAACTGTTACAGAAAAATATTTGAATAGAATATTGATATTTGACTGGAAAAACGGGGCATGGCAAAATGGCTTTTTTTTGTGTGAGAAAGATCGCAACAAATGAAAATTTATGTCAATGCCTTGTATCATAGGTTTGAAAATGCAGAAGACATCATGAAACAAAGAGAACTTTCGAGCTCTTCAGATCAGAACTTTCATACAAGCCAACATATCTATTCCCACCATATTTCTGTTTTTTCTCGGTGACACAGCCATCTTGTACAGACCTCCATGGTAAAAGCTCATCTCTTGACAAAGCTTTTAAATGATGGAACATATAACATATAACATACATAACATGTACTATAAGGAAATAAGAATGCTGATAAATTTTTTTTTTTTTTTTTTTGTACCAATGAGCCCCGCCCCATTCAAGAGTCAATAAAACATTCAGTTATTCTATGTAAAATGTGCTCGTAAGTCAGATCAGATAATTGGCTGCGGTTACTGAATTCATGATTTCTAGCTGACGCTCGCGTTACTTCATTACTTCAGTTCCCCCCCCCCCATTCTACCAGCTTACCAATCGCAGCGCGGCATGGCTCATACACAATAGGTAACTGTTGTACATGAGGATTGTATAATTTCATACCTAATGTTAAATTGCACTGGTGAAGGTAAAATTTACATTGTATCATGAAATCAATCGGATATAAGATGTGCAACTGTACTACATGTATACCCCTTTGGTTCAAAGGTAGCTTCAGAAAGACTTATTTTACCTCTCCGGACAGGTTCACTATTAGCCATTCAATGAGTGACCACTGGGGTGGTCAACATGACAGTGATGACTGACTGGTCAAGATACCAATTAGCA
This sequence comes from Alitta virens, assembly GCA_932294295.1. Lineage (NCBI taxonomy): Eukaryota > Metazoa > Annelida > Polychaeta > Phyllodocida > Nereididae > Alitta > Alitta virens. Next base: position 52,858,668 of record OW028573.1, read on the forward strand.
AGGCATAGCCAGAGGTCATGTGGATCTCGAGGTGAGGAGAGCGAACATCAAATGACACATTACTTTGCGACAGGTAGAAAGATCTTGTCAAGAAGTTGCCAAAAAGAACATGAGAGCTCCAGGCAATGGATTCAGTTATTTGGCTAGGCTTGTGTCAGATCAAAGCACGAAATTCAATGATATTTGGAGGGCGACACTTTTTACAGTTTTTGCGCATAGCCTCAAGACTTAGTGAAGAATGATCTGTCCTTCTCGTAGCCCTTATAAGGCCAGAGGGCATCACTATTCTCAGGACCTTTTGTTCGATGACCTTCATGACCTGATAGGAGTCCTGAGGTCCAGAAAATGACCTTCTGTGAGTATAGGTCACCGCAGGAAGCCTAGAGGGACAGTGGACCGAAACCCAATCCAAACATCCAGCGGTCTTGACTTCCAATATATCTTCTGCCAGCTTCTCTCACCAAACTATGACCGATCATTGATTTCCGGGGCAAATTTGAAGAGGGTGCTTACAGTAGGACCCCCACAAGTCATGTCCCTGTCATTCGCCAGATATTGTCAACTTTCTCCTGAGCACCGATTGCCATATTATCCTTACAGACTATAGAGCCATAAACATGATAATTTGTAGTTGGCGTATGACAATTAGCATTCAGCTACCAACCCGTCTCATCATGCATCATCTTAGCGATGTTCAAAGTCTGGCAATGCAGACAGCGCAAGGCTACATCACCAGGCAACAACATCAGAACATGGCCAGCAATGGTAATAAGCAGAAACTCAGGGAAATTTCCCTTAAAGAATTCACAGCATCTGAGGAACCATTCATTGCTTACATGTCTTGCCCACCATCTTTGTGAAATCTGCATTGTTTATAGCGTTTGGTGTACAATAAACTTCCTGGGACGAAGAAAAAATCGTCGTGCTTATCAGCATTTGCTGCATAAACTGCTCGACATGTAAATGGGAACAAAACCTAATCCCAAAAGGCTTGTACATAAGGCACACTGGCCCGACAGGGGATCAATTTGGCCAGAGTAGTCTTTTAAGACTCTTTGATGACTCCCCAGATGAATTGCACGTCCTTATACGACTCAATGAGGCGATTTCCACATCAAAAAAGCCAATTTAACGGCTCTTTAATTACAAGGAAATGTCTTAAAATTTGGTTGCCGTTAGATTCTTTACTTTGGGATGTCCCACTAGCATAGTCCTTTCATCACATGCCACTGTCTCGTGCTTCTGGTAATTTTCTGTCAAAAAATAAGTCTGATCTATTGAACCCCTTTGGTCGGCCCTGTCATTACCCTCCTATTAGGGACGCCCTAAATATTAGTCCGATATTGCCCATTTGTCAGAATGTTCTGTCCAGGACAGGTGCTGCCTTGGCGGGCCTTTATACTGGGGGCAACCTACAATTTACACTTGCTGATAGGCCATATATCTCCCCAATGTCTCTTCTTGTATGCCCAGCCATGACTCTCCTGGTATTTACTGTAGCCAATGAGGCCATGTGAATACTTAAAATACAGCCACTGACTCCACAAGGCCTTGACAAAGCTGGCAGAGTGTTATTTCAAAGTAAAGTAAATCCCTATGTTTCATTGATTTAGTCATTGATGGGCTTATAAATAGCATGGTTACATTACGCAGGCTCAAAATAGCAATTTCATGCGGTACCTTCAAGACATCTGCATGACTCAACTTATAATAAAAATATTAACTCAATGGATACATCGATATACTCCCCAATACATAGCTATTTTTTATAGGAAGCCCTTTGTCTGATAATGGCCATCAATATTGCTAATACATGTAGTCTCGTATTGCAACAAGCTTGTTATCAAACCGACTAATAAATAAAAAGAGGTGGTAACACCAGAGCCCAACGTAACAGTATTATTACATTACATTATCGCCCAGAAGTGTGTATCCAGCTTAGGAGAGAGACGCTAGGGTGTCCAAGCTCATAGACAGGATATCTGTTTGATTCAATTGTCACCCTTTCTAACATTGTTTCCATGGTAATACAGCCATTATTGGAGCTGCGGATATGATTCACACTGGCAGGTCTGCCCGCTGTGTGCATATAATGTGTCCCTGACGTCTATCAGTGTCTGTCATTGTCCCATCCTGTTGTCTCTCCCTGTGATCCTATCCTAAGCCACAATGAAACTCCTACAGCTTCCTCCACAATGTTGTTATGGCCAAAATATGAGGTGGGCTGGTCATATTTGGTGATGATACCCGACATATGGTTGCAAGATGGCGGTATGAGAAGACTATATCATCATCTACGAAACAATAGGGCATTATGATTATATCAGTGCAACAACAATACTGTGCATTGTGTGCCTGTGATCACATGTCATGCATAGACCACCATAAGCATCACATATTTAGCACACGACCTCGGTGCTCTGAGCAATTTCACACAGATTCCGTGACAAATAGTAGTATTAAGCCAATCCTGCAATCATGCAGCCACACCTCACTTGAGAGAACCCAAACTTTCTGGACACCAATAAATGAAAGGTTATATAAATGACCTTTTTATATCTGCCAAGCAATTGTAGTCTTCATTTTGAATTAACCTGCAAAATGGGATACAAGTTCGTTCTATTGGCACTGTCACCACTCATTCAGTGCCCTTAATATTAGGTTTGAATGTACAATAGAATATATTATACACCATAAATAAAATTTGCACAGTGGCAGCTAGACTATTTATATATGGCATGGAGCATGGTTTTTATCGTGCTTATTGGATACATGATCCTCCTCATTATGATTCATTTCCAATTTGGCAAGCATGTAAATACTTGGCAGCCATATCTGTAAGATGTCCCCTTTTTAAACCAGGTTAATATTACATGGTGACGCATTCCTTGCATAAAAAATACACAAACATTTGCATTGAGCCAGCCAGGCGTAGGGCAATAGATTACATGTAAAAGGGTAACCAGACAGATGATCATGAATGCCAAGTAAAGTTCAATAGACACGGTCTTGATTACTATTACCATATTAAAATGCATGGGTGTGTTTTAATTCATTCCAAGTTTTCATAAGCCTATTGATTACAGTTGGCACAGAAACTCTCCAGAAGAACTTTGGTACAGGTGGCATCACACTGTTCATAGCAGTGAATGAAGATCTTAAAATAGAACAGACTTATAGACGATCTTACTAGTGTACAATGTCGTGGAAAGTGATGTGGTCACCGCTGACCACTCCTCCACCAAACTGATTTTGATGATTTAAAGAAAATGTAAAAAGCTGGTCTCCCAGATGTTTTATATAAGCCTTCTGTTACACTCTGTCCTTTTATGCTTATGTAATGATGCTATGCTAAGGTTGTATATGCTCCAATGTTGCCATGGTTTTATGTGCTCTAACAATGGTATTAATTTAACTTAATGCTATTTATTCTATTGTCATCTCACCCCTCATTGTATATTTAATTTTCTCATTTTACGTCGACAAAAAGGGTTTACTTTAATATGTATACTGTTTTAGTCTTGTCCGACTGTAAACTGGTAAATAAACTTTATCTTATCTTATCTTATCTTGGTATATATTACACATTCAGAGTGACATTCTACATCATTGTATCTTTCTCACTGCAAGTGTCAGTTCATGCAAAGTTAAAAGAGAGACCGAAGTCTCTAGCAAGTTACCAGTTACATAACTCACTGCATTCCAGTTAGCAAGTAACTATTTACAGTAACCAATGGACCAGAGCATCAAAAGCAACTTTATTTTCAAGCTCCACCACAGTTCCATAGGATTAGACAGAAAACTTCCTCTAAAGTTTTTCTGCTTCAAATCTCACTTCTCAGACTTAATTTAGACGCAGAGACAACAACACAGAGAAGCGAATTTCACACCTCACAGTCCTCGTCCCAAGTCTGAGTGTTATGATCAGGAGTGAGGCAAGGACATTCCCTGCACGCCTTTCTAGCCCAATTCATTTGCTTTGCCGCCAAGGGCTAGGGAGTTGAGAGACTTCAATTTTTACTTCATTCGTGAGCCTAGAATCATCACATCTGAAAGAAGAGCTCAGACACTTAGATTATCAAGGGCCAAAGCCAAGAATCTTCAAGTTCTGCCCAGATATTCCTCAGATTAAAGCAAGTGGGCTGGATAACCCATGAGAAGCATTCCTCTTGATTCTTTAATATCCAATTTCCCCTTTGAAACTTGCACCAAATTCTCACACATCCACAAGAATAATTGTGTGAGTGCATTTGTGCTTCCTTTGATTACATTTGAAAGCCTTGCCACCATCATTATGATTGCATCCAAGGTGTCAATCAAAAATATCACATTAAAATCACCACACTCACATTAACAAAGTTTAGGCCACGATGAAGCTTTTGGATCAGAACTTGCTGAGGTTGATAAAAGAGCAGGAAAATCTGAATTTAGTGCAGGGAAAAAATACTAAAGTCATGAAAATATGAATTACACAAGCTGTTGCATGAATCATGATCATTAATCAGAAAAATAATTGCCATTATTCACCAGGCAGCTAATTCAGGAACTGCATCATACGTTACCAATAATGCAGTTATATTTATAAATATACCAGTCTAGCTCATTCAAAAAGGTCACACAAGCAAAAAACTATCACTAAAATACAAGCAGAAAACTATCACCAAAATGTCACACAAGCAGAAAACTATCTTATGATAAATATGTGCGCGTCATTCATTCTTGTTGATTCTGAACAACATAGTTATAAATAACGCTGAAGGCTCGGTAAATATAAGAGTGACACCAAGAAACTTCTTTTTAAACAACAAAAAGTATAACCAAGACATGTGCATACTTACTGGTACCTTTATGCACTAAATGTAAACACCACTGTAAAATTCCCCTAACACACCCAGAGGAGAACTTCAAACCACTCATGTGAGCTAATACATGGTGCACCCACATAGCTTTGCAGTGATCTCACTTACTATTCTAAATCAATCTTATCTTTTCTTTTTTTCTTTCCATCTTCTAATGACTTCAGCATTCTTAATGTGACCATAGACTTCCTAAAGTTCCTAAACTGTACCTAGAGAGACAGTATATGGAGACTGGCGACCCGGGGAGCTTGTTCCATAGGTCAGCTTGTCCAATTAATTTAGAGGGGTAGACTTTCACCTGTCAACATGGGCATTGCACCAGACGCCCATAAAATCTTGACCAAAGTAATCCACACTGCAACAAGACCCACGAGAGGCCAAAAGTCTGGGTTTGTATACAAAACAAAGCTGTAGATAACTACGAAAGATAAAGTTCTCACTGCACCCAGACTATAAACATGAACATGATGTACAACATATGTCACATCAAGTTGTTATGCATCAAAGCATACAAGACAATATGACCAGGAGTCCATGATACGACTGAATATATATATTTCATCTATTCGTTTCTCAGTTGTCTAAACAAACCTGATGCAGGAATTTAGACTTTCCGGAAATAAAAAAGGAAAAACCTCAAAATAGATCTTCAAACAGGCCGAAGTTAAATTTTAGTGCATGTTGAGTCATACCTATCTCCGTATGCAGGGCAAATGTAGTCAATCCAAGAGCAGATGGTGATGTAAGCTTTTTGTCTTTTTTTACAAAAAAATAATATATATCCCAACACAATATAGCAGTATTGAGGATGCCAAGCTGGTGAGTAGGTTCCTGCTGACCCATGACACTGTGGCCTGGGTCATGACAAGACTAATTGATGTAGAGAGTACATTCATGATGGAGCACAAACTTAGCAGCCAGAATATGTCCTGGGTGATGGGAAAGTGCTTTGGGGCTGATGTGAGCACCAAGACAACAGACCACAACACCCCTGGCTATGCTCAGTTTGTGCTTACTCCAGCACGCATCCATCCAGACCTGAGCATCACCATCCAAGCCACACAGCAGCATCAGCAACCACTCCGGATGATGTGTTGTTGCACAGGGTGATTCGTGGATGGGTCCCTTATCTCAAATCACTAGGCCAACCGTACACATGCACTAGATGGAGATCGTCCAGATAAGATAAGGTGAATGAATATGTCGAGTCTTGAGATTAGCCTTGAGACAAACCACATGCATGGTGATATGAGACACATATCAGAAGGCAGGGTGGAAGAGAAAGAGAGGACAGAAGGACAGAGGAATAAGGAGAGACAAAGAAACAGGTGGTACACCATACAGACAAACCAAGAAACCAGGGAAAGGCAGAGTAGCAGCGAGGCCATGTTGGACTGTCATGTTCAGACAACGCCGTGCAAGCAGGTCTAGTGTCATCATCAACATGACATTTCAGGCATAGAAACAGTTCTCAGCAGTTAATTATTTTGAACTCCACAAAGTCCATAAATGTTGTAGCGTGTTGATGCACTGCCTGATGACTTTGTTTGAACTCGGGACCCCTGCAGAGTGTGTTGAAATACATCGACAGAAGACCAAGGTTGACTGTGGTGGGGAGTCAAAGACCGGGTCAACCCAGTTCACACAAGGGAGGGTACTGAGTCAGCGGGCTGTAGGGTAACCCTCAAGAGTGCCCCCTTCAGTATTTGGCACCTGGGGTCCCAAAGCCAGGTCCCCATGGACACCTCAATGTAAACCGAAACGTGTGTGAGTCTTTCAACTGTCCTATTTGAGCCGGTGTGTAATAAGCAGTCAGCTCACAGTGCTAATGCAGGCTAATGTTTCCTGACCCGCCCCAGTCCATTGTGTGCCCGTGTCCCCCCAAACCCCACCCTCCCCGATGAACAATGTGCCAAGAACTCCCAAATCACAGACATTAAGCAAACTTAAAGACCCCAGAAAAACGCGTTTCAATGCTCCCTCATTTCCTTTCATAAGCCTCAAAGTAAAATACTTTAATGGAATAAAATGTGTCTCGAATGACATTGCCATAAAAAGCAACAGAGATAGGAAAGAAAACTAGCTTGAAGAAAAACTTGCAATGGACTGAAAGCTAGTGCTTTCCAGAAAAAGAAAAGAAAAGCTAGCCCGATACGATCTAGAGATGTCTAGAGCAGTGAAATTGTTTCCTGCATTCTTCAAAAAAAGGTTGAGCAGAAAAATAGAACCTACCTATAATTATGGCCTTACTGCACCTTCACTGTGACATGTAATCCCTCAGGAATTCCTAAATACTATGCAATATATATAACGAGGTATCCAGTGTCTACGAGTGTACGCGGATAGCATAGCATGGAGCGCAGGACGATGTGTACGGCGCAGCGTCAACTGCCCAAATGACGTCCTGGCAGAACGTTTACGCTCCGTAGCAGGCGCCAAACAATGCGCGCTGGCCAGATGAATGAGCGCGTGGCGAGCAGACGAAACCACGCAACACTTCACATTCAAATTACAAAATCTAATCTAGACTAATCTAAAGCTAGCCTAATCCGCTCTGGTATTCTTAGATATCCCCAAGACATCCTTTCTACACATGTGGTTAGTTTGATTGTATCCAGCTGCCTGGGAGTCATTAGTCATTCAAGCGCACTTGCACTTTGTTTATGTTATCTCACTCGTCCTCAACCACTTCGGGAATCCCCCTGGAAAGCTCGTTCTAATAATGACGTCATATTAGAGCATGGAAATGCCTCAGACGAAATAATGAACTCCCAAGAGAGTGTGGCAAATAGGGGTGCAATCATTGACTTGCAAATCCCCACCCCTTTTAAACCGGTGTATTTCATATTTGTATGACTTGAATTATCATTCAGCACCTGTTGCCATAAAACAGTTAACAGCCTCATGGTCATGATAATTGCCCCATGGAGTGTAATTTCGCAGAGAATTTGGGCTCAACTTTTCAGGAAAGTTCTTTTTTTTTTCTTCTACTTCACAAAGCAAGTACTTAACATCATCTCTTTATGTAAGTTTATCTTAACAGCTCTTGTGAAACTAATAACCTCTTTTTTCTGAAAAGTAAATATGACATAGATAGTCTAATGCACGCTATAGAAAACTGTATAGGTCTACACTTACAGTACAGGTCACTGGCCTCCAGTCCAGTTTGACCAGTGCGTTTGAACCTCTGCTGCTAATAAATTCCTCGCATTCTCATCCCTCTGGTCAGTTGCTCTTTATTATCTGACCAGCGGCTATTGTCCACTCATCCTGTGTTCCAGAACACAATACCACTGCCCGCTGTCCACTATAAAAACACCACTGACCGACCAAATCTCCATCAAATAACACCTCCAATATTTACTGATTTCTTCTTCCATTTTCACTACAGGCGATTAATTCGAATTAGTTAAATGTTTTATGTAGGCCTATAGACTCTGAGGGCAAGTACATAACCGGCACTTTAAATCTTTGATATAGATCTACGCAGCTCGAGCTAGACAATGTTAAAAAAAAAAACCTTTTTTTTTTTTAATGAGAAAATCAGTTGCTAGCCCTTGATATTAATTATTAAGGATTCCAAAACAAAGATTTGAAAACCTGCTTCGTAAGCCTGTATGCAATGAACATTCCATGCTAACATGTTGTTCCAAGTGAATTCTTAATTGCAATCCTCCCATTTCGTGATCTCGCTCATGAAAACACGGGCGGGAAAATCATGTGTTGAGATGTCGTGTTTAAAAGAGGCTTCATTTTAGATGCAATGATAAAACTAAAGTTATTTAGAAATCTGGGTGATCCTTAATTAGATGCATACAAAATATTCTAGTTGTAGAAACGAAGGTGAAAGTAGGCCCAGTGTCGGCACTATTCTAACTTGGCCTAATTTTGCATGCTATCATGGATGAAATCTGGAGGAAGAAAGTTAGTGGGAAAAAGTTTGGAGAAAGAACAGTGTATGAAGACAAAAGGAAAACAGCTTCTCAATCTACAGCAGACAGTCATCGATATTATTATGTACAAAACAAACAGTGGGCAGTCAGCTGCACTGCCACAATAACAATGGGCATCAGCAGCAAAAAAAAACTCTTTTCGTGTTTACCACACACTTCTTACCAGGATAATAGAAAATCAATGGGCCTAACAATAGCTGCATAACCCACATGGTCTTGTTCCCTGGTAATTCGTGTCTACTCCCCTAGATGGCGTGATTGCGGGGTCAGGTGGAATGGCCTTCACAGGTAGAACTACACCTGTTCTGTCTGCATTCGTAGAAAGGGGCCACGGATGGCTGTGGTGGCTAAAAAAAAAATAGCTGCAAGCATTTGTAAGAAAAAGGATCGCTAGATGATTGTGTGTAGAGACTGTTCTCAAGGCTGTCTGAAGACTTCGAAAGCAGTCACCCATTTGCAACAAAGACTGCTGCTTTAATCAGTAGGCTATTTGCGGAATTATTTATGGAATGATGGCTTGAGAATTGAGATACCAATATAACGATATTTCAGAAATATAACATTATTAAGTAAACAAATTTTAATAAAATTCCTGTATCATTTTACCGTTGTTGCACCAAAATATTATGTGCCGTTATACACGTGACAAATGCAAGAAATTAAACAGTTGTATATGAAGTATTCAAATTGATTAAATTTGATTTGTTTTCCTGAAGTAGAAAGTGATCAGCTTAGGTACCTTACAGGTCTACAGCAACAGTAAATATATTAAAAATTCCCTAGAGTTTCTTTTAGCATGAAACTTGCATGTAGACAATGAGAAGGAAAATGTTCCTCCTCTTTTTTTGGCAGTTTATGTACAATCACATTTTAAATATTCACACAGAAGACAATATTCCAGGCAGGTGCAGGCGTGATGCATGCAAGCCATTTGGCACGTCTTTATAATTCAAGTTGGACAGAAGAACTTCACAAGGAATTCTAAATTAATTCAAGCAGTTGTATGTTTAAGTACGTCGACGTTTCTTAAGGCGCAAATATTGGTAGAAAAAAAAAAAGAACGCCAAATTTATGCTTAAATTTTATACTGGTACACAGTGGATACTGTTAAACTAAAATTGTGTGTAGCCTAATAGGATAGGGTTGATTCATCTAGGTTACCAAGTAATCGCATAACTATATATACATGTCTTTAAAATTCATTAAATACATTCATTATATGGTTCGACATATATCACATGGTAATATTCATTTTCGTATTATTTTGCTTGTTTTTGTCTGTATGGAATCTCAGTTTTAATTTTTTGTGAACCCCTCCCCCATCTATACCAGGTGATACTGCGAACATGAATTTAAAAAATTCATCATGGGTTTGTTAACAAACAATCTGTTAAGTTAGTAAACATGCATATTCATCTAGAGCATCGGGTAAACCTTTTCGATAAGAGAGAATTTCGTAAACGAATAACTTTGATAGGCCTGTTTCATCAAATCAGCATCCATCTAGTTAGACATCACGATAAGACTTTAAAATCGATGCCTGCAATATGCAACAGGTGCTCAAACCACTGAATTTGTAATCTTGCATTAAAAATACAAAAAATGTGTAATTAGCAATTTCACAAAAGTTGCTATAATAACCTTCAAAGCCAGAATTATAAAAAAGAAAGTGACTTGTTGCACGTAACATTAGACTTAAAGTGCACTTGAAAGCAACAACTGCCAACAAGGCCAAATGAAGCATTGGAAGTTGCCTTTTTTCCCGTCCCACTTCCTTCCTGCTTTTGTACAGGGCTTTGTTCATTATTCCATGTAGTAATTGTAGCCTGTGGCCTTTAAAAAACCTAACTCCACTACAAAAGATTTAGATCACTTCTACTGTGATGGTATTCACCAAGGAGACCTTTTAGCACCACTTCTAAGCCTATTTGTAACAGAATTGGTGTCCACTAAACAGTTACCTTGGTTACTGGTAGCCTAACAAAACCACAACGACAAGTATTGTGAGTGAATTGAATGGAGCATTGGAGTGAGGATTACTTCAAAAGGTGAAATATATCCCGGTTAGTAAGGCATACATAGCACTATACATAAAATATGAGTTGCTGGGTCTAGCAATTGACTATTTCTTTAAACATGCCTTAAAGAGAGATTTCATTCTCACAAAAATGTTCTAGTATTTGGACTCACCACATCTTATAGCACGTGACACTACTGAAGCAATGTATGTTAATAACCTCGAGTTTATATTACTTAATCTAAGAAACTTTTCAAAGAGAAGGCGAAACCAAAATGGATTGACCTGTTAGAAGTTCTGAGACGATACAGCTGTAGAATATACATCCGGCTAAGGTTAGGGAGGATGACGTGATTCATCTGTAAGAAGAAACGTAAGACGTGACCTTGACTTCAGTTCTCCCAGAGGTCATAACTAGGTCATATGGTATTTCTTTGGGTAGGTCTCTCAGAAGAAATAACAAAGGATAAACATGGAAAAGCAGGGAAACAACCAATAAGCCTATAAAAGTCTGTCATGTTAGATTGTCACTTCATCAGTATAGAATTTCCAGTGGATTTCTGGTGTCTTTATGGTTTATTACCTGAGTCCTCTACAAATTAACTCCTGCATGTCATCAATACGTCAATATAGCCATACCCATAGAGCATTCCAAATCGCATCGACGTCGTTTCTAAATCGATGCGATTTGGAATGCTATCTGGGCAACGGCTACAAAGACTAGGAAAATGTTCATAATTACGAAACTAAACCATCATTCGTAATTTTTGTTACAAAAGCAAATCTAAATCTCAACCCACACCATTACAAACACGAAGCTGGTTGGTCAAGCGGTCAAGGTATTATTCGGTTCTTCTGATTGCCATTGTTTCGAATCCTGACCTAGGCTATCACATGAGCTAAATCTCAGCTTAGCCTCACAAAATAATACAAGTGTGCATTCTGCACAATCGTAAGTCAACATAATACATGCAATTCTGACTGAAAATTAGTCAAAACGTGGCTAGATGGTAATTAGTCTCCTTGAGCTCACAAGTCCAGCATTTGAACTCAAGACAGCCATAAGAAAAACTTCATTGATAGTAATCATTGAGTATCACTGTAACAATTGATGTTGTTTTCCACCAAAGGATAAATTGAAATCCATCATGGTCACTTCAACACACACTCTCAGTGCTAGACCCTATAATGATGCTGATCTAGGAAGCTGACTCTGCGACCTTCATGATCATCTATGCAACCTAGACCCAGGTGTATATTTTGTGCGGGCCAGACAATGCAAATACGTTCCAATCAATCTACCCTATGGATAAAAATTGCCACCGACTAACTGGCCTGATAGAAAAACGCAGTCAAGGGCCTGTATACACCAGTGCTGCAAATGACGTTGTACCAAGCAACTGGAGGATTTGTATCGTTTTTGTCTTGAGGACACTAAATGTTTAACACTCCATATGAACTCAACTAGGTGTGGCAAAAAGAATCAGACGTTAAGTCGTATTATATATATAACTGAAGCTTGTAAAATAATACCTTTAAAAAAGCGAAGTATCACAACGGCATATGACTCAAATCTATACTTATTTAACAAAGACCAACCTCATCTCACATGTGTCATGTGTCAACATGAAGAAAAGAGAGAGCAACAGATCCCTAAAAGTGATGTTGACTTCAATTTCCACATAATGCCACCGTAGTGTGTCCTTATATGCATGTACATGACAGTATACCCTTGAAATGATTGAATGCTGAGGTTGTCAGTATACATTGTTCAATGTATTAATGTTACGGGGTCTGAAGCTTAATCAGCTTAGATGACCAGCTACCAGAGTCAGACATAATGGTAAGATGATAAGGCTTGGAGTCCACACCATGTTACACATTTACCTCATGGGTGGGGCCTTTTACTTGCCTCAGCATAGACACAGAGTACAAGGTACCTCCAATTTAACGTCTTATGCGATCGACATCCAGCTGGGATGTAGCTTATGAAGAGAGTATGGACTGTGGGGTTCTAACCCGGGACCTTCAGCAGAACTGGCAAATATGAAATTGGCGGATGCCCTAACCATTAGCCGAAACCGTTTCATTGATGAAGTACTATATGACTTGATGTATCCAAGTAACAGGCCAGATAAAAAGACTGACAATAACTCCATGCCATATCTGAAACTTAATGTTCACCAATAAACACAACAATCGACTAGACAGAATTCCTCCCAAACTTCTTAAACAACATTATACCAAGGGTGAAATATGTACACTGTGCGGTCAAACGTTTCTATTTCTATATCTTTTTGAAGAATCGCGGTATATTGTGAAAAATGACTCACACAGTAAACACTAGCAAAAAGCCTAACGTTTCCTGAACGTTTCATTGACATTTTGTGTGCCTGCTTAGACTGTCAAATTGTGCGTCCAGCTCACGTTGGCCTGTGTCCCCTTGTCATGCTCAGGGTCTGCTCTGACCAAGTGAGCAAGGGCATCTCATCATGCTGGGGACCTCTACCACTCCGCCTTAAGCCGATTTGTTTAGTGGCAGCAGGACCCCTCTGTCTTCTGATGGACCCTTTTCTTAAACCCTATTGAAGATCACTATACAGTCTTCACTATTGGGTGACCACTTGAGTTAGAAACCGAGACATTGTAAGATATCCCGTTTGTCTTATTTAATATATATTGGGGCTCAGATGACCTCTGCTGGCATGTTAGTAAATGAAGTATTTTAAAACCGTATTTTGAAGGCATCCACCTAACATTTTCTACTCATAGACCTTCATAAATGCTACGTCATGAAAGAGGTTTAACTAACCAAAGAATGGCTGCTGCACCCTTCTATTCTAATCTATTCTATTCTATCTTGACAAAGACATCAGTTCCAAGTAACGTTTTCTTCAAGAAATCGATAGGGAACGATAAGTGAGAATCAATCAAGCGTCCGATTGTGGCCCAGATTCACATTTGTTGTCCTGAATTTTCTCTGCTCTAAGAAATAGCCCATTAGTGCCTTAATCCCTCTCGTCGAACTCAATCTAATAGAATCCCTGGGATCCAATGAACCTCTGATGTGCAGGTTGGCCTGCTAATTGTCTTAGCACATTGGCCGAGATCTGTGCTCTGAATAAGAATCTACCAGTAACAGTGTATTACTACACACCATAGACCTTCGTAGACTTGTATGGCGGTATATATATCTATAGTTTTGAGACCTAAAGTTAATATGCACTCTTTATGAGAAATATGTTCCAATAGGCCTGGATGAATACTTGTTTTTATTAAATCTTTACATTATATTAAAACTGATGCTTATTAACATGCTCCTTTAGTTAAAGATGTCGTTTAGCTACAGGTGGACTGAATCGTCGATCTACACATTTTATATATAGTTCTCCATAAAATATTAGAGAAACTGTCAAGCATCTCGCAGAAAGAAACTAACAGGTCGTGGCATGCGACGGCTTTTTTCTTTTTAAAGTCATGACTGGCACCTGTTTTCCTTCGCATAACATCAAAGAAAACAGTATCTCCAATGCCATAAGGAGAAAATGAGAGTATGTGTGTGAGGTTGACATGAAACAGGAGGTTTATGGAACTAAAGAAAAAGCTTTGAGAGAAACAAGAAAAAATCTATAAATGCCAACTGCATTGTGTATTTGTACTGCAGCTTTTAAGAGGTAACATTTGGATTTGGGTACATCATTACGTCTGCCCCTAGTAGGCTTTATCAATTATCAATGGGATGATTAATGAGAGATCCAAATATCGACTATGAATCATGTATTACAGGTGGGTTTAAAGCTCAGTTATACCACCACCAGAAAATCGTAGAAAAAGGAGCCGCAAAAAAGAAATGAAAAAAAAGAAAAAAAGAAGGCGTCATTATTGACAAGGATGTGAGTGGGCTGCTGATGTTGACATATCCTTAGGATGCTTTCAGACTGCTAACAAAAAAAGTGCATAGAGAATGATATGAACCTAAACAGTATTTTGACACCTGCTGTGTGAATCTCACAAGGCAAACTTTCAATGGGTGTCATTTGCAACCCACAGGGTAGAGGTTCTTGTCCGACAATTTCACTTCTACTTGAAATTTTGTCAAGAGATTTGCTGACATGTGGGCATGTGTTTACATGCTAACCTCTAACAGGGAGGGTAGGTGAATAGCATGTGCATTGTCTAGCATTTGGGAAGGGGCAGTGCTGACAGTGAGTGCCACTCTATAATGTCTGATTGTTGAGTGTTTGTCTGGCACTGTTATGAGCAAACACAGCTGAGGGAGCATTGCCATGTGCAGCTCACAGAAAAGCCGTATGCAACCAAAGGTCACATGAATTCAAGAAATGAAATAAAGTGAATACCTATGGGACTATAAGCAGATGGTTAGGGATATAAGACGACAGACAAACAAATGAGTTATAATTGGCAAAAGAGGATCTGAGGATGACTATGAGACAGACAGTCCAACTGTGTTGGGTTTGATTGCAGATTTAGTGCGGTTTTGTGTTCAATCTATATATTGTAATTGCTTTAAATTTATATATTTTTTCTTTGTACCACTGGGAGGTAAGCATCCCGTCACCCCTCTGGATCCATCCGTGAATCTGGTAAACCTTTCGAAAAAGACTCTAGTTTGTAGAATGTTCTGTGTTTGTTTTTACACATTACGTACTAATAATGAAATTCTAGCCAGCTGTCACGCCTACAAATCTAATCTGCTGATGAAAAGCCAGATTTTTTTTTATTGCCAGATGATGATGAGAAAAAGGACGATCTGTATTGAAAGACCAGAACGAATACATAAAACAGAAAGGAAATCTCATAATGCAATTGGAGATACCAAGCATACATCAATAATTCGTGGGATCAAACTTATCTGATCTATCTTGTGTAGCTTCAACACTGTGATGAATGCATTTAGGATATTAAATGCAAATGTCACCAGCAGTATGAGCAATATGTTTTGACATATGCACTATATCACAGCATATCAGCAACCTTCTGGAAGCCTCAAGCTGCATAATACGGTGAAATTAAATGTTACGGTTGTGTATGATATATATGTCTAACAATACAGTGTAGTGCATTGTGTCTTACAATGATGCATAAACATAAGTGACAAAGGCCTCCAAATATGTAGCACATGTATTGTGGACTAGGAGGCCCCCCTCAGACTTTGCTATTAATCACCACAAGTAATAATACAAAATAAACACAAATAAGCTGGAATGGTGAAAGATGAACTAGAACTATTGCAATACTGCTAAAAAGTCTATTGAAAGTAACAAATGCAGAGATGACAGATTAACAACAGACAGGATATCATTCAGGATATATCATTTCACACTACAATATATCAGTAAAGTTGCATTCCCTAGCAACCTGAAGGAGGGAGCTATGTCAATCTCTTTTTATACCGTGTGAATATCCACCTATTTCTTGAGGCACTTTGGTGCCCCACAATGATAGAATAATGACAGCAGACTTAAGTGATGTAATAGAGTAGGCAGCGCTATAAGCAACATAGCTACTTATCTGTGAGAATAGGAGATTGTGTGCTGATAGGTGACAAAAGAATCAATCAGTTTCTTTTCAATTGCAAAGCTCCTGTTTACTGAGAGGCAATGATGGGAGATAGGGTGGAGCTGGCTGAGCAGCTTGCAGATATTGCATCGCCCTGTCACCCTGCCACAATGCCAACAATAAGAGGAGCAAGCGAAAATACCCTTGTGCTGTGGGCAAAATGTGGCCAAATGGTTTGAGAGGGATAGCGGGAAATAGACCTGGCAAAAACTGCTAAAAAGGAATAGCTGAATGGGTGAAAAAAGAAAAAAATTACCACAGAGAGACCGAAAAATAGGCAGAGAGCCCACAAAAAGACGCAAGGCAACAGGAAAGGACCAGCAAAATAACTGGAAGAGACGGGGCGATAATGGAGGAGATATTAGCTTGGGAGTCTTATGGAACCTCTTAGATGTGGTCTGACATCACACACATACAGTCTCCCATAGTATCTGCCTCAGGAACCAAGAGGAGTTGGGATACACGTAATGGGCCCATTACAAAAAAGGCCAGAAACATCACTAGCATGCTTCTACAGGAAAAAGCTTTTTCTCCAAATGAAGACACACAAGCTTCAGGGTCCCATGCAAAGACAGCAAAGAGAATTGAAAGTTTGTAAAAGCCAAGTCATGAAGCTGAGATGAAAAATATATGCGGCGGAGACAAAAGACATAAAAGAGCAGTTGGTTGGCTCTTTGACTCAAGTTTTATGTAGTCACTTTCAACATTAAAGTACATATATCAATTACATGACGGTGAGTGGATATTAAATAAAAGTCACTTTGTTTGGTTAATGCATGCTAATTATTGCACGGGATTGTTCATTCCTCAGAAAATACGAACGTCAAACAGTAAATATTTTGTGAAGTGGGTGATGGTGCAATTTCAGTCTATTGCTATTCTATGCATGGAAGTTCACTCAAGGACATAGTAGGCTGACCAGTAGAAGAGATCGTCCAGACTGCCACATACTGATATATAGTAGATAACAAAATCTTTTTAGTTCGTGAAATATGACAGACTCTGGCGAACAAGACATCTAAATACCGTATACAAGATTTTTCTTTCTTCCTTAAAAGACACAGATCTCGTGAGAAAACCAACTCCCCTGATGGTTAATACTTGTACGGAAAAAAGCCACAATCTAAGAAGCTTAGTGAATATGTAGATATTTGGTATGCAGGTATTTTTATTAAACATTTTTGAGCTGTATTTGAAGCAAAATTCACATGAGAATGAATGCCAACTGAAGGTTAATCCAAAACGTTCTTCTGACAGCATATCATTGCGTCACAGAAGCATTTTGTTTCTGAAATCTACTTTGTCTTTTGATATTAAATAACTCTTTGTTTCCTCACAACACACACTATATCAGTTGCAGTAGAGCATGTCATGGAATAAAAATAGGTTGGAAATGAATTTATGCATTATTAACGTTAAAAGCTTTTGAAATATGAATCTTGACACTTTCTGTGAGACATGGTTTTTGCCTTAGTCGCATATGATTTGCTTGAAAATGGCTAAAATACACCTTCGAGAAAAGACAACATGCGTGCATGATGGCACCAAATTATTGCAGCAACCAAATATACATAGATAGGCACTTAGCAAATGAAATACTGTGAATACACACAATTCCATCTTTGGCAATGTGTGCTTTTTGTGAAATTGCATTACTAATCCAAACACACTCTTGGGACGTTGTGTATGTGAACATTAGTTTATTCATGTCATAATATTTAGGAATGGTGCACCGGTCTATATGAATATTATAACATCGCCCACAGTGCTGTTAAATAAGCACATTTCTGAAAATTCATACTTGCAGCTCTGCATTGGTGTATACACTATAAACACTATGAAGTTTGAAATATAAACAAATGCTTGTTCTGCTATAAAGTGTAATAATGGACGTAGTTCTACTACAGTACACTGTGTGTGGTCACCTCACAGCCCAATAATTAGAATTTCATGTGCCGAGTTTATGCAATTCTTGTTCTGACAAGCAGGCAATTCAGAAAAATTGGCAAAACTAAAAATATATTAATCCATTTCTCTTATATTTTTAAGAGAAGATTTCTTAACTCTATCCTCAGCCCATCAGCTACATAGTTTAGGCAATCACTTTGTTTAACAAGGTAAACTAGCAAAGAATGTCCCTAATGAGGTCGGTGGGCTGTGAGGTGACGACACACAGTGAGTAGTCCATGGTGCAATTTACTGTACTGTATGTTAACATGAATATTGATTACAGGAAGCATAGTTAATGGGTATGGAAAAATAATGTGCCAAAGTAAAGCTTACTAAAATTGGATGTTTTAAAATAGGGGTGGCCTAGCTTCTCCTTCCTGTTTTTTTCTCTATCCCCCTCCCCATGCTCATAATCACTACATGACAGTGCCCCCATACCCACCCTCAATTTCTTTGGCCTTTTTTTCTTGATGACACATTAAGCCATTAACATTGCATGATGCATGCCAACCACTCTGCCGGAGCATGCATTAATTATTATGACAAGAATCAAATGCTATAAGGACTTAGTGGACCATGCTAGCTTTGAATGGGACCAAAGAAAACTGCGTGTAATAGCTGGAATATTTGTGCCATGGACTGTCATGTCAGTCAGTGTGTTAGTGTGCAGACCATCCTGGCCTTCATGTAATGCATGCAGATTTTAATAGGGATGGACTCACAGCGCTGAACTAACATGCCATGCCTCTAACATGGGTTTTGCTTTTAGAAATTGCCATAATTAAGAAGCTAGCTAGTTCATCAATCACAACATCAGTGGACCATCCGTCCAGCTACAAAGGACACTGGTAACCGGGCAACAGCATGGTAACTAAGAGTAATGAGGTCAATGCTTTTGACGGTAAAGTGGTCGAAAATTGCCATGGATGTTTTGCAAAATAAGTGTCGTTTACTGTAAAATAGTATGGCAATAGTGGCATCAATAGAATGTATAACTGCAAACCATATACTATTATCCCGATGTCATTTTCTTTTAGGTCTTATTAGTATCCCTAACTCTATGGTGCCCACTGTAGCACTGTCCTCTGTTCTGTCCATTCTTCATAAGAAAAGCTCACCCCAAGCAGCTGCTGAGCTGCGACCAATTCACTCCCAACACACCATTCACAACCTAAGCCCCACAGACTGCTGTCTGCCTCCCCTTTGTTAACACTTTATTAGAGCCTTAACCCCCAATAGATTGTCCATAGTTGGTCTAGAGGACCCTAGGGTGAGTTTTTATCATCTGTCAACCCCTTTTACGTAAAGTCACGTGACTTATGACACAACCACAATACACCCCATCGGGCACGAACAGTACCTCTGTTGTACCATAGCAACAAATTGCAATTGCAGTTGAACCTCATAACACTGTCACAATGAAGTCAAGAGGTTGATGTCTCAATTATTCTCATCTATCTTGGTGTAAATACTGATGATATAGATGTTAAGACATTATAGTAGAAAGCACGTCATTGAGATACCTGATATGTAAGGACAAACATTACAAACTTGATTGTATGATTGCCCAACAACAGAAAGCAGTGTGTCCTTCAAACGCCCTTGTTTCTGGTCTCGCAACTTCTTCACACCAAGATGGGTTTATCAATAATCGAATCTAAGACAAAGGCCCATCTTGGGGGATTTCTGGTAGGGCACTGTGGCATCACTGCAGAGGTCTGTCGATATGCTGATCACCTTCATAAATCGGCTGTTTGACCGGGCGAAATAGACTGGGACCTGCTGACACCCCAGCAGTAAACGTGCCAGGAAGAGGCATTTTCTGTCTATTTATTGTGACATCTATTTGCAGCACTCTATCTCCCTCCTGATTCTTTGTGACCCCATTATCTCCCTTTTGCCCCATCCCCACTACGTATAACCCTACCCCTGTTAGGTATTACAGAAGAAACTGCCAGAAACCAATTGTCCCTCTCATATATCATATGCTGCACCACACCAGCACACTTATTAATGGCACCATGACAAACACTTGCACTGCCCCCTAGCGGTAATCGAAGAAAACAAATAGGACACATAGCCAAGGGTCACATGACCAAACTAGAACAATAGAAAGCCTGCCATTGTTGATCATACGTATCAATTGACAGATCTGCATAACAAACAGAGGCCACAGGAAGCCAACAGTCTTATGGACACTGAAAGTAGCTTCTATTAGTCCCCCTGCACGAATGTTGGCTCACTCTGTGTCTGGGCATCCCACAAGAACATCCAATGCATACAAATAGTATTACATGAACATTAATTTGTAGAGTGCACGGAATGTATTGTTTGGTATTTGCTCTTCAGTCCTTGCACTGCAGTTTGTGAGCCTGAGGTACATTTTGAGCTAGAGATGGTCTCTTAAAGTCTTTTGTATCCGATGAGCTGTTCTTATACTTTGCTGTTTGAGCAAATGCAGGCTGACAGCAGTTTATCTAACCATAAAGGTATTCGGTAAACCCTCAAGAAATTTCAGGTCAACTTCTTTTATCCTCCGTTTCTTATTCAACATTTTGTGAAGCAGGTGCAGTTTGCCCTCTGGCAATCCAAAACAAGCTCCTGGTTGGTTTTCACAGGGGATTTCAATGGGGCCTATTTGCCTTGGATCAAGGATCGAATTTCACTGTTGACCTTGATCCCAGAAGAGCGTGCTCCCAGCTCCCTGTGAATCGTGTGCTAGCACATAATGCCCAAAATTGACCATGAGGGTCAGGCATCAAATTACAAAATTAAAGTATTATCATAGCATGCCAGTCTTTATCAATGGTTTGTCTGTTCCTGGGCTTTGTATTATTGACCTTTTCTTGGCTGTTCTTGGTTATGAGATTGCTGAGCGTGACACCCTATTTGAAATTTACCAACTAAACAGTTTTCAAGGCATATGTCTAGAAAAATTAATAACATTTAAAAGGTATATTTGTTGTGAAATAAACAACAAAGCACTACCATGGTGCAGGTCCCAAATAACGTACATCATGCAGAAAAAAGCTTGTACTTTTTCTGCTAATATTATCTCACCTTGGGAGCTTTCAACTAAAATAAAGCCAAAATAATGGAGATTTGCTGTACTTTTTATTGCATGCCGGTTTGCTTTTGTCTTTTTGAGGCAATGACAGCAAAATCATATCGACTGGATGCATTCATAATATAAATTATCAGTAATTTGCTAGATATGCTATTCAGACCTGTCAAAGTATTTTTATTTTAAATTAAAGCTTATAGATTTACATTGATTCTTATAATGCAGCGTATAATAGGTATTATCAATAAGAGTCATACAGCAGCTCTCCAATAGCAGTTTTGGCTGGCAGTTTTAAATACCTGGATAAAGTTGATTGATGCTTCTAATTGCACGTTTTGCACGGAAATCAACATGCATGTGTGGTTAATAATTATAATATCGACCACAAATGTTCTTATTATCGACCAGCAAATATTCAAGCTCCTTTGTCTGAAAATTTTGTTATCAGATTGATCAAACGCACGCCCAAAGTTTTTGGTGGCAGGTGGCAAATGCTAAATTATCAGCATGTAGTTTCAAACCTAGTTTGGAAGGGATGACCGAAAATGTGTTTGTTTTCTAATAAAAATAACCAAACTATATGAAATACACGATTTACCAGTAAAGCCTGTTTTTTCTTATACATATGCTCATATATCACGCGACATAAAAAGCTATGAAGTGTTATGTCAATATTTGAATATTAAAACTACTTACCTTTTTATATAACACGCCACAACTACGTCAAAGATTTTGTCAATATTTAATATTTGCAATTCAAGTACTGCACTTGCAAGTATAAAAACGTTTTTCGTGTTTTTCAAAAACTTTTTATCGAAATAAAGAATAAAATATTAGCTAAAGTTCTGCACAAAATGGACGTGAGTATCAACAGAAGGATAGTTTTCTCACAGAGCAAACTGAGCTTGCCAATCTTTTTAGGTTGTACTGTTTAGAAATTGCCTCAATAATTGATGAGTTCATTGAACAACCTGCATAACATATTCCCCCACAAAATTCGATCAATAACTAGGTTTCTTCGTTGACCTGTTTTGTCAGCAGTTGTAGTGCTATGCCAAGTCTTCACCTTTGGTATTGATAATTCTGTGGGGTTAATTCGTTTTTCTGCATGTCACCATCAGGTCATGCAGTTTCTTCAATCTTTGTCTCACACTAGGTTTTTCAGAGATGTGCCATTGTTTACACGTGTTGCTGAGTGAATGTGTGACTGAGTGACTGACTGAATGACTGAATGACTGACTGAATGACTGATTGTATATCATGCATGTCATGCATATGTCTATCTACCAACCTGACAACAGTGTCTGTTACGGTATCAGGTCGAAACGTCCGAAAACCGAAACGTCCGAGTCCGAAATCTCCGCCTTCCTAAACGTCCGATTACCTAAACGTACGAAATGTGTCCGAAACGTCCGAAATTATCTATTTTTATTTTTTATGTACTTTTAAGCCATAGTTTGTTATAAATTCATTTAATTTCTTTTACATACAAGTTCTCTCTGTAGTTTAAAATTATATTTGATGAGCAAGACCTCTTTTTAGTGCTTTTAATTAAAGTTAAAGCTGACCGCACCAATCGGACGTTTCGGAGGCCGGCAATGAACCAGTCGGACGTTTCGGTGGACGGCAATGCACCCCCCGCCGTCCGTCGGCCGTACCCCCGTCGATGAAATGAAAAAATTAATAACTCCACTTCTAGTTAACATTTCTGGACAATTGTGACAGATTCTGAATGCTAAGAATCTGAGGAATTGGTATATATATAAATATAAATATAGCCTTTAGCAATTAATTAATGAAATATAATTAATGAAATATAATTAATGAAATATAATTAATGAAATATAATTAATGAAATATAATTAATGAAATATAATAAATGAAAAATAATCCCCATCAATTGAACATAACAGGAGTGGAATATTCAATTGTGGTGGATTAGGGAATAAGGGAATAAAATTCCAATTACAATTAATAAAACAATTTTGTGTTTAAAGAGTTTAAAGAAAATATTGACTTTAATCAACTGCTAATTAATGAAATTTAATCCCCATCAATTGCACTTAACAGGGGTGGGAATATCCAATTGTGGTGGATTAGGGAATATATAATTAAAAAACTCCTGATTGCAATAATATAATGGTTTTGTGTTTAAATAAATGTGCAATATGATTGGTCAGTCTCTGGAATTTTATTGCAATTTAGTTAATATTTCTAAGTATAAAGAGACCATGATGGATTCACATCCACATTCCACTTTGGACTGCACAAGAGACAATGCCAAGAGGGAGGAATTCGAGAAGAGCTGTTCGTCACACCTGTACTGTATGCAGCTGCATATTCCAAGATGCTGATGAAGCTATGGCTTGTCACCCAGTGCGCATCAAGTCGGTCACTGACCTAGTAAGGTCAGTGACCGGGGGTTATCACATTATTCCCTTCTTACTGGGAATATGCCCCCATATTCAAACTAATACATAAAGTAGGCTGCACGACGGCGATCAGGATGACATAAAATGAGATTCAGTCATACAATTATTTTTCAAACAAAATCATAAATCATAAATAACAGATCGCCCCATGACTTGACACTAGAGAGCTGTCACGCCAGGCCCCGGGCCTGGTTCTTCCGTCGGACTGGACTGTTACCCTCATGGTTGTCTCTTGGCACCGCTGCAAACATAACATACAACACACACAGAGTCTATTATCACGTGTCCATCTTCCACCTTGGACAGGGGCCAGGACTGTTTTCTGGATCTGCAAGGTCCTTTTGCGCGGGAAAACCAGCTGCTCGTAATCTCGAGTGATGACATTGTTATAATTAGCCGTTATCCATAATTTCCACGAGTCAAAGTTTCTAATTGGCCCTTATAAAAGTCATAATTTCTCCTGTTGTTGCATTACCTCCTGGTTCCCCGCGTGGTGTGTGGTTCCGCCCTCGCGTGATGTGTTGATGTCCAGCGTCCAAGTCCAGTCCGTATCCAGGTGCCAGTTCGTGGGGGGCGTATTCCGGGTTGTCATCGTGAGGTCATCGTGCAAGGCCTTGCGTTCAAGGCCTTGCAGAGGAGGATCCAGCGGCCCTAGCTTCCTCCATCCAGCGGTTTCGATCCGCCGTCAACCGCTTGACCTCTTGGTAGAGGAGATCCGACTGCCGGGCCATAGCTTCGCGTTGTTCGATCTCTGCGCGAAGCTTGGCCCGTAGTTCTTCATTCTCACGTCCAGACGCCGCCATCTGCGACCTCGCCCTGTGGACCTCCAGGACAATATCTTGGTACTGTGCCCTGGACACCGTGTCCTCGTGGCCGTCGTCGTGGGGTGGGGCCTCTTCGGCGTGGCCAGCCTGCTTCACGGGGACGAATTGGAAGCTGCCTCAGCCTCACGCATCTGCACCACCCTGGTGCTGGTGGACACAGTCGTCTGCGATGGGGGCGCCCTGTTGATCAGGGTCCTCGTCTCCGGTGTGGCCGGCAGAGATCCATCAGTGTTCGGACCATGGATCGTTGACAATCCCGTCGCTGCGGTTACTTCCTCCGCTCGCAGGCGGGTGTAGCCATGGGATCTCTCCAGATGCCTCCGGAAATTAGTCCGCCGGTCGGATGGTAGGGCGGCTGGACACTCCGGGCACTGGAACCCTACGTACGCCACTGCGTGGGCCACGCTCACGTGGCGAGTGAGAGACTTGCGGTCTCTCACACACTTCCTGCAGGTGGCGCACATGTAGTTAAGTCCCGTCACGTCTCGGGGCGTAGCCGGATTGGCGACTTTGGGGGCACTGTCAGTGGCCGACACGTCGCTTTCGGTCCCTCCATCGTCAGTGACCTCGACTTTTTCCATCTCCCGCTGTTTTTCGGTTCTGGCCGGAGTTGTTGTCGCATCTTCCATGGCAGCCTCCGTAGGCAGAGCTGCCTTCTCCTCTCTCGCAGGCGACGCTGTAGCCTTGGGACGAGGGGCCTCGGCCTCTGCACCTGGCCTGGTCATCCCCTCCTTGGCATACCAGGGTTGCCTCCTCAAGTTGTCCATCATCTCTTCCTGGGTGGTTGCAACACCCAGGTCTCCCAGCATCCAACCACTTAAGATCGGCATGTCCTCTCTCCGGGGACGGAGACGGAGGTACCGCCGCATCTTCACCATCTCAGCCAGAGTGGCCGACCCGCACTGCTGGACCGCCGGGTCTTCTGGTTCATACTCTCTCCTGGACATGTAGGCCCACATGTCCAGGTGCAAAAGCTCCAACCTCTGCTGGCTCCAATAATCCGGGGCCAGGGAGATCTTAACTTCTGACGTTGGTGACAAGCCGCAGACGGCAGCCACCTCAGCGTCACTTGCGGAGACCTCCAGTTCTGCCCCGACCTCGAGGCCCGCTGCCTCCATTGCAGCCCACACCATATCGGTTTGCTCTGTCGTCAGTTGCGGTCCCTCAGTTTCCAGGGGCACTGCTGGAACAGCAGTAGCCTCCTCTATGACTTGACTTTCTGATGACATCCTTTTATATGTTGTATGTCCTCGTGGTTATTCTCGCAAAATTCCAAGTTGGCTATACGTCCTGTATCTTCGCTGACTGCAGAAGGTATGAGGCAGGGCGCCCCACTCCCTCCACGTTTTTGCCGCACTTTCTCGGTCATGTGACTGAAATCACAGGTCATGTGACCAGAATCACAGGTCATGTGACTCTAATCACCCTTTTGACCAGTTGACCCTTTCCCCCCCCCCTCTATAAAATTTCTTAATTGCGGACTGCACTCGAAAATAACAAAAATTAGTACAAAGGGGTGCCTGTTCGAATTTCGAACTCGGCTGACCTTTCCTCTCTGTGGAAATTTTCCATGATGCAGGTCACTGGAATCAGTGACACAGTTTCAGGAAACACAGAAAGTGATAATATCTTAGGAAAGAAATGTGACATTTAGCAACCCTTGTGAGCCAAATAAAACAAACCATCAGGAACGTTTCACGTTTCATGATGAACAAATAGCCAATTCCTTATCATTTTACCACAATACTCCGAGAAAATAACCATTTATCCTTGTAACCATAGTCAAGCAATTTCTATCATTTTGCTGACTTATCCAGATTACTCAGCCAGTCATATAAAGTATATCATGGGATTAATCATTTTCATAACCACTACAGCCATTAATTCTTGCCAATTAATTTTCCTGATATTTCCAGTGATTATGAGGCATTTTACCCATCCTTATTACCTAATTTCGTGTTTTGCCCCTGCTTTTAACCAGTAGTGCCCAAATTCTACCTTTGCAGTATTCCTTCCCCTTTTTCTTCAAAAGGGCTGCACCTGTAGTTACCATTTGGGTGACACGTCTAAAAACCCACTCTACAGGACACGACCACGTGTTCCGTCCACGAGAGTCAGGTACACGAAATGTCCAGTCACTGATAAGTGACTGCTGCGACGCGCCTCTTTAAAATGTCGACATTTACCACGTGTTTGAGAGAATCCTTAATAAAAATAAATAAAAATCATGTGCATGGGGAAGACTAAGTAAAATCAAACTATATATTGTCTAAGTGAAACTACGACTGGTATTTATTGTATAAACATGTGATCACTAGATTCTCAAAAACAAAGTGCCAGAAGTCAAGCAATACGTGCTATTTCCCTCTGAAAATGCAGGAACCAGAGTCCTATAGCTACTGGTATCCTACATTGTGGCCTAACCTATCAGGTGGCTTCCTCAGCCTACCTGGTAGAAAAGGAGCCGCCTCCGGATCCAATTCCCGAGAAGGAGCTGAGGACAGCTCCAAGTCCGGAAAAGGAGCTGCGTCCAGATTCGAACCCGAATCTGTCAAACTCCTCGTGTCCAGGGGACCGGGTGTTTGCAAGCCGCGCCTCCTGTGTCCTCCAGTCCCCGCAGCTCCGCCCCGCTCTGGCCGCCCAGACCAAGGCTGCGCTGCGTCACCATTCAATTCTCCGGGCAAGGGCGGATCCCGCCCCTCGTCGAGGGGGGTCGCACTTGCTCCGTCCTCATACAGTGATGGGTCCAAATACGGATCGTCTGATGGAATATCAGGGATACGGATAATGTCGTCTAGAGTCACCTCAGCTAAGTACATCTTCAACTGGTTAATATGAACGATGCGCTTCTTTCCAGTGGCTGGGGCCTCGATCTCGTAATTGACTTCTCCCATCTTTCTCGTAATTCTGTATGGACCCAAGAATTTCAAAGCTAATTTCTGCTTAGCCAGGGGCGGATAAAACAGCAAGACCCAGTCTCCAATATGGAATGACTGCTCCATCGCCAACCTGTTGTAGTGCTTAGCTTGCTTCTGTGCTGCTCTTTTCATCTGCAACCTGCACTTCTCAAAGGACTCTTCCATGGCATCACGGATCCACTCCACATACTCCACTGGACAGTGGTGCTTATGCTGGAGAGCGTGGCCATACATCAGGTCCACAGGGAGCATCGCCTCCCTGCCCAACATCATCCTATTTGGCGTGATATCCGTGGATCTATGGGGCGTAGCCCGATAGGCACACATCACGTAAGGGAGCATGTCGTCCCAGTCATCTCTCCTTTCATTGACTAACTTCGACAGCATGTCACCCAATGACCTGTTGAAGCGTTCCACTAGCCCATCGCTCTGGGGATGATAAGCCGTCGTCCTGGTCTTATTAATCCCCAAGATTTTGCACATTTCTTGGAATAATTTCGATTCGAAATTAGTCCCTTGGTCACTATGCAAGTGATAGGGAGCCCCAAATCACAAAATCACGTTCGTTAGGAAGGGCGAAGGCCTCTGTCCACTTAGTAAAGTAGTCGGCCACGACTACTATATACTTGTTATTGGACTTCGTGACAGGCAATGGTCCCATGATGTCGATGGCCATTCTCTCCATCGGCATTCCCACTGGCACCTGATGCAAGGGAGCCCTTCTCAGGCCACTCTGGTTCCGCTTCTGACACGCATCGCACCAACCAATCCACCGTATTACGTCCTCCTTGTAGCCAGGCCAGTAGAACCTTCGTCTCAGCTTGGATATGAGGCTGTTAATCCCCATATGGCCACCAAGGCGAGACGTATGAAGCTGGTTAAAGATGCACACACTCGTACCTGAGGTTCCCCGGCTTCTCCTGAGCCTACCTCAGTCACGGGCTGTAGTGGTGCTGCTAGTCCAGCAAAGTCACGCACGTACTTTCTATAGTACGATGCGAACCCTACAAAGCAGCGCACCTCCTGCACTGTGGTAGGCTCCGGCCACTCTCGCACCGCCTTTATCTTTCTGGGATCTGGTTTAACTCCTTCTCTACAGACCACATGCCCCAGAAAGGAGACCTCACTCTTAAATAGCTCGCATTTACTAGCTTTTAGCCTTAACCCAGCCTGACTAATGCGTTTTAGTACCACTATTAAGTTACCCAAACATTTCTGGAACGTGGGACCTTGTACTACTATATCATCCATGTAACATAGACAAGTAGACAGGTCTAGTCCCCCTAACACTAGCTCCATCAAACGTTCCAGTGTAGCTGGTCCATTTGTAACCCCAAAGGGCATCACTGTGAAGTGAAAATGCCCTCTCGGAGCAGTGAATGCCGTTTTCTCCTTGTCCCTGTCGTCCATGGCTATTTGCCAATAGCCAGACGACAGGTCCAGGGTACAAAACCATTTTGCCCCTGACAAAGTGTCTAAACAGTCGTCAATGCGTGGCAAAGGATAAGCATCCTTTTTAGTGCACAAATTCAACTTCCTGTAGTCCACACAAAACCTGAAAGTCCCATCTTTCTTTCTGACCAACACAGGGGGGCTGGACCAGGGGCTATTACTGGGCTCGATTACTCCGAGTCTCAGCATCTTGTCTACTTCATCTGACAGCGCCCTGCTTTGTGCCCACCCTAGTCTCCGGGCCAGCACTTTGAAAGGCCGATTGTCACCCGTGTCAATCTTGTGCGTGGCTTGACTCGTGCGTCCCAGCCCGTATTTGCCTCCCTCGAAGCAATGTTCATACTCCATCAAGACCTTTCTGAGCTCTGACAGTTGATCTGCTGTTTCATCTAAAAGAGGCTGCAAATGAGCGGGCAGTCGTGTCTCAGTGTATTTTCGCTTGGGTTCATGATTCACCTCGGCGGCATGCACCGTTTTCGGTGGATCCACCTTTTCGACTTCGCTCAATTGACCTACCACTTGCCCTTTTGCGATATGAACACTCTCAGTCATGGGATTGGCTATCCACACGTGGGCCCCAGAGCATTGGGAAGTCAATAGCCCTCTAGGTACCATTATACGTAAATCCTGACATACTGTAGGCAGAGACTCGAATACGAGGTCGCCCCCGTCAGATACGCCCCAGGATACCAAATTGACTGAAACCTGCGACACTTGGCGAGCTGGTATGTGGACGTCTTCGTGTATAATTGCTCGGCCTGTTTTTCCAGGGCGACCTTCTATACACGCTATAACGCCGCCAACCAAAATCGCATACTCATGGACCCAGCCGTTTCCATGAACCACTCTTTTGCAAAGCGTTCCTGTTCTGCGGGGGTGGAAGCGGGATTCGCTTTCCGAGATAAATCTAACAAAAACAAGCCATAGGTTTCGAGATCCATCTCTGGGCCCCGTTTTGCGTTGAACCACTTATTCCTATAGGCATCTAAGGCGCGATTAGAGCAGAACAGGGCCGTCAACTGGCTCACCATTTCTCTCCAATAGTCCCGATAAGTTAGGGGCCTCATCTTTAGTTTAGCCTGACCAGTGACGCTGGTCCAAAGATGAAAGCACCTTTCCTCATCTGTCCACTTATTGAAGGTGGCGACTCGAGTAAATTCGTCTAAATGATCTATGAATGCCGTACCTTGGCCGTCATATTTAGGAGGAATAGCCTCCTTCCTTCGCCTGTACCTCGAAGAGCCCATACTCCTCTCCGGAGTATTATCGGCCGCCATGACAGCCCGGGCCGAGCCACGTGGTTCCGCGCACTCGACTACGTGGGGCCGATCTTCAGGCGAGGAAACAGGCGTTGACGCTGAGGAATTGTTCTATTCATACCCGGCTGGCGAGGGCTCCCTTCTGCTCCCTCGATCGCCGGTCATCCGCCTACTCTCCTGGCTCGTCATTGCGAGTCCAGGGCTTGGGGTCCTATCCGCCGGGCCTCTCGTCTCTGAGGGCGTCCCGGCGTTCGCACTACTTTACTTCTAACCGAAGTACGTAGAATTGACTCATCCGCCGTTTGCGAGGGACCAGGCACCGGAGTCGGTGCGGGCTCACTCGTCTCGGCCGTGGCCAAGCCAGGTCTTCTACGTAACTTCGCAGGCATTGTACGGTAGGGCAAAACACACTAAATGTAATAAAGTGTTCTAGTGTGAATTCTACTTAACTGTAGATATATGCGATGTGAAGTGATCAAGTCGCAACGTTGGTGCTGCTGACGCTCGCTGTAGATGCTGACGGTTCCTGAGTTCCGCTGCAACTGACTGAACCACGCGGTTGCGAACGCCTTTATCCATCATGGCTGTCCCAACGTCATTTCTCAAAAAGTTCTTGATGTCCATGCGTCGACCGTGCCTTCCACTCATTGGGGAACCCTACAAGCGAATTGAGCCTTCAAGTCCCACATCGGGCGCCAATTTGTAAGGTTCCCCAATAAGGCAAAGTGTTGGAAGTCCAGTTTAAAATGTTTTATTCTGCCCTGCCCCGCCGTACAGCCTGTCTATTGCCTGCCTCCTCAGCTACTGATGCGGCCTGGGTGCATTCCCGCCAAGACCCCGTGGTCACGTGGTCCGGGTCACCCAGTGCGCATCAAGTCGGTCACTGACCTAGTAAGGTCAGTGACCGGGGGTTATGACAGTGGCAACATAGAGCCTGTAGATCTTGTAAGTTTTTGGTTTTAATTACTTTGTATGGGTGTCAATATTTATGATTTTATATATCCACTGCCAATATTCATTAAAAGCATTCTTGATACATTTATATTTATCTCAAGATACTTATCTCCATTTTGTTAATATTGGACTTAATTATTATTTAGACATATTTAATTAAAATTGTTATTATTTTAGGACTTTGAATAAATCATTGTCAGAGACATTAAATTTGGTTTAAAAATTATTCCCATCAATGAACTCAGGTTATTTATGTAGCCTAATTTGTTAAAGCTGTTAGTTTTAAGACCATCTATAGGGTTAATAAGTGTTTCAGTACTAAATGTGATTAATTGCTATATCTTATATATAATTACCCAGCAATTGTATAATCATAATTAGCAATTTACTATGCTGATATATATTTACATTATAGGACCAACTGACAAACAATAAATGTAGACTTATACAATTTTTGTGTGATTTCAGATGCACCTGGTCAGCGATGGCAAATTGCGAAGGTACCAGAGAACAACATATCTAAACTATCAAGTAAAAATAATGCAGTTGTGGGATGAATATGAGCAGGGAATCCTATCAATTACCCAACTGCTCAGAAGGATGTCTCTTGTATAGATGACACCAAATTAATATATGACTGTATTGTTACTAAAGTACTAAATGTTGTCTAATAAAAAATAGCTGTACATTAAAATACCTCATTGTTATTTTTGTGCTTATTTTTTCATCTGACACACTCAGCCAAGAAAACATTAGCAAAATAAAAAAAATAAAAAAATTCGGACGTTTCGGACATATTTCGGAGTTTTCGGGAATCGGGCGTTTCGGTTTTCGGACGTTTCGGAAAATTTTCGGAGATTTCGGACTCGGACGTTTCGGTTTTCGGACGTTTCGACCTGTATTCTCTGTTACTCACTCAGTATATCTATATTTTGTCCGGTTGCCATTCCCTTTTCGCATCTTTCTACTTATCACAGCTATTTAAGCCATTGGAATCGGCTGCATTACAGCTTGATAGCCCGCGTGAGGAAAATTTGGCCCCGCATCCCCCATCTCTATGACTCAATAACCCACAGTGGAAGCATTTGATCTTTAACGATATAATCCCCAACCCAGCCATTTAACAGCCATAATCCGGGATTTATCCATGCAAGATGGCTCCAACAAACGTGATTTGGTTTCATATTGGTTACACACAAATGCATCAAGTGGATAGAACTATCCGAGTTGCAATAATAAATTATGGTAAACTTTTACTTAAATGTTACTTGGGTCTTCATGATGTAATAAGTTTTACATAACCAACTTGCATTTAAAACAAACCATCTTCACATAATCTAATTTAATTTCAGGGAATACTTTTTCCAAATAGCATCCCTTGTCATTTGGCTCATAAAATAAACCATAAAAATTAATGTCTATCAGTCTGACATGGACATTGCCTAAATCAATTTTGCAGACGCCAAAACGGCATTCAGCTAACCATTTGCTTTTTGCTAATTATATTTCACGGAGTCTCTAATTAGATTCTAGCATGTTTGTTAATGGCTCAGACACTGAACACTAATGAGTCTTAATATGATACAGCAGTTTTTCCAAGAAGTGAAAACACTGGCTCCCAAACTTCTTTTGCAGTAAGTCATGCAATTAACCAGTTTCTAGTTTTGAATTGCAGGTTAACAGATCAGTGAAATATCAGAGATTAGTTTCTGAAATTGAACGTTACATAGGACGTACTATAATTAGATTCAATTTGCAGAAGTCGACATATGGTCAAATTAGTAATTACACGATGACAGAGCGTTAACTCGTTTCTAAGAGAGAATATTTAATTTATTTAATGAAATCTCATTTCCAAGCCAGGATTTTACACAGTAAGTATAATTTTCTTGATCTTTACCAGCCATCAAACAAATGATTACTCAACTTCGTACCGACGCTGACACCAAAAAACTGTAAATAGAATGTGACACCACCTACATTAAATGATCAGCTTCCGTAGCCCAGTAATTCCCAAGGGAGTTGCAACTTGTTAAAGGAAGTGTAATTTGACCTGCAACTCTATTCCAAAAGATCGTCTGCAAAACGTTTGGAACACGAAATGTTTACCTCTGCTTGTTGCACGTGCGTAGCACACACTGAGAGAACGTTGAGTGGAACTCTCCTGGATTGGAGGAACAGGGCGCTGCTTTCAGTGCCAGGTTATGCAAAGTTATTGGAGCAACGTCTTAATCCAGTTACTTATGCTTGCTGTCTTATAAGTGTCTGCGCATAAAAGATCACACTAGATGCTTAAATATTCATAATGTAGTACATGTATGTGTACCTTTTTTTTCATGTCAATTTAAATCTATAAGCAGGTTAGTTGGCCACCTGTGTCTATTCAGCAACAGCTAGCCTGTGTAGAGTCTGGCGTGCGTGCATTCAATATTAAGTCAAGTTGGCTTTATTGACACATGCATGTTAGGAGGTACATACGTACATACAGAATTTATCGTATTTGAATATTGATTTTTATCGTATTTGAATATTGATTTTTATCGTACTTGAATATTGATTACAGGTCGGTGCATTACACTGTGAAGGTAAAGAAGTAGAAGACACAAAATTGACGTATATACTAAATAAAGTTTAACTTCTTTCTGTATCTGGAATGGGTGAATCTCTGTAACAGTTTGTTGAGATCCTCATGGATTTTCACTCACACACTAGTTAATATTTTGTTTTAAAAACTGGAATTTACTTGAACACACTGCTGCTATAGATGCCAACTGAAAACTATACTAAAGACTCCCATTTCTTGTTAATTCTGAGGTCTAGTCATAACAGGCATTTAATTGAAGGCCATGTAAGTAATAACACCACTAACCACGTACACACCTATGATACGTCAAGTTTTCAGGGCCGTAGCCAGAGGCTGACGAGGCGAACTCCTTAAAAATAGTAAACAATAAAAGGACGGTGGTTTAATTAGTATGATAAAACATAATATGACTCAGACCAGATGAGGCGGTGGCCTCCTCTGCCGCATGCTGGCTATGGCCCTGAGTTTTAACAGAATCTCATTGGCTATCAATAGGTAAAATGTGAAGCTCTTAGCAAAATTTAGCAAAGAAGGCTTTGTGTACGTGGTTAATGAAATGGCAGTAAGATCCAACCTCTGAATAGAAGCCTTATTGGAATACCTGTCATCATTGCTGCAAGACTGAACTGCAACTAAACGTAGAAATGCAGATAATACACTGCAGTGTTTTTCAGTGGAGAGAGACATTGTATGGAGACAATACACTCCCTATGAGCTTGTCATAGGATGAAGTGCAGTTGATCACTCCGTGGTGCCTGTGACTATGGAGACAAGAGTAGACATCCAACACCAAAGGAAATGAAAGCTAGTGCAAGGGACAGTCATCTCTGAGTATAAGTTTTTTGGACTTTCTGTGTATCACAAATTAACAAGATATCACTTCTTGCAACTCCCATCACATACAAACACCCTGTGCCATCTAATGTTATTATTTATTTGAGAAAAAAGCAGAGATAGTACTTTGTTGCAACAATATCCAACTTGTCCAGGTCACTTCTTTGCAATGTTGTCTTTAATTTATCAATTTGAATAAGTATCAACAACCAAATGATTCATAAAAAAAAAAAAACCTACTTGTTTAGATTGGCAGATTTAAGGAAAGTCATACGTGTGTCAGATTAACACACAGTGTACGGAAATAACACATTGCACGCAGTACACCCCCATGCTATTCCAGGGCAAATTCATATATATATTTGGAAGTATTCTGGGTTTAATAGCGCCATTAATTAATGCAGGGGCCCTATGTCACTCATATTTTGCCCCATGTGGCATCCTGTCAGCTTTTTTAGGCAAGAAGGAGTAGTAATAAACTTGATATTGCTTTGCAATTTTACACTGTGTTGCTCACCAGATGGATGGGCTCAGCACTGGAATACGAAGTAATTTGCAAAAGGAGAGAGAAGCTCACAGTGTATAGTGTATATCTAACAGTATGAACCACTCTTTTACACCATCCACTTACTCTATGTTTTATGAATGCGGGAGATTTATGACAGGCTGTCACAACCCATCCAAGAAGCAAGACAATTGTGAAATTGTAATTGCAGTGTGTTGTGTAAAGAAGAGCACTGCCATTTGTCAAAGAATAAATTGCTTTTTCTTCTTGTAATTTTATAGTGCTCTGTGAATTAATTCTTAATATGTTGTTGCTTAAATGCCTTCCACTATTGTGATTAGAGTCATGAAACGTCACATTGTGGTATAAGTGGAGAACATTAAATGACGTTCTGCATGGCATGGAGCTCTAATTAGTCCTTTTAGGTGAAGTGTTATGGAAATTACTGAGTTTGTTTACTCCCTTAGGCACCATTCATTTTTCTTATGTTCAAATGACAGAAATTGTCTCGGAGAATTGCATAGCTTGATGACAAATTCTTATAACAGAGTCATAAAAAATTCAAAATATTGTTATATATTGCGGTTGTATATAAGTGATTCATGAGTATGAATGCGCTTTAGTGTATAATTTGTAGACTCTTAAATTTTGTTTGCAAGGAACAGGCTGCATCTAAATGAGGTATCATGTACTGCACAAATGCACTGCACATTTGTCCAGAAATTTTACTCCTGAATGATTAATTAGCCGTATTGTACACAGTACTGTCATTTTATCTCTATATTCTATGAGGATATACTGGAATAGGAAAACACATGGAAGCTGGTGCCACCAAAAAAAAAACCCCCCAAAAAAATCTGACACAATGCTGTCTGGAAATCACTCATCTTCACATGTTATGAACAACTGTGATGAAAGAGGATGGAGTCAAGGGGCATGGGATACATGACAAAGCTTAATGCAATTTACTTTCATGAGTGTTCTTAGTTTGTTACTTTGCTTGTGCTTTTGTGTGAAACAGAAGGAGATAATTGGAAAAGTTGAGACCTTGATGGTGAATCTAAGGTGGCTGTGAAATAATGTGATAGGTCAGTTTCTTCATCATTTACCCTGAGGTGTCCACTGAAGGAGAGGAACGCGTGACCAATGTAGATTACTGAATCAAGTTTTGCAGCATCGGCAAAGACCACATCTTTCCACTGTCCACTCAATCCACCCTGGGTGTTGCAAATTGCAGTCTCTCAACTTAGGAAGCTCTTAGTAGTTCAAAACTTCAAAAAGGTTTCAATTCTACACCTAAATGCATGGGTTTGAGACATTGAATCTCGAAGGGTGTCTCACAGCCTGCATGGTAACAACTATGGCAGCGATGGATAGCGATAATGTAAAGATATATGATATAATTGAAGTAAACATAGGAATGCATACAAAATCAGTTGTAATGTACTGGGGCAGGAAAATTTGTCATTAAAATTAAATTCATGTTTCTAAATGCCATTATGAGTGACTTTCAAAAACGAATTATATGCTATCCTGGCTGAAAATAATAAAAGGAAATGGTTAATTCGAGTGAAGAGCTTTCTTAAGCAGGTTACAATGAGCTGCTTGGGAATCAGAGAATTGTCATTAGGAAAAGCAATACGGTCTTCTCCAATGTCATTCAAAATGAGATGGATTATGCGAGATTCCCTATTAATTAGCTGCTGTTCTAATGAAAGGCCATGCTCCGATATCTCCTTGTTTTATTTTCAGTACACGGAAAGACACTTTAAGCCTAAAAGGATCAGGCATCAATGAGATAGTGAGACAGTACCATGGATATAATGAACAGGGCTATTAAGATGAGATATGTATGTGGCTCTCCTTACCAAGTACATCGTGGATTATGCCAGGGTTAACGCCCAACAAAAAAAAGAAGAAAACCTTGGCAGCCCAGACAGCTTGCTTATTCTACTTATATGAATGTAAGAAGCATAAACCAGGAGCTGAATGGAATACTTCATAAATCTCAGATAGCATTCTAAACCGGGCCAACATCATTTCAATATTGGCTCATGTCAAACGTGTATCAAAATCGCCGACGTTGCAAACGTAGTTGCATCAAATTGGACGATTAAAGGAGTCCACAATTAACATTCTTTAAATGATTCCACAAACTTGCTCTCCCATAATGAAGTACAGAGTCAAACACAGGAATCAAGCTTAGTATAACTGACTAACTGACTAACTATTTGTCTTCAACAGCAATCGACTTGGCATCATAACTATTCTGTCATTTCAACTTCGTTTGAGGCATTCTAAATATTCTGCGAGTACTCGAGCTAAGCCATGTAGAGCGTGAAAATGAGGAAGACCTTGAGCTAACCCATGTAAATGTTACACCAGGGATTATTAGTCCTTCTGAGGATAAGTCACATTTCCCACATCCATCCTTTGTACTGACTCCACAATTCGTTTGGGCTTTGTTTATCAGTTTACAACCCACTTCAAGGTCACAGGTTCTACATGACTTTGCGTCTGTGTGCTGTGCAAATTTCCATGCTTCTGGGTACTGCATATATACATGTCTTACACCTATCTTTTGTTTAAATAATATTTATCGAGTCCAATGAAGTCATCAGGGAAAAGGCATCTGTTCCAGCTTCAGTATTTGCATCACTGGAAAGTGGTCTTGTGTGGCACTTCCTTTGCTGAAACACAATGAGAATGAAGTTGGCTATGTTCTTTCATAAATACATGGTTGTTTATATTCTTTCAAGGATGTATACGGGCTGTAGCACATTTGAGCATTTGTAGCACATTTTGAGTTCAAAACGTTGAAGGTACACAGTGCTTCACACACGTCAGCCCCGTGGATAACTTTGGTAGTCTATGCACTTTTATGAGGAAGAGATACATGATACTGATCTAAGGAGAAAAGCATTATTTTTGTTAAGAGAAGTTTTAAACAAATAAAACTAATCGCTTTCAGCCAAAGCCACAGGCAGACAGGGGAAGCTTCCTTTTGTGATTCTTTCCATATGTTGCTCACCTACTTGCATCCAATATAAAGAGCTTAGGAGAATTCAAGTAGCTTTTAGGAATGTGTTAATTCCAAAACAGAGATAAGAAATGTTGTGTGATATCACAATTCTTCTGCTTGTGTGGTGTGCTTTTTTGTTCGAATTTTCCAACTGGATGAGCAGTCTTATTGCTGTGTAAGGTTCCCCAAGAAAGACAAAGCGTTAATATTCCAGTTTTTGAAGTTTATTTGCCCTGCCCCGCCGCACAGCCTGCCTATCCTCTGCTTCTTCAGCTACTGACGCGGTCTGGGTGTATTCCCGCCAAGACCCCGTGGTCACGTGGTCCGGGTCACCCAGTGCGCGTCAAAGTCGGTCACTGACCTAGTAAGGTCAGTGACCTGGGGTCATCACATTACCCCCTTCTTACTGGGAATATGCCCCCATATTCAAACTAATACACTTAGTAGGCTGTGCGACGACGATCAGGACCACATAAAATCAACGAGATTCATCAAAAATCACAATCTTTACATACAATCAATCAATCAATAACCATCGCCCTGCGGCGTGACACTAGGAAGCTGTCACGTCCGCCCCGGGGCCTGGCCCTTTCCCCAGCCATCATCCACGTGGTTGACTTCCTGGCACCGCTGCAAACATAGCATTCAACACACAACAATATACATAGAGTCCATCATTTTTATCCGAGTCCATCTTTGCCTTGGACAGAGGCCAGTATCTATTTCTGGATTCTGCAAGGTCTTTTTATCAGCTGCTCGTAATTTCCGAGTGAGGACATTCTTATAATTAGCCGTGACACAATTTTCCAATTATCACAGTTTCTAACTTCGGCCATTATAAAAGTCACTGTCCCACTCGTCTCCATCACTACCTCCTGACTCTCCGCAGGGCGTTAGGTCCGCCCCTGCACGATGTGTTGATGTCCTGCGTTCAAGTTGTGCCTAGGTGTCATTTCGTGTTGATGTCCAGCGTTCAAGTCCAGTCCGTATCCAGGCTTCGTTGAGTGGGGGGCGTGGTCCAGGTCGTCGTCGTTTGTTCATCCCTCTACAAGACCTTGCGTTCAAGGCCTTGCAGATGAGGATCCAGCAGCCCTGGCTTCCTCCATCCACCGGTTCCAGTCCGCCGTCACCCGTTTCACCTCCTGGTACAGAAGATCCGACTGCCGGGCCTTGGCTTCGCGTTGCTCCGTTTCGGCGCGAAGCCTGGCCCTCAGCTCCTCGTTCTCTCGAGCTGCTGCAGCCGTCTGGGACCTGGCCCTATGGACCTCCAGAACGATGTCCTGTTACTGGGCCCTGGTCACCATGTCCTCGGCTGCTGCTGCTGTTGGCGTCTTGGTGGCTGCTGCTGCTGGTGTCCTAGGGGCGGCTTCGGGGCGTCACGCTCGAAGCTTCTTCGACGCGGTGCAGCTGCACCACCCTGGTGCTTGGAGATGCTGTCTCCTGAGATGTAGGCACCCTGCTGACCAGGGTCCTCGTCTATGGCGTCGCCGGCAGGGATCCGTCCGAGTTCGGTCCCTGTATTGTTGTCAGCTTTGTGGCCGCTGTCAGCTCCTCCGCCCGTGCACGGGTGTACCCATGGGACCGCTCCAGGTGGCGCCTGAAGTTAGTTCTCCGGTCTGAGGGCAACGCTGCGGGGCACACGGGGCACTGGTAGCCTACGTAGGCTGCGGCGTGGGCCACGCTCACGTGGCGAGTGAGAGACTTCCGGTCTCTCACGCGCTTTCCGCACGTGGCGCACATATAGTTCAAGCCCTCTACACCCTGTGGCGCAGCCGGCAAGACGACTCTCGGCGTGGTCTCTGGGGTCGTGGTCTCTGGGGCCGAGACGTCACTCTCCGTCCCCCCATCGTCCGTCGTCCCCTCGCTTTCCATTTCCTCCAGCCTCCCTTTTTGCGGCCGTTCCTCGGTCCTGGCTGGAGTGGTCGTTACGTCCTCCATGGCAGACTCCGTAAGCGGAGCTGCCTGGTGTTCTTTCGTAGGCGACTTGGTAGCCCTGGTGGGAGAGACCTCGCCCTCCACGCTGGGCCTGGCCACTCGTTCCTTGGCGTACCAAGGTCGCCTTTTGAGGTTGTCCATCACCTCCTCCTGGGTGGTCGCTACACCCAGGTCTCCGATAATCCATCCACTCAGAATGGGCATATCCTCTCTCCGTGGACGGAGACGAAGATACCTCCGCATCCTGGCCGTTTCCGGCAGCTCTGCTGCCCCGTAACGTTCCACTGCTGGATCCTCCAGCTCGTACTCCTTCCTGGACATGTAAGCCCACATGTCCAGGTGCAGGAGACCCAATCGCTGCGGGCTCCAATAATCCGGGGCCAGGGAGATTGGGAGCTCCGCTGTAGGTGACAAGCCGCAAACGGCAGCCACCTCAGCGTCGCTGGCAGAGACCTCCAACTCGGCTCCAATCTCGAGGCCCGCTGCCTCCATTGCAGCTAACACCATGTCCGTCTGGGCCGATGTCAGCTGGGGTCCCTCGTCCTCCACTACGTTATCCAGGGGCACTGCTGGCATAGCAGTAGCCTCCTTAATGTTCGTATCTGCAGAAGACATCCTTATATGCACGAAGTTGCTCTGGTTATATTCTCGAAATTCCGGTTGGCTAGTTGTCTCCTCTCTGCTGGTTTCAGAAGGTGTGAGACAGGGCGCCCCACGCTCTCCAGCTTTTTGCCGCACTTTCTGAGTCATGTGACAGGTCATGTGACAGGTCAGGTGACCAGAATCACAGGTCATGTGACCCTAATCACTTTGTTGACCACTTGACCTTTCCTCCCCCCCCCTCATAAAATTTCTTAATTGAGGACTGCACCAAAAATTAAAAAATTAGTACAAAGGGGTGCCTGTTCGTGTTTCGAACTTGGTTGACCTTTTCCCCCAGTGGAAATTTTCCATGAATGCAGGTCACTGGAATCAGTGAATGCAGGTCACTAGAATCAGTGACACAGTTTCACAAGACACAGAAAGTGAGAATTTTGTAGTTGCTAAATATATAATTCAGCAACTCCTATCAGCCAAATAAAACAAACCATCAGGAACGTTTCACGTTCCATGATGACAAATAGCCAGTTCCTTATCATTCAATGACAATACCACGAGAAAATAACCATTTGCCCTTGTAACCATAATCCAGCAAACTATATCCCTTTGCTGACCTTTCCAGATTACCCAACTTGCTATATAAAGTTTATCATGGTACTTTAAACATTTCCATAACCACTACAGCCCTTAATTCTTGCTAATTAAGTTATTTGCTGATATTTCCAGTGTTATGAGGCATTTTAACCATTCTTATTACCTAATTTCGTGTTTTGCCCCTGCTTTTAACCAGCAGTGCCCAAATTCTACCTTTGCAGTATTCCTCCCTCTTTTATTCAAAAAGGGCTGCACCTGTAGTGACCATTTGGATGGCACGTCTAAAAACCCACTCTGCAGGACACGACCACGTGTTCCGTCCACGAGAATCAGGTACACGAAATGTCCAGTCACTAGAAAGTGACTGCAGCGACGCACCGCTTTATAATGTCGACATTTACCACGTGTTTGAGAGAATCCTTAATAAAAATAAATAAAAATCATGTGCATGGGGAAAACTAAATAAAGTCAAACTATATATTGTCTAAATGAAGCTACAACTGGTATTTATTGCATAATCATGTTAACACTAGATTCTCAAAAACAAAGTGCCAGAAGTCAAGCAATAAGTGCTATTTCCCTCTGATATGCAGGAACCAGAATCTTAAATTCACTGGTAGCCTACATTGTGGCCTAACCTATCAGGTGGCTTCCTCAGCCTACCTGGTAGAAATGGAGCCGCTTCCGGATCCAATTCCCGAGAAGGAGCTGAGGTCGGCTCCAAATCCGGAAAAGGAGCTGAGGACAGCTCCAAGTCCAGAAAAGGAGCTGTTTTCAGTTTCGAGCGCGAATCTGCCACTCTTCTCGTATCCAGGGGAGCGCGTGTGTGCAAGCCGCGCCCCCTGTGTTCTCCTGTCCCCGCAGCTCCGCCCCGCTCTGGCTGCCCAGACCAAGGCTGCGCTGCGTCACCACTCAATTCTCCGGGCAAGGGCGGATCCCGCCCCTCGTCTAGGGGGGTCGCACTCGCTCCGTCCTCATACAATGATGGGTCCAAATACGGATCGTCTGATGGG
This sequence comes from Alitta virens, assembly GCA_932294295.1. Taxonomy (NCBI): domain Eukaryota; kingdom Metazoa; phylum Annelida; class Polychaeta; order Phyllodocida; family Nereididae; genus Alitta; species Alitta virens. Next base: position 52,901,017 of record OW028573.1, read on the forward strand.
ATGTCAGGGATCCGAATCATGTCATCTGGAGTCACCTCAGCTAAGTAATTCTTGAGCTGATTAATGTGGACTATGCGTCTCTTTCCAGAGGCTGGGGCCTCTATCTCGTAGTTGACTTCTCCCATCCTCCTCGTCACCTTGTAAGGTCCCAGAAACTTCAGGGCCAGTTTCTGTTTAGCCAGTGGCGGATAAAACAATAAAACCCAGTCTCCAATATGGAATGACTGCTCCATTGCCAGCCTGTTGTAATGCTTCGCCTGCTTCTGGGCCGCTTTCCTCATCTGGGTTCTGCACTTTTCGAAGGATTCTTCCATGGCTTCACGTATCCACTCCACATATTCCACTGGACAGTGGTGCTTATGTTGGAGTGCGTGGCCATACATCAGATCTACATTGCTTCTCTGCCCAACATCATTCGATTTGGCGTGATATCCGTGGATCTATGGGGCGTAGCCCGATAGGCACACATCACGTAAGGAAGCATGTCATCCCAGTCATCTCTCCTTTCGTTCACCAACTTCGATAGCATATCACCCAATGACCTATTGAAGCGTTCCACCAACCCATCGCTTTGGGGATGATAAGCCGTGGTCCTGGTCTTATTAATCCCCAATATTTTGCACATTTCCTGGAATAATTTCGATTCGAAATTAGTCCCTTGGTCACTATGTAAGTGATAGGGAGCTCCAAATCGCAAAATCACATTGGTCACCAAGCAATCAGCCACCGTGTAAGCCTCTTGATTAGGAAGAGCAAAGGCTTCTGTCCACTTAGTAAAGTAGTCGGCAACGACTACTATATACTTGTTATTGGACTTTGTGACAGGCAATGGTCCCATTATGTCAATGGCCATCCTTTCCATCGGCATTCCTACTGGCACCTGATGCAGGGGAGCCTTTTTCAGGCCGCCCTGTTTCCGCTTCTGACACACATCGCACCAACCTATCCAACGTATCACATCCTCCTTGAAGCCAGGCCAATAGAACTGCCGTCTCAACTTGGATATGAGGCTGTTGATCCCCATATGGCCACCAAGACGAGACGTATGAAGCTGGTTGAAGATGCTGCGTCTGATGCTTGCTGGGGCCACCATTTGCGTCACCAATTCACCAGTAGGCAGCTTATGGCTTCGATACACGATGCCTCGCTGCAATTTCAAGCAATAGAACTGGGCCCATATATTTCGCACCTGGGCCGAGTGCGTGACAATAGCGTGATACGGCGGTCGCTGTCCAGCATCTAACCACTTCTTGGCGGTAGCTAGGGCCATATCCTGGCCCTGAGCACACCGTATTTCCTCCAAGGTGAAAGACTCTATCCAATTTGGATCCAGAGATCTCTCACTGTCGTCTCCAGCTGTCTCTCCAGCTGTTCCAGCTGTCTCTTCAGCTGTTTCTCCAGCTGTCTCCGCCACATACACTCGCACCTGGGGTCCTTCGGCTTCTCCTGAGCCGATTCCAGCCGCTGCCCGAGGCTGTCCACACGTAAGCGTGCGGAAGCCTCGTACCTGGTTCCACTGCGTGATGGAAGCCACAAGGTCAACATTCTGGCCATGACCTTGGTCAGGACATTCCTGGCGCTTACAGGCTCTCACGGGGATACGTGAGCAGCCATCTGCGTTCGCATGCTTCTTGCCTTCTCTGTATTCGATTACAAAATTGTATTCAGTCAGAGAAGCTATCCATCTCGCCAACATTCCTTCCGCATCCTTAAAGTTCTGCAACCACACCAAAGCACGATGATCAGTGCGCAAACGCACTGAATCCTGTCCATACAAGTAGGGCCAAAATATTTTCGCCATTCTGACCACAGCTAACAATTCCTTGTACGTAGTGCAATAATGCTTTTGCGATGAAGACAAACACTGCGAGGCGTAGGCAACCACGCGCTCCTCTCCCTCAATCATTTGCGACAATACACCTCCTATCGCAAGATCAGAGGCATCCGTGTCTAAGATGACAGGGCACCCTTCACGTGGGACCACCAATATTGGTGCAGTCGTGAGGGCCCTGATTAACCTTTTAAAAGCGTTTCTGCATGTCTCATCCCACTTAAAGACGGTCTGGTGCGCTGTTAAAGCATGTAGTGGTGCTGCTAGTCCAGCAAAGTCACGCACGTACTTTCTATAGTACGATGCGAATCCTACAAAGCAGCGCACCTCCTGTACTGTGGTTGGTTCTGGCCACTCTCGCACCGCCTTTATCTTTTTAGGATCTGGTTTCACACCCTCTCTACAAATCACATGCCCTAGAAAGGAGACCTCGCTCTTAAATAACTCGCATTTGCTAGCTTTTAATCTTAACCCAGCCTGGCTAATGCGTTTGAGTACAACTATCAGGTTACCTAGACACTTCTGGAATGTGGGCCCCTGTACCACTATATCATCCATGTAACATAGACAAGTGGACAGGTCCAGTCCTCCTAACACTAGCTCCATCAAACGTTCCAGTGTAGCTGGTCCATTTGTAACACCAAAGGGCATCACTGTAAAGTGGAAATGTCCTCTGGGAGCAGTGAATGCAGTTTTCTCCTTGTCTCTGTCATCCATGGCTATTTGCCAATAGCCAGATGACAGGTCCAGGGTACAAAACCATTTTGCCCCTGATAAAGTGTCTAGACAGTCATCAATGCGTGGCAAAGGATAAGCATCCTTTTTAGTGCACGAATTCAATTTCCTATAATCCACACAAAACCTGAAAGTTCCATCTTTCTTTCTAACCAACACAGGGGGACTAGACCAGGGGCTGCTACTGGGCTCGATCACTCCGAGTCTCAGCATCTTAACCACTTCCTCTGACAGCGCCCTGTTTTGAGCCCACCCTAATCTCCGGGTCGGCACTTTGAAAGGCCGATTGTCACCCGTATCAATCTTGTGCGTGGCTTGATTCGTACGTCCCAGCCCGTATTTACCTCCCTCAAAACAATGTTCATACTCCATCAAGACCTTTCGGAGCTCTGACCTTTGATCTGCGGTCAGATCGTCAGTTTCGTCCAAAAGAGGCTGCAAATGAACGGGCAGTCGTGTTTCAGTGTTCTTCCCCTTGAGTTCAAAATTGACCTCAGCAGCATTCACCGTTTTCGGTGAATCCACTTTTTCGACTTCGCTCAATTGACCTACCACTTGACCTTTTGCAATATGAACACTCTCAGTCGTGGGATTGGCTATCCACACGTGAGCCCCAGAGCATTGAGATGCCAATAATCCTCTAGGTATCATTATGTGTAAATCCTGGCAAACCGTGGGCAACGACTCGAATACGAGGTCGCCCCCGTTAGATACGCCCCAGGACACCAAATTGACTGAGACCTGCGACACGTGGCGAGCTGGTATATGGACGTCTTCGTGTAAGATTGCTCGGCCTGTTTTTCCAGGGCGACCTTCTCTACACGCGATATCAACGCCTCCCAGCCTCAGCATTCCTACTGAACACATTAGCAATGCACCGTGTCTCTTCAAGAAGTCCATCCCCAGTAGGCCAGGGAGACCTCCGATATCCGCTACCAAAAATTCACAAGGATAAAGCACCCTCTCTAGACAGAGAGTGAGCTCCACCTTACCATAAATATTGATTGGTCCACCGTTTGCAGCCGAGATCTTGCCTTCCACAGGTCTTAAAATCTCTCGTTTCGTGCCAGGTATCTCATCGTACTCCTGCTTACTCAGCAGAGATACTTGCGCACCGGTATCGATCAGGAGGTCCACGTGACGTGTCCCTACACTAATCGTAATATACCACGATGCGCTCAAATTCTGCATGGCCACTTGTCTTGGCCAATGCTGTCCCACTTTCACCCCTTCCCAGCATTCCGGAGGCTGAGGGGCCGCTTCTTCAGCAGGCTGAGGGGCTGCTTTTTCAGCAGGTGAAGGATCCGTGGATACTTCCTCCACCCTTACTCGTTTTCCGAGTGTTTCCTCTCCTTCTTATCCTTGCCCCCCTTTTTGCCCTGATCGCTCCGCCCCTGGGACCGTTTATCACCGTGCTTACTCGATCGGTGTTCCCTGTCCTTGCTAGGCGCTCGTTTCTTGGAGCGATCATCATCGACATTTCGCTTGGGACAATCCCTGTGGAGATGCCCGGTCTTCTTGCACCAGTAGCACCTCCGTGTTTCAGGTGAATAATCGTGTTCCTGCCGGCGAGTATTACTATAAACCTTCCCCTTATCTTTGGACATAACCTCGCCTAATATCGAATAGACCAAATCTTTCAAATCCTGCCTCGTGATGGCTCCCTCTTTTTCAGAGGACGGGCCGCCACGTATAGACGCTGAAGCAGTAGCAGCCACGGAAGCCTCGGGCTGTAGTATTGGCAAAGCGATAGCGCCAGCCGGCCCGACGTCAGGCTTACTCGTTTTCGTGGCCTCGTACGCTGCCTCGTACTGCACTGCTAGATCAATGGCCTCCTGCAGGGTGGGTGGCTTTAAAGGTGCCAACCAAAATCTCATACTAGTAGACCCAGCCGTCTCCATGAAACGCTCTTTTGCAAAGCGTTCCTGCTCGGCTGGGGCGGAAGCGGGGTTCGCTTTCCTGGAGAGGTCTAACAAAAACAACCCATACGTCTCGAGGTCCATTTCTGGGCCTCGTTTTGCATTAAACCATTTATTTCTGTACGCATCGAGGGCACGATTCGAGCAGAACAGAGCCGTCAACTGGCTCACCATCTCTCTCCAATCGTCCCGATAAGTTAGGGGCCGCATTTTCAACTTAGCTTGACCAGTGACGCTGGTCCAAAGGTGAAAACATTTCTCCTCGTCCGTCCACTTATTGAAAGTGGCGACTCGAGTGAATTCGTCTAAGTGGTCTATGAAGGCCGTGCCCTGGCCGTCATATTTTGGAGGAATAGCTTCTTTTCTCCGCCTGTACCCCGAAGAACCCAGACTCCGTTGCGGAGTACTGGTGGCCGCCATGACAGCCCGGGCCGAGCCACGTGGTTCCGCACGCTCGACCACGGAGGGCCGCCCTTCAGGCGAGGAAACAGGCGTCGACGCGGATGAATCATTCGACTCATATCCAGCTGGCGAGGGCTCCCTTCGGTGCCCTCGATCGCTGGTTGTCCGCGTATTTTCCTGACTCGTGAATGCGAGTCCAGGACTTGGAGTCCTATCCGCCGTGGCCTCTCGTCTACGAGGGCGTCCCGGCGTTCGCACTACTTTACTCCTAGTCGAAGCACGTAGAGCTGACTCATCCGCTGTTTGCGAGGGGCCCGGCACCGGAGTCGATGCGGGCTCACTCGTGTCGGCTGATGCCAAGCCAGGCCTCTTACGCAACTTTGCAGGCATTATACGTGGGGCTAAAACACACTAAATAAGGTAGAGTATTGTAGCGTGAATTCTACTTAACTGTAGATATGTGTAGCTTGAAGTTTTGAAGTCGCAACGTCGCTGCTGCTGACGCTCAATGTAGATGCTGACGGTTCCTGTGCTCCGCTGCAACTGACTAAACCACGCGGTCGCTGGCACCTTTATCCAGCGTGGCCGTCGCGAAGTCATGTTTTTTTTCAAAAAGTTCTTTATATCCTTGTCCATGCGTCGTCCATGTCTTCTATCCAATTGGGGAACCCTACAACCGATTCTTCAAGTCCCACATCGGGCGCCAATTTGTAAGGTTCCCCAAGAAAGACAAAGCGTTAATATTCCAGTTTTTGAAGTTTATTTGCCCTGCCCCGCCGCACAGCCTGCCTATCCTCTGCTTCTTCAGCTACTGACGCGGTCTGGGTGTATTCCCGCCAAGACCCCGTGGTCACGTGGTCCGGGTCACCCAGTGCGCGTCAAAGTCGGTCACTGACCTAGTAAGGTCAGTGACCTGGGGTCATCACAGCTGTCTGTATTCAATTTGCTCATTTTAGCACCAACACAAGCCGTGGCACTGTCAAGCAGCTACAGAAGAAAGACTGAAAATGGCAATTTAATTTCAGCGAGTTCGATATATCCCCCATATACACAAAGCAATGACAATACACACTCTAACTATACTTATGCCTCTCGTATTCCATAGTTTTCACCTTAATGATCTCACCAGTTGAGGTATTTCCAGTATAACATATGCTACTGATACCTGTATGAAAATATATTATTTGACGTCATTCTGGTATTGAATATTATTCGTTGAAAATTAAGCCATAAAAAGAGCCAATGCCTAACCGTTGAAGCACCATATCAGACGTGGCATTTGCGCCTTGGATGAACTAGCGAATTGGACACTTTGATACTAGCGTCCTAATGACCAATTGAATGATGCTGTAATATGACCCATGTTTTACAACTCCCCCTCACTGATTCCATGGGGAAACAATGGAAAGGGGTGTTAAATATGTATTTATATACAGACCTTCAATATCTTCCTCTATAACTATGTATATAAAGTTGAAATTTTGTCTTTATTGTGTGGTTTTTTACTTTAAAAAATTGATATATAATAAACTGCATAATTTGATAGTGGAGCTGCCTATTGTATGTAGCAGTATTCCACCTATATGTTAAATATGCAAAAAAAATAAAAATAAAAAATTCACAGAAGACACTATCATAAATGACTCTGTGACATGATCATGAAGTATAATTTTGTTGCACTCTGTATTAATCATATATAACGGAGGAAAAAAACTAGATTTTAGCAAATATATCATGACACTTCTGTGCACATCATGTGACAATGAGGCATCTTTAAAGGTCTGTATCTCAGTTAAACACATAAAGACAAGGTTTTCAGCTTTCAGGTGGATATGGCCTCATCTATGGCTCTTTATGGCATCTTGAGTTATTGCGTGATTAAGAAATTTTGGGAGTTAATTGCTGCTGATGCAAGGGCATGACTGATGAGGGTCGTACTCACTAAAGCCAAGGGTGCACATCAAAGAATCAAGGTATTTAAGGAAGCAGCAGGGGTCCTTGTGCCAGCTCTGGGCGATTTGACTCCTCTTAATAACCAAATAATGAGTATTGTTTTATTACTTTCAAAGTGTCCAATCCTTTTCTAGCTCATCCAATGTTGCGCAAATCTCAATTACTGATTGATTAAATTTAAATTAGATCCCCCAACACTAGGCCATATTTTTACTGTCGAGAAATACGTGTTGTATACTTTAAAGCTTGCCCATCCGAACTACAAGAAAGTCTTACAGGTGGTATCTATTGCACCCAAAAGACAAACACGAACGAAAGTAACACACTGAATCATAATTAACTGTATGTGGCGAATGGGGACTAATCTAGCACTGAAGGACATTCTAACCTTTACTTTCAGCACCTATGACCTGTCTGACCAGGGATACCTCTCGAGAAAATGACATTTCTCGCGTTGCTGAGAGCCAAACATCGTGACCTTTAAGCCCTGTGTCCTTGGAAGGACACTCCACATGACCTTAAAGACCTTTTGGACAAGTCATTCTTAAGTGACAAAGTCTTATTGTTGGATGCACTCTTACAATTCTTTTATACACATAAATGAACACCTCAAATTGGTCTCACACAAGTTGATTGATTTATTTTTATTTTTATGTAGCCTATTTATTGTAGAAAACTGTCAGTGCTCTATTAATAGACCAACTGCTGCTGAGTGGCCATTACTACCGAATGTGGAATAAAGGAGATCTATTGTTTCAGATATATTATATGATTTTCAAATCATTTAAGATACAGGAAAGACAAAGATTAAATAAAGATCAGATATACAAAAACATGTTTTGTCTGTGGACAAATCCCACTATCTTGGTCCATCACTCTGGTTTCCACAACAAACGAATCGAACCAAACTGGCTAAATGATGTTCCTTTAACCAGCCAAATGCACGCAATGTGAGAAGGTGCAATATATTCTCTTCAGATTAGTTCGTGTGACCAGCTAACGGCTTACAAGGTTTCCAGCCACAAAGCCATTAGAAGGAAAAGCTTGAAGCCCACTAAGCTACTGTACAGTTTATATAACAAAGAGAATAGAAAGGAAGACATCAAAGACCTGCAAAACATCCATGAATATCCCCCCCCCCCCCCCCCGCAGAAGATGGTGTATATCTTGGCATATGCAGGGCAAATAAGTCTGCAGGATCTGTCTTCGAAGCCTTCCATGCACAGTGTAATACTTGCAGCTTATTCAACAAAAAATAAAATGCACTAAAACTTTAGATTTTTGTTGCACTTGGAACCCACTAGCCCGAACAGCTAGTACACTCTAAAAACTATAAGTGCTATATGGAACCTTTAAAGGTTCAAAAGCCCGGTATAGATATGGAACCTTTATTAGTTCTTTTTAGAACCTCTCTAAAGGTTCTTTAAAAGAACCACTGAAGGTTCCATATTAAGGTTCTTGATGGAACCCAATGGTTCTTGAACAAACCCATCAAATGGTTCTGTAAAGAACCCTTGGATTTTTCAACAGTTCTTCAAAGAACATTTATAGGTGCATTTCTGGTTCTGTTTAGGGTTCAATTTAGAACCCTGCGGTTCTATTTGAACCTAACAAGGTTCAAGTAAAGGTTCATATATTGGTTCAATAAAGGGTCTTTCAGATATGAATAAATATACAGCACAACAAAATATATTTTGATTTATACATTTATTTTCTTTCATGAACAAACATAGGGATAAAATCACTTCATACACAATGTACACGTTTACCAAATTAACCATACCACAATCAAGGATGCAAAATTCAACATAAAACATGGTGTAGTTTTGGTATCCAATAAACAGCAATGAAACATTCAAAAGCCAGTGAAATATCAGGTTCTCTGTCTTGGATGACCATCATGCCATATTTCAACATTTTGCACATAGACTGGACTCTCTCTTGTGCTTGATCTGAACAAAAATGTGGGTGTTGACTCCTGCAAAAATAAAGCGTAATAAGAGTTATTATAAAAATCATGACATTTGATGGTTGCATCAAAGACATTAATCATATAACATCACCAATTATAAGGATCAGACTAATATTATTACAGCTGTCAATGTTTTGTGATAGTTATTAACTAGGTAGCAACAAATCGGTTTTCATATTGTTAGTGCTATTACTGTTGTTTGTTGCCCACTTGGTGTTGACAGGCAATCCTCATGTAAATTTTTAATATGTCATCCAGTCACTCATTCTTCATAATTTTCCATAATATACACAAGTCTATAGTCTCCTTGTTGGCATTCTGTCTAAGGGTGGTTTCTATATTTGCATTATGGATGCTCAAACAAAGAAATTTGTTATCTTTGATTTTTCAAGACAGAATTTTTAAAATACTATACAAAGTTTTTTTTTACCTTTCCATTTCTCCTTAATGTACCCTGGCAAGCTGAATTGCACATTTTCCAGTCTCTTTGAAAAAATACAGTTGTGGCTTCATTCAATACGAATATTTCAATGTGATGAAAAGAAATGAAAAAATTAAAAAGGCAAAAATTATGAAAATATTTGCAATTTCATACGAAACATTACATAACAGTTCCAAGTGGCTTGAAAATTTACAACATGTGTTAAATTATCACCTCCAAAAAAAATTTCCAAAAATGTGCTGATTGCAATTGCCACTTTTGTCCTATATAAATTGTAGATTTATAGCTGACATATCTGCCTGCAAAATCTAGAGGCATGAATACTTTTGCAATCTACTGTATATGCAAAAGTGACATTTACAGATTGATGATAGTGAAATATAGCAATTTTATATTTTTTGTAATGAATACTCACCATGACAAGCAATACATTTGCTGCAAGTGATATTTCTTGAGCAGTCTCTGCTTTCTCAATGCTACAGTGTAGTACAGTCCTTTTCGTTATTTCCTGAATGTTTCTATAGTCATTTGGCTTTTTTTTCCTACTCAAATATCTGCAAAACAACACAACTTAACAATATAACATCAAGTTTTTATGTCTTGATTAAACAAAATTATTTAAATATTAATTACCATGAAGCATTTGACAAGTAAAATATTTATTACTCACCAGGAACCGAAATCCAAGTGCTTGTTGATGAGTTAAACTGTCTAATGCAATGCTCATTGAGGCTGCAATGTCTGGCTTTATTTGTCGTTCTAATCAATTAAGTGACTGCCCTTAACAATCATTTAAGTATTGGTAACTAATGTACTTTGCATTAAACCCTTTTGTCAAGTTTTGAACCTTTGGTGTGTGATTGAACCGTATGGTTCTTATGTTGAATCTTTAAGAACCATTCAGAACCTTTACGTGTCTATAGAACCTTTTTTTCTTAGAGTGTATGCTGCCAGTTGAAACTGACGACTTTCAGTAATATTACACAGGAAACGTCTGTCAAATAAAGCTCGTCACCCCCTTGTCTCTCTAAATGAAGCACAGACAGTTTGAAAATGAATGGGAGATGGACTATAGTAATCTATTTGGGAGTCTGGCAAGGGGAAAAAAGAAAAGAAAAAACGATGACCAGGAAATACGGAAAAATGTATTTAATGCACACTGAAGTGTAGATCAGTGGTAGCGCACTGGTGTCCAAACACTGGGTCCTGGGTTCGAATCCAGCCAATGTTGCAAGGTTACTTCATCATTCGCCTCATTGCCTTGGCATCTGACGGTCCTGATCAGCCCTATCTGGAGCACAAATATGGGACGTAAAGCCCGTCTCATCTAACAACCCACTGTTGGTGGTCAGTCAAATATTTCTACCCTACTATCTGAAGATAATTGAGGAATTTTTTTTTTTGTCTTTTGTTGAATAAAAAGGGCTTGCCATGCATTGTTTTATCCCTGAAGTGTTGTTCCAGGTGGTATTTTATTTTGTAATATTCTTGGCCAGTTTGAGGCATTGGGCGTTCACGTAAAACAATCTTGCAGTTCACCGACCTATTAATGAGAGAAAGTCTGACTCAAATTGTAACAGATAGCTAGGCATGATGTGGATAGACAATTAAGCTTATTAAAGTAAGTCTGCGTAAGTTGTTTCATTTGACAACTAGTGGCAGATAAGGCATGTCAGTGGAGCGCATACCAATGCCTGTTGGTGAAGGCTGCTGCTCTCCTAAACCCCAATGAAATTATTCAATTTAGCCAGTAGACAGAAGCATTTTTTTTGCAGACGTCTGAGCTCTTCACGACTTGCAATCGGATGGGCTTCACTTGCAGATGTCTTGTATCTTTAATGCATCTTAGTTGTTAAGTGGTTGGGAGTTTAAAGCTGAATTAAACACTGAACCTGCAGTTTATTTTGAAAAGCAGAACTATGTTCAGTTTTTTCGCATATACACAAACAGTCCGTGTTTGTCTGTTTGTCAGTCAGTCAGCCAGTCAGTCTAACTGTCTATCTGTCCATCTGTCGCGCGATCTGTCTGTCTGTCCAGCTGTCAAGCTGTAGCGATGTCTGTGTCTGTCACTGCATGTTTGTCAGTACATCTATACATTCTATATATATTGTGACGCTTATGGTTTGCCTTGATAAATTTCATCGCTACTGGAAGTTAGTTTAGGGAGACATTCAATAGCAAGCGCTGTGTAACTCACTTGCCAACTTCCAGCGACTGGAGTTCCTCATCAGATACATTAAAGAAACAAGACATCTGGACGTAAAGCCCATCCCATACCAAGTCTGGCAATACTCTGTTGTATCTACAAGCCAAAATGATTACAGTCACCTGAATTCCACCAGGTTTTGGCAAACCAAGCTTCTCCAATAGTAGCATCCATGCAGTCCATTCTCTGTTGACTCATGCTGAATTAAAATTACACTTTAACAAGTTCTTTGAAATGTGAAATAGTTTTTCTTATATCAGTATATAGGCATAACCCCGATAGCATTCTAAATCGTTTCAGCGTTGACGCGTTGTCCTCTAAACACTGTGTGTCGTCACCTCACCTCCCAGCGACCTAATTATGAAACAAGTTTTGCTCGTTTACTCATCTGTAAATTAATCAATTTCTCTTATAATCTATAGGCTGGCTTATGGTATTAAAGGTCTAACAATGAAATTACAGAATAATTAGATGTCCATGTGCTGAGTTTACACAAATCTTGTTGTAATTAGCAGGCAATTCAGAAAAATCGCCTAAACTCAAAAAATATGAATCAATTTCTCTTGTATTTTTAGAATACGATTTTTTAAGTCTATACCTAGCCTATCAACTACATAGTTTAATCAATCGTTTTGTTTAACTAGGTAAACTAGCAAAGAATGTCCATAATTAGGTGACAGCACACAGAGTAAACTAGACTAAAGGAGACCATTGATCCATCTTCGACAGAACACCAAAATTCTTGCTGCTTGATTTATTCAGACAAGGAAGCTTCATTAGTAGCACATTCTTTTACATAATACCTAATGCTACTGGTCAGAACTTCGGAAACTTATGCATCTCGCATGACTAGCTGTCAGAGGCAGAGATAATAATAAGATGGTATGACTGTTACACCTTATCACCAAGGGGTAGGGTCTCTTACTGCTTGCACAGAATGCCACAGACTGTTAGAAATTGAGGGTAGGGCACAACCAATTTTAAAATGTCTAATGCAGACCCAGTCGTCCCCACTAAACAACTCAGCTGCTCAAATATTATATTGCACAGAAAAAGTAAAGAATAACTTTTTCCTCTGGTTGTGAGCGTTTTGTAAGTTATTGTCATTTCCCCATTAAATTAGTGTTATCTTCAATTGTAAAATACAAAAGAGAAATGCAAGAAAGACTAATAATCCCTATCTTTGACGATATCCCAGCGTTAACTTGTCAGTTTTATAATGCAACCTTTTGACCATTTTACAATCTCATAGTGAGCAGTAGCCGATGCATTAATGTTACAATTATTCCAATTACACATAATACAAAAATTATACAAAGAAAAATGTGTAGTTTGTGTAATACTGAATTCATATGTACAGCAAAATATGCAACTGGCTTCAATAGATGTAGGCTGTAAAGAGATGGAAAAAAAAAACTCAATTAGCAGTTCATTAGAGAAACTGCAGTGCAGAAAAGCACACGGCTGATTGATTGCGAAAATGAAATCATTAATTTTCTTCCAGATGTGTGATGTGTGCCACCGCCTTAAAATTGGCAGTCTGCAAACAAGATCTTGAAGGCATGCCCCTATAGTGCAAGAATGCAGTCTCAATGAGAGTATGTTGATTTTTTTCCACATTGGCGGTGTTTATGCAAATGAAATTAAACAGCACAAATAGGAAGGAAAAATGTAAGATACCATACATGGCAAGTCACACTTGCAAACAAGAAGTTAAATTGTTTAAAGAAGGGCATTTATTGATCGTTTCATCAAATATGACGACTTACAGCAGACATGTTTCCCATTTGTCATTTGATTGTCATAAAACAGATCAAGCTCATTCATGAAGCTGTAACATCTATGTCCTAAATTAATTATGCCATTTCTGTGTTTTATTGTCATAGTGATTAAACATGACAGTTGAATCATTATTATCAAAAATACATCATTGGTATGGTGCTGTTTGTTTTCATAGCTGTATGCCTCTTGCAAAAATCATAGAAAGTAATGGCACTTACAGGCAACATCAAAATAGAAGATTCATGACCATTGCCTAAATTCCAGCAAACATTTAAATCATCATCAAAGTATAATGTAGTATAATGTTGATAATATGAAATTTGTGTTCTGTAAGCTGTGTTTCAGTGTTGAAGATTTTAGTTGCCAACAGCTAGTAGTCTTAGAAATGAACAGGGGTACTAGCTAATAGAAATGATAGCAAAAATATATGATATTAATGGCTAACCTATACTGAAGCGTATTGCTGCCAACCAAAAAAAAAAGTCTCGTAATTACGAAAACAATGTTTATTTTTTTTTGGCAGATAGTAGTTTGGATGAAAAGCAGGCCGCGTAGGCTAGCTATTATGGATAAAAAAAAATGCTAATTGCATTCCGTGAAACCTTTGCAATTAACTCATGCACATTTCAATTGTGGTCACTTTTTCAATTGAATTGTGCGTGGATGAACTTGACACTTTAATAGCTATTAACTAAACATCCATGAATGAATGAATGAATTACTGACACATTTATCGATATGTAGAGGCCACAAAAGACCTAAGACTTTCTATGTATGTAATTATAATTGTTTGATATTGTACTTTGTGTGCTCCTATATGATCGATGTATTGTTTGTGAACATAACATTGACACAAACATATATATCTTTACATATAGTATAATTTTGTTCAAATGAATTAATAATGAAACATAGCGCTGCTTATGCAGCAAACCCTCATTGAACAGTGACACATGGGATGCCTGAAAAGCCACGCACAGCATTCTACCCTCGAGTAAGCCAATACAAATGCTATTTTCTTGGTAGTGCTTATATCAGGATAGATTTATGTCACTGGTCTATCTGATTTGAAACATTTAAAACTTGCTATTTGAGATTCTGATATCAGCTTAACTTGATTCATGTATATCTTTCATTTGACACACAAAGAAAGATGCCTAGTTCAAATAAATTGCATGGATTGCTAACAATTAAGAATACACAGAGCACTACAAGTAAAAATCAAAATAGTAAAATGGCATAATAATTATAAGGTTCTTGATATAATACTGTTCAATTTCAAATTGAGTGTCCACAGATACACAAGATTACTGAATTCAGTTAATCTAAGGAGAGGGTGCCATCATTACATAAATGAATAAATAAATAAGAGGTTTTGCAAATAAAGTTGGTGTTAATGTATTATAATGCAGTCAGCAATTGAGCTTGCTATGGCAAATAGTGAAATATAAATTTGATCTTTTATCAATATACAATGTAGTTGTGTCAGTTGAAACAATTGTATGCGTCCCCTAATTGAAATAACATTTAAAAAGATGATTTGGTGTTAATGTAATATAATGCAGTCAGCAATTGAGCTTGCTTTAGCAAATACGGGAAATATAAAGTTTATCTTTAATCAAATACAATGTATTTGTGTCCGTTGACAATTTTATGCGTCCCCTAATTGAAATAACATTAAAAAGATGATTTGTCAATACGGAAAAACGTATAGTAATTACAAAAAAAAAATTTGTAATTACAAAAACCTTTTTTAAGTTGAACAACAGTTGGTGATAATTACCAAAAAGTTTTTTTCGAAATTTTATTTTTATTTTGTGGCAGCAATACGGTTCCGTAAACCTATGCTTATAACTTAAAAAAAAATATATATATATAAATAAAACGAGTTAGCCAGGAAAGACACAAACATAGTGAATCTACATCACCCTCCTTATGAATTATTAACAAGTATGACATACCAACGATGTTGTGCAGTCTTTCGTATGGTGTTTTAGCAGGCGCAGGCAAATTGTTTAACATGCCAAAGAAAAGGCAGGGTAAGCTCTATCAGTAACCAATGATTCCACTGGTGATTGTTTTTAATATAAAACGCGTCATCTAGCAATTAACAGATATCATTTTAAAATCGGGTCAATTTTGGGCTGATATGTCGTCGAACAGATGTGGACCTGTGACTCTTGGCCAACAGTGATAACGCCAGGCTGATGTCGGCCTTACTTAGTCTGTACTTTTCATCCATTGTATTAATGTTTATCATGACTAATGGAAATGTGAGGTTTATATTCATATTTCAATATGGCCCCTGATCCACTGCACTACTGTTGAATTCTATGATTAGGCCTATATTGGAAAATATAAATTCAAAGCCTACATATATTGTCTCCTGAAAAAAAGATAAGGCGTGGTTCTAAAACCTGTATTTGCTGTTTTTTATTGATTAAAAAAAAAGGTAATCTTGATGTTGGCATTGATATTATTGCATTGTATTAAACTTCGAAAGAACCCTCTATGATTATTCTCCAATGTTATGATCAATGAATTTGCCGTCAGAGATCATATTGTAGCCTCAAGTTCAAAAGTGCAATTTGTGCCCTTTCTGGTTGAATGGGACTAGATTGTTCTGAAATACTCGTAAGAGACGAGACTTTTGGCGAAATTTGCAAGGACTAATTATATTTTGACTACCTGTTCCCCGTGAATGTCCGCGGCCTCCTTGTGGCAAAGTTGGAAACACTATGGGTGAAGACCTCAAACGCCAGTGACCAACACAGGGCCATGGATAATGTACACTGTCTATCTCCCTACCTAACAATCTGGTTGTGTCTGTCTAGCTCTCCATATGCCCAGCTCCATCTTTACCTCGCTTCTGCTGTTCCTATCTCTGCCCTACTTATCTCTCCACATCCTGCAACACTTTAAAAATAATTTGGGATATATCGCAAATCTGGCTCTTCTGAGTATGGCACATGCTGCAACTCAAATGAAAAGACATCTTACATTTGGAATTTGGATGGTAATAAAACATAACAAGCAGCCTTACAGTTTGAGTGTCAGTTACCATCAGCCAATGGTAGCTCCTCGATTCTGCTAGAATGTTTAGTTTTTTTTTTAATTCATAGAGTGGAATAAAGGAGTCTAAGTCTGATGTCTTCATCAACAAATTTAGCGAATTGCAACGAATCGCCCAGAGTAAGTAATCAACCTTTTAGTTTATTAATTAGCGATGGTTTTTGACATTCTAATAGAAATTTCTATGCATTATAAACATTGCCAAAAAAACAGAAATGAAAGATCTGCAGTTCCAAATTAATCTCTGTATTCCAGAGGAAAGCCATTTGTCCGGTCAGACACACTCATCAGTGTTCCACAACTCTTTTCCTTTTCAATAAACCTCTACCTCTGCCTCTGACTGGAGCAGATGGTTATTAAAGAAAGTAAAGGTTTGATTTATTCAGAGGATCACACAATCAATATCATAAAACTTAGCCATTATATATTTTTGATGGGTGAGTGATATTATCTTTAATGACATGCTACCTGGAGTGTGCATTGCCGTCATGATTGCAATGAGTCTTTACCCACAGTGTTACCACCCATGCAACAATGACTTGTGATGTATGCCGATTTTGCATGATGAATATACATATACACAAAATGTATCTGAACAAAAAAGCCAACACACATCTTGATGCTAATTCACTCTTTTTTTATTTAAAAGAAAGGTCAAGTCAAAATTATGTGGTGGTCCGGTCGATCTTTGTTTCCATAATCTCCTTGGTTACTTTTGAGACAGAACTTTCACAATTTCTCCAGGAGCCCTCTCTTCTGTAATAAAACAAAATTAAAGCATCTATAAAAATAAATATAGTATTAATATATATTGAATTCGTGAATACAATGTATTAGTGGGCACTGTAAAACAATGGAATCAATATCTCACAATTGTCACAAATAAAAGTTAAATCACACATATGGAATGCCACCTTTAGTGTTGTTCCTTATTGAGATATGTCAGTAAAAGAAATACACACACGATGTCATCGTCAAGATGATTAGATCATTGGTTGATATTATGATGGATTTTCTGAAGCATTGTTTACTCTTTTTGAAATAAAACTTTCTGACTTACTCAAATTCTTCTTTCTTTGCCAGTAGTCGTCTACACTAAAACACAGACAAATGATTCCAAGATTAAATTATCCATGTAGTCTTTAATATATATATTTTTAGTTTCCATTCATTTTGTACTTCATATCTCTAAAGTTTACTGTCAACCTATAGGACAAGCTAGGTATAACTTGGTAACTGCTGCACAGGATCAGTTGATAGAGACATGCAACTTCGAGATGAGAATTATAGACCAGTCACAATTGCCACTAGCAAATCACCCCACCTAGCATCTGCTTTGATTTGTTTATCAGCACTGGAAAAACAACATAACGTGACCTATGGATGTTGTGAATATGGTTCTGGCTGCTGCCACATCATCTCATTTAGGTGTATGTTAGAGATATGGCCATTAAATTCTAATTGGACAACGAAAATCTTGAGTCGCACCTTAAAAGGCAGCGAACAGTGAGGATGTGATTAAAAAGAATAGAAATGCTACAGTTTAAAGCTATTTGCATGCAGATCCTTTTACGTGCACTTTATGCCATATCTGTAGGAATATTGCCCAAAACCATGGAAGGCAAACAGGTCCATAATGTCTGGAGTTTAACATAATAAATTTGAACAGTGGTTACTGCCCCAGTATTAGTTGTGTCAATTATCATGCAACACTCTGACAGGGTTATGTCAATAACTGGGAAGGGAGCTCCTACACTAGTTTGATTGTGTCACACAACCGAGACAAGTGATTAAAACTGCACGTGTGGCCTCAAACAGGTAATCAATTTGACTGGTGATTTCTAACAGATCATCTGATTGGCTGGTTTCAATCAGAGAGCAATCAATGCCTGATTATTACTACAGCATTGTGTCAGGACTCACTTTAGTAAACTAATATTTTGTCTCAGTCTAAAAGTACCTGTGGAAGGAAGAATCGTACTCACCAACAGCACAGGCATCCTTATATTCCTGGAACTCAGCTGCATCCACTAGCTCATACTCTTTCGAGCAGGCAGAATTCAAACACTGGCTGAGTGCCGTCAGCGTCTCAAGTGTATTTGAATTGATAATCCTGAAATAGAGAACTATGATGCTTGATCTTTGAAATTAAACTATGTTGATGAATGAATGCTGAAATGAAGATGTACTGACTGGCAAAAGTAGGCAATATCTTCATCGTCAAATTCATCGCTATCGCTGTTAAGACTCCTTGCATGTCGATGTCCACGTCTTGCAGGTGATTTTGTTTTTTTCCTCTGTTCTCTGGTCAAATAATCTTGTAGTCCATGCAGCTGACGAGCAGTTTGGCTGACCTCCTTTGATGAGCTTGGGCCATCTGATGTACTTGGGCTACTTGCACCACCATCTGGGTCCCTTCTCAGAAGAGCGCGAAGACTACGAAGAACAGCACCTGCATCTTGGCCACCTTGTTCTTCTGATGAGCTTGGGCTATCTTGGTCATTTGATGTACTTGGGCTACTTACACCACCATCTGGGTCCCTTCTCAGAAGAGCGCGAAGACTACGAAGAACAGCACCTGCATCTTGGCCACCTTGTTCTTCTGATGAGCTTGGGCCATCTTGGTCATTTGATGTACTTGGGCTACTTACACCACCATCTGGGTCCCTTCTCAGAAGAGCGCGAAGACTACGAAGAACAGCACCTGCATCTTGGCCACCTTGTTCTTCTGATGAGCTTGGGCCATCTTGGTCATTTGATGTACTTGGGCTACTTACACCACCATCTGGGTCCCTTCTCAGAAGAGCGCGAAGACTACGAAGAACAGCACCTGCATCTTGGCCACCTTGTTCTTCTGATGAGCTTGGGCTATCTTGGTCATTTGATGTACTTGGGCTACTTACACCACCATCTGGGTCCCTTCTCAGAAGAGCGCGAAGACTACGAAGAACAGCACCTGCATCTTGGCCACCTTGTTCTTCTGATGAGCTTGGGCTATCTTGGTCATTTGATGTACTTGGGCTACTTACACCACCATCTGGGTCCCTTCTCAGAAGAGCGCGAAGACTACGAAGAACAGCACCTGCATCTTGGCCACCTTGTTCTTCTGATGAGCTTGGGCCATCTTGGTCATTTGATGTACTTGGGCTACTTACACCACCATCTGGGTCCCTTCTCAGAAGAGCGCGAAGACTACGAAGAACAGCACCTGCATCTTGGCCACCTTGTTCTTCTGATGAGCTTGGGCCATCTTGGTCATTTGATGTACTTGGGCTACTTACACCACCATCTGGGTCCCTTCTCAGAAGAGCGCGAAGACTACGAAGAACAGCACCTGCATCTTGGCCACCTTGTTCTTCTGATGAGCTTGGGCCATCTTGGTCATTTGATGTACTTGGGCTACTTACACCACCATCTGGGTCCCTTCTCAGAAGAGCGCGAAGACTACGAAGAACAGCACCTGCATCTTGGCCACCTTGTTCTTCTGATGAGCTTGGGCTATCTTGGTCATTTGATGTACTTGGGCTACTTACACCACCATCTGGGTCCCTTCTCAGAAGAGCGCGAAGACTACGAAGAACAGCACCTGCATCTTGGCCACCTTGTTCTTCCGATGAGCTTGGGCTATCTTGGTCATTTGATGTACTTGGGCTACTTACACCACCATCTGGGTCCCTTCTCAGAAGAGCGCGAAGACTACGAAGAACAGCACCTGCATCTTGGCCACCTTGTTCTTCTGATGAGCTTGGGCCATCTTGGTCATTTGATGTACTTGGGCTACTTACACCACCATCTGGGTCCCTTCTCAGAAGAGCGCGAAGACTACGAAGAACAGCACCTGCATCTTGGCCACCTTGTTCTTCTGATGAGCTTGGGCTATCTTGGTCATTTGATGTACTTGGGCTACTTACACCACCATCTGGGTCCCTTCTCAGAAGAGCGCGAAGACTACGAAGAACAGCACCTGCATCTTGGCCACCTTGTTCTTCTGATGAGCTTGGGCTATCTTGGTCATTTGATGTACTTGGGCTACTTACACCACCATCTGGGTCCCTTCTCAGAAGAGCGCGAAGACTACGAAGAACAGCACCTGCATCTTGGCCACCTTGTTCTTCTGATGAGCTTGGGCTATCTTGGTCATTTGATGTACTTGGGCTACTTACACCACCATCTGGGTCCCTTCTCAGAAGAGCGTGAAGACTACGAAGAACAGCACCTGCATCTTGGCCACCTTGTTCTTCTGATGAGCTTGGGCCATCTTGGTCATTTGATGTACTTGGGCTACTTACACCACCATCTGGGTCCCTTCTCAGAAGAGCGCGAAGACTACGAAGAACAGCACCTGCATCTTGGCCACCTTGTTCTTCTGATGAGCCTGGGCCATCTTGGTCATTTGATGTTACACCACCATCTGGGTCCCTTCTCAGAAGAGCGCGAAGACTACGAAGAACAGCACCTGCATCTTGGCCACCTTGTTCTTCTGATGAGCTTGGGCCATCTTGGTCATTTGATGTACTTTGGCTACTTACACCACCATCTGGGTCCCTTCTCAGAAGAGCGCGAAGACTACGAAGAACAGCACCTGCATCTTGGCCACCTTGTTCTTCTGATGAGCTTGGGCCATCTTGGTCATTTGATGTACTTGGGCTACTTACACCACCATCTGGGTCCCTTCTTAGAAGAGCGCGAAGACTACGAAGAACAGCACCTGCATCTTGGCCACCTTGTTCAACTTGGTTACTTGATGTTGATGCACTGCCAATACTCTTTTTAAGAGCATGCAGACTGCGCTCAAACTTGATATCTGCTGCACACTTGTTGGCCTGTTCTTCATTGCATTGTGTTGCCTGAAATATCAAATGATTATAAAGTTTAACAACTCATTGACAGGTCAATCATGTCTGGACTAAGTGCGGAGCACTTGGTGTAGGTATAGTGACAGCCAGATAGGCACAACCGTAATGCTAGCCTGCTAGGTAGGGAGAGCTAGATAGTGTGCATTTCTCAGAGCCCTGTGATGGCCGCTGAGGTTCAATGTCTTCATCCGTAGTGTTACCACCTTTTCAATAATGAGGCCCAGGACTTTCAAGGGCTGCAGCCATCCATTCTAACTACTTGGTCGAAGTGAAGCTCTGAGCATTTACTTTAATTTGTTAACAGAAAGGAGAGCTACAGTTGTGTTCTGCGAATTTGGCACGGACAGCAAACTTCGAGATTGCTTTAACAGCCAATTCAAGGGGTCCGGATTCTAGATCAGTCATTGTAGAGACTGTCCAATCAGAAACCTGGTCAATTTGCGATTGTCCGCGACTGTGATACGGTTCATCTGCATCAGGCTTAGTATAAAGCAAAAATGGTTTATTAAAGGTCCCATACACGTGCATTTGATGATATAGTTAAGTCTGAAATCCCATATAACTTGTCGCATTAGCCTAACGTAGGCCTGACGTCGGGCTGGCGTCGTCCATTTCAAATTGGTGTAGGGCCAACCATGCACTGACATATGTATAGTTTACATGTCAGAAAGTTTGTCCAAACTAAATGCTTTCAAATCAAAAAAAATGCTGCCTACCTTAAAACTACAGGCTTCATATCTATATATTGATATAATTAGGTATTTATTTATTCTTTATGGCCTAGTTGTGCCTTTATTTTGATAGTCTCATTGACATGTCTGAGCAATGTTTTATGAAATAGGGAAAGATTAAAAAAAATTATTTTTTCGTTTCCGGAGCAGAACTCTAAAACAACAACCCACATATGCTTAAAACTCATAATATATCTAAAATAGTGTAGTTTCGCCTTTTGGGGGTCTTATGTACATGGATAGCATCTTTAGAATTATAGTAATGAAAATGTGAAAAATTCATATTTTCCCAAACGTCCATATCTCAAGTGCCATAAGCCTTACATACAATACTTTCGCTTTGAAATATTAATTTTGTTTTCTGCTACATTCCTTGAACCCTGTTATTCTATGTTCGTAATGATATCAATCACTTTGAAGAATGATAGAGTGTATACATGTATGTTTTAAAAGTGTTGGTTTTAAAATGTATGTTTTAAAATTTGATAACCTAATTATCATATTAATTATGGTTATACAGTCCTGCTCCTAAAAGACCTACCCTTCTGCAGGCTGATGACGGTCTCATAATGGGGTCGGTCTCTTAAGAGGACCTGACCTCTAATTAGTGTTAAAATATATAGTATAGTAGATTAATTCTGGGCGCAGGTTTATGATAACCAATATGTCCAGTTCAAAAAGCAAGTGTGTGGCGCACAATAATCAACGAATATGTACCAAGAAGCGCCGCTCCCTATAATTTACATTGTAAACGCTGCGCCTCCTTCCCCCAGACTTTCCGGTGCCAGAGACAAATTCAACGCCCCTAGTGATAATAAAATCCGTACTTTCGTCAACTTGATGTTTAAAATAAATAAGATCTATCATAAACCCCAATTTCAGTGCCTTAATGAGCGAATGGACAACATCATGTCAAATGACTTCATAATTGGCCCGTTTGATGTCACTCGGAATGTTCTCTGTTCGTGACGTCATCAGTGTGTTCTTGGTTCGTATTATTTGCAATAATCATGACATATTAGATATATACAATTTATGAAAAACATAGAATATGTACATGTATTATACATATATTACATATGTTGCAAATTATTAAGTTTTCGTTATTATAAATCATAAGTGTCTTAATTGCAATTATGGCCTTTGGGGTTGTCATCAAGGTTATTGTTTTGTTTTTGTCTTTTCATACACCAAATGTGTGATGTTACAATGCCATGTCAATGGCAATAGTGGATTTTCACGGAAGTTTCTCTGTATTTCCACCAGGTGGCTAAAACAGAATACTGCAATTATATTGGCTGAAAAAGTTCCCGCCCTTGGCTATGATTGGCTGAAGCAAAATGCATCCTAGCAGCAGTATTTTTAGTGCATTTTAATGTATATTTGACACTTTATCATTTAATTGATGTTTGTTATTTTTCTGAGAAAGTTATATTTATGGAATCAGTTAGTTATTACCTACTGTGTCGGAAAAGCAAAATGAGTAATAAGAAGAGAGGAAAGACGTATGTCCTGCTGAATTCAGAGCTGTTCAGTGAAAAGACTCTATTAACCCAAAACGACCACACTTTTTGTGAGATTGGCGTGGCTCTGACCGAAGAATAAGTATCAAGAAGCGCCACTCGCTATACTTTACATTTTAAATGCTGCGCCTCCTTATCCCAGCATGCATAGCGCGCCGGAGTTCTTAAACGCCCCTAGTGGATGATAAAATTCATTCAGCAATTTCTAGTCAAGTGCGTAGATTACCAATTTCACGTGAGCAACACATTAAAATGTCATTTCCACATTATTTCATTGTCATAATGGGCGAATGGAGCTAAGTATTACCACAATTAACACAATGTTACAAGCATTAGATCTGAACGCTACCTATATATATAGGCCTATCATGTCAAATGAAGTCATAATCGTTCAGTATGATGTCACTCAATAGTCGCGGATTGTTCTCCGTTTATGACGCGGGAACCAAAATTGGCTAATTTGCCGGTCACGTTAGGTTGTTCGCCTATGAAGTGAATATTATAGAAATTCAAATTTTCCGTACCTCTCAATCTCAAGTACTGTTATGTTTACATACATTAAATTTAGCTTTAAATAAACTAAGTAACAGGGCTTTAACTGTCTAAATGATAGTACTTTAACATTTTCTTTATAACTTATACAGAAAAAAAAAACTGAAAATCATTTGCACAATTTTTCTTTTAAATTTATCAACTATCTACAGGCACACTAATTACTCTAATCAATGGTGTATTACAAAATTGTATTGCAATACATTTCTTATTTGGGCCATGAATAAGTTCACAGGTCAATAGTAAAAATTTACACTTTGGCCAATATTCATTGTTAAATTTTCTCAAATTAGTCGAGGGTATGCTACTGTGGCAGCTTATGTTTTTATATGGTTTTCTATTATATTTTTAGACAGACCCCTCCAAAATATTTAACGTGAAATAGTCTAACTGCACTGAATTACCACTGAATGAAAGTCATTTAAGTTTCAATATATCATGACAATGAGACTTACCTGACGAGCCTTCAGCACTGCAAGATAATTGCTGTACTTGGCAGACTTGGCTTCTGCAAGGACCAGCAGGCTTACAGCAAAGGTGCACAAAATTAAAGAGCGCATGTTCGGTTCTGTCGTTGGACTGAAACTGATTGTTGGTCAAATGTTTTATATGCACAAATGCCACAAGGACTGAGCCACTTTCCCACAACTCCACAACTCTCTGTACACAACGATGGACATGCATGGTTAGTCACTGCGTCGTGGCATCTTTTATTTTTTCCTTCTTTACTAAATATATGGAAACAGTTTTGCTGACTTGATTTTTTAAATTATAACAAAGTAATGCACTTGCCTCGTGACTCCACTTACAAACGTATCTTGCAAATTATCAAGAAAAATAAAAATTCCAATCATATTTCATTAAGCACTATCTTAAATATTGCTCTTGAGTGAGATAACTGCAGTTAAATCTAACAGAGTAGTGAATGAATCTAATGTGATAAAATAAATAAGATACATATAATAAGTTCAATTGCTTGATATCGTTTTACAAAATACTTATTAATATCTAATATAAACTAAACAAGCTTTATATAACATTCTTAGTATTGGTGCAATTATACCGACCGCTTTTGTGAGTATATACAATCCTATATAATTACTCTTTTAAACCTTAGTACATGCAATATCACATCTTGGAGCCGAATAAATTAATTTGTTATTTTGTTGTGCACTTGATTTGATAACAAGCTGTACTATGATACCTTTGCAAAATTGCACGGCCATTCATATAGGTAAAACTGACCCGTGTTATATATATATATATATATATATATATATATATATATATATAATTTTTATTGACAGTAAAATATCATCCATGATATATATGTCATAAATAAAATAAAGAACAGAAAATACAGGAATGCAGAAAGTACAGTAATGTTCAAATAAAATTTGTAAACTAGATAAGCATTTGTTATGCTAGTAACGCGGTTCCAGCCACCAGACTTTATAGTAACATCTATGTATGTATACTGTTTTATAGTAACATCTATGTATGTATACTGTACAGTGTCAGAAGATGGAGAACATATAACTCACATATCAATATCAATTAAGAATTTTCCCAGGCACCTCAGTAGCTCAGATTCCTTTGAGCACATGATAGATCTAAATTTATTGGTGTCATTCATTATGTCAAAATCATATATGTAAACTCTAGCTAGATCAAACAGTCGTAGGCGAAGTGGTGTGTTATTTGGACATATTATTAATGAGTGTATCTCATCCTCAACTTCATTTAAGTTACATTTCGTACATAGTCTCTCTTCTACAGGTATTAATGGTCTTTCATGTCTACCTGTTTCTATACGAAGCTTATAGGAACTGGTTCTGAATCTAGCTATTTTATTATAAGTTTTTCTACCCAAGTTTAACAGAGGGTATGGTTCAATTCTATTATCTGATTTGATGAGTTTATATGTTCTAAGTTTTGGTTGCTGAATAGAGTCATATATTTTTTCTTAGGTTTTCTTGCGTTTTGGTGTATATGTTTACTGCAAATGTTCTAGCAATTGTATTCAAGTCCACAATTTGTACAAATTCAGTAATAATTTGTTTAACTTTTCTTAGCCAACTACTCTGACCTGAACTTAGTGCATTTTCATGAATATTTAAACATTTTATAAGTATACAGCTATCAGGTAGGCGTTTCAGTTTTAGCCAGTAGTTTACCATTCTAACCTGTTGTCTGACATGCAATGGAAATCTGCCAGTTTCACCATAAGCTGCCAATGTTGGTGTTTGTCTTCGTATTCCTAGCATATTTTTAAGATATCCTATTTGTATTTTTTCTATATCATCAATTGGCTTCACATTACTCCAAATTTCACAATTATATTCAAGAATAGGCAAAATATATGTATAAAACATTTTCATTGCTAGTTTTGGGGTTATATATCCTAAAGAATGTTTAGTGTCTCCTTGAAGCGCAAACAATGCTTTCTGGGCCTGAGTTGCAAGGTATTTTCCCATTTTACTGTGAATATTACATTTGTTGGTCAATATATGTCCCAGGTATTGAAGGTTTCTACATTTTCAATTAATTTTTCATTATAACAAAACTGATGCTGTGAATTATCACCTATTTTCATTACATTAGTTTTACCTACATATACTATGAGATGCCATTTTCTACAAAACTCACGCAGAGCATTAATGTTATTTTGGAGAGATGTCTCACAGTCTGCTACAAGAACTATATCATCTGCATATAATAGGTGTGTGAAGGACAGATCGTTTATTTTTATGCCATTCGATTCATTTAGGTAAGTGGGTAAGTCATATAAGAATTCATTAACGAGTTTTGGACTGAGAATTCCCCCTTGCAAAACACCACATTTACTATCGATAGGATCACTAGTGTTACCTAGATGTTTCACTCTTTGTCATACATACTCATGATTACTCTAAGCATTTTATCACCAACCTGTTGTTTCATTAATTTATAGTAAAGAGCATTCCTGTTAATGTAGTCAAACGCTTTAGTGAAATCCACAAAACAAAGATATATAGGTTTTCGCTTCTTTTGTTGGTATCTGATTATAGTGTCAAGTACAAACAAACAGTCTGTTGTGCTGGCCCCTGGCGTAAACCCAAATTGATATGTATCATCAAGAATTAGAGCTTCGTTTTTGTAATATAGACGGGCATTAAGTATAGAATCAAAGACTTTTCCCATAACAACGTTAACAGTTATTTTTCTATAGTTATCTGGATCTGAGGGATCTCCCTTTTTGTGTAAGGCTGTTATTAGCCCATCTGACCATTGTAAGGGATATATCATAACATCTTAGAACAACCTCCTCACTTTAACGAGTTTCCGTAGTTGTCTTGCAATTTAACCGTAGTTTTTACAGTAAAATACTGTTAATATGGTATGTAGCCTGCTACCGTAAACCTTTTACGGCAAGATGCCGTGAATCTATCCTATGGTTTATTACTAAAAAATGTACAGTTAAGGCAAACAAAATGGTATTCTACTGTAATATATCTAGTAAATTATTCAGAAATACACCAAATCTACCATACAGAATGTCACCGCATATTTTATTGGACTATACTGTAAAACTCTTCTACACCATGATGCCACGGCATTTTAACGTAAGTTGCAGTAAATTTCAACGATAGTATGACACTGTAAAATTCACGGTAGATGGTCCAACATTAGCTTATTTTAGGGGCTCATTTGTAGGACCAACATGAAGTACAACAGTAATTTATGGCAAGGTGCCATTTGTATAATTTTACGGTAGTGATCATCAAAACTTAACAGATGCATGTGCTGTAGATTTTACAGCAAACACCCGTTTGTTCTATATTACTGTAGACCAACTTGTAACCATAATTTATGCAGCATTTAAATACTGTGCGAAATTCGCCAGCAATATGCCGAAAAAATACGGGGAATTTTTTAATAGATTGGTTGACAGTTTTATAGTATTGCATGTTTAGGAATGCATAAATTTGATACAGCTGAAAATTTGTCTTGGAAGGTGACAGCAAATGAGAGAAAGAATTCATAGACAACTTGTTCCCACACTCTCTCTGGCAGAAATTCTGACAAAGAGAGTGTGAGAACTACATATAACGAGTCGTCTGTGAGATTCGATCTTATGCCATTTTGAGTATAAGCAAAAGTATTAATTCCAATTGAGGCCTTGTCTGCAATGATTGTGCTGACCTCAGCAAATCGTGATTACCATGCCGGGAATGACACATTGAATAGTTGTCTCTAATGAATTCCATGTTTTAGCGCATATGACACATTGCATAAAAAAAAAATCCTGGTCACGAAATTGTCATGTTTTATGAAACGCTCTAATTCCTCAGGTCTCGCTTGAGTATGAAACCAGACAATTTTAGAATTTTTAGGTACTAATATATAACGTTTGTAAGACTGTTCAAAGTGTTTTGGTAAAAAATATTGTAAGTACTAAATACGTCCAGCAGACATGGACAAGATGAAGGCCAAATTTGGTATAAATATTCACTTTCATAAATAAGTTTGTTTTCCTCTTGTTTATTAGGACAACAATCAGTTACAGGTGGAGGAATCGCAAAAATATACAAGAGCAAAACATATGTCACGACTACACAAACACTAAAATGCCGTCCTATCAAATTTAGCTGAATGCGTGATTCAAACAAGTAGCATGTCACAGATTTACATGAATCTTAGTCAGCTGGTATGAAAAGAGCGTAATTTTGAAATGATGAGATTGGAAGTCTAGACCACATTAGACATTTTCCATGGGTGGGGGGCTTTACTTGCCTCAGCATAGACACATAATACCAAGCACTGCTAATTTAACGTCTTATGCAACCAACATCCAACTGAGGTGAACTGTTGTTTAGAAAGAGTGTCCAAGCCGGGAAATGCTAACTGGTCAAATTTTTAGTTGCTGAATGAGCAGTTTTCTTCACAAATCACACAAGGGCGTCCATCAACAAGGATAGTTTACATTCGTGCATAGTGCACATTGGCATCATAACATAATTCTAGCGTGGGGTGAAAGTATGTTTATTCAGTTTTGTAAACTTCTTACAGGAATTTTGGTAGTTATTTATGAAATATTTGTCAGGCGGTTAGAAGGGTTTCTTATGGCACGATCCAACTTTTCTTCCTTCCTTGGTCACTGAATTCACATTAATGTATGTTTGCTTCATATCAATGTTGTCACACCCATTCTAACATAATGCCATTAAATGCTGATCTGGAATAAGATCAGCCATTCAGTGGTTAAACTCTGTAGTTGCCTCGTTTAAATAACCTGAATACCAAGCAAAGCAAATCATAAATAATCCCCTTTACGAAAACCAGACGCTTTGAGACAATACGTGTCAACGTAAAAAAAAAATCATTACCTGTCACTGCATTAAATGTAAGCTACTGATGGTTAAAAATGCAATATCAATCACTACTGACGTAATGATACGAATGACTCAGCTGAGAGTAAGTAGTAATGTTTTTTTTGACAGCTTTAACATTCAAGTCTATTTTTTTTGGTTTTCTAGACTGAGGGACACTCTGAGGTTTTAATGCAGTAAAACGGTGCACTTAGGTGTAGAATTGAAGGTTGTTTAAACTGCTAAGAGCTTCCTAGGTTGAGACTGCAATTTGCAACGTCCTGGGTGGATTGAGTGGACAGTGAAAAGATGTGGTCTTTGCCGATGCTGCAAAAATTGATTCAGTAATCTACATTGGTCACGCGTTCCTCTCCTTCAGTGGACACCTCAGGGTAAATGATGAAACTGACCTATCACATTATTTCACAGCCACCTTAGATTCACCATCAAGGTCTCAACTTCTCTAATCATCCCCTTCTGTTTCACTATGAGGTAGATGCAACATGAAGTCCAAAATGGGTACAGTATTTCATGTATCATGCCTCATACTATCACATGGGAATGTTGCCAAAAAAACTGAATCGGGTTATTCTTCCATTGTATTACTAACACGTTTTAGATTTGTTTGTAACAGAAACAAGGGGAGATAAGAAACATTTTCGTTAGATATTTCTCAGAACAATGGAAAAATATCACAGTGGATTATAAGGGAAATATTTGAAAAAAATCATAACTGTATTTGCAGGTTATCACACATTTGAAGGAACTTAGAAAGGACACCTGCAAATTAATGATCATCCGAATTCAGAATCCATGAACAAAGGAAAGTATGGAGTATAAGGGAAATGTTTTTAAGGAATCATCACTTCGATGAAAACTGAAGATAAAAGCAACTGGCACAGTCTTGCAAAGAGAAGAATGGCCTAAGTTCTAAAATCCTATTCACTTAGCTCTGGAGCCAAGAAGAAATACTTGAACACCTTATTAGGCACAGTGAAGGGAGGTAGCCCAAACGACGAGCCACTTAAGACAGGAAAGGTTTAGTTAAATGAAAGCCAGTTTATGTATTCGCTCATGTATTGTTGTTAGGTTTAAGGTTTCACCAAGCATGATAGATTTCTCCTGTAGGACAGTATCATATTTAAATCAATTAAAAAAGATCTTGTGAAATGCAGGTTGGTTATTGCACAGCTCTTTGCTAAAAGAGAACACTGATCCATCTTCCAACACCCAACTTCTTGCTGCTTCATTTATGCAAACAAGGTAGCTTCATGAGTAGGACATTAATCTACAAACAGTATCATTATTATTATCTATAGGTTGAGTGGTGTATATACTAACATTTCAGAGTGCGGCTCATACTGGTTTCTGTATATGCCCTGTCAGACTTCTGTTTATATAAATGATTGAAAGGGTACATTAGAAAAATTTACAAAGAAAATTCAATTTCAGCTGTCTTTCCAGTTTTTAATCTTCAGAAAGAATCTATCTAGAGTGAACTGCAGTAAGGTCTGTGATGTTTATTTCAAGAATACAATTTGTAAGGAACAGAGAAGTATTCCTTTATAAATGTAAAAAGAATTTACAATATAGTAAGTACAATGGTACCTGGCTTCAGAAGATGTAGGCTGTGGACTGTGGCTGTGGAGATGAGAAAAGGTTCAATTTACAGTTTATTAGAGAAACTACAGTGCAGAAAAACACACGTCTGTTTATAGATGATGATTGTCAGCCAAAATGAAGTAACTTCCCGATGCTATGTATTACAATGTTATCACTGCCTCACTCTAAATTGTAGTATACGAAGAAATGGCTATGCGTTATTTTTTTCAGTATTTTGTACTGTTGATGCCTCTGCAAAGAAATTGTAATTGGCGACACAAATCAGAATGAACGATATTTAATCAGAAAAAAAGAAAAAAAAAGAAAAAAAAAATCTCACACAACTCTGGAAAACTGGAGGTTTTTTTTATTATGGAGGATATAATAACCATAAACTTAATTTGATATTCAATTGTCATGAAAACAAATCAAACTAGCAAACTGCAACATTTAATTCCTGCATTAATTGTGCCATATCTGTGATTTATAACCATTTTGACGATATATAACAGTTGAATCTCCATCATTGAAAACTACATGGCTTGGTGGGTGCTGTTTCTTCTTAATATAAACCATGGAAAAATTGGTTGTCAGTGCACGTCTCTGACAATGATATAATAAAAAGTAATAGCACTGCTAGCTAATGTTAATGACAGCATATCAGCTTCGGGGTTATACTGCTGTACCAATTGTTATTCAGCTCACCAACATTTGTCTTGCCTTCCACATTTATTTTTATTTCCATGGTATAGTTCCCTTCTTGGTGGGAAGTTAGAACCAGATACACCATAATTTTTAGTTTTAGCAGCTCAAAACAGTGGACATTACATATTTCTGTCTTTGTTGGGTAATTGAGGTTGTATTTGAATTATTTCTATAATTCCTTTGATGTTTTGCCATGGGGGAATTTGTCCTCCCTTTTTCGTTACATATGGCAAGAATGAATCAGGATAAAACAATGGTCACCCAAATTGTTATTTTATCGTAAATTTTATTTCAGAAATGACAAACAACCATACTGCCCGACAATGAATTTTATAAGGTTCTGGACTTCGAATGCAATTTGCTTCATTGGCACTCTACTCTGTTTCTTACATTGATTACCTGACAACACATATTATGCCCATGTATTCATGATTACCGGGGTTTAATTTACATGTTTAGACATTCTAACCTGGTAGCAGAAACATTGGTTGGCCAGTACTATACTTTGTGCTTCCTCGCTCATCTCTTTTCTCGGGCAAAATGAGGGTTATTCAGAATATCCTTGACTCTTAATTAGATTCAAACTTTTGCACAGCGCTGGTGCTCTAAATCAAGTTCCAATCGCCTAGGGACAAACAAATGCACCAGAACATATCTCATTTCGGTGCTCTGGCAATATAACCATATTCTTTAATTACATTATGTCGTTTTTCAAATCAAATTACACATATTGGGGCATCACTCACTAAGGCAGTATTCTTTGTTCGTATTTAAACTTTACCCAAGAATGTGTCATTAAGTGTTCCTAACCAAGAAATTATATGTACTTCGGAGTTTTGTCTCCAAGTCTATGAAATTTTTCGGTAAAAATGCAATTTTTGTCGTTGTGCTCTTCAGCACAGAGAATGTGAAATTCTAGGCTCATGGTGTGCTACTTGGTTGTTATCTGAGAAGCAATACATTCGAGAGTGTCGTTTGAGTTCTGTATAAGCGTCATAAATATGCAATGCGGAGAATGGAATACAATAGGAAAGCATCCAGATTTAGCGGAAGAAAGTATTTGAAAAAGAGACAGCCTCTATTTGCCTCTTTTTCTCACAGGTTTTTCTGAAGGAATATCTTTCTTTATGAAAGATTTGTATTCTGCATTTGGATTTGCACATCACTGGCTGGAAGAATGACATTTATTTGAATGAAAATTTGCCACAGAGTGGTATTTATATATAAATCTATTAGTCGTACGGGAATTTTATAAATATTACATGTACGCTATTTTATGAATACATGGGCCGTTGTTTAAAAAAATTAAAGAAAAGAAACACGTAAAAAGCAATATCAGAGACAGGTTATTAAATTATTTCAAAACTGCAATTAGGTCTATTCAAAGCCATTGATTATTATATTATTCAACTTCCACTTTTCCTAAGCCATTGTCATCTTTGATGCAACCATGGATCGTTTCATTTCCGATAGATGGTCACAGGTCATTTTGGTAGAAGTCCCTCCAAATACAGTTAGGGGTTATCAGCTAGTGTAAACTAAGTTTTTTTTCTTGAGTTCTACAGCAGATTAATTGGCCTCAGATAGATAAATTTCATCCCTTCATCACAAGCATGTCTTATTCCAAATCTAAAAAAGTATATATGATAAACTTGACTCTGATATTGATTTGTGTTGCGTTATATTCAAATATTGGTGATGTATTATATTTTTCATATTGACTGCTTGTTTCTTTCTTCACTTTAAATTTAATAAACTGTTATTTGGGTTGTTGTTGCGTTATATTTTAATAGTTATGCAATCTTTTTTCTTTTTTTTACATATAGGTCTTCTAAATGTCGGTAAAATTCATTAATTCTTTCTTTTAATGTATCAATTCTATAAATGTCAGTTGTTTGTACCTGGGGAGGTTAAATTAAATTGTAATTGATTCTTTGCATACATTTTTGTTAGGGGGGCTCTTTGTCAGCGACAGCATGGCTGTCTTAGAAGGGCCCTCCTGAAGTTTTTTCATACTCTGTCGAATAAACTTGTTCTAACGCTCATAAAATGGACATACGTCCTCTCCATGTGTATTTGCAAAACAGAGAATTTCAGAATATATTGTGGAGTATCCATAAATGATAGACATAGAATACAGAAAAAAATGGAAAATCATTTATAAGAAATGTAGACAATTAAGCTTTCAAGAGCATTATATAATGTTGTAGTACACCGTAAGATGTCTCATCTTGAAACCATAAACTGGTAAGGCATATCAGTGGAGCACATACAAAAATCTGTCAGAGAAGCTGCTGCTTCTGTAAAGTCCAATGTAATTAAGGTTATTGTAATCTATTTAGGTGTCAGACTGGAGTTTTTGCAGAACTCAGAGCATTTCCAGGCTTCCCAGCAGATGCCTTGTTTTTTAGTGGTTTGGAGTTTGCAAGTTAATTGTGCAGCATCTGGTTTATCGCACCCTTTGATTTAGTGTGAACGTTTTGTGTGAATGACAATATTTAGGCATGGATGTACAAGGTGGGTGGGTGATTAGGGCTTTACGTCCTGTATTTCTGCACCAATTGGGCTAATTAGGACAGGCAGAGACCATGGCAATGAGACGAAGGATGAAACAGCCTTCCAACTTAGGCTCGACCGGGAATCGAACCCGGGACCCAGCGGTTGGAAGCCCAGAGCGCTACCTCTGAGCTAGGCCTCCGCCCTGGGATGTACAAGGT
Organism: Alitta virens; assembly: GCA_932294295.1. Taxonomy (NCBI): domain Eukaryota; kingdom Metazoa; phylum Annelida; class Polychaeta; order Phyllodocida; family Nereididae; genus Alitta; species Alitta virens. The sequence goes on from OW028573.1 coordinate 52,935,368, forward strand.
ATAGCTATTCTCCAAATAGGTGACGTAGTCACAAATGGTCCATAAGAGTTAATATATAGTGCCATCGGAATTTATTGTATTTAACAGCATTTGACGACATGTGATTATACAGATGAATAGGGTTTTTCTTGTCTCAGTCTTTGAAAGTAAATATTAATCTCCACTCTCTTCGCTGAGCCATACAAACATGTTTCCGGTAAGAGTCATTGATGTTTTGGAGATTAAATGAGTGCAATTAAGAGGAAGTAAGAAGACTTTTTGGCTTATAGAGTGTCTGGATAATTAATGGATCCGTTTTGCACCACCCTAAACAAATAAGGTTAATTAATTAATTTATTAGGGATACATTTTATTTCAATAGGTTGTATGAGAGGATGAATCCGTGGATGGAAATCAGTGAACGTTTTACAACAGATTTACAAACAGATTACCATGAGCCATGGTAGAATTAGAGAATTGTCATTGAGAAACCAATGAGGTTGGCTTCAATGTCCTTCACAATGAGAAGGATTTCTCATTGAATTCACTATTGATTAGTTGTGCAGATCTACGAACATGCTGTGGTCTGCAAGTTGTATCTTTATAGCATGAGAAGACCATGCAGGTAAGCCAAATGAATCAAGAAGAGCAAACTAGATAGTAGAGCAGTATCACAATTGTATTGAATTATTCATCATGATGAGATACCTTGTCTTACAACATTTCCAAAACTAAGACAGCCTTGGTCAGTGCGGACAGACAATTTGTACCTCTTAAAAACACAAGAACATGTGGCTAAGGAAGCTAATTAACTTGCTCATAACATGGCCATGAAACTTAAGATAAATCTGGACCACTCGGGACAACTTTGGCCACTATCAAGAAAAGGATTTCTGTCTTACTCCAATAAAGATTACAATATTTAAATTAGTTTGCACCAGCATGATTATTAACTTATAACCTTTTCACCAGTTGATGTTTCTAAACCATGATTATCCGGCAGGCGTTTTCTTTATTATTTACAACATCGTGGATGAAGGCAGGGCGAAAAAACGAAGATGGCCTTGGTCAGTGCGGACAGACAATTTGTTCCTCTTAAAAACACAAGAACATGTGGCTAAGGAAGCCAATTAACTTGCTCATGATAAATCTGGACCACTGGGGACAACTTTGGCCACTACCAAGAAAACGATTTCTGTCTTACTCCAAAGAAGATCACAATATTTAAATTAGTTTGCACTAAACCATGATCATCTGGCGTTTTCTTTTTTCTTTATTTTTTTGTAATCCTATGGCAAATACATCTTGGGATGTCTGCCCTCTGATCTGCACCATGTAGAGATTACAGTTTCGTTGGTTTACTGAAATACACTAACACCCATTGTAGCTTATAACTATGAATATCTAAAAGCATGCAATTAATCTAATGGTATATTTTAAAGAAACAGTAAAAAGAGTCAATAAGTCATGTCATATACATGACAACGATGACAATAACAATGACGCAGTTTTTATTTGCTCCATAGAAGACATATTACAGTCATTTCATATTACAAAAATATATAATTTTATATTGGAATGGGGCAAGGAGACTCCCTCTAAGGCAATGAGTTTGCCGCTGCCGAGGGAGCCACCTTGTGTAATGCACTTGTATAAAACCAACTTATTTTGCTGTTCTGTACACAGTACACACGCATAAAAAATTATTATACAAAAACACATATAATGTAATTAATTGGACATTCTTTAGAGTAAGATTTGGCGCTGTGTGTGAACAAAAGTCATCCATCATTGTAGAAGAACTGACTAATTAAGATGAATCATAAGGGTTCAAGGTATCTCAGGTTTCATATATACGGTGGGAAAGTAACATGTGCACTCGCACAACATAAATCACGTGTAATTGAAATATGTATTAAAGAAAAAAAAAAGAAAAAAAAGGCCACCTTTATTGGAATTAGTGTAATTAATGTAATTATACAGTAAAGTTATACTCAGTTAAGATCATGCAAGAGAATCAATAAAAATGAAGGTTGATTTTCAATTTTGGGATTCAATGGAGGTGGTCTTGATATTGGGTGGTGTGAATTTGACATTTAACAACTCTTTGTGTGTATTTGCAGACTTTGTTAACATTTGCAAGTCTAGATAATCTGATAAGTGACTTGTGTTCGATCAAACTGACTAATTTGTCAGTGTGGCTATGATGCTATTCATAGACCGGCTATGGGTTAGTCAGAGTTTCAGTGACTGAGTTTGGTTGTCCCCAGATAGGGTGTGCGATAAACAACATATGCTGTGTTCTTTTTTCCAATTTCCCTTTTTTTGTGTGGAATATGAATATATATGTTGCATGCAATAGCAAGGTCCTCATTTGTCTTGGAATTTATAACTGTTTGTGTGCATTATTGTAACTGGGGCTGTATGTATGAATGGTCCTGACCACTAGGGGCTCGTAAAAACGCTGCCTCTAAAAACAAACACATTACAACATTGCGCAAAGCCAGTCTCTGATGTATCTTCCTATGCTCGTTTGTTGAGCAAATGCATTATGATATGTACACACATGCAATGCCTGAGGATTTTTTTACAAAGATGAAAACACACACATAAAATGCTAATGTCCACATTTACTTCATATGATCAAAGAAGCAAACACAGATAAAATGATAATCTTCAAACAGTTTTCTTGCAATTTATATTCACCCCATCCAGAGAAACGTGTTCTACATTTGAGGACACTGGCATTTCTAAGGTTGCTGAGAGGTCGACATAATGACCTTTAAGCACTGAAAGGCTTCTGCCGGTCAGGTGACCAGGTAAGGACACTGACTTGAGGACCTAGATGACTGGAGACAGTACTGCCGTCTAAACCAATACTTACACTGCATAATAGAGCAGCTGAGTTGATTACAACAGCAGAAAAGCACGTTTCATATGCACCTGTCCGAAACTGGTCAAGAAAATTACGTCCGCCAAGTGCCACACCAGTGGCAAGCTGTTTCCATAGTAACCATCTAGTGAAATAAATGAGATTTTTCAGCACAAATCCATGGTATAAATGGCTATACCTTTGTAAATTTATTTTCCAGCGGACGCATTTTTATATAAAAACACAATAAAAGTAAGTTTTCAACATATTCAGAGCCTTTGCGTAGATATTGTCAATATGACTACTTTGATAAAATTTCGCTTCTGTCTCCGTACTTATTGGAAACATAATAGAGCAATGAGATTACCGGAAATAACCTTATTCACTATACCACAAGGAGTGGTAAACTGCATGGCTCATATGTTGACTGGCTTCATTTGACATTTAAATTATTTTAGACTTGAAATAATCTGAGACATTTAAATTATCTGAGACTTGGAATTTTGTGTATATAGCATAATACCATGGAGGCAAGAGTACTCTTGTCTCCATGATATAACACAGTAAACTGAATACTGTAGTGGCCTTTTAATTTGACCTTTACTGACTCCGTTTCAAAATAGTGCAGATAGTTCATTTATTAAGTTTTATTATATATTTCGGCATGTTTTTGGAAAATTTTGCGCCGGAATAATAATAATAATATTTGTTTGTTAAAATTATTTTTTTAATTCACCGAAAACACTCACGCCACAATTAGTTTTCCATTGGAAAATACCCAGCGCGATAGATTCACGAGCTTATTAATGCAGTTGAATTAGTCTTCTACATTGACATGACCAATGTGTAGGTGTAAGATATCTCCTACTTTCCCAGTTTGTGTGACCAGCTAGCAGCTAAAAGGTTTCCAATTGCAGAGACATTAGCAAGACAAGGCAGAAGACCAGCGAGGGGCTTTCCTGCGTGAGATTTGACAGAGAATAACACAGACCCGACTAGAGTTTTCTCCAAGAACAGTACCGAATTTTGTTCCAAACATTTATATTTAAAATCAAAAATCTGTTGTGAATGTCTGTTAGTGTATTTCCGATTGGCAACATTTCCTGTACAACTGTGGTCTACTTGAAATAATAAGACTCAAGGAACCATTCATTCTGTTTTAAATTACTATTATTATTGCTTAATTTTTGTACAACCGTGCTAATTGCTTCAATAATCAAAACCTAACATTGGATAAAAAATGTATGTTCCATTATATTAAATTTGTGAATATCAATCACAGTATGAATAAATATCAACAGAAAGATTATATGGATCACCACCTTTTATTTCATAACTAACATATTGATAAATGGCCGTATTATAACCAAGTCGATAATCTGATAACCAGAGACAAACATCATACAAATGCCACCAATGTTTCAGGAATTAATATTTTTGAGTCTTTCTTATGTTAGTCATTTGTTCTTTAAGTTAATTGTAGAAGCGGCATGATAAAAGACCATGCAGCAAAGCACAAAAAGAATTTTCCTCTATCATTCGATGGAATAGTCTTTTAGTGCAACAGTGTAGCAGGACATGTGCAAAAGAATCTCTTCAGAAATTCCAACTCGTATTGGCAATGCCAGGTCATCTTTGTTGGTCAATGCGTCTGTATAAACTAGAGAACATGGCCTGCTTAATTGGTTGCAAACAAGTGAGAAGGCCCTTTCTCCTGCTCCACTGCAATCCTAGAACCACCTATAGAACAACTGAGAATTAACTGCTGGCATTGAGTTACCCTAGCTGGCTAAACTGCAGAAATGAAATGTGAAATGGGTGGCACGAGGGCATATAAGGGTGTTGCAGAGCACCCAGAAGCTATTCCTTTGTGCAGGAAAATGTGGAGCTGGGAGACAAATGTGTGATAGGGTGCTACACTGCTGAGATTAATAGAGCAGCTACTCACCACTCAGCATTTTCTTCCTTGGTAACAGCCATTGCACCCTGAGGAATACCTGCAGCTATCTGGATAATACTATGCGTGTGTAAATCAAAGATTTATTGATTGTCATGAAATTTACAACGACAACAAAATCTTTAAGTCACTCTCGGAGGAATACTACCTACAGCTTCACAAATTATATACATTTGCATGCATGATACCAAAAGTTAGAAAAATGCATATCAAATATTAGACAACCAAATTTTCATTATAAGAATGATTTTTGTACGGAAGGTTAAAATACAATTTCCGTCTTTTAAATTGTCATGATTGTAGTTTGAAATATACATATGCATATTTTGCCTTTGAAAGAATTTTTCCAAACTGTATACATGTAATGGAGTAAAAAATTGTTGGAAGTATATGACACCTTCAAGATGACAAGGAACTCTATACAAAATTCCTTGAGGACATTTGAGGCTGCGTTTGTTACGAAATGTCTCAAGAATAAACAACTCCCTTTTTAAAGAAGATGATGAATAGTGACAGAAACAGGAGAGAAAGGTTTGCAAGTAATTGTTACATCCCGTGTAGCGGGGGGGGGGGGGGGGGGTTAATTAACATTTTTGTTGGTTATGTGTTAAAAATGTTAGTCAACTCCCTCCATTTGGCAGATTTACTAATTTGTTTGATTGTTTAAGTTGTTTTACTGCCCTTATAACGTAAGTAACGTTCCATTCGCATTTAGCAGGGAGTTACTAACATTTTCGCTGGTTATATATCCACTCAGAACAATAGAAAAAGCATCATGGTGGAATGTAACTTCTGTCCGTGTAGGTCAGTCGTTTATTTTACGGCTTTTACAATCTACTATGTCACATCATTTACTTCCTTTTTAAGTAGAATTATATTATCAACGATGGCACTCGTTTATCCCTATGGTTGGTTAATCTTGACTCTTGTTTTGAAGGCATTTTGCGTCATTTTTGCAGCTCTGTTGAGCTGGTGCATGCATATAATAAAAATATAGTAGTAGCAGCTGCTGATGTGTAATGACACCGAATAAACCCAACAGTCCATACACAGAGCATAGACACCTCACGCATTATCTAGAGATAAATGGAACATATAGACAATCCATCACATTTCAGGCTCGGCGGTGTTTTTCTTCTTAGCAGCTGCTCTAATGAATTACTTAGTGACTCAAGAGAGCACACATCAATATTTCGAAGTTTCTGCTTCTTATGTAACATAAACCTACTTTTAAACAACTTTGTCACTATTCATCACAATCATCAGGTCAATGAAATTACCCTGATGAACCAAACCCTTTAGATTTAGTGATTGGAAGTTGGGAACTCAAATCTTCCTATTGAGACATGAGGTTGCTTGGCATTTTGCGTGGAAGGAGGGGGCATTCGAAGCTGGGCTTGGCCGTATTTGCCGAGAATGAACACTTGAGGTTGGAATGACCAAAAATTTGATCATGCATAACGGAGAGAGGCAGTAGTGCCCGGAAGTACATGCAAAACCATGTTAGTCCAGAGAGAACTGCAATAATTGGCAATCAGCATCATGGATGAATCAAGTGTCCCATGTGTTGGGAGATGGCTCATGCCTCAGAAACTGTTTTATGGAAGCAAGCATTCACTGCAGAGGCTCAGCCAGTCTCCTGCACAACTGACAACTTCCTCCAGATGCAGGCTATAGAAATAGTATTGAGAAATTTAACTCTCTTGATCTCAACCCCCGTGGCATTAATTTGTGGATTGAGATGTTTCTGCAACAGAGCAAGCCTTGAAAGAGCAGTGAGAACAGGATTTCCCGTGGCTTATCAAGGCAAGGGCAGAAAGTTAACCTCGACAATTACGATAGGAAACAGTTAGGTATAAAACGGTAAAATAATAGTTATGTTTTCTAGTTATTTATTTAAAATTGGAGTTATTGCTGATAAAGTAAATTATTTTAGTTTGCCTCATGAAATATCTTCATGAAAAATTGTGACCAACAATCAAACTAGGTCTTGCGGATATTTTTCTGGAAGATTACTCTAGGTCGTCAACCTGACACTACTGTTGTGCCTGCCTAGCTCTCCTTCATTGGCACATCTATGTATTTGCCTGTTGCTATAAGAACAACTTACTTTCATAGGCAAAATTCACTGAAATTTACTAGCCCCTCGATTGACCAATATTTTTTGTTATGGCAAATGACTGCTCGATCTCTCTCCCTCTCTCTAATGTCCTGGTTCCCATGTAGGTTATAAGTAATTGCTGCTGATTCAAAAAACTTAAAATTCCCCAAAATATCAAGTATATCAAGTGTGAAATGTACATCCTGATATACAGACTGGTGTAGTTTCACTGCATGCTTTTATTGCGTCTCATATGTCTGATTTCAACAATCAATATGTCTCATCAAAGGTAAGTGATCTTTTGTATAGATATGTAGTACTTGCCTAGTAAAACATGAATATGGTTTATATAGTTAATTGCCTTCTTTGTACAATTAAGGAAATTATTGTTATTTTCCAGTACATAGTGTGTAGAAATAAAATACATTTTAAATATAACTAACTGGAACTGGATTCCCTTTCTTGAAGAATTCAGAATGAACTTAGTGACGAAACTAAGTTCACTATCTCAGGGAATTAAGGGACTGGGAGAGGGAACTCTCTGTCCTACTAAAGGGTCAGCATGCTAAATCTTTCAGAGAAGGAGCAAGTAAACTAAAAGCAGCTTTGCGGTTGTGTGTCATTGATATTTTACAGATCCTCTGACTCTCATTTGGCCATATGTTGGATCTTTTTGATGCTGATGATGATTACTCAGGCTTTTGTGCCTCGCAGATGTTACATTGACCCACCAGAGGGCTGCACTTGTAGATTTCCCTGATGGTCTAGAGTCACATGTCAGCCGGAAGTGCCCTTGACTACCTTCTTAACTGTCAATGAATTTTTTTAGAAGGAACAAGATGACCAAGTTCTCTAGGTCTTCTGTAGAAGACATGGCTTGGCCCGCGGCTTCTGAAGCTGAACAACGACAATCCTCGTATTTATTTATTTTCGTATTCATGTACAAACAGAAAAATAATAGAATGAGAGTAAAAAAAACAACTATAAAATCATATTAAAAAGTATAGAAAGAGTAATAATCGTGTTGTTCAACATCAACTCAATTATAGTTTAATGACAATGACTTTGTCTTTCAACCCTCACAACGTCTTGTTTGGACAAACATCAACAATTAATGCAGAAAACTTGAGGTCCGTTTGCAATGTTCTGGAAAAAAGCAACTTTAATTGATTTTCAGCTGGCTGACATTACATTATATAACGATGATACACTAAGGGCTTTATCACTGAAAGACAATCGACTGTATCTTTTAATGACAAAAGACTTCAAACATTTCACAACCCCAATTAAAGGGGTTCGTTACTTTGATCTAAGTTTCAACAAAATCACAACTATTGAGAACGGAACATTTTCATATTTAACTCATCCTGAAACTCTACGTCTGAATGACAACCAAATTGATTATGTTACATGGTATTTCATTGGTCATTAAAGAATCTAAAACACCTTAAGTTGAGCAACAATCTGATTGGATCGACTGACACTCTGACTGGACAGCTCACCACACATCAGCATCTTCACACCTTGCTGATTGGGAATAATACATTTTAACAATCATAATGAGGCAAGAAAGGGAGGAAACAATTTGTCCGGTTCTCGATCCTTTTGAAATCCCTCTGCACAGATATATTTCAGTTTTGTATATCTGCATGATCCCTAGTGAACGGCAAAGTAACTTTCTGTCCTCTTCGCAAACCAGTTTTGCTGAATTTTTGAATTCTGCAACACATTCTGGTATTCTACATATTGTACCACTCACTAATGCAATTTAGCATTAGGTACGCCGTTGTACAAATCCTCATGTACAACAGTTAGCCAGCCACGCTGCACAGGGATTGGTAGGCAGCCAACAGTGGGCGTGGGCTGAAGCAGCGTCGTAAGCTTCACGCTAGAAATCATGAATTCAGCGTACTTAAAAACCAAGTATATGTTATATTTAATATATTCAATAACTTCATCAGTTTACAAATCAAAGATTTTCAATTATATTAATTTTAGACGGAGCGCTACTTTTCCTGTGATTCGTAATGGAAAGTAGAATAGCTGAAATGTTTATTGGCACATGGATAGGGTACAAAACAATTACACAATGGTTACGCTGTGAGACATGAAATATGTACACCCTCAAATGTTGTACATTGACATTTTCGTGTACATATCTTCATGTCTCACATGTAACCATTGTATAATTGTATAATGAACAGGTATTACATTGTATGTAAATTAGAAGAGCCGATACATACATACACAACACAATGCTGGTACTAACATAGGCTGATATATCGAGCTGCAACAAAACCGTCAGTGTATGCCCATAACACACAAATGTCATTACGATCGTTCGAGAAAAGCTCTGTAACAAAAGTAGTTGATAACATTATACTATTTATGAAATTCTTTATCCACACAAGGGAATTACAGAACAATGAAAATATTGAATCAGATCTATCATTGTCACTATTCAGTAGAGGTGTACCAATATTAGGATCGGGTATCGGTATCGGCCGATACCAGGCCCTAGGTATCGGTTCGGTGGATCGGTTTTAAATTGAGCCGATACCAAGTACAGTGCCAAACCAGCAAATACAGCGCCCCCCCCCCCCCCCCCCCGGAATCGGTCAACCGCATCATTGACAAAGGCAGTGGCTCTGACGCAATCCAATTGATGTTAGATTAATTGCCGATCATTGTATGTTAGCAAGCAGAGCACTAATGAGTACATTATTTTAACTTTGCAATGACTGACTTTTAACTCTTATACCCGGTTGTAGTTTTACTGACACTTATAGCATTCAGCTTAAATATAAACACCAAATTAATGTTTTTGTTAGTGCGTCTTGTATATGTATATATTATATAACAAACTGTTACGAATAAATCTGTTTCAATTTCAGTATAATTACTGCTTCTAATATATATCTATTGTACGTGATTAAAATTATATATACACATGTATTTCATTAAAGTAATGGAAGCCACCTATTGTGAGATTTACCGAATTCATACTGTGCATTTCGTGCATGCCAATTGTATACTGATAATTCTTATATTAGATATGATAATATTTATAATTAGGTCATTTGCAAGACAATGAAACAGCCGAACCCCAAGAGCATGAAAGATATTATCTCACATGAACATAATGCATTTCTTAGCATGAACACATTTCTATTGAATTATTGTGGTGTGGCCGCGGGTTTTGTATGGTATATTAGATAAGCATAAGATGCCTACAGTACTCATTTAAAATGCTCATTATCAATTACAGTGCTCTGCGTTGACTGTAGGCCTATGTAGTATACCAGAAAATATCAGCCTGAGTGTCAAAGTCTATTTAATAATGAATGGGGATAAATGACTTAGGACATAAATGCCACGGAGAAGCACAGAATAGATATAAATGTTACCGAAAGGTCAAATCCCAACTTTCTAACCCATAAAAACACAGAACAAATTAACTTCAAGTTCCCTATCTTTGCAATGATAATGTTTTGCCACTTTTTCATCATAGCTATTTGTTATGGTCACAAAGAAGTGGAGAATATAGCAAAATTCTGGTTATTTGGTTCCGAGAGCTGTTTTTATCAGCTTGAAAGTTGGGCTTTGACTTTGCCCAAAAAAAAAAAAAAAAAAAAAAAAAAAAAAAAAAAAAACGACAAGTGGACATTTATTATGGATTGGTATAAACAAATTTGATTACTGAGACTAGCATAGAATTTACGAATAGTTTTAATTCCTTATATTTGCAACTAGTAAATTTTCTATTGCTGATTGCACTAAATTGCCATATTAATTGGTTTGCTACACAAAGCATTTTCATCCCGAAAGTGATTGTTTATATTTTAGAAGAAAGCATTCTAATTATAACAGACAAACGCAGGCAAGTAGTGAAGCGTGTCAATTGGCTAAATCAACCGCGAGTATTTGGGTAAGTGCAGTTTAACATATGACGCCATCTCCTGGCACCGATCTACAAAATGTCCAACCCCACCTAGGAAGACACCCAGCCCTCTTTTGAACAATCTTACTGTAATTTGAAATTTGCTGTTTGGAATATAAATGGTTGGAATGAGCGAAAGAAGGATGTTTTAAGTGCTATTTTGACTGAAATGGACTTTGATGTTAATTACTTTAATAGAGACACATCTGAAACCCGATGATGATATTTATATGTGTGGTTACAAAACTTGTTTGCATAATCGTGTTTGTAGACATGTATATGCTGAACGATGCTTTGGTGGAATTGCTGTCATTTTTAAAAACTCTCTTTTTACAGAGTATAACATTTCCGAAGTTGACAAAAGTGTTGATGGTGTTTTTCTTTTAAAATGACACATTTGACCACACTATATAAATTTATGTTTGTCGCTATGTATTTGCCACCTGATAGGTCACCTTGGGCGCGCAATGCTGAAGAGTATTTACACTGTCCTTTTAATAATGAAATAAGATTTGAATTGTTTAATAATGTCAGACAAACCTATTTCTATTTTCATTTGTTGGATGATAATGATAAAGTTAAAAGACTGATGGGAGAAGATACTATAAAAGAAACAGCGATTTATTTAACTAAGGCTTATAAGAAAAGACAGAGGACTTTGTATCTGCAAATATTAACAGGTCCAGAAAATTGCATATATGTTTATCTCATTTAGATTATCGAATCCACTGTTCAGTTGTTGCACTTATATAATGATTTATGTTTTGCTATGTTGTTATTTTGTCTTTTGTTATGTTTTGGTCTTTTGAGTGCCTTACTTAAACTAATGTTAACATGTGAATTGTATGGCCACGAGTGCCATGAGCCCATTTCACAAAAATAAAGAATTTTCTCTCTCTTTCCCTATAACTAAAGTTAGTCATTTTCAGGGTCCAGGACTTCGCGAGGTTGATTGCATAACACTCATCAAATTGCAATCAGACTTATCCCCATGATCATATGAATTGAATTACAACACAAAAGTTTTATCAATCATGATTGATTGGTAAATTCCTGGATCGGTACACCTCTACTATTCAATACATAGTTTCGAAACAGTGGGTCTTTTTAAATGCCTATGTATTTTGTATATTTTTTTATCTATTTTAGTTTTTCAGCCAAACGATGTACCAAATGTGTCCTATCAATCAACAGATGACTAATACAAGCACCTGATGAGGGTTTTGCTGAAGCCTTGAACATGTTTAAAAGCCATTGGTAAATACCTTGTCTGTCAGCGAATAATGCTTTCTATTCCATAAGCCAATATTGAGACTGGTTGCGAGATAAATATCTCATAATTGATGCAGTCTATTACAGTGGTGGAGATAAAGGCTGTTATCAATATTCTAGGCTAATCCATTCTATATCTCTTGTGTTTATCAGGGCGAGAAAAGCCTTGTATAGGTGGAGGCAATAGGTTAAAGAGAATGACCTTGTGTAATCCTTCTTAGTTATCAGTTGATAGATGGTTAATTGCAGATATGAGAAACAATACAGAGTATTACTAAGATAATGTTCTGGAATCCCTGTCTGAAGTGAAGGCCAAATCACATACGACACACAACCGGTAATAAATTCTTTGGGTAGAAATAGAAAATCTGGAATGAGTTTCGGATTACCTTGTTTGCTTTTGTTTCTTTTTTCCACCAGAACCTAGTCATGAAGCCTCAGTTACTGGATAGAGAATAAACTATTTTCTGTATGTCTCTCAGTCTGCCCACCAAGTCGTCTCCCCACTAACTGACGTCACAGGCAAACCGGGAGCAATGAGACAAATCATTATAAATATGGCACATTTAAGGGGCTAGTGAGATGCTAGAAATTGTTTGATATGATATACTATTAGCCAAATGGCAAGAAGAAGCTGATGGTTGACGCCATGTGTCATCAACATTCGCCAGCAGTATTTCTGGAAGTGGTGACAAAAACATGGCACACCCAATGTAGATCCAAAAATCAAGTTGGTTGATGTGACAATTAGTCAACTGTGGATGATAGTGTAGTTGTTTTGCTGTCGTTGCTCAAATGAACCACTAATTGTTATTTAGGTAATATCAGAGGCAATCAGCACATACCCTATACAGTTGTAGATAGATATATACACATTGACTGTATGAGGTCTTTCTTCATATATTTGGTCTAAATGATGAAAAGCAGATCCCCAAACACCTAGTCTTTGCAATGGTTTATAGAAGAAAAAAAATCGTTTTTTCTTTTTTTTCTTCAAGGTGACCGGTTTACTGCTTGATAAAATGCTGGGATGCCCGATGCCCTATTACATAGACATCACTTTGTAATTGTTTAGGCTCTATTCACTTGGTGAATCTGAAGAACACTTAATCGGTCCATGGGTTTATATTGATTTTCCAAGAAGTTTGTTATTATATAACTGGTAAAGTGTGATCATTTTGAGCAGCAACTACGCTGGTAACTACCAACAGTGCAGTGCATGAAGCCTGAACACTACAAGAGCGACTATTTTTTTTTTACTTCGACTAGATGGTGGACCCTTACAATCGGAAAGAGATGTCAACATGATGAATTCTACAATAGGAGCTTCACATTTCAATTTGGTCAACCTTCTGGACCTGACCTATCTAGTGGGGGACGTAATGGAAGTGGAATGGTCAATATCAGCCAGTTGGTCTCCACCGTGTTGGTCAGTATTGTCTGTTAGAGAACTTGGCCTGCTATCACTCAACTTAATTGGCTGCAGGCAAGTGGTGAAAAGGCCCTTTCTCCTGCCCTACTGCAATCCTAGAACAACTGCAGTAAATTAACTGTTGGCATTGAGTTACCCTAGCTGGCCGAAGTGCAGAAGTGAGGTGTGAAATATGTGACACCAAGCCACACAGACGTGTTGGTAAATAATTTACCATGCCCAAAAATGTGTTAAAGATCACTTAGACAATCTGCTGAAGAGCATCACTTAAACATTTAGAGAGTAGCAAGTCTGTCATCCTACCCACTCTATTTGTCCCTTGGTGTTACTTGCTCTCACCATGGACGTAAAAGCTCTCACTGATGTGGCCTTACCCCATGAAATCACAGACTAGCCAATTTAATGGAAACCTCATTAACTACTGTCAACTGTGCAGCTATGTACCCGGGGCAATTCCTTGCTCGGCAGGGTTGACTTGTCAGGTTGCAGGTGTCACCATAGCTACAAATGTCAATTAGCAACAAATAACCGGTTCTTCAGTGACAGAAACCTAATGATGTTGGACGAGCAATAAATCTGCTTGAGTGGGTCAAAATATCTTAGGGCAATACATTTCATATAGTCCAGGTATCATGCTATCTGGGGGGTCCACGTACTCGGTGTCTATGGTGAGGCATGTCTATGTCTCAGTGCTACTTGGTCTAAAGAGTAGTCAGTTTTTATGACCAGCTACCAGATGCAGACGTAATGATGAGATGATAAGGTTTGGAGTCCACACCATATTACACATTTACCCCATGGGTGGGTCTTTTACTTGCCTCAGCACAGATAACGAACACAAGGCACCTCCAATTAAATTATGAACGTCTCATGCGATCGACATCCAGCTGGAATATAGTTCATGAAGAATGCCCAGGGACCTTCAGCAATATTGAATTGGCGGCCTTATAATTAACCATTCGGTGAGAGCTCCTACCCATGCAGCTGGGAGGCAAAGATTCATGCTAAGATTCATGCTAGTGACATGGAGACATTACATAAAAAAAAGGAGAAGAAAAAACAAAGGATTAAAAACAGGAAGCATGATAAACGGTTGCGTATAATCATAGGAGCTGCAGACTGACAAGACCAGGACAGGCAGGATATAGTCCTCAACCTACAAATGTACACTGCGACGATTATTTTGCCAAACATGCATTACGCATCTTACTCCTTTGAATTAGATATATAGGCTAAACAAAAACAAAAAAAATTAATTGAAACAGTTTTTCATTGAATGAAGGATGGATGCATTGTACGGTTGATACAAAATCACAAATTAATTTCGTTCTGTGGCTCGAATTATAATTTTAATGTAATCTAAAAAACATCAATGCATGATGCGTTTCATGTGGGTGATCATGGCTCTTTAATTTCATTTTTTGCAAAAGAAAGATAGAATTGCTAATGAGATATACAAATGAACAGAAAGGAAAAAGATACCTGTAAATAGAAACGGTATTTATAATGTTTTTGTAGCTTGCTTCATAATTCAGCAATTAATTATGTTTATTCATATAAATGGACGCTATAGCAACGCCTTCATTTTCCATTCATGGCTAAATTATTTTCCGTATCCTGTTTTTGCATCGTCACAAAAGCCAGGGGTCAGCAGGTCATAATTGGCAAACTCCATTTGGGATACTGGAGCACCGCAATTATAAATATTGCTTAAGGGTATACGCTCGTTTTGTAAAATGCCCCCCCCCCCCCTCCTCTGGATATAGGACTTAATCATTAGGAGAATTCCAAATATTCTCGAAAAAAAATTTCCGCTGGGTTACATTACTGTGTTCAGACAGAGAGACTGACTGACTGGAGTGGTACAGTAAAGACAACTTGCCAATTTGTGCATTCATGTCATGAAGTCAGAGTGATGATTTTCTCCCATTCAAGCTCTTCTCCTCTTTCACCAAAAAAAAATTAAAAAAATTGACATACAGACACATCAAGACGAAGCTGATAGAGCTGCAGCCCAACAAATGTTTTTGCTTTCAAACAAACTTGTCTTTTTCTTTTCTCGGGGCCAACAAGATGCCTCAGCACCACAAAAATAGATAATTGTCCACGGGGTGCATTCAATGGGTCGATATATCTTTCTCCAAAGGAAAGCAGACAATTCTGAAGAGCATCCAGCTACTGTATTTCATGAGCCGTGTGTGTGAGGTGAATATGCGAAAGGAATAGTATGTCCAATTCTATTCCCCTCCATCTGCAAATGTATCTCGGGTCACCCATCACATACAGCTATATATGGGAACCCTGTATTGTATTGTGTATTTAACGATGCTTCTTATATGTTTTAGATGGATCTTTAGCTGAGATAAAATGACTAGAAGGAAATCGTGTATTACAACAGCTGTGTTGAAGAGACAGGAGTAGAATCGAGGTTTCCAGGGGCTATGATAATTCGGGGAGGGGGGGGGGGGGGTTTCTTTAAAAACGTTTTTTGTTTTCTCCTCCCTTTTTTTTTTGGTGGGAGGGGGGGGGGGAGGCATTCGAATTTTAATAGATCTATCTTCTTCTCTTTGTCAATCAATCAATCTATCTTTCTATCTATCAATCTATCTATATATCTTTTATACTTTATTGTTTTGAAATGTATATGTATGTCGTTTGGCAAAAATTAAATATCTATCTATCTATCTAGCTATATATTTATCTATGCTTAAAGTTTAAGAACATCTGCCTTAAAACTGTCATCATTAAGGTGAAATAACCAGACTGAATTATTCTGCTGTACAGCAACATTGCATTTAAGTTTAACAGTTATGCTTCAACAAATTTAAGGATCGTTAAAACACATGGAGCTAAGCTTTTATTTTCTTTCTTTATTTCTTTCTTTTAGGGTTTTTCGGAAATATATTTCTATGCGACATGTTGGGACACAAAACAACTTTGGCTGTGTGTATTAGTTTGTTGGCGTCTGCTCAAAGGATTTTTTCTGGAAAAAGAAAGCTGCTTTTTTTGTGTTTTTTATCGCGTTATTTATGCGAATATATGCCGGAGTTAAGAGAGTTCTTTGTTTATATGGACCTTAAATGCAATATTAAGGCAGAGACATTTGTTTGGACGCTTTATGTATGCATCATTGATAATTCTACATTCTCTTGTTTCCTTGGGTCGTATACATTTCTTTTTTCTCATTTTTGTGCGCTGTGTGCAAATATTTCAGGAAAACGGAATACTTACTGCTTCTTTTAAACCTATCTTTTAAGTCTGTAGACGGTGTACATCTGCTGTTTTTGAAATAGCACATTTGCTTGATTGGGAGCATAGGTGTACCTCTCACGGTTTAGTTGCTGCTTTACGCCAATCAGAATGCGTCATAGTCATTCCAACATTGGTGTATGTTGCACAGCAGCAGATTATATTGGACAGCTGCTTAGTATGTTAGACGGCTGCAGTATATGTTGCACAATGCATGCCAGGGCTCATCCATGATTCCAACATGGATTTTTGTGGGACGAGGAAAAATTCTACATAGGCGTATATGGTTTTTCCAAATCCCACAAGCCTTATGTTGGACTCCATGAGCCACGCTGCATGGCGTTAAACATAAATTGTTTGGTGTTGAAAATAAATTAATGCTGGCGACATTGTGCGAAATCAGGTTTGCTGCTTTGATCTCAATTTCAAGTGACGATTTCTTATAAAAAGTATGAGGCACTGCTATAGCAACTGCTAGAAGCATGAATTCCTGCTGTGCCTCTTTTGTTCGCCGCAATGACATCCACAACATGATGTGAAGAATGCTCAAATTTGTCAGAAAGATCAGAAAATTATTTCCTGTATTAAAACCGCTATTACCAAAATATCAAGTTTATAAACACTAAAGAGTAGAGGGCAAATAATTTATGGAACAGTACTATTTATATACTTGGTCAGATATTAAACATTAATCCTGGGCAGGAATAATGACTTTTAAGCCTACCTTTTTTAGCAGCAGCAACATTCATTCAGGCTTGCTTCCAGCCTTTCCTGCGCTGTGTTCACTGCAAATTAAGTGGGGGATCGTTCAGACCATGCCTTGGAGGATGACACTCCAGAGCTCACGTGATGGAGAGATGCCTTACTCTACCAGTCCCAGTCTTAGCTGCCAATAGGCCAGGCATCAGTCATAGGTGACCAGCAGCCCCAAGCAAGATCTGAGAATGACACCATCAATACATTATGTATTGCCAAGCCATCTTTGACCTTATTTCGGGCAAAGAGAAAATGATGTCCCGCAAGTGACCAATTTAAGGGCCAGAAATGGGTTGCATATGCAGTTGAATACGATTAATGGGAAGTCTTTATGGTACACGTATGATTACTATAAGAAGGTATTGATTGCTGTATATATCATTTAATAGAATGAGCCTAACTGAGTGTAAATTCCATAATAAAAGCAAGAAAAACAAAGTTATGGCATGGTTATATAGCAAAGGAAGGAAAGACAGCAAGGAATAAAAACAGCCAGACACTAATGTAAATTAACCTAATTAGGTAATGTATACGATTTACGATTTGTTATTTTTTGCGTGCTTTTCATAACTCTTTCTTGTGTACTAAATATCAGTGCAGGAAATACAATTTCCTCAGAGATAGTCATTCACACGTCAGTCTATCCTATTTCAAAATTGTAAATAGCGTTTAACAAAGTTGTCTCAGCCCGAGTCTAACGATAACAGATGATGCTTTTGGATAGCCCAGGTCGTGTCAGGCACAAATGCTCAAATTGTGTGGCTAATCGTATCAATCCACACAGATCCTCCAACCTTAAATTGTCCTTTTTTCTCCCTCCCACACAGGATTCCTTGCATTTGAGTCAAGGCGTATAACTGCATTATTTGGTCCAGTAGAGATCAGACGCCCGAAGAGCGCCCAGGACAAGTTGATCAATTATGAGAAGAGCAAACCAATGTTGAAGCCCTTTTGACAGATTACAATTGATTTGGCTCAGCCCGTGACAGTGTAATCTGGCTTAACTCGGTTATCTGGTGAATGCTGCAATGTTTGGAAATCTAAATCTCTCCAACAAGGAACATCATGGGCTGAATTAGGAGAGCAGACAGTGCAATTGGCCGGGCTGGGCATGAGCGGAATGTGCCTGTGTTTTCCAAATTGCACTCCTGAGATTGATTATGATTTGTTGAAAAAAAATTGTAATTCTTGCGTGCATAATTGTACCCTATTAAGTAAGATAATGAGGTAGAGAAATTGTAATGTATTGTATTTTATTGTATTGTATCGTATTGTATTGTATTGAATCGATTTCATATGTTGCTTACTGGATCACTGAAAAAATTGATAGAAATTTACAGGGATAACGCATATGTATATACTCCATTATTGTTAGTATGTTGAAAATTAAACGATTTTTTAACACATATACAATTGTAGGCCTCTATGTAGCAATCACACTTACAAAGTAGATACATTTGCAGGATACCTAGACAAACAGCAGGCGTGGCAGCTAGACAGCTAGACAGCTAGACAGAATCTAACTAGCTATACTAGTAGGTAACTACATTGTGTCTCTAAATAATTATTCGGTTTTTAAGAAAATTTGCATGTAAATGTTAATATCATGGTTTTCATAATGCAACTTTAATCCTCATGGATCTGGCGAATACCCGTAATAAATTGACATGAGAAAATGAATTAGGCAATAATAAAAATGAGCATGAAACACATCCATCCAGTGACTGTGAGAGCAGTAGACGTCTACGTTTCACTAATTAAGTTTAGTCTTTAGCAAAGAAAAAATAATAATGCCATCAGGATAAACTTCCTCAGAAAATGAAGGAAAAGAGTATTTCACGAACACACATGCATGATAAAATTGCTCTATCAAACTGATGTCTCCCTGCTAGTTTTCTTCATTGTTATACTTTGTTATGATGCTGGTTATTTAAAAATCATGTGCCTTTAGAGACATTCTAAGAAAGGTATGACGTCATGATTTCACAACTACTTTTACTTATATTTCTCTCTTTTTGTAAGCTTTCTTGTACTAATTAAATTATACACTTAAAAAACCAAAAAGAAACAATCAAGAAAGATCCGTGGCTTTCATAAATGAATTTTAAAAGCATTACAATGAAGCAGAATACTTGTTATCTAGAAAGCTGAAAATGGGGATTAACTCAGCTTGTGGAGCGCAACACGTATAGAAAAAAATGCTTGGGGCTGCTTTTAAGGGTAATACGAAGCAAGAAAGATTTCTTTTTTAAGGGAGTCCAGTAAGCAGAGAACAGGCTGGCAGCTGCTGGCTCTTCCCAACCAACTTGTCAGCTAGCTATTGTTGCTTTTGTTCGCATTTCATTACAAGGAGCTTTTCATCCAGGGAGAAAATGGGCGACCGACTCGCCCCCAGTGTCAGTTGGCTGAACTGGCGCCTTTTGATTACCCTTGGTTATAATTAGATCAACAGAACATTGGCCAGAGGTCGCTGCGAGCGCGGCTTGAAAGGCTCCGATGTGTGGAGCACTGGCAAGAAATGGCGCGAATTTGAGGGCACGGGGATGTGAGCAGAGGAAGTGAGCGAGACAAAGGTATTGGATGCAAATAAAAAAAGGAAATTAAACGGACTGGATTAAGATTTTTTTCTGTACTTTTCAAAGGCACTGTTAGATCGCGAACACACATACAGCTGAAGGATGAAGGATTCAATGAAATGGGTGGGGTTGATTGACTAATTGATTTATTGCAGAGCAGACTCTTGCAAATTGTTACTAACCATATATGATTTGCACAAACATCTTTTGTCGGGAGAGCAATGAGATGGAAATATTTTTCAAGTGCCTCAGATCACACGCCTTGTTTGTAGAAAGGCGAAAAGCGGCCAGTCAATCAAACAATCTGGGGTGTGCAGAGGTGGGCAGTTGTGACCTTACCAGACTAACTGACTAGGGGTCAAGCGGCCAGCAGCCTTCCAAGCAGGACACAGCTGGCATCCGTTCATGACCCTCATTTGGAAATGAAGAGTTGGCTGGAAATCTCCCAAGCTATTTACCAAGAACATGTAGGGGCAGATGGACTGCATTTATGCTACAGCCTTGGCCACCAGAGGCGCATAGTTGGAGTTAGCTGCTTGCTGTGAGATGGGCCAAGTGCCAACGGCCCAATGGGGCATGCAAGGAGTGGGAGGAAGGGAGGGGGGGGGGGGCATGCCCAATAAGCCTTGCCCCGCGATTGTCAATAATCGCTGAGGCAGGAGTCATTTTGTGGGTGGTCGAGTGCCCGTGGCGCCCTCCAGCGGGAGGAAGTACCAGAGGTGGAAGAGGGAACCCGAGGGGTCGGAGGGTAAAGGGTGAAAGGTAAAAGAGCAGCATGTATAATTGCAGCAGCTGCTGGGAATGAGATAGAAGCACTCCACTGCACGTTGTGTACATCAATACATGAGTAAATAGATATAAATGATGTGAAATAAATAACCAAGAACAACCCACCTTATAAGTTATATCAAAATGGGCTGATATGGTGCTATGAGATACTCCAACATGACATCACATTTAGGGTGAGAGTTAGAATTCTGGCAGAGCACAGAAGGGAAACAGACAGGCAGTTGGATATCCTGTCCTAGCAATCTAGATGCAAACGAGGATGCATAGAAAATTCAAACATACATACCAACAGAGTTTATCAAATAGGCTTACATGCATACAGACAAACAGCAAGACCTACCAGCAAACAGACAGGCAAACAGATTTGCAGACAGAGGGAAATTAAACAGCAAAATTCACATCCAGACAAAACTGTGAGAGGCCAAGGTTGGGAGAACCACCAACACAGGCAAAATAGCATTCTTAAGCCACGGTGAACAGCAGACCACAATGCAATCATATCAAAATACCAAAGAAAACTAAGTACCTGGAGGAAATGACTGTGATTATTTTTGGCTGTTCTGCTTTTGATGTCTGCATGCACATTACACCATCATTATGTATTTCAAAGTGTAAGCCTGGAGTCACATTGCATTAAAGATTCACGCAACAGCGACAGACCTGTCCTGCAGTTCAGGTAAAAGCTGCGCCAGTGTCTAAGTTTTGGCAGCTACTCTCACGGCGTCCTTGGTA
This sequence comes from Alitta virens, assembly GCA_932294295.1. NCBI lineage: Eukaryota > Metazoa > Annelida > Polychaeta > Phyllodocida > Nereididae > Alitta > Alitta virens. The sequence continues at coordinate 52,957,023 of OW028573.1, forward strand.
ACCAGACAAACCAGACAGCAGACAAACACCAGAATTCCTAGATGGTTAAATCTATGATGAGAATGACATTCTATTTGGCAAGCCTTAATGAAATGAGTTTCATTAATTGAATGATATCCTCTGTGTCATTTTAAATGGAAATTTGGAAAATGAGGTACATTTGCATGTATGAATGTAATTCATTAATGTCATGCTTGTGAATGTTTTACTTAAAATGTTGGAATTTGCTGAAGCCTTTCAACACAATTTGGTGCAAATAACATGCTACTAACTGTATAACGTCTACAAGTAAACATTTTCATAGATGGTGTATTGATTCATTTCGAATTCGCCGCAAGTTATACCCAATAAATATTTCTAGTAATATCAAAAAAAATAAAAATAAACTAGTGTGCTAACCTTCCTAACAACAATAGCATGAAAACACCAGATTATAGGCCGAGTTCATTTTACTCTGCTACGGTGAATTTATATCGTTCTTACATCCATGTTCCTTTCAAGCTCTTTGGTAATGCGCATATTATGCAAAGCTTCAGAGTACAACTAATAACATAGGAGACACAATCCACGAGGAATTGAAAACATTAGAAAGCCTTTGATTTCTGGAGTGTACACTCCTACCAATTGAGACCACATAAGAATACACACAGAAGAAACTAAAATTTCATATCTCCACACAGAAGAAGGTTAATGCATAATGCACGACTATAATCTCTTGTTGTGATTGATTATATATTACGATTAAGACCACTTTCCAGCATGAAGATTTTGGCTTAGTAATTTATATTCACAGAAGATACACTGTGCAGCAAATTACACAATACATTTGTGTGAAGTATCAAAGCAGATGCAAATACTCATTGTCGTCAACTTCTGTGAAACTGTGGAATTTTTATTGTAACAGAACGAAGTACAAAACACGTGCAGTGTATCTACTTTCTTTCCGAAGTTTCGAAGCACATGCATTTATTTTTAATCAAGTGAATTTGTGACAACTCACCGTAAATGTACCTGCCAGCCATCTATCTGATCACGGATAAAGTCACATTTGTACTTAAGGTACTTTATCTCTGAATGTTTGAAACTTTTTTTTCAATCTAATGAAACAGAAATCTCAGAGAGAGAAAGTAGATTCTGATGAGATGAAAGCCACTCACAGACAGAAGATAAAAAGAAGTGCACCTGACTTTGCTCATCTGTCTGAACATCATTATTCTTTGTTACAGACATTGATTAAGCTGTAATTCTTTTCACATTGTTTCCACTTCAAGTGGTTATTTGATACGAAGGACTGATTGCTTCAAGTGGAAAATGACAGACGTCACAGTCAGCTATAAATGTTGTGTTTTCTCTGTGAAATTGATCTTAAAGAGATTTCTGTCGAGTGTTTCTTAAGAATAATTGGCTCGGTTCATTTGGGACTTATAAAAGGTGGCCAACATGATCGTTTTCAACATTCAAAATTCCAAACTTATTGTAATCCTTTTATTCACGAACAATTGAAATGAGGTGATGATATAATCCGAAAGAATGACTTTCATTATAGCCCCTCCTTAACGCAGCTCTACACTAGTGTGACATCTTCTGCCCAGTACTCTGTGAACAACAGGTCCATAGGGCCTTATATCTTATCTACAATAGAATTTCACATATTAAGGAGAAAGCTGCTGCAAAATTTACCAGTCTCAGTGGTGATCTAGTCTTTCAAAATCCTAAATGATTTAAACCAAAAGTGCCATAGGTCTTTATTGAGAGGTGGTCCTAAGAGTGAGATGGTCTTAAAACGGAGTTGCACTGCAGGTTGATTTTATTCTGCTAAGGACGTGCAATTGACAGCAATTTTCCACAATGTCTTGAAGCAATTGCTGCAGTGTGCCGCTGGTTATTCGAACTGATGGATGAATCGTGTCACGGGACCCTTTTAAATTCTGCATCCCTTGCCCTGGGTGGTTAATTGATGTCTTGCCGCAGCATCTTTGAAGTGATGCACCGTGTGATGTCATTTAAATCAACAGGTTTAAAACAAACAGGTGGGAAAATGTGACACATTTTAGATTCAAGCTGATTCTATGATTAATGTGTCCATTGCATGGCAAAACATGATAATGAACATTGTTAAAATCAAAATCCATTTGTTATCTCCATGTGAATGCATGGCCAGTTCTGTGTGCTGGAGTAGAGGTTTAACGTTTAGATTTGTGGCGGTGAATTTGTGATTTATTAAAATCGATATCTATCACTGTCTTTCTGTCGGTCTGACTGTCAGGCACTGCACAAATCTATGGCTTACAGGTAAAAAGTGTAAGACTGATTAAGATCTCATATAAAGAACCAGAAGCGTCCCTTTCGCTTGTGGAACTACATATAAATCACCTTCAAGGCCAGTGTCACTTCGGCCTTGTAAAATGGCCTTGAATAATTCGGGCATCGATCTTAACATTAGGCCACTGCAGCCAACATAGAAGTAGCAGGTTGGAATTACCCGGGCAGACTTGTACAGGAAGGGGGACAAATTCCTGTCAAAAATGACAACCTTCAAGTGAAAGTGCCCACAGCAAGTATGCATTAGTGGCAAATGGTCTCAAATTATGACTAGTGGGTGAGGCCTCAGCAGTTAACTTGACAGTCTGCTTGGAGAGGTGCTGTCAACTGAATTATGACAAATAGAAGGCTGATGGTGTATATTTTGAGGGGAAATTTGAGGTAGTATAAAATGGGGTGTAGCTTAACAGAGAGATGTAAATTTCAACATATGGACATATAACCCGTTCGTATGACCATTGGTAAAGGATACTGTGTAATCTTCAAATGCATCCGATAAATTCCAGATATTGAAAAGAGATCTGTTAAAAACGTCTTTTTGAGAGGATATTATACTGGTAACCTTATTCTGAAAGGATACACGAAAAATAAAAGTGAAATACAATTGAGATATGCATCATATAGACTACATTTTTGAAATGATTTATTATATCTCTACAAACGTGATCCTATTGATTCCCAATGAGGTAAATTAAAGAATTATAGTAAAACTATGTAGTGATATTTACTGAGGCAAGCCACTTGCCCCACCCTTATACATAGATCCAATGATGTATTAATTGATAAGAAGAGCTGATTAGTGAATCTCACCTCTATCACATTATCAACATTATCAGCATCTACTATATTTCAAGTATTTCGAAATATGAACAAAGAAATGTCATTTAGACAGGATATTTGCAGTCTTGCCTTTTTTAACTTAATAATGCCATGTAATCTAATAAATCCTTGGCATCTTCTCACTATCCAGCCACGTTAAGTAATGGAAAGCCTAGGAATTGTTTGTCACATATCTGGTTGCTGGAAAGCGCGGGATTTACAACAAAGATGAAGGTTATCCCTGTATTAAGTGGCTTTCCGGATGACTATCAGCAATTTGAGAGGAATATTTCCATACCCCTACCAAGGACATCAGAAATGGCTACAGTGACTAGACTGATAACAAGAGAGGATTACTAGAGACAAGCAAAAAGAACATCTGATGGTAAAAATGAGCTGTGGAATATTCAGCCTTGCAATATTGCATTTAACCTACACAATTAGCAAAAGGACCCCATCTAACCATGAAGTCACAAGTGTGACTTCATGATCTATCTAGGACAGGATAGCCAGTACAAAGAATCCAATTGGCGGGTGAGGGGTAGTGCAAGCCTATGAGACATTTATGCCGGTAAAATGACTGATAAACGAGTGTATTAAAATTAAATTAACTTCATTGGCCATTATGGATAAGATATGAAGGTTTGGGAAAGTATGAATTTTTCCACATTTTCCCCATCATTATATATACAAATAATATGACAATAAAGTTCTAGAATTTTAAAACATACATATATACACTTTATTCCTACAAAATGCTATACTTGTTATTGTAAACACAAAGAATCAGGGTTTAGGAAATATAGCAAACAACACAATTTTGAGCTTTTTTTTCATATTTTCCATTGTTATTAAAAAAAAAACGGTATAAAATAAATGTCAGAATTAGGTTTTGAAGCGAAAGCACTATAATTAAGATATCTTATTAGTTGAGATGTCCCAAATATAAGTTATCACAATTTAGTCCTTATGGGGTAATTACCCCACAGCTGAGTGTTATAGCATAATGCTAGAGTACACAAACCAAATTCGAAGCAAACCAATGGCCCAAACAGAATTAAGTTAGAGCATTTTACCCCATCGCTTGCTATCTGAAAGGTTGGGTTCGAACCCCCCACCATGGCATCCAGGAATTGGGCAGATCCTCTTTAACCATTGTCTCACCCCACCCAGGTGCAATGGGTACTGGGCCTGCCAAGGGTGTAATTGTAAAGTCTGTTGAAACTGCGTGAGTGGTACATTAACATGTTATAGGGTTTTTAGCCCACGGCAACCCTAAAAGTGTTATAACGAATTTGAAGCAAATGATCCAATTACTGAAACAGAAATTATAGCATTTTACCCAATCATGAGGTAATTACTCCCTGGCAATCATAAAGTATTATGACATGATGCTAAAGCCTAGGTCTCACATAGCCGGTTTTGCCGTAGTATTACGTAACGGTTATGCAACAGCTTTTTTCGCCGGGTTGGCAACGGATTCTGGCGGCAAAAAGGGGCGGGGTACCATCCGAAGTGTGACTCGCCGGGTTCTACCGGTGACTCGACGGGTTCTACCGGTGACTCGATGGGTTACGGCCAAATAGTGGACGAATTCCATGAGAGACTCGATGGCTTCCAGGGGTGATTCGACGGGTTCTACGAGTAACTCGACGGGTTCTACGAGTTACTTGACGGCTTCTACGAGTAACTCTAATTTTAAAATATAACGACAGGAAAGTCGGCGAGTAAACACTACTAGCCGTCGGCTACCTGTACAACACGTCGAGTCTCTCCTGGAATTTGACGTTTTTCCCGTACATTTACCAAAAATATATAAATAGGGGCTGCATCTCTTGCTCTAGATCATTCTGTCTCCAGCTGCAGAAGAGGAAGGACCATGTACATGCATCAACCAGAATGAAATAGAGCCTGGTGCTGGAATTGCCGCTGCTGCCTTGAATTTGACGTTTTTCCCGTACATTTACCAAAAATATATAAATAGGGGCTGCATCTCTTGCTCTTGATCATTCTAGTAGTTGTTCAGAAGTGCCGTATTATAATTTTTTGATTCAGAACTGCCGTAGTTTTCTGAACAAGAAAAAACGACGACAATTCTGAACAAGAAACAACTACGGCAGTTCTGAACCAAAAAAAAAACTACGGCACTTCTGAACCAAAAAAAAAATATATATATTTTGCTGATAATTATTAACCCTGACACCAAACTTAGGTTTAATGAAATTTCGTTTGCTAAAGAAATATGAAAACTTTATTAAAGTGTGATAATAAGAAGTTTACTGAAAAATAATCCAAGTGTAAAATTAAAAAATATTACAAAATAATGGACCAATACTTTTTTGTATTTTTTTTTTAGTAATATTATACTTTTTAAAGTTCTTGAACAAATATAGAGAAAAGTTTGGAGGGTTTTGGAACTTTTTTTTTTGATTGATTGTTAACACAAATATGTAAACAAGGCCTGCTCTTTTGGGAGGATTTGGTGGCCTTGAAAAAGGCCGGGGTTGTTTTGCAATATCTACAGGTTCAGAAACTGGCTTATATTCAGCGGTGTTGAGCCACTGCCTGGCATTTCAGATATCATGGAAGGAGGTACTGAAAAAGGTCCAGCTACTGGTGCAGGTGGCCAAGTCTTCTCTGGACTAAGAAGTGACTGGGTGTAGTGGAGCTGGTGATGAGGCCCAGGAGGAGGAGGAGGAGGAGGAGGAGCAAAGAACTGGGGCTGGTGCTGCTTGGTGCTGCTGGTGTTGGAACTGGTGCTGGAACTGGTGCTGGAATTGCCGCTGCTGCTCTCTGAATGTTGCCTTTCAGTTGGATGAACATTGGCAGCAGTTGGGCATGGAGCTCATTAAATGATTCCTGGTCGAGCGTCATACACTCCGCAATGATGAAGTCTTCCAGCACCCGGATTCTTTTCTCAGTTAGATCTTTCGGAGGAGGAGCAACCATTTGCTGTATGGTTGCCTGGAGGACTCCCGATAAAGATTTCGCAAAATCAACTAGTTGATCCATGCCACTTTGCTGACCTTCCTTTCTTTGCTTTTTGTAGGGGCCGCCCTTGGATTGCTCGGCAGGAGGGGCATCCATGGAAATGTCTGGATCAGAATTATCCTGGGGCCCAGATTCTTGCGCTGCAGTGGAGCTGTCTTCCAGTTCCTGGAGTGTTTTCTTTGTCTTTGCAATGCACTTTGCAAGCATGTTGCTGCCCTGGCGACTTGGAATTCTTGTAATATGGTCCACCAGGAATCCAAAATTAGTAAATACTGTTCTTTCTCTGTCGGATTCCTCTTGGCAGTACCGGATGGCCCCTGTTTCATTAGTTTTCCTGCACTGGTCCTCATTGATTCCAGCCAGGTCTTCAGTTGGAAACCATTGCAGGGGACACTCAATTTGCCAGCCATTTCATTGAGGAGGGCCATCTTCCTGCCTGAATCCTTGTACTCCTTTAAGGTCCGGTCATAAAAGATAGGATTGTCCCGATACCAGTAAGCCACATTTTCCGACCAGCAGTTGCAGCATTAGAGCGAGCAAGCGAGGGAGCTGGTGAACGATCAGGCGAAGGAGCAGGTGAAGTAGCAGGAGCAGGCACAGGCACAGGAGAAGGTGCAGGAGCACGAGAACGAGCAGCAGCACGAGCACGAACAGGAGCATGAACAGGAGCCAGACAGGAGCACGAACAGGAGCAATAGATGACTTCGTAGCAATTCTGGAACACTTCTTTCCAGGTGACTTGGAAGGTGCAGTCCGCTTTGCAGGCGACTTGGAAGGTGCAGGCCGCTTTGAAGGTGCAGGCTTCTTCATCTTTTCCTTCACAGGAAGAGCACTCTTCTTAATCTTCTTGTCTGATGCTGAAGATGCATCCTCATCGCTGGGTCGATGTGAGGAAGAAGCCATAGAGGAAGGCGACTTTTCTGCATCCTCGGTATGAAGTGCAGGGTTCTTGGTCCTAGTCTTTTTCATCGGCATGATAAAACAATTTCTGGAGCGGTGTATTGGTCTTCTCTGTATGGTAGCAAGAGGCAGAATGATCTCATAACCACTGGTCAATCTTTATATACTGCCTGGATAGCATACCCCGCTGTGATGACATAATAAACCCAGTTCGCATTGCATCACTACCAATTAGTTCAAGCGTATTGGATCAACACCGATGAGTCACAATTGAGAGCTGTTGACTTAACCCTGGCACTGAGCAAACTCGACAGGTTACTTATAGAAGCCGTCGAGTCACCTGTACTACTCGTCGATATACCCCTAGTACCCCTCAACAAGCCGTCGGGTTTACTATGGTTAAAATTAGGCAAGGATAAATCGCCGCCTTCCAAGGGTAAGCCGCCGGGTTCTACGGGTAACCCGTCGACTTCCACGGGTAATCTGCTGACTTCCAAGGGTAATCCACAAGCATGGCTCACCCGACTACCGGGCCCGAAACTCCTGGCTTGGCCACGGGTTCTACGGGTGACTCGACGGATATCGCCGGGTGACTCGACGGATATCGCCGGGTATCCTCGACTAGCTGTCGGGTTGGAGCCGGGAAGCGCGTTGCGTAACCGTTATATAATACTACGGGTTCACTACGGCAAAACCGGCTATGTGAGACCGGGGCTTAAAAGTGTTTGAACATGATGTAAACACCCTGTAGAGCATACAATCACCCAAACAGAAGTTATGACATATTACCCCATCATAGGGTAACCATTCTTCCATCAAAATACCATAGCCCAAGTAGTCCAGCGAGATAGCCTTCCATGCACCGCCCCCCCCCCCCCCCCACTAACAAAATGCAAGATTTGTATTACTTATATTTGGACTAAATTGTGATAATATATATTTGAGTGATCAGATCTTCACCGAATATTGTTTGTATTCTGTACGGAGTGTTGTAATATTCTTACGATTGTCATGGGGTAAAATGCAATAAATACTCTTCGAAAGATCGGATCATCACCGTATTGACATTATTTACCCCATGATGAGGTAAACTGTTATGAATTCAGTTTGTATGTATAATAGGGTAATTGCGGTAATAATCCAACAGACCCTGAAAGAACAACGACCCTGGACAATGTGAAGCAAGTAACACGTCATCAGCGTTTGCAGTGCTAATTTTTTCCCTGACATATTAGGCAAGGAAATGACGTTTGTAAAGAATATGTCATATGCCAACAGTTTTCCATTAAAGACTTCCGGCTCTCTTGGTGCAATATTTGCACAAAACAATAGTCGCAATGGGGTAAGTTGAGCCATAGTGAATTTCATTTTACCCTGCAAATATTAATAAAAACTGGTTTTGTCGTGTTTTTTTTTCACATTTATTCCATATCATATATGGCCCAATTTTCACAAATCACTTTTGATCTTGCGTGCCGGGGATAATGATTGACAAGTCAATAACAGGAATATTCAAATGTTATAACTAAGGACATTTAGTATAATGGTTGCCAAGCCAATAACAGTAACCATTGTGAAAAAACAAAATATTGACAGGTTTATCACTTCGGACAAATGTGCAGCATATGTTTAATCTTGCCCTGAGAGACGTTTGTTAAAAATATGGCTCAGCTATATTTATCTAAGTTTGTGACAAGGAAACAGGGTGGAAAGTGCCCTTCAGAGATGCAACAGTAACATGTTTAATTTTCTCTATGTTGTTTGGAGCATTTTCTGAAATTTGCATTTATTTATCATTAGTGATTCTTATAAGAAAAACACGAATTCACGTTTTTTCCTTGTAAACAAAACCCCAGCTTTTTGATTGATTCGACTTATGACGTTACTTGAAGAACATTATTGCTTATATATATAAGCATGTAAAAAACTTCAGTGGCTAAAAATACTCCTCTCATTGGCTAATTTTGAAGCTGTTATTTTTTTGTTTTTTTTTCATGATAAAATTATTCAGTGGAGTTGCCACTCTCGAGTTGTATCCCTTGGAGCAAAAATTGGCTCAACTTATTCCAGTCTCCACTACTTTTCTCTTTTTTCGTAATTGAGTAGTTTTTTGCCCCACTGTATGTAGAGTGTTTCCAATGAATCAACTCAACTTTAAGTTTAGATCTTTTCTGTCTGTTTGAGATGACATTACTCGAAAAACGTTGCTTCTGGTTTGTTGCTGTCGCGTCATGTTAATCTTGGGCACAAAAGAAGGAACTTAATAATATGTATTTAACCCTCTACCACAAGTTGTACAAACAAACGATGAGGTAAACGAGAAACATGAATTTGTCAGAGCTCCTGATGTTACTGATATGTTTGTTGAAGCATTTATATATGAACCTCGGATTGAAGATAAGTCAAATATTGCACAATTGACACATAAAATGCAAAACAGACATGAATTCACCTGAGCTCCTGATTTGAAATTCCCACAAGTCAGTAGCACTGATATGTCTGTCGGTTCAATTAAACATGAGCATCACACAGATGATAAACCACAAGCAAACCAAGTTAGCAAGGAACATGAATATACCAAATCTCCCGATGTGAATTTTTCAAGTTAGTAGCACTGATACATTTGTTGGTTCAAGTGAAAACGAAAACCAGACAGACGATATCTGTTACACATGAACACCAGACAGAAGACAAAGCACCACCAAACAATGAAGTAAGTGATCCGTCGACCAAGTGACATGGTCAATAGTATGACTGAGATTTTAAACCAAAACTTGCACAAGTAAACCATGAAGTAAACAAGACACATGAATTCAACGAACACCTTGCTGTTGAGTTTTTGCGAGTTCCTGGTACAGAAATATTTGTGGGATTAGATACATATGTTATTATTCAAGCTAATGCAAGAGAACGATGATGTAGGACACCATTGCACGATAATACATCAATTGCATGATCGTCGGATTAAAGATAACCCACTCATCAGAATTCTTGCTTTGAGTCCTGAGACCAGTAGTGCTGTGTTTTGCCGCATTAAATTTTTTTTCGTCAAGTAGTATACCCTAGTTGTACCAGCCAAGTGAAGGTTCAATCGACTCCATTCAAGACTTATTGCAGATGGTTAACGGCTACCATAGAGTGTATTATTGAAGGCCACGCACAGTAGCACCATTGTTTGTGGCAGTATCCTCATCAAGACATCATGCTTCAGCTAAATGGCATCCTGTGCAGAATCCTAAATACAAACCACCAACAACCACAAAATATGGGGTTTTTGTGAAAGGCATATGCAGCCAAGGAGATGGAGACATCCCTTTTTTAGTGGAATGGTTCGAGTTACAGAAACTATAGGTGTGCACATGCCCTTGCACAATGTCATTATGTATGGCTCACACAATAACTCGGCTAATGTTCGAAAAATATTAAAACAATACGCCGAATCTGCATTTCTTTCATTTCATCCATGGATATTGCCATATCCCTCTATCTACAAGTATGAAGTGGACAGAAATGCTTCTCTCATGTCTGTGGACCAATGTGTTGCAGATTCTGGTGATTATATCACTGACTGCATCTATCTACATGTTGATGACTTAGGCTTGTTTGATACAGATGAGATGATCCTAGTGGAAACTACACATGAAGAAAATGTTACAGACAATAGAAGCTGTTGATCATTTCAACAATTCTGCTTACTCCTTTTTTGCAGGTTGTTTCAATCGGACTTTCGGTCCATCTAACTTTGCAAAGGGTGAAAATACATGTGTTTACATGACCACGAGATCTCAGCAAAAACTGCATGGTTTTGTTTAGCATAAACATGCCTATGTCAAAACTATAGTAAAACCTCAAATAGTGCCATTCATCGTATGCTTGAAGTTGTGCCTCTCTACGAGTTGAATTACCTCTCAGCGTTGGGAAGATATTTTATTACAGGAGGAATGGCTGCCCCTTGCCACACAATATCATGATGATTTCCTACCACAAATGAAAAGACCCACAGTAAAATATTATTACTTCCAGATATACCGAATGTTTTCGATCACAAGCCTCTCTAAAACAGACAATGGATTGATATGTATATAGGCTAGGACTGGGTGCTATTAAAAGATATAAATCGCACAATTATCCATGGCATCAAGTAAATATGATACATATTGATTTGCTAACTTAAAGACAATGAGCATAGCCTTTAAAACCAGTCGTTGTGGGAATACAGTATAAGGGTTAGAAAAATCAGAAGTATCACTTTAAAGGTAATCTAAGTTATTCTAAGTAGGCCTACACGTAGTGAAGTGGTTTATGACGGGTTCTATTGTATCTAAATACACATGATACAATTCACAGATTGTTAGTTTATTTCCCTTACTTGTAAGCTACATTGCGTTCATGACCAGAATGTTCAACACTGTCAAAGGCATCCAAACATTGTGACTTATCTTGTTTATCGCCAGATGGCTAATGGTGAACTTATTAAGATGAACAATGAACACATTTAAAGACAGTATTTACACTCCTTATTTTTTGTTCGTAAGCTTTGGACATGACTAACAGATTAACAGAGTTCATGCAAATGCATTTATATTTAATAACTTTGATGGTGATTATTAATTGAGCAGTGCCTGCAACATTCAATTGCGCTTTTTACTAAATTTATCTTTTTTGTTAAATTTTAAGATCTAGGATCACAATAGTAGTTTCAAACGAATCAGAATAAGAATTGTTCTTTATTTGCGCCAACGAGAACAGAACTATACGTGTGTAACTTACATGCTCTTAGAAGAGATATATTGACAGAATTATTCGTTATGAATCTTTGTCTTGTAGTAATAATTAACCAACATGAAGTGAGCAGCCTCCACTTACACGAACAATGTCCCTCGGCCATCATGCCGAGGCATTAATATATTATATTTATTTCTCTAGTTACCTTAAAGACAACTTTCTATTACTAAATAGACGGTTGCTCAAATTATATTTCTATCTCGGGAGATTCCCGCGTGTTTGCTAGATCTGTGCAAGGATCCGTAATTTGATCTCCTCCTGGATCCTTGCATAGCAAAGTAGCTGGCCACTGAAGACAAAGAAAGCCAGACCATGGTGCTATACCTCCATGGCCAGACTGGCCAGGGCAATAATGAGACTCCAGCCATATAAGGAATATGGAGGCACCGGGTCAATATGGCCAGTTTACTCAGTACACAAGTCTGTCTTGGATTGAAGGAGTCCGAGTTTGTTTAAATGATATTGCCAGGCTGCCAATGGGGGGTTAGTGCATTTTCAGCATAGTGGATGAATGGCAGCACATTCAGTAAGTCTAACTGGGATTTAGTAAATATGGTACAATTAAAACAGTAAGAATCCATTAAAAACTATATAATATTCTGAAGGTGGCTTATTGACAAATGCGATTTGTACAGGGTTTATTATGCAACATGTATGGTGGCCTAGGAGTACATTTTCTGGTGGAAGCTTCTCCCAACACAGAAGAGGTTTCGACAGTAGAGGCTTTGCCACCCGACAGTAAATAGTTTCTCACCATGAAAGTTGCAGACTTGATAGTGAAGGCTAACTCAGTTAACTGCAGGTATGCAGCTTAGTAAGAGTAACTCCTCGTCCTCGTGCTCCTCCTCCTTTTTCCATACACCAATGCACTATTTGTCACATCTATAAGAAACCTTTTAGGTGTGCATTATGTCGGTATACCTATGGCTGGTATCCAATACTTACACCAGTGACTAATGGAAGCCTAAGTTAATGCAACCATATCTAGAGATATATTTTATCTAGAATAATGGGTAATATCTTATTAGAGGGTGATGCATTGCTCCCGGAGTTGTGGTAATATCATATTTCTACAGTCTTTAGTTTGGGTACAATCTTGAGTTGAAAACAATACAAAACGCGATTTTTATAACTTACAAGATTAGTTGCATTTTGTGTCTTTTGCAAAACAAGATTGTACACAAATTAAAAACTGCAGAAATACGATATTAAAACAACTAGTAGAGTACCGTGAGGCGGGCAAGTTAGTAACTTTCATGCCATGAAAGTTACAGTTGCTCTTGAAAGTAAGTACACTCCCATGCAATTATTGCATTGGCCTGTTTAATCTAAATCTGGTGCAAAATATGCACTCATTTAAGCAACAGATATATACTCCATGAAGTCATACATCAGAATATATAAAGATTCCATGAAATATTAAACACCCCAAACAAACTTGACCTTGTATTGATTAGAAAGTTCATTGGTTGTTATTTTTAAACTAACACAACTTTACAGTTGTTATGCTGTTCTGTCTGGTTAATTTGCATACTTTGTTGACAATTATGAGCTCTTTAATAACAATTAAAGGTTTATATCCTTAAATATCCTGAAACTGGCATTTTTCGTTGAGCTTCAAGTTGATCAACATGCCAAGAACTAAAGAATTATCTGAAAGACTCAGAAAAACAATTATTGATACCTATTATGCTGGATCAGGGTATAAGAAAACTTCTAAAGAACTCAAAGTGCACATATCAACAGTGAGGAAGGTCATAGGCATACATGTTCATTCATCGACAATATGCTGGCATCTGAATGCAGAAGGTGTATCAGCCAAAGTGCCCAGAAAAAAGCCTTTACTCACAAAAAAACACAGAGAAGTAGGCCTTTGCTTTGCTGAGATGCATCTTGACAGGCCCAAAGAATTTTGGGAGAATGTCCTTTGGTCCCGCGAAACCAAAATTGAGCTCTTTGGTCACATGAGATCACGGTATGTTTGGCGCACCCCGAACACTGCTTTTCTTGAGAAGAACCTAGTGCCCACAGTGAAACATGGTGGAGGGAATGCCATGCTGTGGGGTTGTTTCGCATCGACAGGCACCGGGAAACTTGCCCACATTGAAGTATCATGAATTCACAACTTTACCAGGAAATACTGCAAATTAATGTCTCTGCATCAGTTAAGAAACTGAAGTTGAAGCGCTCATGGGTGTTCCAGCAGGACAATGATCCTAAACACACCAGTGCTTCTACAAAAGCCTGGATGAAGAAGAAGAATAAAAGCTTTTGGAGTGGTCTAGCCAAAGCCCGGATCTAAATCAAATTGAGATTTTATGGCATGATCTAAAGCAGCAAGTTCATGCAAGAAACCCCAGAAAAATAGGCGAGTTGAAGCAGTATTGCTTGGAAGAATGGCAAAAAATCCCCATAGAAAGGTGCCAGTGCCTTGTCCGTGAGTACAAAAAACGTCTGCAAAAGGAGGACATACTAAGTATTGACTATGAGGATGTACTTACTTTTGCAATTGTCTTTTTGCATATATCAACAATGCACATAGCTCTGCTGAACTATAATGTATCGATGTCTTTAATTGTTATTGTTAAATGATATTTACGTGCTTTTTCTTTAAATTCAAGATGTGTTATTATCCTGACAAATAAAAGTTTCTAAAATCACATAGGGTGTACTTACTTTCGAGAGCAACTGTATTACTTTCGTGCCATGAAAGTTGGTACTATTACTGTCTCCTCACGAAACTGCGATACCACGAAGTGAACTCCTCAGCCAATATAAACATGTGCTTATTGTAATTGTTTAACCATTGAATTCTTGTTGATAGAATGAAAATATTAGAAATTGTGGAATTTTAACACATGTATCTAGCAGTGATTGCCTGAATAACTTATAATGGCGACCGCAACGAAACAGACCTACTTCAGACGAAACGTATATAACGTATCTGGCATAAATATGTGCTAGAATTGATATGGTATTAATGCCAATATAACAAATAACTAGATAAAAGTTTTAATCAACTTTAATAATAACTGAGTTGTCTGCATGTCACTGTGAGTCAACATTTTGATAAATTAGGTTTTTTTCACAGAATAATTGGATTGATTGACGCATTTGTTGATTTATTCTTTAATTCAATCGTGGATTGGATGATTCATTCTTCCAATGTCTTCTGTTGAAGAGAAATCGTTGGAAAGAGAATATTTACATGTTTTCATGAAGTGTGCACTGGACAACTCTAATGGTTGAGATAAGATCAGGTCTTGCAAGCCTCATGAAACTTTTAACATGTAAATACACGATTGATTGTATGTCCGGAAACTAGGTGGCGTGACAGCTTCATGGTTAGGTGTGATTTGAATTTAAGTCAGCAGGCCCAGAGTTGTCAAATGTTTCCTGAAGTAGCTGAAAAAAGCAGTCAAGACATCAGTTTGGTGTAAAATGATGCATTTCTGATGGGCCTGTTGCATGTAAGGCTGTTATCAGCCTTGGGATTAAAAACAAAAACTTGGTCCATCAATTCATCATTAGCCTAGCTGCTGCAGAAGCTGGTGGCCACGCCCAGTGGTCCTGTTTTGTGGAGAAACTTTAAAATCTATTAAAAAGTTTAATAACAAAGCAGCCGAGTTAATGGCATGCTGTAGAAATCCATGCTTATCATGCCTCTTTAGAAACCTGATTTAACACCCAAACTGCTCTCTCATGTAAGGAATTAATTATGAAAGCCTCTAGTCACTATGGTGATACGACTTAAATGCAGAAATTGTTGCTGATATGTTGCATGTAAATGTGAATTAGTGGATCTACAGTTTTTCTTTTACATGCTAAATGAAGGATAAGGTGATGTTAGTAAAAATCTCACTTTCATCTTTTTGCCACACCTTAATGCAAAATAAAAACCTGGTGTCTTATATACTATGGATAACCAGTTTATTTAGGTACCTAATCTCCTAGAAACATAATGACACA
This sequence comes from Alitta virens, assembly GCA_932294295.1. NCBI lineage: Eukaryota > Metazoa > Annelida > Polychaeta > Phyllodocida > Nereididae > Alitta > Alitta virens. Next base: position 52,972,809 of record OW028573.1, read on the forward strand.
CCCTAAATCTTGGGTTGGGCAAGAAATGTAAGGAATGGGGATAGATAGCAATCAGCTCCTTCCAAGCACCATAGAAGAGCTTGACATGTAAAAAGTTAGGAAATATTTTTCACGAAAAAGACGCGTTTTTAATTCAATAGCGGGACATGTTATCCTCAAACATTAAGGTTTTTAATTCCAACAGAAAGTGGGAGTGCTAGCATCTTTCAAATCCTAAAAAGTTAACCACAGAATGTAACCAATATCAATTTTCTGTTAATGGCTGATTAACGTTTTAGGGAGACAATCTTAGACAAAGGCTTAATGGCAAAATGATGGACAAACGTCTTCCTTCACACCACGAAATCTGCAGAAAAAGAAAACCCCAATTGCATTTTCATCCAAGTTACACGAAAGCAATCACAATACCTCAAATGGTGCTTTTGTAAAATTGTGCCGCATCCGAGTTATCATCATAATAAACAGCTTAATGCCCTTGCCTCTGAGACCCACAAGCTTTGCTAAGTTGATGCATTAAATCTTGCGGATCTGCAAACAATTTCTTGCTGGGCTCAAGCAGCTTATGGGATGTACATAAGCCGATGCTAACTAAATGAGATGGTCAGTGTATTTCCTCTATCGTGTTTACACAGCCCTTCTTCAATGCCATAAAGAAACTCTTGAGGTTTGCTAGACAGGTCATTGGCCAGCATTTGCTGATCGCACATACCCAGTCTGAAGGACTATTGTCACAAGAAAATTAGTGGTAGTTATTTGGCTTGAGTGGTGGATTATCTTGAGAGTCGACATACAATACCACAAATCTTGTGATCAATCTTTTCTAAGATATAGACTACTATATTCACAAACGCCTTGCTTACTTCCACTAAACCAAAGTACTGACCTAACTGTAGCTGTCTATTATTTTAAACTATAACTAAATGTAGTCCATTCATGTCTTACATACATGTAAAGTTGTAGGCCTCATCATAACTGGTATTTAATTGCAGGAAATGCGCATAATTAAAAGTCACATTCATCAGCAAGAAGTAAGTATATTTCAATTTCGATTTAAAAAAAAGAAAATGAAGAAGACTGACTCATTCTAAATGAATCACATGCCGTTACATCACTCTGTAAAAATATTCCTGTAGTTTTGACTGTATCTTGCTGGCCAATTTTTGCACAGTATTTTGCTGCAAAAATTACAAGTTGGTCCTACCATAAACATCGTAATATAGAACAAACGGGTGTGCACCGTAAAGTCTACTGAAAATGCATCTGTTAAGTTGTAATGATCACTACTGTAAAATCATACAAATGGCACCTTACCATAAATTACTGTTGTACTTTCATGTTGGTCCTACCAATAAGCCCCCAAAATAAGCCAATGTTGGGCCATCTACCCTAAATTTTAAAATGTCATACTATAATTGAAACTAACTATAAAATGTTGCGGCATCATGGTGTAGAAGAGTTTTACGATATTATCCCATAAAATATGCCGTGACATGCTGTATGGTGGATTTGGTGTATTAACTGGATAAATTACGGTAGAATGCAATTAGAATTATGCCGTAGGATAGAACATGCCAAATTAACAGTATTTTACCATAAAAACTACGGCAAGACCACTATGAACTACAGTTCACCAATTTATCATTAATCTGGTTGTGGCATTGCCTCTTCAGATCAGCTGGTGGTAGAGGACATCACACAGGCACACGTTGCATATCTCAAAGCACAAAGAGATTATGTGCAGCTCCTCTGGGGCTTTTTAAATCCAGATATACACGCATGGTGCATCGCAAGTCAGCTTGCATGAATATATGAAGCTTCAGTTTTTGCCTGAGTTGAAGTACCAATGGTATTCGTCAAAACTCTACCTTACAACTTCTAAGTAAGCATTGCTAAATTCTTTGCTAGATTTTGACTGGAATTTACAGCTCATAGAGAAAACCATGTGACTTCAATAATTCTTTCTATCTATTAATTGAAATTATTAATAAAATGTAGCTATAAGAACGTGGAAAAATATCTTTATTTTGGTTGTATACTACGGAAGCCATTTTAGGACATGAGAAAAAAAAAATTTAAATTGTATAAACGATGTAGTAAATTGTATATACGAAATACTAAATTGTATATACGAAATACTAAATCGTATATACGAAATACTAAATCGTATATACGGAATACTAAATCATATATACGGAATACTAAATCGTATATACGGAATACTAAATCGTATAACGAATTACTAAACTGGCCATATCTTAGTTAATATTCGGTCTACAGTGATGTGCAACCTATGTAGAGACTCGTCTTGGGCAGAGCTATCTCATAAAGTTAGCAAATAAACGATACAGTTTAATATGTGACAACGTTAGTCCGTATACCCAGCTCTTTCTAGCAGGCCCCAGTCTTCCCTTCTTAGTAGTCTTTTACTTGCCTTAGCATATGGACACTGACTGGTTATAATTTATCAGGGCCCAATAGATTCCAATATTGCTCAAATAAAAGGGGAGGGAAGGAAAGGGAAAGCGAAGGAAAGGGAAAGGGAAGGAAAGGGACAGGAAAGGAAAGGGAAGACGTCGGCCTGACAGAAAGAGCTGGGTTTAAGGACAAGGGTAATTAGGATGTCATATTGTGAAACAAAGTTATTCCCTTTGAGTGCTGTTGTGCTGTACCTAGAATTTTCCAGTATAGATTATTAAATAGCACTGTCCAAGGCGAGTCTTTAGATAGGTCACAAATAATTGTAGACCAAATATTCACAAAGATATGGCCAGTTTAGTAATTTGTTTAACAATATAGTAATTCGTTTAAACGATTAAGTATTCCGTTTATACAATTTAGTATTTCGTATATACAATTTAGTATTTTGTATATTCAATTTAGTATATCGTATATTCAATTTAGTATATCGTATATTCAATTGAGTATATTGTATATTCAATTTAGTATTTCGTATATTCAATTTAGTATATCGTATATTCAATTTATTATTTCGTATATACGATTTAGTACTTCGTATATACAATTTACTAAATCGTTTATACAATTTAATTTTTTTTTCTCATGTCCTAAAATGGCTTCCGTAGTATACATCATGTTACTTATAAAATTACTTTGTTTACTGGTCATGAATCAAACATGCTTTTTAATGACATATTTTAGCATGGTACGGCTTGTTTATTGTCCATAATTGGAGGAGAGTAAAGCCATTTCCCGTAGGCTAAAGAGTTTGCAGTCCCCGTGGTCTGAGTTCATTCAATATTTTCCCGACCGGGATGACATTTGAACTGGCTTGAAATTGGGAGTGAGGCTCAGCTGGCCGCCTCAGATGCGAAGTCAGGTCTCTCTGGCCTCGGGGACAGTGTGGACAAGATTACCAAACATGTAACTGGTATGAAAGCTTGAGGAAAATCAATTATTGATAGTTCTATATAGTACGCTGAAGTTGCCAAGCTTTAATAGTTCCGGTCTCTAACGTCGGATGTGTATTGCTTGTGCAATATATACAACAATGCATACTACCTAGAATATCTTGTCAAATGGAGTTCCATGGTCAGCCACAGAAATACCTTGTACCTCCATATTTTATCTAACTTGCGAATCTCTCACGTTTTAGACGCATTTCTCACTTGCACAGAACAAAAAGTTCATACCACTGGCAGAAATGTTTCCTTCTGCGTTTTAACTGCTAGCAAAGTTGAAAAGGTTACGGCATATTTTACAAACTCAGAATCCATATGGTAGTTGCTATGTATATATCCGTTTATGTAATGATGTCTTGCACCCACGTGTCTGGCGTGTGTTGAGGTCTGCCACGTTTCTCTTCCTTCTATTGCTCCCTCGAACATTTTTCTGAAAACTTTTTTTTACCACATGTCCAACACATGCACATTTTCTCTCCATTAAGGTTGTTGGTAGCTAATAGCTTCCTCTACTCACTGACAGTTCTGCAGTTTCATTCATGACGTGATCTTGATGGATTCTCAGCATTCATCTGTGTATCTACATCATTCCAATTCTATCATCTTTTGCAATATTTTGTCCTCTTGTTTTCTAGAGTATTGTATTTTAAATTGTGCCTTAGACGACACACTTATTTTCATTCATCTAAATTCTATAATGACAGTACATAAATATGTGTACACGTGTCATTAACTTTTAATAGGCTGCCAGGAAATCGTCTGAAATCTTTGGTGGCATTTCAGAAGCATAATTATTAGCATAATTATTATGCACATATTTTGGAAATGTCATCGATATGACACATACAGATATTAATACATGTATAATTGTATATGAAATACGAATAATATGATTCGAAGTTATTGCTTCTCAACACGAGTAGTGCCTGGTATTTCTGAGGGTTTATTTTTACAACCGTGCATAGTTCTGCATTTGCTACAGGAAATAAATCCAAAATGAAAAGACTGTTGCAATGGAGACTGAGCTAAAGAGTGAGCTTTGTACTAAGCAGAGAGACTGAGTCCACCCAGGACTGCTATTAAAGCAAGCCATATTAAAGCAAGCCATGCAAACCACTTGGCCAGCCACCATCTCTAGCATTTCAGTGGAATCGAATGTCATCTCATTTATAGACATACGGAGTAATTTATAAGTCATCAACCAAGTTATTAAGCCAATGAATAGTATGTTGGAGGTTACAATTGGCGAAAAGTGCCTTTTCTTGATGGTTATCATCTGCAGGAAGAAGAGGAAACGGCCAGTATCCAAATAACACAGGATAGGGCTTTCTGCAGGAAATGACCAAACCCGTCAATTACTATTACTATATGAACTGACTATCATTAATGACCACGAAAACACCACATATTGTGTCGAAAGAAAATAATTTATAAGGGAAAACCACCTGACACCCCAATCAATTTTGGAACATTCGTTGTTTTACCCCTCTATTAATCGACCACCTTTCTCAAACGACCAGATTTATCAATTCCCTTGCGTGACTTTTAACATAGGTTTGACTAAGTATACAGTACAGATCTAAACTATGAATTAATCGAAACATGGCTGTGTGGAAGTCACTGTAACAGTTGTAAGTCATTGGTAAGTTGTAATGACTTAACTGCACGCCACAAGGAAGTACACAGCACCTTGGTACACTGTACATCGAGAAAGCAAAGGATACTCATGAAACATTGGGATGACAAATTGCTGGTGATCAGACAAGCCTGTGCTTATCTCATACATTGCTTTAACACGCTATAAACAGGCTTTTCTGTCGGATCAATGCCATGGATCAAGGTTCATCTTACCTAAGTAGGAGCTACAACTCTCACATATCTTCAGCAGTTTTTGCTGCAGCAGCGAAAGCCAGATATGAAAGATGCATACAGCGTCTTCCAAAACAGAAATCGGATTTTTCCTTGCAATTACTTAACCTTCTGCTGGTCTTCGAGGAGCTCCCTTGGTACTGTGACACCCATAAATAACGTTCTATTATTACTATAGAGGTGAAATTCCATATTTTAGCATAAAAAACGATATTAACTGCTCAGTAAAACAAGCAAAAAACTTTTATTCGTGTTATGATTGATATACATGCTCTGAAATTGACGTACAGTGATGATGTAGTCTTTCGTTGTAGCTTTCAGAAGACAGTTACAGCTAGCTTAGGTGGCCCAATGGTCAAGGCATTCCAATTCGACATTGACCAGCCCTTCTGAGGTTTGATTCCCTCCCTGGGTACACTTCATGAGCTACATCTCAGCTGGATGTTGATCGCTTAAGTGGTTAAATTGCCTTGTACTCCGTGTATATGCTGACATTGCCGAGGCAAGTTAAGACCCCACCCATGGGGTAAATGTGTAACATGGAGTGGATTCCAAGCCGCATCATCTCATTATAAGCGGGCTGAGCTTTAGACCAGCAGTTAGACGTTGAAACAGCTAGACTGATTAGTTTAGTGGAAGTGTGCTAGGAATACCGTCGATAGACAGATTTAAGAATGAATCTAATCATCATTATACTCCTGTAGGCATTAAATTGTAGGCAAAAAACTGGTCTCGATAAACCATCATTTGTGTTGGCTGACAAACATTCACTGGAATATACATAAAACAACCGCAAGACTCAGCTTGCAATATTGTAGGGAGTTGCAAGGTGGTCTATGGACTTTTTTCCTCTGCTTATATCATTAAGGACAGGAAAAGCGACTTATGATACAGGCAAATGGATGATCCATCATGTATGGGCAATCAGCCATTGTGGCCAATTGCTATGAGATGGTGGCTGAAGAGCGGTGGCAAGTATGCACAGCTTTACTTGACAGCGCCCATGAATAAAGTATGACTTCCAGAATCTGCCGCTGAGAATACAAGACAGCGGATAACTTAGAAACTTCCCGGCTGCCCGGGCATTCGCTGATGCCAAAAAAGGCCATATTCGTTGGGGTCAGGGCATCTCATCGTCCTCTAAAAAGCCGGTTATATGCTCCCCATTCTCGCATAATTCCTCCTGCATTTTCCCATTGGAATCCATTACCATGCCTTAGAGTTTTCTATGGTCAGCACTATCTGTAGATGGTAGTTGCCGTCGTTGTTTGAAAGCAAAAAAAAAGTTTCTGTAGAATAATACACAATAAAAATAATATATGTGCATAAAAGGACAAATGTTTACAGATTTCATGTTGCCAGTCATCGCCATGATGGCAGTGCTATCTTCAGAAACAAAATTGCACAATCAATAAAAAATTAGAAAAATTGATATATGCAAAGAGAACATACCCATTGTAAAAATACAACTAATTATTGAGACAGCATTACAATCTGCACACTACTTCATTACACTGCGATCTGTTTGTTGTGTGAAAGGGGTCAGTCTGCATCGTTCGATGCAAAAATGTCCAGACTGGTCTTACACCATAAGCAAGGAATAAGCTGAATGCAGGTTACCAAACTGTAGAGGTGGTGTGTTGAATTAAACAGTTGCACTTCTTTCATCGCAAACTATTGACATGCCTTGGGTAATACCACTCGATTCAATGCATAGTTCTTACACCCTAAAAAAAGAAGAAAAAAGAGGTATGGCAATTAACATGCCAGTCAATACCTTGGGGCTTAAATTTTCGAGCGATCATTAAAAGCTGAATATTTAGTCACCCTCCTCATGTCTGAGCATCCTTAATTGCACATTGAATTTATGATGGCATATTTGAAGATTAAGGTGGCAGCGTTTTGGTCATAATTCCGCGAAATGAAGGCACTGACCTGCTTCATTTGAATGCCTTCCATAAACTTGGTGTTTAAATGGTCCCAATGGCACTCTTAGGCTCCAGAATGGTATGGATGCTTTGTTGTGGGCCTCCGAAAAGTATTCCCCAAGCAAATGCTTCAAATATTGGGCATAAAAGTTTTAAGAATTCGCAAAGAAACTGATGATGCCTCAATATGAAAGCACAAAAGCTTTAAGACTCACAGCACTTTGTATCTGGCAAGAAACTTTGCACCATAGAGGCTTTATGATGGATGAGGTTGCAGTTTTAAATCGTTTGATGTGCAGATGGGATGTGTCCAAAATTACATTAAGCCGAAATGGAACAGATCTTAAACCAGTGATGATCTTTCAAAGAAAACCATTTGTGCAGAGATTTTAAATATTACTGCCAATAAATCACTTTGAGTATAGCATTTAATACAAGTAGAAAGCATAACTGCCTCTCTGATGTTTCATTTGTGAAGTTTTTATTGCTCAGATAGGATTATTGATAGGCTAGTAAATTGAAATATAACCTTAGAAAAAGCCATCAGTAGTCTTTCATAACTTTTTATAACTGAAGACTGATGGCTGCCATTGCTGCATGTTGAGCCGGTTGTGAGAACAATTTGAGAAATTGATTCTACATCAAAGATAGGCTTGCCACAAGATTGATCGCTCGTTTTGTAGCATTCTCAGCATTTTCTGAGGACAGCCGTCGTCAATGTTGGCCAGTGAGTGGTCAAGCTGCTGGTCAAATAAGATAGGCACCATCAAGCTGACCAAACAGTCAAGATGACATGGTGTGTCCAGCTGAGGAGAAACGATTGACAGAGGTCTTAACAGTGTTCATGAGTATTGACCGATTGGAATTGGATTTCAGTGAGTGTCATTTACGTCAGCCACTATTGAAACTTGTGGGAGTATTTTCGGAAGCACAACTTACGTTTAGCAAAAATCGCTTAGTCTGTCCTGCAACACTCTTGGAGAGCCTTCACTAACACTGACAGACTATTGTGCAGTTAAATTATGGTGGTGTTTCTTGGGGACGTTGAAAGGCTCTTGCCTTTTTAAGTTCTTTTTTTTTTCTTTTCTTTGTCTAATATTGTCTTGGCAAAACGAATAACAAAACCTCTCTCCTTGGAAGTTCGCCATTCATACCATCGGTGCGAATTTTACTTTCAATGAGCTAGCCTAATTTTAAAAGAGAAGAAAGCTGCAATGGTAACAATGCACTTGAATCCAAAAATTAGATGATGAGGTAAATCACATGCCTCTATTGTCTGCTCACACATAATTGTTATTATCCAACTGACTTTACAGCTTGAACTGCGTTTTTGTGTCTGGCCCAATGCGATTTAAAATCATAATCAACGATGATCTGTGGAGTAAGTGCCCCTTGTAGAACTCCACTTCATCGCCCCGTAAGTGAACGATAATACACTTTCCCGGCTATCAGTTCGTTGCATATTGTCATTGCACAAAGTTGTACCGAAGTATTCCTATGAGCACCTATACGAGCTACAAATAGCCATCTCCTATGTATCACAGGCAGGTCAAGTGCACTACTTGAGTAGATTGGCTAAAAAAAAGCACCTCATTTGAAAGTCAGATGAGCCAAGCTCACTGATGGGGATGATGTTTTCGGTGCTAGAACAAATGAGCAAGATGCACCCTTGCGAAAATTGACCAAGCCAGTGGAAGATGTTGGCTCAACTTGTTTACATTGTCCAATTTGTGCACATATGACTTTATTCATACGTATTATTCTATGCTATCTTGCTTTTTGATATCGTTCATTTTCAAGTAAGTGAGTGAGGGTACCTACCCTGCCATGTATCTTGAACTGAGTTCTTATTGCTGCCAATGAGATTAACCCTGTCGTGGTTAATTATTAATTTTGTCATCTCGGACTCATCGGTCTCTCATATAGTTGCATGCGTTTTCTTCTGTATATGCTAAAACATCAGACTGTACAACAAGCAAACTTCACTTTCAGCGGGCATACTTCGTCAGACGACATCCGTTCATGGCTCTAGGCTGGTTTATCTGTGCTTAGGACAGTAATTACCATGGCCCACAGGATCACAATCAAAGTCATAATTGCGTCCTCTGCGCCTCTGTTTTATGCCATATGCTCCAAATTATGAAAACGTCATTAGGCAGAGCTCTTGATTACAATTATCCAGTTGATGAAGTCAATAATTAAATTTGGAAAGACTATAGCTGAACATTTTGTGAACATTAAAGTACTAAAGAGTGTGTGGATGGAATGTTGCTGATTACCTCCAGGACCTTACAAATATCATGTCTATCCACACTATATAATGACAGTGTACACTCTAAAAAATTATTGTCCTTTGACAGACAATAATTGTTTGATTTTAGACAATCCTATTGTTTAATATCTGTCCACCCAATCAATTGTACAAACTAGACAATTGAAATTATTCAGAATTTCAGACAATCACAATTGTCTGAAAAGTCGAACAATTTAGTTGTTCAAAATAGTCAATCATATTGATCATTCATCAAAAGTTGAACATTCCAAATGTTTGATTGTCTGGGAGGCACGCATCAGACAATTTCATTGTTTCGGTTAGTTAATCATATTTTCCAGAAAATGTGTATCAGATAATTGTATTGTTTGGCCTAATCAATGATATTGTTCTGGGATTGTGTTTTTGAACACTCCAATTGTTCAATTTCATACATGCTAATTGTCCAGGGAATTTGCCTCAGACAATTGCATTGTTCAGTAAACCTTTTTGAACCTTCTAATTGTTCAATACATATACATGATTTGTCTGGAACATTTGTGTTAAGACAATTTCATTGTTCAGTGTGGCCAATTTATTGTTCCATGAATATTGATTGTTTAGTCTCATATCAAATTGATTATCAGATGTCAGGAATATTTGTAAAACAACAGACAAATAATTAAATCATTATTTATTAAAGAACCATGTAACAAAATAATACACTCAAAAACAGTTTATGATACATGAGCATTCAAACACAGTGGTGTAAACTAGCAAATCGATGAAGATAATTACACAAATTAACAAAAGTATACCAAAATTAATTACTGCAGAATTACGAAAGATAACACCATTCATTGTTAGGTTACATTTATTTATAAAGTTTGAACCACTGAATATTCATTCTGCCACTTTTGAGGCTCTATGATCTTGGAAAAGGTCAAGGTCACCCTGCCCCTGTTATATGTGAGATAAACAATCCCTGTAATCAATCAATCAAAACTTTTGTACTATAGAACTATGGTCCAATCAAGCTTTCCTTTATAATGAGTTCAGAGGCATTGACAATTGTGTCACTGCATTGTTTAACTTAAGATTACACTGCAATAGTCGAAAATACTATAGAATTTACTCCAGTACTAATTGATGTACTCAATATGATTATGAGAACTTTGCAAAAGTATTTTAGTACAAACACAAGTACCTCACACATACTTGCAATGGCATACTGAGTACATGAATACACTTAATACTACACTCAAACTTGACTCCTTTGAAACAGGCCCCTTACATACCTAAAACAAAAACAAAACCAGCTTGTGCCTGTCTCGCCCAGAGAGGCACATCTGTTATTTAAAAATGTGTCCACAATTGCCATGGTTTGCCGAGGGTATGCTGCACGTGGCAATATATGTTTACACTTTTTGTTGACTAAAAAAAACCAAAATAAATGTGTAAGTAATGGTAGGTGAGGACAACTACACAAAATCGTATAGTCTATTAAAAAGGTCAAACTACATGTGCAGAAGTGTTGCAGCCTTCAGATTGTCAAACACGTAATATATACATACAATTATACAGTCATTTACCACAGGTGGTTATTAACAATTATTTACCTTTTAAAATGACGCATGAATTCAGCCAAACCCCATTCTTCCAAATGTTGACTCACAAATGCATCCATGCACAGTGAAATCCACAGAAGAAATGAGCGTATGTTGCATGGTTGGTTAATCAGGATAAGTCTATCCAAATGATTGTGCAAATTAACTAATGAGATTGTTAAAAACCTTGGACAATCTAAAAGTCTGGGGCTTAATCATTAGCCTTGTCTGAATCATTATTGTCGACACCAGACAACTTTATGAACAGACAACCAAATTGTCTAAAAAAACAGACAATCATTTTTTTAGAGTGTAATGATAGAAAATTAACCAAAATTGGAATAACAAACACATGGGGATTTACCTTTTAGTTGGACACTATGATATTCTCATGGCACATGTCAAGAATTGAGGCAGCCCAACTCCCACCATCTCTCATAGACTACCCCCACTACGTATCAGATGTGGGATATCTCAATGGAAAGGAGGCTCATCATGTCTCTCCAGCTTCCAATTGCTTTGATTGATGACTTCTTCGCGTTGAAATTCCTTCCCAATATGTCAAGCTAAATTGACTTCTTTTCAGCATAACTAATTTTAGACTGATACCTTGATCAAGTGAGGATTGAAAAGGCTATTTCATGTGACTTTTCTGGTTCTGAAGATTGCCTCTCAAGAATGGCAGTTGTTGAAAAAAACATTCGTTGTAGTGTGCTGGGCCTTTCAGACTTTTTAACAGTACCCGAATGTCCTGACAACCAGATCCTTCAAGTATGTCACTCTACTTGCACAAGCCCAGGTGATAGTTAGTTTCATTAAAAACGGACTGTCAAATTGAACCAAGACAAAGCTAGATAACTTCTGCTACACGATGCTACCTGCACTAAAGGGAACTGTCTGGCCACAGATGGCTACTCAAAGCTAAATCTAAAAGTACATGCAGCACTATTTGTTACGTAAGTTGAGAGTTATGCATATTTGTTATTTCTTGTTGAAAAGATGCATGTCTATTGGACAAACAAATTTACTATATATTGGATATATTTCTTATATTCATGAAGGTTTATATTTTTTCAGTGGTGGTTGTGTAGCTGCAGATGTCTGGAGTCACCTATATTTTATGAAACTAACTGTAAGTGTCATAAAAGAACTGGCATGCATAAGGGATGGAATTTCTACTGCCCAAATAGTTCAAAAAGAGGCTGCTATGTTTATGGACTTCTTAAGTACTACATGAACTCTTTTCCTTACATTTGACTATTTTAGAACTTTTTGAATATTTTTCTAATCTAATTTCAAACAAACTTATGTATATCTAAAAGGTATGAATAAACATGATATATATTTGCAGTCCAAATTTAATAATTTAGTAGTTTCTGTTCTGAAATTCAGTTCATCTTCTTAGCAACAATCAGACATACATTTTATTTTTATAGGTCTTTTTTAAAAACTGCATTACTTCCTTTCTTTGGATATATTCTTACGAGTTTGATAAGTGCTATACGAGATGTACACATATTCATTTGGACAAGTCAGATGAATGCCAGGTTTATAGGATCAAGTGCACTGTGCATTTTAATTTACAGGGTAAGTTCAACCGACTGCAAAAAAAAACATTTATGCATCTCACTTAAGTCCACTAACATGATTAACTGGGAAGGCGGTTCATTCTAATTCAGATGAATTCCAGTCACTGACGGAGACAGTGTTCGCTTTGGAAAAATAAATGAGCAAGGTGGACCCTCACTAAAACAGACTAGACTAAATTACCAGGGGAAGAATTTGTATGACCTTGTTTGTCTTAGTGACCAATAGTAGCCACTTGATGAAGACAAGCCTTTCTTAGCTCCTTTCCACTAAGGGCTATTGGACGTTGGCTAGCTCCTGGCCTCGGTCATTTATAAGGAAATGAGTGACCATACCCTGCCTGACCTGCAGGCTCTTCTAACTGAAACTTCCCAAGGTTACTTGAAAGTTTTAAGTAACAGCAAAAAGTCTTAAACTCTTGGTGCTATGAATTTTCAAGTTATCTTTATCAAGTGGAGTTTGTTTTCTGTGCACAGGGGAAACAATTAACAAAAGCATGGTGGGCCAATGTAAAAGGCTTTGATCACATTAGGTATTGACAATGGTCTCCACTTATGTTCTATCAGAAAGTCTAATTTCCTGTTGAATTGGGGAATCTTAATTGCACTTTAAATTTAGAGACAATAGCAAATTAACCTTTTTGTTTATTTGTGATTGGTCCAATTTGACGGCGCTATTCTGATAATTCTTGCCTTCTATGGTTCTTTTCACTAAGAGATACACCAAGAAATCGACACAACTTCATTCTTAATGAGAACGGAGGTGTGGATTTGAGAAAAGAGTTGCCGGAATGGATTGCCATTGATTTTTACGTTGGAAAGTCTAAGTGCTCCTCCCCCCCCCCCTTCTTACAGGTTTATTTTGTATGGCTATTTGAGTGTTTGATATATAAACAGCATGGTTGACCCTACTGTACTCGCAATTCCAACACTCTCTCGGATGAGATGTTGCATTGCAGAATAAGCTACTACAGCTTCAGGCAGGGTTCATATATGCTTGGGTAGTAATTACCACAGCTCCCGTGATCACAATCACAGCCCTAATTACCTTCAATGTTTTGGCGCCATATGCTTCATATTATGAAAACATTGCCAGGCAAAGTTCCTGATTACTTCTTCACGCTGATGAAGTCAATAATTTCGGATAGGGTGGTCTGTGAAATTTGGTGCAAAGTGGATAGGGTTCATATTTCCTCATAAACACACACGATGTGAAAAACAGGCTCAGCACAAAACAACTGAGCATATGTGTCAATTTTGTCGTACATTTATGATACACAATAAGCCATGTTACTGCATGAATTGCAATCCAATTGTGAAAGTTTTTCTCATCATGTTGCGGATTGATTCATATGGCTGCTGCAATAGAGATGGCATATTTATAGCTTATATCCAATTTAAACTGATATTTTACCAATTATATCTTGTTTCGTAAACCCTTTACAAAATATTTCATTATACAGTAATGCTAGAAAATACCTCCAAGAATAGTTCAGGAAATTCTCGAACATTGTATAGTAAAAGCTCTAGAGAGAGAGAGAGAAATATATAAATTAGATTTCAGATGGCAACTAAAACATCCGGTGTGGGATCCGGTGCAGCCAGACTAGGTAAGACAGGCAAGTTTGGAGAAGAATGTTTAAATAAGTTGTGTCCTTATGGGTTATTCAACAAGTGGGACTTCCTGATCAATCTTGGATGGAACTAGGAATGTTTTGTTTGCTTTGGAAAGACAAATAAAAGTAGTGCATTACTGCGCGTGGAACTTTATCAGTTAATATTTTGGTGTTGGTCTACTTAATTTGCATATGTATACATGAAATAGGTGTGATATGCTAATCTAACAATGTGCAATACAATGGTTGGGGGGCTAGTATTGTAGAATCTAATTGTAATTGAGTAGTGTTAAGGGGGTTTCACACATAGCCGGATCAAACGCCGGAGCGTCCCGGAGTAACATTTAATTACCTCCGGGGGGTTCCGGGATCAAAGAGCTGTTAAATGTCAACAAAAAATAAATGTTTGGCGATGTGTACACGATGTCAATACGGTCTCAACAAGAAGCAACACGGCGCTAACACGACTGTCCCGTTTAGAGTGAGGAGTGAACCGGATTTTCACGGTGCCTTCGCGGATATCACCGGTCTTTACACCGTGTTCATTCGTGTGGATCCGTTGTGGCTCCTTGTACTCTCCGGCGTTAATGGCGGCGAAATATTCATGCCCGGTTGATGCCGGATGTAGCCGGAGACATGCCGGAGTCAATACGGAGATCGGCGGAGTCTACTGGGCGTCTACACGGGTCTACACGGGTCTACACGGATCTACACGAATCTACACGGATTAAATTACTCCGGGAACTCCGGCATGAAAAATTAAACATGTTTAATTTTTTCCCCCGGAGTCCCAAGGTGCTCCCGGAGCGCCCCGGACAATGCCGGACAATCCCGGACATGAACACGATGTCTATACGGCTTTCCCCTGAGTATGCGGGAGTATTCCGGAGTTGACCTCCGGGTCGCTCCGGCGTCTGATCCGGCTATGTGTGAAACCCCCTTTAGTATCTGCATGACAGGGTGACACATCTCAACCTTTTCATGCGTGGTCCCATCTAGGCAGCACATTTGCAAACACAGCATATAATATTTTAAAATATAAATGTCATATATTCACATTAGTGGCGTACATTATGGACACAGTTCATCATGGCATTCAGCACTCAGCAGAAATGGCTCTTATATTTCGATGCTGCCACCACCAAGTCAGTGACTTAGGTAGCCTTATTCTCATCATGTTTCATAGACTACATCACCATGTATCAAATGCGGGATGATTCAATGGGATGCGGCTTCATCATGTCCTTGCAGCTTCCCAGTCGATGTGATGGATGACTCCCTTCCACAGACATGGAATACAACGTCGTTAAAGTTGGACTTCCTCCTTAATCTGTCAAGTTAAGTTGACTCCCTTTTGATGTAGCTAATTTTAGACTAATTTGTCATGTGCATGAGAATTCAGAAAGACTAATCATGGGTGACTTTTCTAAATGATAGTCTCCATCCTCATGGTTTTTCATCCTCACTCTTCAAGGTAATTGTTGCGGTCATAGGTTGCAAGTGAAAGTCGGAGGAAGCTCAGAATATATTAAACAAATTATTACGTTGGGGTGTAAAGCTGAAGACTGGAACCTTTGCTGAAACAATAATGGTCTGTTTACAGCAATTTGAATATGGTAGCTATTGTGCAACATTACATAACAACTCGATCAGCATTTAACAGTGGAACTTTTATACCAACATGCTACCGAAATTCGTGTAGCGAGAGTCCCGAACTTTCATATAAAGTAAATTGCTAGATATTTACACAGAGAAAATGTATGCTATAGTTTATACATACTTTATTGTACAACATAAAAAAGCCCACTGTAATTCAATAATTTACACATCACTTTTTGCTCAATCTCCTTTAAAGCAATATTCATTGTGTACTCAGGTCAAATATATTACTTCGAGGTCATCTGAACGTCGATGATTTGAAGTTTAGATAGATTTTGTACTAAACAGTTGCTGATTGGAGTCTGTGTCCTAGTAGGGAATCTTTCTAACATTGGCTGTCTTAGTGACCAGTGCTGAACGATGGCCGGCCACTGACCTCATTCATTTTCAAGGAAATGGCTGACCAATCCTTGCCTGACAGGTGCTTTCAAACAAAACTACTCAAGGATGCCAAGAAGTTGGTGACAGACTCACGAAGGAGGCGACATGAAGCATGAGTACCAACTCCTTCTGATCAACAACCCTTCATCAAATTGAGTGTGTTTTCCTTTCTCTAAGAGAATGGCAGGATCTTCATGGCTGGATGTCGGTAGGCTGTGGTAGCATGCCATGTTAAATTTGTGTTGTCGTGTTCTCGGTGTCTATGCTGGGGCTAGTAAAACACCCACCCAGGGGTAAATGTGTAACATGGGATGAACCTTCTCTTCATTACGTCTGCTTGTGGCAGCTGGTTATATAAGAAGCTAAGCTCTCAGACCAGTAGCTTTGAGGCAATACAAAAGATAATACAAAACTATTGGCCCTGGAGCCCAGGTCGAGTCCATGTCTTTAATTATGGCTGCAGACATGTTTTTCTTTCTGTACTGAAACGTACTTTTTGTTTGCAACTTTCTATTATAGGCTTTCCTGTACATATACAGAGTAGGAGCAGTTGTTATATCCCTCCACAAAGCACAAACAGCCATGAGCCAGGTCCATCTATGGTTGAGTTAGTAATTACCACGGCTCCCAGTATTACCATCTAAGTCCTAATTACCGTCAATGTGTTCATGCCATATGCTCCATGTTATGAAACAGACTAGGACTGCTGGTTACTCCTGATTACTATTTCAAGGCTGGTGAAGTCAGAAGTTACTTTTGGATGGAACAGTTGGAACTGTCCTAAAAAAATTGGCTAATGTCAACATGAAACAAAAAATGACAACTCATGCTAACCATCAGCAGTCTACTCTGTACCACAAAGGTAAAGATTCAGCATATGGTTGTTATGCATATGTCTATTTGGGAAGCTGTTATAATTATCACGAGGACGTTCCGTGCATGATTGTCAAAGTATCTGTAAGGCACCTGCTAATTTGCAATATCATCTAGATATCTCAACCATTTAGATCATGGCGACAAAAACTTCATACAGCGTATCAAATGGCACTTCTTAAACAGCCCTGTTAAAATAAATATAAGTAAACATGTGTACGATAACCTATGGCATCATTATTACTTTGTATTTCTTTTCTTTTTTTGCATCAAAATCTTCATTGCTAATTTTTAGCGATTTTTGATTCATATTATAAAATAATGTCCCAACAATATTCGGTCTTATTTAATAAAAAAAAAATTTCTAAACGAAGACAAAAGAAAAAAAAAGAAAGAAAAAAGAAAGCGAAAATTACATGGTGAAGTGAAAAATGGACGGATCTAAATAAAAAAATAAAAAATATACCCCATATGTTTTATATAATTGCCATGATAATGTTGATTTGCTGTTTGATGCCATTCTTTCCTTTATAATTTCTGTTATTGCTTTGCGGCTTTGAGAAATGGCCATATTGGTGTTAAGGCAAAATAAAAGTATCTTTGTTTTTACAGAAATTGTTATTTTCATCTCTTAGGATTTGCGGTTCACTTATTGCTAACAATTCTGGCCATTTTGTTGTGATCTATGTTTGAGGAAATTTTTCTGTGATCATTCATATTTGGTGATACAAGTGTCATGACATACCGAAACAAACATTTGCCAACTTGAGCCAAATTAACAAAGACACCTCATTACATGTCATGGAACATTCATGTCTACATTTCACACTCGAGTTGATAGAAGACATGTTTTCACCACATTGGTTCTTTGTGCTGCATGTGTGCCCTACAGACCTACGTCAAAATATATGGCATAATTGTCTTGGTAAATCTGCTGTGGACTTTATTGCACAATGAATATTCAACAAACACTGTATCCATATGGTATCTGATCATGTGCAAACACATATACTTTTGGTATATCCGACAAAATTCCACAGGCCTTTGCTTTATGACCTTATTGTCATATAAGATCAATAAACTGGCTGATATTGTCTTGACCAGCACTTAGTATTCTCTGACAAAGGTCGTTGTCCACTTTACGGGGTATTTTGGCTCATAACCCTTGGGTGCTCAGTGAACCTGATTTACTTTATATCATGCTTGAAAGAAGGGTTGTGGCTAAATGCGTGACTAGTGTACAATACAGCCATAGCCAAAAGTTTTCCGACACTTTTTTCCATCTTGAAACATATTTTTTATAACTCTTGGCCGTGAATATGACTTATTAGGGTAATGCGATGGCCTGCACCTCTGTCAGTTTGTCCCTCCCTCTGTGAACTGCACTTATCGACATTATAACTTCAGGTCCCTTGATGCTAAGCTTATGGACCTACGGGTAATATACCTTAGAGGCAGACCTCGAATGAGCTCAAAAATGAGTTACAGTTACTTTGACTATTTTTGAGGTCACAACGGTCAAACTCATCCAGAATCGTGTGGCTCTTCACATTACTCCCACCAGCCATATTGTGCAAATGTCTTTTCAGGACAGTACATATGGTCCCTAAAAAAATAAATTGTTTTAAAAAGTGCAAAAACCAGATCAAAATCAATGTATTTTTAAGTGTCCAAAAGCTTTTGGCCACAGCTGGAAATGCAAAATGTGTCATGTACAGTAAAGTTGAGTAAACACATTGAAGAAAAATTCTAATTCATTTTATTTGACAAAAAGCACTATGAAATTATAAATTGTACTAAAATTCCCCACTATAACACACAATCACATAGATTAGTTTATATGTGCCGTTTATATGTGCCGTCAGCTACCTGGAGAAAATAAGCGATCTTGCCTAATTCAAACAACTATTCCACTTCCAAATTCAGGGAATGTGAGTTATATTTTTCAAATATGGTGAGTTTCACCCTTCACCATTTTACATGTTTTTCTACTGGTAGCAAAATTATACACTGACCAGCTTTATGTATACATACTACTGTCTTATTTAACAGTGGCAGAATTCTTCGGACATGTGGCAGTGTTTCATGGATGTGTTCTGAGATTGAATTCCAAGGAAATTGAGCCAATTAAGGTTTGAATTATGGCTCAGGTTGGCAGGGATAAATGTAGCTCAACATTGAGATCCTGAGGATTTGAGTAAGCTTGTTTTGCGCTGTTTATTTCTAGTTGTGCATTACGAAATTAAAAAGAACAGTTTATATTCGGCTGAATTAATGATTGGCAATCAATATTATTCTGGCAGGAGTTATTTGAACACACATTTTGAAGTTTGTTTCATTGGGTTTTATTTTGGGTTAGTTTAGACTTCTGTGTTCAGCTGTTCCAAATGACCAATATATGCTGTCAGTTATGTTAGGAGGGTGCCGAGATACTGTGACACATTTCAGAACAGCAGGGTAAGGGTGACAATGAAAAAAAGACAATAAAAACTGACATGGAAAATGCTATGTAAGTATTTTTAGAAATCTATACATGGCCAATTGTATTGCGTTTATCCTTCTCAAGGCAAACGCCAGTGGCACATTTGGCCATGTAGAAAATTACTGAACTTGTCATACAACCTAAAGGAAAAATAGCCTGTAATTTGTATCTGGGTTCAGTAATTTATTGTCATGGCAACCAAATATATCCTCTTTTTTTTCCTCCTCTCCACTATACAAGATATAAGTTACCCTATCCGCCCTAAATCTTTGATTAATAGTGAGGGGCATAACCCCACAAGCTGGGGCATGATAGTTGTTGATGAATAGCTTATAAATAGAAAGGAGATGAATGGAAAAGAGATTGAGACAGTTTGAGCCAAAGAGTTAGAGCCAAATCCTGTGTCAATGTCACCAGTCACTTACGAGCCACTTTAATGAAAATTGCTTCGGTCCAATATTGTCCCAGACCGTGTAAATTTTAATCAAGGACAGCAAGCTTCGCAGGATAGAGTTGCAGTTAACCTTTGCAACAGGCTTCCATCTGTCTGTACTACTCTGCAGACTTTAAACAGTTTCCCTCCAAGTCGTTTCTTGTTAGTGACTGTAGTCGCTGGATACACACAGGCTGAATCTATCTATCACAAAATGTGGTCCTGAACTCGATTCATACATGATCTATTATTAGCATCTTAACTAACTGTAGTAATCCCTTTTTTCTATATTACTGTATAGTCCAACAGCATATGTTGGAAGTACTAAAACTATTCTATTCTATTCTATTCTATTCTATTCTATTCTATTCTATTCTATTCTGAAGGGAGCTATCTAACTTCTGAAGGCAGTCAGATGAAAAGAGCCCATTTTAACTGCGCCATCAACACACTAAAAGTTTTTTTGTGGAAACTGAAACTGTCAACGGTTCTGTTCTTATATTTCTGTTGATGACGCATGGAATTTACATGCAGAATCACAGATGCGTGTGAATGTAGAATTGAAGCTGCAATGAACCTCTTTTTGTCAATTTATTGATTTACAAGTTTGCAAACAGAAGCTCGTCAATGATTGATTCTAACTTGACAACTGGGTGGAACAACCATTAAGAGCCTCTAAAATGTCTCAATGTTTTTTTGACATCAATTTTGACAGAATCAAATCAAATGCATATTGAAATGCACGATTTCCAATTTAAATGTTCTCCATCTTTACTGTGAAAGACAGAACAAACATTAATTTGATCAATGAGATTAATTATTCCCAGTAGTAATGACTGCAAGGAGTGTCCCACCTTGGAGTGATACGCAGAGCCTCTCACATTCTATGAGAATAAAGACCCACTCGTTAGGTACCTTTTTGCGAAGGACATGTACACCGACATCTTTATTCATATCATAGAACTACATTAGTTTCATGTTCAGAGAATCCTTCATTTATTGCTCAATTAACCTGTTTTAGATATCACTAAATGTATGGTTTTGGTGGCCTTTATGGGTTAGGTCTTTTACTAAACCAAGCATAGATATTAAGTGCAAGGCACCACCAATTTAACGTCTCATGTGACTGACATCCAGCTGAGAATTATTAACCCATGAAGAGTGAACAATATAGCATTTATATACGTATTGTAAAAGAAAACATACAATGAAATGACGAAATGTATTGGTAATTCATAGTCTATGGTTAATTGGTTTTTACACAAATTTATTGACGCATCCCTCTAACACTATTACAAATTGAATTTAGAATATACTTAATTTTGTTATTAAACAGTATTAGAGATTTAGAAACTAATTATTAATTCATTTAATTAGTGTCAAATTTTGCATTATAATGTTAGGTTTGTTCCTCACAATAAGGCACAAACCATATTGCACCAAAACTGACCCTATTATTGGTCTCACTACTTCTAACAAAAATGTTCCAAACAAATGCCCTTCCTTTGCTTATTCATGACCAGCTTCCTTTTTGTCATCCTTTTCACTTCCTCATCAACAAAATATACACAGAGGGCTTCCTCTGCATAATCCTGATAAATAGAGGTCCTCAGTCATCTGCAGATAAGCTGTTGAATTCATGTGGAGAAATATTTTCATCTCATTCGTTTTTCCTGTTTCGTCACTTTAGACATGCTGGAAGTGGACAGCATTTCCATGTTGAATTCAAAATAGTTTTAAAGACGTGAATGTTTGGACTATGTCTATTTCAGATAAGAAGTGATTTATGTAGCTCGCCCTGGGATTGGATTTATGGATAACGATGAATAACTATTTCCTCATCTGTACTCTGTTTAGAGAGCATATAAAAATCAAAATAACACATGGACAGCTGAAAACGAAGACGAACATGGGAAAGATAGAAAGTTTCAGGCAGCATTTATCATAATTTATAAATGCCTTAAGTGCCTCATAGAATGTGTATATTAGACAGCATTTATCATAAGTTATAAATGCCTTAAGTGTCTCATAGCATGTGTATATTATTGTCGATATTTAACCTTTTTTGAACATGAACTGATTTCCTGCATCTTTTTCTCAATAAGGCGTGAAGAATATACTAGCGTCATACACAAACACTTTGTGGCTTCAAATAGCAGGCACCAAAAACGTTTTCCCCATTTTGTGTGCCATAGATCTCTGGCAGTCATTTGCTGAGCACGCAACGGCATAGGAAGTACGTACTACGATGTGTCTGTTCTTAAGTTCCTTTTTTGTGGCCTGTTTTCTTGCCTTTGCGCAACCGATTTATCTTACCGCACAAAATCTTTTGCCTGCCTACAAAGTAAGACATTCGTGGGTAATTTAGAACTGCTAGGACCTGCGTAAGTCAATTTGGTCGACTAACCAAATTACCAACAACTTCCTGTTACTGCTTCCTTGTTGAGCAAACTCGAAATCACTGCCAGGCTTTGAGTAAGTAGAGTGTGAGTGGTTAACAAATAGTGTGTCCTCTCAAGTATTGGTTGCATAATTAGATTAGTTAAGACTAGGTAGGCTACATATTTAGCTACAGCAAGCTGGATAGGTGATGGACACATTAATCGGGTCGGCTATGGCAAAAAATATGGCAATATTTTCTCAAATGTGTGGATATCTTCACATGATATGGTAGGCTTGATCACAGAATGCTTATAATAGCATATTCATTTCAGCATAGATAATACACAAATTACTGAGAAATCAGAAGAAGAAAGGAGTAAAGCAAAAAAAAAAAAAAAGTAATCATTAAAAAGAAGTGAAGCAAATCATGAAAGAGCCATCAGTTCTTCTCTAGCCAAAATGAAGGCAAATAGTGGTGGGGAAACTGTCCCTTAATAACTCCTCATCTTTTCTCTCATTATTGACTGCTGTCTGGGCAAGGACATGCAAGCTGAAGTGAAGTTAAAAAATCACTGGCAATCTGTCAGGCGAAATTACTCGCTGTCAGTTTTACAAGTCGTGGGCTCGCTTAACGAACAGGCAGCTCAATTCTTCACTTTATACAGAAAAGAAACTTCGACAATATGTCATGTCTGACCACTGCTTTACTTTTTGACCGCCTGAACAAATGTCTGTCTGTGCTTAGTTGCCCAAGAAAAACAAGACAACAACAATTTGTCTTCCTGCTTACAGTGTAAACAACACAAGTCAACTTACTTTCCTTTCTTTTTCCTCTCGGATGCTTCAAGCTGAAGAGCTGGACAGCTCCTCTGTGTGCACTGGTTTGCTTATTCTCCACGTGGCTAAGCAGCTTTTTGTGTTAGAACCAAAGGACTTTGAGTATGAATAATTAAATTAATGGTGTAAATAAAAAGATCTCCTGCAGAATTCCTTTTCTAGAATACACACAATTAGGAGTTCCTGATGTAATCAATGGAGAAAATGAAACTCAGAAACTTGCTTGTTGTTAAGAAATCTGTTCTTATTCTTGGATGAAGTTTGATACTAGAAAGGTAAATGAACATGCTTATTACGATATACAATACAACCATGTCCATACTAACTTTTGACTAATGTTAGTATAGTAAAAATGGCATCCCATGTACAGTAGATGTTCATATTTTCTGAAAATTACTTTTCATGTTTGTTCTATACATCAAGATAAATATCATTTCATCGTGGTTCCCGCGTATATAGGCTTACATACAAAACACTAACTGCCAAATTTTCTCAACCATGCAGCTGCCGTGATTGGCAGAATGACTACCACAAATCTTGTTTTCCCATCAAGTTGCAGGGCTTTCCAGCTGGTGTGCTGGGACATTCTGGTCACTGCTAAGCTTCAATTCTGATGCATCACAGCATCTGTGCGCGGATATGTGTTTCCCTTTGAAACCTATTATCACAGCCTCAATATCCTGTCACCCCAGCACTCACCCAGCATTGGTTGCCTCTTGTTTATGATCACAATTGCTGGTCTGTTGTTGCAGATGTTTTGCTGATGGTACTGGAGGACTTATCTTTATGATGTTTACTTTCTGGTCGTGTCCTTTATCTGATAAAATTTTGTCTAGGATTCAGCGAAATTTCATCTTGTGGAGGTATCATGGCATCATTCTATTGTTTGCAACACCTCCTTGTCTTTATCACAATATTTCTGTTCTCGTTTTCTACTTCAGTGCACATCACTTGTCAAAATCATCTCTTAGGAATTGCTTATGAAAGACCTTAGGCAGGAAGAAAATATCCTTGCTAAACAAAAGAACACATCGATTTTCTTGACATGACAATAAACAGACGTTGTCCTTTAACTTCTATAACTGCGAAACTTCTAAGTCTTTTTACATAATGATCTCTACCATTGGCATATTTATCATTCAAATAAGCCTTACATCTTCCGAATTGGTCCCATTTAGTTGCTTGGCTGTTTGTTAGTCCCCGATCAATAACGATTGCCATGCTTGTTACCACATTGACCTTCAATTAGTATTCAGGATCAAGCATGGCCTGTCATGTTTATGAGGCCACATGATTTAAGCCCCTCATCGTCTTAAGACTGTGGCTTAACTGCAGAGGGCAGTCTTGCATGCAGGTGCATGATGCCCAACAGGGCAACAGGGTGTAACAAGTAGATAACACCTTAAAATTACCCAGATTATCTCAGGCTTGATAGTTTTAAAGTTTGAGCATACCAGATCACATTCAAGTCAGATTTACAGCCTGCGTTTAAACGAGCAATTCCGTAGAATTTTGGCAGCCTAACCCTTTGTCTCCGATAAGAAAGACTCGGTTAGAGTAATAAGTGGGAGGTCTAATTAATCTATTTTACCACAGATAAAATTTCCTGTTGAACCATGTGAAATTTTACTTGATCTATTATTTACATTTACTTATATTTATTAACTTCGTAGCAGTACAAATGATGGCGACATATTAGTAGAACTACTGGTATGATTCGAAGTAAAATTTCATAACCTTTCAAATTTGAAAACATTAAAATGGATACATTTATTAATGACACACGTTAAGCTTCTAGACATGCAAGTGTCACAATACTATGGGTATTGGCCTAGTCAAGAGTGTCAGTACATCAGTTCTAGATGTGTAGTGTGGAGGGGAGTGGCCCACTTGCTTGTCATCTATCATGCCAAGCTGAAAGTCTAGATTTAATCTCACTTGATTGATCATTGGCTCTTTAGGGACAGCCTCAGATAGTACCTTTCTTATTTAAATGAGATACTGTACAATAGAGACCTGTCTTTCATCACCCATGTCATTAACTGTGGCAAGGTTTTTTTTCAGATGTAACACTGGGCGTCGTACAGATTTTCCATGGAAAACTCAGCTATTCAGGGTATTATGGAATTTTTTATAAGACAAAAGTAATGTTAACTTCAGTAAATATTGGATATCTTTGCCTTATTATTATATTTCAACAATGCAACTGGAGTCACGATTCATGTATTTCAATATTCGAAAGCTCTTGTTCTTTGCAAAAAACAACGTAAGAAGAAAAATTCAAAGCAAAATGGAAACTATATCCCATGAAATTGATATCAGTCTGCATAATCCATTAAATTCGTTTTTCTTTTTTCCTCATTTATTTCATTCGGGTTGTTTTACAGAAAATATAAAGAAAGTGAAATTATTTAGACAAAGTTTGTATTATCTATTAAGTACGTTTTAGAGACGTGGGTGGATAAGGCCAGCTGCATGCATCTTTATCTTCTGCCTAAAAAATGATTGAGTGCGGATATTACCATAATAATGGAGAAACTTTAAGCTTCCAGAGTAATTTTATTGATTTTGTGTTTTATAAGAGGGAAATTGAGTCATCATCATCATCCTATTTCTCATACTTTATGAAGTTGAATGTCCATGCATTAGGCTCTCCTGAAACTTTCTGGCATTGATAATCAGATAGTTGAAGTGCGTTGACGCATGAATATACGTGACTACCTATTCCTTGCTGAAATTCTGTATGTCTGCACGAACCACTTTTGAATGTAGGATTGCAGATACAAAGCTTGATACAGTTTACCTCATTCCCATTTTGCAGTCACAATAAGAGCTTCCTCCATAAAAGTCTTGCCAAAAGTATTATACTCAAGTGGTGTGGTGACTCAGTGAAAAAGACTTCATACTAGGAATCAGAGTATTTGCATCGGACCAACGATTCAAAACTGATACCAGCAGGTCCTCTCTTCTATTTATAACACAGGCTAGTAGTTAAAATGACTAGGTACATCTAGATACGGCCATATTCGCCACTCACTTTACCAATTCAGTTTATTGGCCAACTCAATAAAACATAACTCATATATTAAAACCATACAGCTGGTTGCTGGACGCTAGAACAGTATCACCACTACCTAAATGCTTTGCTACAAGGACAGTAGAAATTGTACACATTAAATTAGAAAGAAATCGAAATAGACATTGCTCTCTTATTGAAACCGGCCAGTCAGATCATTCTTCTGATATCCAATGTGTAATGTTAATAACTTGGTTTTGTTAACACAGTACAGTCAGCCTAACTCAATTTTATATAAAGAGATAATATATTTGACGAAGTTAGTTAGTCATTAAGAAAAATGACGTACAGTACTAGGCATCAATCACAGCTGACTCGGTAGGTCAGTATTTCAACATTTTCAAAACTTTAGTTAAAATGTCCATATGTTGGCCACTTTAACAGTCTACTTAAATTCGGTGTGATGTTCCAATGAATGAAATAACATTTTTCAAGGCTGCCCCTTAACGTTTCTCTTTCATAAATTAATTGTGTAAGTTAAAATATATGTTTTTTTATACTCCAGTCATTATACTGAAGACAAAAGCCTAAATAACCAAGACTGAGTTCGCTGGTGTAAAAAAAATAAAGAAAAGAGAAATCACATTTCACACCTTTTGCACACCGTGTTGTCTTAAAGAGCAAAGCAAAGGTCACCCATCTACTTGACGACTTAGAAACAACTTCTAGTTTCTATGCAGATGAACATCCAGGTTCTTCGCAACAGGATTGTTGTGTCTTACTGGCTTTAAGAAAAAGGCTTCAAGTCATTCCTTATTCATGGTTGCTGTCACTTGGCTACCCAGCTTTCAAAAAGTTGCTTGCAACATACACAGCAGGTTCAGTTGCTGCATATTCATAATGGATTAACTTGCCTCGTTCATGTCCAGAAACATTTGAGCTAAACATGGCCTTCTAACCCTTGCTTGTTGTGATGCAAAACAACAAAGAGCAGAACCGTTATTCACAGTGTAGTGTGTGTGTATTGTTCAGCCATATTGGTACCAGTGCTCATCACTCTAAATTGAGAAAACAACCAGCACTTGCATGCATACGTTTTAGTGTTGAAGCAGTAAATATACCCCTGTTAGAGATGTATCACTTTTTTTCCATTTTTCACACATAACAAGTAATATATATGAGTATTAATCCGACCTCCTGCACAAATATGAATACCTTACATGCATTTTTGTTTAAAATTATTGAATTATCATCATATTACTGCCTTTTAAAGTATATTTGAGGTTAAACGTGTCATCCGTTTCATTTATCACATCGCCTGTAATTATCAAATGTTCGGGTTTTTTTTCTTTTATGAAGGTGTGTATCATCTTTCAGCTCCTATAGCTGAAAGCTACAACTGAAATTTCATTTACGTATATGCACTTCAATGTTCTCCATGCAAATTGAAATTAAAGCCAGCATCTCAATTTGGGAATAGGAAGACATCAAATTGGATCATTGTATCTGATTCAGAGATTTGACTACGTTTCGTATTCACCTTGTCTAAATTTCAATTTCGCTGTTTCTTGTATAAGGCAATGACAGTTGCACAAATCTAGACAGTACCCAACTTTTCGTGACAATACTTTTTCAAAGCATAATATTCTGATTAAAACTTCACAGTGCAACCTGTATTGGGTGCATGGGTCAAAATAAAATCTTAGATCATGACCACACCCAGCCTAGATAGCATCATCCGCATATGAATAAGGCATCCTCATCACTCATCTGCCTCTGCAACATCAGAGAGATGCATCTCTGACGTGCTTGATCATGGGAACCTGACACAAATCCAATGATATGATCGTTTTCATGATAATACTTTCTCCCAAAGTAAGTCACCTTGGCATATAGTGACTGGGCGAGCACTGCATATAACGAATGATGGATCTATGAGTGATTTATTGGTCATGAGTTGTTGTATCAAACTGACAGCTTTGGTGATACAACTCGTCCTATGTTGTGAAAGATTGGTTTCAGTTTGCAGGAGCTTTCATTGGAAGTAACAACCAAAGTAAAACCTTTTGATTAAAACTCTCGGGAATCACAGATTTACGGAACGTGATTGAAGTCGTTTGGAAATTAAGATTCTCCAGATATTTCAATTTTTGACAGTTTTGTGATACATTAATGTTGCCATAATGGGTATATTGTATTTGATATGTCATATTGCATGTATTTTTTTTTTGCAGATTGGTTATTTTGATGTTAGTTAAAACAATGCAAACTAAAGCTACTTTCTTTGATGGTTAGAAATACAAATCCTCAGGAAGACATTTTGCCAAAAATTATTATATATATGCTTTTATTGACACAGTAATATCATACATGATACATTTGTCAAAAATAACAGATAAAAACATGTACTAAGTCTACTTCTACTCACTATATCTATATTCAATATATATATACATGATATAAAAGTTAAAGGTATACAATATCAATAGATTATTTACACATCCATGGTCCCAGTTGCTGAAAAATAGCACAGTAATATGAGCATTAAGTTTTGTTGACATACATTTGTTAAATATATATATATATATATATATATATATATATATATATATATATATATATATATAGACATATATCACATTTATACAGTAACCCTATATACATATATTACTGCAGTTAATACTGTTCATTATCACAATGTTAATATAAGTACAACATTTGAATTAGGAGTATATACAACAAGGCATAGTCAACAGTTATATACATGAATGTAAAAGCACTGCTAGTTTGGGGGGTAATGGTTAATGCTCGACGATGAATGATGACCAAAACATTCATTAGGCATCAATATTTACAAGAAATTTTCCAAGGGATTTTAACAACTCAGGCTCTTTTGATTTAATGATGGTCTTAAATTTGTCTTCTTTGTTTAGTTGCTTAAAATTTTCTATGTGATCGTTAGCTATTTTAAAGAGGTCCTCACGAATAAGTGTGTTATGTGGGCATACTATGAGACAATGTTTTTCATGTTCGTATTTCAGTTCGTAAATTATGTGACCTTACTCTTAATCTGGCTATTTTATAATACATTTTTCTGCTAAGGTTTAGTAGAAGGTAGGGTTCTAGCTTGTAATCAGTCTTGATGAGTTTATAATTTCTAAGTTTTGGCTGTAGTGTAGAGTCATTGATTTCGGTTAGTATGGTTTCCTGACATTTCTCATATATTTTAGATTTGGACGTTTTAGCAATGGATTCTAGCTCATTGTTTGCAAGTCTTAAATGGTCTCTTTGTGGATTATGTTCATTAAGCATATGAATAATTTTCCCAACCCAAGCATTATTACCAGAAGTGTGCATATATTTTTGCTCATTTAAACATTTTTTAAGAATATTATTAGCTGGCAGTTTTTCTAGTTCAATCCAATAGTTGATCATTCTAAACTGTTGTTGTACATGTAATGGGAATCTGCCAGTCTCACCATGCACAGCTTGTGATGAGGTCTGTTTCCTAGCTCCAAACATATTTTTTAGATATCCTAATTGTACCTTCCCTAGTTCATTTACAGGTTTCTTATTGGACCATATTTCACAATGATACTAAAGGATTGGTAAAATATAAGCGTCAAATATGTCCTAGTGTCTGCTTGGTGTCACTTTGCAAAGCAAAAAGTAATTTTTGTGCTTGTGTAACAAGATAAGCAGTCTTTTTTTTTTATGCAGGTACATTTGTTTGTTAACACATGGCCAAGATATTTAAAGGACTCAACATTCTCTATTTCTTGGGTAACATAGTATAGTAAAATAGATTTTGTCTGTTATTGCCAAATTTCTTTATTTTTGTTTTTCCTACATTCACAATTAGATGCCTTTTTTGCAGAGCTCATGGAGAGAATTTATGTTGCTTTGGAGTGATGTTGCAGAATGTGCCAGTAGAGTTGTGTCATCAGCATATGAAATATGTGTGAGCATGAGATTACTAAGTGCTACACCATTTGATTCCTTTGAATAATTGGGCAGGTCAGATAGAAATTCATTAAAAAAATTGGGACTGAGAATTCCACCTTGCAAAACGCCATAGCTGCTATCGATTGTAACTCCAATATTGCCTAAATGATTAACTCTAGCTCTAGCTTTGTCATACATGCTCATTTGTATTAAGCATTTTATTGCCTATCTTTTGATTCATAATTTTATAGTATAGAGCATTTCTGTGAATGTAGTCAAATGCCTTTGTAAAATCGACAAAACAGAGATAGAGAGGTTTACGTTTTTTATTTTGGTATCTAATTACAGTATCAAGAATAAAGACACAGTCAGCTGTGCTTGCTCCTGGGGTAAACCCAAATTGACAGGTATCATCAAGATTAAGAACCTCATTTTTATAGTAAAGTCGTGCATTTAAGATAGGGTTAAAAAATTTACCCATAACAACATTTATTGTGATTTTTCTGTAGTTATCTGGATTAGAATAATTAGTCCTTCTGACCACTGAGTAGGATATTTGCCTTGATCAAGTACGTAGTTAAACACTGCACAGAAAGGTGTTACTAATTTCTCACTTGCATACTTATAAAATTCAGCAGGTATCCCATTTATTCCAGCAGCTTTATTGCATTTTAATTTCTTAAGGTGTATTGTAACTTCCTCATCTGTAATTACACTATCACAGATATGAGTAGATAAAGGGTTGTCACTAGGATGATGACTGTAGAATATTAACAATCAGTCTCATATGTTCATTGTCAAAGTATTCAATAGAAGGGGGTTGGGACTGTTGCATGAAGTATTCATTGAACGTCAGGTTCATTAGATTGATTATTACTAGATTTTTTCAGTTTATTTCAGTGTTTCCAACATTCTGCTTGGTTACTACTCAGAAGATTTATCATGCGAAAATATACAGAGCACAGTCCTAATTATTCAGTAGATGCGTGACATTCAGAAATATTCGTTTTTGAAATTTAATGATCCCCATTTATTACATTCATCAAACAGGCACTCCCACTGTGTCTGGTTGTTCGTCTTTTGTATGGCACTGCCAAGTTATTTTTATGACTTCGGTTTTCCATGTTACATCTTCGTGTAACTAACAGTAGCAGTATAAACCATGTGAAAGATAAAAAAGTAAACAGGTAAACTACAGACCTTAAAATTAATCTTGTGTATTTTTATGAGACTTTTGCATGTCTTGTTATTATTTGTGAAGTTTCCAAGTTTCCAAGTTTAACCATCTTAAAGGGGAACTAACCCCTTTTGCACTTTACCTCTCAGATGTTAGCTTGGGTCCATAAAAACACATCCACGCTTTGCATAATTTGTTAATATGCACTGGTAATGAAATATCCTGCATTTATTAGCTCCGTGTTGTGAACTACGGAGGCCGCCATTTTTTACTTTTGTGGTGTTTTTCACTGACCGGAAATACGTCACTGTTGTACTAGGTCTTAGCATGGAGTCACTAGAGTGGTCTTAGCCAATGACAGCCAAGTATTCTGGAGGCTCGACATTGCAATTCTGGTGAGAACAACTGTTAGCTTTAGATACAGGTGTTAATTGCAGTTTCAGAGCAGTTCTTACAGAGTGTCAAGTTTTGCCATTGAACTATTTGAGACAATGCAATTAGTGAGAGAGAGAGAATTTATTAGACCAAATTAAATAAACAAACAAAAGCAGCAAATTACAAGGAACAACAATAAGCAGTAAATACATATAATCTCTTTATCTTTGGTAATGAAAATAAAAAAAAATAATAAAATACATTTATATATAAATAACAAGATCTAAATATAGAAATAATGATAAGATGAAAATGAAAGTATGGCAAACAAATTGCACATTTAATAAAAAGTTTACAACAGGAAGTGCTTAATTGTGATTGTGACATCAACTATATTCTGTGTATGAAATTATGTACTGGGTGGTACTGGATGGTCTCACAGATTTCAAAGCAGCCAGCAGAATTAACAATATAAAACAGACACAGCTATCAATTATCTTGCTATGTAATACAACTACTGAATGTTTGGGTAACTGAGTACTAATTAAATGAATTTTTAGTAATTTAGAGCAGTTTAAATTATATTAGACTTCAGCATTGTATGCAAAAAATGTATTATGTTGCCAAATAAATCTATCTATCATTCGTCCACTGTTTATTAGTGAAGCTTTAAAAAAATAGTGTATTGGACAAAGTTTTGTTGAAAATGAGTTTTTGATATTTATATTTTATTTTAAACTGGTAGGCCTATATTGATAATTAATATATATTATTCTTAGTAAAGAAGGAGATGCTGCCCTTAAAACATCCCCACTAACCCTATATATACACTAAATATAGATACTACAAAATATATTTATCCTATAAATAATACTACTAATGCCTATATGCCTATTCTTAGATACAAATTGCTCATTGCAATCAATACAATAATTAGCTATAATTATGCTGTATTCCCAAAACATTGCAATTAACACCCTTTATGTTGTTGTTTTATCTGTTCTGGTTATAATTGGAACAATGTAACAGCTTGTAATCAACAGGATTATGAATTGATTTGTATTGGCTGAATGCATATATGGCCTTGACATAGTACATAAGTGACGTCACTGTCTTGCGTGCCATGTACAAAAATGGCGGCCCCCAGCATGTTGGCGGTTGGTGTAAATTGCACTTTCAATTGGCTTGAAATCATATCAAACCAGAGTTTAAGACATTTCCTTTCACTGCAATATATTATTTAACATCTAATTGAACTTTTGAAATTAACATACAAACTTCCATTAGTTCCCCTTTAAGATAGGCAGACATTCCAGATACTAAAATGCTGAACTCTGGCAGTGATGCTCTGAGATATATCAGGCCAATCTTTTAACATAGGACAAAAACACAAGATGCTGCGGAGGCAGAGCATATTGGTCCACTGCATCATTCATCATAGATGGCTGCAAGTCTTGATTAAATTGTTTTTGATTGATCAGCTGTTTTGTTCTTACATTATGGAGTAAATGACGGTTGCAGGGATGAATTTAATTACAGCCTACATCATTGGCCCTCCAGATATAATTGCACCAGGAATTTGTCTGCTATTTTAACAGTATCTGCCCAAATCTAATAGCACCTTAGGTTCCATCAGACACTTCAAGTGCTTCCTATGCATCATTGAAGAATTGAAGGAATATGGATGATGGTATGCTACAAGCAAAACAAGCTGAAGCATTTCTGAAGTCTAGGAGTATGATATGTTTTAGTGAATGTATAGCGATATTTCTTTTCCATTTGAAAAGCACCTTAGTTGCATGCCTGTCTTTAAGAATTTAAAATTTCATAAACAACTTCCAAAATTTACATTTATGTAATACAGAAACTATTGCATTGCAGCTAATGCGCAATGTGTATGAAGACTCGCTCTGGCCATTAAAAACTTTCCACAAATACGTTTCCAGTCTGCTTTAAATTCATATGAATGAACAGTGCTTAACCAAAAACCAACTGTATAATTCCTAATATTCGATGTTTCCATTCTATTTCTAATATATTGATGTTCATGTAATACAGCCAATTATTTTCCAGTGTACAAGAAAGGGACATGTTTTAAAAACCAGAAGAGCAGCAGCGATTTTCTGTGGCTGACATTACCTCTGAATTGTGTGCCCGGTTCTTGTGGAGGCTGCTGTCACGAGCTGTGTGGGATGGACGAGGATGACGCGGGATTCGTGAGGGGTCATTGGCAGGAGAGATCGTCTCTCTGGGGCCGACGTTTGTCCTGCTTCAATTTCCTTCAATGCCTTAATCGAAGAAGTTGAGACGAGGGCAATCAGGGGGCCAGCAAAAGGCCATCTGAAAGCTATTAGAGGGCATTGTTAGGGGTCTGGTGAGAGGGAAGCCATCCGCCATTGCTCCACCAAGACACAGGGTAAACAGCAGCAACCACTGGCAATACTGATGGGCCATTTGCGTAATTCAGTCTGTTAACATTTCAATTCAGCACTCTACACAATTATGCAATTTTGTGCCCTCAGTGTATTCCTCCATACACATTTTCAGCACATTTACTTCTATATTGCATAGCCCTGCTGTGAAAATGGAATAGACATGCCATATATATGGAGCAGATGACTGAAGTATAGCCAGAATGCTTTGTTAGCTTTTGTGAATACGAAAGCTAAAACTAGAAATAGTTGTGGTTATGACGGAAGTCAACAATGCAAAATTATATGTTGAGATTACTAGGCAGTTCAATTCATAATGGTGGACAACATTTGACAGTTTTCTTGACGTAGTTACGTGTATATTTCTGTTACTTATATATGTGCACTAACGATGACGATATATGTAAAGTCTTTGAAAGGTCACACAATGACATTGCCATACTTTTGTCATGCCTTCTAGACAGGCCATCTAACTGAGAGCCAGCACTCCTCCACCCACTATGCAAAGGCAGTCCCGCTATAGTGGGCGATAATAAAGGCTGACATGAAGTGGCTGTTCATGACTGTGTTGTGCAGATGTCAGACAACCTTGCTGACAGACCGACGATCGTCGTTACTGCTAATCACTTTTCCTCCCTAATCGTGTTTCCTGAACAAGATTTGCCCTGCCCTGCCTCTCCAAGACAATTTTGTTGGTCTCTCTGAAGACATTTTGGTCTGATCGGCTTCTCACTGACACGCTGTTTGAAGCCAAATAGGATATAGAGCAATGGCCGAGTTATGGTCAGTTATGGTCAGTGACTAAAATTGCATTCCAAGGGCCAGGCACGGTATAGGATGCTGAATACTGGTGAACGTAGAGCATGGAATTTAGTTCTATGTCAGTTTCACAGCTTTATGATAACATATAAAAGAGGTTGATGAACAATGAAGAACCACAAGTATGAATTTGTCATGTTGGTAATTATACTGTACTGCATACTTTGGTAATTTGAATGATTAAATGTCCCACTTACAGTGTACCAAGGAGAAACTCGAGTAAGCATTACATTATGATTCAAACATTTTATGGAATTATAGACCATATCAGACCCTACAAAACACAGTCTGTTGACCAAGCTTTTCCTTGGAGAAACGACACTTATGTCACTTACTGGCCAAATAACAGGACTATAAGAAAGTAATCCATAAGTTAGAGCACATGGTGTAGACTCACCACTCTTCATATTAACCAAGACGTAGCAATCTCCCAGCAAGAACTTTGCAAGCACTATTGTTAAGATGCCAGACAGGAAGTTGCTTGCAGGCAATGTAATTATCATCTACATGTCACATCTGCTCCCTGCACTTCTCCACATCAGCTCACTCCTAACACTTGTATATAGTTACATTGACATACTCCACGACACAATTTATATCAGCTCTAAAATGCATTACATATGTCAGCTATAGGAATTGCAGAAAGTGGTGACACATATGCTTGATGATATATTACCTTTATTGCATTATAAAGACCGAACAATTCAATTTACAACTCATATGGTTCGGAATTTATTAATATATAAGAGAGGAACCCTACATTAAGAACTCTCATAGCTCGGAATTGAAGGTGTAAAAAGGGTATATATCCTTCATGTAATATGAAATATGGTCAATACAGCTATTTGTAAAGCTAATTGCATTATGGTATGTACATTTCGTGAAGTTGTCTTACCTTTATGCATATTCAGACTGCTTCGAAGTTTAAACAAGGTGCAGGAATATAACCTATATGTTAGTTCATATCTGATGTAGCATTCTGACTTTAGGCGATGTCGCTCAGCAACAATTCTAATATTTGTACTTATAATAAGTACCTTTTAACTTTCTATTTTTTTAATGCTGTTTTAGTCCTATGTGTATGTATGATATATAGATTTGCTGCATTAATGACTATAGATTTCCTGCATCAATTACTATAGCTGGACTGCTTCACAAAAATACACAGTTTACAACTTAAGTTTTTTTTTATTCATCGTAGAAAAAGTTTCATTTTTGTTTTCATTTTTTGTGTATAATAGTTAAACTAAGCTTATTGTGCCTGAGGTTGTCCTCGTCTGTCCATACCACAGCACTGGTTGATGGCATCACATCTGATTGACTGTGAGGTCATCTGGGCTGCCTTTTGTCAAATTTGTCCTATTCAAAAGACCTTGTAGTTTTCCTGATAACCTTGGATTTGAGACAGTGATGGATATTTTTCATTGTATGAAGCTTAAGGCATCTATGGAATTTTTCTATTTTAACTTTGGAGTACCTAAATCATTGTGGTACAGGCACGGATGCTGAGGAGGTCATACATATTGTTGCAAAATATAGATTGGGCCCAATGTTTTCTTTACAGTTTAATTGACTTTACTAATGAGACAGACATAGCATTATTGTCGACCTAACGTCTGAAACTTCCAAATACACGTATTCTGATCTTTATGTGATTCTCTACTCATGTCAATTGTAGTAAACAGAAAAGCCGACATTGTGGTAAATAAAGTCCTTAAAGGAAAACGTTATAATTGTGAAATAAATACTGCATCAAGGGAAAATATACACACAAATAAAGAGTATAAAATAGTCTTTTTTCAAACCATTGCTTCATTGCGTTCAGGCACCAAGTTGTCTGGCAACAAGCCCCACAGTGACATCTCTGGTATGAGCTCTTGAGCCTCCACAATTAACCCCATGTCAAGGGATGAATGCCCTCAGATAGATAGATAGATAGATAGATAGATAGATAGATATGGAAAGTGCAGCCCTCTAAGGCAAGTTCTTGTTGCTATCGAGGGTTGATTGATTAGGTGAGCGAGAGAGGGGAAGGGATCCACCCATGTTACACATTTACCCCATGGGTGGGGTCTTTTACTTGCCTCAGACAGCGAGTACAAGGGACCGCAAAAAACGTCATCCAGCTGGGATGTTGCTCATGAAGGGTTCCCGGGCCTGCGAGTGTTCTATACAGTAGAACAAATGCTCTGCCCACTCAGGGAGAGAGGCAAGTTGCTTATTACTAAAGTATTTCGTCATTTTATTAGAATTTTAAGTTTCAACATTTCCGTAAACTCTTATGATTCTGATATGCAAAACCAGCCGGCTTAAACTGACCTGATTTGCACTAAAAGGCAGGACTTAGGATATTCTCTAACGTCCGCAAATGTCTTCTTAAAGGTCCGCAACCATTTTCAGCCAATCAGATGTCTTTTTCTTGCAGCTGAGCGTTCCCTGGTCCAGGAGAGTGCACAAATTATTAGTATACTCGGTATTCCGATGATTAAAATCGCTCGCTGACACCTACTGGCTCAATCCTTAAAATAATGTGTGCAATGATTGTAAAATATTAATTAAATAGTATTTTAAATATGTATTTTATAGTAACTAAATCTTCGATTAATTTGACTTGGGGCTTATTATGCTTATATCAAGCACATTGCAGACGGTAAAAATGTGTTATATTTTTGCTCTTATAACAACGATAACACCTTAATCACAATATTCACACTTTTTGGAGAACTTAAATTATTCATTATATGACACTCGCCACGAAAAATTTAAGAATCAGGGATATGATTTCACATGGAAGCAGTTGGGCAATATCTCTCCATGAAAGTAATATCCAACAGAAATCGATTAATCAGATTTATCAGATTAATTCCAGTAGCAGTGACATTTTAATGGCTTGACGTGAAAAGCTTCGAACCATTTACATTATAAACAGGAAACACTGAAATTGACTACAACCTTTTTTGCCATTAAAAATGGTCGTTAATTCCAACAACAACATAAAAACAAAAAATGGATGCTGTTATAAGTGCCTTAGAAACCTAATTGGATTGAAATCCTAATAGCACCTTCTTGTGGTAAAAAATATGTACGAGCAAATATTAATACAGGGATGCACCAATACAAGAGCTATATATAAACTGTCCAAAATAAGAAACGCAAAAGTACAAATCCCCTGTTATAAGAAAAACCAGAAAAAGAATCATGCCA
This sequence comes from Alitta virens, assembly GCA_932294295.1. Taxonomy (NCBI): domain Eukaryota; kingdom Metazoa; phylum Annelida; class Polychaeta; order Phyllodocida; family Nereididae; genus Alitta; species Alitta virens. Next base: position 53,011,100 of record OW028573.1, read on the forward strand.
TAATTTCTTATACTTGTTAAACACAGGTTGACCTTGCATTGAAAAAAAAATTAAACCTCTGACAGCACTCAACCGTGACCAGACAACCACAACAATGCAACACAGAAAATTGGCATTATGCAACAACAATCAATCAAATTGACTCCTTAATCAATTCTTAAGGAAGGTTCAGTCCTTAATTGAAAAAGGCCACATCTTTCATTTTCCTGCAATCAGGGATAAAGATGCCACGCCTTTCCAAAATTCACAGAGAAAGGGCATTGGGGATGATGACATCTGGTTGGAACCTTTCCAGAATAGCCAGGCACTTCAATGTTGCTGTATCCACCATTAGCAGGCTGAGAGAAAGGTTTAGAGAGACTGGATCATCAGATGACCGTCCTCGCAGTGGTGCTCCAAGGGTAACGACCCCTGCCCAAGACCGCCATATCCGATTGCAGCATCTCAGAGATCGCTTCAGACCTGCTACTCGAACTGCACCTGCAACACCCAGCACACATAATCGGCAGATTTCAGATCAAACTGTCCAGAACAGGCTTCATGAATCAGGGCTGTGGGCCTGACGCCCTTGTGTGGGAAATGTCCTAAACCAGGGTCGAAGAGCAGTACGTAGTCAGTGGGTGGAACAGCGAATGCGATGGCCTGCACAACGCTGGAGATCTGTGCTCTTCACAGATGAGTCAAGTTCGATTTTTTAATTGTCAAATGATTGTTGTTATTGTTTATATATACCATGTTATATTTGTGCCTCATGGCTTATTAAAATTAAATTGCAAAATCAATTTTGCGTTTCTTATTTTGGACAGTTTATATTGCAAAATACAACGATTACCTAAGGCAATCATTATATCTGATCTAATTAAGTTTATAATTTGGATTTTAATTAAGTTTGATAGGCTAGATCTGCATCCATGGAAACACGTATAAGCTTCAGACATAAAAGTTTCAAAGGTCCAATAAATCTGGGGAACTTTTTTCCTTTTGTCTGTGTTTTATCATTGTTGAAAAACAACAATAAGCTGTCGCACTCTGTATATGGGCATTCTAGAAGAGGACCTCCTCAGCATCGGTGCAGGAGTGCTCTCATTTATACTGTGACATTCGTATTCATTACAAATACTTGTATTGTGGCATAAATATGTACCAAATTTAATTAAAATGAAGTTTTTAAATCATCATGGAATGGTGAATAATTGATGAGATTCTGCACAAAGACTTCTGTAATGAAACAAGCAGTAAATAATCTTGCTTTGTGCCACAAGAAATGTCCCTACAGATTTCATAAACATTGATCACAGCAAAAACTTTGCCTCCAGACATAGGTTGCTCTAAGACTCAAGAGTGTAATCACAGAGCACTTCTGTATGTCCTCAATGTTCTTTGTTTGTAGACACAATGGGTAATCATTTGGCCAAACAATGCTTTGTGGTCATTTGGTGTTATTATTGTTGTAAATATTTGAGTAGACATCTGTCTCTTCCCTTGGTGTCCAAACTGGCCATGCAGGGTTCTTTTCACAGGTCAGTAGGCAGACAGTGTTTCATTACCCTTCTCATCCATCAAAAGTGGAACAGTTAAGACAGGGAAAACATTTTGCCCTGCAAGATAAAACTCACGTGGCTTGGCTGCTGTGAGTTGAATGACGTAGGAGCAGTGGTGCTTTGAGTCAATACAATCCATCACAGGATGCTCTTTTTCCTCATAGGTCCAGCAATCTGCAAACCACGCTCCAGAATCATAGCAATATAGGACCTCCACATGCCCAGGAACCTGCCCAGTTTGCTCTGTTTACTGTATGCCACATCACTGTCATGACACATGCCTCAGCAGAAGGTCACGGGTTAAGTTTCACACAGGCGACAGAAGTTTGGTCGCTACTGCTTTTTGACAGTTGAAAAGGAAACATCACAAATATAAAGTGCTCCTTACATCAAGAATCAGAACAGCCCACATCAGCAATGCAAATCTTATAATAGATATCCGGTTACCTTCTTTTTTTTTGCCTTGTATCGTGAATATCACCGAGAGTATGAAACGTGACATCATGTCCACCCTGATTGTATCAAACTGCTATGATACACAACCAAGTGGAAGTACCAGCGAAGAGAAATTTGTTCATACAATAGTATGTCGGAAGCCACGTGTGGGCATAAGCTTGTCACAGGAGCAGTAAGAGTAAATTAAGAAGAAAAAAGGAATTGGTGGTGGTGGTGGATTAGGGCTTTACGTCCTGTATTTCTGCACCTGATGGGCTAATTAGGACAGGTAGGGACCATTAAGAAAAAAGGAATGGTGGCGAGATGATAGTTTAACTGTTCACGAAAGGACAATGATTTCATATTACATGATTACATTGTAATGATTTTCTGATAGATCCATATTGAAAAGAAGATCTTCATTTTAGTTCTAATTAAAATGAAGAAGAGATGCACTGACAAGGCAAGGTTCTAACATGCCAGCCAGAAGTGTCTCTTCTGTCACCGACTTAACTCATTGCTTGACATAATTTCCCGTAATTACCAATCTATTGCCTATTCTCGAGAGCTGGTATTTGCCTGATGGCATGCTTTTCCACTTAGCAGTTTTAGAGGCTGCAATATGTGAGGCAGGTAAGTACTGTTGTCTCTTCATAAATTAATTCTCATTATTTGCCAAAGTGGTTCGAAGTGATATAATCATAACAGGTAAATTTAATGGTTATTTTAAGAATAATAACACATCTTTGTTAGTCAAGAGTAGGGATTAATGTACACATGTGCCTAACATGTGTAGTCATTGGACCATTTTACATAGTTTGATTCAACAACAAAAATAGTAATCTAGCTGAATGTACCATTCTTGGTTGGACCAGCTTGGCATGCTGACATGTTTTGGTATTCATAGCTTGTCGAGTTACGTACCTATCTGAATCAATATTCTGCAATTTTGCAAAGATTCGTAGCCTTATCTGTAATGATTCTTGAGTGTGGATTGTGGAGTACTGTGGATGTTATCTGTTAGAGTGGTGAGGTATAGATTTTCTGATGTTGATGCACCGTACGTTTTCTGATGATGATGAACATTTTTCAGATCCACTGATGGATTATTCTATTGTACGCTGGCCAAGGTTTGTCGGTAATAGGAATGTCCGTAATAACAGAACAAATACACAATAGTGCATAATATTACAGAATTGCCAACTTCTATACATATAAATCTGTATCTTTAAGAGGCTATAATAACTATTTCAACCAGCAGCTATATATATGACATTTAGAGTTTAAGAAAACAGAAGTCCTCATGGTTAATCATACATTGTATGTGTGCATTACTTTAATGTACATTAGTCTTCTTGTCAATCACATATTTCCCCATTGGTTGTGACATGTGCCAACGTCCATATGCATCCCTTACTATGTCAGATAAGGTTTCATTGAGCTGGAAGGGAGTATGAATGACAAACTGGACCTTTCCCATTTCCTCCAATTTTTCTATTTGCCCCTGGGAAATGCACATGTATCATTTTATCCAGCTTACTTTATATCATTGCCTCCTAGTGACCTCTTGCTTTCGTAAGAGTTACTCTTTATTCTCATGGTGGGGCGCACTGAATCAGTAAATCAATGAACCGCTACAGCCTTCTGTTTTTCGGCAGTCGCTGACAGCTCGCAGCTATGCGGTGTCACACAAGCACACAACTGAATGGCTGAATGTCCTGAACAAAAGCAACTGTCATTGCATGAAAAACGAAAGGTGTGATCGGATAGGCTAAAATGGAAATTAAGACGATTGTGTGTTTGTATCGAAAAAACTACACACAGTATATGGTATTGAAAAAATCAATCACCATGTAGAAATGATATTTTCTGAGTGTAATCCTTATTAAAAACTTTTTTTAAAAATACAAACAAGTTGATAATTTTTTTTGTCCATAATTACACTATTAGTCTATCACAATGATATTTCTTTTGATTATGAAAATTGTCAACTTCAGCAAAATGCATCTTTGAAAAATTATCATTGTGGATATCTTCGCTGATTTACATCATTTGTACATATTTCTCTTTCTTTTAATTTAATTTTATTTATTTTTTATAAAATGATAAAAAAATAATATATCAGCAAATATTAGTGTGGAGGAGTGATGATGAGGATATTTTTGCCATATTGAATGACATATTGTCCGCACATTGTGATAATTAAACTTACCGGAAGTTAGTTAGAGAGAACATCCGATTGTAGGCTCCATAAAGAACAAACATCACTCCATTGTAATAGATAATGGAACATCTTCCAAGGGCAGCTTGTCATTTTCTGCAGCTTTTCGCCAATACTTTTAACGCACTTGGGCAAACACCAGTTTCGATTGATCCTGCTGTTTTGTCTGTTGTAATTTAGACAAAAAATAATGAAGAATCACCGATTTCATGTGAAATTCTTCCTTAATTTCCTTGGTTCTATAGTTTTAAAGATGTGTGCAAGAGGCAAATCTGCCAATAAAGATTATCATAACAAAATTCAGATGGGCAAAGATGTTGGACAAATGTTGCCTTGAACGTCAGATGAAATTTCACTTTTGTGACCATCAAGGAATAAATTGCATTCGTGCAGGGATGCAAGCATGCTGTCATAGAAAAACAACACTCCATTTTGAAATGTGGTTACCTTCTTGCCCAATATTGAGCCTGCACGCGTGTCTTTTGTCAACCTTGACATAAGATTCGGGCAAGAAATCCATTCTGTCTCGTACAAATTGCATTCCCAGACACTGGAAATGTCAAATTTTTTTTATAAGCTTTTGGTTATGAATCTGACCGCATTTATAAGTAGATCAGCCTTTATTGTTACTACTCCAGAGGCTGTACCATGAAATATTATTTTACTCTTCTATACATTGAAAATATAATGAACACATCGACCACTTAAAAAAAAATTATGCCATGAGCAAGATGTTGGTAAGAACCTAAAAGTCGTTACTCATGATTATAAAATACACGGGAAATGTTTTGTAGCAATATTACAGAGAACACTGAACTGACATTGCCTTCAGATTAAGAACCTCTTATTTCATAAGCAAAGAACACAGACATACAAAGATATGATGAAAAATCTTTCATCATTGCAGACTATAGTAAGACAGACAAAAAAAATCACCATTCATCATTTAAAATGCGGGAGTCAAAGGCAAAAGCATGCTTTCAGCAGAAAGCAATTGTTGTTCATTTAAGGAGTCCCAAAAGAAGAGAACCAAATTTGATGGAAGTAAATCTGACACCATTCTCAAATGGCACGTTTCTCTGGCCATTTATCTGCAATATTGATATCACATGACTAACTTTTTGTCCCTATGGTGAAGATGATTGGTTAGGAGTTGATTCGATTGGAGAATTTGAAAGGGGGTAAAATATTTGCAATTCTCATTCTCTTTGGGTTTATTGTCACTCATGAGCAATTTTCAAAATGTCCTCTTTCCTGTAATTTCGTAGAAATAACACAGTTAGCCAAAGTACTCAAGAATTTGAAGGGAGGACCATTAAGGAACTGCCTGCTCTGGCTTGCTTGGTAATTGAGAACTCCTAAAGAGTATCAAGTACCATCAACCTCATCAGTTTACCTACAATTTCAGGATAATATATACGATGTATAAATTAACACGTAGTCAGAATAATGCCAGTGAATAGGAGGCATATCATGGCATTTCAATTTTGCTTTGGTGAGTTCAAATGCTTTATCTTTGCAGTTTTGTGGAAAGATAATTCTAAAGTTTCTGTTCAGGCCTTTTCGAATTTCAGACTTGCAAACTATCCTTTTCTTTTGTTTACATAATTTTTTTTTTAATAAACTTTAATTCATAATTCCAGGTTGCCTTTGCTATCTTTCGGCGATGTTTGGTCCAGTTTGCTGATGAGGCGTTTCATTCACATCCTTTGCTCTGAAATATGGTAACCTTGCATTTAAGAAGAGTTAACATTTGCAGATTCTTATTTGTAGTTTATCTTGCAGGAATTTTCATCTATATTATATTTCCAATTTGGCTTTCAGAACATGCAAGATTGCGTGCACTTTGAAGATATTTTCCAGATGATTATTCGAAACAGAAAATGAGACACCTTGTGTCAAAAAGGCATATTGGCTTTGCACAGTTGACTTGAGCGACTTTTTCAAAGGAGCTACATAATGTAGTATAGGGGTAGACCGATGCATCAGTCCTTACACGTAGATGTAGTATAGGGTATGGCCAACAATTCAAGCAGACGTTTAATACATTCAACCCATGTTGGATCACTGTGATACCTTACTTAATTGAGGTTCCGTCATATCACATCAAAACAGAAACGCGAACTTCTATGTTACGAATGGTAGAGTTATATCAACAATTAGTACAGTTTATCCACCTACTACTCGTTAAATCCAGAGTAGCTGAGTAGGCTCGGTGAGGATGGCACTTTCCCAGTGTCATGTGCATACCGGTCATCTTTGTTCTCCACCAGAAATTCACACAAAATCAGTCACCAATGACATCAGTCTTGTGTACAGTTTACTGATATATGTAGTATAGTAGTGGATCTGTGTGATATACATGGAGACTGAGAATAGCTTTTTGCACACAGACAACTTGACACATAGGCCCAACCTTAACTCATCGTCTGTTGGGGTTGACACTAATTGGTCCGACTTTGGCTCGATATAGCATGTACGAATGGCTCCCATAGGCACCACGGTGGTGGGTGGGTCATTAGGGCTTTACGTCCTGTATTTCCGCACCAGTTGGGCTAATTAGGACAGGCAGAGACCATGGCAATGAGACGAAGGATAAAACAGCCATCCAACTTAGGCTCGACCGGGAATCGAAACCCGGGACCCAGCGGTTGGAAGCCCAGAGCGCTACCTCTGAGCTAGGCCCCCGACCTTTATAGGCACCAGGGTAATTACAAATGACACACACACGTGTTTAAATTCATACCCTTTTACTTTTGCATTGAAATTACCTCTGCAATTTTTATGTCAGAGAAACTTAAGCTGAATATGCTTTAATTTAGGAAGTTTTATTTATTTATATTTTTTGAACAGTAGAAAAACTCTTTTGGTGGTTGCTGTACAGAGTTTGCATGAATGTTTTCCCAGTTTCAACTTCATTCTTTCCATTGTGATCTGCATGAAATGAACTGCCTCGAGAAATGAAGGTTGCTTTAAATGTTTCCAGAGAACCAGATCCTGCTGCAAAATATAACTCCTGCATGTTTGATGTGAGAGGATTTCATTTAAGAGACAATTTTACAGAAGATTTCTTCCACAGAAAATGGCTTTCTCGCAGATGAGCATTGAACATCGTAATTCTTGGAAGAGAGCATGAGCTGGGTTGGACATTAGTCTTACTTCATGCTCATATCCTATTTGATGACAGAAATCTCTCTGCAATAAATGTGAGGATATGTACACTGTTTGGTTTTGATTATGAGGTCCTGAGCTTGCAGTTCTCTGGCATTTAAAACATCTGCTGACAAGGCCACTTAGATGAGTTAACTGATCGAAATTCACATTAATTCAATCATAAAGCATGCAGAATACCAATAACCCGGCATGGGTAATTACTTGGCCAAGCAATGCTGGTTTATTCTCTGTCAAAAAGTAGTGAATTGGGAATTTTTGACATGGAATACAGGAAGGATATGGCCATTAAATATATTGCAACACAATCCAGTGCATTGCTAATTCTTATGTCCGCCACTGCTCTACCGTCTTATTAAATATAAGCATACTATGTATATATTTCGCACATCCACCATGTGTGGGCACAGAAACTCAAAATTCTGCTGCTCTTGAGCCAGATTTATTTTTACCAAACGATACTAAGGTTTGGAAATGTTTTATTTATGGATGAACAAAAGACTGGATTTCTACTGACATGGAGTGTGATGAGTAGAAACCTTTGCGCATCTCTAAAAGCTCCATTGCTCCAGGCATACATGTTCAGTGAGCAATTCAGTGTGTTGCTAAAGGGTAGCAAAAGACAACTTTGCAGTTTCCAACGGGAAAAATGCCACACAAAATTATGGGATTTTTACACAAAGAATAAGCCATTTACATTACTAACGCGTTTCTATAAAAAAAAATTTACAAAACATTGCTTATAAACTGCCACTATTTAGGGCAGTATAGCCTGAACCCTTTACTTAGTTGGCCTTACGAGAAAGGTTCCGGCGTATGATAATTATTATGCATACTACATATTGTAATATTGAATATTCCATTTGGAAAATATTTGCGTGATTTTAAAATGAAGTCCTTGATGAAGCTTTATGAGGCTGTACTTCATGTCAGATAAATCAGCTACAAGTGTATGATGGCTGGAATTCCACACAAAAGCCTCTTTAATGAAACAAGCTGAGCATAATCTTGTTCAAAGCCATGAAAAATGTCGCTGCAGATTTCATGGTCATAAACATTGATCACAGAAGAAACTTTGTCTCCAGACATAGGTTGCCGCTAAACTTGGAAAGTAATCACAGAACACCTCTGTTCAACCCCAGTGTTCTTTGTTTGAGGACACAATGGGTAATAACTTGGCCAAGCAGTGAATTGGGAATTTTTGACATGGAATATTGAAACACAGTGCATTGCTTTTCGTATACTCATTGATAGATATTTTAGTTACATTTGCCAGTCATCATCCAAAAAAGCTGCATAGAAAAACATTCTGAGCCTGGGCTGTTTGGCGTGTCTTTGTTCAAGCGTGACATGAGATTAAGACACATTTTTCACTTTGCCTCTTACATATTGCACTCGCAGACACTGGTCATTCATTAATGCTCATTACTTGCTTTCAAGAAAAACTTATCGATTTGTTTTTGAATTTATTGATGGCATTCCATCGTATGAACAGCTAACATTGAAACAATGCTGGCCCGATTTGGCATGCTATCTGGTTGTTGCTAGTGCCTGTCAAATTGTTTCGTGTAAACTGTTAATTGTCACAACATCATTGCATAATGTTGACAAATTCAGTTATTCAGCTGTTCCAGAAATTATTGTTGCAAGTTTATACCTGGATGAGCTTAAACTCGATTCAGTTCATTTAAGCTGCAATTAACATGTAGAGAACATGCCCTGACAACCTCCACCCAGTGGCGTAGCTAGACCTTCTGGAATAGGGGGGCCCATGGGGGGGGGGCAGGGTCTGGATCAGGGGGGCCGACTGGAAAATGTATACTCAGTATTTAACCGAGTCATTATCCGACTCCAGATGCATAATCCAGTGATGGATCTCATAAAAATTTTAATCTGATAGGCATTTTATAAAGAGTATTTTATACCAGAACAGTGGCAGCACCTGAATTTTATTAAGACATAGGTCAATGCATAGGTCTAGCACCATTCTACAATTCAAAATTGCGAAAGGATGGTAGCCAAGGAATCTGAATGTCAGTAAAGTTAACTGTAAGGCATTTGCCTATATCAGAGTGTTTGTGTAGGTACCTCCCTGATTAACATGTTCTGCATTAAATTCAGTAAAGTATTTTTTAAATATTATTGAAAATTTGGTTTACCTTAATGGTGTCAGTTGAAGCACAAAAAGATACTATACCATTTATTTGGAGCATGTTTTCTATACACCAATATAAAACAACATAACATATCTTTATTGGTTACAATCATGCCTAATTGTAGTTTGTGTAATGCTTGAATGTTATGTTCATGCAAAAATTTGTTGTGGAAGGAAACATGAACCTTGTATCTTAGAAAGATGTATGGTCCATGGTGGGTGACACTGTCATTTGTAAAGAATAGATTTCATATTTAGTCTCACATTAACTGCAGCTACACTACTAATTTTACAGGTGTTACATATATTTATCTTATTTTGAGTAAATGTTGAGAGCATTTTCTGAAAATTTGAGGCAAATCAATGACGTCGTTTTGAATTAATAGCAAAATGAACAACATAATTAAAAATGTCCCTCCATGGCTACGCCACTGCTCGGCGGCTCCACCACAAGTGCTTTCGACATTTCTGCTGGAGTGCCTCTTCTGTCACCAGCTCCAGCCATTTTGTGGCATAATATCCCATAATTGCCAATTTTACTAGTTATTCGCCAGGGCTGGGATTTGCCTGATGGCAAGTAATTCCACTTTCTGGGCAGGTTGAGAGGATTTACAAGTAGGCCTTCAGATGATAAAAAAAAGCAACACAAACACCCATAACCCATCTTCTTTTTACCCCATAATGCTCTGGGGGCTGCATTGTGATTCAAATTGATGAATTGCATGAAAATACCAAAAGGGAATAAAATGTTTAAGTTTGGTTTGCAAGATTGGTTGCTTGCTTGCTCCAGGAGTTGCAGCAAATACCAAATTCGAACTTTTTTCCATGATTGGTAAAGTTGCTGCTTGGGAGGCAATACTATTTGTGATTTCCATCAACAACCGTCATGTAAGTGAAGTTACACCAGAACATTTGCCCTAACATTAGTCCTTGAATACGTCATTCATAGAAATGTCATTGCAGCTATATTATACAGAGTGCAATTACGCTAATATAAGTTAAAATGTAGTTGTATGGTCTTGTGGTGATGAAAAAGAGCAGTTTATGATAGCTGGATTTAATCGTCTTTTTCACTTACATTTATACACAGGAAAAATACTACCCATATATTTGTAAATAATTGCAGAACAGATAGATAATGCAGAAATTTGGTTATTTTATGTATACTATGAAGAAATTCATTGCATGCCAATTCTATAACTTGAACTGACAGACGTGATGGCCTAAATTGTCCCTAAAATTAATCTGGGCACAGTGCAGAAATTGACTTATTTTTCAGAGTTTGGGGCCTAGTATGGACCTCTTCCATCTTAAGATCACTTATTGTAAGTTATCATGACAAATTACTTGATAGCATACGAGCTAATACAGCAGCATAATTGAAGGGCCCAGCTTGGCATATTAACAATATTTTAGTATTCATAGCTGGCTGGTTTAGCAAGCTGAATCAATATGCTGTAGTGTTGGAAGAGTAGGTGGCCCGATGTATCTGTAATGATTCATGAGTGAATGCAAAAGGTTAGAGAGGGGGTCAATGGGGTTTATGCCGGGGGTGATGAGCATCGTTCAGGGTGATTGGCTTGCCCTTATAGATCACGTTCCTAATCTCCGGCCAGACAAGATCATTGTCAAGAACCCATGCATTTTATTATGCCAGTCTCCTGAGAACTTCAATTTTGCATCCAAAACAAGAATTTGACAGCCGCTTCTTTCCTCCAGTTAACTTTCAATAATTAGATTTTGATAGAAACACCATCATGTTTATCATACTTGCCAAAATTTGATTTTAGCCACATGTGTATGCATAAATGACCTTATTTTTGGGGATCACAATATGACCCTCGATCTAAATGTCTTAGTTTAGCTTAGTTTGTGATTTAGACATAAAGAATTTGATGAATCAATTTCAGAAATGAGAATTTTCAGAGAACAAATGTTATACTGGTTCAAAACTATTATCTGTATAACATTATTTTTACATCCATATCAATTACAATATCTTGATGCAATTTTGGTAGACGAGTTAACACCTGAAGTGGTTCCTACTGCAAAACACTGCTCTAATTAGTATCCTGGTCATTGTAGGTCCTGACATTATTACTCCTTTATCATATCTATAGAATTCCTGTATATATAAACTTCAGATGCATGCCATCTTCAATTGAAATGCCATTGTAGCAATTTTATTTATTTATTTTTTCCTTATGTTCATGCCTGAATTTTTCTTTACATATTTCTAAACTTTGGTAAAGTTCTTCTCTTCTGGAGTGAAGTTTCAATGATGCCATGGTTTACATTCCTCTGGAAGTATCAAATAATGCCAAATTAGCTTGAAGTGGGATGAATTACAATTGAGAGAACTTTGCAAACTCTTCTCTCATATTACATTTGCCCCCTGAAAATGCATGTGCTTATGAGACATGTCTTGCCTCCTATCACTGCCTCTTTATGACCTTTCGCTTTCTTAAAAGATACTCTTTATTCTCATGGTGGGGCGCACTGAATCAGTAAATCAATGAAACAACCACAGCCTACTGTTATTCGGCAGTTGCTGACAGCTCAGACCTAGACCGTTCTACTGTTGTAAATGGACACAGAAATGAGTTCTTAAGGCCTAGGTGTAGGTATACATAATTCTGGATGTGTTAGGTGTGTGTGTGTGTGATTAGGGCTTTACGTCCTGTATTTCTGCAACTGACGGGCTAATTAAGACCGGCAGGGACCTTGGCAATGAGACGAGGGATGAAACAGCCATCCAACTTCGGCTTGACCGGGAATTGAACCCGGGACCCAGCGGTTGGAAGCCCAAAGCGCTACCTCTGAGCTATGCCCCCGCCCTGGATGTGTTAGGTGAAATACCACATTGCACATAACTAAGGATTTTAGTGAAAATAAAATTCCATGGCCTGATAAACCGCTAATGCCGAACTGCATAGGTTGGGAGAAGACATGCTCTAAAATGCAACAAAGCGACATACAAATGACATATTTTATTTGCAAAACGTGAAATATTACACTTTGAAAGTTCGGTCATTATGAAGATTAATGAATACACCATATAACATTTATTATGATTTGGCAAAGTGATTTGGGGGGCCTGCCCAACTTTTCTGAATGTCTTGGATGCGATTTCCAAATCTGAAAGTCTAATAATATGAAGTTTATCTCAGCGGGAAAGTTTGCTTTTGTGCCTACGCTGGGGCAATTAAATTTAAACACCCCACTAATGTGAACAATTGGTCTAATTTATATGGTGTGATTCCAATTTGTATAATTTGTCTAACATTGTGTGGATTCCAAGCCTGAGCTAGACAATAAATACATGCAGGTAAAGTGTGTTACTAGTTTGAAAGAAGCACCAGCACATTTGTGAGTCACAAGTTTTCATGAAATGAAACACTTTTCTTTTTTTTTTTTTCCAAATAGAGTTAAAGTTTTACTCCAAACTTCATCAAAAGACAGACAATGCAATGTCTTCCACGCATATCCAGCATTGTTTAATGTTTTTCTCCATGTTCAAACACTATTTTGTGCTATCTAATATTTTTCTTTGTCTGTGTAATTTTGTTTGTTTTATTTGGGTCTAAGAAGTATGCAAGCATGAATACATGGCTTTCAGTTTATTCGAGCAGTGAATTAATATCACCTCATAGTGATTCACATCAGGCAAAGATGGTGGATAAAATTTCATGAATTTCGGAGAAAG